>CM057232.1:2250747-3700747 GCA_029891385.1 Erythroxylum novogranatense
ATCTATTTTCCACCAAACAATCTGTGATTTCTCTAACTAGGTCCTTCTGAAGCTCAGAACCTAGATTTGTGAATTTAGAGAGATCGGCTTCGTCCAGTACGACTCGTTGCGTTTCTTCCACTAGGTTCATCCTATCCATCTCCTCATCGGTTCTCACATCAAGAGAGCTCATCAGGACTACCGCCCCGTCTAATGTTTTTGTTTTCGCTAAGTAGCACTCCCTAGTGATTTTTTGCTGACCTCTGATAGTACCGATTCCATGGGGCGTTGGGAATTTCATCACTTGGTAGTAGGTGGAGACGACCGCTCTAAGGGCATTTTGAGTAGCTTGCCCAATTATTGCATTGTATGCCCCTTGAAACTTCACCACCAGGAATTCAACGTCCCTCTCTATTTGACGCAGCCTTTGCTCGAACTTCACTTTCAAACATACCCGGGCAAATGGATAGGCCGATGCTCCAGTTACCCCTTTGATGGGTGCTTCTATAGGCAGTAGTCGATCTTCGGGTACCTTCATCTGCTTGAAGGCATCATAATACAACAGGTTAGCTGAGCTGCCCGTATCAATCATCACCCGCTTCATCTCGTAGCCGTCCATGTTCAGATTTACAACGAGGGCGTTATCATGAGGACAACTTACACTATCAAGGTCAGACTCGTCGAACGAAATCATCCCGTCGTTCTCCCTCGTTCTTTTGGTTGACGAGTCTCTGCCGACCTGTTTGGCATATCTCTTTCTCCCTTTAGCAGTGGATCCCCCCGCTGCATTTCCACCAAATATCATGTTGATGACCCCTGTCGGTCGGTCATCTTATTGCCCAGCATTCATGTCGCATCCTTCCCTTGATCGACCTCTCTCTTCTCGTTGATCGCCTGTATTCGTATTCCGCCTCCCTCCATCATTTCTATCATTCCGCCTCCAATTCTGTCGTCTGTTGTTGGATCGACCGCTCTTATGCTCGTTATCTCGATCGACATTTTGCTCGTTCCTCACAAATCTGCCTAACCTTCCCCTTTGTATGAAGAATTCGATTTCTCTTTTCAATTGCCAGCAATTTTCCGTGTCATGACCAATGTCTTTGTGGAAACGACAGTATAGATCGGGGTTCCTATCATTGGGGGGAGTCTTCATCTTTTCGGGTTCTCGGATAGTTTCCTCATTTGCTCTCATGACCGCTAGTACTTTTGCATATCGCCTGTTGAGCGGGGTGAACTCCTGTCGATATCCCTGTCGATCGGTTGGCTTTCTCCAGCTCGACTGGCCTTTTTGTCGCTTGTGCGAACCACCTGCTCTGTCATTTGGCGAGCGATCATCCGTTTTACGTTTCGTATTTCTCAACACTTTTTCGAGCTGAATGTACCTATCCGCCCTGTTTATTATTTCCTGAATGGATCGGGGTTGATCGAGGGCTAACGACTTTTTGAACTCCTCATCCCTCGTGTTGTTCATAAGCGCAGCCAACATTGACGAGCAAGTGAGGTCGGGGACCTCTACCGCTTCATTATTGAACCGAGTGATGAACTCCCGCAAACTTTCGTTCCTTCCTTGGGTCAATTGCATCACCTCCAAAGCTGTCTTTTGTGGCCGCTTACTGGTGGCAAACTTTTTCAGGAATAATAACCTGAAATCTTCAAAACATGTGATACAGCTCGGGGGCAGGCTATTGAACCATCGCCGAGCTCCCTCTTTGAAGGCCGTACAGAATGCCTTACACTGAATGGCGTCCGAAACGCAATGTAGATTCATCATGGATTGGAAGTGCTGTAGATAGTCCAGGAGGTCGGTCTTTTCAATATATTTTTCAGGCGTCGGTATTTTGGTGTCGGGCGCCGGAAGGCTATCCAAGATTCCCGGGGTAAAGGAGAGTCAGATCTTGTCTTGGTCAGGCGATTTGAATGAAGCTCATAGCTGCGTTAATCCGATCGTCCACGATTTTCTCTAGGTCTTCGGTTGGGTGGCGATCGGTCGCTATCTTTGATCTGCCGTGCGATTTGTCGTCAAGCATTTCTTTGTTGTCTTCGGCCGAGGCGCAAAATCTGGCGAATCAACAGGTCAGTCGCTTCCTCAATCTGTTTTCGGGTGAGGGAGGTGTGTACGGGCGGAAGATGATCTGCATCAGAGAGGCGCTGGAGATTCGGGCGCATGTTGGTTTCAGCGTTATCCTCCAGGGCTGCGCTTTGTTCTTCTTGTTCCAAGGTTTGAGGTTGCGGTTGATCATTCGGGTCTGAAGATTCCGTGCGGGAAGCATGATATGCAGGTGGCAGGATTGTAGGTAATTGTAAACCCATGCGTCAGATCGCCAGAGCCATGACGACAATGCTTATATCGAGGTTTGTGCCGCTACCGACCGATGTGTGTTTCGGACGTGGTGTCTGAAGTCGGGCCCCACGGTGGCGCCAATTGGTTCGCTTAAATTTGGCGGGCGAGCGTTCTTGTTTGGATCCATAGAGTTGGTTGGTTCTTGCAAGAGCTTGACGAAGGTTCGCAAAACAAGGAAGGCACGTCGGGGTTGTTTCCGTCGCCCCCTCCGACGCCGAGTCGATCTTTTGATGAAGTGAGATCGCAGTATGTTGAGAAAACTAGGTTATGATTACGCACTCTGTTATGACAAAATTGTACCTTATATACGAGTAATAACTAGGTTTAAGTCTTTACGTGTTTGCATGGGAGACTTTCACCTTTATGGATGGGCCAAGGAGGCGTAAATTTGGACCTAGGATTGACATAGCCGATAGTTATAAGACTGATCATTGAAGACTCGATCGATCTACCATGCGGTCGTTATGATTTGAGTGCCAAAGACGACCTAAACCTACAATGATAATACTAAATGTTAATATCAAAAGTCCATTATAATAAATTACAGCTAAATTATATTAACATTTTCACTAATTTATGCGATTTTTGATTCGATGTAAAGTTTTTAATAAAATAAAATAGAATGAAATGATTTATAATGAAATGAAATATAAATAAATATAAATTTAGAAAATTATTATATGGAAAGGATGAAATGGTTCAAATGTAATATAATAAAATATTGTATAAAAGAAGAGTTTATAATATAATATAGTGAAATATTGTTTATTATTTTATATTTTATATTAAACTCGTCAAATTAAATGTAACTTGTTTTTATTTATTAGGACGTGATAAAAATATAAGTTAGTTGAAATTACCGGGTATACTACAATCTATTATGGTAGGTTTATAACTAAACGGAGCCTTACCAATTACCAGACATGGTTTTGACTAGTATTACATTCTATTATGTTAGGTTTTATAACTAAACGTAGCCTTACCAATTACCATACATGGTTTTGACAGGTAACCGGATACCCAAGTTACTTTTTATACCACATGACCATGCTCTCTGTATAAGCGTGAGTTTGGCACTTCATCCATACATCGTCTATAAGTAGGAGGAAGGCACAGTGTGAGCTGGGAGACGAGGAGAGGGAAGGTACAGAACATACATGTAAAGGAAAGAATCGGAGAGAGGGATAGAGGATATATGCTTCTTTTGAACGTTCTCACAATTGAATAGTTGTTTTCTGGATCTTCTCTCTCTTCTACTGCCAGACTGCCAGTTGCAGGGAGTTGGCAAAAAATGGATTTGGGTGGCTTTTGGTTGTTGCTTATAGGCATAGTTGGCGCTCTGGGTGTTCTCAAATGGATCCTGAAGAGGGCTAATTGTTGGTTATATGAAACTCCACTGGGCGAAATGCAGTATTCACTACCTCCAGGCGACTTAGGCTTGCCTATCATTGGCAACATGTGGTCCTTCCTCAAGGCTTTCAAGTCCTCCGACCCCGATTCTTTCATGCGCTCCTTCGTCACCAGGTCATCGTCACATATCTCTCTTTTTTGTTTCTGATACTAAAAGGAGCTAGCTATATGCATTTTGCATTTGCTTCGTCTGTGTTTTTTAGTTATAAGATGAGATGGATGATCAACTACAAACTGTTAGTATTCTTCGCTCACCTTCTTCGTTTGCACTTCGATAATTCAGATTGAACAGCAACAATCCATTAGCATTTACTCATTTGTGTATGTTCATATCATATGAATATATATTTAACAGCAGAGACACTTACTTTATATGTATCATCATATCATATGATTTCATATGTGATAATGGAACAGAAGCACATTAAAAAGTAGTGGTAAAGTGGGAGGTGTCCATCTCCACTATGTTATGTATTAAGAATCCACCAGGCACCTATTCCCACAAACAGACTCCACTCTCTGTCATCATTCGTCGTCTATATGCCTCTGTTGTTACAGAACCAAAACTTGATTCCAATTCCAGACCAGAGAAAAGAGAGAGGAAACTGAGAAGAAGAGGTGGCCCTTTTTTTTTTTTTCCTTCCCATTTTCCCGACCGCATTCATTTCACCATTTAGGTTTTCTTGGGAGCAATAATGACTTGTTTTCTAACATCTCTGTTGGAATTTAGAGAATCTCATAAATAGATTCTTATTTGTCATGCATAATTTTATGGAAATCAGCGGTACTCACTGTATGTTTTCTGTTTCCCAATTCCATAAAAGGACAACTAAATTGCAAGGTGACAAAGAGAAGTGTTGGAATATCTATGAGCAGAAAGATGAGTGTCCTTTTGCCTCCCACTTTTGTCTCTGGGACTTGAACCTCCTCAGTCTGATTCCTCTTGTTGCCTCCAATTTAATTATTCATTCACAGCCTTCTTTTCTGTCTCTCACTATGCTCATAGACAGACTCCACATGACATGCATATGCTGTTTTAGCCTAGAGTTTTTGTCTACTTGCTTACTTAATGCACTTGGGAGCTATAATTAGCTATTGGTTATGAAAGCCAAAAGGAGAGAAGACAAAGTAAAAAATGAAAATGTCTATGCAGGCAGGTAGGCTTGCAGCATTATTTGTCTTTACCTCGTCATACTAGCTCTACCTTCGGCCCACATAACTTTTCTTCTGGTCTTTAGCGTTTGCTCAGGATTGCTGTGGATTAACTTTATTTGTTCTTCTTTTGTCCTTTCTGGCCATTTAGAACGTTAGATTAAACTTGCAGTACTATTTGTCTGTTACTTGGTATATGCATATATTAGCTTCCAAGTAAATAGTTTTAATTAGGAGCTTGTCATTTGCTGGAAAAAAAGCGTCCAACTTAATGCATGTGTACGTAACCACGTTTTCTTATTATTAACGTGCTATGGGAGCTTCAAGTATAGAATAGAACTGATGGGAGAACTTTCTTTACGGTCAACGAAATAATTGTGTTTTCTGGAGTCATCATACTTTTAAGTTGGGAATTGTTTTTAGCCACGTACGAATCTAAATGCAGATTTGGCCGCACTGGGATCTACAAGGGGTTTATGTTTGGGAAGCCAAGTGTGTTTGTAACTTCGCCTGAAACGTGCAGAAGAGTTTTGAATGATGATGAAGCTTTTAAGCCTGGTTGGCCAACCTCCACAATGGAGCTTATCGGAAAGAAATCATTCATTGGCATTTCGTATGAAGAACATAAGCGTCTTCGCCGTCTCACCGCTACTCCTGTCAATGGTCACGAAGCCTTGTCATTATACATCAAATATATTGAAGAAATGGCGATCTCTGCCTTGGAACAATGGTCCATTATGGGACAGTTTGAGTTCTTGACCCATCTTAGAAAACTTACTTTCAAGATTATTATGTACATTTTCCTTAGCTCTGAGAGTGAGTCAATCATGGAGGCTTTAGAGAGGGAATATACCACACTCAATCATGGAGTCCGAGCCATGGCAATCAATATTCCAGGATTTGCTTATCACAAAGCACTCAGGGTAAATACTTCTTTTACACCTATATCTACACTGAATTTCTATCAACGATCATGTGTAGAACAGAAACGGCTCAATTCATAGGTAAAAATCAAATTGATAGAACTCTTTTTGCATACATGTGAAAAAGAAAGCAACTTAATTAGCTAGTGTCTTTTTTTTAAATTTGGTGTCAAAATGGAATTCTCAGGCTCGCAAAAGACTTGTGGCCATATTGCAATCTGTAGTAAGTGAGCGAAGAGTTCAGAGGAAGGATGCTATTCCAAAACAGAAGAAAGACATGCTGGACGCTCTAATGGATGTTGAAGATGAAAATGGTAGAAAACTGGGTGATGAGGAAATCATTGATGTTCTGCTGATGTACTTAAATGCAGGCCATGAATCTTCTGGTCATATCACCATGTGGGCTGCAGTTTTGCTTCAAGAACATCCTGAATTTCTCCAAAAAGCTAAGGTATTAGAATATCTTAAAGGCCGTGTATCTACTTTGTTTAATCTTCCAAAGTCATCGTTCCCTTTTATTTGTTTGGCCAAATACGATATGAGTTGAATTTAGGTGAATTAACAAAATATTTTCATCTGATTGCAACGAAAAGTTTCTGCTCTCGCCTTCTTGTTACTCACAGGTTTTTCAACTTTATGTCAAATGAACTCCATGTCAGTGGTTTTTGGAACTCAGTTTTTTCTGAGTTGTTTCTGATATGGATGACAAGTTTTCGGAATTTTTATTGCTTCATTCTATTCTAGGAAGAGCAGGAGCTTGTTGTAAAGAAGAGGCCAGCGACTCAGAAGGGATTGACGCTAAAGGAAATTCGACACATGGAATATCTTTCCAAGGTTTCCCTCTCTTTCGTTTCCTTTCACGAAACCTGTCAATTTTGTATTGCTTCTGTTGACTGGGGCACAGATAAATGTTAACTTAATTTAATTCAAACTTTTGTAGGTCATTGACGAAACACTTCGTTTGATAACATTCTCCCTTGTAGTTTTCCGAGAGGCAAAAGCAAATATCAAAATTGGCGGTCAGTATATAGTTACCTATGTTGCTTGCTTAGGTTCCTATGGCCGTCCAATATGTGGCTATTTATCATAGTTTATGTGGCTTCTAGTTTTCACAATAAGAACAATGCGCTAACCCTGCCACCACCTGTTTAATTTGTTCTCCAGGATATTTGATCCCCAAGGGTTGGAAAGTTTTGGTTTGGTTCAGGAGTGTTCACTTGGATCCTGAGACATATCTAAATCCGACAGAGTTCAATCCTTCTAGATGGGATGTAAGTGGAGTTGATCGTGGAACATATTAAATTAAATCCTTCAGATTAGTTATGTGTACATGTAGAGCTAGGCAGTTGGTGGGATAGTTATGTGTTTCAAATACTGAGCTTTGAAATTGGAAACAGAGCTTCACGCCCAGAGCAGGATCTTTTCTTCCTTTTGGAGCTGGGAGTAGATTGTGCCCTGGAAATGATCTTGCGAAGCTTGAGATCTCCATTTTCCTGCATCATTTCCTCCTTAAATATCGGTGCGTGTATTTGCTTCTGTCAATTGTTGCTTTGGCAAATTGTATGTGTTACTAGGTAGAGGTAGGTGTATGTTTGGAGAACTTACGAATGTTTTATTGTTGTTGGATGTTAAAATAGGCTGGAAAGGCTAAATCCTAGATGTCCGTTGAGGTACTTACCTCATTCAAGACCAACAGACAACTGCTTGGCAAGGATGTGGAAAATCGTATAAGAAAGAAAAGCAGTAGGGAGAAATGAAATCTCGGGATGGTCTCTAAGATCAAAGATCAAATTGTAGAGAAGAAAAAGAAAGAAAGAAAGAGAAGCATTTTCTTCTTCCTTATCAGAAATAAGATGATGAGTGTATAATTGCTTTTAGAGAAATCTGTCATGCTATTTTAGATGGTAACTTCTTCGTTTCCTGGTCCAATAGACATATGGAGAGAGCGCTTGAGCATAAGTTATGGCGAAGAATGAGCAAAATGAAAATGCAGAGTAATAAATATAAATGACCAAATGAAGCCTAATAACATATGTAATATAACAAAGAAAAGCTTAATATTCACAGTCCACGAAATTCCAACCAGCAAATGAAAAGGAAAAACCTTTGTAAATAATAAGATTTTGTGGGGACAGGGACAGGGAGGGGCTGGACCTACTGGCATCTAGAATGGATTTGGGGCTTTAATTAAAGAAGGCTGTGAAAGTGCACAAGACTATGACTTGAACAGTATCTATCTAGAACCAACCAGTATTTGTTTGTTAGCCCATTCCAATTCAATCTCCTCTGCTTACTAGCATTTTGATTTCAGCGCAGTCTTCTGGAATCCATCCTTCGAAGGTGATTCTTAAGAACTTTGAATTGAGTTTCTTTTCTTTTCCGATTGTCTGGTTTATGACTAGCTTAGGTTTTTTGCTTGACCTAGGAAATCATAGATGTGAAGGTCAAGTCTGCATAATTGTTGAAGGTTGTGCGTGAACAAAACAATCTCAATTGAGAAGAAATATGGCCGAATTTGTGGAGCTAGAGGCACAGGATGGTGTGAGAATGAGTTGGAACGTGATAGCTGGAACAAAGCAAGAAGCAGCGAACTGTGTTATACCAGTTTCAGCAATCTACACCCCCATTAAGAGCTTCCCGAATCTGCCAGTCCTCCCATACTCTCCTCTCCGCTGCCGGATGTGTCGCTCCGTACTTAATCCATTTGCCATAGTGGATTTCGCCGCCAAGATCTGGACCTGCCCCTTTTGCTTCCACCGGAACCACTTCCCTCCTCACTACTCGTCTATATCCGACGACAACCTTCCAGCAGAGCTCTTCCCGCACTACACAACCATAGAGTACCAAGAAAACAACTTCTCTTCTTCGTCTTCCTCTGTGTTCCTCTTCGTTATCGACACTTGCATCATTGAGGAGGAGATGGGCTTCCTCAAGTCTGCCTTATCCCAGGCTATTGACCTTCTCCCTGACAATTCCCTCGTAGGCCTCATCACTTATGGGACCTTGGTTCACGTTCACGAGCTTGGTTTCTCCCAGATTCCCAAGACCTACGTTTTCAAGGGCTCTTCTAAGGACTTGTCCAAGGATCAAATTCTAGATCACTTGGGTTTCTTCCTCAAGAAGCCTCGCCCTGCCGTTGGCGTTGTTGCTGGCCCTAAGGATGGCCTCTCTTCCGACTCCATTTCTCGCTTTCTCTTACCTGCTTCTGACTGTGCCTTTACTCTCAATTCGGTATGATACGCTCTTTGTTCATTATCTTAATTATTACTTTGCATTTCCTCTCTCCGTCTCTCCCATTCATTAACATTTGATCCATCCATTTTATGAAAACATTTTTTCTGCAAAGATTTTGGAAGAGCTGCACAAAGATCCTTGGCCTGTTGCATCTGATCAGCGAGCTACTAGGTGCACTAGCACTGCCCTCAGTGTAGCCGCCAGTTTGCTGGGAGCCTGTGTTCCGGGTTCTGGGGCTAGAATTTTGACATTTGTTGGTGGTCCATCTACTGAAGGAGCTGGTGCTGTAAGGCCCTCTCACTCTTTTCATGTCATTGTCACCAAATAAAACTGATTCCTATTTCGTCCTTTTCATTATCTTCTATTTTCGTAGATTGTGTCCAAAAACCTGTCTGAACCAATCCGTTCTCACAAGGATCTTGATAAGGACTCTGCTCCGCATTACCACAAAGCCGTTAAGTACTATGAGGGTCTTGCCAAGCAGCTTGTTCATCAAGGCCATGTGCTTGATCTCTTTGCATGTGCGCTTGACCAGGTAACTTTCATCTTACTACATTTCCTCCATGAACATTACTTCTAGGCATAGCTCATCTTAATTCTGACTTGGATTTTTGTTTTGACTTAATTGTGAAGCATCAACTGACAACGGAGAAATATTTTTTAGTGTACCTTCTATATTGGTAATATGCACAAAACTAAGTTCTCTTTGTTAATGGCATGAGCATTGGCCTCCAATTCGAATTCCTTGCCTTTCTGCATCTTCGAGTAATTTGTTCAGTGATTTAGATAGCTAATATCTTAGATCCTGTCAAAAGATGAAGCCATGTACTTCCTCTCTATTTGTAGTTTGGAACATCTTCTTAAAGATTAGGCCGTTTGGAGGTTTTGTTTATTGATTATCTTTTCTTCAAAATATCCACTAAACTTACACGCAAAATGTGGCTCTTCAACCCCTTTATTCTTGCTAGGTGGGAGTTGCTGAACTTAAAGTGGCTGTTGAAAGAACTGGTGGGCTTGTTGTGCTTGCTGAAAGCTTTGGTCATTCAGTGTTTAAGGACTCCCTTAGACATGTTTTCCTGTCGGGTGATAATGAGCTTGGATTAGCATCAAAGTAAGACATCGACCATCTCCTCTTTGCTGGTACCTAAGCTTGGAAATTGTTTTGGGGTAATTTTAAGACTCAAGTGATTTCTGCTATCTGTCTACAAGATTTCAGTTCTATAATAGATGCTTTGCTTATTGCATGTTTAGGATCATGATTCTTTGTTATAATAATATGACCTTATGCATATGCTTCCCTTTGTTGTCACATGTTTGCTATTTATATTCCCTAATCAATTTTGTTTTTAATTTCCACTAGTGATTTTTGTTTATTGAGATTCTAAATTGTAAAAATTTCACAAGAATTGATTATTACTCCATTGAGGTGAACTCACTGACAGACTGTTGTTGCATGTAGCCAATATTTAGGATTTATGAATAGGCTAGACAGAATTCAAGGAGTGAAGAAAGCTCATTATTTGGATCTTAATTTAGAGGCTGCAAGAATTAGACAATTGCAAAGATGAAATCTATTGTTTGATGGTTTATGTGGTGAAACATGGAAATCGTATCATGTACATGTGTAGTGCCGGAGGGAAAAGGTTCAGACCAACACCTTTAACAAGCAAAGAGCTGAAATTTGGTGATTATAACTGGAACAGGTGTAAGGCTATGGCTGTCCAGAAGAAAATTAGTTTATTCCAAGTAGAACAACAATAAAAATAACTTAGTTTGTTCCAAATAAAACAACAGTAACAATATGCACGCGAGGTTAGGTTTCAGTCATTTATGGTTAGGTTTCAGTCATTTATGGTTAGGTTTTCCCTTTTCTTATTGGTAATAGGAGAAACGTAGTTGAATAGGAAAAAGAAATCAAGACCAATTGTGAAAATATAACATAGTCTAATTCAGGAAATATAGCAAAACTGATCTTTTTGGACAATAAATAAAATGTGTGCATTATTATTTATATTAAAATAAAGTAATTTCAACAGTTGTATTTATCTCCTTGGGTTCAAAAAGAACTCAACTATGACAAGTAAATCTCGATATACTTTTCATAAATGTGGGGATCAACTTGTTTTATCTCATCTTCAGCAATCCAAGTACTCTTTTTGCTGCTTTACCTAGCCACTTTACCCAAAATCTTCAATATGAATTGCCACACCTTAATCAAACCTCCTTACATGTTCAATAGTTTCACAGCTTTAGCAAAGGGGCAGCTACTGTACTTGAGCTTCAATTGTAGGTTTAGTACCCTTGAATCCATTGAATGGATGCAGGTACAAAATATTGAAGATTTGTCTTGTAGTTCAAGTGGTAGCTCAACGAGATAAGGCATTTGAGCTATTTTTCTTTAAAGATCTTATGAGGTCCAAAATGATGACTTAGATGGTGCTTATGGCTTGTGATAAGTGCCCTATGAAATCTCTCTTGCCTCAAATGCACAAGCACTTACTTGTCTTCTTCAAATGATTGCCTTCGATGTTGTTGATTTGCAGCAAAAGAGTAGGTTGCATTGTTGCTTTTAGGGCAGCCTTTATTTCTTCATAAATCTTTCGAATATAAACAAATACTTCCCCTTTGTCACTGTTAGGATCCAAAAATCCTAACAAGGTCTATTCCAGTATTCAGCCTCAACACCAGTAAACACAAGCAAGGAAAGCAGTAAGAGAATTAGCACAGAATCGAGGAAAAGAGAAATCAGTGTATTCAATATAGTAACGGCTAAACTTTGAGGGCTAGCCAACCTCCACAGTATAAACAACTATAACCAATTCATTCTCGTTATTCCCACCCGTCCCTACACAATCCCTTTTATTCCCCTTTTGTAACAAATCGTCCAACTCAAGCATAATAATTCTCCTAACACTCCCAATTTACCCATCTACCCCATCCCTTTTCTTTCTACTATAATGTTGTTGATCTGGGTCTCAACAATACCCCCTGAAAGAAGCCACCTTGTCCCCAAGGTGGAAAGAAGGAAATTGATTGTTGATGAAGTCAAAACTCTCCCAAGTGTTTTCAAAGTCGAGAGCCCTTTCCACTTGATCGGCACTTCCAGCTCCCATTAATTTTCTGCAAGACCATTAGTACTTCAGTTCAACCAATGATTCATACCTTCATCCAAACCAACAGCGGTGGTCGAGCATTAGGAATAGGCACCACCGATTTCTTGAGTTGTGAAATATGGAAAACATCATGGATCCTTGCAGTTGCGGGTAGTTGAACTTGATAAGCAACTTCTCCAATTTTAGCTAAGATCGGGTATGGACCATAAAACCTTGGCCCCAACTTCTCATTAGATCGAGAAGTGAGGGATTTGAACCGATAGGGTTGCAACTTGATATACACTAGATCACCAACTTCCAAATGTAAGATGTCTCCTTTTCGATCAACATAGAACTTCATGTGTCTTTGTGTTTTTCTAAATTGGACTTGAGCTCACTCAAAATCTGGTTTCATCAAGTATTTGCTGATTAACCTCCTCCACCAAGGAACCACCGTCAGTATACTTAAAAAGGGTAGGAGGGTCCCTTCCATACAAAGCCTTAAAGGGGACATTCCAATGGCACCGCTTGAAGTCGAATTAAACGAACTCGCCCAACTCAACCAAGAGGGCCATGTTTTAGGTTGTTCTCCGCAAAAGCAGTAAATAAGTTTCTAAGCATCATTTATCACCTCGATCGCCCATCCGATTGAGGATGATAAGTGAAGTCATGTTGAGTGTGGTTCTCATTGTCGAAAGAGCTCCCGCCAAAACCCACTCATAAAAACCCTGTCTCTATCGGAAATAATGACTTTAGGAAAGCCATGCGATCGACCACCTCTCGATGAATATAGCAGCTACCTTGGTAGTAAATGGATGCTTCAATGCCAAGAAATGATTGTATTTAGAGAGCCGATCAACTACCACTAAGATGGTGTCAACTCCCATGGCTTTAGGCAAACCGGAAATAAAATCCATGGACAACTCTTCCCACACCAAGTTAGGTATAGAGAGAGGTGTAGTAATCCTGCAGGTTTTAATGCTAGATACTTGTTCTTCCGATGACTTCACAAGCTAGTATAAATTGCTTAACATCGATTTCATACCCTCCAATAAACTACCCCGATAATCGCATGAGGTACGAAAAAATCCGAATGTCCTCCCGAAGGGTAGTATGAAACTCATGGATCAATTTTGAATATGTGGACCGAATCGGGTAAAACTAACTTTGTTGGAATAGAAGAGACGTGACCCTTCAATGTAAAGGGTGGATGGCAATCGAGTTGCAAAGACAAGATCTTGGATCGACTTACGCAATTTTGGGTCCTTTGCACCATATCTTCCAAATGATCCATCTCCTCATGATAAGCCACGGATATAGCATTAAGCGCGCCTTCATTTCTTCCGGATAATGCATCGGCCGCTTTATTCTCAAGGCCGGTTTGTAACGTATATCAAAGCGGAATCCCATAAGCTTAGTCACCCATTTCATTGCTCCTCCCTAACGACTTTCGATCGGTTAAAAATGCGACTTTGATCGGTTTGAATAATGAAGTGCCTTCCTAACAAATAATGCCTCCATTTACGATCGCCATCACTATTGCCATTAACTCTCTATCATAAACTGGTTTAAGTTGATTACGGGGGGACAGACCTTGACTAAAGTAAGCTACTGGTCTTCCCTCTTGCATGAGCACTGCCCCAATGCCAGTTCCCGAAGCATCAGTCTCGACAACAAAAGGCTTGGTAAAATCTGGTAAAACTAAGATTGGGGTACTGGTTAATACCATCTTTAGTGTTTCAAAAGCAGCCTGTGCCTCCTCATTCCACTGAAATTTATCCTTACATAGCAAGTTCGTCAAAGGTTTTGCTATCTCGCCATAGCCTCTCACAAACCTTCTATAGTACCCCGACAACCCCAAAATCCCCTCAAAGCTTTACATCTCTTGGGCGGCCACTTTTGAATGTTGTCAATCTTGGAAGGATCTCTGAAAGTCCTTCTCAGAAATGTAATGCCCCAAGTACTCCAACTTCTTTGTCCAAAACTACATTTCTTGATTAGCTACTAAGTGATTATCTACCAAGACTTGCAATGCTCTTCTTAAATGAATAACATGTTTAGCTAAACTCTTGCTATAGATGAGGATGTCATCGAAGAATACCAGTACAAACCTCCTTAAATAAGGTTTATAAATTCTATGCATTAGGGACTGGAAGGTGGCAGGAGCATTTGTCAGCCCAAAGGGCATAACTCTAAACTCATAATGCCCCTCATGTGTTCTGAAAGCCGTTTTCGGTATGTCTTCCTCCTTAACTCTGATTTGGTGATACCCAGATTTCAGGTCAATCTTGGAGAACACTACTGAACCTCCCAACTCATCAAATATCTCATCAATGCATGGGATTGGATACTTATCAGGTATAGTTACCTTATTCAAGGCTCTATAGTCCACACACATACGCCAACCGCCATCCTTCTTTCTTACTAGTAAACCGGATGGAATATGAAATGGTACTTGTTTGAATCACGCCAAGAACTAACATTTCATTCACCAACTTTTCTATCTCATTCTTCTGATAAAAAGGATACCTGTAGGGTCTGGAATTTGGAGGTTTTACTCCTGCCTCCAATGTGATAGCGTGGTCAATGTCTCTCTGAGGAGGTAACCCTAAAATGGGTTGAAACGCTCGATCAAAATCTTTTAACATCGCTGCAATGTCCTCGGTGACACCCAACAATCCGATTTGATGTCGATGGTCGACTCCATGTACCCAATTCGAAGAGCAGCCACGCAGATTACTTCTTTTCTCCACCATATAACCCATACCTCCTTCTTGTAAAAGCTTGCGAGATGGTGTTGAAGGATACTATTATCGAATTAAGGCAAGGCTCCCCATAAAACTTTACCTTTTCTCCATTACTCCAAAACTTCATAACCTGCTTCTTAAGATTGAGCAGTATGTCACTCAATGTTTCTAACCACTCCACCCCCAAAATGATGTCAACACTCTTCATGTCAAAAGGAAAAAATTCTGCCTAATAATAGTCCCCAATAATCACCTCCACCGATTCACACACTCCCACACTTTGAACCTTACAATCGTTTCCTAGCTTCACCTTATACGGTTTAGTTTTACTCACCTTCATTCAACTCCTTCACGGTCCTCTCTCACAAAATTATGAGAGGCACCACTATCTATCAGCACTACTAACTCCCTCTCTGTGATTGTTCCTTTTACTTTAAAAGTTTGAGGTCCTGCTACCCCCAACACTGAGCTCACCGAAAGTTCCAACTCCTCCAACCTCTCTCGAAACATCCCCTCACACGCAGTTTTAGGATTAATACCGTTAACAAGCTCGGCTTCCTCTTCCTGTAAATCGTCTAAGCGATTTTCATCTTTCAAAGAAGATATGGAACATTTTTCGCCACATCTATGCCTCGCCCGTGCTTGGCGTCGCATCAGAAAGTGAGGCCCTGCTCCTTCTTCCTTTGGATCTCCTCATTGTCAACCGCTTGAATGGGTAGGAGAATCCTCCGATATGAACGTCGCCTTCAAATGGCGGTTCAGAAAGAGTTCGCCTTTGATTTATCAATTTGGAGTAGACACAACCCGATTCCTTCCCAAAGCCGATTAGGGCTTCCGACGCCGTACTCGAAAGAGAGGGGTTATTGAGTTATTTTACCAACATTTGGGTAAGTTTTACCCACTTCATCGACCCATACCCGACTACCCCACTTTGGGTTTTAACTCCTTCTAGGGTTGGGTGGGTTGACTCAAATAGCCCAATTCCTTCCTTCGGTTACGAGCCATCTCCATCAATTGCACCATCGAGTCCGTTTGAAGCAAGCGCAGCTCCATCTTTATATCCTCCTTTAATCCATTGACATACGTCTTGTCACTACTTCTACTGGAATACCTCTCAACATTGACGCCACCATCTCAAACTCTCGGTTATACTCGCCACTATCCCCATTGCCAGAATCGCATGAGAGTCATTAGAGGGTTGCCACTGACATCGCCAAATCGTCGCACCATCATTGTCTTAAAGGTCGGCCAATCCTTCATCGGTGACCACCTTCTCTCCATAGAAACCAACTCAAAGCCTCTCCTCCATGCATCGCTATAGCCGCTAACCTCCTCGCTATCTAACTCCGTTCAAATCGAAATATCTTTCTACCTTAAACAACCACCGAAGGGATCTTCCCGTAGAACACTGGAATCTCCAACCTTGGTGACTCTTCTCCTTCGTCCTCCACTCTTCATCTCTTGGTATTTCACTTGACTCCTCGAATCAGTAATGTCGTCGGTCTCATCTAAAGGTGCTTTCTCCCGACGTCTCATTGCCCAATGATTCTGAATTTGTCTCATACAATCAAACAATGACGCAATGTCCCCGACTATTTTATCGACCTTTCTCTCCACCGTACTCATCTTTTCATCCATTGTTCCCAAATCTTACATCAACTTAAGCATCTCACGTTCAACATTTTCTACTCGAATCCATTCGGTCACCACCATCCCATCCACACAACCGCTTCGATACCAATTTGTTAGGATCCAAAATCCTAACAAGGTCTATTCGAGATTCACCTCAACACCATAAACACAAGCAAGGAAAGCGAGAAGAGAATTAGCACAGAATCGAGGAAAAGAGAAATCAGTGTATTCAATATAGTAACGGCTAAACTTTGAGGGCTAGCCAACCTCCACAGTATAAACAACTATAACCAATTCATTCTCGTTATTCCCACCCGTCCCTACACAATCCCCTTTTATTCCCCTTTTTGTAACAAACTGTCCAACTCAGCATAATAATTCTCCTAACACTCCCAATTTACCCATCTACCCCATCCCTTTTCTTTCTACTATAATGCTGTTGATACCGGGTCTCAACAGTCACTCACAACACCTATCCAAGTACATGTTAAGGCTTCAAGCCATAAGTAACCTCAAAAGGAGTCTTTCTTATGCTATGATTGACATCATTATTTGCGAAAATTCAGCTTGAGGTATGACTAAATCCCAAAATTTTCACATTATTTTGATAGACCTCCGATTCGACTCACGTATTCTAGGAAAAGAAGGCCCATGAATGAGGGGACAGTTGGCTTATCCTAGAGTGAACATATGGCATTTTGTTATCTTTCCCTTTCATTACTTTATTGTTATTTGGTTATGTTTGTTTTGTTGCTATTTTCAAATCTGGAAAAGGTACGTATAGGCTGTCGCTAGGAGTGAGAGAAAACATGTGAATTTGATTGTTGTTGAGGAGAGCCGCAAACCTCTAGAAAGGCTGCTACCTTTTTATGAAAATTCCCTTTTGCATAATACTACAAGAGTTGATTGAATCATGTTGTTCTTTTACATAACGTAATATCCTATCAGAAATTGGTATCAGAGCTAGCAAGCCATGCCTTCGAAGAACTCTGACGGTAAAATGGAAGCTATTGAGAAAGAATTGGAAGGAATCATAGAGAAGTTAAGTAGGATTCCATCAGTGGAAAGAGCTATTGAGAGAATTTTGGAGATAGAGAAGACTCACCACACTCTCCCAAGGAGTGACCTAGATAATGACCACAATTAGTGAACAACAGAGAACGGTGCAAGGGGGAAGTAGATCTCTGGGTAAAGGAAAGAATACTGAACAGGAAGAAGGGTCTAGCGTGGTTGAAAAAGAAATGAATGAGAGAGTACCTATGGGAGTGGAAGAAATAGTAGGTGGTTATGGTGGCACATACCAGCGGGAAATGAAAATGTTGGGCCGGAGATGTTTGGGAACTCAAAATCATGGCGTACTGGGAAGCATCTTGAGATGCCCTTATTCAATGGAAAGAATTTGGAAGGCTGGTTATATCGAGCAAAAATGTTCTTCAAAATGAATCGAATGAGCGAAGCTGAAAAGTTAATGGAGGCTGGAATCAACTTCGAAGAGGATGCTCTTGCTTGGTTTCGATGGATGGATGCGAGAACACCATTTGGCAGTTAGAGTGATTAAAAACAACTGTTGGTTCAAAGGTTTGGCCAAAATCAAACTGGGAACTTGTGCTAAAGGTTTTTAGATATAAAGCATGGGTTGTCGACTATCGGAGGGAGTTTGAGAAACTCTTAGCACCGCTAACGACGCTGCCTATGGAGGTGCTAGAATCCACTTTTGTGAAGGGGTTGAAGACAGAGATCAAAGCTGAGCTTCGTTTGATGAATTCAATGGGGCTTAAGGCCCTTATGAATACAATGATTGAAGAAAAGAACTAGACCATCAAGCAAAAAGGAAGCACATCGAGACCTATTTCTCTTAAACCCAGTCAGTGGGGTGAAAGGAAAGGACTCGTGGGTCAGAACATGAACTAGGAGGGAGAAGCCAAGGCGTCAAACCAAGGAACCTTTTGGAGCACTTGGGTCATGCTGCCAACCCGAGAACCAACAAGAACTCTCGCAGAAGGAGGCTGACGACAGATTCGACTCACTGATGCCGAGATCCAGGGCACGAGGGTTGTGTTATTCATGTGAAAAAAAGTACTTGCTATACCTGAGTGTCGGAAGGAGCTTCAAATTTTGCTTATTACCGACGAAGAAAGAGAAGAGGAGGTGGTGGGTATGGAACCGAAGGATGACGAGCAGATTTCAGGGGATAAGACTGAGAGTGTGGAAGTACACATGACGAAAGCTGTTGAACTATCCCTAAATTTGATGTTTGGCTTGACCACATGAGGCACCATGAAGATGAGAGGGACGTTGGCTAGGAGAGACGTGACAGTGATGGTCGATTGTGGAGCTACCCATAATTTCTTATCTCTAGAGATCATTGAAGAACTACGAGTACCCCTCTTTTCCACTTACAATTACAGGGTAATTATGGGTAATGGTATAGCAATTAAAGGGAGGGGCATTTGCGAGGGAGTAAGGATTGAGGTTCAGGGAATAACAATGATTGAGGATTTTCTGCCTCTACAATTGGGCAGTACCGATATAATTCTCGACATGCAATAGCTGGGAAGTACTGGGAATATGGAGGTGAATTGGAGTAACCTGGTGATGGAATATTGTGTTGATGGTTCTCGAGTGGTGCTAAAAGGGGACCCTGGTTTATGCAAGATAGGAGTTTCGTTGAAGACCATGACTAAGGCAATACAACAAGGAGTGGGGCTAATTGTGGAATTATGTTAGATGGAGCTTCTTGGAGAAATTACTAGTGACAAATGGGCAGTTTCAGAAATGGTCCAGCGAGTGCTAAGGAATGATCATATGGTATTCCAACCTATCACAGAACTACCTCCTAAAAGGGACATTGACCATGTAATTAACTTGGAACCTGGAACATCGCCAGTTAATGTTAACCTTATCGTTACCCACACTATCAAAAAAATGAGATTGAGAAGATGGTTAAGGAAATGATTGTAGGAGGAATTATTCAACCTTCCATGAGCCCTTATTCAAATCCGGCGGTACTGGTTAAGAAGAAGGATGGGAGCTGGCGCTTTTGCGTAGATTATCGACCGCTTAATCTAGTGACAATAAAGGATTGTTACCCGATATCGATAATTGACGAGTTACTAGATGAGTTACATGGGTCTAAGCTCTTTTAAAAATTGGATTTAAAATCAGGTTATCATCAGATCCAGATAAGGGTGGAATACATTCCAAAGATTGCATTTAGAACTCACAAGGGTCACTACGAATTTAGGATGATGCCCTTTGGGCCATAAAACGCTCCGGCAACCTTCTAGTCCTTCATGAATCGTGTGCTTTAGTCTTTCATGAGGAAGTTCGTCCTAGTTTTCTTTGATGATATATTAGTCTACAGTAGAGATGAAAGGGCCCATGTTGAGCACTTGGATAGGGTGCTTACTACCTTGATAGAACATCAGCTTCATTTAAACGAAAAGAAATGTGTGTTTGGGCGGAGGAAGATTGAATATTTGGGGCATTGGGTGACATACCAAGGGGTTGGGGTGGATAAGGAGAAGGTTAGAGTAATGGTAAATTGGCCTACACCATCAAACTTGAGGGAACTCTGGGGCTTCTTAGGTCTTACAGGTTACTATAGGCGATTTTTAAAAGGGTATGGAAATATAGCTTGGTCATTGACAAAACAACTCAAGAAGGACTCTATGAAACTTGTTTCCACCTTGGCTTTACCCGATTTTGCCAAGCCTTGTACTTTGGAAATTGATGCTTCAAGTATGGGATTAGGTGCAACTTTGTCTCACTATTGCTTTCTTTAGCCAATCTTTGTCAATCCGCAACCAACTGAAGTCAATATATGAACGAGAGTTGATGGCTATTGTGTTGGCAATTCAAAAGTGGAGGCACTACTTGTTAGGACAACATTTTGTGATACAAACTGATAAAAAAAGTTTGAAACATTTGTTAGAACAAAAGCTTATGCATCTAGAATATCACAGGTGGGTTGTTAAATTAATTGGGTATGACTTTGAGATTTGATATAAACTGGGAAGGGAAAATGTTGCAGTCGATGCCTTATCCTGAATCTCTTAGCCTGAGCCACTTCAACTGCCTGCTATTTCTATTCCAAGGGCGTTAGACAGTGATTTAATACGAAAAGAAGTGATTGCAGACTCCAACTTTGTTGAGATAATTCAGAAATTGCAAGATGGCATAGAGGAATTGCCTAGTTATTCTTTGCAACATGGCACTCTTGGAGAATGGTTCTGCCCAACAATTCCAATATTTTGCCTACCTTGATACACGAATTTCATACTAGTCCAATTGGGGGACATTCCGGATTCTTAAGGACCTATAAAAGAATTAAAAGTGAGGTGTTTTGCAGGGGTATGAAGATATTTGGAAATTGGTAGTTGAACGTGCCATATGTCAACAGAATAAATATGTAATTGCCTCTCTCTTGGGGCTACTCCAACCTCTTTCCATTCCTAACAGAATTTGGGAAGATATTTCTATTGATTTCGTGGAAGGCCTTCTCAAATCAGTGGGCTATAATTCCATTCTTGTGGTTGTCGACAGGCTAAGTATGGACACTTTTTGCCTTTAAAACACCCTTTCACAGTGAAATCGGTGGCTGATGTTTTTGTTCGGGAGATTGTTCGACTTCATGGAATGCCTAGGTTTATTGTTTTAGACAGACCGTGACAAAATTTTCATGAGCAATTTTTGGGAAGAAATATTCTGACTACAGGGGACTATCCTACGACAGAGTATAGCTTATCATCCCAAATCCAATGGTCAGATCGAAGTTGTAAACATAAGCGTAGAGACCTATCTGCGTTGCTTTGCAGGCGCTTAACCGAAGAAGTGGAGTTCTTAGCTTCCATGGGCAAAATATTGGTATAATACTTCCTATCATATACCTCCTAACATGGCTCCCTTCAAAGCTGTATATGGTAGGGATCCCCCACCTTTAGTGCATTTTGGCAGTCAAACTACAAGAGTAGTTGACTTGGAGAATCAGCTCAAAGAAAGAGACGTAATTTTGGAGGAACTCAAGCTTCATCTTGCAACAGCTCAAGTAAAAATGAAGGTGCACACAGAAAAAACATCGGAAAGAAGTTCAATATGATGTGGGTGATCTAGTTTTCCTAAAATTAAAGCCTTATAGAAAGCGCTCCTTGGCTAAAAAGCAGAATGAGAAACTCTCACCGAAGTTTTTCGGCCCTTATTGCATTCTAGAGCGGATTGGAGCAGTGTTATATAAACTTGATTTACCGGTTGGTGCTAACATCCACTCGATCTTTCATGTCTCCCAACTTAAGAAGGCGCTTGGATTTCAATAGATCAATCGGCCCCTTCCAAACACTTGATATGCATAGCACACAACCACCAAGGTTAATTATTTTTGATGTATAGCTTTTTGGCTTGGTAGGCTTTTCACATTCCTCAACTTATTTAAGATAGTATTCAAATTAAAATTTAGGAGTATTGACTTGAAGAGCTGGAACAATAGACGCAGAGCTAAAACTATGGTAAAAAAATTGTAGTAGCATTACATGATTTTAATCAGTTATCCTTAACTTACTAGAATCATACAATAGGTTTTGCTGCAAAGTGTTATTTTGTTTCACAACCAATACTTTCATTTCCTTAAAGACAAAAATTTCCTTTTCAGCTGATTTATGATCCAATTGCATATACTTTAGTGTTGAGACTTACTATCTAATTAAGAATGTTGTTAGCATCATTATCTGCTTGATTCTTTGAGGTTGGATGAGAAGATCTATTAGTTTATATTTTTTCATTTTTCATCATAGATATAGGTATGCATTAAGCAATAGCTATTGTTTCATCTCACCAGATGGTTTTAACTGTTTTATATTGCTTGATCAATTTCAAAGTTGTTTTGGCTCCTAACCTTGTTAATATGTATATTTTTTAGCAAAAATGTGTGTTACTTTTAATAGTTAATATTTACGTGGACGAGATCCTTTTGTGCTGCACGTATGCACTCATACATGTATGTGATAACTTCGACGAAAGAATCATTCTTATCTTTCCTGTTTTGCTGAATTTTGGACATAGTGGTATATTTGAGATAAACTGCTCGAAGGATATCAAAATTCAAGGCATTATTGGTCCTTGTGCATCTCTTGAAAAGGTAGATCTTGTGTTTCTCTTATTTCCTTCTTGTTCTTGCTGTATTTTGATACTTACTTTCAATGATGTGGTGCAGAAAGGTCCTCTTTGCTCCGACACTGTTGTTGGCCAGGGAAATACCAGTGCATGGAAGATGTGTGGTTTGGACAAAGCTACATCTTTGTGTCTTATATTTGAGATTGTTAAAAAGGAAACCTCAGATTCTAATATTCAATCATCAAGCAATCAATTTTATTTCCAGTTTTTAACATAGTATGGACTCCAAACTCACACTTGGTCTATTTTCGTAAGCCTTTTGACAATGGAAGGAGCTCTTTATCTTTTAATTGGTTCTTTGCACAGTTACCAGCATAGTAGTGGTGACATGAGGCTTCGTGTTACTACACTTTCCCGAAGATGGGTTACTGGACCGGGTAGCATACAAGTAAACTTGTTGTCTCTTACACTTGGCACTGTGACCCTTTTTGTTGTTCTTTCCTGAGTTGTTAGTTCTCCTCCTAAGTTGATTTCAAAATCTTGTAGGACCTTATTGCTGGATTTGACCAAGAAGCAGCTGTTGTAGCCATAGCACGTCTTGTTTCTTTCAGAATGGAAATTGAGGTACAATGGTAGATTCCTTGGATTTTTACCTAAAATAAGGGAATATGTAAGTATGCGAACAAAACCTGGTTTCTCTAAAATCTTTGGGACTGCACATTGAGTGTGTGCTAATGCATAATGACCACGTTACGATAGAAAGCTAGAGAAAAGTAACAAGAAAGGAAGGAGAGTTGAGTTTCAATAGTGGAAGAAATGACATTGTCCAAATTATTGAAGGCAAAGTGAGGAGGTGACATCGTTTAGTTTAATGACATGTAGTAATATTATTCACTTGTACTGTTTTTCGTGGTTTGAGGCGAAGGACTAGTATAATTGTTGTATAAAGGAAGTAACTATTGTCTAGATGGTTTTAATGATTAATTGACAATTTTCTATCTTCTCTTCTTTGGTCTTTTTTTTTTTCTAATCTTGATTCTATAGTTGCAACTAGGTGGCTATTGGCTCTCGAAGGTGAAGTAAGATGATGGAAGGAATAGGATTTTAAGACATGAGACAGTTGGAAGAAAATATGAAGAATTGGAGCTTAGACACGAAATTAGTATTGAAGATTTGAAAGAGTGGATGCTATAGTTACATCAACATCCTACTCAAAGGGCCCTGAGGATAAAAGAAGACAATCAGAGGGTACCAGAGATGTATTTGGAGGTTTTTTGCATAACAACCAATATCATATGCTGACAAGTTTTAGAAAAATATAATTTTCAATCTTTATTGGAGAGGGGTTGAGGGGTTAGATCTTCAATGGTGAACAAGTTTTTATCTTGGATTGGACTTCGACAAAAGTTAAAGTAGGCTAGTTTGAGATGCATTTGGAGAGGGGGCATTGGTTTGGCATTACTTTTACTTGAGGAACAAATTAAAATTGGAAGAGCCAAGTCAGGAAGGATCAACGAAAAGCTATTATGTAAGATTTGATTTCTTGTCCCACAAGTTGGTTAGACCAGTTTATCCTTGAAGGGTGTAAAACTTGAAAGTGAGTACCTGGTTAAGATTTGGAATTCTAGAAGCTTACAATAGGCATATGATTTGGCCAAGAAGGATGAAGTTGTTTTGCAGCAATGTTTTGGAGGGAATAGCAGCAATATGCAAACTACCCAACAGTAGAAGGGCCATCTAACTTCTCAAAAGAATTCATAAGGAATTCTACTTGAGCCTCAATTACTTCTAAAGCATAATGGAGAAGCAAGAATCACCAAAAACACCAGTAGTAAAGAAATGGATGAGAGGAGGGCCAAAGTGAATTGTTTATGGTGTGATGAGAAGTTTCTCCATGGTCATAAATGCAAGAGGAGAATGATGCACATGTATATAATAATGGATAGTGGTGGAGGTGGAAATTATTGAACAAAAGCAAGAAGTACAACTTGCAATTTCGTTGCAAGTTATGTTAAGTGCTACTTTTGTGAAATTTTAACAAATGAAAGTGATAGATAAGTACAAATATACATATTTTAATAGATGGGGAAGTACCCATAATTTCATTGACGAGAAGGTGATAGAAAAAGAAAGATGCATTATAAAGGAATTAGATCATTATCTTAGTGAGTGGATGATTACAAACCAAGTGGCAAAAGATGTGTAGAGGCTTTAGGTGGGTGATGACTGGTCCAAAGTATGAAAAGTGATATGTTGTTCATTAGCATTGGAGGAAATGATTGCTTTAGGAGTACATTGACAATTTACTTGAATGACATTATATGCAATTATAAGAGATTGTGCAATTTGAATGGGTGTAAGAGTAGATAGAATCGAACAACAGTTAAACAGTAGGAAGTATGAAGGTATTAAAAGAAACCACCAATAGAGGAATATTGGAATGGGAAAAAGTAACATGTGGTGTTTCAATTTTCATTGCTATAAAGTGATGGCAATATGCAATGGTGATGCTCACCCCAGTATTTTTGTTAGTTGACGTAAATGGATTTAATGAAAAGCAATATGTTAGTAAGGTTGAAGAGAGATTAAGGCAACTATTGACAGACTATGAGGATGTCTCTGAAGTATCTACATGATTACTATCAACCAAGGTTTATGATCATTGAATTATGTTGAAATAAGGGATTGAAGCTATCAACTTGAAACCATATAAATATGCAGGAGCGTAGGAAGAAGTAATTTAAGAGTTGGCAGAGGAGATGTTGGCATAAACGATAATTCATTAGAGTGTAAGTCACTTTTCTTCTCTTGTTGTTTTGGTGAAAAAGAAAGTTGGGTCATGGTGGTTTTGTGTAGACTATAAAGCTCTTAGTAAACATACGATAAAGAATAAATTCCCCACACCTTTAATGGAAGAA
The DNA here is from genome assembly GCA_029891385.1 of Erythroxylum novogranatense. Taxonomy (NCBI): domain Eukaryota; kingdom Viridiplantae; phylum Streptophyta; class Magnoliopsida; order Malpighiales; family Erythroxylaceae; genus Erythroxylum; species Erythroxylum novogranatense. The sequence continues at coordinate 2,276,281 of CM057232.1, forward strand.
TTGTTGAATGAGATACTTGAGATTGTATTATTCAAAGTTGGATTTTAGAGTCCATAACATTCAATTTTGCATGAAGGTGGATGATATACATAAGATTGCATTTAAAACCCATGAAGGCCACACTAGGGATTCCTTGTTATGCCATTTTGTCTTACTTATGCTCCTACTTAGAGTTCAATGAATTTTATCCATGGTTGATATATCTTTGAAATCTCTGATGGAGTGAATACATGGTCTCCTTAAGGGACTGTGCTTAACCTTTAGGACAAACCAGAAGGACTAAAGTTGTTGGACGTTGCTCAGTGTCGATACAAGTTAACAACCAAGAAGCTCTGGATTGAACTTAAGCCTCTTCAAGTTGGCCACAAAACAATAGTCTCTAATGGCCCACACCATTGAGAAAAGAGGGCGCTTTCATGTCAACCTACTTTAGGTGGTAGGATCGCAATGACCTAGCCCAAACCCATTTAGATAAAGTAGCAACGTCTATGAAGGGAGCGAGGAACTTCTTGAAGATAACTCCAAAAGATCAACCAAACCTAGCCTATACATCCACTAAACGAGTGGAATACTATTTAATTGAGTTGGAGGCCAATTTGACAATGAGGCATATTGGGAATGGGCTGAAACTTACGATTAGAAGACCAAGTTTGAGACTATTTGACATCAAGAAAGGGTTGCTCTCAATGAGACTTTTTTTTGGGGGGGGGGGGGACTGGGTGAGCCACTTGAAGTCGAAAACGCTAATAGGGAGAGGATGGGCATTCAAATCAATAAGCTTTCAGTAGAACTACAACTCCTTTATAGACCTAAACTCCCAACATATATACCAGAAAAGATATCATCATAAGATATCTTATCACTTCCAGATTAAAAGCTCTGACAAAATCATGTATACTAATTGATTGTATTTGATTAAGTTTCCTATTATATTAGAATATCCTATAAATTTTGAAATAAGAGAGTATCCCATAAATTATGAGATTAGATATTGTATTAGAGTCATCAATTTCCATTTATAGGTACTAGAATTTTGTATGTAAGCTATGGTTGCTGTAAACATCGAAAATATTCAAAAAAAAAAAGTCCTTATTCATATTCTAAGATGGTATCAGTGCCAAGTTAGGTTTCTTGGATCAAATTGTTTCTAGCCTTCATTGCTACAAACATCTCTGTTTTTTCTTATTTGGCTAAGCCTTCATGGACGCCCTCTATTTCCTTCCCTCCATTTCAACTTTCATTGCTTTCTCCTCCCTGTTTTATCTCTTTCATCTTGGCCTTCATTTTTGATTATTGTGCTCTAATACAAAGCATTCTTCCAACCTTTATTGTTGGAATTGTCCAAGCAAGCAATATCACTACTACATAGTTGCAAGAGATTGCTTGATTCCCACAACTAGGGGAATCAACATCATAAAAGCTGAGTAGTCTTAACTAAGAAGAAATTGATAGAGTGAGATCTCTTATGAACAACCATGAAAAGCCTTTAGGTACTTGTTCTTTGACGTATTTAGGTAAGTTTCCATTTTCCTTTAGATTAATTGCCTCAGATGCAAATTGTGCCAATACATTCCATTTATCCAAATGTTTCTCAACTTACACGCCATGTCCAAGTAGTGGAAAAATAGTCACAGCTGATGGATCTTTAACAACTATAGCAAGTGTAGGTGATGTTAAAATAAATCCATTGGTAACTAAGAAATGTTTATCATGTTCCTAGACTATCAACCAACCTTGTTATTGTACAAAAATTCATTGAAGATTTTTTGTTGTAATGTGATTTTTTTTACAGTAGTCATTGTGTTTTTTCAGGAGAAGGATTTGGTTAGGATGATTGGACTTACTAGAGAACGAGACGACCTCTACTATCTTGAAGCACCAAATCATTTAATCATAACTAAGGGCAAATTATCCCATTCTTTCATGTCAGAGTATGGTGCATTCAATAAAGAAAAAATCTTGCTTCGCCATTATCGGTTAAGACATCCATCATTTTGAATTATTAAGATTTGTTTGCCTCTTTGTTTACAAACCTTGATGCTGAAAATTTTCATTGTATGTGAGCTTGCTAAACACAATCGTGCGCCTTTTCCTATTAACAATCGAAAGAGCTCAATTTTTTCTATCTTATAGTGATATTTGAGGTCCATCTACTATTTCTAGTACTTATGGGGCAAGATGGTTTGTTTCTTGCATTGATGATAGTACTCGTGTTACTTGGATTTTTCTACTTAAACATAAATTTGATGTTAATATCATACTACCAATTTTTTGCTCCATGATCAAAAATCAATTTGGGATTAATATTAAAAGGTTCAGGACAGATAATGCCAAATCATTTCAATCAAGTTCTTACCATATATTTTTAGAATTTGGAAATAGTTCATGAGTCATCTTGTGTGTACACTCCACAACAAAACGGGGTAGCAGAAAGGAAAAATGTTCATCTCCTTAGAAAACACGAGCCCTGTTATTTCAAAAGAATATTTTTCAGCCACTAGGCTCATAAACATATCACCTTCTAGAGTCTTGGGTCTCAAAAGTCATATGGATGTCCTTTCAACATTTTACCCGAATCTCAACCCTACCAACAATTTTTTTTAGAATGTTAAGGTGCGTCATTTGTCTATGTTCATAATATAGGAAAATTAGACCCTAGGCTTCTGAAATATGTCTTTATGGGCTATTCTTTGACTCAAAAGAGGGTAAAAGTGTTATCATCCTCCATCAAAGCAGTTATATGTTGCAATAGATTTCATATTCAATGAACAAGATTCGTATTTCAACAATCCTTATCTTTAGGGGTAGAATTCAATTAGGGGAGACAAGGAAAGTGATTTGCTTGATCCAATTCCTTTGTCCTATTTTACAACACCAACCATATCTTCTAATTCATCCTGTCTGAACCATATGTTAAAACAACCATCTTACTCTATGCTTGAACAACCCATATTTGAACCCGTTCCTAAAGCACCAAGTGAACCACAAGAAAAAAAACCTGATTTTGCCCATGGAGATGTGAGATTTGGTGAACGCAAGGTGTCCAAAAGAGAAAAGATGGTTGTTCTTGAACCTATGCAGGTCCAAGAGTCTAACCCAAATTCTTCACTTGAGGTAACAATTTCTAGTCTTCCATTGCAAAACCAAACTAAAATTCATATGAATAATGATCAACATAACCTTCCTATTGCTATCAGAAAAGGAACCAAAGAGCGTACAAATGACCATTGTATCCTCTTGCACATTTCTTATCATTTAAATTTTTTTCACCATCTCACATAGTCGTGTCAGCTTGAATACCATTTCCATTTCTACCACCTCATTTGAGGTTGTATCTAATGAAAAATGGAAATAAGCTATGAATGTGGAGATGAAGGCATTGGAGAAAAAACAAAACTTTGGGAATTAGTGAGGTTACCTGTACGAAAGAAACCAATGGGTTGGTATGTACAGTGAAATATGGGGCAGATGGGTGAGTTGAGAGATACAAGGCACGATTGGTAGCAAAAGGCTATACTCAGACTTATGGGATTGATTATTTAGAAACTTTAGCTCCTGTTGTAACAATAAATATGATTAAAGTATTATTGTCATTAGCAACTAATTTGATGTCGAGAATGCAATTTCTACATGGAGATCTAGAAGAAGAGATGTACATGGAAGTTCCACTTGGTTATAGGAAGAATTTGACTGCTCGTATTGTGTATAAGTTGAAGAAGGCACTATATGGCCTTAAGCAATCACCTCGAGCATGGTTTGGATGATTTGCAAGACGTGTTTGCTGTGGGATGTAGACAAAGTTAAGGAGATTATGCATTGTTTATCAAACACTCCCTTTCAAAGGGAGTTACATCTTTTTTAGTGTATGTTGATGACATAATAGCGACGAGGGATGATGATAAAGAGAAATAGTTGTTGAGTCAACGATTTGCCAAGGAATTTGAGATTAAGGCATTAGTAAGGTTGAAGTATTTCCTTAGAATTAAAGTTGCACATTCTAGGGAAGGAATTTTTATCTCGCAACAAAAGTATGTTATAGATCTTCTCAAGTAAACAAACAAGGCAACATGCAAACCTGCACGCACTCTTATTGGTCTAAATCTTGAACCTTGAAAAGCTGAGGAGGATGTTGCAATAGACGGAGAGATGTATTAGCACCTAGTAGTAAAGACTAATTTATGGTTGTAATTAGTTAGTTTATGTGTAATACGAAGTAAACTCATTTGCAAACAGCTTAAAGAGTACTTCAATATTATAAAGGAACATCGGGGAAGGTTATTTTGTTAAAAAGAACTTTTGAGGCATATGCTGATGTTGATTTTGATGGATCTATTGTTAATAGAAGATCAACTTCAGAATATTGCACTTTTCTTGGTGGGAACCTTGTGACTTGGAGAAGCAAAAATCAAGGTGTAATGGCTCGATCAAGTGCATAGGTTGAGTTTCGAGCAATGGCTTAATGTGTGTGTAAACTACTTTGGTTGAGGATTATTGTTGAAGTTTTGAAGATTAAGGGGATGGCCGTATGAGATTATACTATGACAACAACTATGCAATTCACATAACTCAGTTCAGCATGATCGATTGAAGCACATTGAAATTGATAGGCACTTTATCAAGGAAAAGTTAGAAAGTGGATAATTTGTACACCTTATGTCTACTCCTGGTCAATTGTCTCACCAAAGGTTTAAGTAGCTTAATTTTTTAGACTATTGTTTATAAGCTGGGAATGGAGAATACCTATTCACTAGCTTGAGTGGGAGAGTGGAAAAATCATGTATATTGATTGATTGTATTTTATTAAGTTTGCTATTGTATTAGAATATCCCATAAATCATAGAATTAGATATTGTATTAGAATCATTAGTTTTCATTTATAGGTACTAGAATTTTGTATGTAAGCTATGCCTGCTGTAAACATTGAAAATATGCACACACAAAAAATTCTATTCAAATTCTAAGAGAAGCTTACTTGAGGAAATTTCTTCTGGTCTTCTTTGATTATATTTTGGTGTATGGTCCTATTTTTCAATTGCATTTGTAACATCTTGAAGCGGTGTTACAAATAATAAGGGCTCAATACTTTTTTGTTAAGCTTTCTAAGTGCTACTTTGGAGGAAACAAGTTCAGTATTTGGGACATATAATCAATGCTAAATTAGTTGCAACTAATCCAAAGAAGATATAAGCATTGGTAAATTTTCCTAGTCCAAAAACATTGAAGCATCTAAGAAGTTACGTAGGTTTATTTGGATACTACAAGTGATCTATAAAATTGCATCTATCTTCCTATGAGACGAAGTTGCTAGCACTATCTTATGCGGACATTTTATAGCGTAAACTGATCGTAGAAGTTTGAGGTTCAACAATGATGGCTACCTAAGGTATTGAGGTTTGATTTTGAAATTGAATATAAGAAAGGTGTTGAGAACAATGTTGCAGATGCTTGATCTTGGGTGACAAGTGTGAAAATGTACATGGTAATCTCTCGTACAAATTGATTTGTCCCAAGAGATTAATTACGAGAAAGATGAAAATATTCAAACGGCGATGCAAAAAATTATGAGTGGAGGGATTCACCATGTTGTGGATGTTTTTATAGGCCAGAAATACACCCGCAAATTATGTTAGTTATGTTGCAAGTTTTATCTAAAATTGCTTAAAAGGTTTTAGGTTTATTATTGGAAACATATTACTAGTTTCCTTATTACTCTAGGAAGTCATATTTTATCAAAATAGAGGTTTGGAGCTCTCTCTAACGAGGTCCAAGGTTTCGGTCTCCCTTAGAGCCAAATTTCTTTTCTTCTTCCAAAATAGGCAGAAAGAAGAATTCTAACAAGAATAGGGATATCACAGAGTTGCAAGATTACTCTGTGCATCGTCCTGTGACTCGATCTATGACTAAGGGTCCTAACAATTTGGTATCAGAGCCTATCACTATGGACGATGATATCAATGCCCGTTTAAAGGAGGAAAGAGATCGTGTGGATGCGAAACTCTTAGCTATGGAGCAGCGAATCGACGAGAAGTTATCCAAGCTATTGCAAGCAATCACAGGATCGGGACTTGTCCAATCACGTCCGACCAGCAGCGAGGTAAATAGTGGAGATACTCCGCTTAGAGAACATTCAACCCAACCTAAAAATTCTGGTGGTACAGAAGGTAATCACTCTCAGCCAGGAACTTATACATCTCAGGTTCCCCGATATGTTAAATTGGACTTTCCAACCTATGATGGTTCGGAAGATCCTTTAATTTGGGCACATCGTTGTGAGCAATTTTTTGAAAATCAGAATACACGGGAGGTAGAAAAGGTTGGATTAGCTGGATTCCACCTTTTAGGAGAAGCACTGATGTGGTTTTACCAACTCAAGAAATCTAAAGGCACTATGTCTTGGGCTGATTTTCGAAATATTGCTTTCGAGATTTGGTCCTCCAGAGAGCGATAATCAATCGGGATTTGGTTACCCTTAAACACACGGATCCATTGAGCAATATCGAAGCAATTCCGGAAAAATTGGCACGCAAACGAAACCATACCGGATCACCTTCACGCAGCTTATTCATTGCGGGTTGGATGATTCCATTCGGTTGGACGTTCAACTTTGAAACCACCGATTTGTCCTCCGCCATGAGTTTAGCAAGGGCATATGAGCAAAACACCAGCTGCAAAAAAATAACAATAACCGCAGGGTTTGTGGCAGCCTACAAGGATGAGTGCAAGCACGGGAACGGGTTCCCAAGCAAGGATCTCAAATTCTGTGCCAGCAGCTTCTTTTGCTTCAAGTTCGCCTTTTATCAAGAGGTTGTCTCGAGCGGAGATGGCGGAAAGAAGGTCCAAAGGCTTGTGTTATAATTGTGATGAGCCTTACTCTGCAACACATCAATGTAAGAAGCTTTTTTGGGTAGAATTGGATGATGGGGATAATGATAACACCTTAGAAGAAGCAGAACCAGCTCCGAAATTTCATTATATCTTTATTACGGGACGGTACATGCTCGAACTATGCAGGTACAAATGTTAATTAAAAAGCAGCCAGCGCTAGGATTGATCGATTCAGGAAGCACTCACAACTTCATTAGCACAACAGCGGTTAAACAATTGGCAATCCAATTTCGAAAATTGCCAAACACACGAGTCTCGGTGGCCAATGGAGACAAGGTGCGAGTCTAGGGTTTGTATGCGGATAACATTTTCTATTGATGGTCATAATTTCTTTGCTGATTTTTATGTGATTCCGTTGGATGGTTTTGATATTGTTTTGGGGGTTAAATGGCTGCAAACTTTGGGGCCAATTTTATGGGACTTTTGCTCTTACCATGGCTTTTTCGATGGAGGGAAGGCAATTATGTTACAGGGCCTGCAACGGAATGGAAGCAAGAGTTTGTATGCCTTAGATAAAGATTCAGAGACAGATAAGAGGATGGATAACCTCCTTGGTGAGTTTGACGATTTGTTTCAGGATCCAACTGGATTACCTCCTCTTCGACATTGTGATCATAGGATCTGTTTACTTCCGGAATCAGCACCTGTGGTTGTACGTCCGTACCGTTATCCACATCGACAAAAGAACGAGATTGAGACTCAGTGTACAGCGATGCTCCAACAAGGCTTCATTCGGCCTAGTAGATCTCCATTCTCTTCGCCAGTTTTACTAGTCAAAACAAGATGGATCTTGGAGACTTTGCATAGACTATCATGAATTGAATGCAAAGGCAGAAGGATAAATTTCCTATACCAGTGGTTGATGAACTTTTGGATGAGTTGCATGGAGCCTGCTTCTTTACTAAGTTGGATTTGAAGTCGGGTTATTATCAAGTCAGAATGAACTCGGAGGATGTGGAAAAGACAGCATTTCGTACTCACCATGGACATTTCGAGTTTTTAGTTATGCCCTTTGGGCTAACCAATGCTCCGTCTACTTTCCAAGCACTAATGAACGAGGTATTCCATGACTTTTTACGTCAATTTGTCCTCGTTTTCTTTGATGATATCTTGATTTATAGCAAGGATTGGGAAAGCCATTTAGAACATGTGAGAAAAGTGTTCGAGTTACTCCGCGCACATAAATTGTTTTTGAAACGTTCCAAATGTTCTTTTGGCACAACTTCAGTGGCATATTTAGGCCACATCATATCAGGATCAGGAGTTGGAGTGGACACTAGCAAGGTGCAAGCTATTATTGATTGGCACCAGCCACAATCTCTAACATCCTTACGTGGGTTCTTAGGCCTCACAGGTTACTACAGAAAATTTGTACGGGATTATGGACAATTGGCAACCCCATTAACTAGCATGTTGAAGAAGAATTCTTTTACGTGGAGTGAAGCAGCTTTGCATGCATTTGATAAGCTTAAACAAGCTTTATCTAGTGCACCTGTTCTTCAGCTACCAGATTTTGATAAAGGTTTTGTAGTAGAATGTGATGCTTCAGGAGGAGGCATTGGAGCAGTTTTGCAACAAGATGGGCATCCGATTGCGTTCTTTAGCCGACAATTAGCAACAAGACACCTGAAGTTGGCCGCATATGAGAGGGAGTTAATTGGATTGGCTAAAGCAGTTCAACACTGGCGTCCTTATTTATGGGGACATTCTTTTCTTATCCGTACCGACCATTATAGTCTCAAATATTTGTTAGAGCAGAAACTATCTACTCCACCTCAACAACATTGGTTGAGTAAACTTATGGGATATAATTTTTCAGTTGAATACAAGCCTGGAGCCCTTAATCGGTGGTGATGCCTTTGTCGCGTCGTTTTTCGGAGGAACCAATTTTGTGTGCCATCAGTGGACCCCGGAGTTCGTTGATTGAATTTATCCGAGCAGATTTGTCCACTTCTGAGGATCTACAAGGGCTGCGGAATCAAGTCCTCAAAGGGGAGTTAGGTTCGGATTGGGAGATTTTAGATGGGTTGCTATTGTTCAAAAACTGGGTTTACTTGCCACAAAAATCTGCTTGGATTGCCACCATCTTGGCTGCCTACCATGATAGCTTTCATGAAGGAATTCAGAAGACTTTACACCGCCTTCGTAGTGATTTCCATTGGATCGGTATGAAAGCTGATGTCACCACTTATGTTTCCGATTGTCCTATTTGTCAACGTAATAAATCGGAGCATTTAAGTCCTGCTGGGTTGTTACAACCTCTTCAGTTACCCACACAAGTTTGGGCTGATATTTCTATGGATTTTATTGATGGTTTACCGAAATCTTGTGGCAAAACTGTTTTGTTCGTCGTGGTGGATCGATTTTCGAAGTATGCCCATTTCATTCCTTTAGCTCATCCTTACACAGCTGTACGGGTGGCGCAAGTCTTCTTTGAGCAGATTGTCCGTTTGCATGGCATTCCGGAGACCATTACTTGTGATCGGGATGTGGTCTTCACTAGCACTTTTTGGACAGAATTATTTCGCCTTCAAGGCTCTAAGTTGCAATTCTCGTCTGCTTATCATCCACAGATTGATGGGCAAACGGAGGTTGTGAATCGAACTGTGGAAATGTATCTTCGTTGTTTTGTGGGTGATCATCCTCGCAAATGGGTTGAATGGATACCATGGGCTGAATTTTGTTACAACACTTCCTTCCACTCATCGCTTCAGACCACTCCTTTTAAAGTGGTTTATGGTCGTGATCCACCTCGTTTGCTTTCCTATGTTGCTGGCTCTACAAAGGTGGATGCAGTTGATAATGCTTTACTACAACGGGATGCTCTATTGAAGGAGATTCGAGAGCGTTTGCTGTCAGCTCAGCAAAGAATGAAAGATTACTATGATCGAGGGCATCGTGATGTGGAATTTACAGCTGGAGATTGGGTTTGGCTTCGTTTGCATCCCTATAAACAGCGTTCGATGCTGTTGAACGTTTATAATAAGCTGTCTCCTCGTTTTTATGGTCCATTTCTGGTGTTGCGTCGCATTGGACAGGTTGCTTATGAGCTGGATTTGCCTCCTACCAGCCGTCTTCATAAAGTTTTCCATGTCTCCCTTCTGAAGGCCTTCAAGGGAATCTCGCTGCCTTCTGTTACTTCCTTGCCTCCTACAGATGATGGTCGGGTTGTCCCTATTCCTCTTAAAGTCCTTCGTGGCCGTTTGAATCGAGGTACCAAGGAGATATTGGTGCAGTGGGAAGGATTTCCAGAATCGGATGCTACTTGGGAAGATGTCACTTTATTCTAGCAACAATTTTCTTCCTTTGAGCTTGAGGACAAGCTCTTTCTGCAGGAGGGGGGTAATGTTGTGGACGTTTTTATAGGCCAGAAATACAGCCGCAAATTATGTTAGTTAGGTTAGTTTTATCTAAAATTGCTTAAAAGGTTTTAGGTTTATTATTGGAAACATATTACTAGTTTCCTTATTACTCTAGGAAGTCATATTTTATCAAAATAGAGGTTTGGAGCTCTCTCTAACGAGGTCCAAGGTTTCGGTCTCCCTTAGAGCCGAATTTCTTTTCTTCTTCCAAAATAGGCAGAAAGAAGAATTCTAACAAGAACAGGGATATCACAGAGTTGCAAGATTATTCTGTGCATCGTCCTGTGACTCGATCTATGACTAAGGGTCCTAACACACCAATACAATGTGTACTTGGTCGATAGAGCTCAACAATGGGTGGGCAAGTTGGTTGTCGGGAGAGATGTAGACTTGAGAGCCAAGATTATTTTCTTATTTCATGCTATTGGGATAGGTGGACATTCGAGATTCATAGGAACTCATAAGCAAGTCAAATCGTATTTCTTTTGGAAAAAAGATGCATAATGATATATGAGTTTGTAACACATTCTGAAATATATCAAAAGCACAAAAGGTTAAATTATAAATTACCTGGCATGCCTTTGTGAATTGTTAGTGATAGAGATCTTATCATCATCATTACTTTTAGAAAGAGTTTTTAATCAGAATTTTATTATGAGACACTGTATTTGTTTATAATTCAAGAGGTTTCTTTGCACCAATCCACGACATATAAACTTCAAACGGACTGAAAAACAAAGATCTTCAATCGAACCCTTGAAAACTATTTGTGATGTATGATTAATGATTGCCCTTACTATTGGAGTAGGCGGCTTTTTTTGGTGGAGTGGTGGTATAATTCTACATTTCACTTGACAATTCATAGCTCATCATTTGAGGTTTTTATGATACTACATTTCACTTGCAATTCATAGCTCATCATTTGAGGTTTTGTATGGATATACTCTTCCACGGGATATTCCATACTTAGCATAGGATTCTAAGCTGTAATGATAGACCAATATCAAGAGGTTGAAGCCAACTTTATGTGAAGCACAAGGAGAATTACAATCTATTAGTGAACTTTATGTGAAGCACAAGGAGAATCACAGCCTATCTGCATCGTTCTGGTCCCTTCCAGGTGACTGGCAAGGTGGGGACCATAAACCTTAAAGATTGATCCCGTGTTGTTTTTTTCCAATTCAAAGCATATTAGTCTAGAGATAAATAAGTCCATATTTCTTTTTGAGTCTGGAGGTGCCTCAGTCATTGAAAGATATATTTGAACGCTAGTGGCTATAAAAGATTGAAGGTTAGTAAATCGAAGGATTAAGCTAGTAGTTCAGTTATTGGTTCAATGGCCTGTCAAAGATGAAGAGTATGTGATATGGGAGTATTTGTACGTACAACTTGCAGTAACAAAATTCAAAATTCAACCTTGTGGACAAGGTTGCTAAAGAAGGGAGCAGTGATACGATAGAAAGCCAGAGAAAAGTAAAGTTGAAGGGAAGGAGAGTTGAGTTCCAATAGGGGAAGAGAAAAGTAAAAGTAAAAGTAAAAGTAAGCTTGGAATGCTTCTTGAATGTGGCAAGTTAACATGATTTGGTAAAGAGTTACAGTTTAAAAGTAAGCTTGGAATGCTTCTTGAATGTAGCTAGTTATTTTGGTGTTCTCTGTGAATCCACATTGTACTAGAGAACTTATTGTCTTTATTGGTGTTCAAAGCTTGAAGCTAGGAATGCATGAACCAAGGGATTCATTGGCTTCCCTTGAATGAGTATCCTTTAAAAAGATGATAGAAATTAGGACTTATAATTTGAAGGAATAGACAATTTCTTAAAAGAATGTTATTAGATGTTTTTATGTAGTATATGAAAGAAAGAATATTTACTTAAAAAATGTATCAATTGTAGTGCTACGCAACTCCATTGTTGAGCTCTTTCTGTTCTTTCATTTAATGATATGCTGCTGTTCTTGGCATTCAGGCGGAGTTTGACCCAATCAGGTGGCTTGATAAAGCATTGATCAATTTATGTTCATGGTTTGGAGATTACCAGAAGGACAGCCCAGCCTCTTTCAGCTTATCACCACGGTTTTCAATATTTCCTCAGTTTATGTTTCATCTGCGACGTTCCCAGTTTGTCCAAGTAATTTACATGTGATTTACAAAGTACATCATCTTGATATTTTCGGTACTCTTGGTTGTATTACCCATGTGATCTTTGTATAATCTGACAGGTCTTTAACAACAGTCCTGATGAGACAGCATACTACCGAATGATACTGAACCGAGAAAATGTCGCCAACTCAGTTGTGATGATACAACCTTCTTTGATCTCTTACTCATTCCATTCAGGGCCAGAACCGGCTCTTCTTGATGTTTCTGCCATTGCAGCTGACAGGATCTTACTTTTGGATTCCTATTTCACAGTTGTTGTTTTTCATGGTGCTACAGTTGCTCAGTGGCGAAAGGCTGGATACCATAACCAACCTGAACATCAGGTAATTTGTTAGGATGCCAAATCCTAAATGAAACATTAAAAAATTGCATATCTTGTTTTTCATTTGGATTCTGGCTTCTTCCCTTGTTTGATATTAGACATGGCAAAGAAAATTAAATCTGCCAGATCCCGTGAGTCCATTATGTTGGTGAGATTTCTTAAAAGCAATAAATGCTTAGTTGGATCAGCAGGATGACTTAATAGGCACGATAACAATGGAATATTTCCATCAAACACAAGTTAGATTTCATGTTGAAATAAGTAGGCACCTGGTATGACCAATCACCATGTCTTTTCGTTTGGTTTTCCACAACATTTTAATCAAGCATGCTGCTTTACTTCCACACCGTTTCCAACAGTACCAAGATGTAACTAGACATTATGTTATTTTCTTCTCTTAACTTTGTCATGGTTTTACCCAAATTTTGTATCAGTAGCTATTAAGATCGATTTGATTTTGGACTTGGCTTCCGAGTGGTTATTGGACTGGAAACATGTCTTGGTTATCTGTAGAAACTTGGTATAAATTGCTAGGGAAAAATGAAGCTTGCCGGTAGCTATGACAACCTTGCTTCTGTGCATGTTTGACTTTTCGCTGTTCCCTTGAAAGAGAGAAAAACGAAATGGGAATTCTTAACTGGAAAGAGTGTATGGGAATACTGTTTGGTTAAGGTTCTGCTGTCTGCCATATTATTCTGTATTGGAGGGTAAGATTCGACCGTATAATTAATGTATGACAGAACTAGTTGTATTAACAAATTGCTGCATGAGATCAGATAGCGTATAACGTGCTATAACAACTTTACACAAAATTCAATACTCAGGGTTTGCTTGAGAATCAATTTATTTTCTTCCTTAATGTTAGAAGACATGCATATCTGAATGCAGCGATGCTGGCCCATGCATGTGGAACACCTTGTTCTTATTTGAGATGATTTATCTTCACAGGCATTTGCCCAGTTGCTGCAAGCTCCTTGTGGTGATGCAGAAGCCATTATTAAGGAGAGGTTTCCGGTTCCGCGTCTAGTCATTTGTGATCAGCATGGTTCACAGGTTAGTAATTTTTGTTTCATCAGAGCACAGAAATACCATGTATGTAGCTTTACTTTCAAACGTGCCACTCAACTTGTAAATCTGACTATTATACGCATAAACATTCAAAAGTTTTCAATTAGATTTAATTCAATCACTTTGCTGTTGAATTGTGTTCGCAATTTTATGCAAAATGATGTATAGACAGAAGGAAAATTTGAACCGAGTTTGGCTGTTGCTTTACTAATACGGTAATACCATTACACATTTTAAAGACAGTGGCAGATGGTCTATTCCCGACATTTTTAGATCACAGTCTAGAAATTCTTTTGGGAAATATGCGCCATGAAGTTATCTAATAGAAATTTATGCAATATAATATACAAGTCCCGATCAGAAATGCAAATTTTTCTCTTAAAGTGTTCGGACATGGATTATTTTTCTCCATTTCTTGTCTGCACATTCATAGGTTCGCCCACAGGGTGCTAGAAATTAAGTAGCATCCTCACTACTCCTCGCCTAGGAATTAATTAGAGATGTTGTCTTGAAACTTTAGGTATAAAATTTGCATATCAGTTGAAAAGTTTGGATTTGATGACTTTTTGGTTACGAGTTTCTTGTGGATCCATTCAAGTAATGCTATTTGAAATGCAGGCACGTTTTCTTCTGGCAAAATTAAACCCTTCAGCTACATACAACTCTGACACTCCTCCTGGAGGAGATATCTTGTTTACTGATGATGTCAGCTTCGAAGTCTTCTTTGATCATCTGCAGAGATTAGCTGTTCAGTAGGAAGTGTCGTTGCTGCTACTGCCAATTTTGTGAAAATAATTCTTTTGTACAGCAATTATATATCTGAATAGAGGCTTCGTGTTTAGTTTGGATTTTTCAAATGTTATATTTTTCATTTTCTCCCTATCACTGGACAACGATGAAGAATAAGCTGGAAAATCTTTGTGATCGTGATGGTTTAAACAAAGTTATAGGACAGTCACCGGCGAATCTACAAGAATTTTGGTGACCATGTCTTTTCTCATATCAATTAATGAATCTCATAGTTAATTGCTTCACCATTCTGTGGAACAGTTTGGTCACTGGTAATTAATTAGCGATTAGTAACTCTTTTTCCCTCCCTCGCTTCGCTTGAAATTAGAATAGTAAATGCAGAAAGGAGCCTGAATACTTACATATTTAATTGGGAAGAGTAAAGATGTGATTACTGAAATGATTTTGGGACAGACATCTTGTCATTAGGTTTTAAAAGTTGTTTCTTCCAAGCATGTGATTGATGTCAATGACTTTGAGAGGCACCCATGCATGTATCTATTACAAGATGCAAAAGGAATGTGAAACTTGGAAATTCGTATCAGTATAAAATGTTGACATAAAATTCAAGCATGAAATGAACCTAAAATCATTAATGAGTTGGAAAAGTAGCCTTAACTATCCCGACACATGTATATATATATAGTTGATTACATTCTAAGATTGACGAGTAAATAAAAATCTTATTTGATATTTTAGATATACATGTAATAACCAAACACCATAAATAACTTGGATGAAGAAAAGTTTGAATAGCAGCTGATAAGCACTTCTTCAGTGGACGTAGATTGATGTAAGACAACGAAATGGACTTCATGAGCCATTTTCACGCTGTATGCTTCCGCTATTTGTGGAAGATGACTTGTAAAAGCTCATAAATTTTGCAATGAACTCTGCACATAAAAATAGATGAAGTCAAGTGACGTACAACATCAATCTGCGTGGAGTTGCTGTTAAACATCTCATGCATGAAAGCTGAAGTTAGATTTAGTGCTGGTTTTACCTTCAATCCTCATAAAATGGTGAACTTCCTTTCTTGCGGGATCATTAAACTGTATTCCAACATCCTCGCGTCGGTTTTGATCACCATCTAACATGTTTCCATCTACTATCTGCATAGAGAAAGAGAAAGAAAGAAGCCAAGCATATGAAGTTAAGTCTCGAATATCAAATTATGCATATCATAACACCTCTTCTGCTTCAAGTCTAAAAGTTTCGCATAAAAGTGAGCAGGTATTATTAATGATTTGTCAATTTAGTGAAAATTAAAAGTTGCTTCCATACACTGTATTGCCTGTAAAGACTTTCGATTTTCGGTTTAGTGGATTCGTCCACGTGCTTTTTCAGTTCTCCAAAGAGGGACTGCGAAAAGGATGATGAATAGATAAGCTAACTAGGCATATATGTATATATGTCTATGTACACTCTGAAATCTGAATCTACCGCCAGTGATATATGTGGAAGGATAGGAACATACCTCGAATATGAAGTCCGGAGATACATCATGCTCTATAAGATTTCGAAGCTTTCCACGAATGATGTATAGCCTCCATAGAAGAAAATTCCACGATCAATAATTCTAATTTTGTTATTGACTAAAACGAGGTAAATTGTCTGTCATTTTTATGGTATCCATATTTCTTGTTATGTATGCATGTATGTACATGGGTACACACACACACACGTATAAGCAGAAGATTAAACATGGTGACACATTTTTATGATGTGCATATTCCTTGCACTGTGTATATATATGAGCAGTAGAAGATTAAATACAGTGAATTTCCTGACATTTTTATGGCATTGTATCTATATATATATATATATGAACAGCAGAAGATTAAATATGGTGAATTCCCTAACATTTTTATGCGATTAAGCCTTCAGGCTCTGATACCATAAACAGGATTGAATTGAATATGAAAATCATGTGTGTGATGTTGTACAAAGAGGTATAAATAATGAATACAATGAAAGAATTCCTATAATCTAGGAGAGTAGATCTCCTGAATACTAACTAACTGATACTACATCAAATTTGACTTGTTCAAGATATTATCCCTATTAGTTTTCATGTGTGTGTATATATATATGAGCAGCAGAAGATTAAATATAGTGAATTTTGTCGTATTTTTATGGTATTTATATTCCTTGCATGTGTGTGTGTATATATGAGGAACAGATGGTTAAATATAGTGAATACCCTAACATTTTTATGATGTCCATATTGCTTGTATGTGTGTATATATATATGCGCAGAAGATTAAACAAGATGAATTTTAAGACATTTTTATGGTGCCATATTCCTTGCATGTGTGTGTGTGTATAAGCAGCAGAAGATTAAATAAGGTGAACTTCCTGACATTTTTATGATGTCCATATTCCTTGTATGTGTGTGTATATCTATGTAAGTAGCATAGGATTAAACCTGGTGTCCATATTTCTAACAAACAAGTGTGAGTATGTGTGCATATATAAGCTCTCTTTTCTACTACTTAAAAGTAAGGTTAAGTACACTCGACTTCTCCAGATTCAGCGTTTAGCAGAATTTATACTGGATCACTGTTGTTGTGTATGAGCAATATAAGCTTAAACAGGTGAATTCCCTGATATTTTTATGATATCCATATTCCTTGCATGTGTGTGTTGGATAATTGCAGCGATGATGCTGTGAAAACAGATTCAAAAAGCTGTTGAGAATAAAAGAAAGAATCGGATTTTGGACTTGAAAAACTCTCTGTACTTTACTGATCTTTCAAGCCTTTAAACAATGAAAGCTTACAAACATTCCTACTTGAAATCAACTACTATAATCGAAAAGATAAAGCTAGCTGCAACAGATAAGAACAGTTGCAAATAATCTGCCAAAAAACAGGAATTAAAGTCCTATACTGGAATTGAATAGAGATCCTACTACTGAAACTCTAGCCTACTGGAAACTGAATGCCAATGCTCAACAGTGTGTGTGTCTAGCAGAGCAACAGAAGATTCATATGACTTTCTTTTGTGTGTGTGTATATATATGAGCAACAGGTGAATAAACATGGTGAATTCCCTAACATTTTTATGATGTCCATATTCCTTGCATGTATATATATATATATATGCGCAGCGGAAGATTAAATATAGTGAATTCCCAAACATATTTATGGTGTCTATATTCTTTGTATGTGTGTGTAAATATAGTGAATTCCCAGACATTTTTATGGTGTCTATATTCTTTGTATGTGTGTGTATATATATAGGAGCAACAGAAGATTAAACATGGTGTCAATCAAGTGTGCGTGTATATATATATGGGCAGCAGAAGATTAAATATGATGAATGCCCTGATATTCTTATGGTGTCCATATTCCTTGCATGTGTGTGTATATATATATGTATGTGCAGCAGTAGACTAAACATGGTGAATTCCGTGACATTTTTATGGTGTCCATAATTCTTGCATGCGTGTGTCTATATATATATATATATGAGCAGCAGAGGATTAAACATAGTGAATTCTCTAACATTTTTATGGTGTCTATATTCCTTGCATGTCTGTGTATATATATATATATATGAGCAACAGAAGATTAAACATAGTAAATTTTCTGACATTTTTATATGTCCATATTAGCATGTGTATATATATATATATACACAAGAGAAACAGAAGATTAAATATGGTAAATTCTTTGACATTTTTATGATGTCCATATTCCTTGCAAGTATGTGTATATGTATACTTGAGTAGCAGAAGATTAACTTACTGTCTGGGGCTTTGTTCTTCAACCATTTTCTTAGCAATGTTGGCAATATCATCTTCCCACCCGGTGAGAATCACTTCATCTTCTATGAAGGAATTGCTTCTGATGAAGTTTTTGGGAGCAAGAAAGTGAAGAAAACTGAGGTTAAACTAAGTATACTCGATGGAAATGGCAATAAACTAATTAAAGCCACCTTATCTCCCAAGAGGCTTCAAAAGAACGGATAGCTTGACGAAGGTTATTCTTTGCCTTGGCAGCAATTTTTTCAGCAAGTTGACGTGGCAGTTCTATGCTTTCTTGTTTGGCTATAAATTCCAAAACTTGAGCAATCTAAATTAAAGATAAAGCAAGAAGTGAAGAGATGTTTCAGACAATGTAAGAGCATTAACATATATATATATTATACATGCAATATTTAACCTCTTCACTAGAAGGGGGGAAGAGTTGAACAACGTTGCAGAGAGTCTTAATGGGCTGAAGCCTTGAAGCATCACCACAGCAGAAGAAGAATTTAGTGACCCCCTTATACCTTTCTAACAACCACTTTATGTAGAACAGGCCATCTGCAGATAATTTGTCTGCCTCATATAAAATTATTGCTGCATGCACGTAACAATTCATTAATTAGTCCATAAGTATAAGATCTTTACCTTGAACTCTCATGTACATCACATCCAAGCTATTGGGAGAATATATACAATTTGATGTACATACCTCGGCACCTATCAACTCTAGATTTCAAAGCCTTGTCCGGAGCTTTGTCATCTGTTCCCTTTATAAGCTCAAAGATGACGTGCTTCTCATACTCTCCCACGTCAGACAGATTGACTTCCAAATGTTGAGAAGATACTTTCACTCTTACTTCTATACTTCCAATTGCCTCACCCTGTTAAAAACCAATTAATTGGTGGAAAGTCTAGACACATCGTAGTTAATCAATACACACATGCATGCATGGTGATGGTACCATATCCGAGTACCTTCAGTTTAAACACCTTCAACTCCTCCTTGGTCTGTGAAAGCATCAAGAAAACCAAATATTAGCTATTATATCTCGTTCTCTTTGTTGAAAGTCCTAACTCATCCCCAAAAGTTAGCTTGAGAGGGGAGATTTGTACACTATTATAAATAGCTAAATGCACTCACATTTATCTGATGTGAGATTCTTAACACATCCTTCTCAACCTAAAGCAGAGCTGGACATCTGTTAGGCATATTAGGCAAAAAGACAAAACTGGGCATCGCCCCAAACCATCAAGACAAATGAGCTCTAATACTATGTTGAAAGGCCTAATTCACCCCCAAAAGCTAACTTGAGAGGGAAGGTTTGTACACTATTATAAATGGTTGAATGCACTCACACTTATCCGATATGAGATTCTTAACACACCCTCCTTAGTCCAAAGCAAGGTTGGGCATCTACTGGGTATATTGGGCAAAGGGACAAAACTGAGCACCAGCCCAAACGATCAAGACAAACGAGCTCTGATACTATGTTGAAAGGTCTAACTCACCCTTAAAAGCTAGCTTGAGAGAGAAGGTTTGCACATTATTATAAATGGCTGAATACACTCACACTTGTCTGATGTGAAATTCTTGACATGAAAATGTTTAAGTATTTTATATTAAAAAAACATGAAAATGTTAAAGAGTTTATAAGTGATAAGGGTCAATTAACCAAATGACTAGTTCTAGTCATTTTAGCAATAGTTGACCCAAGCCTAATTCTTACTATTGGGTTCTACACTTTACTTATATTAAAAATTTTAGCATGGTATTAGAGCAGATTTGATCCGGATTTTTAATTTTTCGGTTGTCCATTTGAAAATCCAATGCCAACAACTCGGTCCTATTACTACTACGTTTATTCAAGTGACAACTGAATATCCAATCCTAATTACACTCGAGGGAGAGTGTTAAAGTATTCCATATTAATTAAATATGAAAATATTAAAGAGTTTATAAGTGATAAATGTCAACTAACTAAATTGGTTAATTTCAATCATTTTGACAATGATTAACTCAAATCTAATTATTATTATTGAACTCACATAGTCAAAATTCTAATAGCCTTGCCCTCCAACCATGTAGTTAGGAATAACAGTTAAATCTAGTAACTCATGAGATTGACTGATACCTGCAATTTGTCAGATCCAAAAGCTTCTTGAAGCATAGCCCAAATCATGGTTTTCTTACCAACGCCTGCAGGTCCTTCAAATATGAAATGACTGCAATCCACATCCTTCATCTGTAAAATGAACAAGTCATATATATGACTGTATACACATACCAATAAGGCGATCTATCCATATAGTGAACAGACACAAAGATCTGACCAGAGCCTGGAGCTGAATGGCTTTATCTCGATTGCAAATGAAGTCTGTTAATCTTTTAGGCCGGTACTTGTTAGCCCATACAATCTCTTTCTCTGTAGGTGTCGTAGTAGTAGTTCCTTTTTCCTGAGCATAATCCTGATTAGTAGTGGCAGCAAATGCCTGAGTAATTGGAGATGGTTTTGGTTGTGATTGTGCTGTCTCCCGCAAGGGCTTCTGGAAATTAACGAAGGAAAAATCCTTATAGTAATTATCATCCATCTTCTTACTCACACATGAGTTTGCTGAGGGTGCAGAAGATGATGATGGTGGTGGTGGTGGTGACGACAAGCACCGAGAGTGTTGAACAGGCGGGCTATGGTTGATGTCTGGAGCTGACAGACCATAATCATCCTTGTCTACCTTGGTCTTATCAATTGATCTCCTTTTAAACGAAAAGGAAAGACAAGAACTCAATTCTCGAAGTTTAAGGATGATGGAGACAAGAGATGTGGAACTATTTGTGGAAGCATAACCACTGCTTCGGCGTCCAGGACTACTGATACTGGAAGATGAAGGATGTCTGAAGAGTAGAGTTGGGTCAATGAGACCATTGTAGTAGGGACTTTTTCTGTTGTTTGCACAATAATCAATTACCTTGACATTATTTTGGTGATCAGGTTGGGGGATGAGAGCATCATCTTGTCTTCTATCGTAAGAATCTTCTGTTAAGCTAGATGATGCAGAGTTACACCTTCTATGTCTTTTAAAACTACCCAGTTTCTGACTGGATGAGTAGGGAGGTGGAAGGTGGCGAGTTTTGATGGAGGTAGAGGTTGATGTTGATATATTATTACTTGTTGATGAAGAGAAAGAACTCATGAGCGTACCTTGGATTGAGATGGCATTAGTTTTGCTGGAAGGAATAGGATGACTGAACAAGATCTCATCAGGTATAGCTTGGTTGGACTGTTATTACAAAATGGTGAAGATTACGGGGAATGAGGCACATGTCGTTAACGAAGGACGACGTAAATTAGGATCTTTCTTACTTGTTAATACTGTTGGACCCAAGACAACAGCGATGGTGTCCATGCACCGTCATCCAATCATTCATTTATCTGTTTCTTTTCTTTTTTAAATTGAGAATAAATAAGAACTTAGACTCTGACCCACAAACAATGAAACCTTTAATTTACAAACGATAATTTTTTTAATTTACCAATTAAAATGCCAACTCATTGATAAATTGTACTCGTGCCTGAAATGAGATGCTTTCATATCTATACAAATACCACTTCAATGGCTGTATATATATATACACACACCTTCAAGCTTGGTTGTCTTTGTAACAAAGGGTTGTAGGCATGCAGATGCTGCCAGTAATGTTAGCAAATGGACAGCAAAAGTTTACATTTGCTACCAACTTAACCAGCCTAACATTCATTAATACCTTTAGGGTCGGTTCATCAATTAGATGAAGAGTATCCTCTTCTTGAGGCTTTCACATTCCTCTTGTCTAGCATTTATACAAAGACTTATTTGTGTATAACAACCCAGACTACCAGTTTATAGATATTGTTCATTTTGAATCGTTCATGGAACCAAGGCCCTCATAATTATACTTTTTCTACACTCGAAAAAATCCGTCTGTAAGGAAGAAGTATCCGTACATTTATAAGACGTATTTTGTTCTCTTCTCCAATCGATGTGGGATCTTACAATCTGCTCTCCTTAAAGCCTAGCGTCCTCGCTAGCACAATAAATCAAGAATCAGCTCTGATATCATTTGTAATAGTCCAAACCATTTACGCACAAATATTGTTCGTTTTGAGTTGCCCTTCAGGTCAAGACCTTCACGATTTTATTTTTCCCATATTTGAAAAATATGTTTGTAGGGAAGAAATATCCGTACCCTTATAATGTGTATTTCATTCTCCTCTCCAACTAATATGACATCTGACATTATGACAATTTGACAAGTCAATAAACGAGACACCCGGCTACAAAGAACTGGAGTTGGTTTAGTCTCAAATATTCAATCGTTTATTGTGTACTTTGGTTCACAAGGGTAAATCAATATTAAATATAATAATTGCACCTTTGTATATATGTTTGTAGCAAATTTTATGCATTACAGATTTGACTAGGAGCAAACTAAAATTGGCCTTCCACCACCTGATCTGGAATCCAAGCTTTTTCGTATAAACATTATAGGCACATAACAATGCAACATTATCCAACAATAAGCATTAGACAACAATACTACAGCTAAGCACTAGGAAAACTAGAAGAAGCCTGTTGCTCATTCTCCCAATCCTTTTCTGCGGAACTTATCTTCAACAGTAGAACAATTGAATCTTAGTCTTGAGTAACAACAAGTTCAACTAAGAAATTTTTGAACCAAAACTTGCACCATGTCTTTTATGTATTATGGCCTGACCTTGGTTGCTCTTTATGAGGGAGTCCGCCAACTGTTCTGCTGCGACTCTGGTACTGCTTGGCATCATGGTTGTGAGTATCTGTGTTCATGAAGCGGAAGCCCATTATATATCTGTACTCTCCAGTGCCAAGACATCGGGAGCAGTAGCTGAGGCCGCTACCACCACAGGTCCTGCACCTGCAGAGACATTGTAGGGAGTTCATATAGATACTAGACAAGATATAATTTCGTCAAATAACTGCGCAATTATCAAAGTGATACCTCACCATTTTGGCCATTCCCCCTTTGGAAGCATTGTCAAATGCGCGTGGTTTGTCCTACCTATCATAGGTAGTTCACAGTTAAAACACTGCATGTCTCACTAGCAATTACTTGCAAGATAATCAAGGATAGTAGGTGCCTCATGATTTCATAATTCTAAAATAGACTTTATTCTATGTAATTAGAAAACTCTGGAAGTGATGTCCGGATGAGTGAAGGTCATTTGGGATTAACACTGTTGACGAAAATGACTTCCATTAGCCAACTTAGTAATGGGTTGTAGTAAACTTGATAATACAAGTACAGCAATGCACTTCCCAATCTAGGAGATCGATAGTTGGTAGTTTGATTAAAGTGCAAGGACTGCAGAAAGTGCTTTTGAGAATGGGCAGGTCAGCATACTGATTATCAAACGAATCTAAGCACATGTCATCCAAATGTATGTGAAAAGGTAAGAACCGTGGCCCAACATCATCACACTGGATAGAATCCTCAGCCATTTGATTGGTTTTATGATCACAACCATTAGTATCCACAAATAACAAGCAACATCAGGATAGATTAAATAGCTAATTCATGAATGAATTTACCTTTTCCAGAGCAGTGGTAGCAATCGACTCTTCCGGTGCCTTTGCAGACAACACATGGAGGATCTGGCTTTCTCCTCCCTTCTTTCGGGACAAAGGACTACAATGAGAAAATGGTACGGAAAAGATTAATCAGTATCAAAACAATCACTGCCTTCTCTTCAATTAGAGAACATTCAGAACCTAGACTTTACAACAAAATTTCCCAGAAAAACGCGGTGAATTGAGTGCGGTTACAGTAACTGCGGTTGTTGAGTACGAAATGATTGATGCAGATCAAAAGAGTAGGTGTGAGTGTGAGATGAGGAAAAGTAGGATTACCTCAGTTCTGACCACCCATGAAGGGGTTGAGAGAGACAAGACAGGAAGTGTTTTTGATCCACTTCTGGTGCGGCTTCCGTCGTGACCGTCCGATTCCAACTTTATGCTAGAGAACGAAGGCCTGACTATCACTGCCAGTGTCATCCCTCGTCTCGTCTTCTTCTTCCTTTTCTTCTTCTTTGGGTTGAGAATGGCAAGTAATATCGTAGTTATGGATTGTTGATTCATCGCAATTTGAAAAAGGAAGTTTGAAGCCCAGCCCAGCCAGGCCCAGCCCATTTATGTTATATGTATAGTTGTGGTCTGCTACTGTAACTGATTCACCACTTGGCGTAGCGCTTGCTCTATTTGAATTTTGGATTGGATATTATTATAATTTCTTAATTTAATTTAGCCAGCTAATGGGTTTGTGAACTGAACAATTACAGAGCCATAGTTGATATTATTGTGTTAACTAAAGTTGATTACTTTACTAAGGTACATTTGTAAGTTTTATTCTCATTATTATTCAGTATGGACCATTTAAAAGGTTATGCCCTACCATTATCTTATGTTGCCTAGCTATCCGACTATTCTTCTTTGTGATGGCCAAAGAAGACTTGTGTGGTTTTGGTTGTTAAAAACAACCTCTTCAGGTCCTGTCCTCGCCTAGAAAAATTAGAGCACATCATCGAGCTTGCTTCAAGAAGAGGATAGAAAATCAGATCTTCAACAAACTTTCAGATCTACGGTGAAGGCAATGGCTGGAGGTATAAGGTTCTTGATTTAGAGCTTCCGCTTGGCTTAACATATATATACGGTTTATATGTCTTTTTTCTGCATGGATTTTGTACGTTAATTTTGTGTATGAAATGCATGCTGGAGTTTACATTTGATATCAAAGTCATTTACTGCCTCTGTCTTGCCTTTGAACTTATGAAAACCACCGAATGACAATGCCCCTGTTTTCCTCTGTTTTTGGCGTTGCGTTTTCTGTCGTGTATGTGTGTGTTGAGGGTGTTGATTTTTTCAACGTTTTGGTCCTCCTTGAGACGTTAAAATCGTTTTGTCGTCGTCTGTGGAGCATGTGACGTTGTCTGAAGGAAGAGGGACGATGACCGTACGTGAAGGCTTCGACGTCGTGATTTCTGGAGCGTTGCATGATCGAGTTTTCTGCGTCCCTTGCGCGTCGCCTGGTCTTCATCGTCCCACTGCCGACCTTCCTGCAGCGTTCGGCTACCTTTGGACGTCAAACCAATCGGGGCTACTACTGGTTCCAGCCGGGTCACGCCCGACCCGGCTGGAGGTTGAAGACGACCTCGTTCGTTTTTCAATTTTTTTAACTATTTACTTGGGCTTGGGCTTGGGCTTATGCATGTTAGATCCAGCCTTATGTTTTCCAGATCCCCTTTTGAGTCTTTGACTATTGGGCTTGGGCTTGGTTATTTTAGATCCAGCCTTTATACTTCCAGATCCAACCATTAAATCATTTTGAGGTAGATTTTAATTATTCTTTTAATTATGCATGTCTTATTATTAACATTTAATTTTATGACATGCATATACTAATTGTGTAATAGTGCACAAATTACATGTGATTAATTGTTAAGTTTGTGTGTATAAATTCATGATTATTATACATGCAAAATTAGATTAATTATTTTGTGCATTATTATTTAATTTATTTATTGTTTAATTTTGCACAAATTATGTGTGATAAATTGCAAATTTTGTGTGTATAAATTCATGATTATTATACATGCAAAAATTGTTTTAAGTATTTTGAGCATTATTATTAAGTTCATGTATTTGCATTATTTATGACTTGATGCAAATATTTAGGCTTTTATTTAAAGCTTAAAATTATGTTAGTGATCATATGATTGTAATTAATTGGGAGTAGCCACAGCATCTCAAATTAATTTAATTATATATTTAGCTTAAGATCACATTAATACATAAATTGTAATTAATCATATGTGATATAATAAAATCTACCCACGGAATTTTATTATATTTATATGATTAATTAGGATAAAATATCGGATTATATTTCTTAATTACCCATGGAATTAAGAAAAGGAACATAATTCTATAGTTTTATCATAACTTTTCAGATGACTTTAATTGAGTAATTCTTAAGCCCACAGGCAAGTATTATGTCACTAGAGTCATCTATTAAATGCATGATTTACATTGGTAAATTATGAATCATAATGGGTCTCGACATATATATAACGAGCATATTTTTTTTCTTCTCAATTTGCAGCTACTAATATTCAATATGAAATTTCCGAATTAAGAGGTGACAACTATAAGGTTTGGAAGGAGAGAATTCTGCTTCATTTAGGCTGGATGGATATAGACTATGCTATTCGAAAAACAGAACCTCCAAGTACGACTGAGACCAGCACTCCAGAAGCTATTGCTCTTTATGACAAATGGGAGAGATCTAACCGCCTCTCCGTAACGTTCATAAAGATCAAAATTTCTGCTGGCATTCGTAGTTCAGTTGACCAGTATAGCAATGTGAAAGATCTATTAAAAGCCATTGATGAGCAATTTGCTACATCCGACAAGGCCCTAGCCAACACTTTAATTATACAGTTGTCATCGTTAAGGCTCACTGGAATCAAAGGGGTACGTGATCATATAATACTTATGAGGGACATAGCGGCTCAGTTGAAAGCGTTGGAATGTACCATATCGGAATCTTTCCTAGTGCATTACATTATGTGCACTTTACCTCAACAATACGGTCCCTTTAAGATATCATATAACACACATAAGGATAAGTGGTCAATCAACGAGTTGTTGACCATATGTGTACAGGAGGATGAGCGGTTGTTGATGGAAGATGGTGAAAGGGTCAATTTGATCGTTTCTTCTGGAAAGAAGAGGCAGGACGATGCCAATAGTAAGGGAAAGGGCAAAGTTGCGCCTCAAGTCGATATAAAGAAGCCGTCAAAGTGTTTCTTCTGTAAAAAGAGGGGACACATAAAGAAAGACTGCGCCAAATGGAAGGACTAGCTCGTGAAGAAAGATACTCATATTTCATTTGTTTGTTATGAGTCTAATATGGTTAATGTTCATCATAACACATGGTGGGTTGATTCTGGTTCTACAATCCATGTTTCGAATATCTTACAGGGTATGCAAAACCTAAGGAAGCCGGTGGGAAGTGAACAAGTCATATATTCAGGAAGCAAGACGAGGTCACTTGTAGAAGCATTCGGGACTTGTAGTTTGGTTTTGAGTAGTGGTTTTGTGTTGTATTTGGATAAGACCATTTATGTACCAAATTTCTCTCGAAATTCGATTTCTGTATCTAGACTTGTACCATTTGATTTTTCCTTTAACTTTTCAGATTCTGGTTTCAGTTTATCTCATGAATCGAAAGTTATTGGTTGTGGTATATTATTTGATGGTCTTTATTCCCTACAGTTACAACATAATGATGCATATAATTCGATGCATGTCACTGTTGGATTAAAACGATGTGTTGTGAATGAAGAATCCTCTATGTTGTGGCATCGTAGATTAGG
Organism: Erythroxylum novogranatense; assembly: GCA_029891385.1. Lineage (NCBI taxonomy): Eukaryota > Viridiplantae > Streptophyta > Magnoliopsida > Malpighiales > Erythroxylaceae > Erythroxylum > Erythroxylum novogranatense. Next base: position 2,304,062 of record CM057232.1, read on the forward strand.
ACACATCTCCATTGAGAGAATTAAGCGATTAGTAAATAAAGGAGTACTCAGTACTTTGGATTTTGCTGATTTTGAGACTTGCGTAGATTGTATTAAAAGTAAACAAACTAACAAGTCTAAAAAGGGTGCCAAGAAGAGTACAAACATAATAGAAATCATACATACAGATATTTGTTGTCCAAATCTGGATGCAAATAGTCCGAAATATTTTATCACCTTCGTTGACGACTATTCGCGATATATGTATCTCTACTTACTTCGTTTTAAGGACGAAGCTTTGGATGCCTGTAAAATTTTTAAGCCTGAAGTGGAGAATCAATGTGGAAAACTGATTAAAATCATGAGGTTAGATCGAAGTGGAGAGTACTATGGTAGATACACTGAAAGTGGACAAGCACCTGGTCCCTTTTCGAAGTTTCTTCAGGAACATGGGATTGTTGCCCAGTACACCATGCCTGGTTCTCCGGATCAGAATGGTGTGGCAGAAAGAAGAAACCAAACTTTAATGGACATGGTGAGAAGTATGAGGAGTAATACAAAACTTCCTCAATTCCTGTAGATAGAAGCTCTAAAGACGACTGTGTATATATTAAATCGGGTTCCAACCAAAGCTGTCTCAAAGACACCTTTTGAGATGTTTAAGGGTTGGAAACTGAGTCTGAGGCATATACGCATTTGGGGATGCCCATCTGAAGTGATAATTTACAACGCACAAGAGAAGAAACTAGACCCAAGGATCATTAGTGGGTATTTCATTGGATATGCTGAAAGGTCTAAAGGGTATAGGTTCTATTGTCCATCTCACAGCACTAGAATCGTGAAATCAAGAAATGCAAAATTTCTTGAGAATGACTTGATCAGTGGGAGTAGTCATTTTCAAGATATAGGGTCTGAAAGTGGCCATGATGAAACTCAACCCTCTGGTTCAAGGGATCAATTGATTGTCATTCACACCCCTCAAAGTCAAATGGGTGTGGGACAATCAGTTACTGAAGTTCCACGAGCTGTTACCACTAATCCAGCGGATCCAGTTGTAAATGAGGAACAACCAGAAATTGTTGAGCAACCAGTTGAGCAATAGGTTGAGCAACAAGTTCCTCTTGAGGATAGCAATACAATATTAAGGAGATCCACTAGGGTTAGACGGTCAGCAATACCTAGTGATTACATAGTGTATCTACAAGAGTCAGATTACAACGTTGGAGCCGAAAATGATCCTGAAACATTTTCACAAGCCATGAGTTCTAAGGAATCGGACTTGTGGTATAATGCTATGAAAGATGAGATGAATTCTATGGCGTCTAATCAAGTCTGGGATCTTGTTGAGTTGCCACATTGTGTGAAACCCATTGGATGTCGATGGATATTTAAGACAAAGAAAGACTCACGTGGCAACATTGAGAGACATTAAGCAAGACTTGTTGCTAAAGGATTCACTCAGCGGGAACGAATCGACTACACGGAGACATTTTGTCCTGTATCCAAGAAAGATTCACTTCGTGTAATCATGGCATTAGTAGCTTATTTTGATCTTGAGTTACATCAAATGGATGTGAAAATGGCGTTCCTCAATGATAAACTAGAGGAAGAGGTTTACATGAAACAACCTGAAGGATTCTCCTCTAGTGATGGTGAGCATTTAGTCTGTAAGCTTAATAAATCCATATATGGGTTGAAACAAGCCTCCCGACAGTGGTATTTAAAATTTTATGAGGTTATCACTTCATTCGATTTTGAAGAGAATCTTATGGATCAGTGTTTATACCAGAAGGTCAGTGGGAGTAAGACTTGTTTTCTTGTGTTATACGTGGATGGCATTTTGCTTGCAACTAACGATAAAGGTTTGTTATATGAGGTGAAGCAATTTCTCTCAAAGAATTTTGATATGAAAGATATGGGTGAGGCATCTTATGTCATTGGCATTAAGATCCATAGAGAAAGATCTCGAGGTATTTTGGGTTTGTCTCAAGAGATCTATATCAACAAAATTTTGGAGAGATTTCGGATGAAAGATTGTGCACCAAGTGTAGCTCCCATTGTTGAGGGTGATAAATTCAATTTGAATCAATGCCCGAAAAATGACTTTGAGCGGGAAAACATGAAGAACATTCCATATGCTTCAGTTGTAGGAAGCCTTATGTATGCTCAGGTCTGCACTCGACCTGACATTGCATATGCTGTTGGAATGTTAGGAAGATATCAGAGTAATCCAGGTATTGATCACTGGAAAGCTGCGAAGAAGGTTTTGAGATATCTGCAGGGTACAAAGGACTATATGCTCTTGTACAGACGAACTGAGAACTTGGAAGTAGTTGGATACTCTGATTCAGACTTTGCTGGCTGCATTAATTCAAGGAAATCAACATCTGGTTATATTTTCATGCTAGCTGGTGGAGCTGTATCTTGGAGGAGTGCCAAGCAAACCCTGATTACTACTTTCACTATGGAGGCTGAGTTCGTCTCATGTTTCGAGGCCACCTCGCATGGTGTATGGTTGAAGAGTTTCATATCTGGGCTCAGAATTATTGATTCAATTTCTAAGCCATTAAAGTTATATTGCGACAATGTTGATGCGGTCTTTATGGCTAAAAATAACAAGAGTGGAAGTCGAAGCAAACATATCGACATTAAGTATTTAGCCATAAGAGAACGTGTTAAGGAAAAGAAAGTTGTCATAGAGCACATTAGCACTGAGTTGATGATTGCGGATCCTTTAACTAAAGGCATGCCACTTAAGCAATTTAAGGATCTCGTAGTGCATATGGGACTTGGTTCTACAATGTGATTTATTGTATATTTGTTGATTCAATGAAAGTACTCTTATTCAGTTTGATATTTTCTCATAAATTTTGTGTACACACATTTATTAGTTTTGAGAAATATCGTTTAATTTGGACCTAGAATAAACATATGGTTCATTCATTAAGTTGACAGGCAAGTAATGAGAAATTTTTGTATATGTAATGCATGGAAGATACTACTCATTATAAGAGGAACTATCGTCATGATTCATATATTTGATTTCTTGTTATATGTGGTAATTTTGGGTTAAATGGACCAAGTGGGAGAATGTAAGTTTTATTCTCATTATTATTCAGTATGGTCCATTTAAAAGGTTATGCCCTACCATTATCTTATGTTGCCTAGCTACCCGACTATTCTTCTTTGTGATGGCCAGAGAAGACTTGAGTGGTTTTGGTTGTTAAAAACAACCTCTTCGGGTCCTGTCCTCGCCTAGAAAAATTAAAGCACACCATTGAGCTTGCTTCAGGAAGATGATAGAAAATTAGATCTTCAACAAACTTTCAGATCCAAGGTGGAGGCAATGGCTGGAGGTATATGGTTCTTGGTTTAGAGTTTCCGCTTAGCTTAACATATATATACGATTTATATGTGTTTTCTGCATGGATTTTGTACGTTAATTTTGTGTATGAAATGCATGCTGGAGTTTACAACAGTTACATTATGTAGAAGTGGAAATGAAGCTCAATAATGTATGCTTCAATGTAAGAACAATTAAATAAATACACCATTGCCTTGTCCTCAAGTCATTTTATCATAATTACTCTCCTATGTAAGGTGTTGAAAGCTCTGCGATCTCATGGAGTACTCTTTTATAAGTTTTGAGAAGAAAGATTCCTTTCTTTCAAGCAACCCTGTGGGTGTGTCATACTCGGCGATCCTTCCTGTTAACAAAGAAAAACCAATTAAGATCAACGCTAACAACAGATTACTATCTGAATATTCACTTCCACTGATTCATAATCATACTTACCATCACTAAGTACTAACACAAAATCACTGTCTATAACTGTGTGAATCCTGTGAGCTATTGTGACCACAGTTCGATCTTTGAACTCTTTACCAATGATCTTCTGAATCACTCCATCAGTTGCTGAATCAACTGATGCTGTTGCTTCATCGAGCACAAGTATGTTACTTTTCTTCAGCAATGCTCTTCCCAAACAAAACAACTGCCTTTGTCCAACGCTCCAGTTCTCTCCGTTTTCAACCACTATATGATTCTCCCAACTTATTAGTTCTTTTGCTAATCAACTATACAACTACAATGCACCATCATTTGAGTTCAGTTCATACCTGTGGCTTCCAACTTCTTGTCATTCTGTTGTATCAACTCACCCAGCTGACTTTTATGTAGAGCCTGAAGAAAAAGTACATTTCCTGCTTATTTGCAAATGTTAAACTGAAACACCAACCTCATCATGAAGTACGCAAAACTAATTACCTCCCATACTTCGCCGTCCGAGTACTGCCCTAGTGGATCAAGGTTTATTCTCACTGTTCCCTCAAACATTGTCGGGTCCTGTGGAATGATACTGAGCCTTGATCTTAAGTCATGAAGGCCTATCTTAGAGATGTCCACATTGTCAATTATAATGCTTCCTTCTCTGGCCTCCACAATCCTGAATATAGCCTGTATCAGGGTTGATTTTCCACTCCCTGTCCTTCCTACAACACCAATTTTTTTTCTTCCAGGAAATGTGCAATTAATGTTCGTCAGGACAGATGGCAGATGTTCTGCATAACGAATCTGCAATACACTCAGGTTAATATCCCAGGCAAGGGTTGACTGGTTAACGAATTTGGAAATTTTACTGTTATCAAATAATGATCTTTACCTGCAAATCTTTGAAGCAAATTGTTCCAACTTCTGGCCAGTTGTTTGGAGGTCTGCATTCTTCAATCAAAAGCGGTGCTTCACTCTTTATTTTTGAGTACTGAAGAATTCTCTCTACTGAAATCATCTTATTTTCTGCATTACACAAGTTCCATATAACTTGAGCTTGCAAAATATTCAAATTTATTCCATATGTCACAGCCAGTCCTGCAATGCCTGCCAAAAAAAAAAAGAAAAGATCCCATAAAGTTAAGCAGACAATTGATCGGAAAATTATTTCCAAGAATGAACTTAAGTCGAGGGTAAATACTCACTTGGGTTGATTATTCCTTCAGGGAGAGTAACCAACAAAACCAACGAGAAAGCGAACACAAAATTGGACAATAAATTCAGTCTGAAACATAGCCATTCCATTGCTGATACATTATGAAACCATGGCCTTGAATGCTGGTCGATAAGGCTGGTGTTTGAAGAAATGAAACGGTCTTCTTGGTCAAAACTACGGATCGTTGCTGCTCCTGCAAGTGATTCTGCAAAGTGGTGGAGTATAGGAGCTCTTTGTACTCCTGCTAAGCGGGCGAGTTCTCTTGCTGTAGGAATGTAATATCTCTGAACACACACATCATAAAAAGAAATGGTGATTTAGGAATAGCTCAAAGGGCATACTCGATATTATATGTTTATGTAGAAAAAGTAAAGTTGCTTACTTGGTACCAAATGCAAACGCCAGTTACAGGGATGAAGATTACAAAGACTTGCCATGCAACTTGTGACATCACCGCAATAGTCCCCAGGATTTGTATGGTTGAGAAAGCACACCATCCTATTCTATTTGCCATTTCCAAGTCCACCACGCTCTGATCTGTAGATGCCTGCAAAAGTTATTAACTGATTGAATTCATGCCTGTCTGATATTTACATTGCAACTTTCTTCTTCCATATACTGCCTGTTTTCCACGTGATCATGCACTATTTTCCTAGTTTAAAAAACGGCCATATTGCTTACCCTGTTCAAGATTCTTCCTGTTGGGGTTGAATCAAAAAAAGACATTGGAGCCCGGAGCAAGCTATGTAGCATCCGTGTGAAGAATATTTCTGCTGTCGAAAGTCCTGCTATTGCTACAAGTGTGGCTCGGATCAGCACGCAAATTGAACTTCCAAGTCCAAGTAAAGTATAAACAAGCAGGATAGTATTCATCCCGATTGCTGGCTCACTCTCACTTGTAGGAGGAGATGCCCATGCCATCCAGTAATTGCTAGCTATCTGTAGGATTTGAAAAGATGACTGTGCTAAGATTATAAATGGGACAAAGGCTCCTCTTTTAGCCGTGGTCAAATATGACCAGTAAACTTCTTTTCCAATGCTACCTCTCTCCCTTTCTTCATCCTGCACCAGCTTTCCCGTCGTTTCTGTTATCTCCGCAGAGAGATCGTGACCTGAGTCATGGCGCGTATTTGAAGGGTCTGCATTTGAGGTAGATTCTTTATAGGGTTCCCCATCTTCTTCTTCTTGCAGAGATGACCTTGAATTCTCAACTGTAAGGACCGACTCAAGAGCTTGGCTATGAGCACCTACTAAAACCTCAAATCCGATATTCTGTTTCAAAAGCTCCTCAAACGTTCCAGCTTGTGCTATTCTTCCATTTTGCATGACCTGTGCAGGTAAAGAGTAGTTAGTAAAGTATCATTCATATCAATGCCAGTAAATCATGAGAAATCATCATTACATATTCTGTTTTCTATCGGAATATGTAAATTGAACTATTACCAGAATGAGATCTGCTGCAGGAAGAAACTCGACTTGATGAGTAACATAAAGTATTGTCTTATGTTTGAGCATTCCCATGAGGCAATCCTGGAAAGAGTGGATTCAGAATGAATTGTTAGTTAAAAAGTTATATGCCGGTGTTGCTTCGAAGGATGTAAGTACAGTAGTGAGCAGTAACCTTAAAGAGTTTGGTGCCTGTATGGGCATCAACTGCACTGAAAGGATCATCTAGCAGATAAATGTCAGCGTCCTGATAAACTGCACGGGCAATCTGTATTCTTTGCTTCTGTCCTCCGCTCATATTTATCCCTCTCTCTCCTATCTCTGTTAGGTCACCGCACGAGAAGAGCTCAAAATCCTTGGTTAAAGCACAAGCTTTAACTGTTCTATAATACTTGGCGCTATCATATGCATTGCCAAATAAAATGTTGTCCCTTATATTTCCCGTTAATATCCATGGGGACTGAGGAACGTAGGCTTTGGTACCACTAACCTTCACACTTCCTGACAACTTTTGTGTTTCTCCAAGAATGCTGGAAAGCAAGCTAGATTTTCCTGATCCTACAGCTCCACAAATTGCCACCTTCGTCCCTCTTTTCACCCTTAACTCTATTTCATCAATGTTTGAGCTGCTTGACTCATCACTAGAGACGTCCCAACTGAACTTCCCGGAGTTAATCTCAACTGCAAATTCTGTTTCGTCTTTTGGAATATATTCAATGGAATCATGCTGAATTTCTCTTTCACTGAGGTAGGAAGCTACTCTATCTGCTGAAACTTTGCCCTGAGCAATGGCAGAGAGGAGATCAGGTAAACTAAAGATAGGGTCTTGCAGCATTCTGAAGGTGGCCAATGCTGATAGGACTCGTCCCGCTGTAAGTTGGATTCCAAATAGCATACACGCTATAAACGTCACTCCAGAGATAAATGCGGGTGATCCCCAGAACACGAAAGCTGAAATTGCTGAGAGTCTAAGAGACTTCCACAGCCAAGTGTACTCTACTTTCCTTAAGCTTTCTAGTTTGTGGAGGAACTGCGTGTCCCACGCTTGAAGTTTCAAGACCTTGATGTTTCGAAGAATCTCTGAAGTGGCTTTCATTCTTTGGTCCTTAGCTTCCATGATCTTAGACTGATAATTCTTCTGAATTCTTGTGATGGGTATGTTGCAGGCCAGAACTGCCAAAGTTGCTCCTAATGCTGCCAGTGATCCCAAACCTAAGTTTGTCTTCAGAATGTAGATCGCTAAAGAAACTTGTATGGGCAACATCCATACAGTATTCACGTACCATATCAAATCGGTAATTCTTTGGATGTCTACGCTCATGTAGTTGATAATCTCTCCGCTAGTACGGTTTTGGCGAGCCTGGCTTGACAGGACGAGACCTTTCTTGTAAATTTGATTTATCAAAGCGGCTCTGAGACGAAGACCAAGCTGACGGGCTCCGAATATCCACTGCCTTTGTGCCGTTGTCTCTACCAGCTTGGCAGCTAGAAATGCTAATGCAAGAACGTATCCACTCTCTAAGCTTCGTTTTTCTTTCTCTGTCAGAAAGTTTACGAAGTCATCAATAAGGTAAGGTCCAACATATGATGCTACGGCATTAGTCACTGCAAATAATGCGTTGATTGCTGCCTTTTTCCTTACAAATAAGAACATTGCCTTGTAGAGAGATGGATTTGTGCTCGTCCTGTCCTTGCATTTGACTTCATTTAGCCTCTCATTGAAGGAGCAGGACAGAAATCCTGCTGAGTCCTTGAGATCAAGATCAGGGATATCTTCCTGCTCAAGAGCTTTCTTCACACCAACACCAAATAAAGGGTTGAGCCAAGAGAAGGTAACAAGCTGAAGAAGCGTCGCATTTCCATACGGAGATTCTCTCTTTCCTTCTGAATGCTTATGTAGGAAAGGTTCAGTGATACCATTCTTATATACGCTTATTAAGCATATTCCTGTCTTCCCGTGGATCGAAATGCCCACCAGGAAAGCGGACGAGAGGAGACCTACGAACTCTGCATAATCTCGGACATGAAGATGGTCATGATTCTTAATCCTGGAGTACGTATCCAGAGCAACACAGAAAATGAACAACAAGAAGCTGCAAAGCCACCATGCTCTTATAATCCAAGGAAACTTGTCATAGTTTTTGTTCAGAATCCTGTGAACTGCAAGCAGTGTAATTCCCCAGGATACTACATGCATAATTTGGGAAGATAGGGCAATAAATTTAGAGTTGCAACGAGTCTCCTGATCAGTTAGAAGCAACAGAAGCAGCATGGAGAAATGAACTCCCAGCAACAAAGCAGAAAAAAGTATACTGCCTTTATAAGAGAAGCTGAATTTGACTACAGTGGAGTGATTCTCTTGGCACGGGTCTGTAATCTTTCTTCTCCTTTTGCATACAAATTGTTGTACGAAGTGCAGTAGTAAGATTCCAAAGAAACAAAGCTGTAAACTTAAGCTTACATGCTCCCAGAGGCAGGGAGACTCTAGCTCCAGCCACATCCTTCGTACTGCGAGCTTAAAAAATCCTGCAGACATGTGGCTAAGCAATTGAAATGGAAGCAAAGTCCCGTAGCATTTACAATCGAAAGGATAACGATGAATCACCCTCTGGGGAGAGTGTTAAAGTGCATTTACAATCGAAAGGATAACGATGAATCACCCTCTGGGGAGAGTGTTAAAGTGCATTTACAATCGAAAGGATAACGATGAATCACCCTCTGGGGAGAGTGTTAAAGTGCATTTACAATCGAAAGGATAACGATGAATCACCCTCTGGGGAGAGTGTTAAAGTACTGGTTATCATCGTCCAGTTAACCATTTACTTTGTTTCATTGTGGATTCAGAGGCCGTTGGCCGTCGTTAATACAGTCTTGACCAACTTACGTTGGCCATCTACAGTGCATATGTGAATCTAATGTTCTCTAGTGTCAACTTTCAGGCTTTTTTGTCCTGTCCAACCTTGGCTGGCTTCAATCCATATAAGATTCCATAACAGTAAATTTCATTTTCAAGAGATGGATAAAAACAAAAAGAATAAAAGAACATGATACAGTGGAGACAGGCACAATGGTCCAGGGGACGTGGAAAAAGAATAGAATATGTGCGTTATTCTTTTAGATTTGTCGCTTGCTGACTGGACGGCGGTACCTAGAAAGTTAGAATCTTGTGGTTTTGATCGAAGAAAACGTTTTTAGATAGATAGTGAGATACATATTGTATATTTCCTCAAATTTTGTTTCTTTTTATCTTTCTTATTCTCCATTCTGCACAAAATACAGATCGATGCCACTTTTATGCAAAAGAAAAAGAATTCAACAAAAACATGATTGCATTGGTCGAAAATTTCAAACTAGTAATAAAGAAAAGCAAGATGATGCACATGTATATATATGCATGCTCCAAAGTATTTACACTCGAACTTTGGCTCCCACAAGTAAAAATCAATCGAATTCACAAAAAACTAAGGTCCGGATTGACATAGAATCATTAAATATTTGAAGTTAGGTGTAAACATTTGTTTTTTCACTTGATACCAAGAAACGAGAGCCTTTAAATTAAATGGATTGAAGGATAAGGACATTCCAATGATATGATTTTTCTTTTGACAAATATGCTAGCAACCTAACATTAAACGCACCTAACAGTATCAGGCTGATCCTTCCTGTTAATTATACACTGCGTGTATGTATAATTATACACTGAAAATTAGGTAGGATCATTAATTAGTTACTGAACTGAGTATTAGTAATTGACAAACATGAAGTTTTAAGAGATGTAAATAAAAATTTAACTCCACTCCAACTTCACTCAAAGATACTAATGTTACAGACATTATGCAAGTAAGACAACTGGCAAGACCACAAACCTCAGAGTTAACCGTTTTCACGCCGCCTGCCCAATCCTATTGTTCTTTCTTTTTCTCTTTGTTGTTTATGAACATTAGTTATTTGTACATTTTACGCACTCAAAATGGAAGCAAAAATAGAAAGAACCTGCAAGCGGATCTATCAAACATTAAATCTCTATCGTTCTTCTCCTCTGCCCAGCTGTAGTAGGACGAAGAAAAAGAAGGACATTCTGCATATATTCTAATTAAGAACTAGGCTTTCATCGTAATCAAATCGATGTGCGAGTGTGACCGCATGATGCATCCAGAGATGTAGAAAAAAGAATAAGGAATAGTGAAGAAAATATATGAACAAGGATGAGCTTACCGGTGGTTACGACGTCACGAGTGTTAATCATCTCGAGCGGGACGACGGGAGTGCCAGTGCCTGGGATGAGATGACGAGCACTCCCTCACTGATGTCTTTCAACTTTCTATATCATTTCATCAATTCATTCTCATATCCGTACTCGTATGTGTATATACATACAAATATATATATATATAGATAGACAGAGTCGTCTTTTGGAGTGAGATCAGTTACGGGAGGGAGGAGTGTGAGAGAGGGAGAGAAGTTTAAAGATTGCATTGGCATACTTATATAGACACACACGGGGGCATATGAGGATGAGAATAAAGGAAATTAATTAGGAATTAACAAGAAGTCAAGAAACAAAAGGAGTCTTGAAGAGCACGTATATAGAATGGACGTATCTTAGGCTATGTTTGGTTGTGGGTGGAATGATGAAAGGGAATAGAATGGAATGACTTAAATGATTCAGGTCATTATTTAAGAGTCTATTTTGAAACAAGATAGAATGGTAATTAATGGCTTTGAAAGCCATCCTTTTCTATCCAAAATTTAATATTTTATGATCTTTCAAATTGGGGTCAGGGATAAAATGGCATGGTTTGCCTTCCAAATCCTAATTTAATGACAAAAATACTTTCAAAAAAAATTAATGAAATTATAACCTCAGTCCAACAAATACCTACGTGGCTACATGTTACTACGTCCGTTGTGTTTCTCCTTCAACTGGCTTCTTCCATTGATGAACATTTTTCTCCACAGCTACTAGGGTCATCTGTTTTCGTTCCATCAGGTAAGCATCGACTATTCTTCTTTGTTCATCCTACAATTTGAAATGCTTATATAGGAAAAAGAGAATACTATATTCTAGGCATCCTACATTTGAAATGTTTTGGGGTTACTAAAATAGTTTCAAGACAACTATGCAAATAATTTTAGAAAAAAATATTACAAATAATTCCATTTCATTCATTTTTAATATCACTTCCAAATAATGGTCAAAGAAGTCCCTCTCTTATTTTATTTAAACTTCCAAACAATGGAGTGACCCATTTTATTCCACTCCATTTCATTCCGTTCTATTAATTGTCCTTCCATTTCATTTCATTCCATCATAAACTCTCAAACGTACCCTTAAATATTATTAAAGTTAATTGTGTTTAATTAGAGCCTAACAAATACAAATACACCTTTGATTTTACAATATAATTCATACCTCTTAAATTATTTTCCCATCTTAAATAATAAATTGTCTTGAGATGACTTATTCCTACTAAGATGTCTCATCAACTAATTATAAAATTCATTGCAACTAATTTAATACTAATGTCTTGTTTTTACTTAATTAGCTAATTATTTAATCGTAATCCCACATATATAGCAAACAAGAACTGAATTATCATAACCAGTGCATAGGTTATTTTAGGACTCAAGTTCATTACACGTTTTATCACGAGATAATATATTTAAAGACATTTTATTTTCCTAACATATATATTACATTAATAAAGATAAATTTTTACATGATTTATACTGGGTTAATCACTAAATTAAAATTTTTAAATTTTGGATATCAAATTTTAAAAGATTAAGCCTTGTTTAATCATAATATTAAATTATCTTTTAATCAAGTTTAGTAGACATTCTTAAATCATTGAAAAGATTAAGCCTTGTTTAATCATAATATAAAATTATCTTTTAATCAAGTTTAGTAGACATTCTTAAATCATTGAAAAGATTAAGCCTTGTTTAATCGTAATATTAAATTATCTTTTAATCAAGTTTAGTAGACATTCTTAAATCATTGAATTATTGTAAAGATTAGCATATGCAAAATTAAATAGTAATCTTCGATTAAGATATTACTTATATATAGCTTGTTCGTGGAAAATTAAATCGTAATTTCCGATTAAGATATTATCAATTGGTACTACCTATACAAAATTCATATGATTATATTCAGATTATTCGCATTTATTACGAAGTGTTAAAACAACTATTAATATGTGTAAAATTGACCCTGACCTACATCTTCAGTGGAAGCTGAACATACCGTACATTTGAGTGTCGTCATTTTCTAGCCCATCGTGGACCACTATTGCCTGTCTCTACCGCCATCTTATTGTTCCTAGACTGATGGATACGGATTGAGACATGATAAATACTGCAGTAAAGGACAGGAATATAAATGTTCCGAGTGCAAATTTTAAGTTGATAATACTGCACCTTTGGCTGTCACTCCCTTCGGTGGCTAATAAAGCAGCCAAAGAAAATGACGGCATGCATGATGTCAAAACTCTGGATTCAACGTGAAGTGACACTGAAACGTAGATGATTAATGAGGCGATGTATTAGATTGGAAAGGTTCAACAAATCGTTGCAGCTAAGTATAGAATCGAGACTCTGAGGGTTGTACGATATGTATTGTTATACAAGTATGACAATCATTAAAGAGTCCTACTCCACTGAAATGTTATAGAATCATTAATGATTGATTGGTGTACTTATATATATATGTGTGTGTGTGTGGATTCTCTACCACACACCACATAGAGAGAGAGAGAGAGAGAAAAAGGGGCATAAACAAGTGATACTGTAGCAAGGTGAATGCGTCTTTTAAGGGTTTGCCCATGATCTCCTTTGGCGTTTTACAACATAATTCAATACATACGACAAGCTTCTCACATCCACTGTATGTGTCTCGTCTCGTTCATTTTGGTGGTAGGGTTAGGGTTTATATGCCACATTTCTCGATCCTGTTGCTAGTGGTGCAAGCTATCATGCTTGCCTAATGCTCTCTGTCTCTCCCTTTTTATTTTCCTTTATAGAGAATCTGAGGGTTTTTCTTTTTTTTATTTTTTTGCACAAGAACCAAGTGAATTCTAACTTATTCGCATGTTCGTGATTTAAAGCCCCACTTCCCACTTGCAACATGAGATTGGAAAAAGAGTGTATAGAATATTTTATTATTATATTGAAGAAGCAGAGCTTAATGAGTTAATGGCAGACTCACTCAGTATGCTGCTTAGAAGCAAATATTGACTATTGTAGGTGAGGTTCAAGCACGTGAGATTTTATCTTCGAATTAATTAGTCAACTTTTTTTATATTTTGCCACGTAATAATGAGGTAGAAAACATTTGTCGCACTTTTCTTTTGGTTGATGCATTGAATCGGTCGACTGAGTGAGTGAAAGAGATGGTCTTGAGTTTGCAATTGAATCGGTCGGCCTGCTTTGGACTAACTGAGTGAAAGAGATGTTTTTGAGTTTGCAAATTTTATGAATGTGATTAATTGATTAGTTCAACAAAATAAAATGTTCACAAATGTCTTATTTCCATTTATATGACAATTTTAACACTAACATACTTGCAGATATTTATACATAAATATATATATATATATATAAATATATAAGCATCGGCATGCTCGTGATTTGCACTGAAATAAACAAACAAAATTATAATAGTTTGAAAACGAGAGAGCATAAGAATATTCCATTTTCTACTCCCCATTTGCATTTAGATTATGTGTTATTAATCCTCTAATTCCATATATTAAATGATTCTAACAACTTGGTTTGTATATTTCCTTTTTTGACTGAGAAACAAACGCTACGTGCGAACTGCAAAAACGTCCTGTACTGTCCTGTTCTGTTCCTAAGATTATTAATGATTACAACTGTTGCTTAATCATAAATCATCACCAGCTCATTTGGGCCAACTGAAGTACAAAAACATTAGCAAAGTAACGTGACAGAACAACTTTTCAGTCCGCAAACCCCTTGTCCTCCATTCCAAGTCTTGTCCCTTTCTGCCTCTTCAAATCTAGTTCCTTTTGCTTATATCCAATGTGACTGAACCTGAGCCAGTCATCAAGTGCAATCTGACTCTTCCCTGACAAACCATATGCATGACCTAGCTAGATTCTCCCGTATGATGCCGCTTGGATGGTCTCGTGTGCTATGGTCATAACGGAACTGTACAATTCTTGTTTTTATTTCCTAACTTTTATGTACACCCTTAAAGAACGAAAGGTTCACTGAACTAAGGTAATTGCTATTTAAATGGGAAGAAGATAAGAAAGAAAAGGTGTAGTGTTTATAAGAGATGAGAGCATCTCAGAAAGCTATGGTCCTTTTTAAGACCTTTCTGATTAAAATCTGTCTTGGAGATACTCAAGATGCCTGATTGCTCATTCACCTTCTTCACAAGAAGTTTCAGCAATGGAACCTTAGAAAGCGTTTTGCATGATCCGACCATTATCAACTTTTTCTGCACCAAAATATTAAAACCAAAGTTTCACCTTCAACCCAAGTGTTATTGTTTAAATCTTTACGACAAACATTGCATGTAGTAATACAATATGATAATGCAGCAACTGAATTCTTCTAAATAAGTTATCCATAATTGCTTCGAAATGACATTGATAAACTTAAAGCAGTGAAATGGAAGGAATTGGGTTCTGTTTTTACCTTGGCTCTCGTGAGTGCCACGTTAATCCTATGCCAATCTCCAAGTAACGAGGAATTACAGCTCTTGGGATTCTCATTAGACCTAACAAATGACACCAATATGCAGTCTTTATCTCTTCCCTGTACATCAGTAGAGTAAAGCATAAGTGGTCACTTCAAATTCTTCATAAATTCATTACAAGCTCCATATGTCTCTGGTAGAAACAAAAACTCGTAGAAATTGTAAACGCAATCCAGACCTGGTACTTGTCAATTGTATGTACTTCCACGGAGCTTGAATTAATGGTAGTTCTGATAAGGTTTGCCTGAGAGTTATAGGGAGTAATGACGCCAATATCTTCACCTCCAATTCCACCGTTAATCAATTCATTTGTCACCTGTAACCAAAGCAGCGTGATGAACGAATCAAAAGCTCTACTTATATTCTTCTGAGATGGCCAAAGGAAACGTACCTCAGAAATTATGTAAGCTTCAATTGGGTTACTTAGTGCCTTGGAATCTTTTACCTCAAAAGCAGGCAACATATCTGAGTTTAAGAAACATATGGATGATACGTGAACCAGTGAAGAAACTGTTGCCATTTATATCAAACATTTATTTTGTATAGCCTATTTATTTTATCTTTCCATATTTAGATTGTATAGTTGTAAACAGAGAGAAATCAGTCTTAGAATCCCTACAAATCAGCCTTTAATTATTGTGTATTCATCTATTTATTCAATGAAATCAGAACCACAAAGCATCGAGCTATTCAATCAAAATTCTATCAATTCTAAACCTGCAAATGTAAGGATGGAGAAAAATGACAGGATCTTTCACTAACCTGTATTAACAAAAATGACGGATCTGCTTGGATTTAGAACCTGCAATGATATTAGAAGTTGTACAAGGCCAAAATCTGAACGTTAGAATTTATTGACGAAGTTATGATAAATTCAGTCTTAAAGTTCATTTTTACCAAATCATCTGCAAGTGAAACCATGATATACAAACAATTCAACAAATGCAAGTCCATGGCAATACTTCACCTAACATTTTTCATACCAATACACAGCGTCACAAACAAAAAAATTGCCAATTTTAAGTACGTTTTTTAACCTTTTACACAGCTAGATGAATATGATCATTTGACTGATCCAATCCAAATCTTCGACAAGACTAGTTGAGTCAGCCGATTCAAACATAGAGAAGATGAGACTACAAGGTTCTTATTTTAATAAACAACTCACGTCGTTTATCCAAGATGAACAAGTATTTATGTTAGAAATCTTGAGTCTGGCATTAGCTATGTCAGAGGAACCACAGCGCAATCTGTCTCCATATATCAACGCATTGGATAGTTCCATGATGCCTTGAGACATACGGTACTGTACAAAGTAAACCTATGTGAGTTACCACGCTACAGGATCCCAAGAAGAGTGGAAAGGCTTAGGAAAGATGCAGAGGTTCATTTGGCAAAGAAACCTGGCTTTGTAAAGCTGAAATTGCTTGTGGATGTGCTTCAGACAGCCTGCAAAACAAACTTATCCCCATTCCATTTTCTCGAGCCTCCGTACTCTAGATATTAAACCATTCAACATTTCCGGCAACTTAATACTATAGACAGTGTAAATGACAAAATCACATAGAACTTGTATAATATACCTGGACAAGTGGAGGCAGTTGATAATGATCGCCAACAAGAACAAACATTGAAGCAAGCATCAATGGCCCCAGGGACACCTAATAGTCCATAAAATGCTTTGATTAGATGCAACCATGGTTTCCTACTCAGTCACAGCCGAGGGCTCTAAAAACAATCACTATCATTCTACACTAAATGAGAGATACACCTCTTATCAGTTACATATAATGCAAGCTAAACATTGAAAGTGTGCATACCGGGAGGGTAATCTGTCCAGCTTCATCCATTATGCATACATCAAATTTCTTATTAGCAAGCAATGGACTAGTAATTCCCAAACAAGTGACAGCAACAACTTTTACTTGGTCTGTTCTAAATCTGATGTCTTCCACAGATTGTGCATTCATTGCTGTCACAAGAATTTTTTAGTTACAAGTGGTAGGTGAATCAAATTTTAAACGAGAAACAAAGCATTGAGGCAATTCATGATTTGTGTCTTACCAGAAGAACAATTCGCCCTAACTTCTTCATGAACAGCTTCCTGCCTACCTATACGTAGAAAATCAACACCCTGCAATTATCTTGTCAGTGATGTCCTAAAACAACTGAATCAATAGAGTAAAAGAAAAATGCCATGTCCTAAACTCACACAAATGATAACAGCTGTCAGTTCACAAACCAGATTCAGACCACTCCATGTTCATAGGCAAAGTGATAACTAAGGAATTGTTGAGGGACCACAGAGGACGTCTATTAAAAGGCTTCGTGTTCGACCCTGGCTGAAGTGAATGTTGCAGGCCAAGGTGTGGAGCATCCACAGAGGTGAAATGGCATCGCTAAGGGGACATGAGGCATGAGACGTCACCTATCAACCACTAACTAAATTTCCTTGTCTTGGCTTCCAAAGAATTGCAGCAGGGTAATGGGTCTGTAACTGGCTCAGGTTTTAGCACAAACAGCTTCTCAGTTGTTAGCAGTTCTTGCAGTTATCCCGTGGGTTTTGGCAAGTTTTTTAATCCTACTGAGTAGTACATTTGTTTATATTGCCTCCTGAACTTTGTTTACTCAATGCAAGTTCATTTAGACACCCAAACTAGTGCTAGGTATACATTACTGATCCTAAAAATTCTCCCAGTTAATATTCAGAGTATGCATGATTGAACGTGCGAAATCTGATATACATCAGGAGATTTATGCATGCATGTATGACACTAAATACGCTCTAAGAAACCCCTACGAAGGATAAAGATGACCTGAGCTTTCAGTTTGATCAATAAATTGTCAACAGCCGAGTTCGTGTATGATGTAAGCAAGATGGATGCACCTCTCATCAATAACGCCTTCACAGCATGAACTATAGTACTTGTTTTGCCAGTCCCAGGCATCCCCAGAATTAATGTATAATCCTTTGCTGTAAGAATCTGTATGGGTATGATTTAAGGAATTAGAGTAATGGACTTCTGGTCAGCTCTCTTAAAAAAAGAAAGGCTTCTGGTCAGCAAAATGAAAATAACTTAGCTACATTCAGTTATAGCATTTAGAATGGATGATTCAGAAGTAGTATTGCAACGCGTACAAGATCAGAAATTCAATTGAAAACATGAATAACAAACCTTAAAAATTGCTCGACGCTGATCATCATTTAAACTCTTGACTGACCAGATATAAGACATTGCTGGATCTTGGCTCACTATGACTCCATTATCAAATCTTGGAGTCTAGAACAAATGCACATGTACACATCAACGGAAATGAAGAGTAAGTAACTAGGAGGTAAACAAGATAAAGTAAAACATATAAAAAGACAAGTCTCTGCTTTCCTATATACGCTAAACTTAGGCACGAACATTCACCTGAAGATCAACAATTGTCTTCCTCAAGTGGAAATTTTCTGCACTTTGTACAAACAGTTGTACAAGGTTGAACCTTCAAAATGAAAACAAAAGTGGCTAGCGTATAATGCAATCATTTTGAACAGACTCCTGACACCGTAGAGATGAAAAATTTCAGAGTCTCAGATAAAACTGGAGTAATAATTTACCGCATAACTGAGAATGAAGTCATGAGCTCATCCTTTTCAATCCGCCAAATCTCCTGAAGAAGAGTAGCTGATTCTGCAGAGGAATCACTGCCAGGAAGTCTTAAACGCTTAGTGAAAGAAACCTACAACAGCAACAGGAAATTAATCAGTTTGTAACTACGTGTTAATCATGACAACATGTGAAGAGTGCATGCGAAGATCATGACTCATCAATCTGTTATAGCGTGCATGTAATTAAGGAATGGAATGCCCAATTTCCAGAATATTCTGCTTACAGAAACAAGCGACTGACTGATGTCCATGATGATCCCATTTGCAATAGCCTGACCAGATTCAGTACTAAGAATCTATAAATGAAAAATGAAACAAAAGTTCGTCAAGGTAAAAGTGAAAAAAGACATGACATCAATGGAAGGATGGTAAGGCAAATAAGCAACTATTAACGGTCAATTGTCAAGCAGATGAGAATATAAAGTTAGGGCTTTGACCTCCATAAACAACCTTCATGAAACCACGTGCATTCTGATAAAAGAATGCGTACAAATGGAATCATACATGTATGTGTGTGTTTGCGTGTATATATATATATATATATACATGTATCTCATAGAAGAAAGAAAAACAAACTGTAGCCAACCTTTTATGAGAAACTGACCAATTTGCACCCTACAACAGGAAATGTTATCTTCTTCATCTTAGAAGAGACACAAGATGACCAAGATTCTCTATTATCAGGGATCATGTCCGTTACCAAAAAGTTACAACTATACTAGGTAGATGATGGAGAAAAGCTACAGGGAAATGAAAGTTTGTAATGATACCTAGTTTTATTAGTTTCATTAACACCAAGCTAAATTTCAAGGTAATCAAAGCTCAGAGAGACATGGCAAGGTGAATGGTGTAGGATCGTTGAAAATGCTCGTAAATAAAATTACTGCAGCAAAGGTCGACTGTAGAATCCAAATCAAGTTGGTTGACATCAAGTTGTAGTCGGGATTAACTCAAAGGATCACGTAGCTCACAATATCTGGTAATAGAGAATTATCGTACCACATAATCACCAATTTTAAGTGTGTGATGCAAAGCATGCGCTGAAGAAGGATCAGCAAGGAAAGAATCTCCATTGGATGCCCACTCATCTTGACAAGGAACTCTTTGGCGCGCAAAACGGTAGATGAACTGGTTGTCTTTCTGACAATGAAGTCCATCCGAAGTATCAAGAACCATAGAAGAAAGGTAACTGGTGGACTGAGCATTCTTGGTATTACGAGACTGCCAGATACTGTTCTTAACAAGCTGCATATGTAAGTGAATTGGGTATGTTATCTTCAGATACGATCTATGTTTAGGGTCTGACCGCCTATAGAACTCTTATAAAGTGCCTTAACCTGCATCTCTTTAGCTTCCAAGTCAATCAATCGATCCCAATGTTGAAAAAAAGCGCAATGAGCAGCTGTCAGATGGTGAACATGTGATTGAAACAATTCACCCAGTCCACTTGCTTCTTTGCTTCCACCATACACCTATAGTGTTAGAGCCCACAATAAGTTAACCATGGGAACATAACGGAGAGTAAGGGAAGCTTCAAAACTATAAGGTTACCTTATGATAGATGGTGCAAACATCAAGGTGACGACAAGTTCTGCAAATGCTTGGGCTCTACAGTAGAAAATCTGTCTATTTAAATAAAGTGTTCACCATTACAAGATCCTTACAAAAGAAACCACCATACCCGAAGCATTGGGGGCAAGTGTTGCATATTTGATGCCTTAAGAATGTCAACAGCAAGCTCATTTCGCCGCATTATCAGTCCAACTAAGTCTGATCTCTGTACTGAAACTCCCTTTTCAAATGTCAAAGATAAAAAATTTAATCATCCTGAAAAATAAACTAATAATTGAGATTCATGAATGTGATGTATACCCTTGTCTCGTCAGACGGGAGATAATACAGAAGGCCAGAATCAATATGCTTCAGGTACCTAAGAACGTGTCGAACAAGGTGAAGAGGGAATGGTTTTCCATGTATTTTGCAAAACAGTCATTAGCAAACCACTCACAACATTCTCTACTGCACTAAAAAACTAAAGAAGAGTCACACAAACCTCTCAGACATAAGCAGTGTATACAAGATCACTTGCGCAGTGTGCTCCATAGATGACTGCACAAAGTGCAAGTATCAGTCATAATGGAAATCAATGACGATTTGTATATCCTCTCAAATTTGATCTAGCAATGGCTGTACAACACTTTGCATACTTGCCTGGCCATTGGGAAGTTTCCCAGTTTTAAACTCTAGTGGCACAATCTTTTCTTCTGCTCCATTTCTGCTTGACTGTAATCTTACTTTGACAGAAGCATCAATCATTCCTTTTAACCCATACTTTGGGGCCCATGCCATTTCCTCTATATCAATGACCTACAGTTGAGATGAATGATTTTAACTTCTCCTGATCTTGTAATGAAGTCCATAGCACTATAATGAAAAATGTCTCAAAGAGCAATGCTCAAAATCCACAACTTATATCTGGTAGGTTCCATCGATTCCACACACATCTTGCCATCCCCATGGAAGCTATGTTCATCTACATATATGATGCTTCACTCCATCATTTGACATTCACTACCATGGAATGTGGCACATCTAACTGTTTAGCAATTGCAATCTATATATTACTGATTTCTGAAATTTTCAAATATAATTATCTGTTGCGAGGCATGTAGGAGAGAATACAAATAAGAATGTATGAAGCAAATTGTTTAAATCAGAAAATAAAACGAATGACCTCAGAAATTCGCAACTCTTTCAACCCATGATCAGAACCAAAATCAACGGATGCTTTGGGGTCCTGCAAAGAATTTTTAAAGCGTTAGCCTCAGAATAGTCTCTACAGTTTCTTGTCGATTGATGCATCTACAAGTTTGAGCTCCATTAAAATTGTGTATCTCAATGCTTGAAAATGATCTAAGTTCTCCGAGAATCAATGTCGAATAAACCAAGAGTGAAAATCCGTAAGAGCAGTGATGAGACACCAGCGCACCTCAGCTTCTTTGAACCGGAGAATCCAGTCTAATAATTTTGGGATAGCTTCAAATAAGATCTTCAGTAAATCTTTTTCATGGACTGAAAATTGCACATATTGAAAAGTAAGAACTTAAAACTAATATGAAACATAACGATAGTGTTTTCTTTGATAAATGTAATGGATTGATGAAGCCAAGGGCAAAACTATAATCATAACTTAGATTTACTTATAATTACCTCCACATGCATATAAACTGTCAATATTTTTCTGGAGAACTATTCTGGCATATTCCTCCAAGAATTCTACTGTAGGATTCTTCCTCATAAGCCCTGCCTAGAAGTGGAAAAGGTTCAAAATATCATTCAGATACACAATTCCTGTGAGCGACAGCAATGTTCCACACAAAGAATTTTGATAATAGAGCAGAAAAAGTCATTAAATCCTCAAAACCTGAAAAACTTGGTGCAGCAAGGTACCGACCAATGCTGGAGTTGAGTGTTCACTGATTTTCAATCTCTCATCCAGGACACTTCGCCTGGGGCAACTGAAACTACGGACAACCTGACAATATTCTGCACATCAGCAGGGACTACAGCAGAATGAATGCGCATAAAATAGGCCTAGTAGCAGTAGTTCAACAGGTATTGGAAAAATATTTGGTAAAAAATATTAAGATTCCAAAAAGAATGTATTACCCGGGTTCCAGAAACTAGGATATCTGGTTGAACAATTAAAAGATTCATCTTAGAGTTCACATCACACTTTCCCTGTTCATCAAATTCACCAATTACGTTCACAGTGTCTCCTGGTGCAATTATACTGTAGAACCTGAAAAGATGTCAGGTCAACACTTAGAACAACTAATTTAATATTCCAATCAGTAAAGCACTATAAGTGGAAATGAAGATTTATTCAAGTCTACCTTGATATGAGATTAAACTGAACAGAGAAATAGCAAAGAGCAGAAATTAGCACCAAATTATTTAGCGCTTACAACCTAACAGTGCAAAATATCATTTCTTCAGGAGAGTAGACCCCCACAGTTGAAGGTCAATCGTGATTAAAAAAAGTCGATTGTATTTTGAAGAATAAAGTATCTAGGAATAGTTTGCTTCCTTAAAAAACCAAACTCAAGCTCCAAACTAGCATGCTTTTCTTACTTTCTAGTTTTTAACTTTACTAAGTATATGAAAATTGACACTTCATGTAACTTAGTCATCAATAATGCCTTTGCCCGAATCCTTTATTGGCAAATGTTTATATTCAATTTCGATATCAAGAGTGCCTTTGCCAGGTGTTAGGGTATTTTTAGTTGGAGTGGTAGGAAGGGGTACAACAGTTTTGCCCAGAGGCCCCAACTTGATCTCAGACCTTCATTTTGAAACCAGTGCAGAAATATCAGAAACTAGTGATTAGGAAATTTTAGCAACTTACCACTCTTCCCATAAGCAGACAACCCGCTCTTCCCCACTTTGCTCATTCAACAAGCGAAGGACCTAAAAAGCAATGATTCTTTGAAATACTCCCAATCAAGAAAGCAGAAGCAACGAAGTTTGAGTAAGACCTATGAAAAAAACCTTATACTGCCGCTGAGCACCAGCATGATTAACAGGTGCATGGATTTCAGATACCTGTAACAGGAACATCCTGTAAGAACGAACATCCAGGTACTACAAATTTCTGCTAAGGAGCAGCAATATGCAGCGTACCAACAAGGCGGAAAAAATGTCTACCTCCAAAACAAGCAAATTACAATTTGAGGAAGATGAGGTTGCCTTTTTTGGTGGATGAACTGCTGCTATTTCTATTGGTGGATCCGCTGGAGGGGGTGTTTTGTTACCGCCTAAATCTTGAATGTTGGATGAATATGCATTGGTGACACTGGACACTGGGTCATCAACGGATATTGCATCCTCAACTTGGTCTAGAAGTTCAAGCAAAGTCTGAAAGGATCAATGAAGAATAAGGAATGCAATAAATTAAGTCTTAAACACTCAACACACTCAAAAGATGATAGGAGAATTGACAACAGGATAATTGAGTGACAAAGAAAGAAAAGTATAAATAGGGGGAAACTGTGTTTCTATATTCATCTAAGAAATTAAACTGCATCCTTTAAACAAGATTACCTTTTTGTACGGGCGTATAGGCAGTTGAGGTGATGCTCCGTGACGTTCAATAACATCAGCGAGCTATGCATGAATCAGACGAAAAGAAAAAAATGTCAAAGGGGTATAATAAACATATTGAGAAACCAATAGCCATAGTAATAATAGTAGATAATGAGAAGATTACCTTATCATGTGAAAAAGAAAGAGATGGTGGGGGAGTTCTGAATGGACTAAGAAGAGATGAGACAGTGGCATTGGTAGGGGTATCGTGGTGGAAGGGGTTTACTCTCTTAACTCCAACTCTATTTGCAGACAAGGAAATCGGATTTTCGGCAAGGAAAGGAGGAGTCTGTAAAAGTAAATAGTGAAGATCGAATGTGAAAATACAAAAGAACAAACCACAGAAATAAAAGCACAAAAAGAGGGAGAGAGACTATAGAAAATGCCTTGTTGTCGATGGAGGAACAAGGATGAAGAAGGGCTGGTGTTAAAGACTTGTTGAAGGAATCAGGAGGAGGAAGCGTGTGATTGTTGTTGTGAGAAAATGCTTGTAGCCTTTGGTTGACTGGAGATATCTTCCATGTGATCTCATCGCACATATCATCCTGGCTCTGCTTTATCAGCTGTTCTTTTGAACCCAAACCCAAAACCAATTATCGAAGATAAATGGAAGGAAACAATTAGATAGAAAGTTAATCATAGAAATTTGGGAGAGGAGTGAACTTTACCATTCCCGGCGAGAAAGATTGAAATTTGCAAACAGGGGGAGACTCATCTGCCGGAGTAATGCTCGGACCATCAGCGGAATGTTGAAGAGGGGATTTAATGGAAGGGGGTAGAGAAAAAGATTGGATCTTTGAAACGCTACTACTGCTAACACAACACGAAGAAGAAGATGATGATGAAGATGACTGAGGTTGAGGAGTGTTAAGACGGTGGAAGAACTGCTCTATCCCAAACTTTGAAGCTGACGCTTGTTGTTGATGTTTCTGTGAGTGCTGACTGGTAGATAGTGCAGCAGCAGATGAATTGGATTTGGACTTTTTTCTGGGAGGCATTGAGAGACCTGGAGAGAGAAAGAGAGAGAAGGCACGGTAGTGAAGAGACGACAGGGAGTTGGGGAATTCATTTTCCCGCCAATATTCGGAGGGTTAGTGTAGGAGGGAAAATGTTGTTGGACTTTTTTTAACTATGGACCGGACCGAACAAGAATGGACTTTGTTTTCTTCTGCTCTGAAAGGATTCGGGTATGGCTGTTTCTTCTATAAGGACCATGTCATGTAACTGTTGAGCATTCATCAAAATTCACAGACTAGAGCCCAGTTCTACTATAAGGTAGCCTCGTAGTTCTGAAGCCGAAGCTTCCCTTATTATCAGTTCATACCATATGGTCCATATGTAGGTGGTTCGTAGGAGTGCATATCCTTCTCACCGTGATTATAGGTTCAGTAGGATGGATAATCATGATCACTTGAACTCCTCAACATCTTCAAGGCCCTGAACTTGGCTGCTGTGCTGTCAGCATCTCTTCTTCATCCTGATGTAATTGTCAGGATCGGATCCTCTATTTAAGAATCTTCTGTTGTCTAGTATTAAAAACATTGTGGTCGTATCTAAAGAGCAGAGGGTGAATAATTTTGCTGATGTGAAGTTATGCACGTTTCTCCCTCAATTTTTAACAATGATCGAAGATTTGATCTTGAATGGATTGAGTTCAACATTTAGGTATTTTGGACAGTGTCAAGATAGACTTTTGTCTTAATACAGGTGACAAAACTAGTCGGTGTAAGAATGCTAGGATACAAGAACAACAACAAAGGAACAAGTCAAAACATAAGTGGTGCATGAGACTTTAGCTAAATTGTTCTTAGACGGTGAAGGATTACAAGATGCAATTGCTACATATAGTTCATAAAAATCATATAGTAGCATCAGTCACACACACAACATTTTCATTGTTACTCATTAATATGAGAGAGACTTACGAAAAAAAAGAATAGAAGTTAAGAGAGTTGCTAGAGCAGTTACAAGGAGTATTAGTGAATTCATAGGAAACTCTTGCAAATGTTTTGAAAACACTCTATCTTTTATAACTTGTTTCTTTTTCCGATGATATTAGTGAAATCACCTACGTGAGACCCTTTGATGTAGATAGCAATTAACCTATCGAACCAAATAAATTGTTGTGTGATCTTTTTACTTTCTCACAAACACTACAAATACGCAAAAGCAAACTCTTCTTTTCATCAGTATCTTGTAAAAGAAAATAACACATCTGAAGGCAAATCCTAACAAAATTGATATTAGAGCCTATTTTTAACTTTCTGGGCAATTCTTTGGTCATTCAAGCAACCAAGGTTCATCAAGAAATCTGTAAGAATTTTTCTTTCTTATCCTCTTTAAACTACATTATAAAATGGTGGGAAAAGAAATTGATGTGTTCACTGGTAAAGAAGATTTTACAATTTGAAAACTTCAAATGCAAGTATTATTTGAATCTTCTGACTGTTATGGTGCAACTGAAGAACAGTATGATGTAGAAACAGATCCTGTTAAGAGACTAAAGATGCAAAGGCTTTTACATTGCAAATTACTGCTTCACTTATCACCGGTTGTGATAAGGAAAGTGCATAATTGTAATACTACACATAAATTATGGTTAAAGCTTGATTAACTATATGCTAAAAGATGTCTACCTAACAAGATGACACTTTTACATAATCTTGCAAATTATAAAAAGAACACTACTGTAACTCTTTATGATAATTTGGATTATTTCTTTAAGCTGGTACAAGATTTAGAAGCTACAAGTGAAAGAATCTACGAAGACCATCAAGCCATGGTTATTATAAAAGCTTTACCATCTAAGTTCAATGCTTTCAAGAAGGTGATTAAGTATGCAAATGGAGAATATCTCACTGTTAAGAGGGTGTTGGATTTACTAATGGAAGAAATTGTAGACAATAATCCATGCAAAAAGGAATCAGAAGTGATGTTTATCGAAAATAAACAAGACAAGAAGCCACAAAAAAAGAATAGCAAGAAAGAGAAATTGGGAGAAAGGGAATTGCAGGGATAAGCACACCAATGAAGGTGAAAAAAAGAAGAAAAAGGCTAAAGGCAAGAAGTGCTACTATTGTAACAAGGAGGGGCACTTTGCCAGAGATTGCAGAAAGAAGAAAAGAGACAAGAATGCACAAAGTGGAAATGTTGGAATGTAGAGAAACCTGAAGACTCCAGAAGTAATGAAATACTAGTTGTTACTGAAGAGAGTGGATCTTCGACTCTGGTCGCACTATGCATATTACTCCTCAACAGAGGCCGATTCACTATATTTGAACCAGTCATTGTCAAAGTAAAGATGGCAGATTCTAGGCAACAAAAGGTGGAAGGTATTGGGAATGTCATTATTAATATGTTTGATCGGAAGAGAAAAACTTTAACCGATGTCAGATTTGTGCCTGGAGTGAGGAGAAATCTCATATCAGAAAGTATGTTTGACAAACAAGGCTTTCAAATAAGATCTAAGGATGAACTTAGAGAAATCCTAAATGATGGAAGAGTGATCATAAGGGGAGTTGAAAGAGGAGGGCTCTATTATATGATAGGCACTACTAAAGTAAACCTAATCACATGAAATGAAGAGCCAGATTCAACTAGGTTATAGCACTCTAAACTAGGATGTACAGGGAATAAGAGTTTGAACAAGGGATGATCCACGGAAAAGACATAAGGAAGATGAAATTTTGTGAATCATGTGTGCTAGGAAAGCACCACAGAACTAGTTTTCATAAAGGAGCTAAGAGAGCCAAAGAAATTATGGAGTATGCCTATAATGATCTCTAAGGCCCAACACAAGTGCCCGCTGCAGGAGGAAACAAATATTTCATGTCTGTAATAGACGATAAGTCAGGGAAATGTTGGGTCTATCATATGAAAAGGAAATGAATACAAAACACCTTAAGAAATTTGGAACGGGAAGAAGCCTAGCCTGGTGCTGCAGTCTAAATAAAAATTATATATATTGAATTCTATCTAGACCAATTAGAGACAAGTGCACCCCATCGAAAAGTAATATAAAACGGTAAGAACCTAATATCATACCCAAGAGAATTCCAACACGCGAGAAAATTAAATTAAACGATAAGATTTTACTTGGATGATCAAGAATTGATTGATTTGAAAATAAAATAAATAAAGTAAGCAAATCAAGGAAATATGAAAAATGTAAGGTGTGAATTAAAAAAATGACTAGATTTAATCAAATGACATAAATCGGTTAAGGTATCAAATTTCAATTAGATTGGACACTAAAAATTGTAACAGTGAATTGATCTAGGAATTACTTCATTTAAGCAAGTTGAACCCAATGTTCATGAGAATTTCCTTCTCTTCTAAATCCAAGTCATCCACTTGATTCATAGATAATTCGGAATAGAAGGTGCTCAATACAAGAAGCCTAAAACTAAGTTCGTTAATCCTATGTATCTTTACATAAGATCTTAAGGTTGGTCTACACTTTATTCTCAAGTATGTCGCCTGATTAATTTTTTGACAAATTAAATCTCATTGGTTATGGCATTCAATCATCTAAGGCCTTAATTTAGGTGATCAAACTAAATTAAGACTAAATATGCATTCAATTAAGCAAAAATTAATACCACAAAAATTATCCTAATCCAATATCAATCTTAACTTTAACTGAAAAGAAAAACTTACTCATACATATTCATCAATGTAACATAAATCATGGTCATAATATATGTTTGCATTGATTAAATCCACACAATTAAAATAAATTAAGAATAAAAAATAAATTAAGAACACCAAATATTAAGTCTTCTCCCGCTATTATAGCTGCTTGGCCAACTTCGTTTCTCCTTTCATGCCTCCAGCTATATTACTTCATTTAATGTCCACCAGCTGTTGCTTTCGTTGTTGTCCCTTTGCCCCAGTTGCTTGTGTTGTCCACTTGCCACCAGCTGCTAGCTTTCGTTGCCACCTCCTGCTTTGTTTTGGTGTCTCCACCAACTACCACATTAATCTCCTAAACCACTAACTTATTGCTTCAACATGTTTTTCATTTTTTAGCCACTAGCATGCAACATTATGTGTCTTATCCCTCAGCTCATGCATAAACCTTTTTTCATGCACCAGCTGTCTTCTTCTCCTTTTGGCACAACTCCCCAACTAACGTCTTTTTTCTTCCACCTCAACGTAGCTGCTTCATTTTGTGTCCACCATGCTGCAACATTATTTATCTCCACTAGAAGCTACGTTTCTTCATCTCCACCAACAACTACGTGTCTTCATCTGCTGCCTACGTCTCAAGCCACCAACTCAACGTGATTTTCGTTTTTTAGCCACCAACATGCAACGTTGTGTAGAGAGTGTTGAGTGATGTAGCGTGAGTGATAGAGTACTCTCCTTCCTTGCCACCTCCACTTCACGCACAGCTACTGGCTTCGTCACTTTTTTTTCCTCCACACAGCCGCTTCGTTATTCTCCAGCTTCCACTAGCTTCAACGTCTTCCTCTCCACTAGTTAACGTATTTTTTTGTTTTTTTAACCGCCAGCTAACGTGTGTGTAGTTGTAGTGTAAGCAATGGAGAGTATCTATTCTTTTTGTTACTCTACCTATTCAATGTCCACACCCCTCATTCATGCCTAAATTTACTCATATAAGCACGTTGTTTTCCAATCTCTACACCAGTTGCATCCTTCCTTTGTCCTATGGCTTGATGTGACAATTATTTGGGTTTGGTCCACCTTCACCAGCTTATTCACGCACAACACACCTCAACGCTTTTTTTTCAACAACTGTCTTCATCCACCACTTCAACGTTTTTTTCTCTCCAACTGCTTGTGTGATATGACAAATTAAATTGTTGCTTGCTCTTGGTCCACTTATGCCGCCTCTTCAGCACCAACACAACCCATACCGCCTTGTTTTTCTTCTATTATCTCCATACTGCCCATGCTTAAGCCACCAAAACTGACGTAGATTACCTCCTTTTTACTGTAGCTGATGTGTGGCAATTTAACTTATAATCCACTTTTCTGTTCATTCTCAAAAACTCTTGCAACCAATGCCACCTTCCAACGCTGTCGTTTCTTCTTCATTCTCTTCAGACTGCGTTGTTGTTTTGGAAAATTGTCGTTTTGTGACCATCTTGTCCATTAAATCACATTCTTGCATGCAAAAACATGCACTCGTTAATGTTTTATAAAGCTTTTCTTACTTGATGCTTTTGAACCTTCCAAATTCAATATGTGCCTAAAATTAAAACAAATAACTTTTAATTATTACAATTTAAATATTAAATGGATAAAAGTCTAGCAAATTATGTATCTAAAATCAATATAAAATGTCCATTAACACCTGGCTCACTTAAGGACCTCGGTTGTACTGCTTAAACACACCAAAAGAAGGAAAACTAGAACCTAAAGAAACTAAAGGAGTCTTCTTAGTAGAGATGTAATATTCAAGGAACATGAATTTCCTTTGTTGTGTAGAAATTATACAGAAAATAACCTACAGAAAAAAAAATTAAGAGCAATTGGGATCCTTAAGCACTTTAATTCCCTTCTATGTGCCACCAGCAGCTGAAACTGAAGCAGATGGCATACAATATCATGATGAGGAGCCTGAACAAGGCCCTACTCATTATGAACAAGGAGTTGAGGAAACAAAAGGTGAAAATGAGGAGGGAACTACACAACCAATTGACATAAACAATTCTCTACTTGACTATTAACTCACCAGAGATAGACAACCAAGACAAATAATACCTAACAGGAGGTATCATGAATCTAACCTAGTTGAATATGCTCATCTTGTTTTAGAGTCTATTAATTACAGGGCACCTGAAATCTATGAAGAAGCAATGAGCAGAAAGGATGTTAAATGATGAAACTTGGCTTGTAAGAATTAATACTCTTCTTTAATGAAGAATATGACCTGGGTTCTAGTGCATAAACCATCTAAAGCAAAGCTGATTGAAAAAAATGGTTGTTCAAACTTAAAGAAGGAGTCACAGAGGTAGAATCCAAGATATATGAGACAAGACTTATAGTTAAGGGATATAGACACAAGGAGGGAGTTGACTATAAGGAGATCTTTACACCAGTTGTGAAGTTCAAGACTATAAGACTTATCCTTGTACTAGCAACTACCTATGACTAGGAATTCCATCAAATGGATGTTAAAATAACCTTCTTATATGGAAAGCTTGAGGAAACTATCTACATGAAACAACCAGTCGATTTTGTAGATAAAGATAAGCCTGATCATGTCTGCTTGC
This sequence comes from Erythroxylum novogranatense, assembly GCA_029891385.1. Lineage (NCBI taxonomy): Eukaryota > Viridiplantae > Streptophyta > Magnoliopsida > Malpighiales > Erythroxylaceae > Erythroxylum > Erythroxylum novogranatense. The sequence continues at coordinate 2,335,247 of CM057232.1, forward strand.
TTAAGAAATCCCTATATGGGCTGAAACAAGCACCTAGACAGTGGAATAAGAAGTTCCATAAGGTAGCAACTGGGATGAAGTTCTTTAGGAGTGCTTATGACTACTGCCTTTACTATAAGGATATAGGAGAGACAAAGGTTGTGTATATGCTAGTCTATGTAGATGATTTAGTCATCACTGGAAAGGACCTAAGCAGACTAGTAGAAGTGAAGAATGCTTTATGTAAACATTTTGAGATGAAGGATATGGGAGAAGCACAAAAGCTCCTAAGGATGCAAATTATAAGGAATCGGAGGGAAGGAAAGCTATAGTTGAGTCAGAAGAACTATATCAAAAAGGTTCTTGCTCAGTTCAACATATAACAAACAAAACCCAATCTTATTCCTATATAGGCTCACATCTGTAGATGGTTGCCAATAAGAGCCCCCAAACTAAGGAAGAGAAGAAAGCTATGGTGAACTACCCCTATGATGTTGGAGTTGGTAGCATTATGTATATGATGCTATGTACAAGATCTAACCTAGCCTATGCAATTAGCATTCTAAGCAAGTTCATGGCTAACCTAAGAATTGAGCATTAACAAGGACTAAAGAACGTTATTAGATACCTAGCTGGAACCTTAAACTTCGATTTGTGTTTCTCTAAAGCTAAGTTAGCTAAATACAATAATATATACATACATGGTTTTGTAGATGCAGATTATGCAGTAGACAAAGACACAAGTAAATAAATGTTAGCATATATTTTTTTACATTAGCAGGAAATACAATCAGTTGGAAAGTACAACAACAATCAATAGTATCATTATCAACTACATAGGCAAAATTCTATGTAATCATAGAGGGAGTGAAAGAGCTAACATGGCTGATGGGTATCTTAATGGAAATTCAAGCTAACTTAGCTACTTCAACAATATACACAGATAATCAAAGTACATTCTACCTTAACATGCAGCTCCAATTCGTCAGAGACTGAATCTCAACGGCCTTCTTCACTCTGGAGAAAATCATAGGTGATCTAAACCAATCAGGCTTCGGTACGAAGATTGTCACAACAAGGAAGTTCATGTTTTATAGAGATTATCTATAGATCTGTGAGGTCCCTCGAAGGCAACAACCATCGAAGAATTGATCTTTCGATCTCACACACAACGGGTCTAATAAATGTGAAATGATTCACGTTTCTCTATCGATTTTTAATTAACATTTAGGGTTTCGGGACAGTGTCGAGATAGACTTTTGTCCTAACAGGTGACAAAACCCGAAGGCATAAGAATGCTATGATATAAGAACAACAATAAAGGAACAAGTCAAAACGTAGAGCAGAGGAACATAAGTGGTAAATGTGAGAGGCACATGAGACTTACTTTAACTGAACTGTTCTTAGATAGTGAAGGTGTAACATCCCGTCACTGATGGGATGGGTACAATTCATTTTATACGTATTTTTGCATGTGCATGCATTATTGAATTATGTATAATTGACAATTATTGTACTGGCATTCGTACGCACATACATGTATGACATATTTCTGATTTGATTTGGATAACTTGGATTTGGAGATGATTAGGGCATGTGTGATAATTAGGTCAAAGTAGGCTCGAGAATTGAATTTGAATTAGAAATGAAAGTTAGGAAATTGAATTATGAAATTGGAATATATGATTATGAGTTTTCTATTTTTGAGGATTTATAGAAATTTTTCTGAAATTTTCGGAGTATCAGGTCCGGACCGAAAAATTGAGCAATGACTGGTTAATTGGATTTTCGGTTTCGAAATTGATTATCCGATGACACGGACATATTAGAAATTTGATTCGAGGAATTAGGGTTTAGCCATTGAAATTCGGGAGAAATTAGGATTAGAAATTGGATCGAGGTGGTTCGGATTTGGCCTTGTGGCATTTAATTGTCAAACAAGCCTTATTAATCCTTTAATATATAAAGCTTAACCTTTGAATTTTTGCTCCACGATTTCTTCTTGCCTTTGGCAGAAAATTCTTCTCCCTTCTTCCATCATCGTGGATCCTTCTTTGATTTGTTTCTAGGTTCTCTCTTGCTACTTTCTTCCTCTTCCGTTCTTGAATCCCTCCTTGAGTTTGGTGTTGTAAAAGATAGAGATGAGTTTGGATTTTGGTGTTGCCGTGGGTGTCGTGGGTGTCGATTTAGCTTGAGACTTGGCTTATCTTGGTGACTTGGAAGGATTAGAAGCTTAATCAAGTAAGTTCCTACTTATTTATGTTTTAAATAGTTAGATTTGAGTTTGATTTGAGCAATGAATGAAGTTGTAAATGGTTTGAAAATTTAGAAGTTTCGGAAGATAGGGTTAGGAGGATATTTGGTGATTTTGATTTTGGGTAATTGTTGAATAATGGTTATTTGGTGTATCTAAACTTAGGAATGAGTTGTGTTAAGTGTAGAATGTTGTTTTGGAGTGTTTAGAATGGAAATGAATGGATTAGAACTGAAAAATCTGAGAATTTCTGGGTTTTCTGGGCGATTCTGCGATTGCACGCCGCGGCGCACGAAGAACACGCCGCGGCGAGCAAGGCAGCTCCGCAAGCCGCGACGAGCGCGGAAGGCCCGCCGTGGCGAGCTGGAGAGGCGCACGTCGCGACGTATGCGATCGTCGCCTTGATGACGAAGACGTTAGTTATGTTGGCATGAGGCGCATCTGACGCCATAATGAGGCGAAGAAAGGAGCTTCATGGCGAGGGCGAGCTCGCGTCGAGGAATGCTGATTTCCGAAAATATAAATTGGAGGTTTTAAAAATTAGGATTTAGGAATTTGATTATTCAATTGGTTATGGGTTAATTTCAATTTGGAGATTATGAATTCGGGACTTAGAATTGAGATTGGGGGAATTTCGGATTGGTGTCGGAAATGTCGTAACATGTATAGTACGTACATTATTTGATACATATGCATCATTAAGTATTGGAATTGATACAATTAGTAATGTTATTTATGTTTTGATTGTTATAGAGGTGCCAATAGATCGTCGATTGTCCGACGTAGGCGAAATTTCCCGGCAGTAGCTCGGAAGTTGTCAGGTGAATAACCTAGTTGGTTTCTCAACCTACATGTGTTACATTGTATGCCATTATGCCATGTGGAGTTAAGGATGGATTCTTTGTGTTTGTTTTGATTGATTTCGGACCACAGGTGTTCGAAATATTGAGATTGTGCCATAGAAGTGTAATTTGTGTATAAATTGTTTATAATTGGTTTCAAATGTGAAGTTTAGACATATGAAGTTTATTGTGACGCATGTATTGTAAACTGGATGTGTGCATACATGCATATAAGTATGATCAGATAAAGGCAGTTGTGACCGGTGCAGTCACCGTATTCAGAGCTTCAAGCTCAATGCACAGGGCTTCGTGCCCAACGATTTTCAGAGCTTTATGCTCAACGTATTAGGGCTTTTGAGCCCAATGTTTTCAGAGCCAATGACTCAACGTATATGAGCTCAAAGCATGATCACAACAACGAAAAGAAAATGAAAGAGTCACATGTACATTGCATATATGAATGTTTAAATGTGAATTGTTTGAAAAGCTAACGCACGATAATTGTGAAATTGAGTGCATGTGATTCTTGATTGTGATAATATATGATTTAGTGTGATTGTTTGGATATGCATGAGTTGGGAGGACCATCGATGATGGTTTCTCACCGAGTTATAAACTCACCCAACATTGCATTTATTTTTCAGACAACGATAGTTTGACTCTAGCTCCGATCGGTGAGACTTTTTCTGCTTGTGTGTGTCTTGCGAGAGGAGCATGACCCACAGGTCGGTCAGCTGGGGATCTTTTGGGATATTTTGTGGATGACCTATCTAGGAGTTGTGTTAGTTCTTTTGGGCTTATACCGTTGTATATATGACAGAATGGTGTACTTATGGTTTTAAGGAATGAATGAAAAATATCTTTTGATTTTAAAATTTAGTGAATTCGATATTACTGCTTTATTATATTGATGCCATGAGGTTTATAAAATTGATCGAATCGTAGTGCACCCTCATCGTAGGTTATGTATCGGTACGACCTACGGATGTCCCGGTGTATACTCTACGGTAAGGGGGCGCTACATTAGGATTGCAAGATGCAACAGCTACATATAGTCTATAAAAATCAGATAGTAGCATCAGTCACGTACACAACATTTTCGTTGTTACCCATTTAATCTGAGAGAGACTTATAAAAAGAATATTAGAAGTTAAGAGAGTTGCTAGAGTACTTACAAGGAGTACTAGTGAGTTTATAGGGAACCCTTGCAAGTGTTTTGAAAACACTCTATCTCTTGTAACTTGTTCCTTTTTCTGTTGATATTAGTGGAACCACCTATATGAGACTCTTGGATGTAGACAACAATTAAGCTATCAAACCAAGTAAATTGTTGTGTGATCTTTTTACTTTCTTGCAAACACCACAAATATGCAAAATCAAACTCTTCTTTTCATCAGTATCTTATAAAAGAAGAAAACACAACTGAAGGTAAATCCTAACAGTTTACTTAGTAGTTGTTTACATTAGTTGGCTAATTTTTAAGCCCAGTCGTTTCAATCGTATGAAACACTTAACCTTCAACCTTCAAGCCATTATTCTTTCTTACCATCCTTTAGTCGTATCAAACATGCCAAACTCAATCCCAACTCATCGTTTTCTTTTTCTTGTTCCCACTGAGATAAAACTCATTGCTAAATGATAAGGAAAAAAACCTTTCGTCATTTTGTTTACATTGTTGTGGTCGTTAGATATCCCCAAGATAAGGATGGTAATGCTAGTGAAAAGACTGAGGCTGTTGTCAATATGCTAATTGCCGAAGAAGACGAGGGAGGAGGGAGGGGGAAAAGAAAAAATGAAAAGGTTAGAGCTTTTGTTGAATTAGTAATCTGTCATATGTTGTGTAGGTTTTCTAAGTGATTGTATTTTAGTGAAAAGTCCATTTCTTAACTAGGGATGTTTGTTTGGTTAAGAGATAACATTACTTATTCACAAGGAACAATTACTTGACATAGTATGTGTCAACTAACGATGATGGTGAAATAAATTGAAATAACTATTTAATGTCTATTCAATATATGATAGGATGGCTACCATTTATGTTATTTGTTTTCCTTTTATTGTCCTGTTGTGAAAGCTGGAAGTGAGTTCAAGTAATATAAAATGGATTACTTTGAACTTGCAAAGGGATTGGCTCTCATGTTATTGAAATATGTTATCATTTGTGATTAACAAGGTGTTGCAATAGAAGAAACTACTTAGTCTTCTCTGTTTATTGTGTTTGGAGAAGTCTACATATGTTACCCCCTTTTAAAGGATCAGAAACTTCCTAATTAATGGTTGCTTAACTGAAAGGGACGGTTTGGGTTCATTTATACCCTTTTTGATGACTTTTGAGATACTTAAAATGACTAATTCTATCTACTTAATGGGTTGAGTTTGAATTCAAGTTCTGTTTGAGCTAAAGTATGAGCCTAAGAGATTAAGCTTTCTTGACCTTTGAACTTTTTTAAACTCAAACTAGTTGAATTTAAACCTTAAAATGTAAGCTTAGCTAAGTATGAGTTTGACCATGGCTTCAAAAGAAATTTGAAGAAGCCAAGCTTAAGCATTTAACATGAAGAAATTCATTCAACTAAAATTTGTTTGAAAATTTTGGAAGGATTTTAAACTTTTTGGTGCCATTAGTTTGGGTCTTCAAGAGTTGAGATATTTTACATTTTTGATTAGTCAAACATCAAAATAGTGAGTATTATATAAGCTTCTCATGCTATCTACCCTCTTGGGTTGTGAATTCTAAAATTGACTGGGAACCTTTACCTTTAGTATAAACTTGTTTTTCCTCTATTTTTGGTGAGAAGGGTGTTAGATTTGTGTTCTAAAAGTTATATAAGATGATTACTTTTATATGTTATTTTTATGAATTGAATGCTATTTATATTTTGTTCCGTGAGTTTTATATTTATTTAGAAGTGTTCAAGAAGATGCACTTGGTCTTGAACCGTAGAACTCTAAATAATATAAATATTCAATTCTAAAATGTTCACAGTTTTTGGATATTAGCAGGAACACTAATATATCATATAAGATTGTCGTGTTGATTAAAAGTATGTTGGAGTTCTGTAAATGTTGATAAAGGATTATCATTTAATAACGCATGAAATATATGAAAGGTTTCATATATTGAGCAGACCTAATAGATAAAACATTATATGGGTTGTGTTTGTGTTATTAATATTTTTATCGTATCTTTGATTCCAAGATTGATACATATATATTTTTCACGGAGAAATGTATAACGTAATTATTATTAAAAGTCGCTTATAATAAGTGGTGATAAAATAATAGTTATTTATATATAACTTGTGCGGGAAAAGGTACATGTAAATAGCATCATTGCCACTCATTAATAACAAGTAATGATATTTTGTGGGGCTCTTAATAAAGTAGAATTATAAATGGATCCAATATAACTGAGGTACAGTTATAATTAATAATTTACTTAATGGAGACCAAGACCACAGACCTACTTTGTGTATTAATCATAATATCATAAGGCAAGGAATGGACATAAGTAATGTTAACGATATCATTACTAGAAGGATAGTGTTACGTAAAATGTTTACTAAACATCTATATTATTTGGGTAGCTGTAATGTAAAGCTAGAATACTGCTTACAGTTTATGAAATAAAATGTTGTATTTCATTGCCAACACAAGACAGATCTTTGATATGGGTCATACCAACTGAATAGAAAGCAGGAAAATATATTTTCGATGTACAAAATTTCATGTTGATGAAATAAAGGTAAATGTTAAAATATTGTCACATGATGTGACAACCTAGACGGGAAATAAATTTATTTGAAATATATATTATAAGGATAATATAAATTTCATGAAATATAAATTTATTTATAGCCCAAGCCTAAAAGAATTTATTTTAGAATAGATGTATTATTATAACCATCAAATTGGCGACAGATTTTAAGATGATTTTGAACAGAAATTTGAAATGGCAAACGATAACCATTATGGACAAATGACCTATCAATTTTATAGCCCTTTGAAGTGTAGAATCTAATGGTGAAGGTTTCATGTCGTTAGGAGTTCGCTAGAAGAAGTTATCACTGTTCTAGTATCGAAAGGTCAGAAATTAAGTATGCTGTTTCAAAACCGTTCTTGATTTAATTGCCATAAATGCTTTGAGAATTTAAAGAATAATTTGAAACTATACGAATTTTTACATCTGGTTAGACTTGGATATAGGTTTTGCTCTTGTTAGTCATTGTTTTCTCTCATAACTTGTTAAAACAATTATCGATCGAGTAATAGATTAAGAAACGAGTGACGAAACTAGACGCGGACGAAGAGAATGCTAGCACGAACTCGGCGTTCTTCTTGTTTTGGATTGAAGGTGAACCGAAGAGGAATACAGCTTCGTTAGAAACCAAAGGTATGGTTTAACAATTCCTCTTATAGGAATATAAACTTGATTGTGATGCAAACAAAATACAAGAAGAATTAGCAATAATAGAAACGATTCTTGTTGTGATCGGATTTTTAAAAAATTTAAAATTTACCCTATCCGATCCGCTTCATGAATCCCTTCTAAGTGATTGCAATTTGACCTTAATTACCTTTGTGGATCCTTGATACTCGGTTTTCAAAATCGACCATGCAGTTGTAGCTGCAACTATATATCCTTGAGAAAATGGCTGAATAAAAAAGAGGGCCTTTGCATCGCGCTTTCAAATTGTCCTTGTGGGAAGTATCGTCATCGCTTATTTCTACATAGCCAGACTCAACGAAGTCCCAAAGATGCTAGGACTTAAACACTGTTTTCAGATGGTGTTGGCTCCATCTAAGGTTTCAGCAGTAATCTGCTGACATTTCTTCTAGTTATGTTCTGCTAAGAACTTGCGTCTAATATCAGAGTTATTCATTTCATTTGCATGTTTTTACTGTTATCAGACATTGATTTTGCGAGATCTTAAATCATTGTCAAGCATTGAGATTCACATTTTTAATGGAGCACAAACTTGTTTTCTCCAATAAAAGAGGACGATGGGGACTTATCACTCAAGTTACAATTCACAAGAAAGATATCAGCGGCATTAGATTAGAACTAAATATAATAAACTTGTTTTAGTATTGTACCTGGGGAAGATGACTGGGAATCCCAGCCTCACATATGCAAGTTCAGTCCAGGCAAGGGGCTATCTTGTATCAGAACTAACTCCAGCTCCAACATTAATCGGGAACAGCACGCACATGTTTTAAAAACTTTCATTGAGCTTTAATTAATGAAGAACACATGCAAACATACGATAGGTCTCCTCTTCAATGTTTTAAGCTCCTGACATCCCTGTCTTACGTAAGTACTCTGTTTTTGGTTACGTTAATGGCGGCCAGAGCCAGCTCGATCTGATTGAAATAAGTAAACTTGGTTAAAAACAACAAGAACAATTGAACAACGGCAAGTCAAATCAACATAATGAAAATGTTCATTACAATGTAATTGGCTACATATGTATAAAAACTGACGTAGTCTTACATCGACTATAATATAACTAAGGTAGGTACCTCCGTTACTGCTCTTCTTTCTTCTTAATTTGTACAGTTGAGATGTGGTTTTCCTCCACTACTTTCTTTGTTTTCCTCTTCCTGCAGGAACTAACTTAAAGCCATCAAAAGTTGAATGTATGGTTAGTGCACTAACTGATGGTCTTTTCAGATGCGTAGATATTCCAATACCTATAGCATCATAACAGCCGTTAGTCTACTCTAGTGGCTTATAATTATGGAGGAAATTAAAGAAGCCAGAGAAGAAAATAGGTGAAGTGCTTGCACTGTTAATCCATTAGCACGTAATTATACCTTCCATTTCTTTGATCTATTTATGTTAAGTGCATGCACGCATATATTGCTGGTTTCAAAATGAAATATTTCCTTGGTTTGTTACTGCTAATTCATAGATCAGTCTGAAGAAATAATCGTCAATCACCTGAGTTTCTTTTTGGCAAATGCAACTCTTGAGCTTGTTCTTGGTGGCAGTCATGCCAACTATTAAACTTCTACTGATCAGTGCTACGGGCGCTTTCCTCGCAACCAAGCGCATAGATCTCTTGGGGCCAACTGCGAGGAATCATCTTAATAACGTAAGTGAAGTCACCTTCACCTACCTTGTAATGTAATTGTTACTGTTAGTACTAGCGCTTCTCAAATCCTTCCCATGGATGAACAGCTGGTATTCTATGTATTCGGTCCAGCACTGGTAGGTAGTAGCTTGGCGAAGACAGTTACCATCGAGAATTTGGCTACCTTGTGAGTGAGTTGTATCTATACGTCAATCCAGTAAATTTATATTATGATGGTACAAAAACATTAATTAACTTTCTGCAATCCATACCATATGTCCATGCGTAGGTGGTTCATAGGAGTGAATATGCTTTTCACCATTATCATAGGCTCAATACTTGGATGGATACTCGTCAAGATTACAAGAACTCCTCAACGTCTTCAAGGCCCTGTGCTTGGCTGCTGTGCTGCCGGTATCTCTTCATCCTTTACGTCTGGTTTATTTTCTTGCAGAGGCAAAATTTTTTATTCTTGGTCCTGTCACCTCACAGATTATACATTTTTATATCGACAGGAAACTTGGGTAATCTGCTTTTAATAATAATACCATCACTCTGTGAAGAGAAAAGCAGTCCATTTGGAGATTCAACTGTCTGTTCTACATATGGAGAGTCCTATGCTGCATTTTCCATGGCTGTGAGTAATAGTTATGAGCCATCTCCAGCTTCTTCGCATGAAACCATTACCAACTCTATTCATGGCGTCCTTTTTTCTGCTGCTTCTTTTCATGAAACAGGTGTTAGCCGTCTATGTATGGACGTACGTATATTTTGTCATCAGGCTGTATTCGACCAGAGAAGCTAAAGGAACTAACAATGTTAATGAAAATGAACTCCCCGTCCTGCCAAACAAAAGTGGAGAAAGTTCGGACATTTTGCCTCAGACCAACGACACAGAAGCAGCACTTCCTTCCACAGAAGATGAAGGCCCGCAGAGTAGAATTGAAGAGAAAGTGAAGGTCTTCAGTTCATATATATGTTCTCATCACCATTTCCTGTTGCACCATCAGTTGCTGAAACTTTTATTTTTCCATACTTTGAACAGGTAGTAGCATCATATGAAAAAGTTAAGGAACGTGTCAAGTCATTCAAACTGCAGATGGTGTTGGCTCCAGCCACGATTGCAGCAGTAATCTGCTCACATTTCTTCTAGTTTTGTTCTGCTAAAAACTTGCATCTAATACCTGACTTATTCACTTTATTTGCATGTTTTTATCTGGTGTAGATTGTGGGGTTCGTGATAGGACTGATCTCTCCATTTCGAAAGGCAATGATTGGTAAAAGTGCTCCTCTTCGTGTGGTTTTCAATTCAACAGACTTCATGGGGTACTTCTTTTCTCTCCCCTGTCAGTATCAGCTGTTAATTATAAACAGTTTTGGATCATTATTAAACAACCAAGTTCGTGCAGGCAGCCAGCAATCCCTTGTATTATATTGATAGTGGGAGCAAATCTTCTTAAAGGTTTATTCCTCTTATTCTTCTTGTCGTAATTGTGTCTAGGATACGGATATTGTTTTCTGGATATTACTTATTGAATTAGCAGGTCTAAAAGGATCAGGAAAAGTAGGCGTGTCAGTGATCATAGGGATCATTGCAATAAGGTTTGTACTGCTTCCGATATTGGGAGTATTGATCGTAAAAGCTGCCATTCATGTGGAAATTGTAAAATCAGATCCCCTGTACCAGTTTACGCTTATGCTAAGCTACGCAGTTCCACCCGCTATGAACATAGGTACACACATACATTTCTTCTGTTACTTGTTTGATTATATTGAACAAGATGATTAATGGGTGTTCTTTCTTTTTTGGTTCTTTGAAGGTACAATCACACAGTTATTGAAGGTTGGTGAGACAGAAACTTCAGTGATAATGCTATGGACATATGGAGTTTCTACAATTTTCTTAACATTGTGGTCCGCCTGCTTCATGTGGCTCGTTACTTGAGAGCTTTTTACAAGTACTCAAAGATTTTATCGAGTATAATCTATATGTTTTAGCTTTTATTTTGTGCTTTAAAATTTTCTTATACCGCCACCTGTATATTATCATCAGCAAGAATCAGCTTTGAGAAGATTTTCTCCTACCCTAATAATGGTCTAAATTCTAAAACTGTTTATTCTTAACAGCTGTTACAGAAAACAAGTACCCACAAACTCATATTGAATTGAGAACCACATGAAGACTAACACTTATTACCAATTGTTGCCTTCTGAAATGGAGATCAGTCCTATCATAAACCCCAAAATCTACACCAGTTAAAACATGCAAATGAAATCAATAACTCTGATATTAGACGCAAGTTCTTAGCAGAACATAAATAGAAGAAATGTCAGCAGATTACTGGTGAAACCTTAGATGGAGCCAGCACCATCTGCGGGTTGAATGACTTGACACGTTCCTTAAAACTTTTCATGTGGTGCTACTACCTGTTCAAAGTAGAGGAAAAAAAAGTATCAGCAACAGGAACTGGTGATGACAACATATGAAGTGCTGCTTCGGTGACGTTGGTCTGAGGTAAAATAGTAAAAAATCTCCCCACTTTTGTGTTGTCAGGATGCTGAGTTCATTTGAATTAAATTTATTAGATCCTTTAGTTTCATCAGTAGAACACGGTCTGATGACAAAATATAAGTGACTCCATGCATAGACGGATAACACCTGTTTTATAAGTAGCAGAAGAAAGGATTACAATGAATAGAGTTGTTAACAGTCTCATATGAAGAAGCTTGAGAACTGCCATGGAAAATGCAGCATAAGACTCTTCATATGTAGAGCAGACAGTTGAATCTCCAAATGGACTGCTCTTCTCTTCACAGAGTGATGGTTTTATAATTAGAAGCAAATTAACCAAGTTTACTGTCCATATAAAACGTAAAATCTGTGGCTTGACATGATCAAGAATAAAAACATTTCCCTTTAAGAAACTAAACCATACATAAAGGATGAAGAAGAGATACCGGCAGCACAGCAGCCAAGCACAGGGCTTTGAAGACGTTGAGGAGTTCTTGTAATCTTGACTAGTATCCATCCAACTATTGAACCTATGATCATGGTGAAAAGGATATTCACTCCTATGAACCATATACGCCTGGACATAAGGTATGGACTGGAGAAAGTTAATTAATGGTTTGGTACCATCATAATATAAATTTACTCCATTGACATAGAAACAACTGATCACTCACAAGGTAGCCATGTTCTATACATAGAATACCAGCTGTTCATCCACGGAAAGGCTTTGAGAAGTGCTACTATTATCAGTAACAATTACACTACAAGTTAGGTGAAGTTGACTTCACTTACGTTATTAAGATGGTTCCTCGCAGTTGGCCCCAAGAGATCTATGGGATGGGTTGCGAGGAAAGCGCCCGTAGCAGTGAGCAGTAGAAGTTTGATAGTTGGTCGTGACTGCCACCAGGAGCAAGCTCAAGAGTTGCAGTTGCGAAAAAGAATACTCATATGGTTGACGATTATTTCTTCAAACCTATCTATGAATTAGCAGCAACAAACCATAAAAATATTAATTAGAAAGCAGCAATATACGTGTGCATGCACTTGACATAAATAGATCAGAGAAATGGAAGACATAATTACCTGCTAATGGATTAACAGTACAAGCACTTCACCTGTTTTCTTCTCTGGCTTCTTTAATTTCCTCGATAATTATAAGGCAGCGGAGTAGACTAATGGCTGATATCAGAGCTATTTACGTCTTAAAATTGCTAGAGATGAACATAATTACGTCTTAAAATTGCTAGACTACAAACATAAAATGCGTGTTCACCAACTATGATTTTGATGGAATATCTTTTTTTAAAAAATAGCCAACGAAGTGCAAATTTTAAGCCAAGATCTGCGGAAATGATCTTCGTGACTTATCAGGTTTTCCTCCACCACTTTCTTGGTTTTCCTGTTTCTTCAGGAGCTACTTATGTTCTTCTTCTTCATGATCACTTAGAGCCGCCAAAAGTTGAATGTATGGTTATTGCACAAACTGATGGTCTTTTCAAATGCGCAGATATTCCAATAAATACATCTAAGGACTCATCTACTTCCCTAAACAAAAGGAGTAAACAGCTAGTTCGCAAAAAAATAGCCAACGATATTATTGGATGGTGGATTATGGCTTCTTGGCTTATCAAAACCACATCTCATCTGTAAAGATTAAGAAGAAAGAAGAGCAGTTACGGAAGTATACCTAGCTTAGTTATATTATAAGTCGACGCAGGACTACCTTAGGTAAGAAAACGACCGACTAGAACTATACCTTTATGATCTGTCGATCCCTTTCTCGGCACATATATATACATGACGTGCCTTTGTCCAATTGTTCATTGTTGATTTTAACCAAGTTTTCATCACCATCTCCTGTTGCTGACACTTCTTTTTTTCCATTATTTTGAACAGGTAGTAGCATCATATGAAAAGATTTAAGGAACGTGTTAGGTCATTCAACCCGCAGATGGCGTTGGCTCCACTCCATACAAGGTTTCACCAGTAATCTGCTGACATTTCTTCTGGTTTTGTTCTGGTAAGAACTAGCGTCTAATATCAGAGTTATTCATTTCATTGGCATGTTTTTATCTGGCGTAGATTGTGGGGTTCATCATAGGACTGATCTCTCCATTTCAGAAGGCAATGATTGGTAATAAGTGACCCTCTTCACGTGGTTTGCAATTCAACAGAGTTTATTATGGGGTACTTATTTTCTCTCCTCTATCAGTAACACTTTTTAAGAATAAAAAGTTTTAGAATTTAGACCATCAGTAGGGCAGGAGCAAATCTTCTTAAAGTTGATTCTTGCTGATGATATTATACAGGTAGAAAATTTTGAAGTACAAAATAAAAGTTAAAACGTATAGATTGTACTCGATATAGTCTTTAGTAGGGCCGTTCTTATAGTTTTATAGGCCCTCGGCGAAATTTAAAAACAGGGCCCCAACAAATCGACAATATACTTAAGTTTACATATTTGTATAAAACATAAATAACTCAATTTATAAGTTTACATAACTAACTAAATATTAAATGATCATAACACTAACAAATACACAGAGGATCATGATTTATGAAAAACAATTTTTCCGTACATTTCTAGATGCAAAATCATTAATAATATTATCAAGATCAATATTATCCAACATATCCTTCTTAATACATAACATAGCTAAACTATTCAACATTTCTTGTGACATTGATGATCTCAATTAGGTTTTCAATAATTTTAACTTTGAAAAACTTCTCTAAGATGATGCTACAGTCATAGGTATAGTCAATAAAATTCGATAAGCAATTGAAACATTTGGATAACAATCTGCAGCTTGAACAAATTCTAATATTTCAACTGATGACATTAACTCATTTGGCAAAGTCATTTGCAATACTTTTAATTCAGAAAAAAGTTCATCTAAATCCACATCAGACATATTATCATGAGAAAAAATCGTTGTAAAATTAGTACAACATTCTCTTAATTCGTTATCATCTAATGACCTCAACTTATTTCAATCAAATAAAAATCCAAAAATATGATCAAATGTCGTTAATTGTTCAAATCTATTCTTTAACGAAGAAAATGTCATATCCACAATAACTAGAAAGAAATTAATCCTGAAAGAATCCTCAGCTGATTGTATTTCTTCATTATGGTTAATTTCATCAAATTGTGATTTCCTAATAACACAACGTTTAGTTAGAAATATAGGCTCTATATTCATCTCAAGCGCAAGATTTTTGGCAATATTCATACTCCATCACACCTTCTAATTGCTTTATGATAGCATTAATGCACATAGATTTAGATTGCAACTTTTTACTCACCATGCTAATAGCGAATAAAATATCATACCAAATAACCATACCAAGTAAAAACACAAAACTCTCAAATACACTAATCAAGCTTTCTACTTCACTCTTTGACTTGGCATCATCACAAGATCTAGATAGTTCCATTAAAGCCAATCTTATTTGAGGAGCTTGAAATCTAATAGCTTTTTATTCGACTCGCTCAACGAGTGTTGGACAATAATTTTATAATTAAGCCTAAAACATTATCAAGCAAAACCTTCCACCTTTTAGGAGAACTTGAAAATAATGCATATATACGTTGCACGACTCCAAAAAATGAAACAGCTTTAATACAAGAATGTGTCATATCACTAAGAGTAAGATTAAGATTATGACAAGCATATGGCATATATAATGCTCTTTGATTTATTTCAAGTAATCGCTTTTGAACCCCTTGGTGTTTTCCCTTCATATTAGAACCATTGTCATATCCTTGACCCCTTACATTATAAACATTAAGATCAAGAGAATTAAATGCATTCAATAATTCATTGAAAAGTCCTAATTCAGATGTGTCATCTACCTTTAAGAACTCTAAAAAGTACTCATTTATTTTTATTTTTTTATTTGACATATTCACACATCGTACTAACAAACTCATTTGTTCTTGATGACTCAAATCTGGGGTACAGTCAAGAATAATAGAAAAGTATTTCGCTTCTTTAATGATCCCTATAATAGAACTCCTAACGCTATGGGCCAACAGAGAAATCAACTCATTTTGAATTTTATGACTAAGATAATGATGATGAATTTCATGATTTTGAATACGTCTAACATGATCTTGCATTATCACATCAAATCCAGAAGTCATCTCAATCATTCCTAAAAAATTATCATTACCATCTTGGTAAAGTTTCTCATTGGATCATCGAAAAGCTAAATTATATTTAGCAAGATATTTCACAACAGAAACTATTCTTATCAAAACTTGTCTCCAACGTTCTTTTTCCTTTGCAATTTCTTGTTGTAAATTTTTATCAACTGTTTGATTTTTGCTTAATCTTACTCTTAATTCATTCCACGTTCTCATATTAGTCATATGCTCAATGCAATTCTCATGTTCTTTGAGTCTCTCACTAAGATGCTTCCAATCTCTAATTCCGTCATTTGCTAATCCACTTTGTTTGTTAGTAGATTTGAACAATTTACAACAAAAACAATATACTTTATCTACATTTTTAGAATAAACCAACCATTTTTTGTCGCTAATCTCTCCATTACTCAAATTTCTACAATAATAAGAATATGAAAAATGACGAGAGGTATTGTCTAAAGGAAACATAAGATTTAACTCTCTTACAGGCCCTTTTTCAACTAAAATATCCCTTGCTTTATTATCAAGATTATCCCAATTTCTAGGATCATAAATGTCCAATATAGGGCTCCCTTGCTCAATATACTGTAAATTTTCTGAAGTGGATGTATTTGGTACATGATCATCCTCACTCATATTTCTAATATCCTCGTGAATATGAATCTCATCACTTAAGTTTTCTTTATATTGTTCAAAACCACATTCACCTAATTCCTCAGGACTCTCATTAGAAGAGTCTATTCTTTTAATAAATTTATTTATTGCTCCTTTTTGAGATTCTATCAACTGTGCTACTTGTTTTCTTTTTTTCCTTTTTTCACTACCAGACAAATGCTTTTTAGGCAACATAATATAAACTAATTATAACACAATTTGGATTAGAAAAGAACAAAAGCACTGTATGAAAGCTGGAAGAAGTATGCAGGCACAATCAAACTCCAACAGCTTCACAATATATCGCAAAGATATATAAATGATATTATATTTGTGATACGGGAAAAAATAAATAGCAAAATTTAATATCTAATATTAAAAATAAAAAATAAAGAGTAAAAATATATTAAAATTTAGAAACTTTACCTTCAAATTATACTCGAACACGAAGATAGAATCGTAAAATTTTTTCTTCGCTAATTTTGAGTTCGAGTACTTTAAATACATATATTGATGAAAATAAAGAAATTAGAAGGTAAAAATATACTAAATATTTCAAGGCTATTTATAGACCACAAACTTACCTTTACTTCAAAAAAAGAAATGTTATAACGTTAAAGATTACTTTAATAACGTTAAAGATTATTATAACGTTAAAGATTACTATAACATTAAAGTCATTAAATCATTTTAACGTTATAGTGTTGTAAATTGTTCAAGTGATACAAGCTAACGTTAAAGTCATTAGTCATTAGATGTGTCACTTCTTAGAGTTTAGAGAGGGGCCTTTGAAGTGGGGCCCCTTCTCATAAATGGCATTAACGTTATAGTGTTATTAACGTTAAAGTCATTACTTATCAGTGGTAAGGTGTAAACTAAAAAACAAAAAAAGTCATTAGCTTAGTTTAGAGAGGGGGCCTTGGGGCCCCCTCTCATAGTGGGCCCTGGGCGGATGCCCCGCTGGCCCCTGCCTAGGGCCGGCCTTGGTCTTTAGTACTTACAAAAACCTCTCAGGAAACGAGCCACATGAAGATGGCGGACCATAATGTTAAGAAAAATGTGAAAATCGGGATGTCCGTAGCATTATCACTGAACTTTGAATAACTGAGTAATTGTACCTTCAAACAACCAAAAAAAGAAAGAACACCATTAATCATCTTGTTCAATATAATCAAACAAGTTAAAGCATAAATGTATGTATGTACCTATGTTCGTAGCGGGTGGAACTGCATAGCTTAGCAGAAGCGTGAACTGGTACAATGGATCTGTTTTTACAATTTCTACATGAATGACAACTTTTATGATCAATACTCACAATATCGGAAGCAGTACAAACCTTATTGCAATGATCCCTATGATCACTGACACGCCTACTGATAACTTTAGAATTAATAGAATTTTGATTGAACAGGCTCAATGCTTTGTGGTTGTTATTTCATTGAATAAATATATGAATATACAATATTAAAAATTGATTTAGAAGCTGATTGCAAAGATTGGTTGATTTGCAGGGATTCTAAAACTGATTTCTCTCTATTTAAAGCTATACAATCTAAATCTAGAAAGATAAATAGGCTGTATAAAATAAATGATTGATATATATGGCAACATCCCCTCAAATTGATGTTGATTGATCAAGAAGCATAATTTGCTAATTAAAAATTGATGACGTTGTTGCGTGAGAGATTTGGTAAACACATCATCAATTTGTAAAACCTTGGAAATATATGGAAAAGAAATAACATGAGTATTTAAAACTGCACAAATGTAATGACAATCTACTTCAATATACTTGATGTGCTTATGATAGACTAGATTAGTAGCAATTTAAATAACACTTGTATTATCTTCATGGAGAGGACTAGGATCATATCGAGGGAATCCTAGTTTAGCTAACAACCCCCTAAGTCAAGTAATTTCAGAGCATGCAACAGGCATAACACGATATTCAAATTTAGTGGAAGATTTGGAGACTCAATCTTGTTTCTTACTCTTCCATGAAATCAACGAATCCCCAAGAAACATACACCAACCTGTGATAGAGCAACGTGTATTTGGATAACTGGCCTAATCAACACCACTAAAAGCAGTAAGGTGTAGAGGAGACCCAGCAGGAAAGAATAAACCACGACATGGTGAACCCCAAAGATATTGTATGATGCGACAAATCGCAGTCAAGTGATGTTGATGAGGAGAATGCATAAATTGACAAACCTGTTGGACAACAAAGGAGATGTCTAGTCTAGTAATAGTTAAGTAGTTTAGACTACCCACAAATTGTCAATAAAAGATGGATCAGTAAGTGACTCTCCCTCATCTGTGTGATACTTTACATTGACTTCTAGAGGAGTCGATGAAGAATCCTAAAGACCAACCAAAATGACTAAATCTCAAATATATTTATATTGATGTAGAAATATACCAGAAGAGTTAGTGTGAACTTCCAACCCTAAGATGTATATAAGATGGACGTGATCCTTTATATGAAATGCATCTCGAAGGTGCTTCTAGTAGTCAATAAAGAGTTTGAGCCCGTTATAATAATATCATTAATATAGACCAAAAGAAGGACTATTCCAGTAGAAGTTTAATAAAGAAATAAAGAAGAGTCATATTGACTTTACACAAACTTAAATTGAAGTAGTGTAGATTGAAACTTCTCAAACCATGCACGGGAAGCTTGTTTTTAAAGCATATAATGAGTGATTCAACTTACAAACTTCCGAAGTAGAAGAGGAAAACAAACTAAGAGGAGGTGTCGTGTAGATATCCTCTTTGAGATTACCATGAAGAAAAGCATTTTTGACATCCATTTGGTGAAGAGTCTAACCTTGGGAAGTAATAATGTCAAGAACTATTCAAACAGTAGTCATTTTAGCTATAGGAGCATATGTCTCCTCATAGTCCACCCCATACTCTTGTTGTTGGTGAATATATAAAATCAATTAAGTTGGCCTCACACAACAACTTAAGCTATTGTGGTGAAACAGTCACTTAACATAGTATCAGAGCCTTTGCGACCAAGTATTCGTGAGTTCAAATCCTACCATCTACTTATTATTCAGCAAAAAGTAGAGTGAACTTGTGCAAATTTTAAGCCCAAAGGGCTTTCACTTAAGGGGGTGTGTTAGTGAATATTATAAACTAATTAAGTTGGCTTCACACAACAACTTAAGCTATTGTGGTGAAACAGTCACTTAACATTTTCCGATTACGAAAAGCAACCAACCTAGCCTTATATCACTCTAGAGTTCCATCAGAGTGAAGTTTCATTAAGTACATCCACTTACATCCTATAAGCTTAACTTAGGATAGGTATGGAACAACATCCCAAGTATTATTATCTTGAAGAGCTTGAAGTTCCTCTTGCATTGCTGGATGCCAACACTCATGCTTTAATACCTGTGAGTAAGAAGATGAAATCGAAATAGCAGATAAAATGGCACTAAATGATGTATGATAAGTACCATATCAATTAGGAGGATGCGAGACTCCAGTAGAGCATCTTAAGATGGGAAAATCTGAAGCAAGATTAGTTGTTGAATCTAGAGCAGGATTAAATGGCATATCTGGATTAGGAAGGGCTATAGAGGAGGACATCGTTCATATACATACCCAGGCTTGAACTATTTAGGAGTGGAATTCATCAAAACTAGGAAGAATGGCAATATCTAATAATGTCTGATCACAAGTAGGAAAGAAAAACTAATTTTCAAAGAAAACAACATTACGAGAAACATGAACTCGTTTAGAAGAAGAATCATAACAAACAAAACCCTTGTGATTTGTACCATATCCCATAAAAGCGCATTTAACAAATTGAGCAGAAAGTTTATGACGTTCATTGGAGGCAAATGAATGAAACAAACACAACTAAATGTATGCAGATGCTCATACTGAGGATTTTGTTGATAAAGATGGAAATAAGGAGACTCAAGGTGTAGAGTTTGAAAGGGTAGTCTATTAATGAGATAAAATGTTGTAGATAAAGCCTCTATCGAAAACTTAGCTAGAACATAAGATTCAAGTAACAAAGTACGAGTGACTTTTAAGAGATAATGATTCTTTCGCTCTACCACACCATTTTTGAAAAACTGTATAAATGGTTGTTTCACAAACTTCCTGATATGTTTCTAGCAATAACAAATAACAAAAAAATTAAAACACTAAATTAAATGATACAAAGATTTGTTAACGTAATTCGGCACACCTTAACTACGTCTACGGGGCCCTCATTCATCTTAATTAATTTCACGAAAATGCAATAGATTTATATAAGGCCTCGTTGAGTCAACACTACTCAATCCACGTAACTATCTCTCAACCTTACTTCCTGTGAAAGATTTTCATACCCAATAACACGATTGACTCGTGTTAACCTCGATAGAGGATTTTTTAAAACAACTTTTAATAGGAGACAATTAAACAAACAACTCAAGTGATCAATCAAATAAGAATAGAACAATAATACAATTGAGATAAAAGAGAAGAACAACTTCTCAAAAGGTTCAGCTCCAATAAAATAAATATGAAAGTCATTGCAACAACAATAGGCTAATTCACATAGAAATTTGAACCAAGTCACAGCTGCATACATAACACACAATCCACAGCAGTAGTTACACACAACATACAAAATAGTCCACCCAAGAACCACTCCACAAAAATGAACGTCTAACTTAATCAACACGCTACAAAATCAATGCAAAGTTGTGGATCTCTTGGCCAGAAAACACACATACACTGCACTAGAACTACCTAACCATAAGCAACTCCAGAAGCTAAATAAAAACACAGCAGAAGGATGGATTTTCCAACATCATAAAGTCATCACATTAATCTTTTTCAACCAACAAAAACGTCACCCACACACCTTTAGTTGTTCACCAAATTCAATCAACACATTGTCACACACAACTTCTAGCTTTACCCCCAAGCTTTACACCCACGTGATGTACCACACACCTTGTCAAGATGGACTTCAATCCAATATGGGATTCCTTCACAACTAGAAGATTATCTATATGGCTTTTGAATCCAAGTTAAGCAAGGATTATTAATTAGCTATGATTTTCTAATTAATAAAAATATCTGTTAAGTCTAATTTATAAAATTTTGCCCTAAAAAACATAAGTAGATATATACACTAAATTCTAGTAACTTCTCTCAACCTCACTTTCGTTCAAAGGTATGGGGACAAGAGCGTTGAGAAGGTTTACCTTTATCATTCAAAAACTGTTGAAATTCATTAGATATGTATTCTTGACTAGAATCAGATCGAAGAATGTTAATAACAGCAGAAAATCGGGTTTCAACATGAGCAACAAAAGTCTTGAATATTGAAAAGACCTCATATTTGGAACAAAGAAAATAAATCCAAGTAAATTGACTATAGTCATTAATAAATGTCACAAACTATTTATAATGTGCATGAGAAATAACGAGTGTGATCCCCCATACATCACTCTGAATAATATCAAAGCATTTATTTGTATGAATATCAGTAATATGAAAAGGAAGAATCTTACTTTTGCCCAATTTACAAGTTGAACAATCAAAAGAGAGAGTTGAAAATTGTCCATTATTACCTGATAAACCAAAATTCAACAAACAATATAATATAGTAGAGTTAGGGTATCCTAAATTTTTGTTCCATAGTGAACTTTTATTGATAATAGTAGAACAAGCTATAGAAACATGACTATAAATGGAAATATGCAAAGGAAACACACGTCCTACTTTAGGCCCCTTCGCGATCACCATCCTTGATACCTGATCCTGCTAAGAATAAGCATCATGAGAGAAATATATATTATAGTTATTTTCTACTAATTTTCCAATCGAAAGATGATTATTGGAAAGTCCACATGATATAAAAGCATTGCTGAAAATTGGAGTAATATCATCAACACTGGTAATGGGCAAATTACTTCCATTTGCAACTTGAATATATTCTGAACCATGATATAGATGGACATTTTTCAGTAACTTAGCCGAACTAGCCATGTGATTTGATACAGTAGGATCAACAAACTAAGGCTGAGATGAAAGATTACCTTGCCTAAGAGCTAAAAATGCTAAGACTATAATTTGTTGCACCATTTCAGGAGTAATAACATTGGGTTGAGCATTTTGATTGATAGCTGACATAGTTAATGAACTGTTTTAAACCTAATCAGTAGAAGAGTTGCTAACAGTTGCTTAAAAAGCCATGTTCTGGCAGTTTTGAGGATGAATTGAATAATCTTTGATGATGTGCCCTTGCTTTTTGAAATAAGTGCAAAATTTTAGGGTATAATTTAATTTGCAGTAATATGTCCATAACTCTTACAACTAACACACTAAACTTTACTCATGTCTCTACTCTTGCCTTTTCCATAAGCTAAAAATGTCATATGTGATGTGGTCATTTGCTCTTGGTCAATAGTGCTTTGTGTAAGAAGACGTTCTTCACGAAGCAATTCATTGAAATATACATCAAAGGAAGGACGAGGATGATGGTTTATCAAATTAGAACTAGCATTTTCAAAATCTGATCACAGCTTCATCAAAAACTAATCACACTTGCTAATTTCATGAAAACTTAACACATCAGTAAGAGAATCCTTAGATACTACATCACAAACTATATCAGAAAATTCAGTCCATAAATTTTTGAAAACTAGAAAGTAATCCTAAATAGATAAACTCTCCTAAGTATAATTGGAATCTCACAGTCCAATTGAAATCTCCTGGCTGAATTGGTTTGATTGTAAAGCTTTTTCAAATATTCCCACATTGTTTGAGCAGTTTTATAAGAGCGTAAATTAAGAAAAATTTGAGAATCACCTGACCCCAATAATTCAAGACATCACTCTTGCATCCTTGGTCTGCCATTGGGCCAATTTAGTAGTGTTTGTTGTAACTAGATCAGTGCCATCAATATGTCTCTATAACTCTTTTCCTGTAACATACAATTGAAATTGAAATTCCCACATTGAATAATATTTTCCTGTAAATTTGACACAAAATTTAGAGTCGTTATTGCTAGCCCTTTGCATAAAAGCAATTCAGTTAACCAAAATACGTGAGCTTCCTCTCTACCTAAACTTGATCTGCAGCCTAAATTAACTCTGAAGCAATAGAATTTGCAATGACCAAGAATGACCATAATAGAATCTGTAGTGACCTAAAAAAATAGAATATGTGGACTAAGAATGACCAAAATTGATAGAATTTTGATTGAATAGCTCAATGCTTTATGGTTCTAATTTCATTGAATAAACAGATGAATACACAATAATTAAAGGCTGATTTATAGGTTGATTGCATAGATAAGCTAATTTGTTGGGATTCAAAAAATGATTTCTCTTTATTTCCAGCTACACAATCTAAATCCGGAAAGATAAAATAAATAGGTTGTACAAAATAAATGATTGATATATATGGCAACACCTACTCCTCCTTATCCTTTTAGACTTGCTAATTCAATACATCTTTAAGGAACATCCAGAAAATAAGAAGAAGAAGATGAAGAAGAAGAATCACCTTTAAGAAGATTTGCTCCCACTATCAATGTAATTCATAGATTGCTGCCTGCCAACTTGGTTTTTTAATAATTGTTTAAAACTCTTTATTATTAACACTTGATACTGATAAAAGAGAGAAAAGAAGTACCCCCATCAAATCTGTTGAATTGAAAATCACACGAAGAGGAGCACTTTTACCAATCACTGCCTTTTGAGATGGAGAGATCAATCCTATCATGAACCCCACAATCTACACCTGATAAAACATGCAAATTAAATGAATAACTCAGGTATTATATGCAAGTTTTTAGCAGAACATAACTAGGAGAAACGTGAGCAAATCACTGCTACAATTGTGGATGGAGCCAACACAATATGCAGGTTGAATGACTTGACACCATCCTTAACTTTTTTATATGATGCTACTATCTGTTCAAAGTAATGTAAAAATAAAAGTGTCAGCTGTGTTAGACTATTTAATGTCCCATGTGACTTATAGATTTGAGTTCTAT
This sequence comes from Erythroxylum novogranatense, assembly GCA_029891385.1. Lineage (NCBI taxonomy): Eukaryota > Viridiplantae > Streptophyta > Magnoliopsida > Malpighiales > Erythroxylaceae > Erythroxylum > Erythroxylum novogranatense. Next base: position 2,359,738 of record CM057232.1, read on the forward strand.
AAAAAAACACCCAAGATAACAGTTATTGGGTATTAAATAATGGATCTTAAATGGGTCAAAGACCCTTTTCCTCTCTCTTCTAATTACCAAACAACATGTCCGTTGGTGATGCTATATAAGTTGAAAAAACTTATTGAATAGATGATTATGAACCATTGAAGAAGCCGCCAAAAGAAAGAAGAAGAGAAGAAATAAACTTCTTTCAAGAAAATCAACATCTCACAAAAAGCAATCATGGATACAGGTATGCATCGCTCCATAAATGTCTTACAAGCTGCTGATGGTGCAACACGAAATGGTGATGAGAACATATGAAAGGGCCTTCACTTTCTCTTCAATTCTACTTTGCGGGCCTTCATCTTTTGTGGAAGGAAATGTTGCTTCTCTATCGTTAGTATGAGGCAAAATATCTGAACTTTCTCTATTTTGTTTGTCACGACGGAGAGTTCATTTTCATTAACATTATTAGTTCCTGTTGGTTTTAAAAGAACAACAACAGTAAAAAGAAAATTTGGAGAAAAAATCGATGATTCATTTCTTCATTCAAAACCAATAATTTATGCAGAAAGAAACAACTCTTCCCTACTTGAGATGCCCAAAAATCTGAACTATTACAACTAAAAAATAAAAAGAGAGAAAATAATCTTAAGAATATTTTATTTAATCTAAAATATAGTCTTTTGAAAAACAGATCTTTTTGAAACTAAAATGCTAGTTGTTCATCACTCCTCCTTGGCATTTTTGCGATAAACACCAATCTTTTGTTTGAGAATTTCAAACCTTTCTTTAGGCAAAGCCTTTGTAAGCAAATCAGCAAGCTGATCATTAGATGAACAATGAACCAGAATCACGTCATTGGATTGTTGAACTTCATGAATAAAATGAAATTTGATTTTGATGTGTTTTGCCCTGTTGTGAAACACTAGGTTCTTCGAAATTGACACTGCTGAAAGATTATCACATCTGATTTCAGTTGGATCGTTTTATTGGCAACCAAAATTCATTAAAAGCTTCCTTAACCAGAGAGTTTGATTCACAGCAGAGGCAACAACAATATACTCAGCTTCAGCTGTTGATTGTGTTGTTGTTTCTTGCTTTTTCGAGCTCCAAGTGAAGATTCCAAAACCCAAAGTGAAAAGATTCCCATGAGTGCTTTTGAAATCATCTAGACAGCCTCCCTAATCACTGTTAGAATATCCCAACAGCTTCACATCTTCATTTCATGCACTTTTAAACATAACACCAAGGTCTATGGTACCTTTCAAGTACCTGAGTATTTTTTTTGCTACTGAAAAATGTTTTTCAGATGAAGAGTGCATATATCTAGATAAAATACTCACAGCAAATATAATGTCAGGTCTGGTTGCTGTAAGATATAAAAGGCTTTCTATGAGACTTTTAAACAAGCCTTCATTAGCTTTCTTTCCTTCAGTGTCTTTACTTAATTTCTCACCTGTAGGTATTGGAGTACTAATAGGCTTACAATATTCCATGTGAAATTTCTTTAATATATTTGCTGTATATTTTTCCCTGCATATGAAGATTCCATTTCTTGACTGCTTCACTTCCATGCCCAAAAAATACTTCATTAGTCCTAGGTCTGTCATTTCAAAAACTTTCTTCATTTGGGCTTTGAAAGATTGAATAAGATCAGCATCTTCCCCTGTTATTAACATGTCATCAACATACAAAGAGACCACTAGGATTTTGCCATCTTCTTCTTTGATGTATAAGGTTGCTTCACTGTTACTTCTCTTGAACCCAAGTTGTAATAAATGGCCATCTACTCTACTGTACCAAGCTCTTGAAGCTTGTTTAAGGCCATAAAGTGTCTTCTTCAACAAATAATCATTATTTTCTTTTCTAGAAATTACAAAACTATCAGGCTGCTCAACATAAATGTTTTCATCAAGAAATCCATTTAAAAATGCAAATTTGACATCCAGTTGATGGATTTGCCAATTTTTGAATGCAGCAAAGGCAATAATTAATATGATAGTGTCGTACCTAGCAACCGGTGCGAATGTTTCTTAGTAATCGACTCCTTGTTGTTGTGTATATCCCTTTACCACAAGTCTTGCCTTGTGTTTACATATCGATCCATGAGGATTGAGTTTGGTTTTGAAAACCCATTTGACTCCAATTACTTTTTGTGATTCAGGTCTTTCAACAAATTCCCATGTTTCATTTTTATCTATCATATCAATCTCCTCCTGCATTGCTTTTCTCCAAGCTAGTGAAGTTTCTGCCTCATGAAAATTGCTAGGCTCTGAGACAACAAAGTTGCACCTCTAATATATATTTTGTAGACTTCTAGTGCCTTTTGTAGGTTCTTCATCAAAAGATTCATCATCTACTATATCTTGTGACTGGTTTGGCTTGTTATGTAGAGATTTAGATTGCACATTCTCAAGACTCTTCCAATTCCAAGCTGTCATTTCATTAAATTTAACATCTCATGCCAAGCCTCATATGGAGTCTTGTTCTTAAGCTCTTTGGTAGGTAGCCGATTTAACAAGTACACCGAAGTATTGACTACTTCAACCCAAAAATGTTTTAGTAAATTCTTCTCAAATATTAGGCATCTAGACATCTCCATCATCGTCCTATTCTTCCTTTCACTTACAGCTTTTTTTTTGTGGTGTATAAGTTATAGTTAACTGATGTTGAATCCCTTCATCTCTGCAAAACTTGTTAAATTGGCTAAAGCTGTACTCAGTGCCATTGTCATATCTCAAAGTTTTAATCTTCAAATTGCTTTGGTTCTCAATATAATTTTTGAATTGTTGAAACACAACATAAACTTCACTTCTAGCTTTGAGAAAATAAGCCCAACACATCCTAGAAAAATCATCAATGAAGAGAAGAAAGTATCGATTACCATTTATTGATGAAACCGACATAGGTCCACAAACATTAGTATGCACAAGTTGCAACTTTTGGGAGGCCCTCTAAGCTTGAACTTTTGGAAATGTTTGTCTTACTTGTTTACCATGTTGACAGGCATCACAGTCACCAGCTTCGATTGCAATTTTAGGCATGTTTCGAACAAGTTGCTGCTTCGTAAGTTTGTTAAACTCCAATTGTTGAAATGCCCAAATCTTTTATTCCATAAGGTTGAATCACTTAAGTTTGCACCTGCATAGGCTTTATCCCCATTCCATTCCATAGCAAAACTTTTGTTTTTCAATTTTATACAAAGTAACTTAGCTCCATCATTATCAAGAATAATGCAATTATGGTTTTTAAATTCAAGAGAATACCCCTTTTCCATCATTTGCCCAATACTCAACAAATTTTGACCAAGTTCAGGAACATATAAAACATCATCAATAAGCTTGATACCTGTAGAAGTTGCTACTGCAGTTGTACCTTTGCCTTTCACATCCAAAAGTTCTCGGTTCCCAATTCTCACAGTGGTTTTGAAGCTTTTATCAAGATCTTTGAAGATTGCTGCATTGAATGTCATATAGTTTGTATATCTGCTGTCAATAAGCCAAGCATTGTTGGTATCGATGCTACGGAAACACGAGGCAGCAAACATTTTCTTCTCCTGAATTTCTGACTCAACTGTTTGTGCTTGTTAATTGCTTTGAGGACCTTTGGTTTGCTTTTGCATACTTTGACGATGTGCCCAAGTTGTTTTCAATTGCCACATATTGCATCAGGTCTCCACCAACAATATTTCTCCAGGTGAGTGGTCCTTTTACAATGCCTGCAAGGAGCAAATTTTTTCTTACCATCATAACCTTCAGTTTTGTCCTTCACCTTCTTGGAAAGTTGCTGTTTGCTTTTGTTTCCTTGCTGGTTTTGAGCGTGAAAGGCTCCCTCGTTAATTTTTTCTTGACTCATAACCCTCCTTTTCTCTTGTGCTTGAAGAGCACTCATTAATTCAACCATTGAAAGACTGTTAAGATCCTTGGACTCTTCTAGGGAGGAAATCTTAGACTCAAACCTCTCAAGAAGGGTCACTAGAACTTTTTCTACAATTTTGTTGTCTGGGAAATCTTGACCAAGCAAGCGGATTTGGTTGATGATCAAGGATATTCTATCGAAGTATTTGCCGATGGATTCATCTTCTTTTATGCTCAAAGCTTCAAATTCCCTTTTCAGGTCCAAAACTTGCATTTGTCTGGTTCTTTCACTTCCTTGATACTCCTCTCTTAATTTGTTCCAAGCTTCTTTTGTAGTCTTGCATGCCATGATATGAGGAAAAACAGAGTCTTCTACAGAATTCTGAATAACTGTCTTGGCTTTGGATCTTTTGGCCTTTTCTTTATAATGGGCTTTGATTTGTGCCATGGTAGGATCTCGTGGCAATGGAGACACAGATCTATCTTTAGATACAATCTCCCAAAGATCAAAGGTTTCTAGATAGGTTTGCATCTTTACCGACCAAAATTGGTAGTTTTCACCGTTGAAGGTATGTGGGGATGATTCATTTCTTCATTCAAGACCAGTAATTTATCCCAAAAAAAACAACTCTTCCCTACTTGAGTGCCCAAAATTCTGAACTGTTAGTGTTACAACTGAAAAATAAAAACAGAAAAAATAATCTTAAGAAGATTTTAGTTAATCTAAAATCTGTTCTTTTGAAAAACAGATTTGTTTAGAACTAAAATGCTAGCTGTTCATCGATTCCTTTAGCTTTACTGGTAGAATACAACCTGATGACAACATATACGTACATCCATACATAGACGGCTAACACCAGTTTCATGGAAAGAAGTAGCAGAAAAAAGGATGCCATGAATAGAGTTCGTAACAGTTTCATGTGAAGAAGCTGGAGATGACTCATAACTATTACTCACCGCTGTGGAAAATGCAACATAGGACTCTCCATGCGTAGAACAGACAGTTGAATCTCCAAATGGATTGTTTTTTTTCTTCACAGACAAAAACCATTAATTATTATTTTTTGCTTATTATATACGTTGTATAATAATAAGAAGCACTTGGCATTAAAGGAAAATGAAAGGCTACGTGCCTTGGCATTAAAGGAAACAAGAAAGGCCATGTGCCTTTTCAAGAAGAAGTTGTCTTCTTCCTACATTTCTTTCTCTGCATTTTGGGGTTTTTGTAGTTTTTTTTAAACTTTTTTTTCTTGTTTTTGCCAATAAAAGCATCCAGAAGAAGCAAAAACAAGAAAAAAAGTTTTATTTCTTGTTTTATTTCTGATTTTCTTGTTGAAGACCATTCATAAAAAAATACACAAATAAAACATAAAACTCTCCCCTTTTTTATCGTTTTTGTATGAACTATGTTTTACTGTAAAGATGATGCATTTGTTACTGTTGAATACTTTCAACACTCATTTCCCATAAGTCAAGACAGACGAGAAAAACAAATGAAACACACACATATGTTATAACAACAAAACCAGAAATGCAATAAAAAACCAGAAGCCCAAAACATATTAGATATTACGCACGCATACAACATAAACAAAAAATTTAACCTACTCTGATATTATAGACGAAGCACGTGTGTGGTGCATGTGTTGCTTGTCCAAGTCTTGTTGCTACATAGATTTAGTTGTTAAGATATATTCAAACTGTACATATCTGTTATCTGCTTGTTAGGTAGTTTAAATTCAAATTCATCTTCTCGATTATAGGATTATTCTTGTACAAGAGTCTTGTATTTAACTACCTGTAAAATCATCAATGAAGTTTAAGTTTTTCTTCTCAAACTCCTTACCTCTATATGGTATCAGAGCCATTTTACTCTAGCCGAGCAATACCAAAATCTTTTTTCCTGTCACAATGACTAGCGCAATCGTCAATGGAGACATCAACAATGCCACCAGCCCGATCATACAGTTTAATCCGGCGTCTCAACTCCCGATTAAGCTCTCCGGAAGTATTAACTTCTCAACTTGGAAGGCTCAAGTGTCTATGCTTATGCATGGGCACGATCTTTTTGGCCATCTCGATGGCACCAAGACAGTTCCCTCCCGCACCATCGGAGAGACCAACAACCCCAATCCAGTCTATAGTTTATGGTTCCGTCAGGGCCAGCTAATCCAGAATGCAATCATGGCGTCCATCGATCCGACTATTGCTCCAACAGTTGCCAATGCTCGTTCTTCTCAGCGTGCCTGGGAAGCTCTTCATACCACGTATGCAAACAAGTCTCAATTGAGGCTTTTCAGTCTTCGTGATCAGCTTGCACGACTCAACAAAGACACTCAGACAATGTCTGACTACCTTCATCGTGTTCGGGCCTTAGCCAATGAACTTGCACAAGATGGTGCACCTCTTGCTGATGAGGAGTTGATTGTCTCAGCTGCCATTCGAGCTCGAGATACTACTATTTCGTATGAGGATCTGTATGACAAGTTAATGGATCAAGAAGTTTTTCTTCAACATGAAGAATCTAAGAAACCGACAGCCACTATTACTGCCAATGTTGCTCAACGCACTACGCCATCCAACAACAACTATCAGCCCCGAAACAATAGACGCAATTCCCAATACTGGCGTCTAAATGATCGGAATCAAACACAATCATCTCAGTGGCGTGGCAACAATCGTTCCACCAATGGACGCAAAGGTGTTGCTGGTTTTGTTCGATGCCAGTTGTGCAAGAAACCTGATCATGAAGCTGATGTGTGCCGATTTATGTCTCACAATCATTATGAATCCAAAGCCAATTATGCCATGATTCACTCGCCGCATCCCGATTCTTGGTTAGTTGACTCTGGAGCGTCTCATCACATGACTTCTGAGCCGCACGATATGCCTCGTTATTACGACAATGACGGTATTACAGTTGGGAATAGTATGAAAATCCCAATTACACATTCTGGCACTACTCAATTGATTGCATCTAATGCTTCTTTCACGCTTCCTAATACTCTTTGTGCACCTGATATGAAACGTAATCTTATTTCGGTTTCTCAATTTTGCCATGATAACAACGCCTCTATTGAATTTTTCCCTACTTCTTTTTGTGTGAAGGATCTCAAAACGAGGACATCATTGGTGCACGGACGGAATAAAGATGGCTTGTACGTATGGCCTCAACCAACGCAACCACCACCTCAAGCTCTTACTGCCACCAAAACCACCCCTCTTGCTGTCTGGCACCATAGATTAGGACATCCAAATTTCAAGATTTTGAACTATGTTTGCAGAAAGTTTTCTTTGTCCGTTTCGAATAAAGAGAATTTTATATCTTGTAATTCTTGTCAGTGCAATAAATCACATCGATTGCCCTTTAAAGAATTTACTTTATCTAGTACAAAACCTTTGCAAACTATTTTTAGTGATCTTTGGGGTCCCTCACCAGTGCTTTCCCTTGATAAAAAATTGTATTACTGCATCTTTGTCGATCAATATACCAAGTACACTTGGATTTATACCCTGACAACCAAGAGTGAAGTCAAAGATATTTTTCAATCCTTAAAACCGACCCTGGAAAAACATTTTTCATCTCATATTTTGTCATTCTACACTGATGGTGGCACTGAATACAAAAGCCTTGATCCCTACCTTTCCGCTAATGGAATCGAACATCTTGTTAGTCCCCCCTACACCCCGCAACGAGTAGCTATAGTCGAGCATCGTCACCGTCATATTGTTGAAACCGCAAAAACCTTGCTCTCCCAAGCCGAACTGCCCACCTTCTTATGGTCTTTTGCCTGTCATTATGCCGTATATCTCATCAATCGGCTGCCCACACCATTGCTGAACTATCAATCTCCCTATGAAAAGCTATTCGCCAAACAGCCAGCCTATGCAACTTTGAAAAGCTTCGGTTGTCTATGTTATCCTTGGCTAAAACCGTATCAGAATCATAAAATCGACCCAAAATCAACACCATGTGTGTACCTAGGTGTGTCTCTCAGTCACCATTGTCACATTTGTTATGATCCCATGACCAACAAGCTGTACTTGTCTCGAGATGTAGCCTTTGTTGAAAGTGAATTTCCATACAAATCATGGTTCAAATCCTTGCTGTCGCGAACAAATGTTGTATGGGATATGTCTCCTGTTGTCAGCCATGATCGACAATCCACTATACCTCAGCCTCCCCATGAACTGCTTCCGTCGATTCTTGTTCCATCCACCACAGCTATTCCCTTCCCAGCTCGATCCTCGACACCCCAACAAGCCATCGACTCCTGTGCTGATCCAATGCAGTCCTCGTCTACTACAGGTACTTCTATAACTGACTCTACCATTGTTTTGCCTATTGTTAGTTCCAGTACACACTCTATTGCTCAACCTGAAAGCCTACATCCCATGCCTCCTGAAACCACCCAGTTCCTAATCCTCTCTCTACAACCAATTGTGTTATCACCAGGTCCTAAAACAATATATTTAAATCGAAACCGAAATTTAATTATGTTGCCACCTCCTTTCCTGATGTTGTTCCAACCACTGTCAAACAAGCCCAAAAATCCAAAGAGTGGAGGGATGCTATGAAAGAAGAGTATGATGCATTAATTCGAACTAATACTTGGGAATTAGTTCCCAGGGATGATACAAAAAACATTGTTGCTTGTAAGTGGATTTTCAGGATCAAACGTAAACCGGATGGCACTATTGATAGGTACAAGGCACGACTGATTGCAAAGGGGTTCACTCAAAGGCCGGGAATAGATTATCACTCTACCTTTAGTCCGGTTGTAAAGCAAACGACGGTTCAGGTTGTACTCACAATTGCTGTCACGAGGAATTGGGTGATAAGGCAACTTGATGTCAACAATGCGTTCTTGTTAGGACCCAATCCGAAAACCGGATCCCAACCGGAGGAACGGAAAACGAATACGAATACGAACCAATATGAATTGAATCAAAGAAAGGAAACGAAACATAAGGCGAAATCAAATCAGATACGAATCAATTGTCAAATTGGATAAATCGAATCCGAAGGCGAATAGAATAACACAAAGCGGAAGCAAATCGAAACGAAGCAAACTTCGGATCAAAACGAATCGAAATCAATTTCCGACATCCATGAACAAGTATCAAAGAAAGCGTCTGCGTTGGAAACCTAAACTATCATCCGAAACCGGTATAATTTTTTTTTTCTCTTTCATTTTCATTCCATCTATTACAAGTGACTTCAATATCCTCAATCCACTTACATCCACATACAATCGCATTATCCAATGTCCAATACACATTCATTCATATTTTTTCATATACAAATCATGCTTATATCTCAATTGAACATACAAAACTTATATAACATATTCATGTGCAATACCATAACTCAATAGCCTCATCCAAATCTCATAATTCAATTACAATTTATACACCCTTTCATAAATCAAATCAATCCAAACCCAATAATCAATCATCTCTATATCCAGATCCCATTCATAACTTATATCAATACACATGTCCAGAATTCACAATACAATTCCATAATAATACTTGTAATACAATAATTGACAAAACCAGTCTTATACAAACCGATACAAAAATCCCATTTTTCACAAAATACAAACGATACAAAATCGAATAACACATCTTGACATTCTTTCATCCGATCTCCCGCTCGAAAACCTGGAGATGGGGATGAAAGGGGGTGAGCACAAAGCTCGTGGATAATACGTTTATAAAACGAATAGATAAGCAAAAACACTTGAAATCTTTTTTTTCCTTCTCTAGTCTTAGAAAAACATTTCTTTGAAATCCGTAAAGCACGTTTTGAAAAATTCTTTTCTTGCTGTAGTCAAACTCGCAGTTTGTAAAACGTATGATTCTTAGGCTTTCAGCCATAAATCCATAGATTACAAAACATGAATGCATAAACTTGACAATTTATAGATGCAATGTCATATCACATATGCAATGCACACAAATGGCTCGAGAGTTCCGTAAACACGACGGATAAACCGAAGTTTATACCGTAAACACAACGAGTCCGATTTCAGATCTCGTAGGCCCACAAGCAGGCAGCCGGGATAAGGCTAGACGTCGACATGCACGTGACTAACATAACGTTCCTCTCTCGCCCACACAAAAGCACATATCATGCTCAAAATCATTTATCGCATGATCTTTTCCGAATATACGAAATGCCATGTAATCTTTCGAGGCATAACACAATGTATATTGCAATTCATCCAAAGTCCATGTATTGAATCAAAAATGATTTTTCAAATCATTCATACAATGATGCAATTGAAATCAGAAAAATCTCTTTATTTAAAGAAAGCAAGAAGGGCTTATAAATTCAAATTATAAACACGCTACCCACCTCAAATCGATGCTTTGAAGCTTGTCCTTAGCTTCAATTTGACCCTTGCTTCTTTCTTTCTTCCAATTGAAATTTCCCTAAACCATAAACATCCAAATTCAACATCATAAAAATCATAATCCTCAAAATTAACTATAAGGAACCCAAATTCATCACTTTTCCAAGCTATCTAAAGCAAGAATTTCCAAAATTCCCAAATTCTAAAATTTGACATAAACCATAATTAATTTCCATCCAAAATTAAACTCATAATACTTAGGAATCACCAAAATTGACTCCATAATACACAAACCCATATCATTTTTCATGATTATAAACCAAAAATCTTCCAAAATTCACAAATCAAAATTTCGGGTCTTACCTCATCCTTCACCATTTTCGGATATATCTTAGTTTGGAAGGAAGCTTTCATTATCTTCCATCCTTTTTCACTTGAAACAACTCAAAATCCCCTTGAGATCTCCCAAAAATCGAAAACCCTATGCTTTCCCTCTCTTTCTCCTTCATTTTCTCTCATCCGAAAGTGCTCTCCCTTCTCTCTTCTTTCTCTTGTTCTGTTTCTTCTTCTGTCTCTTAAGTGTCGTGGATTCTCCTTCATACAATGACAGCCCTCTTGCTTTTATATTGCCATGTCATTTAATGAATGAGGAATGACCCATATGCCCCTCCATTTAAGCCTATAAACTTAACCCTTTAAGTAAACTTCCAAAATTGCCCTTAAAACTGACATCTTGTCTGATTATTTCGATCAGGTACATGAAGTACTTTAACAAAACTTTCTTCTATAAAATTTCCCTCTATGTCTTACGAATCCATCGCTTCAAGAATCAAGTCGATCGGAGCTCTATATCTAAAAATTTCTCAAAAATACTGAAGTATGTTCTTCAGACTCGAGGCTGAACACTACACCTAACGTCCGACCTGAATTTGAAAGTCTTATAGGCTAAATTATAGTTCAGCTCCTTCATAACATTTGTAGCCCCATGTCTCTATTTTAATTAACAACAAGAATCAACTCAATCCGAGCTCTAGTGATCGAGATATATCCAAAATACTGAACACTATTCAGCCACCACAACAAAGGACTGAACACTACACTGAACTTCCGACCTATATTTGGAAGTCTTAGAGGCTAAATTATAGCTCGGCTCCTTCATAACATTTGTAGCCTCATGTATCTATTTTAATTAGCAACAAGAATCAACTCAATACAAGCCCTAGTGATCGAGATATATCCAAAATACTGAACACTCACTGTTCAGCCACCACAACACTGGGACTAAACACTACACTGAACTTCCGACCTGTATTTGGAAGTCTTAAAGGCTAAATTATAGCTTGGCTCCTTCATAACATTTGTAGCCCCATGTCTCTATTTTTATTAGAAACAAGAATCAACTCAATCCGAGCTCTAGTGATCGAGATATATCCAAAATACTGAACACTCACTGTTCAGCCACCACAACACTGGGACTGAACACTACACTGAACTTCCGACCTGTATTTGGAAGTCTTATAGGCTAAATTATAGCTCGGATCCTTCATAACATTTGTATCCCCATGTCTCTATTTTAATTATCAACAAGAATCAACTCAATCCGAGATCTATTGATCGATATATATCCAAAATACTGAACACTGTTCAGCCACCACAATACTGGGACTGAACACTACACTAAAATTCCGACCTGTATTTGGAAGTCTTAGAGGGTTAATTATAGCTCGGCTCCTTCATAACATTTGTATCCTCATGTCTCTATTTGAATTAGCAACAAGAATCAACTCAATTCGAGCTCTAGTGATCGAGATATATCCAAAATACTGAACACTGTTCAGCCACCACAACACTGGGACTGAACACTACACTGAACGTCCGACCTGTATTTGGAAGTCTTAGAGGCTAAATTATAGCTTAGCTCCTTCATAACATTTGTAGCCCCATCTCTCTAGTTTAATTACCAACAAGAATCATATCGATCGGATGTTGGAATAAGAATTTATGGCTAAAAGAGTTAAGAGAGGTCAGAGCTCGGCCAGAAAATCAAAGCTCAGCCAGAACGAAGATCGGTCAGCCAATAGAGGTCGGCCAACAGTGGTCGGTCGGCCAGCAGAGGTCGGCCAACAGAGGTCGGCCGGCACCCAATCCGACCTTCAAACTTCCAACTCTCATAACTTTCAAGAAGGACTCACAAACAAGCTCGGTCTTTAAAGGGGTCAAAAATGAGCTCAAAGATAACCGATCGATAATCTCCTCGAAACTTTACACAGCACCTCAACTTGAAAACATCATAACTTTTGAACCAGAACTTCAAATTTGACAAACTCGGTGTCTATAGAAAGGTAAAAGAACCCTCTACAACTTTCATTAAGGCCTTAAAAATCATATCGACCTCTAAATGGGTCAAAAACTCCACACAAAGTGACTGGTCGATCAACTTCACACTAAACAACATCAAAACTTCTAACAATCATAACTTTCTACTCCCTTGTCCAATATTTTCGTGCTTTATATCAATGGAAAGATAAAAACAATCTCTACAATGTTTATGAAGGACTCCAAAGCAACTTCAACCTCTAGCTAAGTTAATTTTTCAATCGAAGTTTCTGCCCTGATAGCAATCACCTAAGCAATATCCAAATTTCACATTATCATATCTTTCAACCTCCACAACCAAAAATCGCATATCATACATCATTTTAAAGCTATTCAAATTCTCTATAACTTTCACGTAACGATTTACTCCAATTCAAATCACATTAGTACGGAAATCGCCTCAAAAGACAACATATACAATCCTACACTTAGAGCATTTTTCAAAACCAAGGCAAAATACACTTAACTTTGAAAGATCATAACTTTCAATCCCGATATCGAAAAATAGAATACTTTATGGCTACGAAAAGCTCTCAACATAAGCTACAAATTTTATGTAGATCATTTTCTCAAAATCTGTCTAAATACAAAGTCAACTTTTTTCTCCAAAGGTCAAATTCCTTAATTCTCCAAAATATAACACTTTCACCAATCATTTCTTGCTTTTCAACTTCCATTTCAATCAACTAGTTCATTTTGACTTTCATAACTCATACAAATCTACTCAAATTTCAAAATCATCAAAACCAATCGCTTCATTTCTCATCAATCTCCTTTAAGTACAATAACATCTATAACACAATACATATACAAACACACTCATTTAATTCCATTTAATATTTCTAATTTCTACCGAAAGTTCGGGGTCCAACAGTTCTTGCAAGGCGACCTCCAAGAAGAGGTATACATGTCTCAACCATAAGGTTTTGAAGCACCAGCAGCCCCAACGCATGTTTGTCGTCTTCGGAAAGCGATTTACGGACTCAAACAAGCTTCATTGGCATGGTACTTGGCTTTAACGAATTTTTTGCACAGTCTTGGTTTTCAAAAATCAAAATCAGATCCATCGCTCTTCATGTTCAACCATGGTTCGGTTCAGATCTTTGTTTTGGTCTATGTTGATGACATTATACTTACTGGCAGCCATGAGTCCGTTGTTGCAAGGGTTATTGCCTCCCTTCATAGTCGGTTTTCTGTCAAGGATTTGGGTCCGCTTCATTACTTTTTGGGAGTTGAGGTTACTCGGAATGAACATAGCTTGTTTTTGGCTCAAACTGGTTACATTGATGAACTCTTGGCAGCTGAAAATATGCATGCCTGTAATGCTGCACCGACACCGATGAGTAGCTCCGAGGTTCTCACATTACACGATGGATCTCCTTCTTTTGATGCCACTCGATATCGTTCAGTTCTTGGGAAATTACAGTACTTATCCTTCACGCGACCTGACATTAATTTTGCAGTCAATAAATTGTCTCAATTTATGCATAGACCATCTGAGCTGCATTGGAAGGCTCTCAAACGTGTTCTCCGTTATTTACGCGGTACTTCGAGACTTGGATTGCAATTGCGTCGGACGACTAGCACTGCGTTGTCTATGTATGCTGATGCCAATTGGGCAGGGGATCTTGATGGCCGAACCTCAACTTCAGGCCAAATTCTCTTTCTTGGTGCAAGTCCGGTGAGCTGGTCTTCTAAGAAGCAACAGACAGTTGCTCAGTCCTCCACAGAAGCCGAGTTTAAAGCTGTTGCAAATTTTGTTTCTGAGGTTTGCTGGGTTCAGAATTTACTTGCAGAATTTCGTATCTTTTCATCTAGTACACCAATAGTTTACTGTGACAATGTTGGTGTTACATATCTCAGCACAAATCCGGCAATCAACTCGAGAATGAAACATGTCGCAGTTGATTTTCACTATGTTCGCAACAAAGTTCAACTCAATGAACTCAAAGTTGTTCATGTTCATGCTCATGATCAACTCGCTGATGCTCTCACCAAACCCTTGGTAAGGTCCCTTTTTCAACATCACTTATTCAAGCTCAGAGTTGCTTCCAACTGCAAGCTTGAGTGGGGCGTATAGACGAAGCACGTGTGTGGTGCATGTGTTGCTTGTCCAAGTCTTGTTGCTACATAGATTTAGTTGTTAAGATATATTCAAACTGTACATATCTGTTATCTGCTTGTTAGGTAGTTTAAATTCAAATTCATCTTCTTGATTATAGGATTATTCTTGTACAAGAGTCTTGTATTTAACTACCTGTAAAATCATCAATGAAGTTTAAGTTTTTCTTCTCAAACTCCTTACCTCTATAGATATCAATATTAGAAATAAACATGATGAAACATAATCACAAAGATCATGTAAAATAAGATCATTTCATATCATATAAAAATTACATATTTAAATTTTTGTTGTAGTTTTACTGATTAAAGAAGTTTGCTTTAAACTTTTACTGCAGATAACTTTTTCTTCCTTAGGTTATTCTTCTAGTAAAAGTCCATCACATATTTAGAAGAAACACACGCTGCTCTTTTTATATGTTTCATTCTTCGGTTCTTTTACAGTTAAACAAAACTATAACTCCTTTTGATAAAATCCGGAAATCAGAAGAGAAAAAATGGTGTACTTAAGCACGAAGTTAAACTCCCACAGTATTGAGAGCAATCTTTATTCATCGTTCGAAAAATAATATCTAGCTCTCTTTTTATAGAACCAAAATATGTGGTACCTTCTTACAAAAATAAGAGAACCAAAACGACACTAAAAGAAAAGATATATACATGAAAGAAAGAGCGGGAAAAATAAATACACGTGGCGTCAACACCCCCCCTCAAGCTGGAGGAGGCGAAGAGAACATCCCCAGCTTGGACAATAAGGACCGAAACTGAGGAGAAGGCAGAACCTTGGTCAAAACATCAGCAATCTGATGAGCAGTAGGCAAATAAGCAAGCTGTAACAACCCCTCCAAAACTTTTTCCCTGGTAAAATGACAGTCAAGCTCAATATGTTTGGTCCTTTCATGAAAGACAGGATTCCTAGCAATGTGCAACGCAGATTGATTATCACAATGTAAAGTAACAGGAGTCAAACCAGTCACCCCAAGCTCCTCTAACAATCAGACAACCCAGGTGAGTTCAGCAGCAGCTTGGGACATAGCACGATATTCGGCCTCAGCCGAAGGCTTGGCAACAGTGGTCTGTTTCTTCGATTTCCAACTCAAAGGCGAGTCACCAAACTTAACAAGATAACCGAAAATAGAACGCCGAGTAGTGGGACAAGAAGCCCAATCAGAATCGCAATAAGCGTGAAGATGGAGAGAGCCGGAACCCGTAAAAAGAATACCATCACCCAAAGATCCCCGAAGATAACGAAGGACATGAAAGACAGCCTCCAAATGATCAGTATGTGGATTCTGCATATATTGGCTAAGAGTTTAAACAGCATAAGAAAGATCAGGACGAGTATTAGTCAAAAAATTCAACTTGCCAATGAGCGACCTGTAAACAGTAGGATCAACAAGAGGAGTGCCACTGGTAGGACCAAGTTTAAGATGCAAAGGAAGAGGAGCAGGAGCTGGTGGACAAGAAAGCATATTCTGCTCTCGTAAAAGGTCATGAGTAAACTTCTTCTGAGAAAGCACCAAACCATGAGGAAGATACGAAATTTCAAGACCCAAAAAATAGTGTAAAACACCGAGATCCTTGATGGTAAACTGTTGATCAAGATAAGACTTCAAAGCTTCAATGTCAGACAAGTTAGACCCAGTGACAAGAATATCATCCACATACATAGCAACAATAGTGATCTGCGTGGAGGACTTCTTAAGGAACAAACTATAGTCATGTTTAGAAGACACAAAACCAAGATGCAAAAGAGCAGTAGACAATTTAGAGTACCATTGTCGACTAGCCTGTTTAAGCCCATAAAGCGATTTCATCAAACGATATACCTTGTTCTCAGGATTAGCCCGAGAGGCAACTTCATGTATACTTCTTCATGAAGATCTCCATGAAGAAAAGCATTATTTATATCTAGCTGAAAAACGGACCACTTCTTGCTGACAGCCAAGGCTAGAACACAACGGATAGTAGTCATCTTGACCACAGGTGAGAAAGTTTCATTGTAGTCAACACCAAAACGTTGATGATTACCCTGAATAACCAACCTGGCTTTGTAACGTTCCAAGGAACCATCAGACTTGAGCTTCACCTTATACACCCATTTATTCCCAATCGCTTTCTTACCTGGTGGTAAATCTGTTGGGACCCGATCTCTTTAACCGGATCCCAACCGAAAAACGGAAATGGAAAAACGAAAAGCGAAACAAAGTGCGGAATCGGAGCAAACAGAAAACTCGGAACGTCTCGAAATGAAATTCACATCGAAGCGAATCGAAAACAAGTGTCCGACATCCGGTAACGAAGATTGGTCGAGAAACGAAACGAGATGCGTTGGATAACCTAGACTAACCATCCGAAACCGATATAGCTTTTTTCTTTCTTTCTTTCTTTTTTCTTATTCATTCCTTTTTCCTTTACTCAATCACATTCAAATCATAATCAATCCAGACAATTTCCTTTTTAGAAATTTATCCTCATATGACACTAAATTCATATAATTTGTCTTAATCACACAAATCTCATCTTTACCAAACTAATTTCTTAATTTTTATTCTTATCTTAACCCGATTTTTACGAAAATCGGCAAAGATAATGGCTGTATTTTGACAAACCAAAAATCTGCAAAGGCAAAATACACTTCTATAAACCAAATCCAATCACACAAAGTCATCGGACTCCCGTCCTAATTCAAACACCCAGTAAACACACATCTATATCTAAGCACTTCATAATCTCAATCCATCATACATACTTCAATTCGAATACAATTCAATCATATTCATATAAACTAACATGATCTACTTAAATAATCCAATTCCACTATCATACATAAATTCAATTTCATAACTTAACTCAAATACATCATCAATACCAAAGTGACATTTTCAATCCACGATATCAAACCAAAAACCACAATCTCAACGAACCCTATTACTGACACATGCAGAACTGATGATTGGACCGTCTTCATCCAATCTCCTGCTTGGAAACCTGGAGATGAGGATGAGAGGTGGGGTGAGCTTGACAGCTCAGTGGGTAACATACGTATAAATGAACATAAGCGAAAATTTTCTTTTCAAACTTTTCAAATCTTTCCCATTCGGAAATTTATAAACCTTCGTCAATAGTTTCTAAGATTTTTCTCATCATCTTCATTTATTTTAAAATCCTCATAAACTGTTTCCGAAATTTCGTGATTTCAAATTAACCATTATTTCTCAAATTCTCAAACTTTTCACAAATTATGCACCATTTCAAACATGAATGTATCACATCATAGAATATCACATACAAACAGAGCAAGATCATCTAACACATCATTGGTTTGATGTTGGACCCCACACCCCACCGTAGGTGTTTGCAGAGTTATATTGCGGCGTGTGTTCATGGGTTATACCGCATGACATCCAACACCAAGCACATAACACATTAAATGGTTTGGGTCGGCCCTAACATGACGCATCGCACATTCCCTCATAGCGGTCGCAGGTAAGGTAGTGAATAGAGGGGAGTCCAAAATCGAACTCCTATGCCACTCAATGGCAACGGAGAAGGCTATCGAGGGAAACCAATGCACTGACTCATCGGAGGGGACCTTACCAAACCCACATAACATATATCAAACTCGAAAATCATATTGCCCGGAGGCACATTTCGAAAACTTGATTTTCATATCGTGTCACATTATCATTCATAATTTCACATAATTCACATAACAAAATCAAATACCATCACAATTCATCAATCACTTTTATACCGATTCACAATCATATTCGGTTTGTAACAATGCATAATTAAAGTATGCAACACAAAATAGATAACAACTTTATCAATTCCTTTGAAACATACAATACACATGTCTCATCCAAAATTTAAACCACGATTTTCACCTTTTATTTAAAACAATAAAAATCACTAATCGTTTTAATTTCTTAAATCGATTTTCAAAACATTTCTCTCCTTGATTTTCCAAGACATAATAACAATCTCTAAAAATTTTGAATATCTTTGAATAACAATTTCTTCATTCAATTTCCAAAATCTTTAGAAACAATAAATCTAACTTTTGTAATAATTTTTTGTAATTCGACATGCTCGAAATCTATCAATATTTAAAACCTTTGAAAACTTTCAAATTGAAAGTTTCAATTTCTCATATCATTGAACATATAACAAAATTTCTAAAGTTATTCCAAAAGCAAAGAATTTCATCAAATGAAAATCAAACGATTACATAAACAATATTTTATAATTAATTTCTAAAACATTCGCAATCATAGTTTTCCCTACTTTCCAAAATAGTCGAAATCATGATTTTCAACTTTTCAAACACGTAGAACTTGGAACAATTTTCCAAACCATTTGAAATCAATACCAAAATTCGATACTTTCTTTCTTCCACCTTCTCGAAATCATTCGGAAATCAAAATTTCAAATCAATCAAACCATCATTCAAAATAATAAATCGAATCATTTTAACTATTTTCGAAACCTTCTTCTTTTCTTGATTTTTCGAAAACATACACAATAAGTTTTCAAAACATTTTCTCCATTCAGTACAAAATCAAGGAATTTAAGCATTCAAGCATTCAAATTAATAATTGGAATTCCAAAATCATTGAATATATAACAATTTCTCTGAAATTTGAAAGCAAGGAATGTACTCAACGGAGATTAAGATTTTCAAACATTTTCATAAACAAGAGTTTATAACTAATTCAAGGTAATTGGAAATCATAAATTTTAAACATTCAGATAAACCATATTTTCTACACGATTTCAAATGCATTTTTGAAATCAAAATCTTCTAACATTCATGTAAAGAATACTTTCTAAACACTTCCAAGTTTATTCGAATCAAGGTTTTCAAACCCCTATATATATATATATATATATATATATATATATATATACTATAATTTATAAACACTTTCAAAATCTTGAGAATCATAAATTGTCAAACACTTTTATAAGCGATATTTTTCTAACATTTTCAAAGCCTGCAGAAATCCTAGTTTTCAAACACTTTCATAAAGCTGTGGTTTTATAAAAATTCTAAAGCATTAACGTCCATCATTCTAACCCAAGGATTTCTCAAATATCAAATATCAAAAGTACAAATCTTGTCATAAGGAATCATGTTATCAAACAGTTAAATTACCAACTATTTCATTCTTTATCAAAACATTCAAAAGCGATGAATGTAATCAATTGAATCATCTTGTTTGCATTGTCCGAACAAAACAATTTCTTTGAGTAATTCAAATGTCATGAATAACAATTTCTTAAACAAATTTTCGAAATCTTTTCTCTTCTTGGTTCTTCAAAAACATAGTTTCCTTAACTTATTTCAAATATCATATAACAACGCTTTCTTAATTAAACCTTCAAAATCAATACTTGCAACAATTTTCATAAACAACAATTTTCCAAAAACATTTTCATTCTTGATTTTTCACAAACTTGTTCAAAGCTTAAAATTCGAAATACAAATACGTTACCCACCTCGAATCGATGCTAACATCTTGTTCAAAGCTTTACTTTTCCAAAGTCCTTCTCCTTTCCTCAACTTTAAAAATACCTAAGCCATAATCATCCATATTTAATATCATAAAAATCAAAATCCTCACAATTAACTTAAGCAAACACTAATCCCACATATATCCAAACTATCTACCTTAACAATTTCCAACATCCCCAAATCTACAAACTTAACATAAATCCCCAATTCATCAAATCCAAAATGAAACCTCACTTATGGCATAAACACCATAACTAACTTCATAAATCACAAATCCATATAAACCTTAAGTCACTTAACCAAAAATCTTACTAAAACCTCATAGGCATAAACCCCACATTCATTAAATCAACATAACCATAGTCTAATCTCTTCAATAAACTTTAGAAAACTTAACTTCATAACCTTTCCAAGCCTAACCAACCATCAAACAAGGTAAAAACTCAAAACTTAAAACTTTCTCTCACTTACCATTTTTCCACCATTTTCGGCCATTAATGAACTCCAAGCAAGCTTTCATCTTCTTCCTTCTCTTTACTCTTGAAACCCACGAAAATCCCTAATAAAACCCATAAAAATCGCAACCCTAGCTATGTCTTCTTCTCTCCACCGAACCTCTCTCTTTTCTCCCTCTCTCACGTTTCTTTCTTCTCCTTTCTCTTCTCTTGTTATTTCCACGGCTTTGCTGCTTCTTATTTGGCTAAAACGACAGCCTCTGATGTGTTCTGCCTTGTCACTTAAAATGGTGCCAAAATGACCAAGTTACCCTCACTTATTTGCCTATTTCCAAAATTGCCCCTGCAGGAATTTGAAAAACTGATACCTTGCGATCTGATTTCGGGCAACTAAACGAAATAAATTGGACAAACTTTCTACTAGAGAATTGTTCCTCTCGATCTTACAAATCCAACGCAACTGACGGTGCTCAATTCGGATCTAAAACGAAGAAGTTATAGCCAAAATACTATCGGACCTGCGAAAAATCCGAGACTGAACATTACGCGAATTTAATTCCAAAAATTAACAACCTTAGGGATGAAACTAAATTTCGATCCCTTCATAAGAGTTGTAGCCATATATCTTAACTTTATTTTCCCTCAAGAATCAACTCAATCGGAGTTGTACAGCTCCCGAAAATCGCAAAATACTGAACTATGTTCAGAAAATTATCCAACTTATAACCTATAACTCATCTCTTACTTTGGTTCAATCAATCTCTTTCCATTTAATCTCCTAAAAATCATAATTCTTCATAAAAATGAACGTAATTGTCTTAGGAATCCAACGCTTCAAGAATCAAATCAATCGGATGTCGGACGAAGGATGTATAAGCAAAAGATTACAAAAGGGTCGGAGTTCAAACCAAGTTACAAGACTTCAAATACATACTTATACCTGAATTTTCCAAAAATCATATCTCTTAATTCCGACATCGAAAAATGGCAAACTTTATGTCCACGAAAAAATTTCGACAGAGGCTACAAGTTTCATGTAGATCATTTTCTCAGATTTTGCCTCAATTAAAGAGTCAATTTTTTCCTCAAAGTCAAACTTCGAACGAACTTTGACTGATCATAACTCTCACTCCCGATATCGAAAAATATCAAACTTTATGGCTACGGAAAGCTCTTGATATAATCTACAAGTTTCCAGAATACCATTTTATCAAATTTTGACTAAATCAAAAGTCAACTCTCAAAGGCCAAAAAGTCAACTATTTCACAATTTCTCATATTATCATACTTTCTCTTTTTACTTCTTGCTATTTAACTTCATTTCAATCAACTCATCCACTTTTGAATATTTCTTATTTTTACTCAAAAATCGGGGTCCAACAAAATCAGTCAATAACCAAGTACTGTTTGCCTGTAAAGCCAAAATCTCCTTATTCATTGCATCAACCCAAAGTGGATCTTGACTAGCCTCATGATATGACCTAGGTTCAGAGTAATCGGAAGAAGAAGGAATAACACTCTGTTGTGACAAAGGGACAGAACTATCAGCACACACATAATCGTGTAAGTACCTGTAGGAAAATCCCGGTGTGAGCATCACATGCCCACGATGCGGAAAACAAAAATTTTTATTCCGGGGCCTTCCCGAAAGCCAGGATCCATGTGTCTATACAACAAACTCAAACCATAACGGCCAAAGGAGACTGTCTCTAACGGTATCCACGCAGAGATCGGAGAACCTAACCGGGACAAACCCTTTGACCCGGGAATAGCTAGAACAAATTAAAGACTGCTAGATCTTACCTTTGTTCTTGGAGAGCTTGAGAAACGATGGAGAGAAGGAGAAAACTTGGAGAAGAAACCTTGATGATCGTTGGTGAGAAGAGAAGTTGCTTAGGATTTTCTAAAAATCCTTCTTCTTTCTTTCTAAAAGCCACGAAGATCATCTCTTGAACTTAGGTTTAAAACTTGTTTTTAAACCTCATTTTTATTCATCCACGATCATCTTCCTTTCTCATCTTCAAGTTTTGTCTTTTAGTCATTTAATGTTTTAATGACTAAGCACAATCAAAGAAGCTTTCTTTGCTTCTTCTTTCCTCCCACGTTTAATATATATATATATATATATATATATATATATATATATATATATATATATATATATATATATATATATATATATATATATATATATATATTAATTATTTAATTAATTAATAACATATATATATGTATATATAAATTTGAAGTGGTCCATCATATACTGATTTTGGTCTCTTAACTACCAAGGTCTCGGTATGGAAAATCACCTAAACCCTTTTCAAGAATATCGATGCCGCGATCTCATCGGGACATATCTCGATCTCATCAGGATCCATTTAATTCTATTGCTCTCCATATATTGGATCTCTATCCAAAACTATTTTACTAATTCTCCGAGACACTCTTATGCGTGTGACTCATTAGGTTCCCGGTTATGTTGACCACTTAGATTAACACTTAATCTGAGCAAGTCATGAGCGGTATCTAGCAACACATCATGACCCCCAATTGACCGGAAAGTAATTGGTTTGACGAATGAACTTATATTCATCATGAACCATATTACGAACCTTTCCATAGACAATTGCCGTGCAATTCGTCCTTTCACCATACTATACCCCACTTGGTTATGAGTATGGGCAAAGTGTCAACTCTTACTAGACTGACTACGTCAAATCTAGTCCAAGTGATATCAGTTCTTATCTTGGGACTCATTACTTTATATGTCACTGAAGACACTCTTCATGACATATATACTCCGGCCAGAGATTTCTAAGTAATGACCCTGATAAGAGGTCATGGGTATCATCTTCTGCTATCACAGAAGTGGTGAATCCTTTATTGGCTACTCAATTACCTTCGAATACCTCAAGCTGTACCCAATCACCACCCTATGAGCGACCTCTGTAAGGTAACAAAGAATGGAGTCAAAGCACGAATCAAGATTCAAGATATCCTCGAGCACCTCAAGTCTAAGGATACTTGCACCATTGCTATGATGAGATTATCACTGACATTAGAATAGGACATCCATGTGATTATCTCATAGCAGGTCATCCAATGTACTTACTACCTCTAGTAAGCATCCACATCTCAACCCTAAATATCTCATATTTACAGCTTCCGAGATCCACTGCTTGACCAAATCAAGGAGTTTGTGCTAGTCTTTCCGGATTACCGATGTCCAGTCTCAGTAATCCTATGACTAGGGATAATTTAGATACTGACATAATTGCACATGATAGGAATCTCAGAAGTATGATCACATCACAATTTCCTTCATGCTATGTCATATATTATGGACTTCATTTCATTTGCTTATTGATCAATATCAGTTCATTAATAATGAACAACAACGTAATGAAATATGTCTTTCTTTATTTATTCATAAAGACTGTACACAAATTTGTACAAAATACGCTAAAGGAGATTGCCTTCAGGGCACTACTCTATCAGTACCGAGGAGGATGATGAACCCTAGTGGATCGACGTAAGACAGGAGAAAAGGACGGAGAAGGTAAAGAAGAACCAGAGGCAGACGGAGAAGAAGAAATGGAAGACGAGGAAAGGGGATGAAAAGGCGGAAATATAGAGTCAATAGGATGAGAGGAAGAAAAAGAAGAAATGTCAAAAGAAGAAGAAGGGAAAAAATATGTGAATAATCAGAGGGTGGAATAGGAAGAACAGAATCGGGGGAAGAGGAAGAAGAGGAATGAAAAGGAAAAAGTTGCTCATGAAATCTAACATCACGACTAGTAAAAACTTGCCTTGTCTCCAAATTTAACAGCTTATGAGCCTTCTGGCCAAACGGATATCCAAGGAAGACACAAGGAATAGCCCTAGGAGAAAATTTGGAGCGAAAAGAAGAATGGGTAGACGCAAAACAAAGACAACCATACGAACGTAAGTGGG
The DNA here is from genome assembly GCA_029891385.1 of Erythroxylum novogranatense. Classification (NCBI taxonomy): domain Eukaryota; kingdom Viridiplantae; phylum Streptophyta; class Magnoliopsida; order Malpighiales; family Erythroxylaceae; genus Erythroxylum; species Erythroxylum novogranatense. The sequence goes on from CM057232.1 coordinate 2,384,381, forward strand.
CATAAACAGGTGGAGTGTTATGAAGAATTTCAAAAGGGGTACGATTATGTAAGGAAGAAAGAGGGAGACGATTAATAAGGTAACAAGCAGTAAGAAGCGCATCACCCCAATAAACAACAGGCAAATTTGCTTGAAAAAACAAAGCACGTGCACATTCCAATAGGTGTCGATGCTTACGCTCAACAATTCCATTCTGTTGAGGGGTATGAACACACGAAGTCAGATGTAAAATGCCTTTGGAACAATAAAAATCCTTGGCAAGTTGAGAACAAAATTCCAAACCATTATCACTACGAATGATGCGAACAGAAGTATGAAACTGGTTTTCAACATAGGAAATAAAGCTCTTGAGAACAAAGAAAATAAAACTTTTACTGGATAACAAATGGACCCAAGTACAACGAGAAAAATCATCCACAACAGTGAGAAAATATTTTTGCCCATTGTAAGTAGCATGAGAATATGGACCCCATATATCCACATGAATCATCTCAAAAATAGTTGTGATTTTAATACTACTGTGAGGAAAAGACAACCGAGAAAATCTTGCCTTAGGACATATTTTACAAACAAAAGAATCATGAGCAAGTTGTGCAGCATAAGGCAAAACAGTAAGCAATTTCAAACGATCAAAAGGGATATGCCCAAGGCGACAGTGCCAAAGCTGAGTATTCTGTGTATTACACGAAGCAGTATTCACATGATGAACAGAAGGAAAGAAGCTAGAACTATTACAAGAAATAGTGTCTGAAGAAAAGAAAGTACGAAAGTCAGGTTTCTCAACCACAATATAAAGGCCACCTTGCTCTTTACCAAGCACCAGAGGCATCATTGCTTGGTCCTGAATAAGGCAATGAGAATGGGTAAACATAATGCTTGTATGAAAAGTAACACACAACTTGTGAACAGAAATCAAGTTGTACTCGAAATCAGGAACGTGTAAACAATCAGTCAGAAGCAAATTGGGGTGGATTTGCACAGTTCCAACATGAGCTACTAAGGCTTTCTTACCAGTAGGTAAAGTAATATGAAAAGGCTGTTGCAATTTCTGATAGTTTTGAAACACATGAAGACTAGAGGCAATGTGATCAGTTGCACCACTATCAATGATCCAAATAGGATTAACGCAAGGACTAAAGAAACAATGACTCTTACCTGCAAAAAAACCAGATGAACCAGAAGAATCTCCAATGCCAGTACCTAAAGATGGACCGCCAGCTGGACCAAACTTGTTCAGCAAAATCACAAGCTGCTCATATAGTTCTTGACTCAAACCTGGACTAGTATCAGCTGATCCCTTACAATGTTCAACCTCATCGTTCACTGCTAATTGGCCATCACTATTACAAACATCCGGCTGGACATTAGCAACCAATCGCTTGCTCCTTTCCCAAGGTTTATTACCATTTCCAGAAGGAGGATGTAACTTGAAACATCGATCCACAGAATGTCCATAGACTTTACAAAAATCACAAAAATACTTGGATTGTCTACCATTAGGTGTTACGCCAAACACAACATTCTTATTATCAGAGACCTGAAATTGACTACCATTAGTACTATACTTTGGTTGATAAACATTCTGTTTCTGTTTCTGATATCCAGCAGCAAAAGCAACTCCATCAGTTAAAACAATGGGAGGTACGTCACAATCTCTCTGTTTCTCCTCTTGCAAGATCAATCTATAGGCTTGACTTAACGTAGGCAGAGGTTGCATCATCAAAATACTTCCCCTTGCTGTCTTAAAATGATCATTAAGTCCCATAAGGAACTGTAGAAGCTGCTGATCCTCAAGAAATTTATTCAACACATTAGTAACACCACAAGAACTACATACTGGTAACTCAACCAAAGCAAAATACTCATCCCATTTCGTCTTCAACTGTGTATAATAACTACTCACAGATTGATTTTCTTGAGTGATACCTATCAATTCCTTTTGTGCCTGATATCTCCTAGGACCATTGGACTGTCTATATCTCTCCTTCAATTCAGTCCAAATATCAGCAGCAGATCTGAAACTCAAAATGTTATTACCGATATCTGATTCTACAGAGTGAAGAATCCAAGATATCACTAAATTGATGTATCGTTCCCACTGCATCTCTTGAACAAGATCAGTGAGAGGCTTTACACAAGTGTCTTTAACAAAACCAAGCTTATTCTTCGCAATCAAAGATATTTCAGCAGATCTTTGCCACTGAATGTAATTATCACCATTCAAATTTTGAGTAGTAAGACTATGAGTCGAATGATCAGAATTGTGAATATATAATTCACTATTGACATCAATAGCAGTTGAAAATTGGGAATGAACTTCAATAGACATATCCAAAAAAACGGTTACCAAAACAAAGATTCATAAACAAGGATGAATAATCAAGATTGAAGCTTGAAGTGAGTAATCACGAACACATTCAAGAACTCAACAGAAAAACGTTGAAGAAGAAGAACCTGATTTGTGCTCTGATACTATGATAAAATCCGGAAATCAAAAGAGAAAAAATAGTGTACTCAAGCACGAAGTTAAACTCCCACAGTATTGAGAGCAATCTTTATTCATCGTTCGAAAAATAATATCCAGCTCTCTTTTTATAGAGCCAAAATATGTTGTACTTTCTTGCAAAAATAAGAGAACCAAAACGACACTAAAAGAAAAGATATATACATGAAAGAAAGAGCGGGAAAAATAAATACACATGGCGTCAACACCTTTTGGTAGTTATGTGAATAATAATGACTTAAAAATCGCTCATGGTTGTATAATAAGTCATTAGTTAGTGCACTAACCATACATTCAACTTTTGGTGCTGTAAGTGATCGTGAAGAAGAAGAACACAAGTAGTTCCTGGACAAAGAGGAAACCCACATCTCAACTGTGCAAATTAAGAAGAAAGGAGAACAGTTACGGAGGTACATGCCTTGGTTATATCATAAGTCGATGCAGGACTACGTTAGAAGCAAAACGACCAACTATAACTATATCTTTACGTTCTGTCGATCCCTTTCTCAATATATATATATATGTGTAGCCAATTACATTATAATGGACATTTTCATTATGTTGATTTACGACTTGCTTTTGTCCAATTGTTCTTGTTGCTTTTAACCAAGTTTACTTAATTCAATCAGATCCAGCTGGCTCTGGATGCCATGAACGCAACCAAAAACAACGTACTGTACGATACAATACAAATTGGCAAACGTAAGGCAGGGATATCCGGAGCTTAAAACATTGAAGAAGAAAGCTATCGTATGTTTTCATGTGTACTTCATTAAATTAAAGTTCAAAGAAAGTTTTGTATAAATGTGTGTGTGCTGTTGGAGATTAATGTTGGAGCTGGAGTTAGTTCTGATACGAGATGGCCCCTTCCCTGGACTGAACTTGCATATGTTGGGTTGGAATTTCCAGTAATCTTCCCCAGGTACAGGTACAATACTAAAACAAGTGTTCTTATCTAATCACAAGAATGCCGCTGATATCTTTCTAGTAAGCTGTGACTTGAATGCCCACTGTCCTCTTGTATTGGAGAAAACAAATGAAAAAGCTTCGTCGTGGACACATGTTAGGTAGTGATTGTTATTTAGTTGTTATTTAAATAAACTAACCGCATGTTTTCAAGCACCCTACCTAGCTAGGGAAGGGAAGGACTCAAACCAGGCCAGCGTACTATCTCACATGCTACTCTAATAGGTTCACTTTCTTTTTGTTTTCTCTGTGAGAAAATTGATTTGATAAAGAAGACAATAACTAGTTGGCATCAGAAGACAAACTTGCTGGACAGCAAATTAACGGGAGGAATCAAGATCTTCTGTTCAATATTATTTTGTCTTATTTATCTCATAAAATTTTAATCATTTATTTTGTGTGACTTATGCGGAGTCTACACGAAACCTATATAGGATCCACATAAATAAATGATTGAGATTTATTGAACATAATAAAACATCATAATATTAAATAGGAGATCTGGACTGAACCGCGGGGGAGGGGGGTGTTGAAATCTTTTCTGTCGTATCGAGCAATATCCAAGCCTTTCACATTTCCTAATATAAAATGCCAAGTTGAGGACAACGTTTCGAGTATATATAAATGCCAAGACGAGGTCCCTTTGATTGTGTATGACAACAAACATAAGTCAAAGCCTGGAAGACCTATAAGCGACGATACATCTACCAAGCATGCATGTGCTTTGAAACTGCTTCGAGCCTTCCATCAACATGTGAGAGAAAATTTTCCAGTTCAATTCACCCCTTGGCTCTGTTTTATCAACTACTACATATCATAATACAAGTTCTATCTTTAGTTAGTTAGCAATTATACTAGTTAACTTTTTATTAAATTGAGTATATGTACAGATTTATAGCCTTTCATCGATACTAAGTACATAAACAACTCCACATTTTTTTGACCATCATTATTCATGTTACTCCTTCCAGTTACGTTTCTTCCATGCCTAAATGCAATGGTATCAATAAGATTAATGTTGTTTAATTTAATTAAAGATGGCAGAAACCAAATTATTCCTTTTGGTTAGATGTTTCTTCCTTAGAAAGAATCTTCTCAAGATATTTGTTTCTTCTTTTTCTATTCTTTTCTTCCTTGCCTTTTTTGATTTCGAACAAAGAAGAAAGGCAAACTACAAAAAGAGGATCATCCCTCTAGCGCTGCTACAAAATATGAGAAAGCTATATACAAGCACAAGTACATATGTGCAAACGTATGGTTGCATTGATATACATTTCATCTATAGAGAGAACATTGCTAATTTTCACTCTTATCCATTTACATTTCATTAGTAACTGTTAATTCAGTTTCCTTAAAAAGGGAGACGGTGAGTTTGCTGAATCAATAAGATAAACAAGGATAAACTGAGACTTGACTTAGTTGGCAAAGACAAATGCCTCATTTCAACAAATGACATAAGGTTTTGAAGAAAGCTGTTGCTAAATGTGTGGCATTCTACCCTGCACTACCTTGCAGTAAAGATGGGTTCGGCATCTGGAGTTGGTTGTGTTCTTCGAGTGTATTTTAAAAGCAAACCTTCCAAAGAAAGACCAGGCACGTTTAAATCCCTGAAAAAGAAATCCCCTCAGTAAATCAAAATCAGTTTAACTTAGATGCAGACACGAAGTGAAAAGGTGAATAAAATATCGAAAGGGAACTTAACCTGATGTATGACTCTAAATCCTTCCATGCCCATTTTGATCGTTCCCTAAAAAGCATGGAGAAGCGCTCTGCAGGATTTAAGGGCAATGAAGATGCACTGAAGGCATAAACCCACATTTCTACACCAAGCCTTTCCGTCAAAACTTCACCTTCCAGCATGTCAAAACTTGCCTGCATCCCATCTGGTATGCTCTGCAACCATTCTGCCATGAAGTTATCCTTTTTTTTCTTCCCTGTTTTTAAAATTTCTCTTGCAAAATGGACACAAACCCGCTTCTCATCCAACCTCCATAAAGTTCCTGAGCCAGTACTGCTGTCCACCTTACTGCCATAAACATGCAGACAATGATTTGCAAGCATCCGCGGGAATCCATCTGCTTCCAGTGTGTTCATGATTTCCTCTTCACGGAGTTGATCTAACAACCAGTCATTCAAAACTGAATTATGCAGAAGCATCCTCAGAATTGTGTCCATATACTTTTCATCTACAAGTCTCCAATACCCATCAATCTCCACTGCTGAGAGGGCATTTAATCCAGCCCTCAGTTGGTCATTACTAGCCTGAACCCTGTTAACAAGATCATCCCAACTATAAAATCCTGCTTTTCTTTTCTCTATAACTTCCTCTTCAGCTGCCTCCTCAAAGTTGTAAGGATTCTCAGAGAGAAGCAATTTAAGCCTGTCAAGCCTTGGAGAAATCTCATTAAGCTCAATGGTACCAGGTGCAATCTTAATGACAGAAGCAACAACTTCCTGATCGTGAGAATTTCCACCATAGTCTGACGAGTCTTCACATGTCAAAAATTGGCCAGACGGTGGTATAAGGAAGGCAGAATTAGAAGTTGCAACAAATTTCATAGCATAGGTCTTTGACTGAGTGCAAAAGACTGCATCTTCCTCGGGCTGGCCTCTTAAGGTTACCCTATAAAGTAATAATAAGTCTTGAATCAAATCAACATGTAATGATTTTCCATAACTAGAAGCAAAATTTAGTGCCTACCTTTCTTGAAGCACATCCTGAAGGAGTTTCTCGTCAAGTTCAAGGAGGATCAAATCATCACGGGAACCAAAAAGAGGATGATATGAGATGGAAATAGAAGAATTGGGTTGAATTCTTAATATTGTTTCAGCTCCCCTGCAAACTGGTTTTGCATGTTCCATAGTTTATTCTCCTAAAGGAGGAGAATGACTTAATATAACTGTCAGCTACTAAGCATCCAAACCCAGATGATAAAATTTCTTTTGCAGCGCACTTCTTCTATAGTTTCACCACGTGATATTGCATGAAGAAAAATGAACTGCATTTAGAAATATTCAAGTTGTTGTAAGAGAAGTCCTCTCCCATATAAACAGTCTAGTTTATTGTTATTGTTGTAATTTCTTAATTCAATCTGCTATTAAAAGGCTAAAAAAAAGAAAGTAAGATGATAAACAATTTATCCCAGCACCAGTAGTACACAGCCTGAAACACTAAAAGCTCATGCTATTTGCATAGTAACTCCATTGAGTTACCAAATGAGGTAAAAATGATTTGCTATTACATTAGAGCAGAAACAATTACCATATAACCATTTAACCGTACAAGATATATAATGTTCATCCTTTTTTTAATAAACCAACAAACGGTAAGAAAGAAAACATAAAACCTATTGCACATACATTTCATTTCTTCAAAAAGATTACGAATATTCTCATTAGTCCTTTAACTTCTCATCATTGCAGTTTGTCAGTAGCTGGTTAATAAATATAAACAATTTGAAAACGATAGATTTTCATTAACTAGCAAATAAGTCAAATTTACCCATTTTGGGTCTCTGCCTTCCTGTTTCATTCTGGCCCAAAAAGTTTTACCCTTACAAATTCATAGACATCTCAAAGCATTCCTAAAGTTACAAAGACATGCTAAACAGCAGAAGCAGAAGTAGCTATTCCTTTACTTAATCAGACATAGGATAATGAAGCCACCAAAAACTAAAATGTGACCCGTTTTCTTTTTAATATTTCACATCTATTCCAGCCTACACAGAATTGAAGCAACTTCAAAATCTCAAAGGAGAAACCAAATGAAGGAAAGAAAGAGAGAGATCTAAACAGGTGAAATAAAAGCGAATCTTGACAAATATCCAAGGCGCTTACCTTGCATTAGCTTATCTTAGCGTCCTGGAAGGGAAAGAACTCAAAAGGGCCTCTGTGGCGGGCAAATCCGAACCAGATGGCTAGGGTTTAAGGGTACTGAACTAATTGGCAATTGCAATTGGAATTTCTTTAAATTACCCGCCAAAACTTCTTCTTGGATTTGGGCCATTAATCAAAATTATTGCCTTAGGCCCAACGAACATTCCTTCTTCCTTTTTTTAATTTATACAATTTAAACTTTTCATTTTAATCCCTGATTTTTCTTTCCTATGTGTGTTATATATTATTTTCAATTAAATAATAATTTTTTTGTTTTCACTAAATACAAAAAATTACAAAAATCTTTATTTTTAATGTTTTATGGTTTTATAGAGTTTTATTAATTAGCAATTGTTCCCATTCTTTTCTTTTTGATAGATTTTATTAATAAAAAATTTGTGACTTTAGAACTTTATGATAAAATATAATAAGAAATAATAATTTATATTATATTATATTATAAAAGCCAGTAAATGATTAGCATTTGTTCCAATTAATAGCATTAACTTTGACTTCAAATATTTATTATAATAGAAAAACAAATAACAAAAGTGGCCAAGATATTCAAATAAGAGTGGAAATACATATTATTTTTTGAAAACGATGCCTTGTTAAAGGCTTCCACATTCATCACTAAGACCTCTTTCTTTATTTATTTTTTTTTAAGAAAACAACTAAAATTAATTAAAGTAAAGTACACATTATAAATCAAATGAAATTAGATTGAGTAGGGACCATAAGAGGCTTAAATCCATGACGTAGAGTTGCATCCCAAACTTTGTTAATGTTGGTCATGGAGTAGGAGGAGGAGGAGCCGCATTCATTTTCCTTCCAACCTTCTAAGGCATGCACTATTCCAGCTACACGCCATGCACTCATCACTCTTCTTGGCAACCAGTTCTAACCATTTTGATTTTTCCAAGTTTTAGTTCATCAAAACATACCTAAACGCAAACCATATACGTTTGTGTTAATCATATGCTTACCTCACATGAGTCCACATTTTCAAGGTTGGATGGAGCTACCATGGCGGGTGTGGTGTGATAAAAGCAGTCATTGCGTGATTTCTTTGGTGGGAATTGTGAGAAAGGAACAAAAAATGTTCCTTTTGCTGCCTTCTTCTGTTCTTGTTCACTCAGTCCATCACCTACCAACCATACCTGAGGCCACAAGATTCAACTTTATTACAAGCATTATAATCACTGTAAAACACATGCAACCTCCTAGTTATGAATATACCTTTGGATAGGAAGTTGCAGAATTTATCAAGTTGGTGCTCTCTGAGTTGGCCACAACAGATTTTTTAAGCTTCTCATACACATCATGGCTTGTGACGGTTACCTGAAATTGATTTGTGATCGGGAAACGAATGATTTATAAAAGTGAAGGTGATCTTAACACGATAGTGACGTACCTTGATTTGTCTTTTGCATAAGACGAGAACAACTGCATGAGCAACCTTAGTAAGGTTTCCGGTAAGAAGCACTCGTATTGTTCCTTTAGGTATATTGTTAAGTACAACAGCAACTGCAAGACTAGTCCCATCGACAACCTTAATCTTCAAACATGGATGTTTTCGAACATAAAGCTCACCATACATGTTTAGCTCATCCCCCTGGAATGTACTCGTGCCTGATTACAGTAAATATAAGGGATTTAACCTAATGACATTGAAGTGTACGTATGGAGTGCTTGCCTGATTCAGAAGTCCAAGACTTATGACTTTGACACCTTTATCTTCAGCTTCAAGTATGGCTTCCTCAATCAAGTTATTGATAGATTCACTTTGCTTTTGTATGAAGTACTGCCATGTTCATCATATATATACTTTCAATCATTAACTACTCTGAGACATTAGTTAGAGTATATGTATATATATACATATATATTGACTGAAGAGACGTGATCTACATGTCCACGAAGAAGTGAGTGCTTACCTGTACGTTGTACTTTGGTACAGCCCAGGTTTGTAATCTGAGTTTGTCAAAACGATGGCTCTCAACAACAAAAGTGCGACCACATATCCAAGTTAAGGCCATGGTCCACAGAGTGATAGGCCACATTAACCATAGGTACCAGTTGGATGAGGTGTAGGGTTTAGAGGCCAAGTAGGCAAATCCCAGACGGAGATGGTAGATTGAGTCTGGTTTGGTTAGGTGAGTCAGGTGTACCACATCTGTTGAATCTTTTGGTCTCCTCAGTGAAATTTCGTATAGCGTATCAGAAGATTTGTCCATGGTCTCATAGACGTAGTCGTAGAAAGGCATGAAAAGCGAGTAATTGGTCCGGAATTGTGTGTGATGAAGGGAATGAAACCTGTGATGATAGGTTCGATAATTAATTACAGAAGGTGTTAAAGTATAAAATCAAGCATAGATTGAAATGGACGAACTTACGATGGAGTATACATGAAGTACTTGAGTGGAGTGAAGATGGAGAAGAGGAACTTGGGAATGAGCTCAAAGTTGCAGTGTCCCATGTTATTCATGAAGTCGATATAGGTGATGTAACCAGCATAGGACATGATAGATATTGTTCCACTGAATACCGTTGTGAGCAATGGTATTGCAAAAAGTGTGAAGTATGCTATATGTTCAGCAAATGGATGTATAACAGCTGCAATGGCCACCGTTAACGTAACATATATAATAAAAATCTAAACATGTTCTCATAAATTTAATGGTATATGGAACAACTGTCTTGTCGTTTATATACATTCATCATTCCTGTCAGGAATTAAAAAGAAAGTGATGGTAGAGAGCAATTTGAAAGTTATTTTAGATATATCAATGTTTAAGTTTATTCTTAGGAGTTTAATTATGTTCATGTATTGGTTACATAATTAAATATTAGTCCATGTATGATTTTGAGTTCATGTATGGTTTATTTCATATACTTAGATATGAATAGTCTTTTTTTTAACCTATAAATATTGTTAAGATATATGTTATATATCTTATTATTAATTTTGACATTATTTGATAATTGGACTTTTAATATCTTGGATTTTGTTGGGATAATATCTGACAAAAGATTATATGAAAGATAGAGATCTATCTTGTAAAGTCTCCTAATTATGATAGTACTCTATCTTCTAAGGCCTACCTTGGTATCACGTGACAATTGGGTTGAAATTGTTGTGATTTTCTTAGTGGTGTGGTTGTTAACATGTTTTGTGGATTGATGAAACTAAAAGGATGTTATTGCGTGGTGGAATAAGGTGGTAGTTATTTGGTTGAAGTTGGAGTCTCATTATGTGAGGGATTTTTGTGTGCACATCAAAAGCTATGGTTGAAGTCTATCACTCGGTGTGTGTGTGCGGCCTTTTGAGAAAAAGGTGAGTGTGTGTGTTGAATAATGAGTAAGTGTTGGTGCAGGACACGTTTCAAATTAAGAAAGATGAAGGGTTTTAGTTATTCAATTATACATGGACTACGACAGTGGGTGTATCTTTGAAGATAGCTGAATAACGTTGGGTGTGAGTGAAGCCACGGTGAAGGGAACTACAGTGCAGTGCATTAGTAATAGCTACGGTGAAGTGGGTTAGCCGATTGTTTCATTCGAGAGGTCTTCATCTGGGTAACGTGATGTTTTTGTGACAACAACACCGTGGGCTTCATCAATTGTCTATACTTTCATATGGTCTAATTGAAGCTATTAAATTTGGACGAATCGTTTCAGTTCTGAACTATAGGGAAGTCTTTCTTTTATCTCAAGTATATTGTCTTTCAATTCTTAGTTGATTTAGTACTTGAGTTATTTTTATTGATTGTTATTTGAGTGAAAGCAGTTTAAAAAATTCTCTAACGAGGTTAACATAAGTCGGTCGTGTTATTGAGTATGAAATTCTTTTATAGGAAGTGAGGTTAAGAGATAGTGTAAAAGGTTGAGTGATGTCGGCTTAGTAAAGCCTAGGGTAAATCTATTGTATTTTAATGAAAGTTATTAAGCTGGGTGAGGGCCTCATAGACGTAGGCAAGTTGTATCAAACTGCATTATCAAATTTATCGTGTTGATTTATTTTTGTTCTCATAATTTTTCTGATTTTTGATTGTTAGAATGAATCGAAAAGTTTGTAAAACTACTACCTCCTTCAGTTTTTCAAATACTTCTTTGTACCTAAACTAAAATCATTCAAGTGAAATATAACCTCTTTTTTTAAACAATTCTCTCCTCTCTAAACCTCCTCAATTCTTAACAAAGTAGTAACACAGCCAAGTTCTTTGAGAAATGGCAAACAATGGTGGAGTAAATTCATTTCAATTCCCTCATCTCACAAAAGAAAATTATGAAACATGACGTTTTCGCATGAAAGTCGTGCTTGGCTCACAAGATACTTGGGAGATTGTAGAGAAAGGTTTTATGCAACCTCAAAATGAAGTCGATTTGTTTCAAAATGAGAAGGATACTTTGACGAAGATCAAGAAGAAGGATCAGCAAGCTCTCACCCTCATCCATCAATGTCTAGATGATTCAAAGTTTGAGAAGGTGGCTGATGCAAACACTTTAAAGGAAGCATGAGAGATTGTACAAAGTTCCTTTTAAGGAATTGTTAAGGTAAAAAAGATTGTACTCCAATCATTGTGAGGTGATTTTGAATCTTTGCATATGAAGGAATCCGAATCAATCTCGAATTATTATTCGCAAGTGAAGGCCATTGTAAATCAAATGAAGAGATATGGAGATCAAGCTGAACATATTCGAGTAGTAGAGAAGATTCTTCATTCCTTGAACCCAAATTTTGATTATGTGGTTTACGTCATTGAGGATTCTAAAAATCTAGATTCTTTGACACCTGAACAACTAAAGGGCTCTTACAAGCTCACGAAGACAAGATCAAGAAGACGCGAGAAGAACCTTTGGAGCAAGCACTTAAAGCAAGGGTTGTGTTAAAAGATGATGATGGAGAAAGCAATCAAAGAGGAAGAGGACGAGAATGTGGTTGAGGACATGATCGTGATCGAGGTCGAGGACGAAGTTATGGAGGAAGAAGTAAAGGAGATTATAATAACACCAACAATGATGGAAACAATCAATCATATAAAGTCCAAGGAAAATCAAGAGGAAGAGGTAGAGGAGGTTACAATTTTAGACAAAATGAGAGAAGGTATGATAAGTCTAATGTTGAATTCTACAATTGTCATAAATTTGGATATTATTCTTAGAAATGTTATGCTACGCCTAATCAAGTTGAGGAGCAAGTGAATATTGTTGATAACAAGCAAGGAGACGGAGAGCCCACTTTATTGCTAGTACTCAAAGATAATACACGTAAGGATGAAAGTACATGGTTCTTAGATAATGAAGTAAGCAATCACATGTGTGGAGATAAAGGCAAATTTGGAGAACTTGATGAAAAGGTAGAAGACAATGTTTCTTTTAGAGATTCATCAAAGATTCAAATTCGTGAAAAAGGTACCATTCTAATTTCTTCAAGAGATGGAAGCCATAGACTTATTAAAGACATCTATTATGTGCTTAAATTGAAAAGTAATATTTTAATTTTGGGGTAACTTCTTAGAAAAGGATATGAACTCCACATGAAAGATTGTTATCTTTGGCTTATAGACCAACATGCTCAATTGATTACTAAGGTGTTTATGTCGAAAAATAGAATGTTTATGTTAAATATCAAAGACAATCGAAGCAACATGTTTAGAGGTGGATGTGAAAGATGAAGCATGGCTTTGGCATATGAGATTTAGACACTTGAATTTTGGCGCACTCAATGCGTCAGGAGATAAATACAGGGTGACAGGAATATCCTCCGTCAACCACCTACATCATTTATATAAAGCATGTTTACTTGGCAAGCATTCAAGAAGGAGTTTTTCAACAACAAAAAAGCGGTGACAAGAGCAACTATACCACTTGAAATTATTCATACTGACATGTGTGGACCAATCAAGCCATTATCAATGGGTAAAAGTAGATACTTCTTACTTGTCATTGATGATTATAGTAGAAAAACATAGGTTTATTTCTTAAAACAAAAATCAGAAGCATTTGAAGCATTTAAGAAGTTTAAAGAACTTGTAGAGAATGAAAGTGACTATACAATTAAATCTCTAAGGTCTGATAGAGGAGGCGAGTTCACATCTAAGGAGTTTCTTGATTTTTATTAAATACATGAAATCCACCATAAGTTAACAATCCCAATATTGCCCCAACAAAATGAAGTAGCTGAAAGGAATAATAGAATAATTCTTAACATGACTCGATATATGTTAAAGGCCAAAAACATGTCTAAAGAATTTTGGGTCGAAATTGTTTCTTGTGCAGCTTATTTGTTAAGTCGGTCTCCAACAAGAAATGTAAAAGATCAAACTCCGCAATAAATGTGAAATGGAATGAAGCCTCGTATTACTCATCTAAGAATTTTTGAAAGCATAGCATATGCTTATGTGCCATAACAAGAAAGATCCAAGCTCGATGATTGAAGTGTAAAGTATGTATTCATTGGCTATGACCAAAATTCTAAAGGCTACCGATTGTACAATCCAAGCAATGGAAGGATTGTTGTGAGCAGAGATGCTGAATTTGATGAAGAAGCAACATGGGATTGGGAGACACAAGAAGAAAGTACTTATAATTTTTTTCCCATACTTTAATGATGAAAAGCAAAAAATCATAACAAATATTCAAGAGACAACTCAGCCTGCTTCTCCAAATATGCCTCATTCTTCTTCGTCCATGCGTGAAGAAAGTTCAAGTGATGGAGCACAAAAAATAAGAAGTATTTATGATATTTATGAACAAACAAAAGAAATCAAAGATGTTGATATAAGTAATTTCTTTTGTCTTCTTGTAGACAGTGAATTTTTAAATTTTAGGGAGGCCGTGAAGGACAAAAGATGGAGACAAGCCATAGAGAAGAAGATCAAGGTAATAGAGAAAAATACTGCTTGAGAATTATCAACTATTCTTAAAGGTCATGAAGCTATTGGAGTCAAATAGGTCTACAAGATAAAAAAGAATGCCAATAGAGATGTAAAGAAATAAAGTAAGGCACGTTGCTAGAGGCTATAAGCAAAAGAATGAAGTGGAGTTCAAGTATGTGAGGACTCGTTGCTAAAAGCTATAAGTAAAAGAATGAAATGGAGCTCAAGCATGTAAAGACTAATGATCAAGTTGCGGATATTTTTACGAAATCACTCAAATTTAAAGTTTTTCAGTATATGAGGACAAAACTTGGAGTACAAATGAAGATTTCAAATTAAGGGGAAGTATTGAAGAGTAATTTAAAAGTTAATCAAGATACATAAATGTTTAAGTTCATTATTAAGAGTTTAATTATGTTCATGTAGCACTTACATAATTAAATATTAATTCATGTATGGTTTTAATTTATGTATGATTTATTAATGAACCTAATATACTTAAATATGAAGAGTCATTTTTGTACCTATAAATACCGTTTTATATTTGAACTAAAATCATTCGGGTGAGATACAGATCTTCTCTTAACATCTTAACAAGTAATGGCCCAGTCAAACTGTACCAACGTGAAGATATTAAAAAAAAAAAGAGTAAGTAAGAAACTTACAAGTGATGGGTTCGGTGGCAATAGAAGAGTGATGATGTGAGTGATAACGAGAGTAGAGATAGTGATGATGCAGAGCTCGATGAAACCAATAGTAAATGAACTCAACCGGTCCTGCATGAAGAAGAGCACTAAGAATCACACCGTCGATTCTCCAGAATGGCAGGTGAGTAGTCCCTGGAACTATCATGACAAAAATATAGAACACGAGCCCATTGAATATTATCTGATCATCCCTAAAAATGTCAGATTCATGAGATGTTATATATATATAATCTACAAATAAGTCTAATAATATAATTCAAATGGATACGTTATTGTACGGAACCTACCAGCTTCTTTCTCGATCGACTTGGTCGAACTCAATGCCTTTGTCGACGATCCTGTTACTTCCTTTGGCGGTTCTGTAACGTGAAAGGCTGATCCATATCTGGTTGTGAAGCATTCTCCACAAGAGAAAGGGGAAGATGAGAAAGCTGGAGATGTCCTTTTCATCCTTCACAACCATGTTATAGGTTCTGTGGATCGCCCATGGAGCTAGTAACAAATACTGGTTCAAGTAATAACATGCACAAAACACAACATGAAAGTAAGTCGCAACAAAGTTGATGCAGCAAATTTTGTTTCACGTACGTTCCTATCTTAATTACATTTTGCAGATACATAATAGTGGCACTAGTGCGAGTGTGATTCAGAGAAAGAGTAATAAGAGAAGAGGAGACCTTAAAGCTTCCAAGAGGCTTCCAAGGCCACTCACTGAGAATTCCAGGCATGGATGCCATATTTTTGCTAGCTTTTGTTGTAAACTTTAAGTGTATGCCTCTGCTGCTTCTTTTTCAAGCCAGCTATTATGGTCACATATATATAGAGAAAAAAGAGAGTGGTGTGGTATGATGTCAAATGTGGCGAGCAGTAAGTATTGCACACCAATCCGTACCTTTCGACAGATGGACAGTGCTTGCATTAAGTGATTCTTTCTTTTTTTGAGAATTGCAAATTGAAGTTGGTGTTTTACCTTTTAGGAAAGATTTGTTCACTTTTCAATCAATTGTTTTCTTTTCAATTTATATTTATATTTTATTTATAATTTTAATTTTAATTTTTTTATTATTAAAAATGAATAATTATTTTTATTTATTTAATATCACTAATAAATTATATTTATCTATTTATATTTTAATTGAAAATTTTTAAAGTAATTATTATTTTATCATGAATTTATTTAATAAATTAAATTATTAATTAGTATATGTTAGTAATTTTGTATAAGATAATTTAAAATGTGTTAAAATATAAGTAATTTAGACGCAACTTTTTCAAATTGATATTACAAAACTCAAAAATGTCTGCATTTATAACTCTCGCCACCCACTCAATACTGGAAATTGGTTGGGAAGATTGAAGTTTCCGCCAAATGCAGACGTACGAGATCCTGTCTTGCACATGCATCTACTTTCAATTCTTAAAAAAAAAAAACCTACTTTTGTGACTTTCCGACTGTATAATAAATGTCCACCAAATGTACGATCATCGCATCGTATATAATGATTGCTTTCTATTTTTAGTAAAATTTATATAAAATAAACTATCAAGTATATATAATAATCATTGTAATAAATTAAAAATCTCAATTCACTCTTAAATTAGGTTAGTCTGTAAGGATGATGTGGCATGGTATACAGCGTATGCTTGCTAGTATAGCTCAAAACTTGGTTTTAATTTTGTGTTAAATTTATAGTTGTTAAAACGTGTGTTAAGTACATATAATAATTTATATATTATCTTATTTAATAGATTAACAACTCAATATTACAGAATAAATTTAATTTAATCATATCTTAGTTTTTCTTTTCTTTTAGTAAATCTTGGAGTTTCGCGAGAGACCGAAAAGTATGAAACTGAAACTATAATGGTATTTTCAGCAATTAATTATAGCCAATCAGTTCTTAGAATTTTAATTCCATTTCCCTCCACGGCTCCTTGATTTAGATGAATTGAATATATCCATCCTTTGTAACAGTTCAGAATATATGTCTATTTGGTTGGATGTTGATTAATGAAATGAAATTAAATGTAATGGAATAGAATAGACGATTTATAATGAAATGGGATGTAATATAGTGAAAAGTTGTTTTAGAGGGATGAAAGAGTTCATAATGTAATGTAGTAAACTATTGTTTTGAAGATAGATAGAATTGAATGTATTGTATAATAAATGACTATTATATTCCTTATATTAAAATAGTTGATGCAGAAAGTTTAATATTATGATTTTAAAATAGAAATCATGTCCAATCAAAGTCATGATTGTAATTTGTCGAAGTCACAACTGTAACAAATTTTTTTTGTATATTTTCTATTTTCAAACAATAATGTGTTTAATTGCTCATACCCGCCAAGTAATATCATGCATCCAGCTATAAACTTTTCCTTTTTTGTGTGATCTAATCCTAACTAAGTTGTTTGAATAGTGAGATCAACATCAAAGCTAATGTACAAAGGAAAAGTAGTGAATTTGAGCTCATGACATCGTTCTTCAAATGCAGCATAATGTAATCATTCTTTGCTGTAATTTAGGAACTTCCATACATTATGTAGTTATTATATCTTTGTACATAGTTGTGCCTGCCTGTACATACATCAACTCTAATGTCCACATGGATGGATACACTCCTATGACCTGCTTCGTTACATTTCTTTTTTCAGTTAAAAGACTGTAACACTAATGCTAAAGTTGTCAACACCACAATGAAGACTGAACTTGATGCTTTCTCTTAAGGGGAGCAGTCTGAGATGATCAACGAACAGGAATGTAACGGGGCAGAGGCTACAGTTGGGTTAACTCTGTCTCCTCATCGAATGCATCAATCGATAAATGTGGATCCCAAAGCAATAAGAGCAGTCACCTCCAAAACTTAGCACTTTTGGGTTATTATTGTTTATACCACTAGAAATAGACTTTTTGGCTTAATGGAGTTAAATCCTTGCAAGTTACTGTTGGTAAAAGTTAAAGTTAGGTCACTGACCAATTGATGACGGTGTCGATTTACATTAGTGAATGCTTTAACCATCACATAAATTGGCAACAGAATTCTTCACATAAATTGGCAACAGAATTCCCATAGTTTTTAACAACACAGGTTGCAACATAAAACATAATTTGGTATATCCCCATATCAAATTCTATTCTGTAGAAGATGAAGTATAGATCCACCCTTACCATAAACAACCTCAATGAATAATCCCCAGCTCCACTAATTATGATTAGAAGGGTGTGGCGTAAAACTAGAAGAACCATGAACAACAAATCATCATGAGAATAAATGAACTTGTATTGAGCAGGCAGGCACGCACACAATGCAACTATGCAGAAAGAATAAGGAGATGCAAGCACAAAACTTGAGAATATGCAGATGGATGGTTCAGATCTTATGCAAGTACGCAGAAGGAAACTGGTAAGTTATTTAACCACGTTGGCTTTTAACTTTCAGCCAATTAAGCTCTAACCATCAAAAGCTATCTGATTTATTATCTCCATTTTTAAGAAATAAATATTTGTATATGAAAAAGGGGAAAAGGAAATTAAGTTCGCCAAGCAAACGGTATATGTATATATATATACAGAGAGAGAGAGAGAGAGAGTTAAACAATAATAGCAACAATTCGACAGCATAACAGGCTTCTTGGTGAAGGAGCTGAATAATCTTCAAAGTCCGAGTCCAAAAAACTGATGATTGCTTGGGACTATATGCTATTATAAATGTAGTAGTTAACTACATTCAACCAAGATCGCATTCTATTTAGAGCATAGCAAAACAATAAAATCATACCTCCAACACTTAGCAAGTGGTCTTGAACCCACTCCATTCTTCAACCAAAACCTATCAAAGAAAAATCAAAACCTTGTGCCAGAGAGTGTGATGGTAGAAGACCCAACTTTATCTTTTTCACACCCACACACACTATATATGTGCAGCAATCTCACCTTATGTCATATATTATGACATGTTCTACCCTAAGGGATATAATAAGCTAATTGTATCATTTCAATGGATGATGTGATCTATAGTTTAATGGGTCAACATATAGTTATTAGGGTACTACCTGTTAGAGAATATATAACATCAATTAAGTTGGCCTCACACAACAGCTTAAGCTATTGTGGTGAAATGGTCACTTAACATAGTATCAGAGCCTCTATGATCAAATGGTCATGAGTTTAAATCCTACCACCCACCTATTATAATTAAATTAAGCACAAGGTAAAATAGGCCTGTGCAAGTTTCAAGCCCAAAGAGTTTTCACTTGAGGGTGTGTGTTAGAAAATATATAAAATCAATTAAGTTTGTCTCACACAACAGCTTAAGCTATTGTGGTGAAATGGTCACTTAACACTATCATATGCCTCAAATGCAATTAGTAAATTAACCATCCCATTATGGTTATTAAATATACATTAGGTAATTCGATTGCAGTTAGGCATATGGAATTAATTTTGTGATTATATTAGTCTACATCTATTTCTAACATTCTCCCACTTGGACAATATAATCAAACCACTATATCAATCTCCCTTATCCAAAAGCAATCAAATTAATCATATGCAATATCATATCGACAAGATATATATACTACACATGACTTGGCCATGGAGATGTTCAAATACCACAATAATCATTAAAACAACATGCGTGCAGTACAATAATTGAGACTTTGCATTTGTCTCCTTTTGTACCTGTCATTTCGTCAAACTACGTATATGCATGAGCATACATATGTCAACATTAACAAAAACGATTGCAAACATCATTATCCATGTCTCATATATAAAAGTCATAAGCAATATGTACAAAATACCAATATGTTCAATACAAAATAACAAACTCCCACTAATCTTATCCAGTTAGGTTCCTAACAATCCCATGCGGGAGATGTGTTATGCAAATACACATATAGGTAAGCCTTTTGTGAGTAGATCTGCTAACATGCTAGCTGTAGGCTTATATTCAACAGTAATGAGGGATTCAGCGAGCTTCTCTTTAACAAAATAGTACTTTATATTAATATGTCTTAGCGAGAAGCACTCCTAATGTTCTTAGAGAAAGCTACAGTTGCCAAATTATCACAATATAATTTCAACAGACTCAAAATAGAGTCTACAATACCCAATATTGAAACAAAATTTTGCTTGCAATCATATTGATTGACAAGCTGCCTCATAACACGCTATATACTCTACCTTCATGGTAGAGGATGCTGTGAGTGTCTGTTTGACACTTTCCACGATACAACTCTTCCAGCCACTGTAAAGATGTAGCCTAAAATGGACTTTTTATCATTCACACATCCTGCATAATCAGCATCACTGAACCCAACTATATCAAGAAAGTCAATTCGTTGATAAGTCAACATATAATCTTCGATACCCTGAAGATACCTTATGACTTTCTTAGCCGCTTTCTAATGGCTAAGACCAGGGTCACTCAAGTATCTTTCCAACACACCTACAACAAAAGCAATATCAGGGCGTGTGCATACTTGAACATACATCAGACTGCCTACAAGTGACGCATAAGGAACGACCTTCATTTCATCCCTCTCTTTATCATTTTACAGACATTAGGCCTTTGACAATTTGTCATCTTTCACTATTGGTGCCTTTCTAAGAGAAAAAGAATGCATGTTGAATCTTTTCAAGATCCGATCAATGTAAGTCTTTTGAGACAATCGAAGAATCTCATTAGCTCTATCTCGAAGAATTTGAATTTCAAGTACATAAGAGGTCTCACTAAGATCCTTCATGTCACAACAATTGTTTTGTCTCAAATAATAGATCAGTGTCATTAGAAGCAAGTAGGATGTCATTAACATACAGTACCAGAAAAATGAAACTACTCCTAATGACTTCGTATATATACACTGATCAAATACATTCTCATTAAAGCTATTTGCAGTGACAGTCATATCAAACTTGAGATACCACTGCCTTGATGGTTGTTTTAACGCATATATAGACTTCCTGAGCTTGCAAACCATGTGTTCTTTACCAGTTATCTCGAAACCAACTAGTTGGGTCATACAGACATCTTCATACAAATCTCCATTCAAGAAGGTGGTCCTCACATCCATTTGATTGAGTTCCAAGTCAAAATGAGCAACTATAACCATAATGATTTGTAATGAATCTTTTGTAGAAACTGGTGAGAAAGTTTCTTTGAAATCAATCCCTTCTCTCTGGCTATAGCCTTTAGCTACAAGTCTAGATTTATACCTTTCTACTTGTCCACTTGAGTCATGTTTAATTTTGTAAACCCATTTGCACCTAATAGGTTTACAACCTTTGGGTCGTTCAACGAACTCCCAAACTCTATTTTGTGACATAGAACTCAACTCATCTTCTATTACATTCATCCATAATGCAGATTGAGGACTATTAATGGCTTCTTAAAAATTGACTGGTTCAGTATTATCTCCCACATCAAACTCATGTTCCTACAAATAGACAATATAGCCATCAAGAATGGCAGGTTTACGTGTTTTTTGTGATCTTCTGACAACAACTCCATCATCCCCAGTATCAATGACTTCATCCTGTGCTTGATTATGAGGTTCATAAATTGAGTGTGTTGCATTGATGATTAAACGGATATGCTGTGATGATGTGATGAAATTTTTTAACTATGAGTTTTGAATTCAAATTTTGAATTTGACTGAGAATTTGTGAACAAAGCATTTTATGAATTCATTATGATTTTTATATGAAAAATGAACACTTCAACGGTTTTGCTTATTCTTCGTTATAAACTTGTTACCCACGAGCTTTAAGCTCACCCCCCTTCCGTCCCCACCTTCAGGTGTTGAGCAAGAGATGTAGTGAAAGAGAGTCAAGGCATAACTCCCAATTTGCATATGTTGTAATTTGAGTTATTTATGTATAATACAAGGATTTATCACTTTTCAAGGATTTCTAGTTCATGTAACTTTTCTCTTTTGAGATTTTGGATTATTGTTGTAATTGTGGCTTGGAATGCCTTTAGAGCTTGTAAAACTATATTCTTTGATGTTAAGGAATTATGACTTATGTATGGATGATGTTGAGTGGAAGTATGCATTTGCGTATATGGATCAGGTTGAGTGAAATTTCGGTATACTTGAGGAAGTTATCGATTTGATATGAATATTTTGATTGTGAATTGTTGTTACATACATATATATAAGTGAGATGTGTTATGAAAAAAAGAACATAGAAATGGTATGAGACTTTGAGCTTTACGATTTTTTTGGATTATGTTCACATTTGTACGACGAGCAATAATACGCATACGTTTTTTGGTTCATGGGTTAGACTCCGAAACGGGGCTCATCATGTTTGGTATCAGAGAAAGAAAAGATTATAAGGAACCACGCTCAAGTATGATGGTATTTTGTTTAGAGTTGGATTTCGGAAATGGGAGCCAGCACAAGATTTGCTCAAAACAATTCTTTTCGTATTTGCGACCTTCAGCTTGAGATTTATACATGTCAACAAGGTAGTTTATCGGTTCATGAGTATTTTACCAAGCTCAAAATCTTGTGGGACGAGTTGCAGATATTACGTCCTCTCCCTTCATGTACGTGTAGTCCTCAGTGTTCTTGCGATTTGTCCAAGAACATACGTGAATTTCATGAAAAGATCAAGTCATGGTTTTTATTAAGGGACTAAATGAACAGTAATCTACTGTTAAATCACAACTGCTATTGTTGGATCCTCTGCCTTTTTTAAATAAAGTTTTTTCCTTGGTTCGTCAACAAGAAAGGTCTGTGGTGGTTTCTGATGTAAATATTTTGGCAGTAAAAGGTTCCACTGCTCCTACCCAATGGAAATTCTCTCATATTCTACTCCTCTGATTTGTATCCATTGTGGCAAGGAGGGTCATACTATTGATAGGTGCTACAAGAAGCACGGGTTTCCTATAAACATGAAGAATGCTAAGAAATCTTCTACTAAAGTGTATGTTAATGTGGTGGATATCAAAGATGCGGTGATTAACTCTGCTGATTCTTTTCCTTCTGCAAATATCGAAGACCAGGCTCCTCCTCAGTTTCAATTTACCAAAGAGAAATATGATCAATTGTTACAGCTCATACAAGGAGCTCCATCCTCTTCTCATCACGTTAATGCGGTTACTATACCCAAACGTGTATCGCCGACGTTAAATCCTACAGGTTTGGTTTCTTTGAACCATGGGTTTATTTCACATCTTTCTTTAAATGTTATTGCTATGGATCATTCCTATTCCAATGAATGGATTATTGATACTGATGCTACGGATCACATAGCATGTTCTTTAGCTCTTTTCATTCTTATAAATTGGTTGATAATGTTTATGTACATCTTCCTAACAATTGCAGAGTAGGGGTTACACATATTGGCATTGTGTATGCCAATAATTATCCTTAATGTTTTATATGTACCTGACTTTACTTTTAATCTTTTGTCTATCAGTAAATTGGTTCATGATATTTCTTGTTGTGTTCTTGTCTCATCTTCTCATTGTATCATTCAGCCATGGAGGGTGATTGGTGTTGTTGAGCATTTCAATGGATTATACAAACTCACTCCCAACGCTCCTTTATCTGCTTCAATTGATGTTTTTGCCAAATCTGTTACATGTAACATCGATGTTTTTGCGAATTCTGCTGCATGTAACAATGATATTTCATTACTTTAGCATAATAGGCTAGGCCATCTTTTTTTTCATCTTTTTTCATCAAACATCTTGTGTTAAAACTCATCAACAAAACAATTTTGTTGAAAGAAAACATCAACATACTTTGAATGTGGGAAGAGTATTGAGATTCCAAGCGAACTTACCTATACGGTTTTGGGGTGAGTGTGTGTTGCATAGTGTATATTTGATCAATCGTATTCCTACTTCTATTCTTCATAACTTTTCACCTTTTGAGGTTTTATATTTTAAGCCACCGTCTTTGAATAATTTAAAAGTTTTTGGTTGTCTTGCTTTTGCTTCTAATCATTTTAATATTCATAACAAATTTGATTCCAAAAAGTATCAAATACATTTTCCTTGGTTTCTCTCCAGGTTTTAAGGGTTTTAAACTATTTGATCTTCACGCTCAACGAATTTTTCATTCTAGGGATGTCTCCTTTTATGAACATGTTTTTTCATTTTTTACACTAACTTCTGATCTGCAGCATTCTCGTTCGTCCATCACTGATCAAGTCATTCTTCCTTCTTCATCAGTTCAGTCGTTAGTTGATGATTTTCCATGTGTTCCTATTATTTCATCCTCTTTTGATTTACCGAACAATATTTCCACATCGCCTGCGGATATTCCCTCCACGATGCCTTCTTCATCTGAGCCTCAACTCCCTGCTCTCGCTCCATCTTCGCAACCTTCGCCTCCGACCGACAGAGTATTCGAACAAAGTTCGAAACATCATATCTTAGTGACTACAATTGCATGGCTGCGCAGCGATCAAGTCCTCACTAACTTTGTAATGTTTTTTCTTATCCTCACCTATCTTCCCATCATTATGCTTTTGCAGCTGCAATTGATCAAGATTTTGAATCTCATACATATGAACAAGCTGTCGTGCATGAGTCCCGGCGCGATGCTATGGTCGCGGAACTCGACGCTCTCTAACAAAATCGTACTTGGGAGCTGGTCAATCTACCTGCTGGTAAGAGTGCAATTGGTTGTAAGTGGGTCTTCAAAATCAAGCGCAAGGCAGATGACTCTGTGGAACGTTACAAAGCTCAACTAGTTGCTAAGGGATATAAGCAACAAGAAGGGGTGGACTTTCTTGACACTTTCATTCTACCGGCCAAGATGACACCAGTACGTCTTCTTCTAGCCTTGGTAGCCATCAAAGGATGGCACTTGCATCAGCTCGATATTAACAACTAATTTCTTCACGGTGATCTTTCTGAAGAAGTCTACATGCAACTTCCTAAGGGTTATGCCACACAGAGCACCAAGGTTTGTCGATTGCTTAAGTCTCTTTATGGCTTAAAACAGGCTAGTCGGCAATGAAATGCTAAACTTACTTCCGCCTTGCTTCAGTATGGCTTCACGCAATCTACTTCCGATCACTCTTTGTTTTTTAAGACAGGGAGTACCCATTTCATGGCCTTTTTATTTTATGTTGATGATGTTATTGTTGCTAGTGATGACTTGTAGGCTATTCATCACATCAAACAGTATTTACATGAGGCATTTACCATTAAAGATCTTGGTGAGCTGAAGTTCTTTCTAGGTCTTGAGGTCGTCAGAACAAAGCTAGGTATTTATCTTTGCCAGAAAAAATATATGCTGGATTTGCTTCGAGACACTCAGTTTTTGGAGTCCAAATCGGTTTCTACTCCTATTTTACCTGAAAGAAAACTATTGAAGGACTCTGGTATTATTTTGGAAGATGTTACTCACTATCGGAATCTTGTTGGCAAACTTCAGTACTTGACCACTACTCGACCCGATATTTCGTTTGTTGTTCAACAATTGGCGCAATTTCTTGACTGTCCTACTTCTGTTCATTTGGCCGCTGCTCATCGTGTTTTACGATATTTGAAGGGCACCATTGGTCAGGGTCTCCTATTTTCCTCTAATAGTGATCTTCGTCTTACAGCTTATTCAGATTCGGATTGGGGTACTTGTCGGGACACAAGGCGATCTATTACTGGTTTCTGTGTTTTTCTTAGTTTTTCCTTGATTTCCTAGAAAACTAAGAAACAATCCACCGTTAGTCGTAACTCGTCCAAAGCCTAATATTGTGCCTTAACGACCGCGACTTGTGAAGTGCAATGGCTTCATTATTTACTCGATGAATTTCTCTTGGCTCCTACTATTCCGACACCTTTGTTTTGTGATAATCAAACTGCTGTTTACTTAGCTCAGAATCTGGTTGTTCACGAACAGACTAAACACATTGACATCAATTGTCATGTGATTCGTGAGAAATTACAGCGTGGCATTATTGTGTTACTTCCGATTTCTTCTACGAACCAGTTGCCTGATTGTTTCACTAAAGCTCTTTCTTCACCCATGTTTCGAGATTCTTTTCGCAAACTAGGATTCCATAACATATACTCACCAGTTTGAGGGAGGGTATTAGAGTTATAATTGACAGTTATGGAATCGATTGTATATATACTTCTCGACATGATTATAATGAAAAAGTTGTTTCCCTCTGTATTTTGATTATTCTGATACCTTCACCAACACCGCCGGAGAAGACAACACCTAACGTCGACCGGAGACGCAGCAGCTGGTCAGAGGGCGGAGGCCAATTGATGTCAGTTGCGGGAGCTGCGTCCGAAGGAGGAAAAAGGTGAAGCAGGCACGCATAAGGTCGAGGAAGGGAGGGAGAGCTGCGTTTTAATTATAACCAAAACAACGTCATTTTCGTTTTAAACGGATGCTCTTGTTGTATCCAAAACGACATCGTTTTAGTTATATGAAGGACGTCCTTCAAGCTAGTCAAAACGACGTCGTTTTGGTAACAACCACAACGACATCGTTTTGGTTGTATTTTGTTTAACTACACCAAAACGACGTCATCTTGATTTAAACCAAAATGACGTTGTTTTGGTTCTATAACGGACGTTCTTCAACTTAATCAAAACGACGTCGTTTTGACGAAAACCGAAATGATATGAAGGACGTTCTGAAGCTAACCAAACCGACGTCGTTTTGATTAACGTCAGCAACTTCAACTTTACTTATCCAAACTGACGTTGTTTTGGAATAAACCTTAAACCATCCTTATTATTCGAGATGACGTCGTTTACGATCAACCATACGACGCTTTTATCGACGTCATTGCCGACACCCATTATTTCCGTCGTCAATATTTTATATTCCCCAAGACAATATTACTGACGGACGTAACAAACCCAATTCTCAATCAAATTTTGCCGTCATTCCATATTTTATCAACGAATATTTTTTCCGTCGCTAAATTACTCAACATCAGCGACGAAACTATACTTTCCGTCGCTAATTTCATACGGTTTCTATTCCGTCGTCAAATTTTCGTCGCTGATCCGCAGTTTTTTTGTACTGAAAGATTTGTTCACTTTTCAATCAATTGTTTTCTTTTTAATTTTCTCATACAATTTAATTAATAAATTATATTTTATTTATGTCTTTATATTTTAATTAAAAATTTTATTTAAAATTTTTATTATTGAAAATGAATTACTATTTTTATTTATTTAATCTCACTAATAAATTATATTTATCAAAATTTAAATTCTTTATTTATCTATTTATACTTTAATTGAAAATTTTAAATTAATATTGTTAAGAACTAATTATTATTTTTATCATGATTTTGTTTAATAAATTGAATTATTAATTAGTATATATAAGTAATTTTGTGTATGATAATTTAAGAATGTGTTAAAATATAATATATAAACTATAAAAGTATGATTAAAAGAGATTTAAAATTTTAAAATAAAATTAGTATTAACTTTAAAAAATTTCACGATGATAATATAAAATATAATTTTAATTTTATTATTATATTAGATTCAATTAAATTATTAGATTTATTAAAATTAACAGACATTATTAATGCATTTTATTTTAATAAAATATTTTATTTTATGCTGCATTTTACTTAATCTTATAATTTTACTATTTATTTATTATATATCAGTTTTATAAGAGTTTGATATCTTTAGTTCCATCAATAAATTTAGGAAACGACTAAATATATGCTAGCTTCTCATTTAACATATTAGATGGGAATTTTTTACATATTTATTACTTATAAAATTAATAATTAGTGACATTAATCAGTCATAGACTCGAAGATGTTCCACCAGATCATCCTATGATATATTGTCGACTCCAACATCCATTGACTAATATATAATGTACACTCTAATTGCAAGTATTATAAAAATAATTAAATAATAATGTGATTAATTTAGCTGAACATATAGTTTCCCTTTTTTGGTAAATAGCTGAACATATAGTTTCCATTTCATCAAATCCAGCTCTTTCTGTATATAATTATAGATGATATTGACACTACGTACTACACCTAATTAAAGAATACTGGATTACATAAATGTACTAAGCGCCATAGTTATTAACGACGATAGAATGTTATGACATCATATTACAACAACAATAGAATTCTAATAAAAATCTAAACGTACGTAATACGTAATTATATTTTTAATTAATTGAAATAAAAATAATATTACAAAACTCAAAAACGTCTGCACTTATAACTCTCACCAACCACATTGGTTGGGAAAAATTGAAGTTTCCACCACCGTCACATCCTTGCTCTCTGTTGCATGCATGCGTACGAGATATTTTGATTGGTTCTGTTTTCATGCACGTGTAGCAACTTTCAATTCTTTTCGAAAAAAATCTATTTTTGTGGCTTTCGTGTATAGTGTATACACCATAAATGTCCACCAAATGCACAACCCATCGCATCCTGCGATGGCATGGCTTGCATTTGCATGCCACAGCTTTTATGTGAATGAGCTCGATGGTGGACATTTATAGTACAATATACTCTAAATTCGTGAAAGGGAAAGATGGAGAGGCGAGTCCGTTAGTGAGTCTAACAAACCAATAAAAAGATCAAAAGGCAAAAGACAGAACATGTGCTTATTTTCCGTTGTCAATTTTAATTTTATCTAAAATTTATAGTTGTTTATATCCGTTCATTAGTTGAAGAGAGTAGCCGCGAGTCATCTAAGTTCGACAGATAGATTCATGTGCTCGTCGGCAAAGTTGCTTTAGCATTGACAACGTAAATCTTAGCATTAATGTCTTTGGTCATTTTCACCACAAAGGGAGGTTTCTGAATTCAATCATTAATGTACTCGTCACGCACTTATTTTCCTCGTACATATATAGCCACCTAAACCGTGGTCCATCGACCTAGTGGGTTAGATAAAACGAACGATGTTGATGTTGATGTTGATGTTGAGGTCGATGTCGGTGTCGATGTGAAGAGAGGAGTTTCGTGTGTATAATATGGTTCTTGGATATTAACTTAATTATCATCATTATTTCATTATCATCGTATTCTCGTATTCTCTAATTACACATGTTTTAAAATGCTATAAACTCAGTAAAATGTTATATATTATTATGCTCCATTCTTTGTTGTATATCATATCATTGCACCATAGAAATCAAAAACAACTACCTGAATTAATGGCTTGTCCCACTGATTGCTGAAGGGTTCTCACTCTGAATCTGCAATGAAAAGGACAAGAACTCATGAGTAGTCACTAAGCTTATTAATTGATTAATTAGGATGGAGAACATATTATGGCTTTGTTTGACATTTCATCATGTCTAATATGTCTTATCTGTCTATAACATATAATGTATAACACGAGCCTTAGTTACGTGTCCAGGATTAAACGTAAAAGTAAATAAACAAAAAATGTGAAAAATATCTATTTTGCTTTTTATAACTTCGAACTAGCTTTTTGACACATAAACTTTCAAACTTTCTCAACGACCTTACAAACATTGATCAATCGGATGTTAATAACATATTTATGGTTTCAAAAAAATCTTAACATTGACGACTTACTCACTATAAGAAATTAATACAATCCATGAAGTTTTATTGACAAAACGTCACGGATTGTAAAGACTTTTTGTGATGTTTAAAAAACGTCACGAAAATTCAAATTTTAGTGACGTTTTATACAAATGTCACAAATTTGTAATACCTTTTGTGACGTTTTTTTATTAAAACGTCCAAAAATAAAAACCGCGACGTTTTGTTGAGTAAAAAGTCGCGGTTATTTTTGGGCTTTTGTTTACTTAAGATTTAAAAGTTCATCTTTCTTCATAAAACGTCGCGAAAATTTGTAACACTTTTTGTGACGTTTTTTATTAAAACGTACTCCCCCTTACCCATTAATACAAACATCTTTTAACTTTATTTTTCACAAAGCCAAAAGAGGTAACAATCTTATCAAACTTAAAGTACCACTGTTTGAAAGCTTGTTTCAAACCATATATTGATTTTCTTAGTTTACAAAGCTTGTCAGACTTTTCTTAATCATGAAATCCTTCAGGTTGCTCGTTATAGACCTCTTCATAAAGGTCTCTATTCAGGAAAGTAATTTTAACATCCATCTGATGTAGTTCTATACCATAATGATCAATTATTGTCATAATCACTCTGAATACATCCTTAGAGGATATTGAAGAAAAGGTAACATTAAAGTCAATAACTTCTCTTTAAGTTAACAACAGGCTGAGCTTTAAACCGCTCAACTCTACCTTGAGAGTCTCTTTTAGTCTTGAAAAGTCATTTACAACTGATAGGTTTGTAATTTTGAGGTAAATAACAAGCTCTCAAACCTTATTGCACTTCGCAGATTGCATCTCATAACTATAATGGAAATAGTCATCAATGAATGACAGAAAATATTTTGAATTGTACAAGGTAACTTTATAAGGTCCACATAAATCTATATGTACGAGATCTAATAAACCAAAAGCACGAGTTAAACTTTTTCCTTATTTTGGTCTACTTACCCTTGCAATAGTCAATACATATTTTCATATCATTAAAACCTAAAGTTATGATAATGTTTTCCTTACTCAATCTTTCAACTCTATATGTGGAAATGTGGTCGAGTCTTATATGTCACAATATATATGACTTATCCTTTATTGGAGTCTCTTTCTAGTGAATTTTTAGTAATATGCAAAGAAACATACATCTCATGAGGGAAAAGATACATTAATTATATGTAAACCATACGACAAGAAGGCATTACTAATATGTTTTGCATTGAAGGATAACTGTAAAACATAAGCATCAATGACAAAACTATAACCTTCTTTTTTCAAAACTGATACAGAGATTAAATTTCTCCTAAAAAATGGTATATAAAATGAGTCATGTGAAACAATAACAAACCCTATATCAAGGTTTAAACATACATCTCTTTATAAACATTACATTCACTTCTTTATTACTGCCCACTATTAGTTTTTCCTCCTCTTTATTTGACTTTTTTTTTGCTTATGAACTTGTGCATTGTAGAGGCAACATGATTGGAGCCTCCGTTATTTTACTACCAAGAATTTAATGTGGCTATAGCAAGATTTGAGGGACTATAAGAGTAAATGTAATAAATGTATACGAGAAAGACGAAGAAGCATTAGTTCATTAATGTAAAAAAAAGCTTTCTTTTACCTAAATTTTGGCATGTAGTTAATACGCAGTCTACTTATAGCTAAGTGAAAGTAAGCAAGCATGACCTTTTGGCTATGAAAATATATTCGTAACCAAAAGTTTTTACCTACAAAAATTAAAAAAATGTAGCATATTCTAAATTGTAGTTATTCTAAACACCTCGAGATATGCTACTTTTTTTTAGCTATAAATTGAAATTCGTAGCTAAAAGTTAATCTTTGGCTATGATTTGAAATTCATAACTAAAAGTTAATCTTTGGCTACGTATCTAAGAGTTTGAGAATTTGACCTTTTAGCCATTAAAAAAATGTAGCCTATACTAAATGCTTTTTAGCTACGATTTTAAAGACTAAATTTCAACTACAAATTTTAATTCATAGCCAAAAAAATGAAAGGGCCTTAGAAAAGACCTTTTAGCTACCATTATATTTTGCAAAGAAGATGAATGAAAACATTTTGCTACGAATATACCAAAAGAAGAAGAATGAAAACATTTGATTATAAATATAATTTCGTAGTCGAATGTTTTAACTAAAATTATATAGTATGTGATTTATAGGGACGAAAACCATTTTATAGCTAAAAGCATTTGTCTCTGAAAATATATTTGTAACTAAAATTTTAGTTACGAATATATTAACTAATGGTTTTATTCTAATTTAGAAATTTTTACATAAAATTTATGTACTTATTTTATTTTTAATATTTTTAATTTCATTTTAACTGCAACTCAGCACTATTAAAGTCTTAATTGTTACTAACAAATAGGTGTATGTGCAATAAGTGAGCCTCCAAGTAAATTTATAACTCTCACCAATCACATCGGAGATTGGGACCTTTGCTTCAGATCATGTAATCGTCATAATATCCACATTTTGTCTAGCTAGTATCGGAAAAAATGAAGCCGATAAGCTCACGATCATGGACTCATTGATTGTTTCCTTGCTTCATGCACATGTGGCAACTTTCAATCCTTTTCCAAAGCCCTTCCGTGCGGCCTTCGAACTAATTGTACACACTATAAATGTCCACCCAATGCACGACCCATCACATCCTTATTCACTGCCGTGACGATGACGTGGCTTGCCATGCCACATGCTTGCTGCCATAGTTAATAAATTAAAAATCTCAATTCACTAACACCATGCAACTGAATTGATAAGGATTTTTTCTGAATTAAACAAGGTTACAGGTTTGAACCTCTCGTATATGCACTTATTTAAAATTTAGAATTAGAGCTTTACTTTTTATAAGAAATTTATCTAGTTTAAACAAGAATTAATCTGAATGAATGACTTCTCATAATTAAGACTCTCCTAAAACACGTAGTAGAAAAAAAAAATCTATTCACTACTAGCTTTGCTTTTGTTTTTATAACTTACCCTGCAAGTATGAGATGGCATGGTATACCAGCTGCTTGCTAGTATAGTTCCAAACTTGGTTTTTAATATTGTGTAAAAATAATAATTTATAATTTTCAAAATTACATTAAATTATTTTATATTATATATAATATTTATTAATAAAGTATTAATAAAAATATTTTATTTTTAAAAATAAATAATTTAACAATTATTATTTATAAAATAATATTTAATTTATATATTTTAATTATTAAATCAAAATTTATTTGAAATTTATATATTTTAAAATATATTTTAAATTTAATTATATTTATTAATAATTATTAAATTAATTTTATATATTAAATTAAAATTGTGATTATGTCTAATTAAATGTAAGATGAAATGGAATGTGAAAATAAAATTCTTAAAAAATTCAAAATTTTGATAAATACAAAATTTAAATTATTTTCATTGTTTTACAATAAATTATTATATTTAGATCATTATTATATATAATTATTATATATATAAATAATTAGAATATAATAAAGATATATATAAATTAAAATAAATAAGATATTAAAAAGTTAAATTAAATAAACTACAACCGTACAATAAGACAATAAATTATTTTATAATTTTAAAAAAAACTTAAAAATTTATTTAAAATAATACCTAATATTAATCGATATTAATATAATACCGTATCAACACCTAAATCGATACAATATCCGGTACATTGGTTGGATGAGCTGAATATACGTACGTTGTGTGAGCTATCGTGCAGTGAGTGGTTTTTTTTTTTGGTTACAGTAGAAGAAGAAACAACACATTAACAACTAAATAAAATCCTTTGCACATCTGCGCATAGACGGTGACTTAAACTAGGAGGGGGTAAGTTAGAGGCACTCAATAGATGCACCTGTCAAACTCAAATGAGCCAAAAAAAAAAAAAAAAAAATCAGCACATTGATTACCTTCGTTTAAGACATCTGAAAGTGTGTAATAAGAAATCATGTCAATCGATTATAGATCACAGCATTCAGGCTTTCCAGTTTCCGTGACTTCACGGAGCCCACTCTTTATCAGATCTTAATAAAGATAAGTTGTTGGAAATTTTTAGAAGTGCGGTTTTTATTTGGCTATTAATGATTATTAATTCATTTTTTTTACGGATTGTATATATTTTGATTAGTGAATATATTAACGGTGTAATTGTGATTTTGTATTGATGTTATGTAAATCAGTCCATTATTATTGTAACGATTTCAAGATTTATTCTAGTGAAGCTTATCCTTTCAAAAAATTGTCTTCTTTTCTATCAAGTATTTTCTCTTTTTATTCTTAATTGTTTCATTGGAGTTATTTGTTTATTGTTCTTTCGTTAAATATTGTTTAGAAAAATCTTTTGACGAGGTTAACACGAGTTAGTCGTCTTATTGGTATGAAATTTTTTTACGAAAAGTGAAGTTCAGAGATAGTATCAAGGGTTGAGTGGTGTCGGCTTGGTAAAGCCTTAAATAAATTTATTGTACTTCGGTAAACGTTATTAAGCTGAGTAGGACCTCGTAGACGCAGACAAAATGTATCGAACTGTATTACTAAATTTTTTGTGTTAATTTATTTTTTATTCTCTTAATTGTTCTAATTTTTTTGCTAAAAATAAATCAAAAAGTTTGCAAAACTACCCCTACAATTTTTCAAACTGCTATAAAATTGGTATAAATAAATAATAAATAAAATTACAATAATAAATAAAATATAGAACAAAATAAAATAAGTAAAATAAATAATTTTAGTGAAATGTTTATTTAACTAAAATTATGTAATCTATGATAAAAAAGTGATTTATAGCGATAAAAATCATTTTATAACTAAAACATTTGTTTACGAAAATATATTCATAATTAAAATAAATATAAATTTTTTAGCAATAAATATATTTTCGTAGTCAAATATTTTAACTGAAATTATAGGACTTTTGACTTTTACCTACCAAACTCATTTTGTAGATAAAGCTTTTTGCTATGAAAATATATTGGTTAGACAAAGGAAGAAAAAAAGTGATTCACGTATCAACGTTAAGTACGACTTTTACCTACTAGTTTAAAAACGTAGTATAAAATGAATAGGTCGATTGATCATTTTTTTTTTGGTTATAGTTTCTGTTTTATTTTCAATTTTTGTTTTAAAATTTATTTGATTGTTAATGATGATGTAGTTATATTTTATCATTGATAATAATTACATTTTAGATAAAACTTAAAGATAAACTATTTTAATTAAATAATTTCATTTAATCTCTTATATAATATTTATTAACAAATTATTAATAAAATTATGTTATTTTAATAAGATAAATAATTTAAAATTTAAAATTTTATTTATAAACTAATATTTATATGAAATATGTTTTAATTATTAAATCAAATTTTAGTTGAATATTTTATATTTTAAATTTAATTATATAATAAAATAAAATAATTCATAATTTTATGGATAATTAATTTTAATTTATTAAATATATAAATATAAGGTTGAATTAAATTATTCATAATTTTATTAAAATTAAATAATATATATTTAAATGATAGTAAATCAGATTATGAAAAGAAAAAATAAGAAAAAATAACTTTTATAATTTTCATAATTTTAAAAATCGGAAGAAACTAAAACCAAAAAGCGAAACTAAAAATTCAAACAAATAATTTTTTTCTAAAATTTAAAAACAAAATTTAAAAATTAAAATAAAGCTTGTCAAATCATTGCTAAAAGAGACGCAATCGATAAGCTACTTTGTTGTAGTGATCATTGACTACCCGTTTGGAGTGAAGGTGTGTCCAATATGTTCGAGAAGACAACGTTTTAGATTAAATCAGACCACTGATTATGAGCCAAATATGATCTGATGATAAATCTTCAAGTGGGCTGGAGCTATTTAAGTTACAAGAGCCCAATTCAGCTTTTATACAAAATCGACCCAATGTAAAGCCTTCAGTCATGATTAAGTCTTCTAGAAGATCTCCACGCACCTGCACTTCACCAGATTGAGTCACTCAACATTGACAGCTGTAAAACTAACCGATATTGTTATTCTGTTATCAATAACAATCATTAGATCAAACAAACAAAAGATCAATGGTCAGCAACAATTCTTGTATCATGTATAAATATAAACATCCATCAATGAAAGAGAAGTAGAGCATTTTATTACAGAAATCAAATTCTTACATGATATCAGAGCTTTTACAGACAAATCGTCAAATGACAGCTTCTTCCTCATCTGATACTAGTCATGTTATTTCCTCCGAAGCTCCTCTTGAATTTTCTGCCCTTACAAAAACCCTGAACTTCAATCTTCCTCTTAAGCTTGATCAAAACAATTATCTCAACTGGAGCCACAAATCTTAGCAGCCATTAGAGCGCTAGATTTAGAAGTTTATATTTCTTATGATCATCCTCCACCACCGACCATTTTATCCACTTCTGCATTAGATGGATCCTCCACTTCTATTTCCACTCCCAACCCAGCCTATAAGACCTGGAAACGTATTGACCAGCTTCTGCTTTGCTGGCTACTCACCACAATTGGTGATTCTGTGATTGGGCAAGTGAATCATGTCAGTTCATCCAATGAGCTTTGGCAGATCCTAGTCCAACTTTATGCGCAAACCTCTCTAGTAAAGGTTTTGCAGCTCAAACAGAAACTCTCTTCTATGTAAAAAGGTGCCTCCTCCGTTGCTGAATATATTCAGCAGATCAAGACCATTGGAGATTCCCTAAAAGTTGCTGGTCATGCTGTCACAGAACAAGAACTTGTTCTTAGTGCACTAAGTAGTCTAGGCAGTGAGTATGATTCAGTTGTGGTTCTTTTAACAAGTTCGCTTGGTATTTCTTCTCTACAGGATGTTCTCTACACACTTATGATGCATGAGACAAGACTAGAGCAGCAACATGCTAACTCTCAAATCTCCATTCCTAATGCTTCTGTAAATCTGGCTCAGCATTTTCAGAAGCCTCACAGGGCTCCTTCCAACAGTCGTGGTTCATATAGAGGAAGAGGAAGTCGCGGACGAGGGGGCAGAAACAATCGTCTTAACTGCCAACTCTGTAGCAAACAGGGTCATGATGCCTTGAAATGTCACAAAAGATTTGACATTCATTGGCAAGGTCCTAGACCAGCTCCTACTCAACCTAATTCAGGTCCTCCATTACCACAACAAGCCTATTTGGCTCATCACACTACACAGAACTCTACTGACTCAAATTCAGATCCAAATTGGTTCATTGACAGTGGTGCCACAAATCATGTTACTGCAGACCTCTCAAACCTCACACTCCACAATTCCTATACAGGCAAACATCAGCTCACAGTTGGTAATGGTACCCATCTTCCTATCTCTCATATTGGTACTTCCTCTATTCCCACCTACACTACCACTCCACTCACACTACAAAATATCCTACATGTACCTCAAATCAGCAAAAATCTGATCAGCATTTCTCAATTAACTAAAGATAACAACATTATTGTGGAGTTTACTGACTCTTACTGTGTTTTCAAGGACAAAATTACAGGGAAGACACTACTCAAGGAACTGCACAAGAATGGTATGTACAGCCTTGAAGCCTCCCCATCCTCTACTTCTATCCAATCTCGGTTTAATTTCCCTAAATCATGTACTGCATTGTTTTCTGAGTTAAATGTAAACATGCGGCATGCTCGATTAGGACATCCAAATGCTTCTGTTTTTCAACATGTTCTACAATCAATGAATCATAAATTTTCTTCTCAATCTCTTCAGTTTTGTGATTCATGTCAGTGTGGTAAACAACATAAACTACCATTTCAATCACATCCTATTTATGTCACTAAACCTCTAGAAATAATTCACACCGATGTGTGAGGTCTTAGTCCTTATCTTTCTACAGATGGGTATAGATACTACATTATTTTTGTGGATGCATTTTCCAGATTTACTTGATTTTAACCCCCTCAAAAACAAATCAGACACATTAGCAATTTTTACCAAATTCAAAGATTCAGCTGAATTACAACTAAATCAGAAAATAAAAGCTCTCCACAGTGATATGGGTGGAGAATTTACTACTCTATTGCCCTTTCTTGCAACCCATGGAATACAAACCCGATTCAGTTGTCCTTATACCCATCAACAAAATGGAATTCCGGAAAGAAAACACAGACATATAACAGAAACTGGCCTCACACTACTCTCTCATGCCAAAATGCCACTGATTTTTTGGTTTGAAGCATTTCAAACCGCAACATATTTAATTAATGTTCTACCCAGTCCAACAATACAAAATCTATCACCTTTTCAAAAGCTTTTTCATCAAAAACCTTCCTACATTCATCTTCGAGTATTTGGTTGTGCTTGTTTTCCCTTCCTACGATTCTACAATAAACATAAATTGGGTTTTCATACCAGTAAATGTCTCTTTCTTGGGTACGGTCCCTTTCATAAGGGCTACAGGTGTCTCCATCCTAAAGGGTATGTTTACATCTCTAGACATGTTACATTCAAAGAAAAGGACTTTCCTTATTCAGATATTTTATGTAAACCTTCTTCTTGTTCTCCAGCATCTTCTAGTCTCCCATTTTCTGTCCTAACAGATGCTATACAGGCTATTCCTGCTTAGTCTCGGCCAGTGGCCTCTTCACTGCAACAACATCCTTCATCCACTGCACCACAGGTAAGCTCTTCTGCTCATACTTTATTTGATCACTTATTATCTTCACATACATCTTCTAATCACTCTAAAGACCACCCTGTCCCACTCCTATTCCCCAAACCACCATTCCCATTATTACCAACTCTCACCCAATGCAAACTCGCTCAAAGAGTGGTATCTATAAGCCTAAAGTTTATCTTTCTCATTTCTCCTCCATCCCTAATTCAACACCCCAAACTCCTACTGAAGCTCTCAAAGATCCTTTACGGCAACAGGCCATGATTGAAGAGATTCAAGCCCTCAAACTCAATAACACTTGGCATTTTGTCCCCTATACTTCATCTATGATGCTGCTAGGTACTAAGTGGGTATTCCGAATCAAGTACACATCCACTGGTGCCATTGACAAATACAAGGCTCGCCTAGTAGCCAAAGGATTTAGTCAGACACCAGGTTTTGACTTTACAGAAACTTATAGTCCTGTAGTAAAGTCATCAACTATCAAGGTCATGCTTTCTCTTGCAGTTTCTCACAATTGGGACATCTAGCAAATTGATATCAACAATGCATTCCTACATGGCTCACTACTTGAAGACATCTACATTACTCAATCTACTGGTTTTACTGATCCTATACGGCCCACCCATGTTTGTAAGCTTAACAAAGCTCTCTATGGCCTAAAGCAGGCTCCAAGGGCCTGGTATAATACTCTCAAGTCTACACTGCTACAATGGGGCTTCCAGCATTCAATGTCTGACACATCTTTATTCTATAAGCATCACAAAGGTTCCCTATTGCTCTTATTAATATATGTTGATGACATATTAATAACAGGGAACTCACATCCAAACATCCAGCAGATCATACAACAATTAAACAGCAGATTTGCCTTAAAAACATTGGGAAGTATTAATCATTTTCTTGGTTTTGAGGTTTATAGGGACGAGACAGGTTTATACCTTTCTCAAAGGCAGTACATATTGGATCTACTTGCTCGTGCAAAAATGACAGCCTGCTCTCCTTGTCCAACTCCTCTTGCACTTGGTACCAAGCTATCTGCTCTTGATGGTCATCCCTTTGCTGATCCCACTATGTATCGCAGCATCATTGGTGCCCTTCAGTACCTGTGTCACACACATCCTGATATTAGCTTCACAGTCAACCGATTAAGTCAATTTTTATCAAACCCTTTACAAGAGCCCAATTCAGCTTTTATACAAAACCGACCCAATGTAAAGCCTTCAGTCATGATTAAGTCTTCTAGAAGATCTCCACGCACCTGCACTTCACCAGATTGAGTCACTCAACATTGACAGCTGTAAAACTAACCGATATTGTTATTCTGTTATCAATAACAACCATTAGATCAAACAAACAAAAGATCAATGGTCAGCAACAATTCTTGTATCATGTATAAATATAAACATCCATCAATGAAAGAGAAGTAGAGCATTTTATTACAGAAATCAAATTCTTACACAATAAAGTTATTGACAACAAAATTCATACTTTCAAGATGGATGAGTATGATTGCTTTGTCTTAAGCATTTTATCTAGGCTTGGCAAAGGTTTGCTCGGACCGACCCGAATTTAGTTTGAATTCAATAAATTTTGTTAAAGTTAATTAAGATTTGGATTGAGTTTCAATTTTATTTTTCAAATTATGAATTTTGGACCAGACTTGAAAAATTGACTCGTTCTAAAATATAATATTTAAAAAGAAAGGTCATTTTTACCTTTTTAAAATTAAAGCATATATTTAATTAGGCTTAATTAAGATCCAACTCTCTCCCTACCCATTACCATTTACGAACCACCTAACCAGGTTCCTTATTAATTTGTTCCAATTAAAATATTTCTTATAATGTAAAAACAAAGAACAAAAAGTGGCTAAGACATTCACTAAGCTATTGATAGTAACATAATGTAGTTATTACACAAGAGTGGAAATACATTTTTTTTTTTATGGAAAACGACGCCGTATTACCGCCTTCCACATTCGTCACTAACACCTCTTTTGTTTTTTTACATAAACAACTAAAATTAAGGTAAAGCATACATTATAAACCAAACGACAAGAATTGAATTAGACGAAATTGGATTGAGTAGGAACCATAAGAGGCTTAAAATCATGACGTAGAGTTGCATCCCAAACTTTGTCAATGTTGGTCATGGAGTAGTAGGAGGAGGAGCCACATTCATTCTCCTTCCAACCCTCTAAGGCATGCACTATTCCAGCTACACGCCATGCACTCATCACTCTTCTTGGCAACCAGTTCTGACCATTTTGATTTTTTCAAGTTTTAGTTCATCCAAACATAGCTAAACGCAAACCATATACGTTTGTGTTAATCAAATGCTTACCTCACATGAGTCCACATTTTCGAGATTGGATGGAGCTACCATGGCTGGTGTGGTATGATAAAAGCAGTCATTGCGTGATTTCTTAGGTGGGAATTGCGAGAAAGGAACAAAAAATGTTCCTCTTGCTGCCTTCTTTTGTTCTTGTTCTCTCAATCCGTCACCTACTAGCCATACCTGAGGTCACAAGATTCCACTTTATTACAAGCATTATAATCACTGTAAAACACATGCAACTTCCTGGCTATGAGTATACCTTTGGATAGGAAGATGCAGAAATTAACAAGTTGGTGCTCTCTAAGTTGGCCCCAAGAGATTTTTTAAGCTTCTCATACACATCATGGCTTGTGACAGCTACCTAAAATCAAATTGTATTAATCGTGAAACCAATGATTTATAAAAGAGAAAGTGATCTTAACACGATAGTGACGTACCTTGATTTGTCTTTTGCATAAGACGAGAACAACAACATGAGCAACCTTAGTAAGGTTTCCGGTAAGAAACACTCGTGTTGTTCCTTTAGGTATATTGTTAAGTACAACAGCAACTGCAAGACTAGTCCCATCGACAACCTTAATCTTCAGACGTGGATGTTTCCGAACATAAAGCTCACCATACATGTTCAGCTCATCCCCCTGGAAATGTATGCATGCCTAGTTACAGTAAATATAAGGGATTTAACCTAATGACATTGAACTGTACGTTCGAAGTGCTTGCCTGATTCAAAAGTCCAAGACTTACGACTTTAACACCTTTATCTTCCGCTTCAAGTATGGCTTCCTCAATCAACTTATTGATAGATTCGCTCTGCTGTTGTATGAAGTACTGCCATGTTCATATGCTTTCTATCATTAACTACTCTAAGACATTAGTTAGAGTATGTGTGTGTGTGTGTATATATATATATATATATATATATTGACTGAATAGAGGTGATCTACAAGTCCACGCAAAAGTGAGTGCTTACTTGTACGCTGTACTTTGTTACGACCCATGTTTGTAATTTGACTTTGTCAAAACGATGCCTCTCAAAAACAAAAGTGCGACCACATGTCCAAGTTAAGGTCATGGTCCACAGAGTGATAGGCCACATTAACCAGAGGTACCAATTGGATGGGGTGTAGGGTTTAGAGGCCAAACAGGCAAATCCCATACGGAGATGGTAGATTGAGTCTGGTTTCGTTAGGTGAGTTAGATGCACCACATCTGGGGAATCTTCAGGTCTCCTCAGTGAACTTTCGTATAACGTATCAGAAGATTTGTCCATGGTCCCATACACGTAGTCGTAGAAAGGCATGAAAAGTGAGTAATTGGTGCGGAATTGTGTGTGATGAAGGGAATGAAACCTGCGATGAGAGGATAGATAATCAATCAAATCAAGCACAAAAGGTGTTAAACTATAAAATCAAGCACAGATCGTGAAATGGAAGAACTTACGATGGAGTATACATTAAGTACTTGAGAGGAGGGAAGATGGAGAAGAAGAACTTGGGAATGAGCTCAAAGTTGCAGTGCCCCATGTTATTCATGAAGTCGATATATGTGATGTAACCAACAAAGGAGAAAATAGATGCTGTTCCACTGAATACCGTTGTAAGCAATGGTATTGCAAAAAGCGTGAAGTATGTTATATGTTCAGCAAATGGATGTATAACAGCTGCAATGGCCACCATTAACGTAACATAATAAAAATCTAAACAAGTTCACATAAATTTAATGATATAGGGAACAGTTGTCCTGTCCTTTACGTACATTCATCATTCTTGACAGGAATTAAAGAGAAAGTGATGACTCAGTAAAATCGTACCAACATGAAGAAATTGAAGAAAAAAAAGAATAACAGACTGTTTGAAAACTTTTTAATTAAATTCATTAACAAATTGGATTCAATTATATTAATGAGATTGAATTGAATTCAATTTATATTGTTTGGAATAAACTCAATAATATTATAAAGGAATTCAATTACTTTGTTTAAAATGAGAATGAATATAGTGAGTAACGAGAATGAATATTATTATTATTATAATAATGATTAGTTAAGAGGAAGGAATGATTACCATTAACAGAATTGAATTGTAAAAATATTAAGAAATAAAATTTATTATATTTTAATTAATTAATTAATTATATTTCAATTACTTATATTGTAATTAATCGATTACAATATATTGATTAATTAAAATATTATAATTAATTATATTATAATTAATTAATTAATTACAATATTTTAATCCATGAATGAATTATATTTTAATTAATTATATTGTAGTTAATTAATTATTAATAATATTTTAATTACGAATCTTTGGAATCCAACCAAGTGAAGCGTAAAATAGTGAAAAGGTGTCATCTTCAAGCTTCAATGTAATTAAATTCCTATATTTAAAGAAGTGAATTCAATTTATAAAAAGAATGAGTTTTAATTACATGCGTAAATTGATCGCATCTATTTTTTTTTTACTTTTAAACATTTAAATTGAATTCAATTCATCACACTTTTCCAACTATCCCCTAACTAAGAAACTTACAAGTGATGGGTTCGGTGACAATAGAAGAGTGATGATGTGAGTGATAACGAGAGTAGAGATAGTGATGATGCAGAGCTCGATGAAGCCAATAGTAAATGAACTCAACCGGTCCTACATGAAGAAGAGCACTAAGAATCACACCGTCCGTTCTCCAGAACGGCAGGTGAGTAGTCCCTGGATTTATCATAAGAAAAATATAGAACACAAGCCCATTGAATAGTATCTGATCATCCCTGAAAATGTCAGATTCATGAGATGTTACATGTATATATAATCTACAAATAAGTCTAATAATACAATTCAAATG
Source organism: Erythroxylum novogranatense (assembly GCA_029891385.1). Taxonomy (NCBI): domain Eukaryota; kingdom Viridiplantae; phylum Streptophyta; class Magnoliopsida; order Malpighiales; family Erythroxylaceae; genus Erythroxylum; species Erythroxylum novogranatense. The sequence goes on from CM057232.1 coordinate 2,427,718, forward strand.
TATATGTTATTGTACGGAACCTACCAGCTTCTTTCTCGATCGACTTGGTCGAACTCAATGCCTTTGTCGACGATCCTGTTACTTCCTTTGGCGGTTCTGTAACGTGAAAGGCTGATCCATATCTGGTTGTGAAGCATTCTCCACAAGAGAAAGGGGAAGATGAGAAAGCTTGAGATGTCCTTCTCATCCTTCACAACCATGTTATAGGTTCTGTGGATCGCCCATGGAGCTAGTAACAAATACTGGTTCAAGTAATAACATACACAAAACACAACATGAAAGTAAGTCGTAAGATTCTGAAAACTCACTGGAACAACAAAGTTCATGCAACAAATTTTGTTTCACGTACATTCCTATCTTAATTACATTTTGCAGATACATAATAGTGGCACTGCGAGTGTGATTCAGAGAAAGAGTAATAAGAGAAGAGGAGACCTTAAAGCTTCCAAGAGGCTTCCAAGGCCACTCACTGAGAATTCCAGGCATGGATGCCATATTTTTGCTAGCTTTTGTTGTAAACTTTAAGTGTATGCCTCTGCTGCTTCTTTTTTCTAGCCAGCTATATACCAACTCAGATCCCAATTTTCACATATATATATAAGGAAAAAAGAGGGCAGTGTGATGTGAGGCGCAACACTTAATGACGTCATAAGCCTCCGTCTCTCCTAAGTGCACACAAGTACTTTCTTTTTCAATAAAAAAATGTTAACAAAAATATCCTGATAAAAATCTGGCTAAAATATAGGTTCTAAAGAAATCTAAGGGTACATACCTTTACATTTAGGCTGTCTTTAACTTAAGATTTATAATAAAATTAAATGATTTATAATGAAATGAAAAGCAAACGAATGTAATATTATAAAATTGTTGTGGGAGGAGGGAGAATGGTTCATAATATAATATAATGAAATGTTATTTAAAAGAAAGGTTTATAATGTAATATAGTGAAATGTTGTTTATTATTTTACATTTCATACTAAACATCTCAAATCAAAGATAACTTATTTTTATTGTTTAAGATATAATGAGATGTAATACGAAATATTCTCTTACTATCATATTCTATTATAAACTCACTTTCTAAATAATAGAATGATATTACATTATATTTTCTTTCGTTAATAACTACCAAATCAAACGTAGAAATATTGTTTTAATCAGCCGTCGTTAAATTTTGGAAATGACAAACTATATGCTTTTCATTTAACATAATAAATGGGAAGAAATTATTTTATAGAAATATTTTATTACTTATAAAATTAATAATCATCGTACAATCTATTGCCAACTGCAACATGTCGTGTCGGAGTGATTAATAATGTACAGTGTAATCACAGGTACTACAAAATAATTAAATTATAGATGATGTTGATACTGCGTACGCCTAACGAATACGAGATTACATAGATGCATGACGATAGCTATTAATGACAATAGTGGCATTAAAATGTCGTGGCATCATATTAATCGTAAAATATAACAGAAATAATTACAAAATCTTAATAGAAATTTTGTTGAGACTTAAGATTGAAAAAAATAAAAATGTAAATATAGTTTTAACCAATAAAAGAATATATAACAATAGTGTAAAATACAAACAAACAAGTGGTGTCAAAATAGTAGGTATTGTTTTTGGTGATTGTCAAAGTTGAAATAAATAAATAAAATCAATGATAACTAGTTATAATTCTCTAATTTTTATAATAAAATTCTTCTATTCTTACCTTTAATTTTTATTATAATTTAGGAGTTTTTTTTACATAAAATTTATGTATCTATTTTATCATCAATATTATCAATTTCATTTTAACTGCGACTCAACTATATGCAAGTCTTAATTGTTCCTAACAAATGTGCAATAAGTGAGCCTCCATTTAAATTTATAACTCTCACCAACCACATTGGAGATTGGTTGGGCAATTTCCCATTGCTCCTTTGCTTCATATCATGTAATTGTCATAATATCCTCATTTTGCCTAAACATTATCGGAAAATACGAAGCCGATAAGCTCACGAGCATGAACTTATTGATTGGTTCTTTTCTTCATGCGAATGTAGCAACTTTCAATCCTTTTCAAAAACCGGTTTTTGCCGTTTTCGAACTAATTGTGTACACTATAAATGTCCACCGAATGCGCGACCCATCACATCCTTATTCATTGCGCTGACGATGACCCGGCTCGCCATGCCACATGCTTCCTATCATAGATAATAAAATGAAAATCTCAGTTCACTCTGGGATGCCAATTGCTTGATAGCCTAGTTCAAAACTTGGTTTTTAACTTTGTGTAAAATAATAATTTATAATTTTCAAAATTACATAATTAATTTAGTTTAAATCTTAAACTCAATCATATAATTCGTTTTTCATTTTCTTTTCGATGGGATTGGGAAGATAATGTTGCTTGCTACTATAATGGCCTTTTCAGCAATGTCCAGTCAGGTCTTAGAATTTCGATGCGACGCCTCCAAGATTGCACGTCAAGAGTCCACTCCGTCTTAGAATTTCAATGTCATTGACGAATTACCTATTCCAACTAATCTGTTTTTTTTAATCTTATTTATATATTTATGTAAATTTAATTTATATATTTATGTATAATATACGTAAATATATAAATAAAATATAATAAAAATATCGTAATAGATCTGATATTTATGATTGAGATGCATAACTGAATATTTATCATTTGTTTCTTTCTTCGATTTTTACTTAGAAGTTAGAACAAAGTATAGTTATTAGGAAGGAAAGTGAGCATAAGGTCTAAGGTTTGAGTCTCGGCAGTGATAGTGTAGGAGCTTATCGAATGTAGTGACTCATTGTACGTACTAAACACTGAGTCGCCTTTTTTAAAAATTGACTGGAATCAAACTGTAATTTACCTCTCTTACATAATATCAAGTCGACGTATGGGGCTTTTGAGTACGAGAGTATAAGAGTAGCAGTGAGCCATCGCCCTCCTGCAGACTAAGCTCAACAGATATGTTCGTAATAAATGCACACCATCTTTTTGTTACGGTGTTTTAATTTGTGCCGTTTAATAAATGCGTTAATTTTTTATGAATACATAAATAAAATTTAATAAAATAAGCTCCGGAAGTCACTAACCAATTACCTTCAGAGTTACTTTAGTGTTTATTTGGTGTAACTTTTGAAGAATGAATAAACACTTTTTCAGTAGCAAAAGTTAAAAAATATTTTTATTATAAAATAATTTTTTTAATATATATAACTTTTGGCAATAAAATACAACTTTTAAGAAACTCAAATTTGAAGCTTCTAAAAAGGTAAATTTTTAAATCAATTAATGAACCTATTTTTAATTTATTTTATCTTTATGTTTTACACATGAAACCTACAATATTCACAAACATATATTCACGTTTATTTTGATATTTATATAATATTATTTAACTTTTATATATTTTAATATTACTTTTATTTATGTTATAATTCATATAAAGGATTTGGTTTATTTTCTTTTGTGTTTCATATAGTTTAAAATTATATAATAATTAATATATTGTGTTTTGTATATTGTTTAATACTCCTTTCTGTTCAAAATAAGTGTCGTTTTAGAGATGCACAATTATTATGAAAGCTAGTGAAATGTTTGATGTACCCTTATTAATTGCATGTTGAATTGCCTTGGAAATATAATATGTATATTTATGATGTGAGGAGATTAAAAGATAATTTTGGAAAAAAATTATAAACATGTATGAAAAATCGTGAACTACACTTACTTTAAATAGGAGGAGTATATTTTAAATAATATTTATATACATAAATAAATTTATTATAAAATAAAATATAGTTAAAATTAAAAGTATATTTTATTTTTATATTGTTAAGCTATCTATTGTATAAAACTCTTTCAAAAACATATTTTCTTAAACAACAACTGATTTCTTAAAAAGTACTAACTTTTTAGAAAAACTCTAATTCACTTATTCATGTATTTCAAACCCAACATCGACAGGGTAACTCTAAGCATTAATGCCCTGGTCAAATACACCCCCACACATTTTCACTGGAAAGGATGTTTCTGAATTCGGACCTGATCTTCTGCCTATTAACTTTGGATCAATCTTGTATCAACTCATCTTAATCATCTATTTATGTGGGATCTACATAAATAAGTGGCTAAGATGAATTGATACAAGATTGATCTAGAGTTACTAGTTCATGATTTGAGGAGTCTGAATTTAGTCAATGTGGCATTGTGCTCGTCACACAAACTGTCCTCCGTTTTGGTGCATACCCACCTAAACCATGGATCTAGACACCTCGGTTAATGGGTTCAGTCAAAATGCGGACGATGCGAAGAAAACTTCATCAACTTGGGAGTTTCAAGTGTATATTGTGGTTCGTCGATCTTATAACTTTTTGTTTTGGCTCAACTTCGTGGATAATGCCAACTTAAGTCCTTCTCTCTTCGATACAAATCTAAATATTAATTAAAAGAACTTCGGCTCTTTGAGTATAGAACTCCTGTAAATTATATTAAACGATTACGTGTGGGTGAAGTTAATTATCTTTAACAAATTTGAATATTAAGTTAATCATCATCATTATTTCATAAACAACGTATTACATGATGATTGTATTTATCTGACAAATTTCAATTCAAACTTAACAAGTCTCCGTCAATATATTTTTCAATATTTTAAAATTCGAATTCAACATTAAATTGATAAAAGAAAAATTTAAAGTTTAAAAGTTTAATCAGTATTAAGCTGTTATAAAATCGGTATATAATAAATAAAATAAAATTACAAAAATAAGTAAAATATAGTACAAAATAAAATATAAACTAACAATAAATTTAATAATTTAAACTATGATTGAATATGACCTAAATTTTAAAATAATAAAAATTATAATTGATTATATCAGTTGATTTGATCAATGGATAAGATTAGCTATTTATTAAAAATATTTGGTAAAATTAATTGTTTTATATTAACTGTTTAAGTATAAAATGACTTATGAGTGTATTACTTAAAAAATGAATTTATAAGCTATAATTAGATACTTAATTTTATAAAATTAAGTTCTTAACTCTAAGAAAATCATAGAAATTTTTTAAAATTTTATCACCGTAACATATTTTTGATTTTATAACTAGAAAACTTATTTCCTTAATACAACAATACTCCTAATTTTTGTAACAAAAGACTTACTTCATTGTTAAAAATTTTATCATTATAAAATATGTGCATAATTTTTAGTTATGCATGCTTTTAGTTTAAATTATCTATAATATGACTATACATAATTAACATAATTCTTATGAAAGCATCATATCATGCAAGTACAAGAAAGTCATAAATACTCCAGTAAACTAATTGGAAATGTATAAGAAGTAGTAGAGGAAGAAGCTTCCTATAATTGAGATTCGCCTAAGACACCTCGTGAGATTCGCCTAAGACACCTCGTGGGCAATAAAAAAAAAGTAGAGGAAGAAGCTTCAGAACAGGTAGTTATTGATTGTTATTTTTGTCGACGAGCGTTGAATTATTTTAGACTCCCAACTGTCCATGCTAATCTTGGAAGTTATAGTTGACTTTTTACTTATTAATTTTTGGCTAAACATTTCAAACGTTTTTTTTATGAAGCTTTTCTAAATTCAACTTATTAGGGTTAAATAGGTCAACTAATTAATTATTCACCAAACACATTTATTAATTTTTTAAGATAATCAAACAAGTACCTTGTGTCAATCCACTAAGTTGTTTACCAAAAGAGTCCATTAGGTGTTAGATATAATGGGAAAGTTGAAAAATAAATGCAAATAAGCTATATATCTACTCTTGCAGCATTGCCTTTACATACTACAAAATTCAAATGTTTTATAAATCTAGACTAATGATGTAAGAGATTTAAATCAGTTAAGTTAAAAATTGAATAAAATTAAATAATTTAAAGAAATTTAATTTTGTTTGTAAAAATTTAAAGCTCAATTAAAATACTATTAAATAAACTTAATTAATTTATAAAATTATTCTATCAATTAATAAATCTGTTGATTTTTAATATAAAAATTATTAAACTAAATTAAATTAATAATTAAACGAAAATTTGAACTTCGTTACCGTCCAAATCAAATTTTAAAAGATCAACCAAAAACACTGTTATGATATTTTTCTTCATACTTGATTTTCTACCACGAGTGTTATCATATGATTGCATTAAGAAATCGAAAACAACGGCTTCAGTGGTTATCTTGTCTCACTAATTCCAGAACGGTCCTGATTCTGAATCTGCGACAAAAAACAAGCCCTAACTATTCGTTGAGCTGTATTAATTAATTAGGTTGGAGGAGAACAGCTTATGGTTAGGTTTTATTGGGCATGCCATGTCTTAATCTGCTTGTAACAATCGCTATTAATCTTTAGATGGTACGAAAGCAAGTCATCAGGTATGGAATCCCCACAACCTCAGTCTCTATTTTGTAACCAAAAACAGTGTTATGACATTTTACTTTCTATGACAAGTGTTATCGTTGAGCTTGTTAATTAATTAGGTTGGAGGAGAAGAGAACAACTTATGGTTTTGTTTTAATCTGCTTATAACAATCATTGTTAATCTTTAGATGATACGAAAAGCAAGTTATGAGGTGGTGTTTTTGTTGAGATTTGACTCCTTGTGCATCAAATAAAGTCAAAAATTTGTAGTACAAATGTAACTATAATTAAATTCTTTTTTTGAGGTGAGAGTTTGAAAGTTTACCTTACTGCATGTAGCTTAAGAAAATAAAAAGATTATTTCTATTATTTAAATTTATAATTTTATCAGTCGCTCCAAAGTCATTCTCCTAGAATCTCACTCTCATAAAGTCTTAATCATGCATCACTAGAGGGACCATGAGGGCAAATGCAATAAATGTGAGGAAGCATAATTAGTTCATTAATGTTTTTTAAGAAAGAGAGCTTCTTTTACCAAACTTTAGGCGTGTAATTAATACAGGAGTCTATGGATAATTAAGTGACGGCAGGCAAGCATAGGACTTCATTTATCTCTATCTAAAATGGTGTGCCACTAAACACTTACACCTCCCAACTTTCAACGCTAAAACGTACGAATTGTTTTAAAACTAGTGGAATTAATAAATATAGTTATTTATAATATTAAGCTACCTTTTGAAAATAGTATTATAAATTTTAATAAGTTAGTTTAAATTATTGACATGTCAATGTAATTTTTATAATAATTTTTTATCATTGATTAAGATGTAATAAATTTTAAATAAATCTTATTTCTATAATCACTTTTATATTCTATTATTTTAGTAATATTAAAAAATAAAACGATATATAAATAATTAATATTTCGAATGTTAATATTAAGGATATGATCCTCTGTCCACTAACTCTAGGTTAACCCTGTGCCAACTCATATTTGAGGGGGTGATAGACTGATCACACAGCTGACATTTCTTAGTTGTGACATTTGACCATCCAGTTGGAGCAGAGGTCTCCAATCAATTTGTTGACAACCAAACTCGGTTCTTTGTCCCGACTCACTCGAACCTAGTATGAAGTAACTAAGTTTTATTCAAGTTAGTTAAGTTTTGGATTGATTTAAAAAAAATAAATATCAAGCTTCCAATCAAGTTTGAATTTTGGGAACTCGAGTTTAGTGTGGTTTAAAGCTTAAAAATTTTAAAGAATGACATGGTTTTTTATTTTTAAAATTAAAAGACACATTTAATCATGTTTAGCTCAAATCCTAACGTATTATTAACTTTAATTATCACATCAAAATTTTAATTTACAATTTAAGTAGTAGTGGGATTTTAATCTTAAAACGACGTAGTTTAATTAAACTCAATTAAGTCCAAAATATATAAGTGATCAGGGTTTCTGTCTTATGTAACAAGTAACATTAACAACATTAACGAAAATATTAACGTTTGGCTAGAATTAAAAAATAAAAATTAAGTATTTAAATATTTTTTAACTTTAGGCTATAATTGCAAAATTAATTAAAGTATGAAAATTTTCCTTTCATTAACCCTATTAAATAAATAAAGCATGGAAACAAGCTACCTACTACTAATTAAGGATAAGGTTGCGTATTACTAGATCTCTTCAATCTCCACCTCTCAGCTGGATCTTTACTTAGTGTTATTGTTATTTGAAGAAGTAAAATCAAATCTTCAAACTTTATTACATGCAATGCCAATTAATCTTTTGTTGATCATCTAAATCAGTTATAAGATTGTTCGCCATAAATAAATTAGGTTTAAAATGTTAAATTAAGGTAAATTTTATAACTTTTTAAAGATGATTAATAAGCTATTTAAATGAGTCCAAATACAGTTTACACTAATGTTTTGGATTCGATGTAATTTTTAAGAATAATAAATAATATAAGATGGGTGTAAGTATATTTAATGCATTGGACAGACATGCATGAACTTGGGGTATGAAGTATGAAGGAATACTATTTGGGTTTGGGCTGAGAGACTGTTTATTTTGACTTTTTAATCTCTCTTTTTTTCTTGGGTTCTGATTCATTCTCTTAAGTATCTTAAGGCCCAAGTTTGAACACAAATCATATTAAATATATTTTGACACATAAAGCTTGAATAGGAGGATTAGATCCCAACCAATTTGTAAAGCAAAAGTTGGACCACAAACTGAATCAAAATTATAGAGAGAATTAGACTAACAATAATTTGTCAAACTTCAATGTATATTAAAATTAAATTAATTTTAAATATTTAAATTCATTTAAATCAAATTTGATTCAATAATTTAAAATTAGATCAAGCTCTAAATATTTTTGACATGCCTATATATATTTAATTTAAAGAAATAAAGTAAACACGCTAGACCGATCAAAAATAATTGAGTTTACGATAGTTTGTGAAGCTCAAGTTGAATCAATTTAAAATATTTAAATTTAGGTTCAAACTCACGGGAATTAATCGAATCCAATTATTGTTTTTAGAATGATTAAAATTTTAATCGATTTGATTAGTTCAACTGTTAAAATCTTGAACTGCTCAATTTTCTGTTTTGATTTTTACTTTTAATTGATTTACTTTAATAACTTTTGTTGTAAAAACTAATCGCTTTATTAATTAACGGTATAATTTTTATAAATTAATAAATTTTATAAATAATATTTCATACATATGTACAATCTCTTTTAAATATATTTCAAAATTTTAATTTTATTTAATCTTTAACCAACTTTTAACGATTTAAACTTATTAGATATTTTAAATATTAAAATTTGTATCTTATTAATTTAACTTTCAATTATATTATTATTATTAGGCTCGAAAATTAAGACTATATTTATTTAGGAGTTTATTAATAGAATGTAATATTATACCATTATTTGAGATGAGAGTTTATAATATATTAAGATAAGAGATGGAGTTTCATTATACATCTCATCCTCTTGTACCGACTGGATCAGTGTAAAATTAGGTATATATCCTCCCTTCTTCCGGCCTCCAGCTCGACTATGGGGTTGGGCTAATCTAAATGGGTTTATGCAAACTCAGTCAAACTCATTGTATACATTTATATGCTTTAGAATAGATTATGGTAATCTCTTTGGGTTGGGACATCCGACGTCGCGATCGTGTGAATCGAGCAAAAATCTTTTGTCTAAAAACGCGTTGATGAAGTTTCATATCAACTTCGAGGAAAGGAAGCGGAAGCTTCCAAAAGCCAAAAAAAGATTCCAATCTGTGCTCCTCTTATTCTTCCTGCGTTGATCTGCCTCCGCCATGGCAGAAAAGAAAAGAACAGCTATGGCTACCACCAGCAGGACCTTAACTTTAGTCATGGAAATTGTTGTTACCATCATCTTGTTGTCGTGTTTACCACTATCCATGTCACAAGAAGCACAAGCAGGGACTTTGAGCTTTGAGTTTGGGCCATTCAACACCTCCTACTATGGTTACTTCACTGTCCTACCTCCTGCAACCATCAGCGATGGAGCACTTCAACTCTCTCCTCCTCCTCCTCCTCCACCACCTCCTAATAACATAAGCACCCCTGTTAGCACTAATGCTTCCCACCACCCTCGTTCTCCACCAACAATAGGAAACACGATTACTTCCTCTCGTATACTCTTCAATCGTCCTTTCAAGCTTTGGGAAGTATATGGTAATTTGAATGTTAGTCACGATCCGAATATCGTAAAAATGGCGTCTTTCAACAATTCCTTCATCGTCAGCATCTCCCGGAATTCCTCTACACAGGGCGGCGGCGGAGACGGCGACGGCGATGGCGGTGGCTTTGCCTTCCTTATGGCCCCCGATCTCCACTCCACTACTGACGCTGAGCCTTCAAACCGCACGGTCGCTATTGAATTCGACACCTACAACAACCGCGTGGCTCTTCACATCCCCGATGCACTCCACTCTAACAAGACTCTGCGTCTCCGCAACGTTGGCAACCAAATCTTCTCTCCGGGCACTAAAAATTACACGGTTTGGATCCACTACGAGGGTTATGATAAGGCTCTGCAAGTGTATATAGCGGAACAAGGAACAGTCAAACCTTCAGTCCCTGTACTGGATGCTGCTAATCATGATCTAAGATGGCTTGTTAACCAGTACTCTTACTTTGGTTTTGCAGCATCCACTAGGGGCGCTAATCATCAACTGAACAGCATCTACCAGTGGAACCTTAGTGTAGAGAATCTACCATCCACCGGTAATTCAGAGAGTAAGCATAGCAGGCCAGTCAAAATGCATCTAGTTGCTGGTGCACTGCTAGGATCCATTCTTTTATCGACTGTGGTTGGATGTTGGATTCGAAAACGGAGATCACCTTATGCTCTGGTTACAACAGGGGTTAGGGGATGTTGGATGAAGTGCATCCGCGGCCGACTATATAGACATAAGCTGGTGATGCCGGACCTTGCTGGTTATCGTTGTTGTCCAGCAAAGAAGTTGAGGTATAAGGACATTAAAGAGGCAACCAACAATTTCCAAGAGGAGCTTGGAGAAGGTTCCTATGGTCAGGTATACAAAGGGGTTCTGCCACTTGACAATCTCAAAGTGGCAGTCAAGAAGATGCACGGTGAGGGCCTCAAGTCTCAAAAGGACATCGAATCTAAGCTGATTTTCATTGGTCAGATACGTCACCGGAATCTTGTTCCATTTCTTGGTATGTCCTATGTATAGTCTATATCTTAAGATTTTGATTATGAACATATGATACTAATTTAATAGCTGAATTAGGTTGGTGCTACAAGAACGGAAAGTGGTTTCTGGTGTACGAGTACATGCAAAATCAGAGCTTAGATAAGTACCTGTTCAGTAGACAAGACACGATGACCAGTAATACCTTGAATTGGAGGTCGCGGTTCAAGATAATTGAAGAGGTGGCTAGGGCATTGGATTACTTGCATTATTGTTGTCCAGATCGGAAATTGGTTCATGGTGACCTTAAGCTCAGCAACATTATGCTTGATTCGGAGTTCAATGCTCATCTTGGTGATTTTGGTCTGGCTAACATGTGGCAGCCGTATGGAAGGCCCATCTATGTTATTGGAACTCCAGGCTATATAGCCAGAGAGTGTCGCTCTACTGGAAGAGTTAGTTCTGAGTCTGATATTTATAGCTTTGGTGCTGTTATTCTGAATGTGGTCTGTGGTCGGCGTCTGCTAGTCAGTGAGGACAATGACACCGGAGGCTTCCATAACTTAGTGGATTGGGTATGGTGGCTGCACCGCCAAGGGGGCATATTGGAGGCCGTGGATGAGAGACTTGGAGATAACTATGTGGTTCAGGAAGCTGAGAGGTTGCTGCTGCTGGCTCTGTCATGCTCCCATCCTGATTCGAGGCGGAGACCCAAAACCAGTGATATTTTGAGCATTATATCAGGAGCTACGACCGTGCAAATCCCACCTTTCAAACCAGCATTTCTGCAGACACCAGGAACGGCAATTGATACACTTGATCATTGTGCGAACACGGAAATTGTCCATGGTGGACATGGGGTGTCCAATAGTATAACAAGTTTGAGAGGAGCAATTTTGTGCATTATTGCAGTTTTTCGTCTTAGACCTCTCCTACGTCGACGGAAACATGAAACACATAATTGTCAGATGAGATGCATATACATCGACATTTGACATTCTGATTCTACTCCAATTACATTTGGTGTTTGGATCCTCTAATCCAAAGATGTCAGCTTCCTGGAAGGTTATGTCAGAGAGAGTGTTTCTCCCATCTGTAACTAGATGGCAAATGACCTCTAGATACATAAATATGAATTATACCAACCTACTTGAACTTGTCTTTTTCAACTGATTTATTTAAATAATTTACTGGCTCACTGTAGAGGTTCTGAAATAAGCTAATGTAATCAATTAAGGTCAGAATATTCGGTTCACAAACAAGTTAATCCAAGTGTATGGAAGGGAAATCTCAAACCAAAATAACGAGAAATTACAGCTCTAGACATTACAACGTGAGGAAAGAACTGTGAATTTGTGTATGCTTTTTATGATGAACTCTGAGTGATAACATCAATGCCAGAGAAATTAGTGATGTACCTCTTTAGTCTTCAAAGTTGTTGTTGAGAAAGACACAGAACATCGCCTAAGTGTTGATGTTAGGCAAATTAATTTCCACATGAGGGATGTGAGCAATCTTGGACCAATCTTCCCCCGTCTCATGTTGACATCTTCGCTCCAGCAATGCACAGTTGTAGATAACTAGAGAAAAAAGTGACGAGGGTAGGCCGTTTTCTGGTAGGGAACAAAGTTTAGGGCAATTGGCAATCGTCAGTTCTCTAAGAGATGTAAGATCTTCAAGCCCCTTGCTGTGCAGAGACTTGAGACTTGGCAGATTCAGGATTGTTAGGGAGGTTAGAGTGGAGGGTAACAATGCGTCCTCTGGGAATGACTCCACATCTCTGTACATCCCCAACTTGAATCGAGAAAGAGAGCCAAGTACTGGCAGATTCCATCGTCTGCGGGCAGCGATAAGCTTGTTGCAACTGCAAATCTCTAGCTGTTCCAATCTGGAGGGCAGACCTCCTTCAGGAAATGACTCAAGTTCTGGACAATTATCCAACTTTAAGCTCACAAGAGATTGAAGGAGACGATGCATGTTCTCAGGCAAACACTTCAAACTTAAGCAATCCCGTAGTTGTAGATATTTCATATTTGAAGCTACCAATCCTCCTTTGGGGAAGGATACCAAGTTAGGACACTCCTTGATATCCAAGGATTTCAGGGATGTGATGACGTTCTTCTGAATTATTCCCCCATGTGAAGAGAGAGATTCAAGATTCGGACACTTGGCAACCTGAACAACCTCTAACTTTGGGAATAGCTCCAACTGTATGCACTTGACTGAATCATGTTGTCTGACTTCGATTTCTTCTAAAGTACATGAAATGCCTGCCAGTTGGTTCATTTCTTGATCTGACGCAGAATGCAATTTATCAACTACCAAGCGATGGAGACCTGAAGGCAATTTCTCTAGCCGGACATCTCGTGATGCATCCAACAGCTTTATTTTCAAAATAGTTGGAGAGGTTGGAAGTGAAGTTGCAAGCTGCTGACATTCCTCAACCATAAGTGTTGTTAAAGATGGAAGGTGACTAGGCAAATTCCCAAGAAGATTGGGGCATTCTCTTATATAAAGCTCTTGTAGGAGGGGAAAAGATCCTTCTTCACCTTCATTTCGATCAGAAATCCATCTGCTCCATTGCTGCATCTTTTCAAACCTTAAAACCTTAAGAGATGCGAAGGGTTTTGTCCTGGATGAACAACTTCCGTAGAATTGAGGGTCAACAACGGTGATTCCATCAAAACCTCTAATCACGAGCTGTCTTAGTGATGCTAATTGTCCAAGAGGTGGCAGGTAAAGACAATATCTACATTCACTAAGCTTAATGGAAACCATATTTGAAAAGGAAAGATCTCCTATCCAATCTGGAAATCTAGTACTCCCATACCCAATTACAGAAAGATATTCCAAGCTCACATGAGGTTGTAATTGCTCTAGCACATCCCTTTCATGCTGTGAATTTCTAGTTTCCCCCTCCCATTTCAATTTCAGCCTCTTAAGATGCTTCTTGGACTTCATTCCTGCTTCCAAACCATCTCGAGCATCATTAACATTTTGAAGATTGCAAATACAGAGATCTCCCTGCAGTTGAAGCTCACCCAACTGTTTAATGCTAGATTCGCTTTGCTTTCCAACGATGTAATCACTCAAAATCTGAAGCCTTTTCAGTTTCCCCATTTGGGCTGGCATCTCTTGCAATTTCGTTTCCCTAATATCGAGATGGTATAAGTTGATCAACTTCACCAAATCAATTGGCAAATGAACAAGTTCTCTGCACCCACGCAAGATTAAAGTTTGCAAATTATACAAACGTGTGCATGATTCGGGTAATTTCTTGATTGATGTTTCACGAAGATTTAAATGTCGCAGACACTTCAAGTTGCCAACTGATTCAGGCAACACAATTAAGTCATTGCATCCACATAAATTTAATATTTGCAAGTGATACAAGTTACTCACAACTTCAGGAAGCACTGTGATGGGTGTTCTTGAAAGGTTCAGATATCGCAAATGCTTCAAGTTGTTGATAGAATCAGGCAAACTTATCACGTTATCATATTTGGATAGAGACAGCACTCTGAGACACTTCAATGCTGGTAATATATTACTGATTACTTCACCTTCAATACAACCTGATAATAAACCGATAGGTAAGAAGGTGCGCAAAAACTTTGCTCGAGAGATGCCTTCAAACTTAAGAGAATTGTCATTCTTCGTTCTCACGTATGACAAATGTCGAGTCCTTTTATTAATCCTACACGAATGGTCACCTTCAAGTCTGAAACAAAATTCTCCAGAGACAAATGCAGCTAAGTCATTTATGAGATCATGCATAACGAAATAAGACTGACGACCATTTGATGATGGCTGAAAAAATGATCTTGATACTAAATAATCAAAGTATTCATTGCCCAGTTCCTCCATCAACTTATTTGAGTTCGGTTGGACAAGAAAACCTTCAGCCATCCAAAAAAGGACGAGTTCTTCTCTTTCAAATTCATAGTCCTTTGGAAAAATAGCACAATAAGCAAAGCATTGCTTTAGATGTGATGGAAGATAATGGTAGCTCAGTTTCAGAGCCGGAAGAATGTTGTCATTTGACAAATCCCATATACTGCTCCTGGAAATCTTCTCCCATTGCCCTGCATCTCTTTCAGAGCTGAGTAGACCACCAATTATTTTTGCAGCTAGAGGTAGGCCTTTGCATCTTCTTGCTATTTCTTTAGCATATGGAACCAAATCTGGGTATGAACTGAGATTTCCATCCTCAAAAGCATGTTGAGCAAACAAAAGCCAACAATTGTCATCGCTCAACTCCTTGAGGTAATGAATTGGAGCTGTACGCATGACCATGGCTACATTCTTGTTTCTTGTAGTGACAATTACCTTACTTTCTCTTGCAAGGGACTTGAGAGGTCTCTGCAAGATGTCCCAATCCGCATACTTATCATTCCAAACATCATCCAGAACAAGTAGTAGTTTTTTCCTATTCAGCTTTTCTTTCAGCTCAACTTGGAGCTGATTTGGGGTCTTGGCATCGCAATTCAAGGAAGTAACTTCCTGGTATATATCCTTTGTTATCTTGAAGACATTGAAGTCTTCAGACACACAGACCCAGGCCTTTAGATCAAACCAATCTTGCACTCTACTATCATTATAGACAATCTGAGCAAGGGTGGTTTTCCCAATGCCACCCATACCCACAATTGGAATTACTGCTAGATGATCATTACCAGTGGCAAGAATATCATGATCAGAAAGAAGCAAGTCAATTATGGCTTCCTTATCATTAGCCCTACCGTAGACAACCCCAGATGGATCTTCCAAGGAAGTAGTGGGCAATTTCTGCGATGATGGATTCTGGCCCACAGTCAACTCTCTCAAGCCGAGAGCATGCATTTGTTTGACTAGATGATCAAGTCTCTCATGGATTTGTTGTAACTTGACCCTCTCAATCACGTTTCTAAAAGGATTATAAGATGGAAGAAAATGGTGCACCTGGAGGAGTTTGGTGATGGAAGAAGAAGAAGATGAAGCATCAGACCTCAGAACCTGGTAAGCAATCTCATCCAACAAGTCGTCAGCTTCAAAGACAGCATCTTTAAGCTCGTCCAGCCACTTCTTGACATTAGGTTTAGTATTTTGCTTCTCTTCCGCATCGTCAAGCACTCCATTAACACAAATCATAGTAGCGTTCAACTTCTGAAGGATCTGACGGTTGACTTTGTTGGCATTGAAGAAGTCAACGACCTCTCGAGAAGACATCCGATCAAACAACACCTGAAGGAAAGCCGACAAGAATGAACCTCCAACCACCTGTGCCGCCATTGCCAGACTCTTCCTTCCTCTCTACTTGCAAAATTATGGATTTTTAACGTCAAAGATTCGGAAGAAGAACAATAAAAAACCAGAAAACAAGAAGACTGTGGCCTCAAGGTCGAGGCTACGCTTTGGTTTATCAAGGAAAGACAGCCTAATAATAGTATACATTTTAATAAATAAAAAATCGATTTAATATTTAAAATTTTAAATCTTTTAATTCAATTTTTAACCTTTAATTTTATTTTAATAATTTTGTTTTAAACAAAAATATCAATAAATTTTTATAAATCAAAATAATTAAATTAATTTTTATTTAACAAAATTTTTGAATATAGTAGAACCTCTTTAAATTGAATACTCAGTAAATTAATAAACTTTCTAAGATAATATTTTCCTCCGGTTCCAACTTGAGCCAGTAAAAATTTAACAAATTTCGATAAGATGATAAGATAATATATTTTCAAAATGCCCTATATAAATATAGGGTCTCATTAATATCATAAATTAATAATTCTATAAATTTACACAAATATAATATGGTTTTAGTATTGCTTGTTTTTCTTAAAATTTAAATCTAATTGGAGCTCATCTCTAACTTTTCTTATTGCATCCAAAATTAATAAATATTAATTTATCAATTAATTAATATATCTATAAAATAATAAATATCACGATCCCAACAATATTAATTTATAGAAATTTTACTGCAAAATTTTAAGTTTTAAATAAAATATTTTTAATTATATTAATTTTATTCCATATTTTAAAGATTATTTTCGGACGCATTTATTAAATAAGCCTAATTATATGAATACCACTGTGACTTAGAAATAGTATATGAAATAGAAACGAAATATTACAAACTTGCCCAGATACTACATTTATATAAGAGACACAAACAGGGTCTTAATCTCATGTAGGTTCAAAACAGATCATATGAATTTGGTCTACAATATATGGCAGCAATTTGCCTTGTCGTACTCCTGGAGGATGAAGAACACCTTCACAGCCTCGTACACTTCCTCTTTCGACTTTCTGGCATCCACCTGACCATCCATCGCAACAAACAAAATTTTCAATGTAATGGCAGAAGAAAGAGGATCAAATTAATGGATTTGGTAAATTTAGTTACCTTCCAGAGCTTCCCCTTCTGTTCATAATAATTTATGACTGGTCTTGTGGAATCGTGGAAGACCTTGATTCTTCCTCTTATCGTCTCAAGTACATCGTCGTCTCGGTCCTTTTAAGTACATTCAAGCACACAATTACCTAATCATATCTTCTCACAAAAACCTGACAACTTGGAAGTGATTGTCTAACCTCTTTGCGGCTAAGTGATCTCTTCTCCATCACTTCGTCCGGGCAGTCAAAGTAAAGAACGAGCTCCGGATCAATCTTTGTCTGCATTCAACAAGTTACTGAGCAAGACACAGATCTGATGTAGGAAGTGTTTAGATGCCATGGAAGGAGTTGAAAAGCTTACAATTTCTTCGAACAACGACCGTGTTTCCTCATCCCGAGGGAAGCCATCAAACACAAACTTTGTGTCCTTACTCTCGTCCATAGCTTTTACAACAAGAGGCACCGTAACATCAGGTGGAACCAGTGCACCCTCCTTCAGCATTTTCCCAATCATCTCTCTGTTTCAACACAAGTTAAGGGAGCTTTGTTGTTGCATCGATACCAAGATAATGATCAAACTAAATGTGAACTCACGCTTTGTCAGATTGACTTCTACTCTCTTTGCGGAGTATTTCACCACTAGAGAGATGAGTATATCCAAATTCTTTTGAAATCCTAGCACATTGTGTGCCCTTTCCACTTCCAGGACCTCCTGCTCACAAAACAGACGTTAATAACTTCACAAGATTGTCAAATCATGCACATAACGTTTCATGTTTTCCACATGAATTAATGGAACTTTACCTAAAATTATAGCCACCTTCTTAGGCTTCTTTTCAACAGAAATTTCGTTTGACACCTGCAAAAGAGAACGTCAAGATTAATACTAATGATGAAACTGGATATACATTCATAGAGATTCAGTGAAGAACTTAATGTAAATGTATTCATTAATTTACCTTAGCATTCATTCCAGTAGTTCCCATTGTCGCTTAATAGAGTGATGAGAAAGGTTGTCTGCAAGATCGATCACCTGAAACCGTCTGACAAAACAAGATCTATCGTATATGAAATGGTCCTAGTAATTCATGTTAAGATCTAGCTGCTTAAACTCCAAAACAACCAAGTAAGATCGTAGTCATCATAGCAATAAGATATTAACTTACAGGACAGAAGATAAAACACAACTAACTGTGAAAACCTAGGGTATACATGAAGATGGAGAACCAGATTGCTTTGTAGCCATATATAAACAAAAGAAGAAGAAGAAGATGACGAATTATGACGATCAATTGGTTCACTTTTTCGAGAGACTTCTTGGAAAATGACGAGTAGACTTAAAGTTGACCGGATGGAAGCATCACCTGTTAAGTTTCCAACAAACGGACAACACAACACCATATAATGCGCGTGCAATGATCTAAATACATGCAGTTGCATACATGTGAACGCATGTACATAGAAGAGATCAAGGGACAAGGAGAGTAATTAACTACCGTTGAACTTTGAAGAAAGAACCTAGTAGAGAAAATCGAAGGTCCAGCACAATTAACACTTCACACATAAGGCAAATTAAGAGAAAAAGATGAGTCTGTCAGGTTACCTTTGATCGAAGTAAAACTTGAGAATTTTAAGGAATGAATGATCGGGCAGAGGAAAAGCAAGATCGACGGTGAGTATATATAAGCATTAATAATCGGAATAAAGAGACGCTATTCGAACCTGCTTTTCTCCATTTCCGTACGTTGGAAATAAAAAGTGTGGAATTTGGAAGGAAAGGAGGGAGTGGTGGGTAATTGCATAATGCCTACCTTTGTCGACAGATATGAGTCATACTAAGTACTCTTCTTTGGCAATCGCTTCCATTGTTAGACATACAAGGAGGTTTAAGTAAATGCAGAGAGTTGAGTTTTTTTATATTGAGCAGTTTAAAGAAATGATTGCCCTTTAACTTTGATGTTGATTGTATAATATTCCTTTATGGTGCTTCTGTTAAAGATGACATGTTACATGTAATGAAGAAAGGATACTGTTTTATGTTTGAACATACTGTTTTCTGATAACATCAGAAAAAGACAAAGTCTTGGTCTTTGCCAAAATATATATGATAATATGAAACCGTATACTGTTTTACGTTTGAACATTTTCTTTTCTGATAACATCAGAAAAAGACAGAAAGTCTTGGTCTTTGCCAAAATATATACGATAATATGCAACCGGATTCTTACACAGGGAATCGGGTTAAGACTCGGGTCGAGTCGGAGCGAATTTGACTGAGTACAAGTCAAGCAGATACCTTTCTCTTTTCAAACTTAGTTTCTGTAAAGAAGAGCGTAACCCTTCATTTGGAAGAAGCCAACGAGTCCACGTACAACTAATCTTGTGATGCTGCTCACTAGTTTCTTTTTTTATTGCTTTATGCTTTGGTTGCTTAACATCGAAGCTATTCACTCCCATGGCCCGTGCAAGCTAAGCTAGCTGCAAACTAATAGGAATCATTACGTACGACGAACACAGGGTGCACGTTACTTTTTCCATCCTCTCAAGGAATCATTAAGTACGACGAACACACAGTGCAGGTTACTTTTTCCATCCTCTCATTTCAATAATTTCTGAACTCTGATAAACAATTTCTGTGCTTGTCAATCTCAGTGACTTGCAGAGAGGGTTATCTTCATAATTCTTACCATTACTCACCAATTCATGCAAAAAGGCATCTTGATATATTCTTCTGTTAATATTTATCTGTTTAATTTAGAAATTGGCATGATAAGCAAGAAACTAAGAGAAGTAATAATATAAAGATCATCATGATCATTTTTTATTACTGAAAATCTCGTTACTGATACAGTTGCAGTCACAACATCAAGAATATGGAGGTAAATACCTTCAGAACTATAACCTGCTATTACAAAACAACATGCAGCTCAGATGGCCACGAAAAAGATAATAATACCTTTGGAATGACATTATAATGGAAATAAATGGGCAAAACATAGCCTGAAAGAAGAAAATAAATAACCTCAATTAAATTCCAGCATGTAATCATAGATCAGCCGAAGAAAGTTATGATGCAGTGACCAAAATGAAAAGGTTCAAGAAACTAGGATAAAGAACCACCCCTTGTTCAAAACAAGTCTACGAATCAGAAAAAAATGCCTAATTTGTGAGTTAATACTCATAAAACGTTTGAAGCATCGGTCATATTCCCTTGTATCCAACCCAGGTAGTTGAAATTGGCATCTACTGATTTGAGCATCAACATGGGAAACTAAATGCTCACTTTATTCATAGTGAAGCCTTTCTGGCCCAAAAGGAATCAATGCCAAAAAGTAAACAGACCAGTAGGAGACAGATAATTACATCAACGATACCTTAATTTGATACTGGGTGAATATATCTGGCACAGTAAGTGAAACATCTAGACAGCTGCCTGCAAGCATATTGAAGAATCAAAAGTGAATAAATGGGAAAAACTACAGAAATGATGGGCCAAGCTCTCAACCTTTCTACACTTCCATGTTGATATAGCTACTAAAAGCTATGTCTTCATGAAAATATGGCGGAAGTTGAAATGTTGAGGGTTGTGAAATGTTACAAAAAATATTTAACAAGATAAGCAGTATGATAACTTTTTGGAAGATCAATTTGCAGAAAGTTCCAATCTTTGTTTTATGGCCCATTAAAGAAACTAAATAATATTTAGGTGTTTTTGGTGGTAAATGGTCATCAAACTTGAGCGCGGTCTTTTAGAAATTTTTTTTCCTGCCTTTTTGCAACTCAAACTTGCAAAACCTAAGACTTCACTGAATTACATTTGTGGTTTTCGAAGACTTCTAGTAAACATAGACTACAAAAATGATTTAATGCCTGTTTTTCACCAGATGCAGTTCCTTATAAGTGAAGCCATGTTCATGACTCCAAAATATGAAATTCCTTTCCAAGAGAAATCTATTCAGTTAGATATTGGTTTATATCGCACACGGTACAACAAATTATCACAAGCTTAGTAACACAAGCTCATGATAAATAGATTTTTGGGTTACAGGAAACATGCTTTAACAGCACGAGAGAAATTCAAAGCTTGATTCAATTTGTAATGCCATGGTAGACTAACCATATAACAATCAAGTCATTTTCCACAATTTTCAGTGGAATGCCTATAATATAACACAAATATGACACTTTACCTTCTCATCTTTTGGAGTGAAAACAGCTTTAACTGCTTCAAAAACTTCTTCAACAGGCTTTGCAGCATCAATCTATGTAAAGCAGCAATCAAAGCTTAAATAACCATGTAAATATTGTTTAAGATATTTATATATCTACAGGTTGGATGTACCTTTCGAACTTTCCCCTTGGAATTATAATGCTCAATCACAGGGAGACTGGACTCTAGGAACACTTTAAACCGCTTCCTGATTGTCTCTATGTTATCATCTTCTCGTCCCTTTGTTACAAAAAGAAGAATGAGAGGTCGGAGGGAGAAAAGATACGTTAGAACAATGTAAACAAGAAAGCAATAAACAATGCACATGCATACAGCACACACATTTGCAGATACGAAGTTCAAATGTATCCAACCTGGTTCCTATTCAATAGGCGTCTCTCCATTTCTTCTTCAGGACAATCAAAGAACAAGATGAATGCCGGCTCAATCTTGGTCTGCATAGCCATCAGAGCTTCAAAAGTTACCAAGATAATCTTTAACATTTAGCTTCACTTGAAATCACTCTCAAAGCTAAGATAGTAGTATCATGTGCCATTGCAACAAAGATTAAAGCTAAGACCTATTAAACTCAACCCTTTTTTCCCCAGTTAAGCACGAGTTCAAAGGCATAACCAATGACAATGACTTAAGCAGAAGGCTTACAACATCTTCAAATGCTGCACGGTTTTCCTCATTACGAGGGAATCCATCAATCAAAAATTTGTCATTGCCACTCTCTTCAATTGCTCTCTGGAGAAGCTTGATTGTCACCTCTGAGGGAACAATCTTTCCCTCCTTAATCATGTTTTGAATCATGGTGCTGTATGCACAGAAAAGGGTGTCATATTAACAATAAGGAATTTGGAAGACTTGAAAGTACAGGATACTCTAAAATGAAATAAGAATGCACAATCCACCATGCAGAACAAGAGTACAAAAAAGCACTGCATGAGCACAGATAGAATGAAGTACTTGATGGAAGCAACGAAACAAATTTAAATCAATCTTGGTAGGTGAATCAAACAACCCATCTTCCAATTTCCTAGCTATACATGCATAACCTTAGTGGAAAAAAGACATTGAATCAGTGCAATCTAGAAAAACAACTAACAGTAATTACATTTTCGATAGCCCTCTCAGTTTCTGAGAAATGATGCTCAGTAAATTCAATAACTAGGTGACAATGGTAAGGTGGGACTCATAACCTACGACACATGTCTAGAAATTTAGTATCTGTATGACAAAATAACTTGTGTTTCTCAAAATATATAATGTATCATCAAAAGAAGAAATATGAAAATATTTGCATAGGAAATGCCGCTCAAAGTAATATAAATGTTGAGTTTATATACCCATTTTCAGAGCCAGATTTAATTTCAGCTCTAAGAAGATCTCCAGCACTAAGATGAGTGTAACCAAAATTTTGAACTATATTTGCGCATTGGGTACCCTTTCCACTGCCTGGACCACCTGATCAATCAAGATCAAAGAAATTTTATTAAGAGATCACAAGAGACAAAAGGCTATTTGACCAATAAAGGTATGTGGAATCAAATAATGCACACCCAAGTATGGTGAAGACCAACAACTGAAGTCAATCATCATACAACTTCAATTCTTTATTTTGACAAGCTGTTAAATACGTTAAAAATAGGCGCACTGAATTACTCAGTGAATACATAGATAGGGAGAAGAGTGAGGTAATGTTAAGGTTGGAAGTCAAAGAAAATGCTCACCCAAAACAAAAACGACTGTAGGCTTCTTCCCAGTCAAGCTTCCGTTCTGCCCCTGTAATGGGATATACATGTCATATGATAAAAGATTGCCTTTCTTCACTTAAAAGACGAACATATAAGCTTAATATATATGCTTACGTCTCACGTCAGGAATAGGTGTCCGAGATGTCAATTAGAACAATGCTCATATACATAAATGGATGACATCAAGCTCCATGATTTGTTGATGTATTAGCAATGAAAAGTACAAAACCAAGTAGTAGGGGGAGTAGTTGAAGATGGGACATGGTTATGATATTAAGAAGGCCAAGAATGACATGACAAGGGGCATAAGTGTGAGTGAAAAATTGTACCTTGGTTGCAGAATCAATAGCAGTTGCCATGGGTGAAAATTAACCTGTGCTTGAGCTGCAAACAAAGAACAAAAAAGGACATAATAATTCAGATCTGAGATGGAAATATACACGAATCTTTTGATAACATGAAAAAGATGAGAAACAAACGATGAACGAAGCACTTGTTAACAACAAAAGGCATGTTTTGGGTTGCAATTACATAAAGTGTGATAAAATAGAGCAAGAAAGTGAAATTAACAATCTTGATAAAGATCTTATAAATAAAAACAATAAGTAATATGGGGATGGTATGGATCGGACGTGAAATTGAGACGGGAGTTGCACGCATATGCCAAAATAGTTGAAAAGAAGAGATCTTCGCATAATAAGACGAAGAATTGCATGCATATGATATACCAAAATAGTTGAAAAGAACAGATCTTTGCATCATAAAACGAAGAAAAAGAAGAAGAGAAGATGTAACAGATCCAAAAAGTTTAATGGGGTGGCGGGAAGAGGAGATTTAGCTTCACCTAAGAGATCTACAGCGGCAAAAAGAGACAATCTTTCTGATCTGGTCTGAGATCTGACAACGGTAGTAAATAAGGAAGGGATGTAGGAAGAGGACGGAAACGGAGAGAGATTGAATGAGAAGAATAAGGTTACCTGTAAAGACGAGACACGAAAGTAGATGCTTTGATGAGTGAATGGAAAGCCTCTAGCTCGCGCGAAAAATGAGTCTCAAATCTAATGTTTGTTTTAAACAAAAATTAGGCTGTTGTCCTCAGCTGAGCCTCTCTCTTCCGACCAAATTGGCCCACCCCTTAAATTTTCAACAAGGACTGCTTCAAATTTTGAAATTAACTTCCTTTTACTTAAAATGATACTATTGATATTGTATATATTCGAATATCAGATTAGGAACCAAACCGATGAATTTAATTTGAAACTCAGTCCAAAATTTAAAAATTACGAAACCAGATCAAACCCGACCTGAAACTTGATCAACTCGTACAAGTAAAACAATTTCTGTTTTAGACAAGCTTGCTAGTCTCTTAACATGGATGAAGAGTGATCTTAAGAAATGCCTTCCTAACTTTGCCCTTTGTAGAATGCAAATAGCTGTATGCAGGAGCTTTCTTCAACTTCCTCACTGTCAGTAAATTTCTGACCTCCCAAGCACTGTTCCATGATCCAGCTCCTGCATATACACCGGCTAAAACAACATAGTTCACTGAATTTTCAGGGTCCATGGAGAAAAGATGTGTTGCTGCTACTTCTCCAAGAAACCTATGACCGTAGGTGCTACATGACCCAAGAATGGCACACCAAAGTGAAGCACTAGGTTTAATATTCATGCTGCACACCATATTATAAGCTTCTTCCAAATGTCCCCTGCGTGCATAAAGGTCAACAATGCAAGACAAGTGCTCAGCTCTTGGCTTAATGCCATATTTACTAATCATGCTATTGAAGCATTCCAATCCTTCATCAATCAAGCCAACATGACTGCACGCAAATAGAAGAGACAAGAACGTGATGTCATTGGGTTTTAAACCTTCAAGTTCCATCTTTTTATAAAGCATAATAGCTTCGTTTCCATATCCGTGTCGCCCGTATCCAGCGATCAAAGATGTCCATGAAATAACATTCTTCTCCTTCATCTCACCAAAAGCATGAGCAGCATCATGAATTTCTCCAGATTTTGCATACATATCAATAAGGGCATTACACATTGCTACATCATGACAGTACTTACGTTTTACGGCGAATGCGTGAAGTTGTCTACCTATACTTACTGATGCTAAACTGGCACATATATTAAACATGGAGCACAGTAGAACATCATCAATTCCAAAGTGCATCTGTCGAATTTCCTTTAAGAGATAAAGGGCCTCAGTGCTGTTGCTGCTATCCTGAGCATACCCTGTCATCAATGCTGTGAAGGATACTACGTCTTTCTTTCCCATAATGTTGTATAAATAACAAGCATTTCTCATGCTTTCACATTTTGCATATGCATCTATTAGAGATCCAGTCAAAGTAGCATGTGATCCAAAACCTAGTGTGATTGCATATCCATGTATTTGACCAACTTTGGAGAGGCATCTGGCCCTACTGGAAACCTTTAAGACACTTCCCAAGGTGAAACAGTCAGGGATCAAACCTAAAAATTCACATATTGTGCATCTATCAGGCAGATTTGAGTGTATAAAGCACACCATGAAACAGTACAACATATATTATAGTAATGAACTGATATGGAAAACTTTATCAAAAGAATAGCAGAAAGCAACAAAACAGGAGCTTATAATTGCTACCATTTGTGCTGTCAGCTTCAATAATCCTTAGTTTCTTTTGTTGGTTCTATACTCAAATAACTTACATGTCAATGAAGACTGGGCTGTAAAGATCTTTCTAATGTTAACTCAGTAGGTGATAAGACTCAAAGATTTTTTACACAGAATCCAATTGAATGTACACAAGCCACAGTTTTGAATCGTATTAAGAAATAGGTAACAATCAAAAAAGAAATCTGTCCGCAAATCTAAGAGGATAAAAGCTGTCATACCTTGCCTCATCATTAAGCGAAGCATTTGAAAAGATTGGTTGGAGAGCCCCTGAAATCCATATCCACCGATCATTGCATTCCAAGCAACCACATCCTTCCGTGACATTGTTTGGAACAAAGAAAGAGCATCATCCATCTTTCCACACTTCGAATGCAAATCAACTAAAGCACTTTGCACAACTACATTATCAGCAAACCTACTCTTCTGGGCACAAGCTTGTATTTGCAGCCCCCTGCCCAAGCACTTCAAACCAATACACGCCCTCAACAAACTCCCGTAAGTAAACTGGTTGGGCTTAACCCCAAAACGACGCATATCCAATAACACCGCCAGTGCATCTTGGTAATAGCCGTTATGTGTATAGCAAGAAATTTGAGCCGTCCAAGTTATTATGTTTCTTTCGGGAATTCTATCAAACACCTTTCTAGCATTCGAAACATCACATAGTTTCCCATAAAAAATGAGTAATTTGGTGGCCAAGTGAAGATCAGCAAACAAACCAGCACATATAATGTGAGCATGTAGTGAAAGCCCCAGCTTTCTGGCTTTGTTTGCTATTAAAAGTTGAAAAAGGTTCATCAACGAACACAATCCAGTTCTACTTTATTGGAAGGAACTTACTTAGGCAATGAGATACTGGAGGGAGGATAAAAGTTTCCAACTGCAATTCAATCCAAAGAAATTCGTCAAGAACATAAGATACATAAAGCCGTTATAGGACCATTCAATTGGCAACATGCAGGAGAAGTGTTATGTATGTTGCAGGGATGCGATTGCAAGTACTTTACTTTTTAAAAATTATGAACGATCAGGAATTGGGACCTTGATGTCTGTAATAAACAACAAGCGAACTTGTAAAGAGCAAGAACCACAAGGAATAACAACAGAAGCTGGCAAACCATCGGGTGTCTCAAACCACAATTCGCTCTCTTCCCTCGACACTTTAAAGCCCACGTTCCTCAACTCCGACGAATCAACACTGAAGTAATCCCCACAGCGGCACTGGTAAGATAAGATCAGGACTAGTGCGTCATCTTTAATCGTCATGTCCTCCAAGCTAAGTTCTTCTGCTACTCCCAAATCATGTCTGGATGCACGTAGCTCGTTGTCGTAAGCTGCTCGCGATTTGGGATTTCCCAAGATTTCCCAAGCCTGTTGGACCTTCAAAAACCTGTCGCTTTCACATGAAGTTTGGGTTTGGAGTTTGTCGGGATGACAAGTGAGGAGGGCAGATCGGTAACTGGACCTGATTTCTTCCAAGGTTGCGTCTTCTTTTACGGAGAGAGTGACGTAGTACGTTTCATGGGATGTGTTCTTCCATTGAAGCATTTTCTTTACCACTGCAAAACTCCTACTATTATTGATTACTGACCCAATCGTTCTTTGCGGTTTTGTATGGTTTTCGAAGTCTTGTGACCTCCAGGTTTCACATCCCAGCAGAAAGAGTGAGGGTAAGCTAAAGGGCAGAGAGTGTAGATCACAAAGCTGATGACAAAATTTCTGCTTTGGCAAAGATTACATGATTAAACAGAGAAAAGAAGAAAGCTTTTTTTTATCATGCATGATTAACAAACTTGAGATAGAATCAATCCCAGATTCTCAACAGAACAGAGAAGTAAATAGATGTCTCTCACAGCGTCGGTGGCGGCGGAAAGGGCTTACAATATGTGACCTTTCTGATTATTCTTCAGCGTGGTATATAGTTATGTTTTAACGACTACTCGATTACTTATAGGACTTCACTCGGTGACAATTACAGATATTAATACCATACAAAATTTTTTGTAATCAACAGTTTTCAATTTCTGTTCTACAAAATCAAATATGAAGATCCTCCACATTTACAGAAACAGGATCTTTCATTTTTTCACTCTCCGGTAGTAGTAGTTGCAGTGAAGCCTTTTTTTTTCTTCTCCTGAAAATACAGTTTCAGCGAAGCTATGCCAAAGGAAGTTTTGAATTGTCTTGGTTGCTTTCTGTACGTCCGATTCTATCCATCTGAGCAACCAGCATGTCATGCACTTTCGCTTTTAGCTGCACAAAGAAACCACACAACATATGAGCTCAGCTCTGGTCTGATCTTGTCTATTCTTTTACATGTTCCAGACCAAACACAGAAATCTGAGGTCAACTACACACTCATGCCGTAAGAGCGACAATTCATATGTCAGAAAGGGTTTACAACTATCCATCCTATATATTAGCGGGTGACAACCTTAAAGAAGGTAGGCTTTTTTTTTTAATAAAACGGAAGATCCTGCAGCTGCTACTCTTTTGAAACTAACTGCAGTAGTTAGCCAGTTACCTGATCAAGCCCCTCTCCGCTCTTCACTGACACACGAATTGCCCCTATAGGTCCCATTTTTCGGTATCTTGCCATCTCAACGTCATTAGCGTCGCTGTCTTCGGTAATAAAGATGACAGGAGACTCTTCCAAAAGATCGCTTTTGGAAACAACATCAAGCCAAAGAAGATCTCTGAACCTGTCTCTTATTTGCTTGTATATCACAAACTGCACATCAAACATCCAGGAAGTTCAAGCATAGGGATAGACTGTGTGTATGGGAAGACATAACTACATGAATGCCAGTTTTCTTTCTGTTTAAAAACCCAGAGAACAATTGAAGATACAGAGAGTTCTAAGCTTTTGAGAGAACAAAGTGCACCACAATTGCGTAGCAACAACTCAGACAAGGTGGTAAATCTTAATCAACCCTCTTCTCACAACCCACAAACTCCTCAAGCAGATGAGATATCAAGGCTTTTAATGCCGTTATGTATCATTTTGTACCTGGTCTGAAGGTGATGTTCCACACTCTCCGGTTAAATCATGAACATAAAGCACTGCAGTAGGCAGATGTGAGAGGACAGCAAGTGTTAATTTTTCCAAGTTGTTCCTGTCCTCTGCATGGTCAAGCATGATACCAGAACATATCAAATTGAATTGGCCGTAAAGCAACATCTGACGATGGAACTACTATAATGCGACACTGATACTGATGGTCTAACAGTTACTAGTAAATACAGAAAGTACATTTCAAAACTGTTGCTTGCTATGTAACTGGATGTACACAGATGAGATATCCTAACTGTTTCAAATTCTTTAATAAGTAGTCAGTCTCCTGAGCATCTTACCGTCATGTCTCTTTAACAGACCAGGGGTGTCCGTCACCTGTAGTCAATTTAGTGTCAAAGAAGTTTGTGAAAGAAAGCAAGGCTGCAAAATTTTTTAGTATCTCAAGAAAAGCAAATAGCCAAAATAAGTACCTGATAATGTTGAAAGTTTGATACAATATGACCCATTAGGATTCCTCTAGTCGTGAAGGGATAGTTACAGACCTGTCTCCAAACATCAGTTAAAAAATAAAGAAGAAATAACCAAAGAGCTCGAAATACAACTAATCCTGATTCTTTAATCTCCAAAAAGACAAAGAAATTTCAGAAATGCTTTCCTTTTCTGTAGCCAAATATTAACAGAAAGAACATTTTGTCTTAACTATTTGCACCATCTGACAGAAAACCATCAACTAGAGATCCTTAACGGAGATGTGAGCTCAGATTTTTAGCTTGAAGCTCACAGATCATATATAAAAAATAGATGTAAAAAAGATAGTATCTCTTGCAAGTAAACGTTTAGTATCTCTAGCAAGTTTTAAAAGATCTGCACAATATGAACCTCAGGCTTCCCTGTTGAAAGGATTCGAATTAAGGATGACTTTCCAACATTAGGAGCTCCAACAAGACAGAGAGTTGGTGTTTCCAAATCAACCACTGGCATAGCCCTCAAAGTCTGCAAAGCACATACATATCACACTTTGAATGCTACAAAATCACTTTTACATATCAGGAAAAGAAAGGAGGTCAATTTGGTAGAGCTTGTATTGTTCCAGAGTCATGGACAATTTGAAACTATCAGATAAAACAATGCTGTTTTTGGAATAGTAGCTTCATAAAATAGTTGAAGAATGAAAATCAAGAAATTCAAGTATAACAGCCATAATATAGGCCAAGAAATATGTCAACTGCAACCAGGAATAACATCTTTAAAGTGAGGTAAAGAACAGGAGTTTATATCACATATAATTCAAGTATTCCACATTAAAATGCATGTCTGCATACTATACGTTGCTGTACAATAGTTATCAAAATTGGAGGGCAAGGAGACAAAAATAATGCATATTAAAACATAGGTATTTATTTCGGAAGAAAAGCATCACCTTGGCAATGTTTAACAAATCATCAACAGCCTTTCCATCATGTTTGAAAATATCTTCAAGCTTTTTCAGACCCTGCAGAAATTACATTAGAGTCTATAATCATAGTCAGTACAGAAGTTGCAGGTGCAAGGAGATACTACCTCATTCAACCTCTCCACAGCTTCTCTTTTTGTTAGTGACTGCCCAGAAATTCAATCCAGTTAATGAAAGATGTCTACCAGTTAGAAACAAAACTAATTGATGACTCTTCGTCAACATTCTCACTCTGATTGCCATGCCACTAATCTAAAAAAGGAATTTTCTCATGAGGACCTAATAAAGCTAATATAATGTGATAAAGAAACCAAGGATTCAGAACAAGTAATACATATGGAAATAGCATAAGCCTATAAAATGAGCATTTACCCTATATCTTAATCATGATAACACAATCTACATGACTACAACAGATAGAAGAACAATGCCACTCAATAACGTAACCAACTTCAGATTATCCATTGATTACAGCATTTTGTTTTATGGTTCCTTTACGTAGGTACCAAGTTCTAAAACTTATATTTGTTGAAATGACTAGCCTCCTAGATTAGCACGTAGGGAATCTAAAAGAGTTGACAAAATTGTCACGTTAGATAAGAAATGTGTCATTCCAAATGTGTGTTGTGCATCCAACATGAGAAAGCAAGTAGAAGGTAAGTTTAAAACATTGAATAGATTTTAGAAAAACTTCAAAACCTACAACCTAATTGAAAGGGAACAAGATCGGCACCTCAGAAAAGTTAGAATAACCAAATTACAGAGAAAGGGACACAACATATTAAATTCCATAATAACTCTAACCTTTGCACATAGAGAAGCACATTCCTTACCCACAGACACCACCTTCTTCCTCAGACCATCAACTTTTCCTAACACCTGTCAAACAGTGGTTGAATTTAAAAGTTGGATGCAAAAATAGAAAACCAATACACTAAATACAAGAGAACAATATAATATCTTCTTTTGCTAGTTTGCAAGACTTCTCATGAAACTTGTGGATACTAATAAATGAATTCCACCACAAAGCTTCCTCATATGGCAACAGAAGTTCATGACAAATCAAAAGAAGTCTGCAAGAAAAGTGGAAGGGTGATGTTCAGGAGGGGTATAAATATTCTAATATCAGGAATCAGGTGATTCTAATAGAAGTTTACAATAAACAGAATTAGGAAGTTTTACTTTAGTCTTAGTTTTCATAGTATTCTATTCAAAAGATTTCAGCACAATATAGTTTCTTTTTGGGGGAAAGTCTATTGCCTGAGATCCCAAGAAGCTGCAAGGAAAACGTCATTAACCAGTTCTTCACAAATCACAACTAACTCAGGAATCAGGTTATTCTAATAGAACTTTTCCATAAACAGAATTAGAAAGTTTTACTTTAGTCGTAGTTTTCATAGTATTCTAATTAAAAAGATTTCAGCACATTATAGATCCCAAGAAGCTGCAAGGAAAAGATCATTAACCAGTTCTTCACAACTAACCTCTTCATAATTGCCATCTCCAAGGGTTAACTCAATCAGTGATTGTTCGTAAGGGTGAAGAACTTTCTTTTTTGGGAAATTTTCAAAATATTCTCTCAGTGGAACAGCCAATTCCTGAAGATTTATAAGTCAAGTAAAGATGTCAGCTTTTTCCCCTTCATGTAAGCAAAAGATTCAAAGTTAAATATTTGGGCATGGTAACACCAAAAGAGAAGTTACTTTCATCAATGCATCCAGTTGCTTTGCACCTCTATTTCTCTCTCTCTTGGCAATATTGGCAATGCCTACAGCAAAGATACATAAGAAAAGCATAAACTAACATTCATCATAGGAACCAGTTGGCTTAGTACAAGAGGTTAACCACAGTTTATAACCTTGTGTTGGTGGGACTCTCTTCGCCTTCCTCAAGGCTGAATAAAGAATATCAACTGATGGCATGACCATAGGTAGTTTTTGAAAAGCACCAAGATTTTCAAGCTTTGATGATGCTTTATCCTGATAGATTTCGATTCTCCAACTAAGTATTTTACATAGTTTATGCATAAAACGTACGTTTCCAGCAGAAATTCAATAATGAAGAAACAGAAAAGGGGGATATTGCAAGAAAACGAAGATGGCATCTTTGTATACCGAAGTAAAGATGATATTGAAGAGGAAGTTAGCTCCCAAATTCATCAGTTTCCTCTTTCTTTCCTCCTTTATCTTTTGGTTCTTCTTTTAAGTAACAGTAATGCAGGTAAATAAGCAAGCAGACAGAAAGAAGTAAAGGCATAGAAGGGAGCAAGTACCTTAGTTTGGTTGGGTGATTTATTTAGGTAATTGGGTATATAACTTCCGTTCACAATTTCGTAAGCCACAGTCTGAACATTCCTGCGAATGCACAAGTTTGCATTTTTCCTTGAAGCTACTTTGATATAAAGACCTGAATTTGGAGTTTAACTTTCAATTCTTTCTCATATCAAACACGAAATGCCCATAGATAGGTGGGAGGAGGAGAGATACCATCGTAGAAGATTGAGCTTTTTGACAGGAGTTTGGTGGAAGAAACATGGCATAGCTGCCAAAGACAAAGCGCACCATTCATCTCTTCACCGCCTCGTCCTCCCTCTTCGGATTGCAGAGCGACGGACTTCAGTTATTTGGACACTTGAGAAGACAAACTATCAGTTTAAAAAAAGATGCATTTTTCCGTATCGGAGATGCCGCCGGTGGGAAGGAAGTAGGCCGCCGCGGTACTTTTAACGCTTTTTGAAGGTTAAAGCAGTGTTTAGTTACGGTGGGTGTCCGTAAAAGGCCAGAAAACAGCAATTTAGCTCTTAACGATTATAGTGAAATCTGATGTCAAATTATTATTTTTGCCTCGTAAAAATGGAAACTTTAGAGAATCTAAGACCTTAACCCACTCAAAAGGCCCAAAATATGATCTTCCTCTGATTGAATTTAGTTTCTGCGTGGCTAGCGAGCAAAGAATACCAAGTGAATTATGAATTCAAGCAGCTTGCTTTCTCTTTATTCTTGCAGAATGTATTGGAGAGAAGTCAAAAATTATGGCCACTAGTCCACTACCTTAACAATCCGTAGAAAGTAGTTAATATTAAGAAAAGGTGATTTGATTCTGACACGTCATACAAGGTTACCAAACAAATTCCCAAAATGTAGGAGACTAGCTATACTGAGGAGAACGCCAGGATTCAATCCCATCAATAATATTGAAAGGAATCAAACAACAACAAACAATAAATAATGTAAGAATCTCATTAGCCGGTGTCTGGGAATCAGTATGGGATTCACTATAATACAAGGTCTCCATAAAAAATGCACAATAAGATCTCAGCGAGCCCATGATACTGAATCAATCTCGTCCCTTGCCGCTTTGTATAGCTCGAGCCTTTTCGCACATTGCTGTCTTCTTTCCATCAATGCCGGGTCTTCATCCAACAATTGTGCAAGCTGCTTAGCCTGGAACAAGCATACAAATTACTAACAGCCAGCAAGGATGTACCATGAGGATAGGCAAGATTCGGATGGTTGATTGCCAAAACATAGTACCAAGAAATTTTTTATAAAAAAAGGCCAAGTTCAATAGGTGAATGTTAGAATTCACCAAAAGCTGTAGAATTTCCTTAGCCACTCATAAACAGACACTTAGCGAAAGAGTTGCATGTCACAACGCAAAGACAGGCAGAAACGTTACCTCTTTTCTCCCTATTAAAGTGTAGAAGTGATTTAAAAGGGAATGCTTAGCCTCCCGAACTTGGCAATAAACCACTGCCTTAGGAATTGTATTCTTTAGTGTCTCAGACACCATGGTGATATAAGAAGAGACATTTGATGCAATCCTCCTGAAATGCCCCTCTGTGTAACGGTCTATGGAAGGGGATGCTGGATTTCCTCCTTGATTTCCTGCTGGATTTCCTCCTTGATTTCCTGGTGGATTTCCTGCTTTCTCAACTTCCTGAGGGAGCCTCCGAAAGAACTCAACAGTTAGATATGAAGATTCCATATCCACCAATCGGACAACAGTCTTCTTGCCATCATCACGGAATCTCTCCAAGGCTTCATTAGCAGCACCAGCAATTTCAGCTTGCAGAGTTGGAAAGCGCTTTAATTCCTGTTAAATGCCAACAAATTAACAAACATCGATTCCTCAAAATGCTCATGGTCTTATTTGGCCAAAGATTACTTTTCACCAATCATTACCTGAGTTTCTCCTATTGACTTCCTTACGAGCTCTTTCAAAACAAAGTGAACCTGAATGCCAAATTTGAAGATCAGATAAAAACCAGGTAGAATCTTCCATCTAATGTTCAAACTTGAATAACTTGAATAACCTATATATTATATAAAGAATAAACTACTTACAGCATCCACAGAAGCTTCAGCAGGTCCTCTAAAAAAGCTCAATGCTCCCTCAATCAAGCGCCGATAACCTTGCTCTGGGGCTATCAGATGTGGCTGATAACCATCTGCTTCTGATACCACCCTCTTTACATTCTGAACAGAAAGATGGCGATCAAATGGAAGCTTCCTCAAAGCAGCAGGAAGTTGATTGTCAAAAACTCCATAAACCCGATCACCTCCAGGTCGCCTAAGACAGGAATCCAGGAGCATGATTAGAAATTTCAGCAATTGGCCAGGAAAAATTGGTCATCCACCAAAGAAATATATGATGAGAAATCCTTCCTAACAAAATCATAATTTCAAAACGTAATTCACCAAGAATCAAGGACTTATTCATTTCATACTAAACATATATTGCCATCTAAAAGAGCATATTAACACTGAGACAGTAGAAACATGATGCTTACCCTCCATCCAGATGCTCCTTGAAAATCCGGTCAAATGCACGACAAAGTTCCAAGATAGTGTAAAGTTGTGCCTATGAACACATAATCAGTCATAAAAGAGGAAAATAGCATCCTGGCAGAGAGTAATTAGAATTAATAAAAGGTACGCACCCCAGCATCCACAGCAATGGGTCTACCAAGATGGTCCATCTCGGATTCCAGTTCATCAATAGTTTTGTTGATCATGGATGTGATGCTGGGTATCCGAGCCCTAATTACACTTTCCAAGTGCTGTAACAGAATACAAATTCCAAGGGAAGCATGACTTAGATTACAAAGAGAGAAGAAAATGAAGAAACTAAGAACAGAACCTATTCTTAGAATGGCAAACCTTGGACAGAAGTTTTGCTAAATATTCAGATCCCATTTGGCTCGCCAAGTGTCCATAATCAGGACTAGTAGCAAAGTACTCACGTTCCTTGCGCCTTGCAACAATCATGTCAACATTCTTGTTAATGTCGGCTTGGGAACGATTCACAATACCAACCCAAGGCTGTTGAAGGCGATAAGATCTTCCTTCAAGAACCTACAAAATAAGTATATCTGTAATTCCTGGTATATAAGAAATCTGTGCTAGAGTGCACGCGAGTGCGCATGTGTGTGAAAGAGAGAAAGAGAGAGAGAGAGTACATCCAGTGCATTAGTTCCTTTGTCCATCAAATCCAGCTTTGTTAGCACACCAAAGGTTCGGTCACCTGGGTGATTTCCAAGCAAAAATTTGCATTTCATGATAAAATCAAGTTAAAGAGTAAACTTGACACAGATTTCATGCACTAACAAAAATGAAATAGGTATACCAGTAGGATCCACTTCTCTAGCAAGTTTTATGGCATCAGAGGTTGCTATATCTTGATTGGCCGGAGAAATTGCGAGGATGATGCAATTTGGCTGAAAGTATCATATAGCAAATCATTGAAGAATGGAGTACATGAATGACAAAGATATCATCATTTTGCTCGAACCCTTTTATGCCTAGTGGATACTCTATGAGATCAGCTACTCTGCTCCAACCAGCTTTCACCTGGTTAAATAGAAAGATGTATTGCACACCAAACATAAAAGTAGAAGTTTATGGCAACTCACCTTCTCAACATAAGTGCGAACCATAGCCTCAATATCTTGAACAATACTTTCAGGCTGCCCCTCTGAAAAAAGTAATGTTATTTCCATTCATAAGCTGAAATATTAAGACTAAAAGATACATGAGGTTATTTCAGAGTAAGAAAAGCGAGAGAGCATACCAACAGCAACTTTTGTCAAGCCAGGCAAATCAACGAGGGTTAAGTTGACAACTGTTAGGATAGCAAAACGAGAAACAGTTTAGCTTATTAAACTTGGTCAAAAGTGCAAGAAGGAAATTCAGAGAATGAAGGACCAAAGTAATGGGGAGGACCATTTGGAGAGTAGATGCTGAGATGTATAGGAACAGGCGATATCTGTTTGTTTTTCCCCGTCAATCTATCAGTTTCATCCTGAATTTCCTTGCGAACCATAGCTGAAACAAGAAGCATAGTAAACAACAAAGTAATTACTGAACACAAAAAATGGAAAAAAATAGGTATGTGCATTTTACCAAAGTCAGAGAACCGTCTTTTGGGCAAATGAAGAAATTCAGCATATTCCTGTGTTCCATCCTCTGTCTTGTGAAGTTGCAAAACCAGAGGCCTTCTCGTCACAATCCCTATAAGAATTAATACAACACAAACATCTCATTTCTTCCTGTTTTACTTTTCCTTTTAACGAAAAAGGGAGAATCTTTAGTAGAAGATAATGAAACCTGATCCTCGGGGAAGAAAGTCTCTGCCAACAATACTCTCCAAGACAGAAGATTTTCCTGAACTCTGCGAGACACGATTCATAGAAAGAATTGGATTGAAAAGTCTATAACAGCAAACCCTTTACATTGCCCATAATTAAAACATTAAAGCTCTCATCTTTTGTTGAAAAGGGAAAGAATTGAGTGTTAATTTCTCGAGAAAGAAAGAGACCTGGCCACCAACGACGGCGACGGAGGGCAGAGCTTCCCAAAGAGAAGAGAAAGAGCTGTCACCACCGCCATAGTCGCCGAGAACAGTACAGGCCCTCTGAATCCTGTTAACAAGACCTATCAAGCTCTCCATAGTAGCCATGTTTTGTGAACAACCCTAACTTGTGTAATTTGGCAGCAGATATCCGATTGAAGAAAAGTAGAAGACGCACGGCTTGACTTGAAATGAACGCGTTGGGGTAGTCGAAGGCAAAGTGACAGGCGGGTAATGCTGTTATTATTTAAAAAAATCGAAAAAGACACTTAATTTATGATATTTTCGTGGCAGATGTAAAAGGTTACGTTCTGGTCAGATGTTTGAAATTTTGAATTTTGAATGAATGTCCGGAGCCAATTGTAGGCGTTAGTCCTAATGACCACAAGCCGTCGGCTCTTCAGACATCATTCCAAACGTTTTTCTTTCTGTCTTTTCTCTTTCTAATCAATTTCCGTAATCACGACAAATTATGATAACAGTCTAACAATAATCACAACATTATAATAAAATTACGATTACGGATCATATCTTTCCTTCATTCTTGGAGGTAAAGTTCCCACTTGCTTGGAAATGTTAGAATTGAGACTTCCGTCTCCAGGACTACAATGTCTGGCTTACAGGACAGCTTGTGTTAGGTATGCAAAGCAGCAGTAATTCATAAATTATGCCAAACTTTTCTTTTATTATTCTAATTAATTTGGAAAACAACAATTCTGTTGAATACATAGCTACAATGTATGTATATTACATACATTCATGTTTTGTTAATTGAAAAAAACAAATTTTGCATAAAGTTGCAGCCTTTTTGATATGGAAGGAAGAAGAAATTGTAACTGAGAGGCATGGGAGGCTTCTTTTGAACCAAATGTTAGCTTTAAGAGGTTGGATCATCAAGCCTTCTTATAGACCAGAGTAGGATACTCAGGTGTCCACATGTTATTCTTCACATACTCTTTTATTTCCTCCTAAAATCATAACATCAAAACCACATTACACTCTCAAATAACAAATCAGTTCTATATATATGTGTGTGCATACAAGCGTGAGAGTGTGTGTGTGTATGTATACACTGTAATCTTAGATTTACCTCGTCGAGCCTCCGAAGCTCTCGAGCATCCATTTCACGGTATCCCTCAGCGAGATCTTCTTCTATGGCTTCCTGCACCACTGCTGCTGCCACTTCCTTTGTTATATCTCTTATTCTGCACCCCACAAAAACCAATACCAGTTATATCAGATAAACGCACCACCTCATCAACACATGGATTCAAACTGAACTTGAACGACTGTAAATGATGCCTGATTTAAGTCACTTACCTTGATATTGGAGGATATATTATCCCTTCTACCACCTCATCTTCTGTCATGTATGCGGCTAAGCTGCAATTTCCATACTTAAAGCTCAGAGAGATTAACCTTTGATCATGCCAAATAACACTACTCTATAGAAGATGCATACCATTCGGCTGCAGCCTGCAGCATGCCATCTGATATCATTCTCGACCCGGAAAGAAGAGTCCCCAGCCCAATCCTACAAATCACAACATAGATTGTTATATCTCAATATGGATTCTGAGTTAAGAAACACCTATGTTGAACTTCCTAATATGAAGGTTAGGTGGAAGAAATTGACCCTGGAAATAGATACATGTTGTTTCCCTGATTCGAGTGGCCAATATGGCCATTTCCTGCGAAAATAAAATGATACATATTGAAGTAAACTCTCTTTCAAACATACAAACACGAAAAACAAAATAGAAAAACTATGTTCGTGCTTTATAAATTGAACAAAGGCTGAAAATTTTCTTCTATCATGATCACAAATAGATTGAATATGAATGAAGTAAAGATTGATGCCTCATGAATGTCAAATATAACTTGCAAACTCAGGGTCAGATTAGCCCCAATACTTACCTAGATCTACATCTGTGAAAGGACTTCCACTAGCAAATATGATATTGTCGCCCACTACAGAAAATGCATCTTCAGGAGTGCATTCAGCTGTGAGTAGGGAAAAGTGAGTGAGTTAAAGAGAGAAGATGGGTATAAATTAGGGCATTAGGACCATGAATATCCAAAAACTCTAGCATTCAAAAAGCTTAATGGTTTGAAAGAAACCATACCATTTGTGGTAGGGTTTGACATGGCAAAGATAGCAGGTCTTGTTGAAGTTGATCCTTTGAGGGCCTCTAGAACCTATTCATACACCAATTAATTTGAAACATAATTTGATGCTAGAGTAGAAAAGTGAAAATGCAGAAAAGACGTCCAATTTTGTTGCACGGATAAAACTTATCTAGATGGATCGATCGAAAAGTCAGAAAGCTTAGATGACACTCGGTAATCATTTGATTCAAGGCTCCATTTATACCTCTTTTGAAAATAATCCCCCAACTGCAGATAACCCAAGCAGCACGTCAGGCTTCACTTGTTGCACCTATTCAGAATAACTTGTGAGAAAAGTACACAGGAATGGCATGGAATAACAGTTAATCACATCTTTTTATCGAAATTAAAGAAAGCTCCACCAAGATGGATTTTTTAATATCCAATATTGATGCAATGAAAAGAATAGAAGTTTCACATACCACTTCTATAAGACTTGAACCTTCCCTCAATCCTTGCCGGTTAGCTTCCTTTACCTTCCTTGCAAATGGCTGGGCCTCTGCGTCAATATTGTCTCGATCCTCCGTGATAAGACCCTAGATATACACAACAAATTAGTTCAGCATCCTATTTTGCAGCTTGTTGTGAAGATGTACCCACACAAAAGCCAGAGTCAAATTCAATTAGACATTAGGATGTAAGTTGTCCATGTATCTAGACAGCAAAACCAAAGCAACGGAAACCAATGGTTTTAACATAAATCAACCACGATAACTTTTCACTGTTGAAAGCATAGTTGACTTCTTACCTTAGCATCAACTACCCAAAACTGACTCCTCGCACTTTCAAAAGCAATCTCATTATTACCTAACATCCTAGCCATTGTTTTCCTTGCAGCATTTAGAACTCCTATTCCTGCACTGCATACATGCAAAGCATCAGTAAATCTTTTTATGATCTATCAACAAACATGATAATTCCAACATATAGTACCGTGCGAAACTCTTAACATAGATCACAAATTGCTTACTCTACAATAGCTGACAGTTTAAATAATATACTTGAGATACCCGCCTATGAATAATCACAATATCGATCATTAACATTTAGCATGATACTATGTGTGGATTAGTGTCTTCATTTTCGACCATACATATCACAACAAGTTCATTCTAACACTAGGATTAAACAATGTGTACAATACCCAACTCAGCCTCCATTTTTAATTCACCTCGAATAATGCATATGCAACCTGGAATCCCATACCATTATACTCCACTCCCTTAGTTTCAGAATCTCAAAGGAGGGTTTGATCTCTTTCTAGTTTAACAATCAACTTCTTGCCAAAAGTTCATATTGGTGTTATTAAGCACTTTCAAACCTTCATTGCGAACACCAAAAGATGCATATCTTGATTTCCCATGGTGGACAGCGTGTACTGGAACGTTTGTCCATTTCTTGTCAAGTTTACACCAGAAATTTACAGTTAACCAATCAAATGGTAGGACAAACAACTAACCTTCCAGCACCAGCAACAACAATCTTTTGTTTAGGAAAATCAATCATAGGCCTTCCTTGTGCTCTAACAGCTCCTAGAAGACCAGCAATTGCAACCCCTGCTGTTCCCTGTACGATGAGTTCACATCAAAACACTGGAAACAGAAGGACTGGAAGTTGTTAAATGTTTGCAAAGACGAACCAACCATTAAATACTTGCATATACATTTGATTGATTAAGTACCCATAATTTGACAGTTGAATTAAATAGAATAAGTAAAACAAAAACTCATGGAGTGGTAGGGAAACAATACTAAAAAGAACACAAAGAATATCATATTACCATACCAAAAATCATAATTGATAGAAGTGATTTATTTAGCCAATTGAGATAGTCAAATTCTCAGTCTTTCGAGGTTGTGGACCCAAATCTTAATCTGTAGGATACCGATTCAGCTAAAGGCACCATGGGGCCATGATAAAAGTCATGTACTGTGACAGAAATAGCAGGCCCACAACCAGACCCCATGAACCCACGTCGCGGCCCAGATGTCTATAGATAAGATTAACAGTCCAAGACCAGGTGAGCAAATCCGAACCTACATTTAGCAAAACTCAATCTTTAGCCCTGCAAAAGAGCCTCTTCTGACTTAAGATTCAAAGTTGGGTCAGATCCCTGGCATTTTTTGCACTTTTATCTTGTTCAATTTGTCAAACCCGGAGTTAACAATGCCAATCTAAAGCTATCAACAATACAAATCTAAAGCTATCAATAATAATGGAATAGCACAAAAAATTGTGATATGAGACTCTCAGCTACCTGATTCTAGTAACTGATCATTTATTTCACATGAACTTCTAACCTCCTATCTTTCCCTAAAACCCTCAAATCCAAAGAAAGTTTATTTTGAGTTGTTGAAGGTAGTCAACATAATCTAGAAAAGCTAGAAAAGGTCA
Source organism: Erythroxylum novogranatense (assembly GCA_029891385.1). Classification (NCBI taxonomy): domain Eukaryota; kingdom Viridiplantae; phylum Streptophyta; class Magnoliopsida; order Malpighiales; family Erythroxylaceae; genus Erythroxylum; species Erythroxylum novogranatense. The sequence continues at coordinate 2,469,744 of CM057232.1, forward strand.
ACTAAAGAAGAAATTTGCTTCATTCATCATAAATGAGTAAAGTTTAAAACCATAATTGCATGATATAAGTAAAGCAGAAGCCAATCTTGTGCCAAGTCCCCTTCAAGAAAGATCATAAGTGTAACGACCATGGAAATTTTTTTATGTAGAGAAATTTGTGTTGCTAGTAATATTTCACAAACAATATGGATCATTTTCAGAGATCCAGTACCTCATTGTATCTAGTAACACCTAGAAAAGAAGAAAAAGAGAGTAAAAAAGGAAATGCTATAAAAGAATCACAATTACCTGGACATCATCATTGAACATTCTGTAGGTATTCCTGTATCGCTGCAATAGCTTGAATGCCCACTTGCTTTGAAAATCTTCGAACTGAAATGTTTAATATGTAAATAGATGTCACAGAAAGTAAAAATTTAGGCACACCCGTGAAAACAGATGTACAAAGTTCACCATACGGAAACAATAAAAGTTACCTGAACAATCACATGTGGCCATCGAGTAAACACTGCCTCCATGAACTCATCAATGACTGCTATATACTCATCACCATCAAGTCGGTCTTGCTGTAATCCCAAATCTGTTCTTGCACAAGGATATAAACCATAAAATTGATACAATCATGTTCTAAGTACCAGGAGTCAATCAATGCATAAACCATATAATTGACAAAGACTGATAATTACTAGTGCTGTAAAGAGTACATTCATAAGAAGACAACAAATACTTACACAATGGGTCATTGAGCAGCTTGTCGTTATTAGTTCCCACATCAATCATTACTGGAAGCACCTAGCACCAGGAAAGCAAAAATCTATTAAAAAATGATATTAATTTATTCAGTCTCAAGTACCAGATACGATTTCTTAGAACATGGAGAACGATTACACGTATCAAAATGTTTTTGATGTAAATATTCAACATAGTAATGACAGTCAAGTATAATGACCAAATGAAGATAAAATTATAAAGAAATACTTCAAATTATCAACAACAAATATGATAAGTCTCTTTTACTCACTGCATTAGTACAAACAAAACTAAGCAGAATTAAAAACAAAAATATACCCTTTGAGGATTTATCCCTGCAGCAGCGACATATAAATCTAGCTTCCCAATTGCAATTCCAATTCCCTGAACCCCAAGATCTCCAAGACCCAGAATTCTGCTTCCATCTGTAACAACTATCATATCAACCTGAAAAAAGGAAATTGATAACTTTATAATAATAAGATGAGTATGAAAACATGCATTGATATTCTAGTCCATGGCCCTTGTATATTTCGTACAGCAAAACATACTTCCTTCTTATTCCAATCAGCAATACAGAGAAACCAATCATTTCTGTTCCGACGTTTGCTTTCTTTATTTTTCTTTCTCAATCCTCACTAAGATATTGCAAGCGAACAGGCAATGAGGTTCCAAAGCAAATTGTATCAATCGCAAGTATGATACCTGCTCAGCTGGCCAATTATAAACCATGGACATCATTTCTCCGCGGTCTGCAGCACTAAAATACATTCCCCTTGGCCTTCTAAATAAGCCACTGTAATTCTGACAAACAAGCCCTACTGTAGGAGTGTACACTATAGGTGCATACTCCTCGATATGGGCAATTAGAACCTGTCAAATTCCCAAAATAAGTTTTGAGACATGGATTGCTAGGTAAATATTATTCACAATATATAGCAATAATATAAAAGTTACACCACAATACTTCTCCTTGGAGGTTGGAAATGAGGAAACTAACTTTGTAATACATTGTTTCATTCCTGTCATGCAAGCGATTCAATATCCGCCACTTGGCTAAAGCATTTGGATCAGATGGTCCATCTTTTGCTTGCTCTTCAAGCCTCTTCAAGTCAAACACTGTGAATTGAGAAAACCTCGAATATTCATAATGAAGGGAAAAAAAATAGCCTAGACTTCAAATAGGTTTGTGTATCAGCAGTTCAAAAAGAATATAGATAAATAATAATGAATTTATATAGCCAAAGCATAAAAAGTTGCCAGCACATAACAATAAGATGGAATCAATTGTAATCATAGGCCAAGCCAGAAACAAAAAGTTGAATGCTTCCTTGATTCGTTGTACACCTTTTTGTGTTTCACAAAATGAAAACGTCGAAGAGTAGAAGAAGTAAGCAAAACAAGCTAAAGACGGTGAGTTGGAATTTGGAAAAGCTTACTAAAGCGTTCAATTTGCTGATCAGAAGACATAATATTAGGAGGAAGAAGTCCCCTGAGATCAAGACGATCCCTTTCTGTCATAGAAAACGCCGTTCCCTATCCAAACATCAAATGCCATCAAAACGCATTGGCAGGAAACAAAATTGGATCTTTGACCAGGAAAGTTTAACAAACAGAAAGAGGGCGAGGAGAGGAGCTAGAGAAACAGACCTTATTGAACCAAGGATCATGAAGAATATCAAGACTACGTTTGTGGACGATGGTGGGGCGGTGACCCTCCATAGTGGTGAAAGATCTAGCAGTCTGAGTGAGGAATAGAGCGTGCTTGAGGCGTCTGACGAGAGCTGACGAAGCTCTGATCTGATTGCAAAAGACTGACATTTTCCTGTGTCTGTTGTTGCTCCAAACAACTGAAGCAGCAGCAAAGCAGTAGTAATAGCCTTAAGGAATGAAAGAGAGAGAGATTGATAGATTGAAAAGATCGGTACTTTGACTATGGAGTTGATGCAAAGTAATGGACAAGAGAAAAAGGAAAATGTTTTGGGTAAATCTTGGTCGTTCGAACAGTTAACTGACGCTGTACACAATAAGGTTAAGACTTATCCGCATCCGTCTCCGGTAAAATGATAGCAATCAGAATTCAGAAGAAACACACACACACAGCTCTTGACATCATCTTCTAATCAACCATGTCCATTACCAAAAGAAGAGTCTTTGTCTGGGCCAAAGGTCAAGTCTTTAACTTATAGGCTTAAACTCGGCTCTCTCTGTACCTCCAGCCCAAGCCTTACCCATAAGTCATTTTGAGTTTGAAGAAGACAAAAAAGCATTATATGAACACATCAATTTCTTCTCTGCTGTATAAATTGCAACTTGCCCTTGAGTTAATAGAGACTGAACAGATCTAGGGAAGCTTCCAATGTTGGTTTCCTGAATGTGGACTAATAAGCCACTCCTAACACTGAGTACCTAGTATTCTTTCCTTCTTTTTCTATGTTTCTTGTAAGAAATAACATACCAACTACGTAGTTTACGACAATGGTAATATGACAATTTCTTTATGCAGCTTGTGACAAGGAAACCATACACAAAACTTGCAAGATTCAACTGTTGCAGGTATGTAATCCGACGTGAAGGAAGCTCCTCCTGTCAAACTTAGCAATTGCTTCTGTATATACACATAAATAGGAACCACAAATTTGGTCCCAATCCAATCCAAAATTAACAGAAAGTATTGAAAATTTGAACTGATGCAAAACTAATTTACATGTTCCAAATAGTTTTATTTTGAAATCAACCCGAATCCGATCGAGTTTCAAACCAGACCAAATCGCAAAAAATTTAAATCCGACCAGCTGGACTAATGTTAGGACAGGGAACTAAAATGCATAACAATACATAGTTGAGAACAGGATTGGAACTTCCCAAGCCTATACGACGCCACATTTGGGTCAACGAAGTCGGTTGCGGATATACCAACAAAGAAAAACGAAAAAAATAAATAAAAACAAAATGAAATAAATAGAAGAAAATGACAAAAGCATACCTACGGAACTACCTTACCTGTCTGCCTCCAGTTTCTTTTCAGTTTTCATGTGGCGGCGCGTGCGTGCGTACGGTACAGTTGCTGACAAACGGGCGTGCGATCTTTAACCACTGTATTATCTGTTCCCTCATCTCGGGACTTCGGACCCATACCCAACCACGCGCCACCTAACTGGCGCTTGAACAATCAAATTAATTCTATAATAAATTACACACCTACAAAGTTTCCCAACTGAAAAAACAAATAATTTTAAATAATAATTAAATGCCCATTTCAAATTTTAATTTTCCATTTTCGCAATATAACTAAAAATAAAAAATTAATTGAGATTTTAAAAATCATATTTTTATATAAATCTCAAGCATACACTCTGTCTCTCTGTCTCTGCTTTTATTTGAACTTGTTGACTACTCCATTAAATTCACCTTCTTTTATAAATATATATATGTATATACATATAAATCCTTCTCTCTGTTCTTGTTTAGACAGATAAAGTTCAGAGGAAGAAGAAGAAGAAGAGTAGGAAGAGAAGAAGATCATACAAAAAGTATATACTTGATAGTCGGAGTAAATGAGGTGTAAGAAGCATCCGTTCGATCACAGTAGCGCCGTCGGCGTTTGCGCCACTTGTCTCCGGGATCGACTTTTTGTTCTCGTCGCCGCTCAGGTTCAGGCTCAGACTCAGGCACAGGCACATCAGGACCCACGCGCTGTCGAAGCCAGCCGGAAATCAGATTCGCGTCATCATCCTCCTCTCATTTTTCCACGCTCCGTCTCTCCCTACGTTTCTCGGCGCAAATCCGACGATGACTTTTCATGCCTAAATCAATCGCACAGCCAGCTTCTATTCTACACTACTCCTCAGGTAGGCCCCGGCTGTACATCGTCGACGACGACGACGGCGGCGGGAGTTGCAGCTGGTGCAGCGAGAGCTTCGAAGACCAAGACTGGCAAATTCTCTCTTATCACCAAGCTGTTCCGCCCTAGATCAGATAAATTGAATCCGGATCCTGATGGTAATGGATCTTCTTCGCCTCTCTGGTTCTCTACCATCTTCTCCGCCGGCAGCAGCAAGAAGAAGCCATCAACCAACCAATTTTCGGTTACCTCCATGAGTCTTGGTGAACCTCGTCTACGTGCAGATCGAGGAATGTCGCCGGCCAGACGGGATGATAACGACGAGGACTGCGACCCGTATCCTTCGTCGTCAGATTCAACGCACCCGTGGAAGAGGACGCCTACGTCGGTGCGGCGAGGCAAGCCTGGGCATTCCAGGAACACGTCGGGATTATCATTTTGTTTGAGTCCTCTGGTGAGGCCAAGCCCTAACCACCACTGGACCCAGAAGGCTACATTGCCTCCTGACTTGGGTTTCTCCGGTGACCTTAGGGCTTCGCCGAAGCCCCATCTCTCGACGGCGGCTTCGTATTGCGCCAACCGGTCAAGGAAGCTCGTTGATTTTGGTAAAGTCAATCATAACCGTTGATGTTGATGACTGCCTCGCATTTGACCCTGCCTGGTCCACTGTTATGCTTTCAAAAGTACCGTATTACCCCCACCCTTCTTTATTTTCTCTTTTGCTTTTTCCTTTTTTTTTTTGGGGTTCCATTTGGGATTGGGGGGTTAATAAATATAGAAAATTCAGGTGATGAAATTTTACAAACCTTTTGTACACATTACTTATTAGAGGGATATTTACTATTTTCTCCTTTGTTTTTGAGGACTGTAAAATTTGTGAATGTTACTCGTTAATTTGATCTTTAACCCTTGGTTTATTCTTTATTTATTTATTAATGTTTAGAACAGGAGGCCAGCTAAGCTAATCATCCAAACCCATTTAATTTGTATATAATTTTAAATTCAATTTCCTCAATAATTCAACCCCATATTGATAGTAATTATGTCTTGGTAGTGGATGTGGGTGTTCCCCACTAAACACGCTTGCTAAAAGAACAAGGAAGATATGGAATTGGGTTGTTGAAATATGGATCTAACAAAATCTAATTTCCTCTCCAAAAGTGTGAAGTGGAGTTGAAGGGACGAATGAGGTGTCACCCAAATTCATACATTTTCTCTAGTGGGTAGTGGAACCAACTTATTACCATTTAAATAATCATTTGCTTCAAATTATTAAAATTTAAAGCTCACTCAATTTGAGTTTTTATTCACAACATGAGCTATTTATAAAAAGCTAAGAATAAAATCGCATATTATTGAACTCTTTAAACTTATTTTTACTTCTTAATTGTTAATGTTTAGAGTGATTAAACTAGCTAACATGTTTCTTTTAATACCAGGCATGAGCATTTGAGTTGAGTCGGACCGATTCATATGAGTCGGATTGATTCGGATAGGGTTGTTGCCTGAATTATCAACTTTCTTACTTCTTAGTGTCTATTTGGTTGAATTTTTTAGAGTGAATAATCACTTTTCTCATCATAAAAACTTTTTTAAAATGACTATTTGACTATAAAATATTTAAAAAACTTTTTAGATATAGGTTTTTGGCAATCAAAATACAACTTTTAAGAAGTTCAAATTTAGATCTTATGAAAAAAAAATAGATAAATTTTTAGATCAATTAATGAGCCTATTTTTAATCCCTTTTGCCCTTTTGTTTTACATATAATTTTTACAATACTCACAAATTCATTTTATTTTATAATTCATATAAAATTTTGATTAGATATATTTTCATTTATATTTTGTATGGTTTTAAATTATATAATAATTAATATATTATATTTTTGCATATTATTTAATATATTTTAAATAATATTTATATGCATAAATAAATTTTAACAAATTAAAATATAGTTAAAATTAATAAAAATATTTTTTATTTTTATGTTGCTAAACAATCAACTGTATAAAAATTTTTAAAAATTATTTTTAATTGACAGTTAAACAGTCAATTATTTTAAAAAATTCTTTTAAAAAAATTATACTAATAAAAATTTTATTTTTAAAAATTGGAGTAATATAAGCCTGTCTAAGAAGATACTTGTTCCCCGGTATTAGGAGCAATCAATGTAATAGCATTTGGTTTGGTTTGGCGTTTGGCGTTGAGAAATAAATGGCAGGTGTGAGAAGGAGAAGTCCAGACCACACCCATATACCATGGCTGAGTTTGGTTCTGTTCACATTGGTTGTCAGAAGTTTAAATGAGTGGAGACCACACCTGACCAAATCTAATTTATTATTAACGGTCAGAAGAAAAAGAGAAAAAGGAAAAAGTTGAATAACTCTTTTTGACTGTGAGTGTGAGATCAGAGATGGACACGGTTTAGAATTCACAGTAAAAAGCCAAAGTACGGTAAACCCTGATCTCTCTTTCACCGTCAGATTCTTGTTTGTTTGTATGTTTAACTAAAAGCCCCTTTTGTCTCCATCACTTAACTATGTTGTTATTCCTTTTGCCTTTATTTCCCTTCCATAATAAAATATTCTTTTTTACTCAAGAGATGAGTTAGCAAGAAACTTTATTGATTTAAATAAGACTGCGAGTTTAAATCTTTTTTATATATGCGATTGTTTAAAATTTGAAATCGGAACTTTATCTTTTGTAAGGGACCTATTTGATTAAAGCGAAGATTAGTTTAGGAGTGGATGACTTAAAATTATTTTCTTATAATTGAGACCTTTTTATGATACTTCGTAGGTAACAAAAAAAAAATAATAATAATAAAATATTCTTCTTTCATATTATAATTATTATTCAATTAAATCCTCTAATTTAACTTAATTAAATAATGTTTCTTACATAATAAACAAAATATCACCCTAAAATCCTTATCTTTTCTAATAATTCATATTATTTAATCTATTATGATCAACACCTAATAAAAGTATCACGTAAATGCGGAGATTAAGAAAATCTATTATTATTCAACTTGAGAGGTTATTTTCGACAAACACAATTGAAATATGACATAAAGTATTACAAAAATTGTACAATTCATATTATTTAATTAACGAAACATTTCTACTTTATTCGTTAGGATTTGGCAGAATTTAAGAGAATGTTTGAAGGTTTTGCAATTTTTCATTTGATAGGCTGTTAGATTAGTTAGCTAAGAATTGAACTTAGGAATAGTACTCCCGGTCCTACTCCTACTCCTAGTCCTTGTCCTAGTCCTACTCCTAGGTTTGTAGGTAACAACATACTATTCCTATGTCCACACTAAAAAAGATGTCTGTCTTTTCCCAAGTTGCCTTTTGCAGACGGTAAGTTGACTTCTGCTTTTGCATCCATTCCATTCCATAGTCCTCCGGCTTTTAGTCTTTTCAAGAAGCTTCCATTTGATAGTAGCTCTTTAATTAAATCTAATTTTATGATTTTTTTTTCACCGTTTGTTATTTTCATTTATGCCCAATTCCAATCGTTGAGATTCAATTACAAATTTAGATCCTATTTTGCAATCAACAACTGATTGTATTAAATGTTAGTTGATAATTTGATTTAATTAACTGATTGCATTAGTTATTTAGTATTTGATATTTGATAAGATTAACTGTTTATGTATAAAATGGCATATGACATTTAAATTTTTTAAGTATATAAATATTATATATCTTAGTATTTCGTTAAATATTCTTATAATAATTTAGATTTTCGATATTTAATTCTACATAAATTAAGTTTATAACTCTAATAAAACATAAAATATATGATAATAATAATAACAACAACAACAACAATAAAATCCAAATCCATCTCTAATTTTATACCTTTTGTTATCTGCAAACTTATTCGATGAATAATATCTTGCTTATCAATTTAAGCTACCATATAGACGTTTTGATGAAATTTTAGATAACAGTTGTAGTTAATCCCATACATTTTCAGATAGGTTGAAATGAATTTGAGGGAACAATTATCTTTCAATAAAATTTTTATTAGCTGATAGATTAAAAAGCTACTTCAGAGTAACTTTTTAAAAATTGGCTAGTTAGGTTCAATCAGTCAACCTAAGCAGCTCTTAACCAAACAAGTATATTAGGTCAAACAACTAATACTCTTTAATCACTTAGAAATATTGCTTAAAAGCTATCAATGAAATACCTCCTAGTTCTTATTTTCAAAAAGTTTGAAAAAAATAACATGAAAGAATAGATATTTTGATTTTAATGTGTTTTGTCCATTCAGCAAAGCCGTTCTCAAATTATTGCACATCAAAGAAACAAACACTTAACTACTTAATCAATGAAGGGTCGAACAAAGAAAAAGCCTATGGAACAGAAATAGAAAAAGCAATTTGTGTTCATGTGATTTTTTAAAAATTAAAAATTTTTAAATTTTAAATATTAATAAATCGAATTTAATTCAATTTTTAATAGTAGATGAGTTCAAATTGTAATGTCTCAAACATCTAGAAAGAATCCCCATTGGAACATTCAAAGGTCAAGCCTTGAACACATCAATCCCAAACTTTGTGTATTGTCACCATGTTGTGTGAATGTCTGGTACCTCTCAATAAGTTAGAAATAGTGTTCCTTAATAATCAACTTTTGGATTACCCAAATCCTAAGCTTGTCTCGGAGGTTGTAAGAAATTTTCATTTTTATAAGACCAAGATTCAAGGAACCAACAAGGTTGTTGTTATCTTATATAAGACAAAACCTGCTCTACTATTAGACTATAGCTTAGGTGTCCGCCACATTTGATTATTCCAAGAGACAAACTTAATTTAATATCATCTTCACTGTCACATCCAGTTTAAAATTTCACAATAAAGTGAAATATAAGGAGATTTGTAGAGAAATACTCTCTCCTATCTAAAATGAATATCGTTTTAGAGGAGTTTTAATTATTCAAAATAAGAATCGTTCGTGACACATGTTTATAATTTTACTTCTAAAATTATTCTTTAATTTCTTTCACAGCTTGATTACACAAATTGTACTTTCAAGATAGTTCAATGTACAATTTCTCTCACATGAGTAACACCATTAATAAGGGTATATTAAACATTTCATTAGTTTTCTTAATAAGTGTGCATCTCTCTAAAACGACTTTTATTTTGGATAGGAAAGAATATAATTTATTAATCTTTTTTTAATATAATTATGAGAGTAATTAATATTTTTGTCTTAATTACGTTGTGTCTTCAATTCAACAATAAATGATTAGTTGAAAAATGAACACCGCACAAATTGAGAAGAGGTCGAGGTCTTTCCTTTTGCCTTTGCACATTTAAAGCAAGTGGACGAGGTCACTTCTAACGTGCAAAGACTTTAACAAACGACGCCGTTTAAAGACAAAGTTGAAAAACCTTCATTGACAAGTTCTAGCTACAATCTTCTTACACGTGTCCTACTACAGATCGCTCAAGAAGTAAAACCATTTAATATCGCAAAAAAAAAGTCAAAAATATCTTTCAGAGAAGCAAAATGTCAACTTAGTGTGAAAGCAGACTTTTTTCCTATGAAATGGGTATTATTTATTCACACTGAAACCAACTGATTCCTGCTCTCTTAACCTTACCAGGACCAGCTAATACTATTTGCTAATATCACATTCATTTGAACTGTATTATGTTTATCATATCATATCATACAGTCTATACCCTCCCGAAAGACAACGAATGTGTGCCAAGGATTGAACTGAATGATTAGCTAATGAAAATGATCATCAGAAGAGAAGACAATCTGGGCAGTCTCTACTTTGTTATATGATCAGCAAGATGAAAGGCTTTCAGGATTTCAAACTTGGTCAAGGACAAAAGTTGACAACTCAGAAACTGAAAGAATCAATATACTGTTATGTGATAGGATAACATAAAATTGTGGCGAGCATGTGCAATTTGGAATCAAACATTACCATTTTGTGTTCTTTTATCATTTTAAGCGAAACCCTTTAATCTACACCTTCTTCTCTTACATTGCATTGATTGGATTCCTAGTTTTCTGCAAGATATGCTTCAGAGTTTGTCAGGTTCTATGTCCTGTCCTTTCCTTTTTTGGTGGATGATGCAAGAGAAGCAATGCTGACAGCCAAAACTCGATCTAAGAAAAGAGCAGGAACAACGTTTTATTCTTAATTTCAAGTACAAATAGTAGCAGTAAAATCCTACCTACAGCCTCAAATCTTTGTTTAATAATGTTTGGAACTAAATATCTGTCCTTTTTGTTTCAACATCAGCTTCTAAGGAACTAAGAATAAAGATTTACTGGTTATTTGATGAAGTAACTGCAACTATGTAATTGCCTTGCTGCAGCTACAATGGAACATCACAAAGAATGATGTCAGTTGCAACAGAATAGAAAATTGAGTCTCAGACGCACAGAGGATCACGAAGAGTTTCTGTTTCGGAAACTTCAGTTTTTTGGTGGATGATGCAAGAGAAGCAATACTGACAGCCAAAACTCGATCTAAGAAAAGAGCAGGAACAACGTTTTATTCTTAATTTCAAGTACAAATAGTAGCAGTAAAATCCTACCTACAGCCTCAAATCTTTGTTTAATAATGTTTGGAACTGAATATCTGTCCTTTTTGCTTCAACATCAGCTTCTAAGGAACTAAGAATAAAGATTTACTGGTTATTTGATGAAGTAACTGCAACTATGTAATTGCCTTGCTGCAGCTACAATGGAACATCACAAAGAATGATGTCAGTTGCAACAGAATAGAAAATTGAGTCTCAGACGCACAGAGGATCACGAAGAGTTTCTGTTTCGGAAACTTCAGTTTTTTGGTGGATGATGCAAGAGAAGCAATACTGACAGCCAAAACTCGATCTAAGAAAAGAGCAGGAACAACGTTTTATTCTTAATTTCAAGTACAAATAGTAGCAGTAAAATCCTACCTACAGCCTCAAATCTTTGTTTAATAATGTTTGGAACTGAATATCTGTCCTTTTTGCTTCAACATCAGCTTCTAAGGAACTAAGAATAAAGATTTACTGGTTATTTGATGAAGTAACTGCAACTATGTAATTGCCTTGCTGCAGCTACAATGGAACATCACAAAGAATGATGTCAGTTGCAACAGAATAGAAAATTGAGTCTCAGACGACAGAGGATCATGAAGAGTTTCTGTTTGAAACTTCAGTTTTTGGTGGATGATGCAAGAGAAGCAATACTGACAGCCAAAACTCGATCTAAGAAAAGAGCAGGAACAACGTTTATTCTTAATTTCAAGTACAAATAGTAGCAGTAAAATCCTACCTACAGCCTCAAATCTTTGTTTAATAATGTTTGAACTGAATATCTGTCCTTTTGCTTCAACATCAGCTTCTAAGGAACTAAGAATAAGATTTACTGGTTATTTGATGAAGTAACTGCAACTATGTAATTGCCTTGCTGCAGCTACAATGGAACATCACAAAGAATGATGTCAGTTGCAACAGAATAGAAAATTGAGTCTCAGACGCACAGAGGATCATGAAGAGTTTCTGTTTCGGAAACTTCAGTTTTTTGGTGGATGATGCAAGAGAAGCAATACTGACAGCCAAAACTCGATCTAAGAAAAGAGCAGGAACAACGTTTTATTCTTAATTTCAAGTACAAATAGTAGCAGTAAAATCCTACCTACAGCCTCAAATCTTTGTTTAATAATGTTTGGAACTGAATATCTGTCCTTTTTGCTTCAACATCAGCTTCTAAGGAACTAAGAATAAGATTTACTGGTTATTTGATGAAGTAACTGCAACTATGTAATTGCCTTGCTGCAGCTACAATGGAACATCACAAAGAATGATGTCAGTTGCAACAGAATAGAAAATTGAGTCTCAGACGCACAGAGGATCATGAAGAGTTTCTGTTTCGGAAACTTCAGTTTTTTGGTGGATGATGCAAGAGAAGCAATACTGACAGCCAAAACTCGATCTAAGAAAAGAGCAGGAACAACGTTTTATTCTTAATTTCAAGTACAAATAGTAGCAGTAAAATCCTACCTACAGCCTCAAATCTTTGTTTAATAATGTTTGGAACTGAATATCTGTCCTTTTTGCTTCAACATCAGCTTCTAAGGAACTAAGAATAAGATTTACTGGTTATTTGATGAAGTAACTGCAACTATGTAATTGCCTTGCTGCAGCTACAATGGAACATCACAAAGAATGATGTCAGTTGCAACAGAATAGAAAATTGAGTCTCAGACGCACAGAGGATCATGAAGAGTTTCTGTTTCGGAAACTTCAGTTTTTTGGTGGATGATGCAAGAGAAGCAATACTGACAGCCAAAACTCGATCTAAGAAAAGAGCAGGAACAACGTTTTATTCTTAATTTCAAGTACAAATAGTAGCAGTAAAATCCTACCTACAGCCTCAAATCTTTGTTTAATAATGTTTGGAACTCAATATCTGTCCTTTTTGCTTCAACATCAGCTTCTAAGGAACTAAGAATAAAGATTTACTGGTTATTTGATGAAATAACTGCAACTATGTAATTGCCTTGCTGCAGCTACAATGGAACATCACATCACAAAGAATGATGTCAGTTGCAACAGAATAGAAAATTGAGTCTCAGACGCACAGAGGATCACGAAGAGTTTCTGTTTCGGAAACTTCAGTTTTCGTTCTCCTGGCTTTGGAATCGTCAAGATAGTTCTGATAAGTATAGGTAGCAAAACCCCAAAGAGCCATAAGCAACGCAATGACCTTGATCGAATTCATCTTGTCATGGAAAACAATAACAGCAGCAATAGGAGATATTGCCAAAGCAACGGTACTTATCACATTGGAGAAGAGAGAAGATACCACATAAATCAAGCCTACAACACCAACTGAACAAAGCTGCCAAGTCACTGCTGTCCAAACCAGAGTCATCACGTAAGAGACCCTTCCTGTACCGAAACTTTGCATTTCACCGTGCAGAGTATTCCATTCCCCGCTTGCAAAAAGGCCCACAAGCGAAACACATGACGCAAAGAGCGATGTATAAATCTGCATCTCCAAAGCCACAGAAAATGTTTCCTTTCTTATGACCTTCTGAAAAGAAAGCTGCATGAGAGAAAGCAGCAGGGAATATATTGCTGAAGCAGATAGGGTGCAAAGGAAGCCGATAAGGTATTTCAACTTAGAGACTCCTGATGGCCCTTGTGAATCATCATTTACCGCGATCAGAGCAGCAGAAAATGAGAGCACAACCACGGAATTGAGAATCAAAGAAGTAAACTTCTGCGAATTGATGAAGAATGAAAATACAGCATTAAAAGCTAATTGGGACGCAGAAATAAGAGAGTAAGTAGAGGCAGACAGGTACAAAAGCCCAACAGAATATAGATAATTATCTCCAGCAATAAGCACTCCAAGGAAGAAGTAGATCATTGCAAGAGTTCTGACAGAAGGTGACTGGGTTGAGGTTGAAGGCTCCTGTAACGAAGGAAAGAGAAAATACGGAACGAAAAGGATAGGGAAGCCAGCAGTCTGAACAAGTGTCGCTAACCATTTACTCTTACCACCCTTGTCATAATAAAACCTCCCCAGAAGAATAGCAGCAGACTGGCCAGCAATAAGGAAGAAAATGTTCAGTGCAACCAAAAGCCACCACTTCCAGCGTTCGAGTTTGAGGAGGTTAAGTTGGACTGCTGGATTTTCAACCTTATCCCGAATTTGTTCTTCGTTTTCTGCAACAAGAATATTTAGACAAATATTAAGATACCAAATACAATTACTAATTTAGTATCCAAATATAAACAGAAATGATTAGAACCCAAAAACTTGTACTCATTTCTGGTTCTTAACAGACACAGTGCTATTTTAAAGTCTGAGTAAAAGCCAGACCAGAAGTTTGTTAAAGATGACATTTTTGTTATCCGACACAATCAATGGAGGAAGCCATCAAGACCTTAAGTTCCAGTGTAACGAAGTCAAGTGCATAGTAAAAGAGAGCTGAGCTACACGAGGAAAGTACAAACAGAGCGAAACATATAATCAAAACTGTGTCCTTCAGTTGAGCTAAAACAAGAAGAATGACCCAATGTATACTTCTCACAGAAATTCAGATCATTTATCCTCCACATAAACATGTTCATGTATCTGAATCAGAGGCATACACCAAAACATAACATGAAATGTTAAGAATAGGAATCTATACACAGAATCCCAAAAGGATTTATTTTCATGAATTTGCTTTACATCAAGCAAGCAGCATCAGGAGCATGATAAATGATAGTACTGCTACGAGTAAGTCAACATCTATCAGAAATGAATTCTTGAATTCCAGAAACAAGACTTACGCGAATCCATTAACGTGAGAGAAGAGAGACGGTGAGGTCAAACAAATTTTGAGAGTCCCAATTTCTGAAGTAGATGTAATAGTTTATCAACAGTATTTCCAAGTAATATCCATCCGAAAGAAAATGATTGTACTCCGTCAAGGAAGGTGAAACAAAGGCACGAACAAAAGAGTCAAAAACACCATTCATTCACCTTTTCAGGGAGGAGGTAACTAAAAGTAGAAAGTTCCATTTAAGCTTTCTATATTGCAAAAAAGCAACAAAAAAAAAAAAACGTCAAAACCCGAAGTGAAAAAACCGCCTTTTATCCTGATTTCTTATTCAATTCCTCCACAACGAACGGAGGGAGAACGAAGAACGTGAAAAGTCGGAAACTTTTGTTCGAGTACAAGATTATATGCAAAAAGAAAGGATACCCAACAACACAATGACGGAATCGAATCACTTAGTGGACCTCTAAAGAAACCAAGGGAGAGAAAGACAGAGAAACGCACACCTGACATGTTGGGGAGGACGAGAGAGAGTGAGAGAGCTCTGAGATTGTCACAAGAATGAATAGACAAAATAACACGCACAAAAAGTCTGAGTCTTGCACGTATGTTACACTTACTTGAGATAAATTGATGGAAAAAAGAATCAGCAGACAGGAAGAATAATGAA
The DNA here is from genome assembly GCA_029891385.1 of Erythroxylum novogranatense. Taxonomy (NCBI): domain Eukaryota; kingdom Viridiplantae; phylum Streptophyta; class Magnoliopsida; order Malpighiales; family Erythroxylaceae; genus Erythroxylum; species Erythroxylum novogranatense. The sequence continues at coordinate 2,485,323 of CM057232.1, forward strand.
AGGATCATACTCAAACGTGTCAAAATAAACTATGACTTTTCACCTGCTTAGGTGAAACTGTGTAACTCACTCACAAGTACATTGGGCTTTTGGCTCATCAATTACTTTCACGTGTATCCTGCTCTTACATTTACTTGACTGCCCTTTTTCTTTTTACTTTCTGGATATAAATCAAATCTCAAGCTTGAGGTCTCAAGTTTGAGGAATTTGTTCTACAATTGATTTCTTTTTTCACGTGTTGGACATTTGCATATGTTGATGCAACCCTGTTATTGTTCTAACACAAGTTTGTTGGTTTTCCCAAGTTTTTACAAAAAAATTTATAATTCATACTAATGAAGAAAAGAAAAAAAGTTTGGATCCAAACCTTTCTTTGTTTGAAATTGTGTTAGTTTATCTAGTAATTTATCTAAAAAATTATAATATACGGATCATTATATCCATTATCATATAAAGTGTTGAAAGGAAAGAAATGATTAGTAACACAACTTTCAAATTTGCTTGGGATGGATAAAATCTTGAAGAGATGTGGTCCATAACAAGATCTAAGGAAGAGACAAATGCATCTATAGCAGTAAGTGTACTAAGAACAAGAGCAGAAGTGTGCACAAACTTTACAGACACTGGGGGGAAAAAGAAACATGCAAAGGGAATGATTTAAACAGAGCTCAGATCTTGATTTTGGACATCAACAGGCACATCCTCCGGATTGTTGTTGTGACTGTGATGCGCTTGCGTTGGAGGACTTGAGATTCACATCAACCATATCTTCTTGCTTTGTAGAAGAAAGTGTTTCCATTCCAGGTAATGCTGCTGCAATTTTCCGAAACAGTGCCTGAAATGGAAGTTGCAAAGAGGAATACAGGGATTAGATTCAGCATTTCTGTTCTATAAAGTCAAAATTTTCACAACAGAATGGAAGCTCACCTTTATATTGAAGCCGGCCTTCGCACTAGTTTCGATAAACATAACGTTCATCTCGCGTGCTTTAGCTTCTCCTTCCTCTATTGATACTTGCCTGTAAAACCACCAAGTCAAGGATCCCAAGGGATGAGGGAACTATCCAGTTTGCTTGCATATAAGTAAATATTTAAAAAAAGAAACAGCTTTCTAAGTTTCTCCAGAATCAATCATCAGGACATTTTAACAGAAATGACAAATTGCTGACTACTAATAAAGATGAACTCAAAACCCAACTGAACAACAACCTTCATCAAATTGCTTTCAGGCAATCACATCCTATTCAGAACCATTTGAACCCATCACGAAGCGCAAAGAGTAATTGATAGAATTCTTTATGCGTCTAATTTGCACCGAAAACTAACATGCTGAATGCTTAAAGTTGCCAGATTCTCCACTTCTTTCCTTTTTTTTTGGGTAAATCAGTGAATTAAATAAAATAACAAAGAGTTGTGTACAAATCAAGAGATTGCCCATGATGCAAATCTCTTTCCAATACCAAAAGGAATAACCTTACCTAAGAACATGAGGACCTCTGCAAAATTGTTCCTTATGAACACCACTAACCACAACAATCAGCCTATACAAATCAACCAACCAAGATGACCTTGTGGAAAAGGTTCATCTTACCAGCAACACAACATTTACAGATTCACATTATAAAGCAGTAAAGTAAAATAGCCAAGCATTCTGCTCTGCCAACCAATCAAACTTCAAAAGTTGAAGCTTCGCAAACGTGTTCTAATAAGTATATACATTTTCAGAATTGCATACAAGAATTGTCAAATAATAACCTAAATTCTCAACTGACTAATAAGTATATACACCGAAGAGAAACATAATAAAGCAGCAATTTGTGTTAGGAACATAAGGAAATGACCTTTTCTCCACAAGATCAGTCTTATTTCCAACAAGGACGATGATGACATCACTTCCACGCTCAGTGCGAACTTCTTCAATCCACTTAGCCGTGTTGAGGAAAGACTGTCTACCTAGAGGTGAGCGGCAAGCAATAAGAAAGGCATGTAATGAAGGAAGTGAAAAGGGTAAAGAAAAGGGAATGAAAGTACAGACTAGCAACATCATAAACAATGACTGCGACTGAGGAATCACGAATATAGCTTGGAATCAGACTCCTGAACCTTTCCTGTCCTGCAGTGTCCCTGTAAGTAGAATCAAAATACCAGTAAGCAAGATCAAATACCAGGGTGAAATGCCCAAAAGAGGGGCGTCTCTCAGATTCAGGTTCAGGATTAATTCAACATACCAGAGCTGCAATCTAACAGTTCGATCTTCAAGATACATGGTCTTGGACAGGAAATCAATACCAATGGTGGCCTAAGAAGTGAAAACTGAGATTTTAACGTAACGTATTGACTATAGTTGACCTACAAAACCTAGCTAGAATCATAACTAGTCTGATCTGTTACCTGATATGTGTTATCGAACTTATCGTACATGAAGCGAGTGATGATGCTGGTCTTGCCAACAGACTGATCCCCCAAAAACACCAGCTTGTACTTGGCAAGTGCTGATACAGGCGCCATTTTCAGATACTCCTTCTTCTTCTTCTTCGATCGAGACCGAGAACGCGATCGAGATCGAGATCTCTTTACGTCCGCCTCTCCCGATCGAAAGGTGTTTTTCGTTTTTTTTAAATTCTATTAAGAACATAAATGTATAAGTGGGGCCCATTGAGCACGTGCGCAGTCCGTGGTTATACTCTCTCTCTCTCTCCCGAGCGCGAGTGACAGTTTCTGTTAGATTTCCCCAACTTTTCATCATCATCTTCCTCTTCTTCTCTCCATGGCCTCCACTCTGAGAAGTGCGTTGCTTCGCCATTTTCGGGTTTCTCTTGCCCCAACCGACCCAATTCGGATCCTTTAGGTTCTGTCCTACGCTTCATGTCGTCGGACCATCACTATGATCGTGCCAAGGAAGAGGTCGTTGACAGAGTCCTCGACGTCGTCAAGTCCTTCTCCAAAGTCTATCCTTCAAAGGTTTCTTCTTTTCTCTTTCCCTACCTTAATGTCCGTTGATTGATTAGATTTCTTGTTCAATGTCACATTAGATTCGTGAAGAATTCATTTTCTAATGTTATAGCTTCTCTAACAATTTCTGAGCAGGTCACTCCTGACGTACATTTCCAGAAAGACCTGGGCTTGGATAGCTTGGATAACGTCGAGATTTTCATGGCTCTAGAGGAAGAATTCAAGCTTGAAATCCCTGACAAGGAAGCTGATAAGATCGACTCCTGCAATCTTGCTATTGATTATGTTCATAACCATCCATTGTCTAGCAGATTTACTCCGCCTTTCTCTCCTTCAGTGTTATGCAAGACTTCTGCTTTCTGTGTTTTTTTTGTTAGATTTGACTCTAACTTTTCTGTGAACCTGATCACAAAGGATCTCTGATCGCCAATGTTTGAGAAAGAGCAACTTTGTGCACTTCATCTGATGCTTTCTAATTTCTAATTGCCTCATGAAGAAATGAGGATGTATCTTACATCTTCAATTTCGTTGAATATGGCTGTGCTAGTCTTTTAACTTCATTTCCAGGGAAGTAGAAGTTGAAATCATGAAGGATGAGTCAAGACTAAAGACACACTACTTCTTCCTTTTACGTATAATGAAAAATTCAGAATGATGTTACAAAGACAACATGTGTAGTATATAGATGATATAGAAAGCTGAGATAACACAGCCTATGTCACAATTAATTCCTCCAATTCTACCCAAATGACCTCACCTTCTACCTAAAACAGCGTACCAGATGCAGCAAAGGCACTAAGTTGGCAATGCTTTAGATATACTCTCAATCTTGAGGAGGCACTAAGTTGGCAATGCTTTAGATTTACTCTCAAACTTGAGGAGGCGCTAGAATCCATAATTTTGAGAAAACTTAGGAGTGATGTTGAACTTCTCTCTTATATTACTAATATCTCAAAATTACTAATATGAACTCAAGACCAAATTCTTTTTTTGGTTTTTAATTAAAAAAAAATTGACCATTGAGTCATCCATCCATTTGCTCTACATGAGGTAATGCTTATAATTTGGCTTTCAATTCCTATTTCAATGCTTTTGTTTTTGCTCTTAATCATTAAGAAAGTTTTCAATAGGCAATACTTAAAGTTGGCAACATACAACTCTAAGACAAGTGTAATTAGTCGTCACTCTTACCTTGTTCTTGCTTTAATTTCAAAGCACGCAAGTTGACAACTCAGTTTTCATATTGCATACATCATTACTAATTATGACACAAAATAAAGTTGTTGATCTATGCAAAACACGATAGAGTCTTCCACCAGTTGGTAAGTGATCATTTGTTGAATATCTATCCAAAACGTAAGCAATTCATAGTTCCAATTCCTGCTTTTCCTAATTCCTTCCCTTAGAACATGTTAAAGATAAGGAAACTGATATTATTAAGTCCACAGGAGAGGAGACAAAAGTAGGAACAAGGTGAAAAAATCAATGGAGCATATTAGTGATGACAAGAGCTAAAGCAGACAAACGATATGTATCATTGTTCATCTTCGTAAGTGGTGAAACTGCACCTCCTTGCTCCTGGAAACCATCTTCGCAAGTCGTTGGAGCTTCCATAACCCCACTTAGTTGGATGTTCGCGTCGTCGTAGCGGTTGGACTTGTAATCTGCCATGGCTTGCTTCAGATGTGGAATGGCGTCTGAATAAAGTTCCAGGCAATCATCTAGACGTGCCCTTGTAAAAGGGTCTATCTTTTTGTCCTTCAGGAGTTCCTTCATATAGAGCCTCGTATCCGTCAAGTTGTGATTGATCAACTTCATAGATATGATACCTAATTCCCTCAGATCAGCACAGCGGCTGCCTGGAGCTGCTTGGAGAGAGGTTACACAGAAGTTGTAACTGAAGTTTGGATCTTTTTTAGCACATATCTTGCAGGTAGATTTGATGATATTGTGTGAAGTTGTGGCATGGGAGCTTACGAGAAAGACGAGAAGCAAGAGAATGCAGAAGGTATTAGACACCATCATAGTCGTGTCCTAAGAGACTACTTTCTAAAAGCTGGAGTTGGAAAGCTAATTATAAGCTGCTGCTGCTGCTAGATTTTCTTGTTCCTTGTGAGATAGAAGTATGGATAATTTATAGACTAAGCACCACAAAGCTATGATGGAGATATAAATGATAAGATATAAAATTGAGGAAATGTGAAATCATCCCATATTGAAAAGGAAAGACGAGTCAAAAACTTTTATAAACACTATTTTAAAAGCAAGCAACATATTTTTGAAGACAAGCGGACTTAGTCTGAGATCTATGATCTAATGTCATGTGGCTTAAGGTTTAAAGAACAAGGGAATGGAAATGATGAGGTAAGGAACACAAGAATAGCAATTACTCTCTATTTCAGTCTAAAGACGTGAGCTTTATGCAAATAAGTAACAACAACAACTTAGAACACATCATTCCCTTTTTAGGAATGTAAATATTGTGCACGTAATGGTCAAGATGATGTTTAAAACATATCATTTGCACAATTTGTAAGCTTCCCCCATGATTTGTTAGGTAAAATGGCGACATTTCCCTAATAGTTGTTTTGCATGTGAATATGATTCTTAGTTTTTGTATTGTGAGCACTACTCCCATGTGCTACAATCGACAAATTTATCCAATTTTTTTTCTCTAAAATATGAACATTTCAATATTGGTATAAAATTTCTCTTCTCTTGTATTTCGCTATAACGACATCTCAAAATTTATGATCAATTGAATTTTCAATGTGGTTTCGAATCAATGCATGATTAAGATTTGATATTGCGTATTAGAATTTATTAAGGTTTAATCATGACAAGGCTTCTTCTTCTTTCCTTCTTCATATGTTTCTTTAATTTTGGTGTAGCTTGTTATGCTTGTCAATGTACTAATTATTATGAAGCAACTTTAGAGTAAATGAAAGTGGACATTTGGTATTAGGATGTTCCTTTACCTTTTGTCAATCCAAATGGTCAAAAATTGTGCACCACAATCCTCATCTTAGCTTAGAAGTTGAACATTTCTATAATTTTCCACACCTTTTGGACACATTGCCTTGCAAGTAAGGTGAATGAACCTCTTCATAACTTGATTCACATAATTCACTACTGTAGTAAGATGCATATAGCATTGAGAACAAGCATAATCAAACACATGATAAAGTAAGCATAAACTTTAACAAAGTTGAATACTTGAATTGGAATATGGATTGACTCAATTTAATTAGTTGAATTTGAATTGATCTAATTTAAATTTGATTAAATTTTCATGATTTTTTAGTTCAAAATTTTTCCAAGTTTGATTGGTTTAGAATATTCGAATCTAAATTCAAATTCCGTCAAATTAAATTAAATTTATTAATTTGGATTAAGAATGGGACTAATTTATCTTCCTCAAAATACAAACTTAAATCAAATCATCATCAAGTGCCATTTAGGACCAAACAATGAATCTATAAACCCTAATGGAATGGCCCAAAAGTACCAAATGGATGAAAGCCCTTGAAATGGTGGTTATAGCCTATGTAGGGTGAAGTGGTGAACCATCCACCAGAATATGATGGGACCAATTTCAGAAAGAAACAAGCTTTTCATGAAATACCAATACAAACAAAGCATCCACCAGCATTTGAATCCTTAACCAAAACCACGTAGCTAAACTCCAAAGAGTAAAACCTCTCACATGTCACTACAAACAAAGAAACAAAAACCCCTTTAGCATTGCCAAAAACCCTCCTTACCACTTGCCTCATAAGTTCCGTCTTTCAAAAATCTGATACACAACCCGCGGATAAGGAAACTTTTTGAAAGCTCTGTGTTTCCCAAATGGCGAACTTGAGGACAGCAATGGACTCCGCCTTCTGGGACCAACCCATTTCGTCCCCACAAACCCTTGAAGGCTGTGCTCGCTCCATTCCCGGCGACCCATTTCCGCTTGACGCCACCCGAGCCAGCAGGGCACTTCGGATTCAACAACTTTCGCTTATGGGACCAGGGTTTCCTTTTGGTCTAATTCCATCTTACTCTCCAACTTCCCAAAAGGAACTGGGTTCTTTTTCTCTTCAGTCTGCCCTGCTCAAGCTTACTGCCGCTGACTGGTACTCTCTTTGACTTGTTTTTCATTTTGATTTTTTTTTTGTGTTCAATCTCGTTCCTTCCTCAACTTGGTTGTGCTTTTGGGTTGTGAGGTGGTGGTTTTAGGATTCGAGTTTTTTTCTTATGTCCAATTGTTGTTAAAGATAGAAGCCTTATTATCGTTACAACGGATTGTGGTGTGGAATAGACTACATTCTATCTGAGTGTAATCACCTTGCTCAGTTCGAATGTTGATCGTGGGATTGCTATAGATAAGCATGAGTTTTTTTTTTTGTTGTTGGTAAAATTCCATGGAGCAGTACTTGCTTCAAACGTATTATTTCCCTCCCAAGACAGATTTTTAACGGGAGTATCCGGAGCTAATTGCCCTCCATCTAGTAGTTCTAATTTGCTCCTTCAGTTTTTAGTTTTAGGATGCAAGTGGCAGTTGCAGGTTTTTTGACTCTATGTGGGGCTTATAAAAAATTCAAATTCTTCATGAATTTTAGAAGTTTCTTTCTCATTAACCTCAAAGAACTATGTTTACTACGAAACCGTAAATGAGAAGTTGGACAGACAAGGTTGCATGAGTTTTCTTATTTCTCTCTTGAAGGGTGCTTGCTTTGCCTTGGTTCATGATAACACTCATTCTTGTGTTTAATAATACCTCTCTCCACAGTTGGCTTGGATTAATTGGGCAATTCCGACCCAAAAAACTGTTTTCATCCATCAAAGCAGAACTTTCTAATGCTGAGGAATTGGATTACTCTGTATTTAAAGATGCAGCCAAGCATATTTTGGATAAGTCGCTTTATTCTATGAGCTTATTAGCACAACTTTCCCTTACTTCCACAACGTCTCTGTTGCTGGGCACAGAACGGCATGGTGAGAAGAAGAGAACTCGCTACAAAATGATGCTCTATCAAAAGGCATGCATTTATATTTCGTTAGTCTCCCATGCTCTCTTTCATTTAAGTAGAAAACTTAGCAACTTTGCAGCTTCCCTTTTACATTTATTTGATGATTGTTATACATTCTCTTTAGTCAGATTGTTTTCAAAGGAAAATGTTTATTCTGTATGCTAATCGCCACACCTAAGGCTTGATGATTCATTCCAAAACACTTCCTTTTGATGAATTTTTAGTGTAGTTCCTGTCTCTTAGAATATATTTGGAAGTGGCAAGAAAAGATAGATATGGCTTCTTCTATGAGACTTTATGAATAATAAACCAGATGCTTAATAGAGTGATATTTTTATTACCTTTAATTGGTTAATTTCTGTCATATTTTCACGTATGGGGCCTTAATTTTGCTGAGATGGGGAAGGAGGATTATGCTTTCATGATTTAATTTTCTTGTTTGTTGTGTTAACTGCTTTGCTTGATACTTTGTGGTTCGTAGCTTTCTGATCATGATATCACTTTGGAGGCTGGATGGCCAGAGCTGTATATTGACCATAAAGGAGGATATTGGGATGTCCCAGAGTCGATATCCTTAGATATGTCTTCTCTTACATCTGAATCTGGGTTCCGGTACCGTTTTGGTATCCACAAAAATACTGGTCATCCTCAGGCTGTTAATGGCACAAATGGTGAGGCACCTTTGGCTCTGTTGCCTGGATTATGCGCAAAGGCTGCCTTTTCATATGAGAAGAGCAAGGACTTTTGGAGGAAAAAGGAGACTAAGAAGGATCTTTTAATAAAGAAAGAACAGGGTTGGTTTTGGCATACTGCATATGATCAACGTATGAAAGAACCTCATGCAACAATATCTGGAATAATTGGTAATTTTTCTGGATGCAATGTAGTGACTAACAGTTGATAGATGTGTTTGTTTCTTATGCCTTTTATTTCTTCATTTTTGAAGTGCACCATTCAGCAATGAATGGTCGCTGCAAGATTAGCAATTGTAAGATAAATGTTTCAGATTCTTGTTTTTCTCTTGGAAGAGATTTCACATGACTCACTTTTCTAGCTCTAACTACTTTATGAAATAAAAAAGAAGCTTGATGTTAATTATTTGTTCCATGCAAGGTGGTACGTGCGAGGCCTGGTTAAGCGGCAGTGAGAGTTCTGTACATGCTGAATCAAATGGTGATGGAAACATATCAGTGAGGAGTGAAAAAAGAAGCCCATTTAGTGCTGATTTGTTTGGGTCAGTTTGCTATACATTCCAACATGGGAAGTTCAGAAAGCGATATGGCGACCTCACCAGGTTAGACGCTCGCCTGGACATCTGTTCGGCATCTGCTCTTACGAAGAAGGTCTTCAATATTTTGAGGAGATCTTCAGACAGTGGAGAAAGTAGTTCACTTTCATCTCCCAGGCTGAATTTGATTCTTCAGCAGCAGGTACCCTTTCTCTAACTTCTCAGTCTGGAGAAGAATAAACCAATTAACTTCAACTTCACCTCAAAGAATAAAGCTACACAAAGTTCCTTATGGTGATAACTCCTTATTTTCTGCAGATTGTTGGCCCGGTCGGCTTTAGAGTTGATTCAAAGTTTTCACTAGGTTCTTCACCAGAGAGAAAAGGGCCCCATATGGAAGACCTCATATACAGCTTGACTTGTTCGTTGAGGCTTCTACGTTCTGGAAAAGTAGTTGCTTGGTATTCGCCAAAAAGAAAAGAGGGGATGGTTGAATTGCGCTTGTTTGAGTTCTAACTCACTTGGAGCTTTTTCCTTTACATGTCTTGGGGTTTTCGCTGTCCAGCTCTGGGTTTTGGCCATAATTTTGACTGCAATAACTTGAAAGTCGTTACCATTTTCAATTTTTTTGGCATTCTTTCAACATGAAAACATCGAATCAGTGAATCTTTATCTAGGCTAAAACTTGTTACCAACTTTTTGTTTCTGCTTCCTGGTGCATCTACTCAGCGAATAATTTCCATTTCCTCCAAGTTTTGTGGACTAATCATAATCTGAATGTCACAATTTGGTCTCGTAAAATGAAGGCAACATTTTTCCTCTTGATCTTAGAACATATAACACCAAGGACGGTGATGTCCTCAGGCAAAGCAGCTCAGGCTCCTGTAGCTCAGGTTGTATTTTTCAAGTTCTGAGATTCAGTTGTGAAGAGTTACTGTGGTGTTGCTAGATTAGGTGCTAAGAACATAACCTTTAGTCATTCCATATTTTTGAACACACAAGAAAACAAAGAAAGAAGGGCTAGATTAACCCAATCCCAAATTGCAAGTGTTCAAAATTTTTTTCCCAAGATTACCAACAAACAAGGCTCAAGGACCCTCCTAAGGAGTAAATGATGCCCCTCGACAACAGTGTAACAGAAAAATCTCCGTCTTTACTCGACCACGGCTAACAAATCATCAGCTTTGCAGAAGCAGTGTTTGGCTTCCGTGCCTAGATCAACCTGAACAACACACAGATATTCAGATAATAATGATGTAGGAGGCAACACCATTGCTTTGCTTACAAACCACAATGAAAGCAAACGTTGCTAATAGATTGTCGATTTCCCTGTTAAACTAATGTTAACTGACCTCATATGCATTTATGTCAGAAAATAGAACCTGCAAAAGAAATAAGATATTGATGTTAATGGCCGAGAGGTCATCTTTTTTTAACATTAGTTTGCAGAGAAGCATATTACTCTGACAAGAGAATAATAACTTAGAAATCAATACATTAATTTCTTACGACTCAATCGACTGTTTACTACTGCTTACCTTCTTTCCCATCTCCACCTGTCCGACCTCAGTACCAACAGAAAGTACCTAAATCAAGTATTTGCATACATTAGAAGTGACAAGAATCGACTTCCATGTACAAAGCCAAAGCCAAAAGCTGGCAAACCGGCAATTCACTCACCTCGCCCATGAGGTAACGCTCAAATTTAACAGCAGATTTGGGCAACAGAACCCCACCAGCAGATTTCTGCAGCACAAATTTTATATATCAGCATAGTGGATAAGGAAATGATACACTGATCTCGACGTCCTTTACTCTTATACTTCACAACCAAATTGTCAGATACCAGTTTTAGATGGGAATATGCAATATTTCTCCAAGTGCAAAGCAAAGGTGTAACTATGATTATCAAAACTTAAAAGGGAATGGAATCTGGTTCCACCAGTTGAAACTGAAAACCCGAGTTAGTTTTGCAGATGAAGATTGCATATTATCCAAAATCCCGAGCAAACAAATGCACGTAACTAAAAAGAATCGAGCTTCTCAATTCCAAGTCTGAACATTTAATCAACAAACCATTTAGATTAACGGGACAGTACCAAAAAACTTAACTTTTGGAGTTGAAAATGAAATGAACAAGAACACAGAACATGGCACAAACAATGAAGTAAAACAGATAAAACATAAAGGGGTAGGAGTAGACCTCGGGTAGCTCTTCGAGGCGGATAAGAACTCTGTCAGCTTGAGGAACAACCTACAAAACCCAAACAACAGTTATGCAGCAGAAGTTAAACCTCCCATAAACGAGCAAGATTAGATATGAAAAGAGAAAAAGACGAGACCTTTGCGGGCTCCCATTTCTTTGCAACAGCATTAATTCTCAAGGAATTTCTCCTGAACCCTCCTGCAATAGTATAACCCTAAAGGAATTAGGTTAAAAAAGAAACCAGCAACCATTGCTGTTAAGAAGTCTAAAAATTAAAATACATAAAACGACTAACCTACGAGTGCTGGACGAGCAAGAGAAGGCGCATTGGTGTTGGGAACAAAGAAGGACCTTGCAGGTACTGTTACAAATGTAGACGCCATGAGATAAGGTAGACTTTGAGGAAGACGAAGACGACGGACCGAGTGCTACAACCCTTTCTAGACTCTTCCTTTTGCCTGCTCTCTCAATATATAGAAACTATTTACATTATATTTTTATATTTATTACATATATTTCCCTTTCATTTATTGTTCAAAAGACACTGGATCGAAAAATTTAAATCGATATTATTTTAATTTATTTTAAAATAAACAATATTGTAAAATTTTAAAATTAAAATAATATTATTTTAATTAACTAAAGGTAAATTTTGACTTAATTTATCAAATTTAATTATTATTATATTAAGATAAATAAAATTCAACAAAATAATATATAAATTATTAATGTTTAATAATTTTATTATATAACCAAAGATTTTATAATATAAAATGTATTAATAACTGCATTATTTTTTTATTATCACATCTATATGCGAGTTTCCTATAAACAACTTCTACAATGTAACAGTAAGGATGCGTGCTATCAAATTTTTTCAAATCCTACTTTATTGTAAAATTTTAAAATACGTGTGCTGATGGTGAGAGTATTGGTGGTGACGATGATTATTATTTTTTATAAGTTTATTATAAATAATTTTTTATTAATTAATAATAAAATTATATTTTTTAATTCTTCCTCAACAAAATTTTTAATAAAATGTGGTTGTGATTTTTATAAATTATTATGTATAATATTAATCAATTTTGAGCAAAAGATTAGATAAAAAGTATCCAAGAAAGATACTTTCTTTCTTCAAATGTACAGCTATGGATGGGGCCACCACTCCTTAATCTCTGCAACACTTTTATCCTTTTTCTACTCACAGTCAAAGAGGAATGTTGGTGAAGGAGTGAGTAGTGAGCTATCAATCTGCTGCTTTTAGGGTTCTTAGGCCCGTCACCTTTTTCTTTACCTCAAACAGTGAGTGCTGGAGCAGGATTTTAGTGTTGGGGATGATGTTGGTGGTTGAGAACAAGCTCTGTTTGTCACTGTCGGTTGCTCTCTGTTATCTACTTCTAGCTGCTTCTTTTGTTCGTTCTAAGCATCATCATGGTAATGTGCTCTTCTTTTCCTCTGTTTCCCTGTGAGCTTGCATGTATATGTGTCACTCTCAGGGCTCCATAACTATGAGCTTGGAGTTGGGATTGTGTCACTGTTATCGATTGGGATTGTGTCACTGTTATCGATTGTTCAATCTCTATTTTGGTTGTGGAAATATGGGATGAGTGACTTTAGAACCCTAGTTAATGGGGAAATCAATCCATGGAGGAAGTGAAAATGTAGGTTATGTTGATTCGTTTTAAAGAACCTTGAGCTCTTGCTTTTGCACCTTACCATGTTCCGAGGAGCCATTAACATGCGAAATATCCAAGCTTTTAGGGAAACCAATGGCTTGACGATTGCCTGATAAAAGCTAGGGCTCGCGTTTTTATCGATTGAATTGACAGAATTACTGCAGATTTCAGTTTATTGTAGCCTAAGACATGTAATGAATGGTTTCTACCCATATCTTGAGTAGGTGGTGATGAACCAGAGCTAGATGCTTTTTGTGTTTGTGTTTGTGTTTGTGTTTGTGAATTTACTAGGGAAATTGTTCTGATCAAGCCTCTAACAAGGCTCCACTAAATGGCATCATTGAAGATTTGGAGTTTGTCATGATATTCCGAAAACGCTCCTATTGTTCATGTGTTTGGGAAGTTGGTCTGATCAAGCCTCTAACAGGGCTTCACTAAATGGCATCATTGAATATTTGGAGTTTGTCATGATATTCCAAAAACGCTCCTATCGTTCATGCGTTTGGGAAGCACAGGGATTGAGCATCGATTTCAGTAGCCACCAAAGAACTTAAATTGGTTGTGTTTATTGACAGCGATATATTTTATGCTTATACTCTTTTGTTTCAAGTATATGTGCATATAGCTAGAGAGTATGGACACTGATTTGGGTAGGTTAACCGGCTTACGTGGTTGTGGTTGAAATTTCAAGACAAATTAGTATTGTCTTTTCGGCTGCAGCAGGGGTGAGGTTGCGACTCGAACCCTCGACCAAAGGTTTTGATGTTGAGACAAGACGCGCCATACCATGGCTGGCTACGTAGCTCGATGGTATAAGCGTCTTGTAAGCTTCAATCAGATATGGTGCAAGCGTCTCAACACAACAAACCCTTTGGTCGGGGTTACGAGGCTCAACCGCAACCACGTAAGTCGGTTAAGCCACCCAAACCAAAAAGCACCTTTTGGTTTGGTGGGCCCGACTATTGGGTTTTGTCCTTTGGTCACGTCGGATTCTAGATTTAACCTCCTCCGTGAAGTCGAACTGTGACGCCGGGGTTTTGTTAGGTGCATGACCACGCCTCACCACCGGCCACGTGGCTCGATGGTATGGCGTCTTGTCTCAACAAAAAACCTTTGGTCGAGGTCGAGTCGCAACCTCACCCGCAGCGAATAAAAAGCACAATACTAATTTATTTAGTACGCCTCGAACCGCAACCACGTAAGCCGGTTAATCCACCCAAACCAGACACCAAGCAACTAAGTTTGTTGTCTAGGAATCATAATCTCTATGCAAAGGGATTGTTTTCTTAATACATCATAACTCGGAAAATTTATAGATGTTTGGTATTGGAACAGCCATAGCCAGATGATGCATGTGTTGTTGCTTCGAAAATTGCTCTTAACAATTGATTGTTGTATTACCCTTTGATTGATCTTCAGGAAATGCTGCGAATGATCTTGTTGACATCATTAACAAGAATAGAACGGCACACAAGCTACCACAGTTGAATGACAGCCCCGGTCTTGGCTGCATGGCCCTGCAATATGTTGAATTATGCAAGGGTAACTGCACTGGCAACAATGCTGTTAACTGCAAACCACCTGAAGATGACTTCACCGAGATTTTCGCTCCAAATTGTGGCATAGAACTACCTACTTTCGGCACAATAACAGGCCACATAGTGGGGTGTCAATCCAAGTATCTTGAGCCATCAATAGCCTTTTCACATGTTCTTGTTAAAGACAGTAAATCTTTATCACTTTTGAGAAACAAGTCGCACAGCCAGGTCGGAGTAGGCTTGATCAGGTTTCATAAAGGTCCCTTCTTTTGGTCTATTTTGTTCAGTGACGGTAAGACAAACTCTACATTTGTTCTGGAAGATCGTGGCACAGGAATTAAACAGAAGGAAGGGTGCTATAGCGGAAGCACATTCCCGTGCAGCTCCGGACATAGCGTATCTGTGCTTCTGAACATCATCTTCATCATCAGCTTGGCTTTCCTTCAGATCTATCATTTACACCAAGCTTGATTCTTGACAGTCTTACACCTGCTGAGAAAGAAAGACTCTGCTTTGAGATTCTGAGGAAAAAGACCAAGACATCCCATTGTACAAGCTTTCATTGTAAGAGATTCAAATTTTGTTCAATCACTTTCCACTTCCACAATTTCTTGGTAACTCAGTTTGGAAAAATGGAGTTTCTTGTACCTCCAACTTAAATAGTCAACTAAATGCTAGTTAGCCTAACATTACTAAAACAAACTAATGCTAGCTGACCCTACTCCAAGCTATTAACTTTTCTGCAGGTCCCTCTTGACAGGGCATTAGGGTTTTGTCCTTTTACCATCTGTTTCTTTTTCTTCTTCTCAAGGTTAGATATGCATTCAATTCATGGTACCAAAGTACTAATTTTTGTGGCATGAAATTAATCATTACCTTATGAAATATTCAACTAATATTTACAATTTTTTCAATATATTTTTATTCTTCACCATCTGCTTTCAATTGTTTTAAACATAATAACTCATTTTTCTGAAATTTGAAGAACAAGAACAAGATGATGAAGAGTTAATCCCCATTTAAAATCTTTCAAAAGTAATTGAAAAATTAACAAACTACTTTATCTACACCAAATTGACAAACAAATAAGTATTTTTTTGCATGAAATTAAGTCTTTCTTTGCATAATTTTTAAAAATTAATAATATAGAAAAATGAATCCCCAAGCAAAATGTTTCAAAAATGATAAAAAAGAAACTACTTTATCTATACCATGAATGGAATACAAATGAAGGAAGGTAGCCACGTGTGTTATAATCGTTTCCCTTTCTTTATCCACTCCCCAAACTGCTATCATTTACTTTGGCTGCTTGTTCTTCTACGGCTTGTCGTTTTTACAGAGTGGAAATAGTAATAATATCTAGTCAATCTTCTAAAAAAAAATACAAATATGTATATATATATATGATTGGGAATTTAACCTCATTATGCTATCTATTTACCGTTCATACCCCTGAGAACCAACGGAACAGTTCGCTGATCTCCTCTCCAATGCGGTTGTCGTCCAGATCACACTCTACTCCCGCCACCGCGCTTCCTATCTCCGTCCGTCGACTGCTTCCGGTGAAGAATCTTCCTGAACTCCTGAATGAGAAAGCTCGAGACGACAGTGAGTTCGAAAGCCTGTCAACGTACTCCTTCAGCCAACTCCTTCCGCTCGATACGTCCGACGCGAGATTTGCTTGTTGTTCTTGCTGAGTCGCCTCCGTTCCTGTATCCTTATCTAATACGCTTCTCTGCTGTTGTGTGTGGTCCGTGTAAATCTCCGACTCTTCTTCCACTACGTAATCGAAAGAACCGAGCGAGTACGAGGCCCGTGAGTCGGGGGCGGAATCCGGTACGCCTTGGCGGCGGCGGCTGATGGAACCGATCTCGAGACGGAAGCTGTCGTTGTTGTTGGAGAGTGAGCTCAAGATGTTGGAATCAGAGACTTGGATAGAAGAGCGGCAGAGAGGACAAGTGTGATTGGATTGGAGCCATATGTCGATGCAAGCCGCATGAAAAGCATGACAGCAGAGCGGAAGCAGCCGCAGCTGGTCCTGCGGTTCGAATTTGGACAAGCAGACGGCGCAGTCGGCTTCTGAGGAGGAAGAGCGACGTTTGATGGAGCTGAAGGTGAAGAGCGGGAGGGCATCCAAAAACGAAGACTGCGGAGTGTCAGGAGAGACTCGGTGGGAGTGGCGGTTGGAGGAGGAGGTGGTGGTGGTGGAAGTCGGGAGACTGATGGAGGAGGGAGAGAGGTGACGGAGGCAGCGGTGGTTGAGTAGGCGGAGGAGGAGGCAAAGAGTGACGGAGAGGAGAACGGTTACAGAAAGAATAAGAAGAATAATGAGAATGCTGGGCTTTAGACCCTCAAACGGCGCCGTGTTCATGTGATGACCATTGTTATCGTTGATAGCTACTATAGAAGGAGGAGAGTAAGCAGAGTAGGAAGAGGAGGAGGAGGAGGACATTGTTGGCTTTGCTTTAGCTACTGCTACTGTTACTGCTGTTTCTGGTTAGTGTTAAGAATTAAGAGAGAGTGGGAGAGAGAGCTTTATTGGCTTCTATATAATAAGAGAAACAAGCAAGAATGAAGGCGCGGAAAGAGAAGGCATGTGAGATTCACGCGAGCAAGTAAAAACTAGTGAATGGACATTGCATTTACATGGAGGAGTTAGTAGCGGTGGTGGGTGGTTGGCGTTAAATGTGGGAGGAGGAGGAGGAGGAGGAGGAGGAGG
This sequence comes from Erythroxylum novogranatense, assembly GCA_029891385.1. Classification (NCBI taxonomy): domain Eukaryota; kingdom Viridiplantae; phylum Streptophyta; class Magnoliopsida; order Malpighiales; family Erythroxylaceae; genus Erythroxylum; species Erythroxylum novogranatense. The sequence goes on from CM057232.1 coordinate 2,502,662, forward strand.
AGGGAGGAGGAAGGAGAAGAAGGGTCAATGAATTAACTCAAGAAAGACATCACTCGAGTAAGACCAAACTCAACCCTCGCTTACTCTCGTTTCTCATTTGTTTATTGTGATGGACCATAAGATAAGAGAGGACATATGCATTTCCATGGCTGCTGCTATACAATACAATACTTTATTAGGAGGTGGCTGAGGTAAGGAAGATCTTAACCACTGAAACCATTTAGTATTTTATCAGTTGACTTTCTTATTAGATAAAATTGAAGTGATCATGATCATCAAGAGATGCTCTTGGGGCAATCACGACCTTGTCACTACTCCATAATCTTGTCATTATCTACTTTGACGACTACTATAATAATATCCAATTAATTCCACTGTTTTTCCCTCACATTCCTTCCTCCACACTCCTCTCATCTCATGCTTTTTCGTCGGAACCCCTTTCCTTTTCCGCCAACACACCTGCATTTATGGGTATTGAATTTCTTTACATTTCATGAAAATAAGTCTTTCAAGCTTAGTTCATTTTAGACACAAAAGATTATGTGTCGGTGGTGATAGTTTGTGGCAGATGAAGTCATAAATATACCAATACCAATATCTACTAGTATTTGTTACTGTATGTCTAGTTTATATCCATTTGCAGCTTTCTTCAAATACCATGGTGTGTTTTGGAAGCAGGTTAGACTGTTCTTATGATAAATTGGTACTAGGAAAGTACTTGAAACTAACATATAAAGCATTGTAGATTTCATGATAGGTGTCTTATTATTTACAATGGCTTCTAATGACTTTCTTTCTTTTTTCTACTTTTTAACTCTTTTGGAAGATTTGCATTTCCTTTTATTTGTTCTCCTTAGAACCTGGCTATCTTTTGTTTGCTGGCATGATTTTGCAAGGAATTTGTTAATCAACTTTTGACAAAAACAGTGAGAGTGGAATTTGTGGCAGATTGACCTAATTTTATAAGTAACAATATAGAAAAGGAGAAACACAGGATTCATGTTCTAATTGGGGGATTTGAAAGGTAATCAAGCTGCCTACATACATGTATATTTTCTCACCTAACTTATCCATTACAGTCAAGCATCGATTGCAATCGGATGATTAGCTCAGCTAAACAGATAGTTTTCGTGTATTGTCCTTGAAATCCTTGAAAAGGGACTCGTGAAACGAATGAACTTTAGGTTAACTTCCAGCTGCTGAATATGCGTAGCCAAGCATACTTTTTTTTTTTTTTCTCCTGATGGAACAGGTACTGAACTGTTCAAAAGGAGTTCAAGGATGACACGTAAACCTCAAATCAAAACTACACCGAGGTATGCCACTTGACCCCAGCCAACTTCCTTCCTTAGATATGGGTAGTGGTAGTTAGGTAGTTAGGTAGTACATAGAGTAATTAACTAAAACCAGGTGGTGTGCCTCCTGGACTACAACAGAACATTAAACATTGGAATTGAAACCCATGACCTACCCCTCATTTAAGTTCCGACACTCGGCCATTCTTTCTTACACACTTCTCAAAATGCTTAAATTTTTATTTTTAATGCACAACAAATGTTGATTTGCTGCACACACATTGTAGAAAACTGCAATGCCGACAAGGGGCAAAATAATAAGAAAAATGACCAGGCCTCTGGCATTGGCTCTATTACTGTCCCTAACTTTGCTTCATCTGCACTCTTGGCATGAAACCCCAAAAACTAGTTCAAGAGTAGGACCCCATGTGTTTAATGAATCCACATAAACAACCTTTAGCTTTTGGTTTCCAAAGTGAACTGCATAAGTGTCCTTTTTAATGACCTATATACAAGGCAAGCAGGCATGACCAACAAGATTCCTACTAGCTATTCAATTTTAGCTACATTGGGATTTGGAAGCAAGTACTCTTCCTTATAAATGGTCTCTAGTTATGTACAAATCATCGTATCTAGCAGCTTACATAAGTTATTCTTGCCTTTCGGCTAAAATCGAAGGTCTTATTGACCCAAACAAAAGCAGAAATTCCTCTTTATCTTTTGTTTTCCCCCCCTCTTTCGCTTTTGTTTCCCTTACAACTTCAACTTTACTCCTTCTGCACGCCTTGATAGGAGTCAACCCTTTTCTTGATTAAGAATTGGTGAAATATAGATTACGCCGTTCTAAATGTTAAATCTAAGATTAGTTATGTTGATTTTATGGTTTAAGCGATGTGTTCGTAAGTCATTTATTCAACAACATCCAATCTTTTGTCTGTGGTTTAACTCAAAACTTGTGTTCCCATCACCCATCTTTCTTTCAAGCAATGACTTTAACCTATATATTAGTGATCAGTGTCAATTTGAAATCTTCCATGCACCAAAAGTCTTCACGTTCTATGCATTAAAAAAAAAATTAATTATGAACTCTCATTCAAAGGGATCCTGTTGTGACTTAAGGTTTGGCTTTCATGCAGGAACAACCTTGAACAACATATCTACAGACCTTTACAACGCCGTCAGTTTAATGCATGTGTCACCCCCTACAAACTAATTCAGACACTCGTACCCTTAAATAAGGAGATATAAAAAGAAAAAAGGATCAATAGCAACAGGAAAGACTTCATAATTCCCATTTTCAAATCCTTAATTTGTGTCAAATTTAATGGGATTACGCATTAATTAGTTGCAGATTATATATAGTTCACTGACTTCAAACACTTGCATCAAAAGCATATATAGGTCAAGAGTTGAGGGGGCTAGGCTTTATATTGACCTCTATTAACGGTGACAACCTTGTTAATCCATTGATTTAGGACTAAGTACCGACCATGAATCATGTGAAGACTAATATGTACAGTATCTTTTTCCCTCTTTAGTACTGTTCCTGTTTAGTATGTATCAGTGTGATCATAATCACAAATCAGATTTAAAATAGCAGCAGAATCTTTCTGTTTAGTATGTGTCAGAAATCACAAATCTGTTATTGATGAATAAATATTTCAGAGATTTGATTCCTCATCACTTACCTATCTATATATATATATATGCACGTATAACTACTACACAAACTTGACAAAGAAACTCAAAATCTGGTGTCTCTGACGAATAATCAATCTGTGAAGGCGGTCATGACGGATAACAACAGCCAACCGAAGAAAACTCAAGGCCGCCGGAAAATTCCCATCAAGGCCATAGAAAACCAAAGCAAAAAGCTTATCACTTTGTCTAAGCGCCGTCATGGGCTTATGAACAAAGCAAGCGAACTCAGCATCCTTTGTGGAGCTGAAGTTGCGTTTATCTCCACCAATGTCGGCCATAACAAAGTCTTTGGCTTTGGCCACCCCAGTGTCGACACCGTGTTAGACCGGTATATCAACCGGAATTTTAACACAGAATCACAGGCGGAGAACAACGATCGTATACAGATACTAAAAGAGGAGTACAAGGAGCGCCTGAAAATCCTGGAGGAAGAAGAAAAGCGTCTTGCCATTGTTGAGGAGCAGAACAAGAGGAATAATGGATTCTGGTGGGAATGGGATGAGTCTGTAGATGATATGGAGTTGGAGGAGCTTGAGTACTATAAGCTCTACCTTACACAGCTAAAGAACAAGGTAGTTCAGAGGAAGATGGAGTTAATTGCACCGGCAAGTCCATATATCTCAAACAACTTGCTTGCCGGCTGTTCTAGTTCTGGAATTCCATAGTGCATTCAGCCATTGTTTTTTAATAGCTAAGTAAGGTCCTTGCTTGCTTATCATTTATTAAGCTTCTTAAAGCAGTTAGTATATTTTTATATTACTCTTCATAACTTTTGAACTAAGTTATAAATCTCGAAATCAAAGCTTATATTTACTCATTCGAAGCACATTGGAGGAGTGTTATTGTCCTAGCTCAAATTGAATTTAATATATTAAAATCTAAATTAAAAAATCACATGATAGCATTTAAATAAAACCTAAATTAATTTTGAGATTAAAAGTGTTTAATTCTTAGAGATTTTTTATTTAGTGTGGAAGTTTTGAAAAATTTAATTTAACTAAAGATTTTAAAATCTTAAAATATTAGATCAATGTTTTAAAAATCAGACTAGAAGTCCTTATGTGTATGTGTCTATATATATATATATCAAAGAACTTAAAATTTAATTTAAAATAATTATTTAAACTAAAATAATTAATTTATTTCAGTTTATAAGAATATATTAATTTGTAAAATTGACTAGTTATTTAATAAATTAATTATTTTTAACAAAAAATATTAAAATAAATAAAATTAAAAAGTTAAAAATTGAATTAAAAAATTAGAGAGTAAAAAATTTTACGGTTGAATTATTGAATATTATATAATTTTAAAAATGTTATCTAATTAATTCTCAATCCCACAAGAGGAGACAATCAATTGAGCCTAGACTCAGCGGGCCTTCTCCGGGAGCCCAAAAGCACAACGCATCGATTTGTTCTTCACATTGGGGTGCCGTGTGGTGACTGTAGAGAAAAAAAAAAGAAAGAAATTATAATAGTTAAGGAAGAAAGGTGAGGGTGAGGGCGAGGGTGAGGGTGAGGGGTTTTTGTTTGGTTGTTTGTTTGTTTATGGGTCGGTCACTCAAAATCCCTTCAATTCAGTGCTCCTCCTCTGGTATTCGTTCATTCGTTTATTCATTGGTTGTACGGTAAGGAAGGAGAATTGAAATGGAGGATTGTGTTGGAGTTGGAGAGATGGAGAATTGGAGACGAAGAAAGAAGAGGAATAACAAATCGTCTTCGTCTTCTTTAACTTCTCGTAACTATTACAATTACGGTTGCCCTATCAGTAATTTAGACGATGGTTGTCTTATGCACATCTTCAGTTTCTTACCTCCTATTCCAGGTCTCGCACTCACTCTTTTTCTTCCTCAATTCTACTTCTTTGGCTTTGCACGGTGATCAAGTTTTGTTTTTTAGTTATTTTCTCTAAGGTCTTTTTATTTTGTACTCCATAAATTCATGTAATTAGCTCTTTTGTTGTCAACCCATTTAACTATTTAGGTAATGGGTCAACAAAGATTCCGTCTTTGTAGTTTTTGAGCAAACAATAGCCGATTGTTCTGAGTTCAATATGCCAATACTTTTTATCTAGGAGGAATAAGAGAGCTTTGGTGTAGTTAAGAAACCCGCTTGGTTTACAATTTTCTGTTTGTTGTGTATGTGTATACATTTTTCAGCTAGCGAAGTTCTAATTCTAAAGAATTATAACTCATTTAAATTGGGTAAGGTTTGACTCGACCCACTGTTCCAATTGAGAATGAATTGCGGTTGAAGATATTAAAGCGATCGATCTGGGCTTGCGTGTTAGGACATGAGGCTGATCATTTCTTGCAAAAAAAGTTAAATGGGGAAAGCCGTGGGAAATAGGGTTTAGATGAGTATTTGCTTAATGTTGGAACATTTCCCATTTGAATTGGTCGCTCATAGTTTGGTTACTTATTGTTATACAGATTGGATGCTGAACCTTGCATGTATATCCAGTACCAAACGTATTTGTTCTGGTTGTGTCACAAATTGTATTTAGTTTGCAGATCGGTATAACACCGCCCTCGTTTGCCACAGATGGCAATACTTGGCTTGTCACCCTCGGCTGTGGCTCAGAGTAGATCGATCTGTCAAAGAATTTTCAGAGCCTGGAGTTTTCCCCAGCATTGAGACAGCTGTGTCTGCTGCTAGGTATGCCCAGTGGCATTTTGGATATGTGTGTTTTTGGCTTTAAGTAAATTGGGATTCAAATCTAACTGTAAAACTTTTTCTTTATAGGCCTGGTGATACTATTCTAATTGCAGCAGGTGGCAGTCATCTTGCTTCAAATATTCAAATAAATAAACCTCTTTGCCTGGTATGTTCCTGCTTACACATGTTCGAGTTTTTAAATGCTTCTTGTTCAGACAAGTACCTCGTAGGTGGGTTCAGACATACCTTGTATGCTGAATCTGGAAAGACCTGAGTCATATGCCATCTTAAGATAGAACTAGCCTTAAGTTTATCATGCCAACTTTTTTGGTTCTCTCGGTTTGGGCCCCTACTTCATGATTTTCCCTGGTGAGGTTAACATTATACCCATATTTTTAAAATTTCTATGCGAGAGTTGTCGCTATGTTTAACAAGCTAAAATTTGAAGTACACGCCAATTATTTTCCAAAATCTCTAAAGTATCTCTTCAGCAAAGTTGCATGTTATGAGTTCCTTATGGTTTTTCGATGTTTCTTCATATATTTTCTCATTTCCTACTTCCTTTTACCAGTGGTGAGAAACTTGGTTACATTGTAGAAACAGTGACATAGAGGAGATGGGTATTATAATATTCGTATGTGTATATACATGTAATTGCTCTGGGTGATGGGGAATGACCTCATCTTCTGTAACACGAGTTCAGATCTGTCCAACTCATCTTCTGTATCACGAGTTCAGATCTGTCCAATTTTACCCTTTCTAACCCTGTCTAATGTCCAAAATGACATCGTTTGGACAGGGTAAAATTAGGCAGCGTATCTTGATTCCTGTATCATACTAGGAGATAATAAGATTAGTTAGTGTAGTTTGTACATTCCATCACGAGCAGTTTCTAAGTCAATTGAGTCATCTAGATTGGTGGAGGCGAGCTCCCTGATGAAACAACACTGTTGTGCTCCCGAGGTTCAGACAGGTATGGAAGTTTTTGTAAAATGATGTTCTGTTGCTAGATGTTGATATATGGAGTTGCCTTGCCGTTGTGCCATCACAGAAATTCTTAAAATGAACAATGATGTTTGTAGAACGGTTAGTATGGGTTCTCTCATATTCCAACCCACCACAATTGAAAATGGAAAATGAAAAAAAGAAACCATCTCTGTTATATTGTTATGCATTGGTACCAGGTGATTCTCTTAATTCCTGCATGCAATGGGGGTACTCTGATGTCTGGATCCAAGAATTGCTATTTGTACCTATTTGAGGTTTTGACATTGAACTATATAGAGTTGACTTCTCCTATAGTTATCATGCTTGATCTTTTTTTCTTCTGCCAATGGTAAGCTGCAGAATGTGGTTGGTTTTTATTTGCGCAGTGCACTGGAATTCATGTCAACTTGTAAACTGTCAAACTTAACCGTGAAGGCTGAGCTGGGTTGCTGCTTGCTCCATAGAAGTGGAAGGCTAACCATTGACGGCTGTGTACTTCAGTGCGAGTCGAACCCTCTTGATTATCTATCATGCCCTATAATCAGTACAGCGAGTGGGTGTAAAATCCTGGCTTCCTCGCTGAAGACTGATTGTGATGGTGTTTCGGTTATCCAAACTCGAATTGAGGGAGGTGCCAAGGCTGTCCTTACAAATGGGGACCTTTCATTACAGCGGGTTCGAGTCATTTATACACGAACTTCTGTTTACTTCTGGTTCGACATAGCTCATCAGTGATAATTGTTATCTTAACCGTTCTCAAGTAGCTGCGAAGCCTAAGCTCGACTGTGAACCATTTAATTTTCAAGATCATCTAGATCAATTTACTTCTGAATAGATTAGCTATTCCCTTGTGTTCATAAAATCATTAGTCCTTTTGAAGCTAAAATCATTACATAAAAGTGCAATATTCAGAAACAACTATAGCTTCATGTGCCATTTATATAAAGAACTGTTAACTTTGCAAACAAGTCATGTCTCAAAGTAGAACAAGTTTATTTACTCAAGTCTGTCACAAACATCCTCAAGGCGTCCCAATAATGGAACCGGTCCCTTATCCGTCGTTAGAAAAGGCAATCGATGTTACTGTTCGGCTTTATTGTGATTATAAGAAACGAACCAGCTTCAGTGTTCCCCTCTTTCGGACTTAATAGCTCCACCTTTCTCAGCATTAATGGTGTTCTCCAATGTGCCTTGCCCCAAGCTGCTTCAGGATTGTTTCCTGCAAGGGAATTGAAGAAATGCATTCAGACAGTAATGGGGTAAGCTCTTATTGAACGATCATTTCGAGTGAGCAAAGAAGAAGGAAACATCAACCAGTTGGATACAAGTTGGATGAACTCAGCTTCCTGGAGTAGGTCTTCTTTGTATCACCAAATCATCAGCAGAGTAATAATCAGCAATGAGCCTATATATGTATGATGGGTTGTGCCCTCCACTGTGAAGGTCGTCCGAAGTTAGTTAACAAACTATAAATGAATGATCCATTCATGTACTTAACAACCTCAACACAACGTCCTCATACAATTGCCAAAAGCATCTGAACTTACGTATCAGTAATGAAGAGGCTAACGAGGTTTGGCGGTACATAATCGAAAGTCGGATTGACAACGTGAAGGAGAGGAGAGCCAGAACCACTGCCAAAATCTAAGCAATCTGAGAATTCTCCAAAATCAAGAAGCTCAGATGGGGATCTCAACTCATTCAATAAGACCTCTGGGTTGTGAGGATACAGAGGGCACAACTGTCGCAAAAATTACCATCAGTCACTCATTTATAGCAAACAAAAGGGCTCAAAAGGAGCTGAACTACTAATTCCAGAGGCATAGAGTGATATACTGCAAAAATTTTATTTGTTAAAAGTAGATAAGTCTCAAAATCTTTACTTCTACCACCACCAATATCTAGGAAACCAGTAAATATTTGTCATTTATGAGACATCTCCTCACTTTTTCTCTCACTCTCTCTGTCTGCATTCAATTGATCTGCTATTCCACATAATTCATATGTCAAACAGAGCTGAGCTTGTGCAAGATTACCTTGTGACTTCCAGCAAGTACTACAAAAGGTACAGCATGCTTTTGAGCTGCAAGTGCGACCATATTCATGCCAACGGGTGCTATTACGCCACCATTGGCCATCACGGCATGAGCTCCTACAATAACCTTCATACCGAAAATTCAGGAAATGTGTGAGCCTCCCTTCGTCCAAGATAAAAGACAAGGGAAAGAGGAGACTTTAGCATACCATGTTCACCCGGGAAATCATGGCAAAGACTGCAGAGTCAGTAATCAGGGTAGTCTGTAAACCTTTTTCCACCAGCCCCTTTGCAAAAGCATGCCCTTTATATCTAGTTGAATAACAGCTAGCAGTGAGAACATTTCTAACAAAATAATATAGTGAAATTCCATCATACAACTCAATATTTGTAATCTAGTACAAACCTTGGAGCACCCTCTGCAACAAAAACTCGGAATGATCTTTTCTTCTCCTTTGCGAAACTAAGAAATTTCGATACTGTTTTTGAACTGCCTAAAGTCAGAATCACTTCACTGAACATAGATTTAGCAAGTAGTTAGCACATAAAACAGGTATACTAATGTGATTTTGAATAAGCTTGCTAACCTACTGCAAGGTAATAGAGTCACAAACTGTAGAAAGTAGTGCATAGTTATGAATAGCACAAATTGAGTACATGCACATATAAAATAGAAATACAAGTATGCTTGACTGGTTACATATCACTGGGGGCAGTATCTTAGATCCTTCACTCATATACAGCAGTAAGAAATGACCGTACTGATCAGGGAGCTTTTTCAACATTGCCTTTGTTGCCAAGAATTTTATGCTTATTGTATCATTATCAGGAAAGTATTTCTCAAATTTAACATAGTATGTGGCAATCCACAAGTTAAATTCAGGTGTGTCCAATTCATTGGCAAACTTCAACATTTTAGTATTCTCCAAGTCTCTAGCGTCAGAAAATAAATGAAAAATTGAACCTACTGAAGATGAAACTAAACATAATATGAGAAGTATCTATCAGCTAAACTTAATACAACTGAAATCCAGGACAAAGATGAAAAAATGTTGGTGATTATTCTGTACTTCTGTAGTACACGGCAAAAGATAATTGAAGAGCAGTAGGTTAAAACCATTATGGAATTTACTTTAAGCATGAAAGTCCCACTTACCTCCAACCCGACCTGGCCACCCACCCCATGCAATTCAGGAGAGAGAGAGAGAGAATACATGGAAGTTTACACACACAATGAACTTAACAGACCAAAGATCAAAAAGGGAAAATTACTTCTGATGAATATGCTCAACAGCTTGTTCTGCAATCACTTCATGACAAGTTGATATTACTTCAATAAGTTCATTAACTGCTTCGATGACATGATGTTTCAGCCTTTTACTTCTTGAACCTTTATCAGCAGCTGCTATGGAGGAAAGAAAGAATTTCAACTTACCAAGGAATCAAGAGGCGTGCTATGTACTGATGAAATAAATTGTTACAGCATGTAAAAAATTACTTAACTAATGATATCATCAAAACATGAATGTTTATTTCCATTGTAAGCATAAAAATACAGTACGCAACTGATCTCTAGCATAAAGCAGTGAAGATTAGCCAGATAAACTAAAGAATCTTGGCTGCATGGTTGTCGTTCAAATGAGAAAACAACAGATATGATGTCGTACTTAATGAAATGAAAAAACAAGTTTCAACTATGGAATTTAGTAACATACATTTGCTTTTTCCATCAGATTCACCTCCTGATGATGAAGTATGAGGAATAGCTGCCGACACAGGAGTTTCCTCCAGCAGGGTGTGCAAGGAAGGTGCACGTAAAGTGCTTCTTGCAGCAGCAGCAACTGCAGCTGCTGAGAGAACTGGCTGATTATCTCCCTCACCATCATCGTCTTCGTCATCACTTACAGATGACAAATTCAAGCCCCCAATAGCAGCTGTGGTTAGAGATATATCCTCGTCCCTGATGATGTTCAAAACACGCCTCACGATGTTACCTACTGCGAGCTCTGCAGCAATGAATTGTAAAAATATGAATGGAAATAGCAAATCCATCCACCTCGCAAAAGAATAATTTCAGATCACATAAAAATGGTGCCCCGACATCTTTAACCTGGAAGTTAGTTCCATTGCTACCAACAGACTCCAACAGCTTTATAGAATCAATCCCATAAAAACGGTCGAGAAAGTTATAGCAGCAAAAGACGCGTCTAAAGCAAAGCCCTCTTCTCCTAATTAAAAAGAAACTATGAGAATCACAAACCAAGAGGATTAGCAGCAATTAGTTGCGCTCCAACAGATTTCACAGCATCAATTAAAGCTCCAGCCTGATTGGTGTAAGGCACTCGAGTATGTGAAATCACTGAGCGTAGCAATTCCGCTGTAAGCTTTGACGTGGCCTGCGAACCCTCTATCTGCCTGCTTCCATGTACCAAAAAGCCAACCAAGTGAGATAAAAGAAACGATTCTACACAGAATGAGAACATATACAATTGAAAACGAGTTCACCTTTTCTTAAGCTTGTTTATAAAATCATTGAGAAGAGGTTGTACGTCAGGCATTACTGAACCTTTGAATACCCACCACCAAAATCTAACTCTTCTGAGACTCTAATACTTCTGAAAGAATAAAGAGAAAGTAAGCTATTTGAACCCATAATTCACTTAGCATTTTTTTCTCAAACCAAGCACAACAATCAGTTATATTACTCTTACAAGAGATTGGAAATAGAGAGAACACCGGAGGCTAGAAGCACGAGAGATGAAGGCTGAAGCGTTGCAATAATGTTTACGAAACAAGAAGGTTTTAGGGTTTTGGGCCTTGGATGAGGAGATGACGTCAGCGTTCTTTTGGGCCTTAAAGTCTCCACTTTTACAGACACCACCAAAAGAACTAAACAATGCTTTTTAACCTTCCAACTGTAAACGTCCCACGGCACCCATTACCGCCGGCGGCAATCGCCTGCTCGAAAAGAATTAGTTTTACCTCACATTCTCACTCTCACTCTACAGCTTTAACTTGAACTTGTGTCTCTCATTCAAAAACCCATGTTCCAAGGTAGTAAACGGGCAAGTGTAGGACATGAAAAGAAACATGTCTATTATGAATTTATGATAAACAAAATGAAAATGCGGAATTTAGATCTCATACCTCCGCAATGACGTTGAGAGATCAAATGGGTAAGAGTCTTCTTCTATGGCCCATCTGTAACCAAAGTTACTAAAATTTTAATCCAAATTTATTATAAAAGATAATATTTTAAGAATCTTTTTATATTAAATTTGGTGTTATTTCAATCATTCTATACCAAATTTTTACACTAAATTTTTTAAAGAATATACCACAATAATTTAGTTATCAACTAAATTAATTTATATTTATACAATGATATTTATTTATTTATTTATTTATAAAATTAAAATAAAATTAATATTCTTAATTAATTATAATTGTTGTAATTTTAGTTTAATTGTAATTTCGAGTCTGATTATAATTGTAATTTATTTTAATATAGTTGTAATTTCAAATATTTTCGTTGAGTTCTAATTTTTAAATCAATGTTATGATTTAAATTTATGCACCTTTATTTTAAATTTATTTTTATTTTAAACATATTTTATTAATAAATTTATAGCACTTATAAATAAGAATTATAAATAAATATTAAAAATAATTTTAATATTGTATTCAATATTATGTCATTTTAAATGTCTCAATGACATATTTATAATGATATATTTTGTGTAAAATAATATATATTTTAACATTAATTACTTAGTAAATTATGTAAATAAATCAAATTGTGATAAGGACATAAAATAAATATATTAAAAGATAATGGAAAACTTATCTTTTTGTACTTTTGGTGTGATGAATAATAATATATCAAATTTGGTGCATTACTATTCATTGTACTATTTTGGTGTTAAAATTTGGTATCTTACTTCGAGGGATTTCTTTGCACCAAAATACTAAATTTGATGTTTTGGTGCGTTGGTTGGAGATGGCTTAAGCTTTTAACAAATTCGATAAGATGATGTATTAGAAAATGTCAAACTTAGGGACCCAATACCTCATTGCAAATAATCTATATTCCCTGTTATCTTCCATCAAAACAACAAAAGGAGATGACGGTTCATAGTGAAAGACTATGAGGTTTCGAAATAAACAGACATGACTCATCATAAGGAAACCAACGGATAACAGTCTCCCACTTGGATCGTAGATATAATCTAAAAGCCATAAAATCTCTACTCAATTAAAAAAACCAAATGCATGAATTATAACGATAAGTCCTCTAAAAGTAAGTATTATCTTTCATGTATCACGATGCATCCTATTTCTTATTCCACTTTAACTGAATGAATAAATATTAATTTTTATTTTAGGTCCATAATAGTTGTAATTCTTAAAAAAAATTGTGTACACCAGAATGAGAAACACAACAAAATTAATAACAGTTTCATGAAAGTACATACAATAAATCACATAATAGAACCAAGTCTCATTATAACAACATCCTTAAAACTCTTCAGTGGCATGCCTTTTGTTAAATGATCAACAATCATTAATTCAGTGCTAATACGTTAAATGACCACCTTATTCTCTTTGACACGTTCCCTAATGGCCAAATACTTAATGTCAATGTGTTTACTTCGACTACCACTCTTGTTGTTTTTGGCTAAGAAAACTGCAGCTGAATTGTCATAGTACATTCTTAATGGCTTAGAAATGGAATCCAGATATGAAACCCTTCAATCATACACCATGTGAGGTAGCCTCAGAACAATAAATAAACTCAGCCTCCATGTAGAAGTAGTAGTTAAGGTCTACTTTGAACTTCTTCAGGATACGACTCCACTGGCAAACATAAACACATATCCAGATGTTGACTTTCGTGAATCATCACAACCAGTAAAGTCCAAATCTGAGTAGTCAACTACTTCAAGATTCTCAATTTGTCTATACATAAGCATGTAACCTTTGCTCCCTTAAAGGTACCTCATCACCTTTTTGGCAGCTCTCTAGTGATCTATACCTGGGTTACTCCGGTATCTTCCCAACATTCCAACAACAAATGCAATGTCAGATCTTATACAAACCTGAGCATACATTAAGCTCCCTACTGCAAAAGTATATGAAATATTTTTCATTTGTTCTCTTTCAAGCTCACTTTTCAGGCAATGGTTCAAATTGAACCTATCAACCTTTACAATAGGTGCTATACTCGGTGAATAATCTTTCATCCGAAATCTTTCTAAGATCTTATTAATATAGATTTCTTAGAATTGACCTAAGATGTATTGAGATTTGTCCCCATAGATCTTAATGCCAATGACACAAGATGTCTTACCCATATACTTCATATCAAAATTCTTGGAAAGAAACTGTTTTGCCTCATATAGCAAACCCTTGTCATTGGTGGCAAGTAAGATATCATTCAAATATAGAACAAGGAAACAAAGTTTACTCCCACAAACATTTTGACATATGTATTGATCCATAATATTCTCTACAATACCATATGAAGAGATGATATTATGGAATTTCACATACTATTGACGGGAGGCTTGTTTCAATCCATATATAGATTTCTTAAGCTTACACACTAAACATTCACAATCACTATAGGAGAATCCTTTTGGTTGTTTCATATAAACTTCTTCCTCTAGGTCTCCATTTAGGAATGTTTTTTTCACATCCATTTGATGTAGTTCTAGATTATAGTGGGCAACTAATTTCGTAATCACTCATAAGCAATCTTTCTGGATACAGGAGAAAAGGTCTCTGTCTATTTGATTTCTTTTTGTTGAGTCAATCCTTTGGCAACAAGTTTAGCTTTATATCTTTCAATGTTACCTGATGAGTCTTTTTTTGTCTTTAAGATCCGTTTGCATCCAATGGCCTTTGCACCTGGCAAATCGACAAGATCCCAGACTTTGTTAGATGTCATATAATTCATCTCATCTACCGTGACATTGTACCACAATTGAGATTCATTGCAACTCATAGATTGTGAAAATATTTAAGGGTCATTTTTGGCTTCAATATTATAGTTAGTTTATAGTAAATACACAATGTAGTCACTAAGTACTGTTGACTTCTTCTCTCTAATTGATATTTTTAATGTTGTATTTGCGCCCTTCAGAGGATGAGCTTGTAAAACTGGTTGCTCAACAACGTCTGGTGATTGTTGAACAATTGAAGCTACTAAATTGTCATTAGCAACTTGTGGAGCTTCAATGATTAGTTGTTCAACACCCGTTTGACTTCAAGGGATGCTATGAATGACAATCAATATATTACTTGAAATAGGAGTTTGTATTTCACAATGATCCTTCTCAAGAACTAAGTTTTGAGATTGATCACTCTCATTGATCAAGTCATTTTTAAGAAACTTTGCATTTCTTGATTCCATAAGCATAGTACTATGAGATGGAGAATAAAATCTATACCCTTTGAACCTTTCAACATATCCAATGAAATATCCATTTATAGTCCTTGAATCCAGTTTATTTTCTTGTGGATTATAAACTCTTACTTCAGAAGGGCATCCTAAACACGTATATGTCGCAAACTCGGTTTCTAACCTTTCTATAACTCAAATGGTGTTTTAGAAACAACCTTTGTTGGATATCGATTTAATATATACACTATAATTTTAAGAGCTTCAGTCCACAAGAATTTAGAAAGTTTAGAGGTGCTAAGCATACTCCACACCATGTCTAATAATGTTCGATTTCTTCTGTTTGCTATGCAATTTTGTTCTAGTGACCAGACATGTGTATTGATCTATTATTTCATGCTCTTGAAGAAACTTCACAAATAGACTAGGTGCTTGTACACCCTCAGTGTTTCTACTATAAAATTCTCCACCTCTATCTGATCTCTTGATCTTTATTTGCTTACCACATTGTTTCTCTACTTCCGTTTTAAATACTTTAAAGGCATCTAATGCTTGTTCTTGTTATGAAGCAAGTAGAGGTACATATATCGCGAGTAATTATCTAAAATAAGATGAATTATTTTTGACCATACAAGTCCATTTTTGGACTACAAATGTATGTATATATGATATTTAATATGTCTATACTCCTTTTGGAACCTTTCTTTTTCATGCTAGTCTACTTTCCCTTTATGCAGTCCACACAAACATCAAAGTTAGTAAAATCCAGAGTATTAAGTACTCCACCATTCACTAATTTTTTAATTCTTTCAAGGGATATATGTCCCAATCTTCGGTATCACAACATAGAGGATTGTTCATTCATAACACATCTTTTAATTCCAGCATTAATATAGACATGCATTGTATTGTGAAAAACATTTTATTGCAAATTAATTCAAAAAACACCATCAATCATTGTACCATTCCTAACAAGACTAGATCCATGATATAAACCAAATGATGCATTTGAAATGTTAAAGGAATATCCCAAAGGTACAAGTCTTGAGATTGAAATCAAATTTCTAGAGAAACTTGGAATATAAAATGTTCTTTCCAAATTCAAAACAAAACCAAAATTTAAAACTAATTTGCAGTTTCCAACAGCTTCCACATATGAACGTATCTTGTTGCCTGAATAGATGCATTGTTCACTGCCCATTGGCTTCTCGTGGTTTAGAAACCCCTGCAAGGTATTGAAAATATAGATTGTAAAACCGAATCAATCCACCAAGTGTTATGATAAACATCAACCATATTAGATTCATAACAAACAAGTGAGATTGGAATACCTTCCTTTATAAGCCAAGCCATAAATTTGACATAATCTTTCTTTATATGCCTTTTCTTTTTATAGAAGTGACACTTAGGATTGAAATCCTTTTTGATCTTAGTACAGACTGGTATTTTATCTTTTCCCTTTTTTTTGGCTTGCCTCTATTCCTTCCTTCTGTAACCATATGTGCACTTTCGCCCAATTCCATATTGAAATCCTTTTTTATCTTAGTACGGACTGGTATTTTATCTTTTCCCTTTTGTTTGGCTTGCCTCTATTCCTTCCTTCTGTAACCATATGTGCACTTTTACCCAATTCCATTACCAAAGTCCCTTCCTTTTAAACACATATGATCAGCAGTTCACTGATATACCATTTGTCCTTATGTGGGTTACATGAGATTTTAAAGAGTCTATATTGAGGTGAAAGGGAATTAAGTATGTAATGCACAAAGAAAGACTCGCACATCCCAACCTTAAGAAACCTTAACTGAGCCACAATGTCCCTCATTCGCATGATGTGCTCACGCACACTTCTAACACTTGTGAGCTTCATTGATAATAACTTGGTCATTAAGGTGCTAGCTAGGGCCTTATCTGAAGACTCAAACCATTCATCAATAACCTTTAGTAGATCCCTAACATGATTACACTCTCCAATAAAATCACGAATACTATGATGAATTTTAGTCTTTATGTACATCATGTTGAGGCGATTAGATCGTTCCCAATGTTCATAAAAAGCAATTTCAGCCTGAGTGCCAATTTCAATAAGCAAAGGTGGTTCATCTTTTCATATAACATAATCAATGTCTACACACCCTAATTGGAGGAGAATCCTCTCTTTCCATAATTTATAGTCATCAGCATTTAATTCGGGAATATCACATTGAATATTAGAAAAATTCATAGGTTTAATAACTGCACAAAATTCAAATAAACATACTTATGTCACTAAATTTGTTAAAGCAAAGAAACATATATCATGCTTTACCAATGTTAAAACATGCAATCATATTCTACATGTGAATCATAAAATAATTAAAACTGCCTGTGGGCTAAGCTTTAATTAAAAGATTCATATATAACCTTTATGATGAAATTATCAAATTATATTCCCTTCTTACTACCCGTGGGTAAATTATGAAAAAAAAAGTACTATTCCATCCTTATTAACCATGCAAATCTAATCCTGTGAGATAAAATTTATCATATTTAAATATGATTAATTATAATTTGTGTCATTTTATGTGATCTATAACATTTAATATATAATTTTCTTAATCAAAGATATTGTAATTAATCTTTAACTAATTAAAATTATATTGGTCATATGACACCTCTTTTATACAAAATATAAATAATAAAAAGTTTCATATAATCCTTTTAAAATTTATTAATCATGCATCAATAACATATATTTGCATAAAATTAAGTATATATGTGAATTTAACAAAATTGGGTTAATCTGTCAAATCTAAAATATTTATAAGTCCAATATGTAAATTCAGTATAAAGATTGACCATTTTCAATTCGTAATTATTTTATATATAATTTATTATTTTACAAGCTTTCATGATAGGTTTACGTTATAAGTATAAAATTAAAGATTTTATGATGGGCACAAAATAGCGTTGAGTTCAAGAAATCATGCTTATGCTTTTTTTTTTCTACAAAGGGAAACAAAAAAGATCTACGCAAACAAACAGCGCCTAATTATCGGAGGCCTCTTCGGTATAAGGCGTCATGCTTGTCCCATCTAAGTTGCTCCTGTATGATCACCGGAGGTTTCTGTAGAATATGCAAGCTCGGAGGGAACGCTGTTGCTAAAGAAGCCATTCGGTCGGCACACTAATTTCTTTCTCGATACACGTGCTAAAGATGTACGTCCCAGTGTCTTTGCAAGAGTTGTCGTGTACCTGCCACTAACAGAAAATCATCAGTAATAACCAGGTGAGAAGAAGTGAGGAGGTTAATTACCTCAAAGGAATCCACTTCGACAATAACACATCGGTAGCCCATCGCCCACGCCTGAGACAATCCCCAGTGGACGCCCCAGGCTCAGCAGTAATAGGTGAGCTCCTCCTTATGTTGTGGATAAAGCCACCACACCACTTGCCGTGCCAGTCTCGAAGTATGCCCCCAGCTGTTGCTATGTTGGTCCCCTGCATAACAACCCCATCTGAATTTAGTTTGACCCAATTCTGTTCCGATTTAGACCATCCTACTAGAGTGCCAGTAGGTAGCCCTTGATGCTGCAAGACGCAATTCTCCTCCATTCATGCTCTCTCTATCCAAGCGACATAATCCAGCACTACATGCGCTCCGGTTTCTGGCCACACGAAACTAGGTTCAAAGATGCTTCAGTTCCTCCATTACTAGAGGAACCAACAAGCCGCCCAAAAAGCGTAGGCCACTCAACCTGAACAGTTTTTCGGTGCCGACTGAGGTTGTGGGCTACCCACTCATCCACAGTATGGTGAAAGAAATCTGTATCCAGCCTAATGGATGGAAATTGACCCCAGAAAGTTTTCACTCGCGGACAATCCTGGAGGACATGCAAGATAGATTCGTCCTAACCACAGGCGGAACAACGGTCGTCCACGGTGATTCGGCGAGCCACGCGTTGCTGATTGGTCAGAAGTTTGCCGTGGGCCAAAATCCAAAGAAAATCTCGAATCCACTGAGGCCTAGGCCATTTTCAGATAGAGGTTCAGAGTTCGTTGTGGGCGGCCATAATGCGACCGTCGGTCAGCTCGTAAGCAGACGCCACCGTAAATCTCCCATGACTAGAGGGTCCCTAAATCATCTTATCTTCCTCAGGGCCTCCAACATGGGGTCGAGATTCTGCAAGATCCATACAGAACATGGAGGGTAAAAATTGTTGGATCAAATTCCACTGCCAGTGACCAGTTTCATCCACTAAATCCGCCACGGTGGCATAAAGGAGTCTATCCGGGAGAGGAGTAGGAACCACGAGCAGGAGAGGACCCTTTACAATTATAAAACTAAAGCTTGCAATGATGCCCAACGTAAATAAGGTTCTGCAAAACTTTCCAAGGATGGCCCCACTTGAAACAAAGTTTTGTTTCACGGAACTCTTATTTAGCATAAATGAAAACGTTGTTAATGAAAACTTTTTTCGTAATCTTCAACCTTCAATCGGGTTAACTTAACCCATATTTGACCCGTTTATCTGTCTAACTGTGAGCCTACTTTTATAGGAGATCTACATCATGAGTTTAGTGATGAAACATACTCGTAAGTTTTGACACCATACTTCAACCCAAAACTTTAAGGCATTAGGTTTATGGATCTTTTCTATTTATATATCTTTCACTAGTTCCATCTCTTTTCAATGTGAGATTCCTACTCATACTTGACATTTCAACATTCTCTCCCTCAAGTGTGAACTTTCACATTGGGCTTAGACTCCCTCTTGAGCGAAAGCCTTTTTTGCTTAACAGCTTAAGTATATGATGTTATCGAGAGTCCTTCTATTCTACTAGTCTGGGCCCACTAAGAGTCTCCTTGTTCTTCTTCTTGAGGAGGTAATCACGGAATCTAACTACAATCTCCATACTCGTCCCTTGCCGAACCATCGAGCTCTGATATCATTTGTTAGAATTGGAGAGTCCATTTTTACGGGAGATCTACATCATGAGCCTAGTGATGAAATATATTCGTAGACTTTGACACCACACTTCATCCTAAAATTTTAAGGCATTAGATTTATGGATCATTTCTACTTATATATCCTTTATTAGTTCTATTTCTTTTCAATGTGGGATTCCTACTCACATATGACATTCCAACAAATACCTCCTTGCAGATAATTTATATTCCTTGTTGTCTTCTGTAAAAAAAAACAAAAGGAGATGATGGTTCGCATTGGAAGGATGTGAAGTTTCGAAATGACCAGACACAATCCATCCTAAGGAAATCAACGGATAACAGCATGACCATATACGTACTGTACATAAATGGAGATTTTATTTTCATATTTCTTTCCTTTATGGGTTTTTGTTACATGCTTGTATTTTGATTCTGAATTTTTTCCAGAAACCAATCTTTCTGGTGTTCATACTCGTTTTTGAGTTATTCCATTACCTTTTTTGGTACTGTAGGAACTGTTTTGTGCTGGCTTCTTAAGAATCTATGTAAAGCGTATACGTGGTCAGAGCTTGAGACTATTTCTTATTCTTTATGTGATTAATTTTTTTAGTAAAAGGAAATTAAAACAAACAACTTACGTAACAAGGTGTGGGCGGCTAAACTTCACTATATCCTCTAGAAGGATCGAAAGATACTCTGAAGGAGCGTTTATAAAAGTGGTAACACTCAAATCAAAATTGACAGTATAAGTGGTCAACCAATCGACACACCAATTACCTGAACAGTTCAATTTATGTGACTAAATTGATATGTTTTGTTTGCCCCTTTAAAAGTTTCTTTTCCCTGTCCAGCTTCACTATATTCGAGGGACATTGAACTTTGAGGCAGTTGTTCTTTGATATTTTGTCTTTCAGTACTTTTTTATGAGTATGGTTTTGAAATTTGGATCGGACCGGTCGGTCCGATCGGTTCGATCGGTGATCGGTCGGTAGTCCGATTCGGTTTATGCCCCAAAACTGATATTCAATTGACCCGGTGTGAACCGGTCAAAATCGGTCAATTGACCGGTTTTTGACCGGTCGGACCGGTTTGACAATTTTTTATTTTTTTTTATTTTTTAAAAATATTTTTAATATTATATATAATTAAATATAATTATTGTATAATTATTACGTCACACCGGTTCGACCAGTGGTTGAACCGGTCAAACCAGTAACCAGTAAAACCACCGATTTGATGACCGGTCCGAATTTCAGAACATTGCTTATAAGCTATAAAATTTCTTGACTTATATTTACCTTCATGTTTTTGCGCATAGAGTTTCTATTCTAGCCTGGCATCTGCCAATTCTTTCTTTGATGATATGCAGAGGGTACCTTGGGTGATTGATCCTCTGCAAGACGAAGCTTTTCACCTTCTCATGGCCCCAGTATAGAGAATTCTTGCGGTTTATGGGTGATGATGATGAGGCAAACTATAGCTACACTCTCGAGGTTGGTGGGAATGGGAGGAAGATGATATGGGCAAGGCTTGTGATAGTCTTGATGGACTTATTATCCAACATAATGTGGCTCTTCGCTTTTCTGGTGGTGATCAGAAAGACTAGAAATTTAGGGTACAGGTTGCGTATGGGAAGATGCATGACTGCTTTCATCTACAACTTCTTTGCAGTCTAGCTTACCTCAACAGCTAGCAGTAGATAGGCAATGGCCTCTTCTAGTAGTGCTGTGGATCTCTGTTTATAAACTTACTGGAACGATAGGGAAATACTCTTTGCTTGTCTAGGAATTAGGTATGAGGTGATAAAGAGAGAGCTCTGTCTGTCCATGAAATGCGGATTGATGGAGCTCTTGACATTGCTTTGTTTTTCTCTCTTTTCTTATCAGCGACTTCTGATCCTTACGCATGAACTGGATCTCTTTTGCACATGCAAATTTTTGACTTCTAAAACCTATAGATTGAGAATGGTTCCAGTAGCATTTAGTCTTCTACAGTTATGAATCAAATGTCTCTCTGAATTCTTTTCTGAATCAAGTCTTTCAAGGATGCTGTTTTGAGTATGTTAGAATGAATAGTTTGATGATAATTTATAGTGCTTTAACATAATCTATTTCTGTCAATCGGTATAGTTTATGAACTTTCAAAAGATTTCCATCAATAGTCCTTTAAAGTTATGATCAAGAAAGAACATGAATCAAAACTTTAAATTACCATAAAGGGCAGACTGGGATGTAGGTTTTTCACTTTGAAGAGTTGCAGAGGAGGTGCATTATGCAGGGAGTCTTAAGCTGAATGCAAAAGGTTAATAACTGTTGAACTGATTGTCTCATCCCATTATTTCTCAATTTATTTTTAATGACACAAAAAACCAAAAGTAGAATAAATCAGAAACAGGGTTTAACTGAGACAGTAGGAAGTTTAGAAGAACAAATGGAATTGTAAACTAGACCAAAAGATAATCCCTGAAATGCATGTTCACAAGTATACGGGAAGAAGATAACTGGGAGAGTCTCCAATAATGCACCAGCATATATATCCTGTTTCTTCCACTTCATGTTTAACTCAATTTAGTAAGAAATGGAACTATATCATGAAGTTTTCTGTTCGATTTTGGCAATATTAATTGTTTCTCCTAATTAGTAGTTCTAGTCTACCTATAGAAGACTGCATGCAAAAATTAATGATCCGGACCCGGATACAGATACTCCCATTTGCAAATTCCTATCCATCAAGATGAACATGGTGGTGGGCTGGATGCAGACTCTCGATCCATGACCTCGATTAGTTTGTTGGCTATAGCAGTGGCATAGATACAGGAATCCTCGTGTATCTGCAACATAGAAAGATTCTGTCTTTAGTAAAAACATTTCATTTTTATTCAAATAAAGAAGCAAAATAAGTTAGGGAGAACAGACCTTAGTGTTGAACAAGAAGCTGCAGTGGTCGCCAATGTGACCACCAGCAACATGGTGGAGATCCAGTTGGAGTTCATCAAGGACCTTGGACACAACCAGCAAGCAGTTTATCTTCTTTCTCTGGATCACTTTAATGGTGACCTCGTCTTCTATAATTCGAACATCAACCTCTGTATCCTTGGACTTCCTTTGAAGCCAAGAGCTCCTCAATGATGTAGTATGCTTCTGATCTGGGTCACCAATACCATTCATATTCAAGCTCTCTACTACATTCCCATTGGCTTCCCCTTCAGTCTTAATCCTCTTGATCCTCTGGCTCCCACATCTCTTCTTCTCCACTCGTAATTTGAGCTCTTCAACCGTTCCAAGGAGTTCTTTGATGTAATCTCTTGCATCTCTCAGCACTGATGCTCTATCATTCTACTCCCTCCCGATAATTATGCATTTGCAATTAATGAAAAGGGTTATTAAGAAACACCATCAACAAGCTTATCAGATACTTTTCCTATATTGACAGTTGATCTAACAAACAAAAATGATAATCATATCAGACACTTTTCCTATATTCTTGCGCAGACACGAAGGGGAACTACAACCTATGACATGACTAGGTAATTAAGTACCTTTGTGGGTTTTGGAACCAAACTCCTCAACGTCTCAAACTTATCAGTCAAGTGTTTCCTCCTTTGATGTTCCGAGACTTTGGTGCCCTTGCCACCTTCCTGTCCTTTACCAACGTAAGACATATTTGCAGCGAACTCCGTTGTATTAACACCGTGTTCAAACTGTTGAGGGTCATCTGCATCTTCGTAAAGACGTCCCCCGTTACACTCCTTGTAATCATCCCCTAAAACACCAAACAAAGTGCCACCTCTCGAGGCAGTTACTGGCGACGTGAGAGCATGGGTCGGTAGAGAGTGAAACAGCTCTCTAAAGTAAGGGGTCTGTGGTGGAAGGTTCAAAGGGAAGATAGTATCATATAGAACAGTAGATGATGAAGCTGTATCTGCCATTGGAAGGTCACCAACAAGTCCTAAGCTGGTGTTGAAACCAGGGTTGGTGAAGGAGACAGATGAATTTGGTAGTAAAGAAGAGGTTGAGCATCTCGGTAAGTGGAAAAGATTGAGAAGGTCAGGTGTTGAAGGAGGGTATGGTGTTTCCACCAAGGAATCATGTATCAGACTGGCCTCAAATGCTAGCTGCTGTTGAAGTTGGAAAGAGAGTTCTTCAGTCGAGAGTTTTATATTCTCTTCTATGCTCTCATGGTGGCTGTCTGTACCTCTGTTAACCATTAAAGACGGTGGTAGTGGCAAGAATGAATAAGGCTCACCATTCTTATCTTCTTGGATGGAGTTAGGATCAAAACAGCCCTTTTTATCAGCCATTTTGGAGTTGTACTCTATTATCTCCTGCAATAGAAACAGAATTTGAAACCAACGATTTATTACTACTTCGGCAGCCAAAAAAAACAAAAAAAAGGAAACAGCACGATAAAGCCATTGGTAGAAAGAGAAGTTTTACAATTTACACGCAAGTTAAGCTAGTATATATGCATATTCTGAAGCCCCACGCATCAAAGATCAAAACTTTGTGGGTATATAGAGCTAGGAGGAAAACCCAGATAGGAAATAGCCTGAAACCGAAGAACAGAGGTGAAATCTCTTCGTTCACTATAGTATAAAAGACAGACTGCTAGAGGGAGAAAGAAGAGTTACTGATATGAAGATGGAGAAAAGAATGAATTTTGGTTTTGACAGGTGAGGAATTTCTGTTTTGTACTAAAAGTAAAGGTTTGTTGCTGTGATTACATTCACTAGGCCCCACTGATACCCCTTTACCACCTTGTTTAGCTTCTTAGAAAATATGGGAAAGTTCATCTCCTTTGTGCCTCCTCTTACCACTCCTGCGTAACTGTTGATGGAATCGCTAAAAATGTCATCTTTTTGAACTTGGGGGGTGTACCAGAATCCATAAAAGCAAATGGTGCCTCACTCTCTTCATATTCTTCTCATCTCCAACAATTCAGGTTCAAATTCTTTTACCATAAAAGAGAAAAAGAATCGACAGAGACAAGTATGCCAGCCAATGTTTGGTGCTGCTCAGGTAGTTACAGAAGGAGGACAACTCTGCAGCAGATTTGGCTGCTTACTATAGACATTTATATACTTGTCCAAGTGGGCAACAAGTAAAATGCAGTGTGTGACAGATCCCACAGAATCGCTGTATTGTCTCTGGTTAATAAGGACAAGCACTTTGTTGGCTTTTCGTGAAGTGTCCATCACTTCTTTTAAATCAAAAAATGAAAAATAGACTAATGCTCTTTCGTTATCAGTATAGATATGAATTAGTATTTTACGTAATAACAATATCATACAGAAATTGTGATGGGAGGGATGCAAATAGAGCATTCTTGCCATTTGTGGTTATTTTGGCCAACTGTGGCAGTTTAGGTCTGAGGTATAGAGGAAAATGTGCCTAGAGCTTCTCTTTACTGATTAGTTTTGGTCCCCACAGCCCCATTATCTTCAACTGCTCCATGCAAATTGTCAGTCTAAACTAACCTTTTTTTTTCTGTACAAAAACAGAATGGGACAAGCAAATCATCTAGCTTCCCCACGTTTTCATATCAAAATACTGAAGTACAAAAGCAAGAGTATAGCTTTTACTTCGTACTAATCAGTGATTTATTGTCCTCTAAGATGAGTTAACCAGAAGGAGCAAAGGCTGTGGTCTTACAAACTATACCGATACTGGATCAAATCCCTTTCTTCGTACAAATGCGTAAAAAATGTTAATCGTACTTAAAAAACCGAGTACTCTACCGGTAATTAACAAATCAAAAGCTAGGGTTATAGAAAACAAGCAAGAAGAAGTAATGTGCTTTAAAAAGACATGTCATTCCAATACATGGGTTGGGATGCCTTTGATATTGTAATTAGTCTTTGCGGACAACCGTAGCAACTGCTAAAGTAGGGTGACAAGGAAGTTCTGGCAAGGCAGAAGCATAAGTGGGGTTATTCATGTCCTTAATGGAGGTATGAACATGTATGTTTGTTGCAGAGGAAGATGTCGGGTTAGAAAAGGCAACCTGAGGCAGCATTTCACTGCTTAAAGTGCCTGAAAGTTTGAAACATTTGACTGGTTGAAGCATTCAAACATTATGGCAACATCATAACTTGATTAGTTACGCTGAAGATGCAAAGTTATACCATGAAACCACTTGCATAAAACAAACTTTCCAGGGAACAAAATAATTTGATAAGCATGTTATTCTTTTATGATCTGTTAACTAAACTCACAATTATTTCACTTCCTGGAAAAGGATTGGTAGCGATGCCTGAAAGGACAAGTTTCTTAGGCATCAAACTGAATGGTTTCCAGGAGGCAAGCTATCTGTGTGCTAACTCACCTTTACTATATTATCTCAAACATATCAACAAGCTGAAGGGAATATGTACAAATACAAACAGAAAACCTTCTTGGACTTGCAGACTTGGAAAAAGGTCAGTCTATCGTTTAGCAAATTGCCCCAGAAAACCAGCTAACTTTTTTTTTTTTCTGTTAGTGCTATCTTTCTAGTAATTCATGTACGTTGAATCAATCATGAGATGATGCTGGCTTTTGTATCCATAGGAATACTAGATCGAAGGGAAACAATCAGGCAATCACATTATGTCAGGTAAAGACCATCATATTGTTGAAAATCAACAAAATTTGATTTCAAGTGCATTTAACCAGTGAAAGCAATTAACCATTTGAACTTCAATGGGGTAAAACTAAATACAATTTCAAGCGCATTTGGCCAAGTATGCATCCCATCCTTTAAGCCGATACTCACGGGCTGCCTCTGCAGGATTTGCTGCCTTTATAATTCCTCGACCAACAATTATGGTATCACCGCCCCTATCATATATGACCTGGAACATCATTTGTCAAACAGTTAAAAGGTTGTAATTTCTGTCATAAGCGCATGCTGAACTACAAGAAAGCCAACATGTATCTTTTTCCGCTAGGGCATAGACCGAAAGAGCAGAAAATGGTGCAAATGAAGTATAAGGGTAGCTAGTGACCACGGAACAGAGCTTACAGAATATGGAGTGTTGTACTGCTGACCAAGGGCATCACCACCAGTTACCATTTGAACTCCAGGAGTTGCCTGAATGAAAGCTGGATTTACTGGTGCACCTGGCCATGATGCTGGATTAACTGAGATGAAGCCGATAACAAAGTCAGAATGTTCTTCAGCAATTTTGATTGCTGCAGCCGTGTAGTCGCCCTTGGCAAAGTTACCAGCTGAACTCATTTCAGCCAGCAGTAACAGACCCCTACCTCGTGGCAAACCCTAAACAAATGCCAAAGAATGCAAGTTAATGTCGTTCCATATGATATCAAAGTGTGGCCAGACAAAAATTTAGCCAGTTAAGAAGGAAACCTTCAATTTCAGGCCATCTACAATACCAGGACCAGAAATAATGTGGGCATTGACAATATCAGCCCATTCCAATATTCGGAAGATACCTCTGCAAACAACACAACCAAGACACATCAGGCCACTGGGAGATACTAACAGAACAATAAACAAGAAAGAAAAGGAATCTGGACACTACTTCTTACCCTTCATACTGCATAGTCACTGTGTTTCCAATGTCAGCAAACTTACGATCTTCAAAGATTAAGAAATTGTACTTATCTGCAATCTTCATCACCACATAAAGCAACAATGAGCTATAAGATTTAAATGTTTATATAAGTGTTTAGACTAATGCATAAGATAAAACTTTCATATTCCAAAGTCGTAAACAACTAGAGAACAGTCAAAGGAGGTTCAAACAATTTAAGATAATGTTGTTATGTCATTGAGTCACCATATACCACAATTGAAAGGACAAGCCTGTGAAGTTGAATTCTAAAATTTCATAATGTAGGAGAATTGAAATAAAAAAGATCCTGAAAGTTTTATCACATGATTTACAAGATAACAACAATAATTCTCTGGTCCTCATAAATGTTGCAACCCTTTCAAAACTCACAATATCATTCACTTGCATAAGAATGCTTAGATGTATAATCTACTTGAGTCTTCAACCGGTTAGTCTCTAGCAAGTGTCAGAATCCTCTTACTACCATTTAGTCTCCAAAGAATGGACAGGAAAGCATACTAGGAACAAGTAACATAAAGAAAATTGCCACTTTTTGGAAGCTTAAGCAACTTATGATCTAGTGGAGTACCGAGCGTAGTTTTGATCCAAAATCCGGAGTAAAATCAGGAAGTATGTCTATGTGGGTTTTCAGTAAGCATATCTCCGGTCCAACCTGCACAAAACAAAAGTAAGCTCAGCCAAAACAACAAAAGAAAAAAGTCAACAAAGATCAGCCACTGTAGCAATCCAGGCCACCAATCTTTACAGGGCAAAATCATTTCCTGTAATTATGCGAATAACTGGCCCAAAGTGGCATCACCGGAGAAAAATTATAGTAACTGCTCCACATAGCATCAGCCCAATACGAAAATTCTCAACTTCCAGAGAAGATGAACAAGAACCATAGTACTAAAAACTCAAATTTCTACCCAAAGTTCAACGCTCCTTTTGGCTGGAAATCCGATCAACTCAAAATCAAACATATAAACTCTTCCATCATGCATCTTCGTCGAGACCAAAGACTTACATTACTAGGAACATCTTCCTGTGGGTTCGTTACACATGATATCCATATTTTACACTTTTTAAACTCTCATATAATAACATGCTTCCTGGGACAAAGCTAAAACTAAAAGTTGATAAAAATGCAGAACTAGATGTTCACTTCCAAGCAAAAAGACAGAGCACAGAAAGAAAGAAGATAGACTTAAAAACAATCATATTCTAACGTTCTTCGTAGCAAATACAAAGAAAACAAAGAAGCTTACTTTCTCAGCAAGGTCAATTAATTCAGCAGCGGTCCCAACATCAGCAGCAACACACAAGTTGCTCTCCTTCTTCACCATAACCTCAAACAACCTCTTTCCAGTAGGATTCTTGGCCAACTTGGCTCTCTCCTCAAACCCAAATCCTTTAATCCTAACTTTCTCCAAATTGGGCACTCCCACCTTTCGATTCTCCTCTAGAAACTTCGTCACAACTCTTTCCATCTCCTCCTCAACCTTTCCTTTCTCTCTCAACACCCTAACCATCTCACTCAGCTTTATCAAAGCATGCAACTTTATGCCATTCTCCTCCAAATTCTCCCTCCCTCCTTGCTCTCTATCGATAAGAACCACGGCGTCTGTCACTTTAAGCCCCGCTGTTCGTAACGGAGCTGCGGTTTCGAGAACAGAGGCGCCGCTGGTGACTAGATCTTCGATGACTAGACAAGTCTGCGAAGGATTGAAATGACCCTCGATGGCTTTTGCGGTGCCGTAGTCTTTTACTTCCTTGCGGCGCATGACCATGGGGATGTCATTGTAGATGGAAACGCAGGTGGCGATAGGGAGGGCGGTGTAAGGGACGCCACAAACGAGGTCGAAAGAGGCGGCGGACGAGACGGCGGAGAACAAGGTTTGGGAAATTTGTCGGAGGATGGAAGGGTAGGAGACAATGAGGCGCAGGTCAATGTAAACAGGGGATGAGATTCCCGATTTCAACTTAAAGTTGCCGAATTTGACGGCCGAGATCTCGTGAAGGTTGAGGATCAGAGACTCCATTGACGAAGAAAACAACAACGTTGGAAACAAAGATTGAGATTGGAAGTGAGTAGTGGGGAGTGTAGTGAGCGGGATCTCTGTGGAAGTTTACTTGACTAAGCTTTATAATGGTTAAAACGCCGTTGTAGATATCACCCAAATGTATAAGAAAAATGTTATTCCATGCTTAGGTATGATTGTGTTTACTGTTTATGGTTTTGCCTTCTCTGATTTTGGGGAAAGTTTCTTATTCCCTGCGTTAAAGTTAAGAGCTTTAGAACTGCGACTTTGGCTAAATATGCTTGAGCTGTCAAAAAGGCTGGCCCTTGGGGAATGAGTCATTATCATCGTCGTCGTCGATCACCATTACCTAACAGAGGTTGCAGAATCAAGAATCGGTTCTTATTCGGTGTCAGAATGCTCAGTGCACAAATTTGTGCAGAATCAAGAAACGGTATTCACAGCTGTTCTTACCCTTGTCCCAAAAAGGTCAAATCGTCCGGGCGCCTCAATATTTTGACCTGACAAAAATTACGGTCTGATTTTAGCCAACTTTTTAATAAGGCGGCCTACTCTTTTTGTTGCTGAAATTTGAATTCTAATTTTTGTCCCAAATTAATCTTGCTAATGATCAACTGAGTTACCTATACGGCTCCAACTTACCTGATATCAGGTCAGGATGCTCGATACACAAATTTTTCAGTCTGTAGTATGTGATGTGCCAAATAGTCAATTATTTAAATAAGTGTACAACTATGTTTAGTTATTTGGACAGGAAAGGCCTAAGTTAATATTTCATTGATTCAAAGTGAGTTAAATTGATGTTGGTGCAGGTCGTTAGCAACATTTGTGGTATGATTTGTATCTATGTTAAAATTTAATTACATATAATTTAATTATAAAATTAAATGAAATAAATTTAGTCATAATTTTTATTGATAATTAATTTTAATTTATTAAATATATAATTTTGAATTAAATTATTCATAATTTTATTAATATTTAAACAATTAAATAATATATATTTAAATGATATTAAATTAAATTACGAAAAATAAAACAAGAAACAAAAGCTACTTTATGGTTTTTATAAAACTAGAAGAAACTAAATACTTAAACAGGCAAGCTTTTTTACCGAATTTGAAAATAAAAACAAAAAACCTAAATTAACAAACACCCCTTAGTTATTCAAAATTTCATTATTAAACTGATTAAATTAGTCTGGTTTTGAAAACATTAATTACAATAGTGGAAAAACTATATAAAATAAAGAATTACAATTTTAATTATATTAACAAGTATTGAAAAATAGAGGAGTTGAAAGTGAATTTATATTTGAATTAACATATTGTTTTATTTTACTTTTGATAAACTCTTCTATGAACAAATATTTTATAAAAAGGTTTATAAGTCTCATATTTTTCATTTATAATTTTAAATTTGCATGAATAATTAAGATAACCCAATGTTTGAGTTGAATTTTAAGGATTTAGACTTTACATAGAAAGTATAAACAAACAAAATTGTTAGCCACTAACGAATTAGTGCATAATAATAATTAAAAGTATATAATAATTCAAATTAAATAATATTGTTGGTTAATTAATTTCAAAAGGTTTTATTAAGCAATAGAAAAACCACAAAACCCTACTAGGATATAAGTTTAGAGACTATCCAACTCTATTCAATGTTGAAAACGACGTTACGTTATTTAAAATATTAAATAGAGTAAATTAAACAAAAATCTCGGATCATTAAAGTCATAATTTTTATAATTTGATATGAATTTGTATATCGTCGAATTTATCAAATTGAAATTAGTATGTTAAATTTAAATTGAGTTTGAATTAAATAATAATAATATAATTAGAAAATATGTTTTTTTACTTACGAAATATTTTAGAAGGGTCTCAATTATAAAAAAACACCCTTAAATCATCCACACCTAAATTAGTCTCCACTCAAGCCAGGTATGTCACTTAGCAAAGAGATTAAAAGGATTCTAAATTTTTAAATTTTTATTAATTTTTAAAAATTTTCAATTTAACGATAAATCTTAAAATTTTTAAAAATTAAACACTTTTAAAATTAAAAGATAAGATGACGAGGCTAAACCCACAATTTTTATATTATCTTAAATTTAAAGTGTCCAATCCTATCTAATACTTAGAAAACGGCGTTTTAACCATTATAAAGTTTAATAAATTTAAACTTCCACAGAGATCCCGCTCGCTAAATTTCCCACTACTCACTTCCAATGTCACTCCTCCTTAAAGAGGCTAAAGCTTCAATCTCTCTTTCCAACATTGTTCGTCGTCTTCATAAATGGAGTCTCTGATCCTCCAGCTTCACGAGCTATCGGTCGTTAAATTCGGCAACTTTAAGCTGAAATCGGGAATCTCATCCCCTGTCTACATCGACCTCCGCCTCCTTGTCCCCTACCCTTCGATCCTTCACCAGATTTCCCAAACCTTAATCTCAACCGTCTCCTCCACCGCCTCTTTCGACCTCGTTTGTGGCGTCCCTAACGGCGCCGACCCTATCGCTCGCTACGTTTCCGACAACAGTGGCGTCCCCTTGGTCACTCGCCGTAAGGAAGTAAAAGACTACGGCACCGCAAAAGCCATCGATGGTCCTTTCCATCCCTCGCAGACGTGTCTGATCATCGAAGATGTAGTCACCAGCGGCGCCTCTGTTCTCGAAACCGCAGCGCCATTACGAGCAGCGGGGCTTAAGGTGACGGACGCTTGGGTTCTGATCGATAGAGAGCAAGGAGGAAGGGAGAATTTAGAGAAGAATGGGATAAAGATGCATGCTTTGATAAAGTTCAGTGAGATGCTTAGGGTATTAAGAAAGAAAGGAAAGATTGAGGAGGAGATGGAACGGGTTGTGACGAAGTTTCTGGAGGAGAATCGAATGGTGGGGGTGCCCAATTTGGAGAAAGTTAGGATTAAAGGAATTGGGTTTGAGGAGAGAGCCAAGTTGGCCAAGAATCCTACTGGAAAGAGGTTGTTTGAGGTTATGGTGAAGAAGGAGAGCAACTTGTGTGTTGCTGCTGATGTTGGGACCGCTGCTGAATTAATTGACCTTGCTGAGAAAGTAAGCTTCTTTGTTTTCTTTGTATTGGCTACGAAGAACGCGAGAATATGATTGTTTGTATTCAGTTTAAGTCTATCTTCTTTCTTTCTGTGCTCTGTCTTTTTGCTTGGAAGTGAACATCTAGTTCTGCATTTTTTAGTTTTAGCTTTGTCCCAGGAAGCATGTTATTATATGAGAGTTTAAAAAGTGTAAAATATGGATATCATGTGTAAGAACCCATAGGAAGATGTTCCTAGTATTGTAAGTCTTTGGTCTCGACGAAGATACATGATGGAAGAGTTTATATATTTGATTTTGAGTTGATCAGATTTCCAACCAAAAGGAGTGTTGAACTTTGGGTAGAAATTTGAGTTTTTAGTTCTATGGTTCTTGTTCATCTTTTCTGGAAGTTGAGAATTTTCGTATTAGGCTGATGTTACGTGGATTGCTACTGATCTTTGTTGACTTTTTCTTTTGTTGTTTTGGCTGAGCTTACTTTTGTTTTGTGCAGGTTGGACCGGAGATATGCTTACTGAAAACCCACGTAGACATACTTGCTGATTTTACTGCGGATTTTGGATCAAAACTTCGCTCGGTACTGCACTAGATCATAAGTTGTTTAAGCTTCTAAAAAGTGGCATTTTTCTTTATTTTACTTGTTCCTGGTATGCTTTCCTGTCCATTCTTTGGAGACTACATGGTAGTAAGAGGATTCTGACACTTGCTAGAGACTAACCAGTTGAAGTCTCAAGCAGATAATACATCTAAGCATTCTTATGCAAGTGAATGATATTGTGACTTTTGAATGGGTTGCAACATTTATGAAGACCAGACAATTATTGCAGTTATTTTGTAAATCATGCGATAAAACTTTCAGGATCTTTTTAATTTGAATTCTCTTACATTATGAAATTTTAGAATTCAACTTGACAGGCTTGTCCTTTCAATTGTGGTATATGGCGACTCAATGACATAACAACATTATCTTAAATTGTTTGAACCTCCTCTGATTTTCGCTAGTTGTTTACCACTTTGGAAAACGAAAGTTTTATCTTTTGCATTAGTCTAAACACTTATATAAACGTTTAAATCTTATAGCTCATTGTTGCTTTATTTGGTAATGAAGATTGCAGAAAAGTACAATTTCTTAATCTTTGAAGATCGTAAGTTTGCTGACATTGGAAACACAGTGACTATGCAGTATGAAGGGTAAGAAGTAGTGTCCAGGTTCCTTTTCTTTCTTGTTTCTTTTTCTGTTAGTATCTCCCAGTGGCCTGATGTGTCTTGGTTGTGTTGTTTGCAGAGGCATCTTCCGAATATTGGAATGGGCTGATATTGTCAATGCCCACATTATTTCAGGTCCTGGTATTGTGGACGGCCTGAAATTGAAGGTTTCCTTCTTAATCGGCTCAATTTTTGTCTGGCAACACTTTGATATCGTATGGAACGACATTAACTTGCATTCTTTGGCATTTGTTTAGGGTTTGCCTCGAGGTAGGGGTCTGTTACTGCTGGCTGAAATGAGTTCAGCTGGTAACTTTGCCAAGGGAGACTACACAGCTGCAGCAATAAAAATTGCTGAAGAACATTCTGACTTTGTTATCGGCTTCATCTCAGTTAATCCAGCATCATGGCCAGGTGCACCAGTAAGTCCAGCTTTCATTCAGGCAACTCCTGGAGTTCAAATGGCAGCTGGTGGTGATGCCCTTGGTCAGCAGTACAACACTCCATATTCTGTAAGCTCTGTTCCGTTGTCACTAGCTACCCTTATACTTCATTTTCACCATTTTCTGCGCTTTGAGTCTATTGCACTTATGACAGAAATTACAACCTTTTAACTGTCTAACAAATGATGTTGCAGGTCATATATGATAGGGGGAGTGATATCATAATTGTTGGTCGAGGAATTATAAAGGCGGCAAATCCTGCAGAGGCTGCCCGTGAATATCGGCTGCAAGGATGGGATGCATACTTGGCCAAATGCACCTGAAATTGTATAGAAAGACTTCTTAGTTCCCATCATCACATCCTTAATTTGTGTCAAATTTAATGGGATTACGGCATTAATTAGCTGTAGATTATAGTTCACTGAGAGATTATGATTCCTCATCATTTACCATATTAACAGACGAAAAAACAATTTACTTATGCAATACATAGCCTATGTATATATATATATATATGTGCACATATTACTACACAAACTTAGATAAAGAAACTCAAAACCTGGTTTCTCTGACGAACAACCAATCTGTGAAGGTGGTCATGGCTGATAACAATGGCCAACCTAAGAAAAGTCAAGGCCGCCGGAAAGTTCCCATCAAGGATGATCAAGCCCATAGAAAACCAAAGCAAAAAACTTGTCACTTTGTCTAGCGCCGTCATGGGCTTATAAAATAATTGTATACAGACATAGTTTTAATTTTAAAATAATAGATTAAAAGGTTTCTAATTTTTTAATTTTTTAATTTAGTACTAATTTTTAAAAGTTTTCACTTTTTAATAATAAATTTTAAAATGTAAAAAAAAAATAGATATTTTTAAAATTAAATGGATAGGATGATTAGCCTAACCCACACTTCTTGCGTTCTTGGATCGAAACATCAGCCGTCGTTTTGGAGTTGTACACTGTACTCTATTTTCTCCTGCAATAGAAAACAGAATTTGAAACGAACGATTTATTAATACTTCGACGGGAAAAAAAAAAAGAAAAGAAAACAGCACGATGAAGCCCTTTTCATCGCCGTCGCTATCGCCACCGACGTTTCCTGCCACCTTGACATGATGACATCCCCTTGGTCATGGCATACGAGTACGAAGAAGAGGACAGCACCAAAATAGCCATCCAAGGTGTTTTCAGTCCGTTGCAAAGTTAAGTTGGCTAATCATTGGAGGTGTAGTCACCAGCGGAGCCACTGTTCTGGAAACCGCAGCGAAGTTACGAGCAGCGGGGCGTAAAGTGACGGAAGCGGTGGTTGTGATCGATAGAGAGCAAGGAGGGAGGGTCCAACCTGCACAAAACAAAAGTAAGCTCAGCCAAAACAACAAAAGAAAAAAGTCAACAAAGATCAGCCACTGTAGCAATCCACGTAACATCAGCCTGATACGAAAATTCTCAACTTCCGGAGAAGATGAACCAGAACCATAGTACTAAAAACTCAAATTTCTACCCAAGTTCAACGCTCCTTTTGGTTGGAAATCTGATCAACTCAAAATCAAACATATAAACTCTTCCATTATGCATCTTCGTCGAGACCAAAGACTTCCATTACTAGGAACATCTTCCTGTGGGTTCGTTACACATGACATCCACATTTTCCACTTTTTAAACTCTCATATACAATAGCATGCTTCATGGGGCAAAGCTAATGTTCACTTCCAAGCAAAAAGGCAGAGCACAGAAAGAAAGAAGATAGACTTAATTAAACTGAATACAAACAATCATATTCTCACGTTCTTCGTAGCAAATACAAAGAAAACAAAGAAGCTTAATTTCTCAGCAAGGTGAATTAATTCAGCAGCGGTCCCAACATCGGCGGCAACACACAAGTTGCTCTCCTTCTTCACCATAACCTCAAACAACCTCTTTCCAGTAGGATTCTTGGCCAACTTGGCTCTCTCCTCAAACCCAATCCCTTTAATCCTAACTTTTTTCCAAATTGGGCACTCCCACCTTTGGACTCTCCTCCAGAAACTTCGTCACAACTCTTCCATCTCCTCCTCAACCTTTCCTTTCTCTCTCAACACCCTAACCATCTCACTCAACTTTATCAAAGCATGCAACTTTATCCCATTCTCCTCTAAATTCCCCCTCCCTCCTTGCTCTCTATCGATCAGAACCACGGTGTCCTCACTTTAAGCCCCGCTGCTCGTAACGGCACTGCGGTTTCGAGAACAGAGGCTCCACTGGTGACTACATCTTCTATGATCAGACACGTCTGCGAGGGATGGAAAGGACCATCGATGGCTTTTGCGGTGTCCTAGTCTTTTACTTCCTTGCGGCGCATGGCCATTATACAGGAGTTCAGATCCTCTATCGTAAATAATTCTGTCCTACTCTGTCTTTTTATAAAACTACAGCGGTTTATTTAAAAAATTGCGTTACCTCTCCTTCAAATAAAAGGGCCATAATTCTGTCCTACTCTGTCGCAAATAATCCTGTCCTACTCCATCTTTTTACAAAACGACAGCGTTTTATTTAAAAAATTACGTTACCTCTCGCCCAAATAAAAGGGCCATAAAATACGGCCATTTCACCATGGCGAGATCCCTCACCCTGGTGAAATGGCTATATTACAAATGCCATTTCACCAGGGCGAGATCCCTGGTGAAATGGCAAATGGCCATTGCAAATGGCCACTTGTAAATAATAATAATATATATTATATATTTAAATAATAAATAATATTTAATAATATTATAAAGTATTAAATAACATTATTTAATAAACTATTAGAGTAATCATAATTTTTTTACAATTATAACTATTATTATTATTATTATTATAAATATATAAATAAATATTTATAAATTAAATCTGATATTATTAATAAATAAATAATTTATTAATAATAAGAATAATAACAAGTAGAGAATTAATAATTAAAGCCCATTTTATATAGTTAAATTAATTAATTGTAAATAGCCATACAATTTATTATTATTACTAATAAATACATATTATATAAAATTATGATAATTAACAGTAATATTAATAATATAATTATTATTTAGTGTATTATTATTATTTTAATTATTTAATTTAATATTTTAATTTAATTTAATTTAATTTAAAATATTTTAATATAATATTTTAATTAATTTAATTTATTTTAAATGTCTTTTATAACATATAAATTTATTAAAATAATAATAATAATAATCATAAGATAATCATAATATTAATTATAAAATAATAATATTAATAATAATAAGATAATGATAATAATAATAAAGTTAATAAAAATAATAATAAGATAACAATAATAATAATAGGGTTTTAATAATAATAATAATATGATAATAAGATTTAGATAATAATAGGAATTAATATAATTTATTTATTTAATAATCATATTTAATATAATAATAATAATAACAATAATAATAATAATAATAATATTGTACAGAATATTTCAGCAGGGCGAGGGATCTCGCCCTGGTGAAATGGCCGTATTTTATGGCCCTTTTATTTGGAGAAGAGGTAACGCAATTTTTTAAATAAAACGCTGTAATTTTGTAAAAAGACAGAGTAGAACAGAATTATTGAACTCGTTTTGTACAGCTAGTTTTTCGACTGCCCCCCAATTTGCATGGAGTTGAAGATAGAAGGGGTGGGACCATAGCCAGACTACTTTCGACTCACTTTTTTTTTCAGCGGTATCAGGTATACGGGAGCTATTTTCTCGTGATTAGGACCTGAAATTTCAACATGTATATCGAGAAGGTAATTAAAGTGTGGATAGTCTTGCTACTCTTGCTGCTTACTCCAGCCCAGAATCCACACCTTTCAAGAGGCGCCATCTTTTGTTATCGTTTCTATGTCTCGTGATTCCTGCAGTGCCTTGTATCACCGTTCTCTGACCTAGTTTGTTTTTGTTATCTTTTCCTTTGTATTAACAAAAAAGAAGGGCGTGGAATCAAAATTAATCAGTAGTGAGAAGCACTAGGCATGATTGCCTCATTTGAAACCCTCCCCTCACAATTTCTATGTGATATTGTTTTTTATTTGTTATCAATATGTGAAATTGTTATTTCGTAAAATACTAATTCATATAGAAAGAGCATTAGTCTATTTTTCTTTGTTTGATTTTAAAGACGTAAAGATGGACACTTCAAATAAAGCCCACACGGGAGTCCAGCCGGTCATCGGAAAGGAAAGTGAGTCCAAAGTTTTGAGTTAGAGTCTTGACAGCGATAGTGTGGGAGCTCATCTAATATAGTGACTCCTTGTGCGCACCAAATATTGGGCCGTCTTTTCGAAAAACTGACTGGGATCAAACCGTAATTTACTTCCCTCACACAATATCGAGTCAGAATATCGGAGCGCGTAAAGTAGGTATTCTACTTTTTGAGTCCAAGAAAAGCCAATAAAAGTGCTTGTCCTTATTAACCAGAGACAATGCAGCGATTCTGTGGGATCTGTCACACACTGCATTTTACTTGTTGGCTAGTTAGACAATGTATATAAATGTCTATAACAAGCAGCCAAATCTGTTGCAGAGTTGTCCTTCTTCTGTAACTACCTGAGCACCACCAAACATTCGCATACATGTCTCTGTCGATTCTTTTCCTCTGTTCCGGTAAAAGAATTTGAACTTGAATTGACAAAGAAAAAAGAATATAACCAACTAAAAGCAAAAACCAACTAAATGCAATCTCTTATATCATATGCTAACGGAACAATAAAAAGAAAATGATTAATAGTGTGTCTTTGATAATAATACAACAAAAATTTATGGGCAGTACACTGCTAATTTAAAATCGTTATATATACAAGACTAGCAGATGACGGAATTAGATTAGTTTGATTTTAAATGATCAGATCGTATCACCTGTAGTCACTTGAGACATTGTTGTTGGGTGAGAAAAATCGAAAACTATAACTTCTCCAAAGTTATGCATGGGAATACTGAATACTTCACTTCGGGTTTGAAAAATAGGAATAATAAGAGTTATGTATTAACTTAATAAATTTGATATAATTATTTAATATTAATTACCAAAAAATATTTTAGTTTATCTTATAATTACTTTAAAATTAAATAAACTTAAATTTATAAAATTAAAAATGTTATAAATTAAATATTTTACAAATATCTTATTTGTTTATTTATTTTAATAAAATATGATGAATTTCCTATTGATATTTTTAACTGAAAATTATATAAAATATTAAAATTAATTTAATAGTTTTTACTAATTTATCAAAATAATATACATTCAATTTTATTGAGAAATTTTTATTGTTATGATCGATTGCTTTAATACATAGAATACAAGTCGTTTGGTTCTATTTCTATTTTTATTGTAATTTTCAGTTTTTGTTTAAATTTTCTTTTAAATAAAACAAAAACCTATTTGTTATTAATGTAGTTATATTTTATCACTAATAATAATTACATATTAGATAAACCTTAAAGATAAATTAGTTTTAATTAAATAAATAAATTAAATATCTTATATAATATTTATTAATAAAATTATGTTATTTTAATAAAATAAATAATTTAAAATTAATATTTATTTGAAATATTTTAATAATTAAATCAATTTTATTTGAATATTCATATAATTTAAATTTAATTAAATTTATTAATAATTATTATAATTTAATTGCATATTATTTAATTAAAATATAATAAAATAAAATAATTCATAATTTATTAAATATATAATGTTGAATTAAATATTTTATAATTTTAGTAAAATTTAAATAATTAAATAATATATTAAATAATAATAAATCAGATTATAAAAAATAAAATAAGAACACAATCTCTTTTTTTTATTTTCCTAATTTTGAAAAATCGAAAGAAACTAAAATCAAAACAGAAAAAAAAAACTAAAACAAAAAGGTTTTTTTTTTCTTCTGAATTTGGCTGGCAAGGAGAACATTGCTAACTTTAAATGTGTCATTAAACACATCCAACAACCAAGATCTCATCTTATTTAGAGCATTGCAAGATTAAGAACACAAACCTCCAATATTTGGCATGCCTTGGATCCTCTCCATCTTGCTCCAAAACCTATCAAAGGAAAAACAAAACAAACCTTTTCCAGAGAGCTTATGGTAGAACAACCCCCTTGTCCTTTTTTCAAACACACACACACTATGTATATTACTCACCAACAACCACACCTACCCTAAGGGGTAGAAAAATTGGTTAATTGTATCATAGTGTATGGGTATATGGACTATAGTTTAATGGGCCAACATATAGTCATTAGGGTACCACCATGTGCCTCAAATGCAATTAGCAACTTAACCATCCCATTATGGTTATTACATGTACATTAGGCAATTCATTTTGTGGTTAGGCATATGGAATTAAGTTGTGATTATAGTAGTCCACTAACATGTCTAACATGTATTTATAACATTCTCCCACTTGGACAATATAATCAAACCACCACACCAATCTCCATCATCCACAAGCAATCAATTGAATCATATGAAATATCATATCGACAGGATATATATACTACATATGATTCGGCCCTGGTGATGCTCAAATACCACAATAACATAACATGCGTGCAGTACGATATATAGAATAAAGATGACTGCAAATATCATTATGCATGTCTTATATATCCAAAAACAAAATCATAAACAATCCATACAAAATGCCAACATGTTCAACACAGCATAACAAACTCCCACTAATCTTATTCAACTAGGCTCCTAACAATCCCATGCGGGAAACATGTTCTGCAAATACATATATAGGTAAGCCTTTTGTGAGTGGATCTGCTAACATGCTAGCTGTAGGCGTATACTCAACAGTGATGAGGGATTCAGCGACTTTCTCTTTAACAAAATAGTACTTTATATCAATATGCTTTGAGCGAGAAGTACTCCTAGTGTTCTTAGAGAAAGCTACAGCTGCGGAATTATCACAATACAATTTCAGCGGACTCGAAATAGAGTCAACAATACTCAATGCTGAAATAAAATTTCGCAACCATATCGATTGACAAGCTGCCTCATAACACGCCATATACTCTGCCTCCATGGTAGAGGACGCTGTGAGTGTCTGTTTAACACTTTTCCATGATACAGCTCCTCCAGCCATCATAAAGATGTAGCTTGAAGTGGACCTTTTATCATCCACACATCCTGCATAATCAGCATCACTGAACCCAACTATATCAAGAGTGTCAGCTCGCCGATAAGTCAACATATAATCTTTGGTACCCTGAAGATACCTCATGACTTTCTTAGCCGCTTTCCAATGGCTAAGACCAGGATCACTCAAGTATCTTCCCAACACGCCTACAACAAAAGCAATATCAGGGCGTGTGCATACTTGAGCATACATCAGGCTACCGACAAGTGACGCATAAGGAACGACCTTCATTTCATCTCTCTCTTTATCATTTTGTGGACATTGGGCCTTTGAGAATTTGTCACCTTTCACTATCGGTGCCTTTCTAGGAGAACAAGAATGCATGTTGAATCTTTTCAAGATCCGATCAATGTAAGTCTTTTGAGACAATCGAAGGATCCCATTAGCTCTATCTCGAAGAATCTGAATTTCGAGTACATAAAAGGCCTCACCAAGATCCTTCATATCAAAATGACTAAACAACAGTTGTTTTGTCTCAAACAATAGATTAGAGTCATTAGAAGCAAGTAGGATGTCATCAACATACAGTACCAGAAAAATGAAACTGCTCCCACTGAACTTCATATATATACATTGATCAACTACATTCTCCTTGAAGCCATTTGCAGTGACAATCATATCAAACTTGAGATACCACTGTCTTGATGCTTGCTTTAACCCATAAATGGATTTCTTGAGTTTGCAAACCATGTGTTCTTTACCAGTCATTTCAAAACCAACTGGTTGTGTCATATAGACATCCTCATACAGATCTCCATTCAAGAAGGCGGTCCTCACATCCATTTGTTTGAGTTCCAAGTCAAAATGAGCAACTATAGCCATAATGATTCGTAATGAATCTTTTGTTGAAACCTGGTGAGAAGGTTTCTTTGAAATCAATCCTTCTCTCGGCTATAACCTTTAGCTACAAGTCTGGCTTTATACCTTTCTACTTGCCCACTAGAGTCATGTTTGATTTTGTAAACCCATTTACACCCAATAGGTTTACAACCTTTGGGTAGGTCAACCAAATCCCAAACTTCATTTTGTGACATCGAACTCATCTCATCTTCCATTACATTCATCCATAATGCAGATTGAGGATCGCTCATAGCCCGAAAACTGACTGGTTCGATATTGCCTCCCACATCAAACTCATGTTCCTGCAAATAAACAATGTAATCATCAGGAATGGCAGGTCTACGTGTTCTTTGTGATCTCCTGACAACAACTTCATCATTCCCAGTATCAGTGACTTCATCCTGTGCTTGATTTCAAGTTCATCATGAGACTCTCTTGGAATCTCTTCAATCACAGGATTATCGGTAGGAATTGAAAGTGATTCTGAGGGACTATAATGCGTTCTTCCGAATAAAATTTCTCTTGACCCTTGACTTGAGTCAAATTCATCTTCAAAATAGACAGCTCTATCTGATTCTATAATTCTGGTTGTGTGAGATGGTCAATAAAATCTGGAACCCCTTGATCCGATGGTGTAGCCTACAAAGTAGCCACTGATAGTTTTCGGATCAAGTTTCTTAGATTGTGGATTATAAGGCCTCACTTCTGCTTTGCATCCCCAAACATGAAAATGGCGCAAGCTTGGTTTCTTGCCTGACCATAACTCATGTGGAGTCTTTGGAACTGATTTGCTAGGTACTTGATTCAAGATATAAGCCGCTGTCTTCAATGCCTCACCTCACAAAAATTCAGGCAAATTAGAATATATCAACATACACCGTAACATATCAAGAAGTGTGCGGTTTCTTCTCTCAGCGATTCCATTCTGCTGGGGTGTCCCTGGCATTGTATATCGTGCTTCAATACCATACTCTTGCAAGTATCTAGCAAAAGGTCCTGGATTCCT
The DNA here is from genome assembly GCA_029891385.1 of Erythroxylum novogranatense. NCBI lineage: Eukaryota > Viridiplantae > Streptophyta > Magnoliopsida > Malpighiales > Erythroxylaceae > Erythroxylum > Erythroxylum novogranatense. The sequence goes on from CM057232.1 coordinate 2,546,025, forward strand.
CCCACTCTCATCATAACGCCCATAATACTCTCCACCTCTATCGGAATTCACTACCTTGATTTTCTTCCCCTTTTGAAGCTCCACATTCGCCTTAAAAATCTTAAATGCTTCTAAAGATTCAGATTTTTCACGAATGAGCTCCAGATGACCATACCTGGAAAAATCATCAATGAAAGTGATGAAATATTTATAACCACCCATGGCAGGTGGAATAAATGGTCCACATATGTCAGTATGAATCAACTGTAACACTTCTGAACTCCTATCTGTCTTGCTTTTTCTAACCTTGGCAGTCAACTTCCCTTTAATACAGTCAACACAATCAGTGAAATCTGAAAAATCAAGATCCTGTAACACACCATCCTTTATTAACCTTTCCATTCTGTCTCTAGAAATATGGCCTAAACGTTTATGCCATAACATAGAAGATCTCAAATCCAACCTCATACGTTTAGAACCAACAATAGCATTAAGAGAAGAAGAAGAAGCAACAGTAACACAATCATTCAACTCAAGTTTGTATAAATTCTCACACAAAATTCCATGTCCCACCAAAAGGGAGTCACGATACAAAGTCAATTTTCCAGTTCCAAACAGAAAACTATAACCTAGTTTATCCAAAACAGATACAGAAATCAAATTCCTCCTAATAGAGGGTAAGTAAGCAACATCATGTAACACCAAAAGATGCCCTGTATTTAACTGCAATTCAACTGTTCCAAAAAATTCAACTTTGACTCTTGATATCGTCTCCCATGCACACATCGCTTTCGAGATCTAGTCGGTCTTCTTCGACTTGTCAATTTCTGCAAGGAATTTGTAACATGAATGGTTGCCCCAGTATCTAACCACCAAGTATTTAAGGGAACATCAATAACATTTGACTCTAAACAAACCATCACAAGACAGTTACCTTTCTTCTCTAAATGAGATTTGAGTTTTCGACAATCGACTTTCTTGTGCCCAAAATCTTACAAAGTTGCACTTCCTTTAAATGGCTTGTTCTTCTGATTAACAGAAGATGTACTCGTCTGTCCACTTCCTTTAGCACCGACAACTTTCTTCTTAACAATCTTGTGATCATCTGAGCTTGTAGAAGTGAACTTTCTCTTTTGATGATTCCCATGTTCTGTCACCATAGAGATGCTTATTGCCCTTCCCTTTTTCATATCATCCTCTTCCTTAGCAAGAATAGCAGTCATCTCCTCAACAGTCCATTGCTCTTTCTGAGCATTATAACTCGATCTAATTGAGTCAAATTTAGAGGGAAGAGTCCCCATCACAAACCATACCATGTAGTCCTCACCAAGGTCCATATCCATAGCTTTCAGCTTATGATAACAACCCATAAGTTTGTCGATGTGAACCCTAATATCACTTGAACCATCATAAATGGTGTGATGAAGCATATTCAAGTATTCATTCTTCTCATTCTTTGAGAACTTCATGTACTTCTTTTGAATAGCAGCAAGAAAATCTTTTGCATTGTCAGCCTCGGGAATACTATCACGAATGGATTCTTCCATGTGATATCTCATAATCATTAAGCAACATCGATTAGAGTACTCCCACTCTTCATAAGATTTTCTTTCCTTCTCATTAGCATCATCAGCAGGTTTCTGTGGTGGATCTATTCTCAAGGCCAAGTCCATTCGCATGATTGCCAAACTCATCATGAGAGATTCAACCCACTGTTTATGGTTCGTTCCATTCAACATCAGGGTAGCAGAGGCTCTCAGATTGCTCAAAGCTGAATGAGAATCAAGAGCAATCATTATGATATACATATTAAAACATAATCATGCAAATCGTGCTCTTTTCCTCAAAATCAACTAGGACATTCATGCTAGAGTTCTTTAGAACTCATTCACAGGTAAGAACAATTTATTAAAATATAACAACCAAAATCATCAATAGACTATCGAAAGGATAGAACAATTATGCGGTTGATAATATTTTAATAAAATTTCTTCACCATATTAAGCATCCTACGAAGCAGTAATTATCGACAGGACAATTAATTACTCGTATAGATCTTAAAATCATTTTAGAGGAAAAACACAAATTTTAAAAAGTCGTTAATATTTTAAAAGATTCCTCATCATAAATAGTTTCACATGCTTAATTCTACGACAGGTAAAAATAAGCATTAACTATTGTAAACAAAATATATGTTTATGCCATAATAAAATTAAAACAACTGGAATTAACATATACAATTACTCACTAATTTCATGCATAAACATATTGGAAAAATTATAATTAAATTTTGGAGCAAGACACAAGAAAATGGTCCGAAAAAAAATTTTTTTTTTTTTTTAAAAATAATAAATAATTAATTAATTAAAAGCAGGCGGGTGGTTGGTTGGGCCGGGTGCCAGCTGATTCGGCCCCCGGGTCGGGCGTGGTTGCCCACCGGGTCAGGGCGCATGCACGCGCCCGCTTGATTAGGTCGGCCATGAGGCAGTCTTGTGGTGAGGCGACCACGCGACCCGCCCGGGCAAAAGTGATTTGACGACGCCAGTATCGTCGTCCCTCACCTCCCACCGGGTCATGAGGCGACCATGAACCCGGCATGAGCCAATCTTGGCCGCAACTTCCTCCTCCGACCATATTTTCCGACGAGGCTTGCGGCGTTTTCTTTCATTTTTCACGATCTATGGATCTATCATATCCATTTCAGCCAAATGTGCTCCAAAACATAAAAGCAACAAACTCATTTCGGCCATGGATAAAACACGAAAAACTTACCCAAAAAACCATCGTTCTTGCTCCAAACACAGAGGTAAAACACAACAAATAGCCAAGCAACGCTACTGAACCACGAAAACATCATTTTGAAGTGGTTTAGTCAAAACACGAGTTCAACTGAAAGAGGTATAAAAAACAACCGAAAATGAAGCTTTAAAATTAAATAACCTGGCTCTGATACCAATTGTTAACTTTAAATGTGTCATTAAACACATCCAACAACCAAGATCTCATCTTATTTAGAGCATTGCAAGATTAAGAACACAAACCTCCAATATTTGGCATGCCTTGGATCCTCTCCATCTTGCTCCAAAACCTATCAAAGGAAAAACAAAACAAACCTTTTCTAGAGAGCTTATGGTAGAACAACCCCCTTGTCCTTTTTTCAAACACACACACACTATGTATATTACTCACCAACAACCACACCTACCCTAAGGGGTAGAAAAATTGGTTAATTGTATCATAGTGTATGGGTATATGGACTATAGTTTAATGGGCCAACATATAGTCATTAGGGTACCACCATGTGCCTCAAATGCAATTAACAACTTAACCATCCCATTATGGTTATTACATGTACATTAGGCAATTCATTTTGTGGTTAGGCATATGGAATTAAGTTGTGATTATAGTAGTCCACTAACATGTCTAACATGTATTTATAACAAACAGAAGTAGGGAAAGACGAATGCTGTGATTAGGGAAATAAATGGGATATGCGTGTTGTGAAAGAGGACGATGATGACGATGGCTGCTGCCAAGCTACTGGCTCTGGCTGGCAAGGAGAACAGAAACTTTAACAGAAGTAGGGAAAGACGAATGGGGTAATTAGGTAAATAAATGGGATAAGCGTGTTGTGAAATAGGTATTTCCTATCTGGGTTTCATCTCCATTCTTCGGTTTCAAGCTATTTCCTATCTGGGTTTTGCCGCCTAACTCTATATATCCACAAAGTTTTGATCTTTGATACGTGGGGCTTCAGAATATGCATTTATATATAATAGCTTAGCTTGCGTGTAAATTCTTAAGAGTTGTGATGAAGTATCAGGAGGAGAATTCAAAGCTTCAATTCAGCAAGTTTCTCCAGATTGGGCACTCCCACCTTTGGGTTCTCCTCCAGATACTTCAGCACAACTCTTTCCACCAATGGCTTTATAAATCGTAGGTTTCAAATTCTCGTTCCGCCATTTTTCTTTCAGCTGCTCGCAGTTTCCACTAAGTAATTTTGTGTGATAAGAGTACTCTACTATATGATCCAATTGGTAGTTTGAAAGTGGAAGTGATGTTACTAACAATGAAAAGCTTTTCCTGCTGTAGTAGTAACCAACCCTTTTGTCTCCATAGCTCGATCTTTGATTTCTCAGTGTTGTAATTGCAGATTAAGAACTGCTAACGCAGTTTGGCTGTTCCTGCTCTAAATAAAATCACACGAAAAGGGTTCAGGAGGTTCTTGAATCAACTCTACAAAGTAGTACATCTAATAAGCAATTAACCCCATTTCTAATTCAGTTTTTAATTTTCTGGTTTAGTTTAGTTAGTAATTATCGTTGTTAAAAATTGATAATTTTATTAATCAATCACCAATTTTTAACTAATTAATTTTATAAACTAAAATAAATATATAAAATTTTATTTAACAATTTTTCTTAATTAAACTTTACAATTTTCAATAAATAAAACAATATTTTCAATTATGAAATTTAATCTTTTAAACTTTAAACTCTAAACCTCTTGTTTTACGGTTTAACTTCGTTTTGAAAATATTAATGATAATGTTAATACTGATTATTAATTTGAATATGATATAAATTTATATTGATAAATTTTATGAAATTTTAAATTAGATCTAAATTTAAATTTTAATTAAATTCAAAAGTTTAGTTTGATCAGGATAAAACTATAATATTATATTCGAATCCAGGGCATTACTAATGCTTAAGTAATTGTTTAATTTCAAAAATAAAAAACATAATTTTAATTAAAAATAGGATCAAATTATAAATTTTGAGCCCATTCTCAGTAAAGGTTCGTCCCACTACTTTTGACAAAGTGATCGTTCATAGTGCTGCGTGGTGAAAGTTATGATGTTGGGACCAACTCATTTATCCCATTCACACGCATGATAATTCCTTCTTCTATACTATATAGTAAATCACTTCTCGTGAAATGGACTATCCTCACCTACTAAAAGTAGAACTCTTCCACCTTCAGGCTTCAATTCCAAGCCTGTTCCAAGGAATTTGTATAGTATCAGAACAGTATGGACAGGTTTTAAAGATCCGAGTAAAGAATGGACAAATCTGGTATTATAAAGATATGAATCATACAAGAACTAGAAAAAAAAGAAAGATGCTAAACAGGAGGATAACAGTAATCTTTATATTCTTTCTGCAATCCCAAAAAGCTTTTTTAAAGATTTGATACGTAGGGAACAAATCTGTGACCTAACTGCTATTCACGTTTTGACCGCAAATCTGGTACTTTGGGAGATTATTACAGAATCACGTGGTTAAATATGTTATCAGGATCACTTTTGTCCTGAAAATACTCACTGCTAAATCGTAATTCTGTCGAAATTCGATATGCCATTATCTAAATTAAGACAACAATAACGAGAGAAAGAACAAAATGAACACTTTCCACTCATTCCAGCATCAAAAGACGTAAGGTTTTGTACCTGAAAGAATGGAACTTTTTTCTTCTTTCTTCTAGTTTAAGTAGAGCAGGCAGGTACATACTGGTGGAAATTTCAACCATCAAAAGAAAATGAAAAAAAGACCATATGATATAAATAATACTTTACCATTTCCATTTGAGAAGATGTTCTTGTGCAAATGATATTAATAGATAATGTTAGTAATAAAAGATTTAGTTGGTAAAGAGTCCCATGCACGTGCATGTAATGTGCTCCGTATTCTAAGAGAAGGGGAAAATGGGGTCAAGTTGGCCACCACCTCCTTCGCTAAATACTCAATGATGAGGAAAGGAAGGTACTATCGTTGTTATTATTATTATAATAAGGAAAGAACATACCACCTTCTTTGCTTGTTGTCCAATTCAAATATCAACCTAGAAGATCCGGGAGATTCTTGACGAAATCTGCCGGATCTTGCTTTCCAAACTGTCCAGATTTCCTACAGGATTTGTATCTTTTAGAGGACATGACTCACCATTTAAGACATCACCCACCTTCTTTTGTTTCTCATTGTTCATCTTCTTTTTTCTGCTTCCCTGGTTGTGTTCTTCTTCTTGTGTTCTTGCAACCTTATTTGGATTCTTGCATCATTTCTGCAACATGGGTTTGGCCACAGAGACTCAGTTTCATGTCCTTGCTGTTGATGATAGCCTTCTTGACAGAAAGTTGATCGAAAGGCTCCTGAAGACATCTTCTTATCATGGTATGTTGCGTTCCCGTTGGTGAAACAAAGAAACTCTGTTGGTTGTTTAATTCCATGTTGATCTTAATTGTTAACGATCTATGTTTCTTCATCTTCTACAGTTACAGCAGTTGACTCTGGAAGTAAGGCTTTGGAGTTCTTGGGTCTGAATGAGGACTCTGAAGAACATAGAGACTCAAATCCAACCTCTATTTCTCCGGATCATCATCGCCATGACACTGAAGTAAACTTGATCATCACAGATTACTGCATGCCTGGGATGACAGGATATGATCTCCTAAGAAAAATCAAGGTAATTTCTTATTGATTTCGAGTCGTTGTTCCCAAGATCAGTGTGTTTGATATGTGCAATCACTCACTGGAATCTGATTATAGATGTTTCTAATGGCTTTCAGGAATCTAAATCGTTCAAGGACGTACCAGTTGTGATAATGTCTTCAGAGAACGTCCCAGCAAGAATTAATAGGTAAGATCAATCAAAGAAATAATTTCCCTTACATGATTATTAAGTTTGATCCATTCAATATTTTGATATACGAATTACCAACCTTACATTGCTTGGTGGGTATTGATCAGATGCTTGGAAGAAGGTGCTGAAGAGTTCTTTCTGAAGCCAGTTCAATTGTCAGATGTGAACAAGCTTAGACCTCACCTGATGAAGGGAAGAGTCAACGATGATCAGCTCAATAACAAGAGGAATGACATGGAAGAAATTCACTCACATGATAGAACGAAAACCAGATACAATAATGGATTAGAAGTTCTATGATTAGGCAGGATCTAGGAATTTACCAAGGCACCGGGAGCAAATTTCTTGATCTGATCTTTATCCATTTTTTGTTCATTTTTTCACCTTCTCTATAGGATTGACTATACAAGCTTAATAGAAAATTTTATCCAGAGCCTGAAAACACTTTGTAATGTTTTTCTTTGAACATCTAATAACATAAGAAGATAATCTGAATCATTCGAGGAAGCAACCTCGACATTGTAACTACAGAAATCAAAATGTTTCACAAATTTTGTTGTTTAATCATGGCTCAAGAGTTTGAAGATCCCTTTTCTCTCTTTCAATCAAACGTCACGCCTGAGTCAACTGTACAGAAGGCTATAGCTAATCTATTCATCAATCGACAAAGAAGTTTGTGCTTGAAAACTATAGCCTATTCTCCAATTTTCAATTACATTAGGTTGTTGAAGATAGGTAATTCCAACCACCTATGCTAATATAAGAAAAAACAAAATGTTCTGTAAGAGATTCTGTGCATAATATCTAATATTATAATGTGGAGAAGCAATTTTCTAGATCATACAATCTTTTATCCGTTTACTTTTCAAAATCAATAGTGCAGTGAACAAACTTGAACCAACAGATACATGAACTATGATATCTGAAAATAGTCAAAGGCAGCTCACCCACGCTAAAACAGAAGAAAAGAATGTCTAGGTTCATGCACTACTTTTGCTTCCTACTGGAGAATTATGATCTCACACGTGTCCTCTGATGCTTAGCCTGCATACACAAATATCAACAATTTTCAGACCACAAGGGAACAGGTACAAGGTTCAAACTGAAATGGATTTTTGGGTAGAACCAGTCCCTTTTGTGATCTCTCATGCAGTCATGCAATTCCATTTTTAGCTAGGAAAGCATTGTTCTCTTTGCTTATAATCATCACTTGAATCAACTCCTCCCATAGTCACTGACTGAAGCTGGAGTAAGGGAATGTGAAACTACAAAGTGGAAATATATATAAACGTTTGCAGTCTAATGTTCAACCGAATCTCAGCAATACAAGTGAGTGATCCTGTTTTATCTTCTGGGATCAACAGAAAATGATTCATTCCTTCACCAAAACATAGAAATCAGACTACCGTGAACAACCAAGTAATTTTCCTTTTTTGTTGTGTGCGATAACTCTCAACATATAATAGGAAGGAATGCCTTTTAACACAAAATTGAAAAAATATATGGGATTGTACTCCCAACGACATAAATCAATAAATAAACACTTTTCTTCTCTAATTTTTTACATACTTGATCAAGATTGCAAATGTTAATAGACTACTAGAGCTAAAAATAACAAAAAAAATTATATCCATGTTGTGCTCCTAGGTAAAATAGTTGAATCTTGAATCCCATAATTCTGAAAACGTTGGGAGATTTTTATTGGAAAAAGGGAAATCTCTGCCCCCGTACTTGTCAGCATAATAACTAATCTGAAGGTCGTTCAATTGCCAGACACCACTTCAATTGGAACCAGTATTGTCAACAGAGTCAAATTCACTTCAAGAACATGAACAACTGCAAAAACAACAATCGGACAAGAATGAAACGATCAAGTACTGTATGGAAATAATATTAGACCGCACATCAAAACAAGCAAGAATGCATTATTAGTACCTTCTAAGTTCCAGAACTTGTATGCACAAAGCTGAGATGAGCTAAATAATTGCTCTCAGCAAAATCATGCAGTGAACGATGAGGACGTCCCACTTGAGCGTCAAATTTTCCAACCCCTTCTTTCAGCAATCTTCGACACTCATCAGGGTCCTATAGATAAAAGTAGGGAAGAGGATCTCAAAGTAACCGTATGAAGGAGAGAAAATACCACTAGGAAACTAAAAAACTGCAGTGCAGTAGTACAAACAACAAAAATCTATGAATTGGCATGACAAAAACAACTTTGTCAGAATAGGTTCCTAACAAGATTCCCTCTCCGTGTCCCTCAGACAACACTTGCATGAATAGTGATTTAGACGATGGTAAATCAACCCAATGCAAACAAAAAACTGAAAGTCTTCCAATAAGTTCATTTATTTCAATAAAATTATAGGTCAAGAGAAGTAACTAAAAAACACTTCAGCAATAAGAGGCACTCACTATGTTATATTTAGTTCTTTTTAATCAAATTAGGGTAGGAGTAACCATACCTGCAGGAATTTGAGCATCAGCTCTTCAATTGTACTACGCATTGCCAAAGTCTCCACATTAATGGGGCGAGTAGCACCCATACGATGAGCGCGACTAATAACTTGCTCTTCCATGCTGGTAATGTTTCAATATAAGCCATTCTTTCAATTCAAAAGATGAAAACATCATAAAATCTGTAACATGGCGAGACATATTGTGTGCGTGTCCATGTGAGAATGTGTGGGTGTGTGAGAGAGAGAGAGAGAAATAGAGGGGGATTTTTGCAAGTCAACGAAACTTCATCTCATCAGTATTATGTGCTTGCGGTAACTAATTAGATTAAGCAGACAGAAGCTGGGCAAGACAATCCAAATCCAACAACATATTTCGAACATATGGTAAAGGGAAATTCATACTGTTCACATATAACAATTTGTTTACTAGTAAACAGAAACAATCATGGACACAAATTCTCCTTTCAAGGAGAATATAAGGTGAAAAGTCTACCTTCTGTCCCAGATTGGTTCCAACAAAAATACATGTGTAGCAAAGCTAAAGTCAAGACCCAATGCCGCACTTCCATCCATTAAAATAGCTGTACAAGTTGGATCATCACGGAATGCAGCCAATGAAACCATCTGAAGGGTGGAATAGACATCTTCAAAAGTTCATACCAAAGCAAAATATAAATGCAGAAAAGAAGAGAAATAGCAAGATATACCTTCTTGTATGTATGCAATGGACCAGTAAGCTCAACCCATTTGATGCCTGCCTGTGTTAACTGTCCATAAAATGAAATGAAGAAAACAGTCAATCTCAGAATTTATTAAAGAAGAATCAAATGGACCTATGACTTGTTACTAATGAGCAGTAACAGATACCTGCCGTCCAACCACAGCAAGATGCTCCAGAAATTGAGAAAATATGATAACTTTTTCGGTGGATGTCTTGTGAGAGTCAAAACAATGTTTTGAGGAGACCTCAAATAATCCACATGAATTACTAATCTGGGACTGATGAACTTGCTCTTCAATTTTCTTGACATCATTGGAATTGTTTACAGAATAAAAACTCTCTCTATTGGCCTCCTGCAAAGATTTCAACCTCTGAACTATATAAGCTGCTTTACTGCTGGATGTTGATTCCCAATCTGGATACCATTGATCCTGTGTTGACAATACACAACCAAATATTGGTAATCCCAACATACACCGATAAAAACCATTAAGATCATATTTTACCTAGTAGTAAGGCCATACCTGTTGGTAAGCAGGTTGCAATTCAATAAGATCTTTGGGCACAGGCCATTTTGGGTTGGGATTTTCTGGCCGGGCTAATGTTTCTGGAGATTGCATCTCATACAAATAACCACAACCAGGAAAAGTACATTTTTCACGATCCAAAGCGACACAATCAAGGCATAGAAGATGCCTGCAAGGTGTAATGATAGGCAGACGACACCATTGCTTGCATCTGACCCAAATAGTCACAAAAGCAAAGAAAAAGGGGGGTTCAGGAAGGAAAAAAAAAATCAGCAATTCGATACCTTAACATGTGTCAAAAGCTGTCAAAATTGATCAACATTTCATCAAATGACAGAAAATTATGTTACCTGAAACAGTTACCACCGTATTGTAGACTATATTTTATGAAAGCATATACCTCTGAATCAGCATCTAGACCTTTTTCAACTAATACGTCCATTGTTTCTTGAATATCTTCCCCAAATTCTTCCACTTTTATATGTCCAGCCACACAGCAAGACTTCCTCAAATTCATAATAGTAGCACTGCGATGTTTCCATTGCTTTGGATTTAACAAACTTTCAACATGAGATGGATCATTCCAGTCAGCCGTTAGAATATTTCGCCTCACTGTAGCAACAATTTCATTATAACTTCTTGCTTGCACCTCAGTGAAGTTGAGATATGTAACTTTCTTGATGCATGGCGGGATATCTTTTAAATCTACTTTTCTAGCACTAATCAAGCACCTGCGTAGCAATTGCAACAAACGTGAGCGGCCTTCCTCCATTTCAGCCTCAAATGGTCTAAGAATGCCTGTTTCCCAAGACTTCTGATTCAGTCCATAAGCTTCCTCATGTAGGAACCTAAGCATTGGCTGCAGATGTGACACCTGGCTATCAGGCGTATTAGGTGTAGGGGTTCCTGTCAGTAACCAGCGATTAGAAGCTGTCAATGAAATAACCATCTGTAATTTATTTGTCAAGTTAAGACTGGAACCAAGAGTATGCCCTTCATCTAATACAACCCTCAGCCAATGCACTTGCATTAGAGGACTTGTTTTATTGGCATCCCACTCAGCACTTAGTCGATTGAACGTTGTTATAACAACATCATAATCCCAAGCCAGATGGTGAGCGGAAGGTTTCCTGTGATCAGTCCAAATGCAGAGCCGCAATTGACCCAGTTTGACATGCTTTTCAATTTGGTTCTTCCAATGCTCAACTAGATTGACTGGAACAACAATCAGTGTTGCTCGTGATAAGTATAACCTCACTGAATTCAAAGGTTGGACAAGAGCCATTCTTAGAGCAGCCACATCAAATGCTAAGTTGTTAAGCATCCGAGGATAATGCCAAGTAATACTAACCCCCCGACTTCTCCTTACAAGGCCAAATGCAAGAAATATTTTTTCAAGCCCACGAGCATCATAAAAGGGACTTAACAAACCCAGTGTTTCCATAAGGGAGAGACGTTCAGGTGAAATTGTAGCAAACCAAGTCAAGCCTTTCATGGTTTTAGAATTTAATAAAGAATAGTGCTTCTTAAGCACGCTGACAAAATACAACACATTTTCCTGCCTCCCATCCGAGGTTCCTTTGGTGTAAAATCCTGGTAGTGATGTTATGGACTCACAGTTGTCCCAAGGTTCTTCTGGATCTTCACAATTCCTATGCTTAGGATTGCTGTTCATGCTACAAAACCATGCAACTGTGGTATCAGCAACTGCATCTGTGAGCTTCCTCCACTTTTGGCAGGCATCACATTGAATCCACATCTCATTATGAACTGAACAATCATCTTTTGCATTCATACACGACATATCAAGTTGTTTTCCTCTAGAAGCACAAGCTGAGGTGCTTGATCTTTCCTTCCTATTCGTTAAGTTTTTGCCTGCATTCTTTTTACTTCCCAAAGTGGATGCTTCCTCAAATGCATGGAAAAGATTTTGTTTAATGCAACTCAAATTCCGTGTCGATCGAACTGCCCTTCTTACTGGTACGGAGCATGGTGATGATAGTGAGCTCATTCCTCTACCAGAATAATACTCATTAAAGTCTCCCAATTGCTCGCCAGGATCCTTTAACTTTAATCTTTTAGATGATGAAAGGTCCAGGTCACCAGGTACAATATGATCCAAAGATAAGTTTCCTCTACGAGCACTCCGGCTGATTATACCTTTTCCCCCAGATTTGTTATTAACAGCAGTCAGCTCATAATAACCACATTTATCATCACCATTGTGAGCACACCATGTTACCTGAATTCCATCAGGTGGATCAGCCATTGTTCTTTGTGTCTTCAGAATAAGAGAAAGAACAGTGACAGTTTTACCTAGGCCAGGTTCGTCACAGAACATTCCTCCACGAAAATCTCTTATAGTAGGCACTTTTCCAGTAACTATTTCACCACTAGCAGTATTTACATAGAAGGGAAACCCATCACTAGTTGAGAAGTTCATGTACAGAGGATGCGGCAACTCTTTGGCATTCCTCTCACGCTCTAACATCCACTCTACTGCCGCCTGCTGATGAGGAAACAATTTAAGTTTCATACAAGGCATTATGGATGCCGTCAAAGATCTCAAATGGCGACATGTCGCAGCAGTCCTGGAAAGATCCATAGGCCCAAGTGTACGCAGAATTTTCATCAAGATATCATCACTCAAATCCCAAATACCCAAGCCAAGAGACTTGTCCTCTGGACACAATGTTGACAAATGAGACTTTTCTCCAGTTGCCAAACTTGGCAAGCTCTTAAAAATCTCTTGAAGTTGAAAATGCTTTTTCCTTGAAGAATCGGGGACATCACATGCCAAAGTGCACTCAAGAACATGACAACCATATACATCCCAAATAATCCGATTGCCTCCATGGTCCTTAAAATGCACTCCTATATCTGAAAGCAATGAGCTTCTCTTCTGCCAGTCGCAACTGCACGCTTCACTCGTATCAGCAAGATAGTAGAAGCATCAACTCGATATCAATTCGCAGCAATAAACTGCATTATTAGTAGTCACACACACACACTAATGTAACATGAAACCAAAACTTTTTTGATCGATCTAGCAAGAAGTCTATCCAAATACACGTTCAAAACAACACATCCTTACTGGCAAATAAAGATTGTTCCATTAATGGAATTAAAAAAAAAAAAACAGAATCACGAAAAAGCGGGAAGCAGACCTTAGATGCTTGAAGAGAGCGCCAGCAATTCCTCCGGATTTGGGGAATTGCCAGCCGTCCCAAACTTGAATCGGCAAGAAGACATCGACGAGAGCTACAACTCTCGCCTCCTCATTTCCACTCTCACCAACATCCACGTGCAAAACGCACGCAGCTACCTTCACGCAATTATGGACTACCAATTGGTGTATCTGGTGGACAACGCTGAAGCTGCCGTTGACCACGCCGACCATACGGAGCTTCCTCTTCCTGGAAGCGGCGTCAACAATGCTGCCTTCGTGAAAGCCAATAGGGGAGAGGAAGATATCGTCGGGCGTTCGGAAGCCAATTCGGCCGCCATCGGAGAGAAGGCGGCAAGGAGAGAGAGGAGTTATTGCGGTGGAGAGAGAAGTCGGAACAGAAAGAACCGCGCAGAGGTAACCGCCGAGCTTGTGGGCCGGGTAGGGATTTTCTTCTCCATCGTCATCCATTGCGATTAATCAACTCCTTTGGGTCGCGCCTTTTACTTGTATTTATAGGGTACAAGTCAAGCCCACATGGCTCAAGTCAAATTAATCTCGTTTATTTTTTATTTAATTAACAAAACAATATTATTTTAATAAATATTTAATACATTCAAACTTCACTTTGGGCCAACTCGACCTCACTCAACTCGAACCAACCCGAGTCCACTCAACTGGAAACCGAACATAAATATCATCCTTGTTATTATTTCTAATAAGTAATTATATTTTTCATTGTTAAGTCTAATTAATTGATAAATAAATCAACTTGTTTGTGTTCATATATTTGTTAAACCGAAATTTAAATTGAAAAAAGGATAATGAGTTCGACAAGGATAATCTAAAACCTCAAATTTTACAAAACATAAGGTCCTGCAGCCTGCATTCCCCTTCATTCGGTGCCTGGTTGCCTTGCCTGAGTCGGAATGAGATCGGATTCTAGTTCCGTGTAGAGATACCGGTGAAATTCCATCATCACGTCCCACGGGATGGCAAACCAGCCCCAGCCTGGGAGCTTGAATAGGCTAAAGTGCAACCCTAGTTATAAGTTGCTAAAACAAACTTTTGCTACTATACTGCTGATACATAACAGACAGACAGACAGACAAGACAGACAATAGACAAAAAAATTGTCGAACATGAAAGTTCCAAGTTTTCTTCAACTGCATGACAACAAATGCTTCTTCCTACTACTGAGGAGGAGCTTGGGAATGTGGTGGCGGCCCTGGTGGAAGTGGCGGAGCCATGCCTGACTGATTTCCAGACTGCAAAATATTTGCAGAAAAAAAATCCTGATCGTTAGCTACATATAAATCCAAACAGAAGCTGCCACCGTACTTGGATTAAACAACAAGAAGAAGAAGATAATACCTGGAAAGGATTGAAACCGGGCATCATTGGCATCTGTCCACCTTGTTGCCGGTTGTACGCACCACCTTGCGTTGGATACATTTGGGATCCACTCTGCATATTTGGAAAACTACCACCTTGAGGGGCACTACTTGTGGATAACGAACTTGAGTGCATCGGATTCATGCCGCCCATAAAATGACCCTGTGGTAAAGGAGGAACCATCTGATTCATTGCACCTTGCATTCCCTACAAAAATGATCGGTCTGGTTGAAAACTAATCCCGTTCAATAAGGCATATATACTACTGAAACACATCTTATAAGATCCACAAATATGTGGCGCCAAGGTGATCTGGTGGTCAACATAAAATCTGACAATAAACAATCAGTATAGACCAATATCATACCACTGGACCAGGCATTGGCAATTGGACAGATGCCGACATTGAAGAAGGTGGTGGTAAAGATCCATGAGGAGGCATTTGTGGAGGTCCAGGGGGAGGCCGAGTTAGATGAGGATGAGGAAGCAGGGGCAGATGAGCTGGAGGCTGTAGCTGCTGCATGTTTGGAGGTGGCATCGCCATAGGGGGCATTTGTGGAGGGTGTTGCTGTTGCTGCTGAGGATTTTGTTGATATCCCTGCTGCAAAAGAGAGGGATGTGGACCAGGAGGCAAAGGCGGTGCTCCCAAAGGTAAAGAATTTGGATGAGGCTGCTTTTGATCTCCAGATCCATCAAGTTGAATAGATGGTGGCATTGCAATTCCAATACCAGGAATGGTTCCCTCATTTCGAGTCAATCCAGGAAGAAATGGTCCAGGAGTAGTTGGTTGTTCTGATACAGGAAAATTACCAGGCATGCGACCGGCAAAAGCAGGATTTTGATCACCATAGCCTGATGGAGAGTACAATATTTAGAAATTGAACTCCTAGCCATGTTTAGATTTAAGAATTTCAACTCATATAAAAATGCATAAGCTATATCAGGTAATATAAAATGTAAATTCCATACTATCAAAGATATCACTTCTTTCCAAGTCTAACCTTGGTTATGACCCATACTATATTTATCACGAGCAGTGTCCCCGGGTCGATTTCTGCACCAGAACTTCGTCGTGTGATCATTGCTACCACTGCAGATGAAATAATGAAAGTTTAACCAACTGAATAGTAGGTCAAATCTTCACCAAGTAACCCAGCACCTACTTGAAACACCAACAGAAACTAGAACCACATATAGACAAATGAAAACAAACAGCAAAGCGAACTTCAAGTAAACTCAAAATGTTTTCCATGTCAGAATCAAAGAACTTCTGATGCAGTTTTCATCAATTCACCTTGCTTTATTTTTCTTGTTCAAATGTACAGAAACTTTTTACAACGAAGGGACTCAATTCGTCAATTGATTGATGAACTACGAAAATCTACATTGTAGGAATTGGCAAAGAAAATTAAGCAAATTACAACAGACAAAGAAAAGTAACAATTGCTATACCCTCACTAAAACAGATCAATTTACAGAAGGGTGCTCCTACGTTGGCAATAGTTGATTGCTAAATTCTTAAGCACTAATAATTGAGACATTACCTGCAAAGAAGATACCCTATAGGATGCCAAGCAAGATCCCACACACTATTATCATGAGCATTTGGAACTTCAATTTGGGGGGTTTCATGCCTGTGCATCAGAACATTAACAGTCATAAGAAACAGATGTTAAAGGTAAGACAAATTTTCAGCAGGCAACATGTAACATGATGAGAGATCCATATAACAAGTTTTCTGCAAACCGTCATAACAACAGGCACTAAAAGATTAGCATATTATGTATAAACATGAAGAATCTGATTACTAATAGCTTCATAGAATAAAGGTGCTAGCACGGTATAAGACAAGTTTAAGAAAAAGGTAAATGAGATAGAAATGTAGCTTACCCAACAAGCCAATGAAAAATGGATCCGTCAAAACTCCCACTGACAAAGTATTCTTCATGAAATGGATGCCAAGCCAAGGCTGAAATAGAGAAAAAGAACTTGAGCCACAATAAATGCCCAAATAATTTAATACTATAGATAAAAGCATGAAAACTAGCTGCTAGGCAAAAATCAGAGTAAGTGTCAAGTAAAAACAGCTATAAACAAATTGAATCACAGAATCAATGGCATTTCAGAAAAATTTTGTATCATCAAGCCCTGGAATGGTTTCTCTCTACCTGAGATAGATCTCCCAAATACAGCTCTAAGAGCAATAAAGCACGATCAAGTTATCAATACATGTTTACGGGCTAACTTTTCTTTATTAATTGTACAATATGACTGAATACTTGCTAAAAAAACTTCCAGCTGTATATTATTGCACCATTTATCTTATCCACGTTCATCCGGCTTTTATTCAGTTGTTAGCTCAGCTGAGAAAACTTCCCCCTTATACGACTTGTATTTCAAGAATATGTTACTAACCAGTCACATCCTTTCGATGCCCACGGAAAGATTCAAGCTCCTTCATAGACCTTATATCATAAAGCTTGAAATTCAGGAAACAATATTGTTAGGAGAAGAAAAAAAGTGTGGCTAACATGAAATCATATGATGACAAAAGGGTCCACATTTTATAGATTTTATCAAAAGTATCTCACCTTAATAATCTGGTCCTTTGCAGCAGTAAGCACCCAGTTACCATTTTGGTTCCACTTGACACAAAGCACAGTATTCTTGTGACCATGACTGCACAATAAACTCATGAAAATGAGGAAGAAGTTCCACAGCTAACTATCAGATGATCACCAATAACATGGCACTTACAAGGAGCAAAGCTCTTTCCCAGATTTAGCATCCCAGATTTTTACAAGGTTATCTTTCCCACCTAAAAAGAGGCCAAAAGTTATTAAGAAGAACTTGATGAAAGAGTATGATTTCAGAAGAAACTAAGTCAAACCTGAAACTAATAGTGATTTTGTGGGATGCCAATCAACACTTTTCACATCCCAACCATGGCCTGCCTGAGTTCAAAACATGCATAGAAAATTCTTAGGTTATTTCAGGCACATCATAGTATACACAGCACAAAGATTTTAGGGATGAACTCCAACAATGGAGTAAACTATAACAATACATCAAGAAATAAGGAGAAGAAAACAAATCAAGCTACTGTAGTAAATATTTGATGACATTCATATCAATTACATGTATACACTGCCGTAACCCACATAAGAAAAGGAATGATACACCACATACTAATTGCCACTCACTCTAACTCATCAGCAAAATCCCACCAAAAAATTCTTGAATCACCTTAGTGTTACTTTGGTAAAAAGGAACTTTCTCAGTTTTTCTTTTTCTGTAATGTCTATTACATCAAGTGGGAGCTCAAGGAAATACTAAATAATTAATTTTTTTGAAAGACATATCAAATTATTAAAAAAATAAGTCCTCAATATTGAACTAAGTAAATCATATGCTAGTGCAACTAGAGAGATCACTTTTGGCCCATAAAGGATGATTCAAACATAATTATAACTTACCGACTCATTAGAATTACATATAATTGGGTCATCAATATGCCTAGCATTTAGTCAAACAGCATTACCAGTTAATGAGCGCTCTTCTTGGCACCGGGCAAAGTCCCAAACTTTTACAGTGGTATCATCAGAGCAAGAACAGAATTTTAAGTCTGTCCTACAAAAGCTGTTGAAGAGGTCATTAAGGAATATTATATTCGCATGCATGAGAATGTAACAGAATATGAAGAAAAATATATACCTCAAATCACGAACTGACTCTTTATGAGCAGACTTATTGGCCTTGACATTATTCATGTTACTTTGCCAATACCTAAAAATTTCCCATAGTTATAATTATCGGGAGAAGAAGAAAAAGAAAATTCCTTTCACGTTCATAAGCATGTCAAAATAAGCAGGATAAATAATGCAGAAAAAAGTAGGCACATTACTTAATTGCACCCCCATCATCACCAGAGATCATCCAGTTATCATTATGACTCCATATCATGGATCGAATTGCTTGGTCATGGGCCTGTAGATTAAAAAATGTCAGGAGCAATTGATCCAGCTTGCTTTCCTCATTACAACTACATGGATATTGTAACATACCTGGAGAATCATTTCAAAGTTAAATGACTGTCCATTCCAAAGAGTGAATTCACCACTTTGAGAGCCTGTGATTAGGCGCCTCCCGTTAGGAGTCCACTAAGTATGAAAGAAGAGTCAGAATACTGTGTCATTATTCGAGATGTTTTTTTTATAACTCATACAAATGAAAAAAACATAAACTTTTGATGAAGAATGAAATCATAAGCAAAACATCCTTGCAACATAAAAACATCAAAAGTGGAAGAAGACAAGTAGATACAGAAACTAGAAACAAAGTCAGAAACTTCATTCTGATAAGACTTACCAAAACTCGATTAATTGAACACCGATTTTTGTTCAGGGACGTATGAACAAACTTGGCAGTAAAACTAGTTGATGGGTTATCAGAATAAGCAACTGGGGGCAGCATCTACACCATAATAATGGAGGGACATTAACCAAATCAGAAGCACATAAACTGAGGTTATAACTACACCAGTCAGGCATTTATTCAAGAGAAACGAAAAGAACAAGAACAAGAACAGTATTATGCACCGACGTCAATAGCTGCAGCAGTAGTGGGCTGCAATGCTGTCCTGTCCCTAGAGTCCTGCTGCCACATTCGATTCTGTATGAAAGTTGAAATAATATTATACAAAGCTCAACAAATGAGCAAGATTAGCAAAACCATAATTTAAAAGAGATGACGATCATCATTACCTGGATATATCGGACAACAGTGCTTGTATAATCAACTGCTCTCCTCTGGGTTAGCTTCCTCATTCTTTTTGCACCAAAACCATCACCGTGTGCTGCAACAAGTACCCATTAGTCCAAAAATATATTGGAACTATTAGAAAATCAGATTCACAGTTGAACCATCATAAAACAGGCTGCAAGAAAGACTACCAACGATGAAACTTATTACATTTTACCATAGAAATGCACCTAAGAAAATCAAAAGATTACCGTCAAAGGAGGGAGGAGCAGAGGAGTGGTGGTATTCAGGTGGATTGAGAGTGGTTGAAGAGGCAGAGGGCTGGCGCATCATCATCATGCCTTGCGGTGGAGGTGGCTGTTGTTGATACTGCATTTGTTGCTGCTGTTGTTCGTACATCATCCTTTCTACAAATCAAATCCAAATCCAAAATCAAACCCTAACCCTAATCCTAGTATCGCCTAACACTCAACAATAAATGGGAAGATCGATGTAATCATACGTTGGCGGATTAAGAAAAAATCGATTCGAGTCAGTAGAGTAGAAAAATGAAAGCCAATGAGCAAAGTAATAAATATATAGATATATAAAAGAATCGGGTGGATAGTCCGACCCGTATCTCCCATTGGTTTTAGGGCATAACATTTTGAACTCCTTAAAAAATAACTACATGCCAGAAACCCCTCTGAATTATCAGAAAGATCAAATCTTGTAAGCTCTCCCCGCCTCCGTTGACGCGGTAAGGACCTCTACTTCCTACTCTGTTCTGTTGAGAATATGGGATTTTGAGATCTCTTTCACGTGTTGTTAATCATGCATGACAAAAACTTTCTTCTTTTCTCTTTTTGATCATATCATCTTTGCCAAAGCTGAAATCTTTATCATGTCTGTGGTCTGCACTCTCTTCCCTTTGGCTTACCATCAGTCTTTCTACTGGAGCCTTCTCTGAAACTTGGAGGTCATTACGAGATTCGTGTTTGACTGTTTGTTGTTTGTGCAAAAGGAGGACTATACAGACTGAATCCACTTATATCCACATTTTAGATCCATCTGTTTGACTGTATAATCTTTCTGTTAGATTTGGATTTTGGCTTCTTTGTTTAGCTTCTAGTAAAGTGTTACATGATTAGCGATCGCATCTCGGCAAGATAAACGACAGTTCTCCTGCATGTTTCCACTTCTATGGTCCTATAATGGCTGTATCTTATGTCTTAACGAGTTTCTTTGCGTTGAATTGTAGGTGGCACTATTAAACTTTTCTCTCTCAATATCTCATTGCCTGAGTAAGTTCTTTCCAACAAAGTGTAACTGGATTGTCTTCTTGTGGCTATTATGACTTGCATGCACTTCTTGTAGATCATTCCCAATATCTCAGTTCTTGTTAAGTTTTTGCTCACAAGTGAGGAAGGCAGTTGTCTAATGGCTACTTCTGCAAAAGTTCACGCTGTTGAAACTAGTAATGTCAATGGAGACTGGACAATTGTTGTACCTCGACGTGGCAAACAGAGAAGGAAATTACCTACAATCAGCAGTCTAGAAGAGCAACAGCAGGTGTGGGTTCCTACTGATCTTGAATCTGATCAAGATAGACAATCAAAGCTGATGCAGAAGATGCAGATCTGTTTGAAGAAAGTTGAGAGCTCCCAATTCTATCACAACTTTGTGGAACAAATCCAAAATCAAGAAATTTTGGATTGCTTTAGCAGGGTTTTACGATCAGAATTGAAGATGGAGACAGTGATATATGGCATTGGCAGTATTGAATTATACGAAACCCCTCGACTTCAGCTTAGCCTTGCAATCTTGATGAAAAGAAAGTTCAGTTGGATTGGTGACATAGAGGTCTTTGATCCAATTCTCTCTGTGACAGAAACTGATGTCCTGAAAGCTCTCGGTTGCTCTGTCATGTCAATAAACGAGCAAGGTCGTCGTCTTGCTACGAAGCCAACACTTTTCTATATGCCTCATTGTGAGGCAGAGTTATACAACAACCTTTTACAGGCAAACTGGGGAGCGGAACACTTGAATCACTTTGTTTTGTTTGGAAACAGCTTTGAGGTGTATCAACAGTATTTGGAGTTCAGGAAATCAACCATTGTTGATTCAACAAATTATATTTCCGTTGCTCGAAAATTCACTGATGAATATGCTATCAGAACAGCATCAGATGAATATTTTGCTGCTTTTCATGATTCAAGTTGGCATTTTTTCAGTCCTCAAACCGAGGAACACCTGCAGTTGTTCAAAATTGATTGAGATGGTGGCAATGCTTCAAGGACACTGTTTTGTTTGGAAACAGCTTTGAGGTGTATCGACAGTAATCAGAGTTCAGGAACTCAACCATTGTTGGTTCAACAAGTTACATTTCCGCTCGAAAATTCACTGATGAATATGCTATCAGAACAGAATCAGATGATTATTTTCCGCCTTTCATGATTCAACTTTCAAGGTGGCATTTTGTCCAGTTCTCAAACCGTGGAACACCTTGGTCAAAGCTGATTTAGATGGTGTCTGTGCTTCAAGGACATTGTTTTGTTTGGAAACAACTTAGATGTGTATCGACATACGCTATCAGAACAGCATCAGATGATTATTTTGCCGCTCTTCATGATTCAAGTTGGCATTTTTAAGTCCTCAAACCGAGGAACACCTGCACTAGGTCAAAATTGATTGAGATGGTGTCTGTGCTTCAAAGCCACAACATTTATTGTACAAAAATTCTTTAAAAGAACATCCTTTTCAGTCCCTGTAAAGTGACTTACAGTTCATGCTTAAAACGGCTTGCAGGCTATGTTTTATTCTCATTAGTTGCTATCTTATGTACAAGAACACAGTTGTATGATGTCGTTAATAGAACAAAACAAGCCAAAACTTGGGTCCTTGTCCTTCCTCCAAACACATGAATTGTGTTAGAAAGAGAGGCAGATGATGAAGTCAAGAAAGGCAGGAGCCATTAACTTTGGAACATTGACTAAATCAACACTTTTAATACTCAAGTAAATTGTGAATTTGTAACTTTGTAAGGTCCTTTTAGCCATGATGGCCTTAGAAGCAAAGTATAAAGGAATCATGATGAAACCTAAAATGAATTCATAAAACAACAAGCTTTAAACCTAACACTCAAGGATGACAAGTATATATTCACCTAAAATTTAGGTTAATGGAACCATTTAAACCCAAAAAAAAAATCAAATTATGGTTATAAGTAGTTCTCAATCTGCTAATAAACCTAATTAATTGAAGTTCATTACATTAAATAAATATAACTATAAATGGACAATTTAAATAATATAAAGTAATCAAATCCGATATTAAGTGCAATTCAAATTTAAAATCATGTTTACTTGTCACATTTGCATTTGAAATTCAAACACGGTGCTTATAGCGGCGGCCATTTCTGACCTCAGCCCCACCGTCCACCACCTGCCCTCCCTCCATTGAAGTCAACCATAAGAAATAAAATTCAATTAAGATTAAAAAATTAAAAAGGGTCATGAGATAAATGATTATAATTAATTATCTTATTAATTAATTACAATATTCTTAGCTTAGCATAGCATCTAAGATTTAAAAGTGGTAGGCATCCAGAATCAGCTCTTCTTTCTTCCACAATTTTCTCAACCTCCAAAACAGAGAAACAGCAGATAAAACAAGAAATATAAAAGAAAATGAATTTACAGACATATCAAAAACATGTGTCTCTTTCATTCTCTTCAATCTCTCTCTAACTATTCCGCTTTTTCCCTCGCTAACCGTATGTCATTATCTAACAAAGCAAACAAAGAAGTTCAAAAGGATTAGAAAAGAAAGGGAAGGCAGAGAACCAAAGTGTGTTTCAACAGAAAAAGCTAACGCCTTTCAACAAACCCTATTGCTCAAGCAATCTTTACCCTCCTTTCACCTCCTAATACACGCCAACGTTCAACCCTCCACGGGGTTTTCCCTCCGATCGTTTTGTAATCGACGGTGAGAGTTTTCTCCTTCGTCCTTTTTGGGTGTTTTCTGAAGAACAGCTCGTTAAAGTTCCGATCTTTTGTGTAGTTTCTCGACCCTGATTTAAAGGGTAGGGATTGTTTTTGGTTTTCTTCCTTGAAAACCCGAATTTCTTGCGGTTTGAGTTGGTTTGGTGTTCTGGGCCGATGGCGGAAATGGAAAATAATATGGAATTCCAGGGCAAAACGAAACCTGTCACCGGTTCCTCTCTGTTCAATCGATCCTTCACAATGCATGCTTCAGCCGTGAAACCCTATTCCCAGCCTTCGTCAAGATCATACAATGCTTTTGAGTCAATGAAAGGTAAGGTCAAAAAACTCTGCAATTTGTTTGAATCACCAAAGTCCCCAACTTTAGTCCCCAATGAATCGCCACCCCCGTTGCAGACACAAACAAGCAGCCTCAGCAACAAGCTTAGATCAATAAAATCAATGGGTCATGATTACAATCGGTTCTCTTTTACCTTTAACAACAGTGGAATCCGATTACCGGGTACTGAGGATCGAATTGTAGTTTACTTAACAAGTTTGCATGGTATTCGGAGGACTTTTGAGGACTGCTATGCTGTCAGGATGATCTTTAGGGGGTTTAGAGTATGGATTGATGAAAGAGATGTGTCCATGGATTCAGCTTATAAAAAGGAATTGCAAGGTGTTTTGGGACAGAAGAATGTGAGCTTGCCACAGGTGTTTATAAGGGGAAATTATGTTGGTGGTGCCGATGTGATCAAGCTAATGTTTGAGACTGGTGAATTGGCTAAGGTTCTTGACAGGTTCCCAAGAAGAGAGCCTGGATTTGTGTGTGATGGATGTGGTGATGTGAGGTTCGTGCCATGTGGGAATTGTAGTGGAAGTAGGAAGGTGTTTGATGAAGACGAAGATGTGCGAAAGAGGTGTTTGGAATGCAATGAAAATGGTTTGATTCGGTGTCCAGATTGTTGCTCGTGAACTACCTTCAGCTTATGGCAAATAACTATAGAATTCAGCAAGCAAGAAGCTTGCATGGTTTTAGGTTTTGATCTTCCTGATCTATTGTATTGAATGTGGATAATGTTTTAAGAGTTGAATTCAAAAAACTCTTTTGGGTTATGGACTTTTGTCATTTGCAAATTGTGCATCAGCTAGGTGACTGATGCTTGTTCTTGTATGGAGTTTATCATGATAATAATAGTCTGTGATGTCAAACACCTCTTTGGTTGAGGTGTTCTGGTTGTATTCTATGCAGGGAGATTGTTTCTCCTTATGGGAATGTAAATAACAAGTTTTTAATGTAACTAAAAGCAAGTTGCCATTGAGCCGATGATAGCCTATAAAAAGCTTATATATATCTTCTGTCCTCGATCATGTTAGAAAAACTATTATCTTTTCTACTCATATTGTTCAATGCACGTGTAAAGGTTGTATGTATCCCTATGGCTCAAATACGTAAGCAGAAATGCTGCCTAATGATATTTACATGTAACTAATCATGTTATATAAGATCTTACAGAAGAACTAAAAAGGTGATGCTGGATTCATATGATTGATTATGACCATTGATGCCACTGTTATGGCAAACATTTTGCAGGCGGTGAGAGTTGTTGATGTTGATATTTATGAAATTAAAAACAAGTTCTACTTTCCGCACTTGTAAAATGGAATAGGCGCCTGCAATTTTTGTACTAAAAAATAATGCTGGCAAGATAAGTGGACATGTCCATGCAGACCATCCTGCAATTCTGTATAAAGTCACTAAGGAATTCAATCATCAAAACTAGGCATATCGTCCATAGAAGATGCCCTTAAATGTAGTTTTTTTTTCCTTCTCTTTTTTCCAGTTTAGGAAGGACTTACTGGTCAAAATTTAAGTTCAAGATAACCTTCCTTAGACCAAGTCTCGTAGGATGTAAGCTCAGAATTTATTTAAAGAGTTTCGATCATTAGTAGCTTTCCTCAACCTCCCTTGATTTACTCTGATACGACTCATCCTGTCGGCCAGCTATCTATTATGTGCAGATTCTGAAGGATATGTCAGAATTCATGAAAGTAGCTGGAAACAGATTGGTTATGCATATTCTTCTTCTCGGAGACAAATCAGAAAACCAGAATTTCGCTGTCTGTTTCCTGTTATAACCTTCTTTATGTTATTGTTAAATCAATTCTTGACATACTTCTACGCTGCTCTTTTGTTGTTCTAATGTACCAAATCACTTCATTTTCTCGTCGGCTAACGAAGTCAGTTTCTTCAGGACGGCTTCTGGGACACAGATACAAGATGTTGTACAATCACTTTACAATCAAATGTTAGAGAAAGTACAGCTTGGGGACATTAAGGTCTAAAAGTGGCTTGCAAAATGGTAGAGCTCGTGATTGTTAACAACAAAATAACAGCTGTTCACAAAGTCATCAATGGAAGTCCAGTATGCCACAGTACAGTATTGTTCAACAATACACGGCTAAGCATTTCCATTTCTGACAGTAAAATCATTGATCTTCCACTCTCGAGGTACTGCGAAGATTGTATCAGAAAGGGGAAATCTATCTTATGATTTCTGAAAACAACTATTTTGCTAGCTATTGAGTAAGGGGAACACATTCAAGTTCAATCTCCAGCACCCCCCTTTCAACATTCTGTAGGCTGAGACTGACATCTTGTTTCACCGTTCCATCTTCTAGGGTGATAATACCATCTTTCACAAGAGTATTATCTTTGCTTGCTACCCACTTTCCGAGCTGCGTTGGCTCCACGATCGAAGAATTTTCATAGGCTTTGGCAGCAGAAACCAAAGGTTGAATGTCAATTTCAGCCTCTCCCATGAAGTCGTCCGTCGAGAATGTGTCCTTATCATAAACAAGCTGCACAGGGTTACCACAAATAATGAATTAAATCTAGATGCTAAAACTTGAAAGTAGTTATGTATCTTTCAAAAGGGTGTCTGCCACTGGCTACCATAGAGGAATTGTTCATAGTTGATAAGCATTCAAGTAAACATGAACCTTCCCTCCAAGGTCACTCGTCAGCTTATATCATTCTGTTAATATTACAGGTCACATTGGCAAGATCACAATTTCAGGTGGTTTGCAGTATCTTTCAAAGCTGAATATTGTTGTATTAAGAACCAATATAATCTCACGAAAAGCTTTATATTTTAGGCAAGAATGCCGGTCCAAGCAGGACTACTTTTGCAGAAAAGGATTTACGACAGTACTAAAATTAAGGTTTGGAGAATATCTTTGACACGAAAGAAAGAATAAGAAGCTCCGAAATGTATGAAATAACTTGATGTCAATAAGGTTGTTCATCTGTAACAAAGGAACAGTCGACTTCTCCTTCTAGACACAAACCATTCAACTTATTGAAAATTCCACTTACCACTTTGAGAGGAGGAATGTGTTGTGGAATTGACAACATCAGGCTTTCATTCCAGACAGGATTCAAGTTGTTCTTTATGACACGTGTCTTCACTGACTGCGACAATTGCGGATAGACAACCATTAAAGAGATGAGTCTGGTTCTTATTTGATTGCAGTTGAGCAAAACTAAAATGTCTCGGAAGTTATATGAAGAAGCTTACTTGTTGGCCCAGTGCAAGGATGACGTAAGGGTCACTGCTCATCATATCCCTCACAGCCAGATTGGTTCCTTTGACCACATTAACCTTAATTAATCCAACAAATTCAACCATACCTGCCTATAATCAACATGTTCCAAGTAGTGAGATTCAGTAAATGACATGAACTAAACATCATATATATGTAAACCTGACACTAACTTGTATTAACTGCCATTGTATCCTTCAGGAAAACTTAGTTATACAGACATGTCTACTTATGCATTACTACACACATATAGCTATATTCGCGGCAGGAGAGACACATCTCTTTTATCAATGCGTCGCATCCGTGTCAGTATGTTATGAATTAGTAAAATGTAATCGTACCAGAATTTATATTATCCGTCTTTCCGCGATGAGAATTTCAGGGCTAAAATGATCCAATTTTCCATTTTATCACTATCAATGATGCATCTAGATTGCCTCAACTTGTTCCAGATTTACCATTAAATTGATCAAAATAAGATTGTAATTATCAATTCAATCTCACATTGTGCCGGAAGTCTCAGAAAGAAGGTCATGTTTAAAGACCTTCTTTTGGTAACTCAACACAAAAACAAGATGTGGAATGCAATCTATTAGATAAGCATTCAAGAAGCAAGAAATTATTACCAAAGAATTGGTCTTTTTTGGGTGCTTGTGTTCGGACTCTCTTCTTCCCCAGCTGTTGCGGAATGCACTTCCAATCCGATGCCTGGTAGGTTGTTTATCATAGTTCTTCTTATCATGGGAAGAAGTATGGCTTGAAGAACTACTTTGGGATGAAGATGTATTTCTACTTGCTGGATAAATGCAGAGCATCGGTTCATCATCGTTTGTAAACTGTAGCTGTTCATACTTCTTTCTGCATATCCCGAGAGTGGAATAAGGTATCAGAATGGTACAGATTTCTTGAAAAGGTATGTGCAAACTTTTTACGGCACCTAATAAAATCAGCACGCTCATCGATTGAGGCATCTGGTTTTGGTTTTCTATAATCATCTGGAATGCAAGCTTCATACTTCATGTTTACTACATTATTGCCTCCCAATTCCATCAAGCTATTAACTTGTTCATCTGTCCAATCATCTAACTTAGCAGATAGAACCTGGCATGAGTTAGACCAAATGTTGAACAACTTTTCTCAGAAGGAGAAAGACCAGTAGAAAAGAATATACCATCAAGGACAATCTTCATAATCAGCAAGAAACTTAGCTGAACTAGAAATAAATAAGAAACTTAAACACCTGATAACCATTCAAGCCGATGAAAACTAATGCATCGTTAGGTTCACATTGCATGAAGTGAGGACGACAGTACTGATATGTAATTCAGACATGATAAACAGACAATACACACACCTTTGATATGTGCACCCCAAGGCTGCGATGAACTCCGGAGCACTTTATACAAATAAACACCCCGAGATTTACTGACCTGATAACCGATCAATCAAAAGGCAACACTAGGAAGTCAAGTATCAATGGATAAACTAGGATGGTTAGCCACTAACGACTGACTAGTGGTTTTTATGTCGTGAACGGGGCAAGTAAACTAAAGAAGCAATCTAATGCCTAATAAACATAAAGGGAAACAACAAAAACAATAGGAAATGCTAAATCCCTAAGTTTCAGATACCATTTTTAAAGCATCTGAGTTACACCATTCTCATCTATCATCATCATCATTCATCTTGCAATTTTAGCAGAAAAGTAGTCCATTTCAAGAAACATGATATCAAATGATTTTGAAAAATTTCCCTGCTCAATTGTTAGAAAACTTACACCCATTTGGGGTCTGGAGAGCCACAATCTGCACAATGCTCGTTGCAAGATTGACTCAGCAATTTCTCCAGTTTTCTCTGTGGACCTACTTGACAATGTAAAGAAGATTAACAAGTAATGAAATTTTCCAGAGAAAATGAAACCATGTATTTTGTATATGCGAAACATCAAATCGGAATGACTAGTTTCAGGATTAGATTACAAGATACCAGAAAGTTTCTGTCTTCCCTTCCTGCTATGACTATGCCTCTCTTTCTGCAACAGATCCTGAAGGCAGGTCCCTGATCCTGCTACAAATGAAACCTACGTCAGGACCTTGGTTTTTTTTCTCAACATACCATAATTTGGCAATTCCGAAATTGTGAAAACAAAAATTATTATAGAAAAAAAAGGTAAAGTTGCAGAAAACAAGATCTGAAGAAAAAGAATTTCAAGTTGAAGCACATCCAGTCAACTAAAAGAATCCATAACCTATCTTGATGTTGGAAGGCAATTTAAGTCGTATCCCGTCATCCTTAAAATAAAAACACATGTTCTGTTCATAATACACAAAATTTACCATGATCGTTCTCCTGTGGTGCAGATATCTCTGCCATTACGGTATTTCTCGCACCAAATTACGAAACACTAGCCGCCATCATCTTCAACAAATAAGATATTGTTCCTCCTGTGTGTCAGGAAAGGAAAAAGAATAGTTCTAAAGAAGCAGTTCGGAGGCATAAACAAACAGCCTGAGATTCATCCAGACATGTCATTCCAAGACAAAGGGAATAACTAAAAGGAAAAAAGCTCTCACTAGTTGGAAGACAAACCAGAATGAAAACTAATACAGATCGGCTTCTTCTCTGCACCAAAAGGAAAAAAAAACCTAGTCTTCAAACAAACAAACAAACAAAATTTGCAGCAGCTACAAGAAATAAAACATTACATCGTTCAAAAACATGAAAAGAACACTCAAAGCCAAGAGTCTGCAAAAGGGGTTCTTACCAAATTGTTGATGCCAATGAAAGTTGGAGTCTTGGTTGTCTTTTTGCCTTGATTGCAATGTTCCAAAATCCAAACAACGGATCAAACACAGAAGAAACCAACAGAAATGATGAACAGAACCAAAAAAACCAAAGAATCAACGGAATGGAAACACAAAATGAAAAATGGTTTATGACATGAAGAATCGAATGAGATGATTGTTGGTTTTTGCTTTCTGGCAATCGTTGTTTTGATTGCAATCCAAAATTATAGACAAGGGAGAAAGAAATGGCACAAAAAAAGTCCACTAGATTTTTGGGGTACATTATTGGTTATCTGCCAATAATCCGACAAAATCCGGCACGCGCTCTTAAGAGCACGTGAGTCTCATCTCATTTGTCCTTTTAACACCAAAAAGTCAGCCGTCAGTTAATTCTGTTATTTTTTCTCAACTGTACATTTCTGTGTATGAACACATACTAATCTTTTTATAATTGATTGAATTAAAAACAAATTGTGAATGCTAATATAAAGATGTGATTATATAAACATGAGTTTGACCCATATTTTCTTTTTATTGTATATTTTAGATTTATTCACATATATATACTTTTATATATTAGCTTAGCTATGCTCTCTTCCAATTTTCTGAAAATTAGTTCTTTTTCTTTCTGAAAATCTTGTTCTTTTGTAAGTAATTCATCTCCTTTGTTTTTTTTTTTCAAGATTTTGATATTCTTAACAGCAATGACTGATATCTGAAAGGGCAAAAACTAAAATTAAGTTGGATTGGCCACTCTAGCGATTGGAAACAAAGAAGTTGAAGCTCCTTAAACAGCAACTTTCATTGAGTCTTGCATGAAAATTTCAGTTCCTCATCTGCCACTTTCTGATGCATCACCGTGAAAAGCATTCCAGCAGTTGGTAATGGAGTGAAGAAGCTAAGACTGCATAAATTTGCAGTGTCTGACGTTGATGAGTACTGGACAGAGGATAAGAAGGAAACTAAGAGCTCATTCTTCAACAAAAGAAAACTTTATCGTCTCATTAGCTACATTAAGTGGTATAAGAATCAGAAGGGTATGTGAATAAATTTTTATTTGTGAATGTATGTTGGTGTTCCTGGTAGGAATGAAGAGGTACAGTAAAGAAGCTCCGGTAGGTTGCCGCCGTCAGGAAGCAGCGCGTGAGGGAGAGTTTAGCTTTTTATGGTTTTATGTCACGATGATAAGGGAGAGCCCTGTCGGCAAAAGTCAACTTGTTATCCCCTGATTCAACTTGTTAACCTCAAACTAAGTTCATAGGAATTCTGTTGGCTCTCTGTAATGGAATTGACCACACAAATACAAAATTTAAAATGCTGACTCCAACAAGTTCCTGCTTCCACTTGCAAAGGCTTTCATGTTCTAGCAAATCACGTTACTGGCACAATTGGCAAGTTTATACCTCCCTTGCCTCCTCTAGTTTATTTCAATGCCACAAGTCAACTGGATATTATAATCGACATGAACAATAAGTATACACGCAAAAATGTATTACAAACCCGTACTTCATGATTGCTGCCTAGTCCAAATGACAGGATCGTGCCCGTCACGATATCCATGGCGGCTTTGCACAGTAAAACAAGGGGATGAAGTGAAACTTGCCCCACCTCTCATTCCTTTATGGCTAAATTGTTTTTAATGCTTGGAGCAACAAGAGCTCAGAGCCATACATTATACACCAACAATGTAGCTCAATGGTTAAGCAGAATATTTGCATATCTCTCTTTTCGCTTGTTCTTAACCTCTCTGACTGGGACCCCAACATGCACGAACCTAAAGCTCATCGGCATCACACTCCCAATCATGCAATGTATTAAAAATTTCCCAAGCACATCCATCAAACTTTCAAGAAACAAAATATCAGCAACAACACCATTATGATAGGAAAATTCCACAGTATTCCAAAACTTCCATAATCGATAGCTTAAACGGGTTAGGTTCTTGCTCAAGAAAGATATAAATGATCAATACATAGTATTAAACAGAGAAAAGAAGAGGGGAAAAACTTGGTAGTATCACTGATAAACACAAATGATAAACGATTGTCTAATCTTGTAACTCATACAATTCAACAATTCTAGAAGACATTGAAATTAATAGTAGCAAAACTCTGACCAACTCAGTAAAACTAATAAGCAAACTAAAGAAAGCACATTTATGTGTTTGTTGCCCTGGTGTAAATCTGCTGGCTTGCGTGAGCAGAGACCATCCTGATCAGGCCTCTCGCCATCAGCTCCCTAATAGCTCTCCTTGCAAGGGATCCACTAACCTGCAAAATGCATTTGAAACCTAGTTAGTTCTGAGAGCTCCCGGTAAAGTTTAATGAGTAACGAAAGCATAATGTGACATACAACGGACTGGTACTACTAAAATGATAAACTAAACCAGAGAAACACAATAACCATCCTTATCTAAGAATATCCTAAAACAACCAATCTTGAATTAGAATGTAAAAGTAGAATTTCCAAGTTACTCAGCCAAACATGAGAGAACATGAATTTTAAGTTTAAACACAGCAAAATGAGCAGAACAAATGGAAAAACAAGATCTAAGCTGAACATTAAAGATTAAGGGACCGTTTAGTTCTACTTCTGTTTTTCTGTTATAATACCAGTCCAACAAATTAAAACAAGACGAAAGCTAAAAACCATTCCAACAAATTAAACAGTAGGAACCCACCTCCACCCAAGATTTCGCAATCAACAATGCACAAACCCATAAGCTTATCAACTATTTACCATCAATAAAATAAGTCATCAAAAGCAAGGAACGTCAATAAAGCTTGTCTTTTTACTACGCCATTAATCAAAAGATGCCAGTTTTTTGCTTTCCACGATAAGGGTGTAGAGAATATCTAGCAAAGAATCGCAAAGAATAAATGCAGAGATGACAAGAGTAAAAAAAAAAAATTACCCTCAAACGATCCGAGAGAATAGAGGGCGTAATGAGCTTGTATTTGGGGGCTTCGGAGAGAAGCTTGTCGTAGGTAGCTTGATCGAAGAGGACCATGTTGTTGACCTTCTCTTTTTGCTTTCCTTTGCTCCACTTCTTCTTCTTCTGCTTCCCTCCTCCAGACTTCGCCGGCTTCGACGATGGAGGGGGAGCTTTGTCCTTCTTTGGCGCCTACAACCATAAACAAACAGACAAACAACCCCCCATCAATCCATTCCTCATAAGGATAAAACCACAATAATACAGAAAAACTGGCATTCACAATCTATTCTTTGCTCATGGTTACCATTTGAATCTGAAGAGCGAAACTGTGTCTTCACAAAGGAGGAGGCACGGAAAGCGAAGAGACACTCAGAAGTTATGCCTTTTGTATGCCCTAGGGTTTATCTGCAGACGACCCACTGAAACGGTGTCGTTTATTATATAATTTGGATCTCTCTGACAGGCTTGAGCACAACAAAGAAGGGTCCAGGGTATCTTGAGCCTAAACAAAGGGTTTCAAGCTCGGTCTACGATAAATACTTTAATTTTGCCTTTTTCTAATGAATTTTTAAAAATAAAAAGGGTTTTTTTGGTTAATTAATTATTATATAATCTATCGATATTGTTTCATTAATCAGGATTTTCTGTTAACTACTGCTAATATGTACTAATAATAATTAATTATGAATATATTATAAATCACGTTAGCAAATTTAACGAAAAAATTAAGGTAGGTTAAAATTGAAAAAATTGAAAATTTTATTGTTATTTTTAAAGTTTAAATTATAATTACAAAATTAATTAAAATTTCAAAAAATTGGTAATTAACCATTTTGATATAACATATTTTATATCGATATGATATACACTAAAAATATGTTTTTGGGTTATGTTCATATTAAAGGTATGACAAACTGATTATGCGGTCAAAGAGAGGAACATAGGTTCTGAATAAGTACTTGAATCCCATAAAACTCGGTTATTGCACAGAAAGGTAAGAATGGTTAATCCATTCCAAGGTAAGAATCCTCCAATTCAGAGTCATTTACTCAAAGCTGCCATAGCCAAAGCTTGTAATATGTATACATCCAACTCCTTAAGTCCATCCCTGGCAGAAATCGACTTGAACTACATACAATGTGTGCATGTTCATCTTTGATTGTCACTCTTTTTGATACTTCCACAGAAGTGTATCAATGGGTCGATTCCTCGGGAAAAATGAAATTCAGGGTTTGCTTATTTTTTCCAATGGAAACATGGCCACGATTACTTGTAAGATTTCTTGAATTTTCTGTGATATTATGATATCTAGACATTAACCTTTAAGATGAATGTTCAAATATTTGTTACCTTATTAGTTTTGTAAGATATGGTTATCCTTCTACGTTTTACTTCTTGTCAAGGCACTTGACAAGATCTTGTAAACTTTCCCAGGATCTCAAGAAAACAGGCCATGAACTGAATAACTGGATTTACTTGGGTGGTGTTAAGGCATTTGCTGATGGATCTTTAGGTTCTCACAGTGCACTTTTTTATGAGGTTAGGGCCAATGTGCCTGCAACATCTATAGATCAATTAAGTGCTAGGTTTAGATTATTTAGTTCAAACATTTGTATCTGACTCAATGGATAGGCTTTATAGCTCCACACCAGGTTCAATTTATGCATCTGTTTGTGGCTGTAACTTCGACCAGCTTTCCTTTTTATTCTTCTGTTTCCTTTACATTTTGTTAAATAACTAGTTTGCCTATTGCGCAGCCATACCTTGATGAGCCTCACAATTATGGCTTACAAGTGACAGATCCTGAAGTGCTTCTCAATATGACTGCAGCATCAGACAGATCTGGACTTCAGGTTCATTCTTATCTTATTCCAGGACTTTCATTGAACTACAGACATTTGCAAACTATATCATAAATTTTGTGAGATTGTTTGGTACATCTCTATTGGTCTGTAAGCTTTGCCCTAATGTTTTTTTCAGGTTGCTATCCATGCTATTGGTGATAAAGCAACTGATGTGGTCCTCGATATCTATAAATCTGTTGTTTCAACTAATGGAGGGAGGGATAGAAGATTTAGGGTAAAGCTCAATGCTCTAACATAAAATGGACAACATTTCTTATCCCTTCTGAATCAAAACTTTAGTTTCAGTAGTTATTATCTTTGTACTTTGATTTTCCTGATGGAGAAAAATGTTTGCTCCCAGATTGAGCATGCCCAGCATTTAGCAAGTGGAACAGTTGGCCGATTTGGCGAGCAAGGGATTTTCGCTTCAGTACAGGTTCTTTAAACCCAAGCCATTTCTTCGGAAATGCCATCTTCACTTGTGACAGTTTGTGGGGATAATGAACTGGATCCAAGATTTCATTCTTGGTGTCCTCAAATTCCTAACAGCTTGATATATTTGGTGAACATTTTGAACTTATTCTCTCCTTTTCATTGCTATATTTCGTGGAATCCTGATATGTACAAAGTTTTAGAAAGAAGAGCTTAACCAAAACTTACATGGACTAGCCAGAAAAGAAAATGAGAATGAGATTAGAGAAAGATTGATTGTTCTCTGTAAAAGAGATTAAAGCTATTAATCAGGTGCTTGTGAGTGCATTGTTACGCTCCCGCAAGTTGTGCGTATTTTCACCAAACCCAGTTTTAAGAGATTGCGTTGGAACGCGGCTCGTGGTAATGGCTTGGTGGGAATATCCGCAACTTGATCAACGGTGTTGAGATGTTGAACCTGAAGTCGAGAATTCTGTACTTGCTCTCGAACAAAATGAAAATCGATGGCCACATGCTTCATTCGGCTATGGAAGACAGGATTTGCACAGATATAAGTCGTGCTAACCTTATCACAGAGAACAATCGGAGCCCGTGGAAGTGAAACTCGAAGTTCAGAGAGCAAATTTTGAACCCAGTTTGTTTCGAAACAAAGAATCGCTACATTCGATATTAAACACATGAGCATCGAGATCTTGAACGCTACTTCTTCGAGGACCATGATATCGGTGTTTTTCCAAAATACACTATAAATCCTGTTGTCGATGTCCGATCAAGCGGATCACCCGCCTAGTCAGAGTCGGAGTAGGCAAGCAACTGCTGATTTGTCTCTTTGACAATATTCAGTCCCATGGTTGTCGTCTGCTGAAGGTAACGCAACATCCGTTTTGTTGCTCGCCAATGTTGTTCACGCGGAGCATGCATAAACTGAGAAAGTTTATTCACCGCAAAGGCGATGTCTGGTTGAGTAAAAGCTAAGTAATGTAATTTCCCAATCACGCGTCGATAGAGTGTGGCATCAACATTATCATCAGTGGGCACTTGAGAGAAATCAATTGTCGAAGTCATTGGAGTCGGGACACCCTTGCAGTCAGCCATGTGTAATTCTTCTAGCATGTCCAGAATGTATTTGGTTTGTGAAAGAAATAAGCCATCCGAAGTATAATTAACTTCCACTCCAAGAAAGTAATGTAACCTGCCAAGATCTTTGAGTGAAAATCGATTAGAAAGAGCATCAATTATGCTGCGAACACTATTAGATTGGTTGCCAGTCACCAAAATGTCATCCACATATACAAGGACATAGGTTGTGAATTCAGATTTGTGTAACAAGAACAGAGATGAGTCGGATTTCGCAGTAACAAACCCAATCTGAACCAAATACGACTTCAACTCAGTATACCAAGCTCGTGGAGCTTGTTTAAGGCTGTAAATAGCTTTGTGCAATCGGCAGACATGATTCGGAAACTTTTCATTCTCAAATCCGGGCGGCTGTTGCGTATACACTTCCTCCTCAAGATGTCCCTGCAAGAATGCATTATTTACATCCAATTGATGAATAGGCCATGAATTTTGAGTGGCATTTGTGAGAACTAGTCGAACAGTGACCGGCTTGACCACCGGACTGAACATAGAGTGATAATCTATGCCAGGTCGCTGAGTATAGCCTTTGGCAACCATTCTCGCTTTGTACCTGTCGATTGAACCGTCAGACCGATACTTAATACGAAACAACCACTTACATCCTACAATGTTCTTGGAAGGATCATATGGGACTAGGTGCCAGGTTTGATTTCGGACAAGTGCATCGTATTCAGCTTGCATTGCATTTCGCCAATGGGTTAAGGTTTGAGCTTGTTTGGGTGTTCTTGGTATGTAGGTGGGGGAGAGTGTTGTGGAAACATGAAATTGTCGAGGTTTCAGGCTGTTGGTTTTGGACCTTGTGATCATAGGATGGGAATGATATTTGGTAGAAAAACCGAGGTAGACACAAGGGATAGATTTGGATTGAAGCTTGTGTTTAGTATATGGTTTTAACCATGGGTAGCATAGGCATCCGAAAGTTTTGGTGGACTCAAGATTCGGTTGATGTTGAAAAAGAATGGCATAAGGACTTTGGTTATTTAGGTTCGGGGTGGGTAAACGGTTGATAAGATAGGCTGTATGTAGGCAAGCAAAGCTCCAAAAGAAGGTTGGCATCGATGCTTGATGCATAATAGATTTGGCTGTCTCAATAATGTGCCGATGTCGGTGTTCAACAAGAGCAACGCATTGAGGTGTATAGGGTGGTGAGACAAGGTGTTCAATGCCATTAGTTTTCAAGTAATTGTCTAAGCCTTGAAATTCACCTCCTCCATCAGTATAAAACGATATTAATTTGGTTTGAAAATGTCTTTCAAGTATGGGATGCAAGTTTTTAAAAATTTCAAAAACTTCATTTTTATTTTGCAAGGTGAAAAGCCACATGTATTTTGAGAATTGATCTACGAACAAAACATAGTATCGTTTTTTATCAATAGATAAAACAAGAGATGGACCCCATAAATCACTGTAAATAACTTGTAATGTAGTATTGCTTTGCAATGTGTTTTTTAAAAATGGTAGCCTGTGCATTTTATTTGAATTGCAAGAGTTACACACAAAAGTAAAGTTTTTCAATGGAATTGAAAATTGTTGCAAAATTTTATTTAAAACTCGGTCATTTGGATGACCCAAACGCCGATGCCACAGGATACTTGGAGTCGCCACATTGCATTTTGGTTTGTCGGGAATGTCATTTGGTGGCCATTGATAAAGGTGACCTCTACTTTGCCCTTGGACCAGCGGTGCCCCCGTCGTCAAGTCCTTCACAAGATAAGAAAATGGAAAAAATTCAATAGAAGTCTTATTATCTCGACAAAATTGGGAAACAGAGACAAGATTGTAAGCAATTGATGGCGAGCATAAGGCATTATTTAGGCTGAAATTATGATTGGAGAGGGTTAATTGTTTGTTACCAGTGTGGGTAATGGGGATAGTGTGGCCATTACCCACAGTGATCTCTTCCGGACCATTGTAGTCATGAACGGTTGTTAAGGATTGAGCATCGGAGACCATGTGATGGGTCGCTCCAGTGTCGATTATCCATGGGTCATGCTGATGAGACCTGTAGCCAGCAAAATTTGCGCGAGCACGCATGTGATCATGAGACGCTGTGCGGCAAACCCGAGCCGTGTGACCAGGCCTTTCACACAGTTGACAACGAACAGCAGCATCATAATCAGATTGGGATGCCTGATTGTTCCTTCTCGGCCGATTAGTTTGAGGGCGCCAATTGTGATTGTTTGGAGTAGCATTTTGTTGTCGACGATAGTTGGAGTTAGCAACACCTTGTCGATTGGAATAGGAGGGATGCTTTTGAGTCACAGCAGCGGTAATAGGAGCGGGTTATGGTGTGCGAGCCTCTTCATGTTTGAGGAACAACTCATGATCAACCAATTTCTCATAGAGTTCTTCATAAGTGACTGTAGTGTCACGAGAGCGGATGGCAATCGATATTTCACGGGATTCAGATCTGAGGCCACTAAGGATCTTGACAATCAGTTCTTCATTAGTGATTGGAGCACCGGCTTTTGCGAGTTCATCGGCTATAGAGCGGATTTCACAGAGGTAGGTAGCTACAACTTGATTGTCTTTGGTTAAGCGAGCAAGTTGATCTCGCAGGCTGAAAATACGGGTTTGCGATTTATTGGAAAAAACGGTGTGAAAGGTGGACCAGGCAGTGTGGGCAGAGGAAGCTATTGTGTGAGGCCAACTCAATTGGTTTTATATATTCTCTAACACACCCCCTCAAGTGAAAGCACTTTGGGCTTGAAACTTGCACATGCCTACTTTACCTTGTGCTTAATTTAATTAGAATAGGTAGATGGTAGGATTCGAACTCATGATCGTTTGGTCATAGAGGCTTTGATACCATAAAAGAGATTAAAGCTATTAATCAGGTGCTTGTGAGTGCATTGTTACTCTGTATCATATCTGAACCGAAGTCAAGGCTTTGTATTGACTCTATATCGTGTTTATGTCGTCCTCTTAATCATGTCTATCTAAGCCTTAAAACGCCATTTTCCCCTCTACTTATCCTGATCATATGATAAAATAACGTTCCCTTTCATTTATTGTTTCTTAGTGTGCATGTTGTTTGTTATGCGCAGCCCCAGCATCTATTGGATGATGCTGACTTTGCTGAGAAGAAGCTTGGGTTGGATAGAGCGTTAGGGGAATCTTATCTGTTTGATTCACTTTTAGCTAGCAATGCTCAATTAACACCACTGCAGAAAACTTGTGAAGATTCTTTTATTAGTTAAATAATATATTCGATTTAAGAATCACGAATATGCATATCAACAACTAGGGGTTTGGTTGGCGGAAGGGATTCAAATTTTGGCAGCCATAATCAACAAGCAACTTATCTGTATATTTATGCTTTGCCCTGTAATGAAAAAATATGCATATTGAAGTGAAGTTACGCAATTTTTTGTCGTGCCTGAGCATAGGACACCAAGAGTAAGGTAGAGGTAAATGATCAATGGTTTTTACCTAGGAAGTAGGTTACGATTGTGGATCGTATGTCGGTGTCAATCTCATTTTGATATTCAAGATTAGAGATTTCATCTTTTGGGAAAAGCGATAGGATCTATCATAAGTTCATCGAGTTTGACCAAGTGCCTTTCGATCTATTCTTTGCGTGACTATAAAACAATTTTCCAAAATAGCAAGTATGAGAAGCACGAAGGTCAAGTTGAAACAATAAACAACAAAAAGTTTTGATCGGTTTTCGTACCTTAAAATAGTTTTCAAAAGCCAATTTAACCTTGGGCCTTGATATGTCATGCAATAGAGTGTATAGCAACGGCGGTATAGCGGCAGGGCCGAAATCGATGCATTTGGGCAAAACATCCATCATGCGGATGGTGACAATTCATCAGGTGACTTATAGTTTTCAAAAAGCAGAATGAAGTATCTTATGAATTTGATCTTTAACTCTCGAAATACGATTACGGTTGAGTTTAAAAGCAAAGATTATTCTTCTTCTCAGACTTTCATTAAAAACATATATCAACAATTGACATTGCAAAATAGAAAGCGAGAGGTCTCTGTTTTAACAATTGATCAAATTCATAAGAGACCTCTATTTTTCTGAATTTTTAATCTTCAATTGATGAAATCTTGGCTGTATTAATATAAATCAAGGTTAAATTGGCTTTTAAAACTATTTTTGCATCATAAAACCAATCAAAACTTTTTTGTTGTTTATTGTTTCACCTTCACCTCCGTGCTTCTCATACTCTGTTATTTTGGAAAGTTATTTTATAGGCCGTTGCAAAGAATACATCAGAAAGGCACTTGGCTGAAACTGATGAACTTATGATAGATCCTGTCGCCTTTTCCCAAAAGATGAAATATCTAATCTTGAATATCAAAAATGGTAGATTTGGAATCCAACTCGATTGAACTTATTATCCCCTGATTCAACTTGTTAACCTCAAACTAAGTTCATAGGAATTCTGTCGCCTCTCTGTAATGGAATTGACCACACAAATACAAAATTTAAAACGCTGACTCCAACAAGTTCCTGCTTCCACTTGCATCGGCTTTCATGTTCTAGCAAATCACGTTACTGGCACAATTGGCAAGTTTATGTCTCCCTTGCCTCCGCTAGCTCATTTCAATGCCATAAGTCAACTGGATATTATAATCGACATGAACAATAAGTATACACGCAAAAATGTATAACAAACCCGTACTTCATGCATTGCTGCGTAGTCCAAATGACAGGATCGTGCCCGTCACGATATCCATGGCGGCTTTGCACAGTAAAACAAGGGGATGAAGTGAAACTTGCCCCACCTCTCATTTCTTTATGGCTAAATTGTTTTTAATGCTTGGAGCAACAAGAGCTCAGAGCCATACATGATACACCAACAATGTAGCTCAATGGTTAAGCAGAATATTTGCATATCTCTCTCTTTTCGCTTGTTCTGAACCTCTCTGACTGGGACCCCAACATGCACGAACCTAAAGCTCATAGGCATCGCACTCCCAATCATGAAATGTATTAAAATTTTCCCAAGCACATCCATCAAACTTTCAAGAAACAAAATATCAGCAACAACACCATTCTGATAGGAAAATCCCACAGTATTCCGATACCACTGTGTCTTCACAAAGGAGGAGGCACAGAAAGCAAAGAGATACTCAAAAGTAATGGCTTTTGTATGCCCTAGGGTTTATAGTTACAGACGACCCACTGAAACGGTGCCGTTTATTATATAATTTGGATCTCTCTGACAGGTTTGAGCCCAACAAAGAACCTGGTCCAGAGTATCTTGAGCCTAAACAAAGGGTTTCAAGCTCGGTCTACGATAAATATTTTAATTTTGCCTTTTTCTAATGAATTTTTAAAAATAAAAAATATGTTATTTTGGTTAATTAATAATTATATAATCTATAATTTTTACTTGATATTTTATAGGGTTAATTAAAATTTTCAAACTTTAATCAATTTTATAATTATAACTCAAACTTAAAAAAAGTAATAATATACTTAAAATTTTAATTTTTTCAATTCTAATATGATGTTAATTTTTTTGTTAAGTTTGCTCACTTGATATGTCACTTATCTGAAAACCTTTATTATTAGTACATATTGGGAGAGGAAAATGAACAAAGTAAGGAAGAGTTCACAATTAGCAAATTGAAGATGAAGGGTTAGGCAGTTAAAAAAAATACCGCTATTTACTTATGTAATTGAACAGCGTTGTTTCATTAATCATGATTTGTTTCGTTAACTATTGCTAACATGTGCTAATAATAATTGATGATTAACACAATATAAATCATATTAATAAATTTTACGGAAAAACTAACGTCGGGTTAAAATTGAAATTTTTTAATTATTTTATTATCATTTTTTAAAGTTCAAGCAATAATTACAAAATTAATTTAAGTTTGAGATTTTTTAGTTAATGCTTTTGATATAACATATTTTATTTTGATATGATATAGAAAAATAAGTTTTTGGGTTATGTTCATATTAAAGGTATGATAAAATGATTATGCAGTCAACGACAGGAACTGAAGAAGTACTTGAATCCCTGAAAACTCGGTTACTGCACAGAAAGGTAAGAATGGTTAATCCATTCCAAGATAAGAATTCTCATATATTCCTCCAATTCAGAGTCATTTAGTCAAAGCTGCCATAGCCAAAGCTTGTAATATGTATACATCCAACTCCATAAGTCCATCCATGGCAGAAATCGACTTGAACTACATATGGTTTTGAGAAAATGTTAAATGTGCTAAATTCAGTTCTTTGGCACGCAAGTCAACGTCTTTCTCGTGAAATCTCGTTCCTACAAGACTGTATTTTTAATTTGATGAAGTGGGAACGGTATTTTTAATTTGATGAAGTGGGAATTTGGTTGTTTGGAGTTAAAGACGGGACCTTGAAAGATTCTCTGCCGAGGACAGCATACGCACAAGCTGTCTTGTGTTGGAGAATCTACGCAGAGAGATTCCTCGCTGCCATGAATGTCTTTGTCACCTTACCGGCAACTCTAGTTCTCGCCTTTGCCATTCTCTGGCTTCACAACCCACCCAAACGTAAGTATCCTTTACTTTACGGGTTCTACTTGCATTACATGCAAATTCATTGCGGTGATGCTTCTTTTTTTTGGGTTGTTTAAAGACTGGTTAAAGAGATCGTCCACGTTAAAATCAATGAAACTTGAGGCCGATTTGTTGGTAAAGAATGGATTTTTGTTCACCAGCGATGCTTCTCTACCTTTCGCCGATTCCATGGCCGTGCGAGGAGGCAGGATTCTCCGCCTTGGCAACTATTCCTCTCTTCAGGTTCGCCATTTTCATGTATCTGGTTACGTTCCTGATTCTTCGGTTTCCTTTCTTTTGTTAGTGTTTGCCGATTTTCTTAAATGTGGGCAATTGTTGTTTATGCTCGTCGTGTACCTAAAACCAATTTTCAGGATTTGGTGGGAAATGGAACTAAAGTGTTGAATCTTGAAGGAAAAGTTGTGGTTCCTGGATTTATTGATTCCCATGTCCACTTGATTTCTGGTGGGCTTCAGGTATATATAGTTCGGATGCCTTTGATCTGCGAGTCTGTTTAATATTGCTCGAGAGCATGATCTGTGAATATTTTTCTTCCACCTTTTCTTTTGGTGGGAGAATTTACCGATAAGTCTTGAAGGAAAAGTTATGTTGTTTCTTCTAATTTTTGAGTTTATTACTATATTGTTTAAATGGAACAGATGGCGCAAGTGGAGCTACATGGTGTAAGACAGAAAGATGAGTTTGTGAGGAGGATCAAAGAAGCAGTAAACAGTAACCTCACAGCTCTTTTATGTGAATGCATTTTGTGTTATAGTTATCATGTTGTTTCCAGAACGTTAAGACTTCACTATCATTGCAGATCACTCTTGTTCAAATATCAACATGTTGGGACATTCAGTAGGATATTGCTGATAGTTACTCTTTGCTTATGCTGACAGTAAAGATTGACTATACCATCCACAATTAAATGTCCCCGTGATTAGGCTTTCGAACTTATTGGCTTTGATATTAAGCCTGATAATAAGCCCTCTACATGTTTAGAGGTGCATGAATCACTTATTAGTCATAAACCACGAATACGTGATTTGAAAGGAAAAAAGTTTCTGTTGATTATTATAGTTCAGTCATAGATGTTTTGAGTGTTGCAACCAATTTTCATGGATAAAACCTTTCGCAGGTTTGAGTCACGGTTCCTGGTTGTTGGGTGGTGGATGGAATAATGATCTATGGGGAGGAGA
The DNA here is from genome assembly GCA_029891385.1 of Erythroxylum novogranatense. Lineage (NCBI taxonomy): Eukaryota > Viridiplantae > Streptophyta > Magnoliopsida > Malpighiales > Erythroxylaceae > Erythroxylum > Erythroxylum novogranatense. Next base: position 2,590,086 of record CM057232.1, read on the forward strand.
ATTACCGATGGCTTCTTGGGTTGATGATATTACGCCAGACAATCCTGTAGGAGGCATTTAACTTATATGGATACTTGCTGCCTGTATAATTTTAGCTTTCACTATCTTAAGTTCGTTAATAAGGTCATCTTGCTGTCCAGGTTTGGTTGAGTAGGGTGGATGGCCATATGGGCTTGGCTAATTCGCTGGCACTAAAGATTGCCGGGATCAATTCATTATCTGAAAATCCAGATAGTGGAACTATTATGAGATCTGCTCAAGGAGGTGATGGCTTTATGTTTTAATGACAAACTTTTTAGTCAATCCTTATCCCGGATTGCACAATAACCTCTTCTGCATGATTACTGCACATTGATGGTCACAGAATCCAGTATGCTTACACTACTTCAATCTGAAATTAGATTTCATGACCATCATCATGCAGAACCTACTGGATTGTTAATCGATGCTGCCATGAAATTGATCCTTCCTTGGATTCCGGAGGCTTCAATTGATGAAAGAAGGGAAGCCTTGCTTAGAGCTACCAAGCTTGCCTTAATGAGGGGCGTGACTACAGTTGTTGATATGGGAAGGTACTTTCCTGGTTCATCGACAGAGCATTCTTGGGAAGATCTTTCAGGTTTCCTTTCACTATTTTGATGATGATGTATTTTGTTTGAAATGTATCAATTTATTTCCATTTTGGAATATACTTCTAGTGAGAAACTTAATGATGATAACATATACAAATTACATAAAATTGAAGTTGAGATTTTAAAGAGAGCTAGCCTTTGTGCTGTTCTATAAAGCAATGTCCATCAAACTTAAATTTGACTTTTATTGCTTGGCTCAGTTTCATCTTGGAAAAACCTGGAGATGATTCATTTTTTAGGTTCCAAGGTTTTGTCCCTTTCTTTTCCAGATTACATGGAAGTTCTCTTTAAACAATACTGAATATGGTTCCTAAAAAGAAGCTGCTGCCATACAATGTGTGCATGTTCATCTTTGATTGTCACTCTTTTTGATACTTCCACAGAAGTGTATCAATGGGCCGATTCCTCGGGAAAAATGAAATTCAGGGTTTGCTTATTTTTTCCAATGGAAACATGGCCACGATTATTGGTAAGATTTCTTGAATTTTCTGTGATATTATGATATCTAGTCATTAACCTTTAAGATGAATGTTCAAATATTTGTTACCTTATTAGTTTTGTAAGATATGGTTATCCTTCTACGTTTTTCTTCTTGTCAAGGCACTTGACAAGATCTTGTAAACTTTCCCAGGATCTCAAGAAAACAGGCCATGAACTGAGTAACTGGATTTACTTGGGTGGTGTTAAGGCATTTGCTGATGGATCTTTAGGTTCTCACAGTGCACTTTTTTATGAGGTTAGGGCCAATGTGCCTGCAACATCTATAGATCAATTAAGTGCTAGGTTTAGATTATTTAGTTCAAACATTTGTATCTGACTCAATGGATAGGCTTTATAGCTCCACACCAGGTTCAATTTATGCATCTGTTTGTGGCTGTAACTTCGACCAGCTTTCCTTTTTATTCTTCTGTTTCCTTTACATTTTGTCAAATAACTAGTTTTCCTATTTCGCAGCCATACCTTGATGAGCCTCAAAATTATGGCTTACAAGTGACAGATCCTGAAGTGCTTCTCAATATGACTGCAGCATCAGACAGATCTGGACTTCAGGTTCATTCTTATCTTATTCCAGGACTTTCATTGAACTACAGACATTTGCAAACTATATCATAAATTTTGTGAGATTGTTTGGTACATCTCTATTGGTCCGTAAGCTTTGCCTTGAGTTTTTTTCAGGTTGCTATCCATGCTATTGGTGATAAAGCAAATGATGTGGTCCTCGGTATCTATAAATCTGTTGTTTCAACTAATGCAGGGAGGGACAGAAGATTTAGGGTAAAGCTCAATGCTCTAACATAAAATGGACAACATTTCTTGTCACTTCTGAATAAGAACTTTAGTTTCAGCAGTTATTATATTGTACTTTGATTTTCCTGATGGAGAAAAATGCTTGCTCTCAGATTGAGCATGCCCAGCATTTAGCAAGTGGAACAGTTGGCCGATTTGGCGAGCAAGGGATTTTCGCTTCAGTACAGGTTCTTTAAACCCAAGCCATTTCTTCGGAAATGCCATCTTCACTTGTGACAGTTTGTGGGGATAATGAACTGGATCCAAGTTTTCATTCTTGGTGTCCTCAAATTCCTAACAGTTTGATATATTTAGTGAACATTTTGAACTTATTCTCTCCTTTTCCATACTATTTTTCGTGGAATCCTGATATATACAAAGTTTTAGAAAGAAGAGCTTAACAAAACTTACATGGGCTAGCCAGAAAAGAAAATGAGAATGAGATAAGAGAAAGATTGATTGTTCTCTGTATCATATCTGTACCAAAGTCAAGGCTGTGTATTGACTCTATATCGTGTTTATGTCATCCTCTTAATCATGCCTATCTAAGCCTTAAAAAGCCAATTTTCCCTCTACTTATCCTGATCATATGATAAAATAACGTTCCCTTTCATTTACTGTTTCTTAGCATGCATACTGTTTGTTATGCGCAGCCCCAGCATCTATTGGATGATGCTGATTCTGCTGAGAAGAAGCTTGGGTTGGATAGAGCATTAGGGGAATCTTATCTGTTTGATTCACTTTTAGCTAGCAATGCTCAATTGGCACTGGGTTCAGACTGGCCGGTATGGTTTGAGCATTGATCAGCTTTTGAAATAACTGATGGCTTAGCTTACACTGCCAGAATCACGCATGCAGAGTGTTGCTACAGGTTGCAGATATCAATCCATTACGAAGCATCCAAACAGCGATGAAAAGAAAACCTCCTGGTTGGGAAACTCCATGGATTCCTTCCGAACGCCTGCTACTGAAGGATGCATTAATAGCGTAAGCTGAATACCTTTCAAGTGAAATGTTTCCCTGGAAAAGGAAAAAATAGTCTTCTATCATTTTCTTTTCTTGTTTTTGCTACACCGTCGTTTGTGTTTGCATATCCATGCTAAATCTCTGCTGTGTCCATGGCAATTTGGGGGCAGGCACACTATTTCGGCTGCTCGTTCGTGCTTTCTTGATCACGAATTGGGTTCATTGTCTCCCGGGAAACTGGCAGACTTTGTGGTCTTATCTACCAGTTCTTGGGATGAATTTTCAGCAGAAGGATCTGCAGATGTTGAGGCAACTTATGTTGCTGGTGAACAGGCCTATCCTTGAGACAACCACAAGAAGAACCCAAACTACTTGGTACGGAGTCCCTGTTACCATTGGAAAAAGGCTTCAGGCAACATGTCATGGAGTTCCTGTTCCAATGGAAAAGGCTCCAGGCAGCTTGGAATGAACTGTACATATAAAACCATGGAGCAGCAAAAAGCAACTACCCAACTCTAGTTAATATGATGAGTTTTCCTGATTATTTTCAGGGTATAATGCTTCCAATTAGTGCTAAAATAATCTGATTGCTGAGAACTGCATTCCAATCACATAATACAATTTATGGCTTTCTTTTTGTAGTTATGTTACTTTTCAAGCAATTTTCCTTAAAAATCCTCATGCCTCCAGAAAGTGTCTTAATAGTAGTAGGAGTGAAAATGACTCAAACTATTTGACTTGAAATCAAGGAATCAGATTGGATTTGATTCAGTTCAGATAAAATTGAAAAAGAATTTAAACTTGATCTAAAATATTCGATATTTTTAAATATATATGTAATTTCAAGTTATGATCAATAAAAAAATTTAAAATTTGATATTAAAAGTAAGTTTAAACCTTTTGAGTATATATAAAATTTTAAGTCTAGGCTAAAATGACTGAATCCGAGTCATTGTCATTCCTAATCGAAAGAAAGCATGTGTCTTGTCTTCTCTTCATCTGTAGTATGCAAAAAGAAAAAATCCAAATCTTGAAGGGATGATAGGGACAACTGGCCGCCACAACTACCACCAGCAGATCTGAACATGCCGTGTTCATCAAAGACCAATTATTTCCACTTGAACTCTTCTCATTGTTTCATTGTCGGCTGCAGAGATATTTTCTCGTGTCAGATATGAAAAATATTCAGATTCTTCGTAATCCTGTGACAGCGAAAGATGATCATCAGCAAAAACTCAACCTTTCTGATTAAATAATTATCTAAATTTGACGGCAACACCTTTTCCAAGTTGTTGAGATCTTTTTCTGTCCGTCCATATATATATATATATATATATATATATATATATATATATATATATATATATATAATAATCAACAAAATCAATAAACTCTCTCGTTTACATTTCTTCTTCAATAATGGTGATGATGAGTTCGTTAACTGTACAATCGTCATCTTCGTTGACATCTCCATGGACGATCCCGGGGTCTTCTTTCGTAAAAGCCATTCCTTTTCCTTCCAAGCCGTCGGTCAGCTGCTGCCGGGCAGTTCTCAAGGTCTGCTGTGGCGGCGGCGATTCCCGGACTCCATTCTCAGCCGCCGAGCTCAAGTTGGTATTGCATGACGCGTTGGATTCTCATGGAATCGACACCACGCATGCCAGAGTACAGTTCTTTCAATTCATTTTTCTTTTCATCACTTTGTCACCTACCCCTTTCTTTCTTCTTTTCAAATTGTATGAAAGTTTTGATCTTTTGATGGATGAACATGTCAAATTTGCGGTGCCCATTTAGGATTTATGAGTTTGATTCATGGTGCAGGACGGCAGGAGGGGGTTTTCGTCACAGATTCAGAATTTATCTGCTGTTGAGAGGGAAACGAGCATTAGCATCAATAGGTATGTTGATTTGGGGAAAGCAGCTCTTTATGTAGCAGCTGAAGATGACTCCTTAATATCACACTCCTCAGTGGCCCTCCCTGTTGATGATTATATTGAAAGATTGGATGATCTTTCTATGCGTTACTGCACCAATAACTCCTCATCTTTACACTCTTCACCTGAGAATTTCCTGGATAGTTTAGAGAGATTTTTGTATGTCAAGAAGGTATGTCTCTAGCTAAATGAGTTGAGAATAGAAAGTGGTAGTATGACGTTTCTTCTCTGAGTAGCATAATCGATTTACTTCTCTAGGAAGTGGTTCAAGCTATTTTGAATAGTTTAAAGAGGATATGAGCAATGAAACTTCAGTTCTATGTTATTGATTGTTTGATTTGTTAACAAGTTTCTCTACAACAGAATGTGTGGTCCAAGAATGGTCTTCCATAACTTTGGATGTCTAGTAAAAATCCGGTGACTCTCTTCATTTTGGTGTAATGGTTTTTTCTCTTCAGGGTTTCCGGAGGAGCAGCGGGAGGGCCCAATTGGAGCCACGAGCTCTGTATCTACACTCTGTATGGGATTCTTCCTTGAGCTTGAAAAGTTGGAAACTCATCGTGAAAGTTCCTGTTATAATAGTGTCGATGTTCTAAGTTTGTTTTACTTGCATTGCATTGTGCAGGTTCTTACACATCGATCTGGTTCAGCAGCTATGCTTTCACTTATATACTCTGAAATCCTTAAAATGCTGCGCTTATGGGGTCTTTTGGAGTTTGATTGTGAGATATATTTTCCTCATGATCTTCATGGTGTACCCAGAGGATACCACAAGCTGAAAAGCAAGGAGTCTGATACAACACATATCATGACTTCTCAAAGTCTGCTGGAGGAGGTAATTCCGTTTTTATTATTAAGTAGAATTCCAAGTTTATATTATTTTTATGCTTCTTTTATTACTAAATAAGGATCGTCCTGTGATTTTAAATCAACATATCAATGCCGCTACAGATAAATCTTGTTGGATTGAATTCTTTAGCCATGTTTTCTTTATTAAATCAGTTTGGCTTGTACAATCGACATATTCATGTCATTTTTCGTTCAATCCTGGTTTGAATTCTACTTTCTTTTAATATTTTTCAAATCCTGACGATAGGCTATGTCTACAGATATTAAGAAATTTGAAGGAGGCTTTCTGGCCTTTTCAAAATGATCTGAGCAAGAGTTTATTCTTAAGGGCAGCACGTGCAGCTAATTGTGTTGATAGATCAGACAATGATGAAATGAGGTACTGTCTGCAAATGCATTCTCTGTTGTATGGCCTATCCTTTTCTGCCCGTTTATTCCCTCGACAAAGAGCAGAAACCTTGTGGGAGGGTGTTTGTTTGTTGTTGCTTATGTTCAATATTAACTGTGGTTTTGTTGCAGTGGCTTTCATCTTGCATCTGCAAAGGCTGCTCACCATAGGCTTGACCGTGGCGTTTGGACCAGTGTACGTTTTGGAGACATGAGACGTGCATTATCCGGTAAACATGCTGATAATATGAGTTGGATTCTTAGAGAGATCTTCACTACTTCTTGCTTATGGCCCTAGACGAGTTTTGAATTGTGACCTCTTTATACTTGTGATATATTGATTGTGAACATGTTTGTCTTGCTTCTGTAGTTGATTCTGGGCTGTTTATCCTTTTCCTACCATTTCCATACGTTTCTTAATTATTAGGGACACCCGATGCTCTGGAGCCAAAATATCTTCTGAGTCACACATTTCTTATGTCGAAATTTCGCTTCTTTTACAGCATGTGAACGCCTTATACTCCTGGAATCTGAACCAAAGGAATTAAGAGACTACAGCATTCTTTTATACCACTGCGGATTTTATGACCAATCTCTCAAATACTTGAAATCATATCAAGAAACTAAGGTGCAGTTTACTGTTTTCTGAATGTTTATAGAGCATTCATATCCTTCAAAGTTTTTGTGGTTTCCTTTAGTTTTCTCAAAACCCAGTTAGTTTTGATTGAATTGTTACAGAATTCTGCCTTGCAAACGCAATCACCAAGTAAGTCCAGTATCCTGGAAGAAGATGCAGTTGAGCAACTAATGATCCGGCTCAAACTTATCTCAATGGAGGAGGGTTGGAGTAAGCCTTCAAAAGCTAGAAATTTTTTGGGAAGTTACACTGAGCCATGGTAGAGTCGGAATCTTACACACACACAACTGGTACTAGAAAGCCTTCAATTGATTGTTACAGAACTCCCCAAGTTTCAGTTGGTTGACGACAAGGTGGTGGCAAGGTCTGGTTGTCCAACTTGATCCTGCATAGTTAGAGCAAGCAAGCATGTACAGAAGCTCAAACAGTTCAATGGACTGCCAATGTCAGTATTGGTAGAGGACTAGGATAGTATACTACATCTAACTAGATTCTGCATTGAACCTGAAGTGGAAATATATCTGTGCATTGGGACTACTGATCCTTGTTTATCAAATATTACAAATTATTTCTGGGACTATCCAGAAAATGCAAGTAGAAACACCTCCTTCACAAAACCGATCTTTACCCAATAATTTACACTGCATGTTTTACCGATAAGAAAAAATTCTGCTCCTAATAATTCCTTGCCAGTGAAGCAGGATTCCTGAAGAAAACTTTGCTGACAACATGTTCAAAAGGATCAAGAATGTCAAACTGTTAAAACATGGTTGCAGGTATTTCTCCAGAGCTGGTATCTGAAACAAATCAATTCATTCCAATGGCTAAGCTTAATCCCTTGTGATTCAACAGTTGAAAGAAGTTGGAGAGTGGCGTGCGCTATAGCTAATGGCTATTTCATGGCTTATCTGTGGGTAAAAGTAAAATGGATTAGGTCCAACGCATGATAAAAAGCTCCATTACCCCACAAACCCACCACCAGCAGACAAACCTCACTGATCAACTCGTCCATCTCATCGAGTTTGGTAAATTTTCTCAATTTAATAAATTATAAAAATTAATATAAAAATACAGAATACCATTATTACTCCACCACCAGAAAAAATGGCGGATTCGAAAGTAACCAGTACTAGTAACCACCACAGGCCACCGCCATTAATTCTCAAGCAGATTCACCGAAATATGTTGGGCCTTCACAACATCTTCCTCGTCGCTCCACCCTCTTCTTCCTTTCAGCAACCTGATCAGAACCAACAGCACGTCGTTGGTCAATGCAATGCTTCGAGCTCGAACAGCCAAGTGTGGACAAATCAAAAGACGAGCTTTTCTAGAGAAGACGCTATTATTGATTTGGAAGGCAATGAAGAGAGTTATGCTACATCCAGAGTTTGTAAAGATTGTGGGAATCGAGCGAAGAAGGAATGCGAGCACAGGAGGTGCAGGACTTGTTGCAGAAGCAGAGGACTTGCGTGTGCCACTCACGTCAGGAGCACGTGGGTGTCTGCTGCACGGCGGAGAGAGAGGCAGTCCGACGTAGGCGGAGATCGCGATCTCTCAGCCGGATCTTCCTCTGGCGGTAAAAGGCCAAGAGAGCACGTAGCAGCCAACTCTAACAGCTTTAGTACCTCTCACAACAGCTCTCTTCATCAGGGTACTCTTCTTCTCCATCTCTCCGAATCTGAAATTCTGATTCTATCTTGGTGACGTTTCTCTGTAACAGTTTTTGATGGGATCGAATTGATCCTCTGTCTGCTCTGTTCCTTAAAAACTGTCACTTTCATTTGATTATTTATCTGATTCATCTCATACGAAATCAAGTTGCTTCCTTGATTCCGAATCCATAGATGCGAGCTTCAAGCAGGCTTTACCAGGTCAAGTTCGGGCACCTGCTGTTTTCAGGTCCGTCAGAGTCACTGCCATGAATGACGGTGAAGTGGAGATCGCCTACCAGGCTATGGTGAAGATAAGTGGGCATGTATTTAAGGGATTCCTCTATGATCAAGGGATTGCTGAGAACGATGAAGTCCCATGTATCTCCCCAACTGTAAGATTGCTTTAAGCTGCTTTAAGGGCTTCCCTGGAATGCCATTGTTGAGCTTTGGCTGAATGAAAAAAATCATTCTAATGATTCAGGTATCACTTTCATTGATCTCTAAGATGAGTAGAAAGTCGGATGGTCTTGTTCAGACTAGCCTAAATCTCATAAAAGGAATTTGAATTTCGGGGTTAGGTATCCAACCTGATTGGGTTCAGCCCGACCTAAACTCAATCCGAACTTATTGAATTGACTTGAACTCTGATTGCTAGTTAACATTGGGGTTAGAGATAGATCAACACATAATCTCAGGCCTTTTCATCTGATCAAAGACCAAAACAATCTAACTCTAAACTTGAGCCAAATCGAGTTGAGATTGTTTGAGGCTTGAATTCAAAATGACGTCATATTGATCAATTAATTCTTCAATTTCAATCCAAATCTGATTAACTTGATCCTGATTGATTAATTGACTTTGAGATGATCCAAATCGGTCATTTCCACCATTAGCATTAGTAACATAGGTTTGTTGTTTAAAATGCCATTTGTTCCTCTTGAGAGGCATTGGATTCAAAGTGTACACACTTTCCATAATTCACATTACATCATAACATCAATATGTCAATAAATCTGTAAGATTGAAGTGCACAGAAAGTCAAATGAATAAAAATTTCTTGCACCCAAGTTTCATCACCAAAAGTTGACAAACTCTAACGAATATAGAAACTTTCCATCTTCTCAAAACCTCAGAATCTTTCAGATTCATTGGCCAAAATAACACCAAAAGAGAGAAGAGGTTTCAGATTAGTGTCTGCTAACAATATTTCAGCACTTTGAGAGGTTCTTCCAACTTACAGATTTTGGCATATCCAACGATTTCTCTTGAATTTCCTTATAAAGCTCACTCGTTTTCTAGGTTCCATATTCGCTTCTCTGTACACAGGTTAGGTATCTTCTATTCTTGCTAGTTCTTCGACGTCTCCAAGCTCTAATCAACCTGGAAGTGTTCCTCAGCTCATACAGATCTTCATCCATTAACAGAGAACTCTCACCGACCCATCTCCTGGTTTTCATAATCAACAACAACCCGACCCACTTGCACTAGAAACCTCTCGCAGATATGGAGGAGTACAGTCTCTTGTTTACGCTTCTCAGGAACGGTTGCATCATTGTGTGGTGTGTTGTGGCCGCCATTGTAATGATGTTTGGAGCTGTCCTGGAATTGAAGACTTTTCTCCAGGGATGGCACAAAGATGGCTATTCCAAAACTCGTGTCCTGTCAAACCTGTTCTTATACATAGGTTTCGTCTTCTTGTTCAACATTTTCTGGATTGCTGCAGTGATTCAGGGCTTTCTAACCTGGAAGATAGTGACTGCAACTTCTCCTAAGATTACACCTATTGATGATAGAGTGGAACTATACTTCGCAGCTCAGCCCCAGATTCCTCAGCCATGATCATAATGTATATTATTAGCTCAGGATTTGTGATTAGACTGGATTTTCTCCACGTACTAATGGTTTCAATTCATTCTATGTTTGCTGTTATTCATTAAAATAATTTCATAGATAGAAGGTCTGATTTATAATTTTAATATTAAAAATTACTTTTGGTAGTTTTAAAAAATACTTTTGGTAATTTTAAAACTATATTTTTCCAAGTACAAATCTTTTATTTTGGGTTTGGATTTGTAATGACTATAATAATTACTAAAAGGTAAACAATTTTAAAAATAATTATGAGATATTCTACTTATGGATAATATCTTATCAAATAATATTCTTATGATTAATATTTATTAATTTTCTTATAAATAGTATTAGCAATGATTAGAAAAACCCAAACTAATTTAATCATAAAATCTCCAAACTTGAACCTTTAACTTGTTGATTCAGTTTTAATTTTCCGGTTCAATCTATTTTAATAACTCTTTTATTAAAAAAACAATCAGTTTATTAATTAATTTGTGAATTTTCATAAATTAATAAATTATTATAAATTAAAATAAATTAATTAACTTTTATTTAACAATCTTTCTTTCCATTAAACTTCAAAATTTTTATATATAAGGACAATCTATTTTAATTATATTTTAAATTTTTAATTTTATTAGTTGAACAATATAAATTAAAATAAATTGATTAACTTTTATTTAACAATCTTTTTCAATTAAACTTTAAAATCTTCTATAGATAAGGACAATCTATTTCAATCATATTTTAAATTCTTTAACTATTTAAACGTTAAATTTCTTGTCTTATTAGTTTAACTTCCAATCCGATTTTAAAATATTAATTATTAGAGATTCTATTTAAGCATAGCATTTAATCAAATAATTTCCTTATTTATAATCTTTAAGAATTATATTATATAGTTGTATACTGCCTTTATAAAGAGGATCAAATCATCTATTCCACTTTTGCTCAACTTATCACATCCATACATTTATGTAAATCTGACGTAAATATGTTGATAAGATACAAGAGTTAATTTTAAGGGTTATAAGAGATACTCAATTGTTTAGGCACAATTTTAGGAATCCTTTAACAAACTTTTGGTCTTACTCTTCTTAAAATACCCTCCATTTTAGGTTTTAATTATCATAGCAGTTATTAAATTAACCAAATAATTCCCTTATAAGGATTTTATTTTAAATAATTATTAAACTGAGTAAATATAATTTCCATTTTATATTAATAATCCTATTACTAGGTTAGTTCTCTTTAGAGTAATCATATTTTGTGTATATATAAACTTTAATCCAAATCTCTTTTTCTTTGTGTTCTATAATATTCCTTTAATGATTATATGCTCATTAATTTGTATTAATTTTGTTTAATCATAATTTCAAATTTTTGCAAGATGGCATCGTATAAAATTATTATGTCCTCCCAAAAAAGAAAAATATTTTCTTTTGGTAATTACAATATAAATAATCTAAAGCCAAGTATTTAAATTGTACGAAACTAATAGTAAGAGATTTTTTTATCTGAACAAACAAGTTTTAGTGAATATGCAATTTACAAGACTCAAACCTCCGTTTATTGTAAATAATGATTAAAAGTTTATTGTAAATAATGATTAAAAATTTTTATCGATTCGGCGGTTCAAATATAAAAATTTTGATCAATTTATCTTTTCGATTCAGTTTTAAATTTTCTGGTTCAATTTACTTTAACAATTCTCTTGTTATTAAAAACAATCAATTTATTAAGTAAAGATGAACTTTATATATTAAAAGGTCTTATAAATTACAATAAATCAATTAATTTTTTAACATTTTTAATTAAACTTCAAATTGTTTAATAGTTAATTACAATATTTTTCAATCATATTTCAAATTCTTTAATTTTTTAATCTATTTAATTCCTGTTAAACCTTTTAAACCTATAACTATGAGTTTACTACTTGAAAAGTTAAGCTTTATAATTTAATAAATCAAGTTTAAATTAATTATATTTTGTATTAATTTAATTATTTTACTCTATAAATTAACAAAATTTAAATTAAGAAATGATATTATTTAAAGACTACACACTTAATACACATAGTTTTAATATAATCAGATTTCAAACTCAATTCAAACTTAACCTTCAAATTGGTCAAAATAATCATTAATATTTGATTTTTCTACTAGATTATAAAGAAAATAATTGAAATGAAAGACTGCCAATCAGATACTTGATACAAAGGATTACATCTTCACAACTCCTGAAAATTTACTCTTCCTTCAAATTCAAAACAAAGCCTAACTAGTTTAAAATTAAATCATTCCCATTATTAATCTGTCTTCTCAAAGTTTCTACTCTTTCAAGAACCCTTTTCACTGCTATATCGAATGCATCTTCAAGAATTTCTGATTTAGACCTGAAATCTGCATAAATCACCTTTGGTATAAGTCTCAGAACATCTTCTCTTTTAGCCAATATGTCATTCTCTGACACTTGAAGCAAGGTCTCGTTGATCCTGACCTTCCCTTCTTTTACCAGGTCCCTTGGTATGAACACAGAATATTCAGTATAATTCTTTGGCAAATGCCATATGTACTGTGTGTAAGCTGATCCTGGATCGAAGAAAACTGGAATGCACCCTGATAAAATGGACTCAAACGTTGATCGTCGAGTAGGCGAGTCTCCTGGAGGTTGCAAACAGAAAACTGAGTCTCTGAACACTTTCACAACTTCGACAGGATTCTCGCAGTTGTTTCCTGGAGAGCTGCAATCTAATAACTTGCATAAATTTCCTGAAGCTAAACACTGTTCTATGATCTCGTTTCTGATTGAATCGTTCCTGAAAGGTCGTGGAGCTCCTGAAAATGAGAACAAATAGTGTCTCTTCTGGTTTCTCATCTTCATCTGCCATTGATGTACCTCATCTTCACTCGAAGGATGAAAGTGTGTTGGATATGGCACTGCAAATTCATTTTTGCTCCAAGGATTCGTCGACTCAATCGACAGGACTGTCATGTTCATGGACTCTGGCAAGTTCAGAAGCTTGCTTCCCCAACCCCAGTCATTATCGGCTGGTCTTCTGAAATCAGAAGCAATCCTTCCTGTCACAAAGAAATGGTCTCTACCCCACAATTTTTTCCACTCAGGTCGCTCTCTCACCCACCTGGTGAGGTTAAGACCCAAAGCATCTCTCGTCGAAGCATTATGAGTCCAAAGGAATCGACCAACGTCAAGACCTGCAAAGAATGGAACAAAAACTGCAGAAGCTGACGATGAATCGTTTGTCAGGCACTTGTACTTCTTCATTCTATTACGAAATATGATTTCTAAAACGAATTGGTTCGTCTGGAACCAGCTATTCTCGGACAAAACACCCTCAGAATTCTCAACCTGACGACCAAGACCCGAGTTTGTCAAGTACGGGCACATGTCATACCAGGGTCTAAGCAACCAGCTACAGTTTCTGAGTAGATCATCGTTGAATTGAGAAGGAAGATCATGAACATATATGTAGCGACCTGAGCAAGACTCTGAGTGTTCATCAGATTGGTTCCTGGACTTTTGAGCTACACCAAGTGAACATGGTTTCAGGACACCCGCCAGGCTAGTGCACAAGAAGGAGAAATGAGTATTTCGGCCATTTAGAGACGAGAAATATTGGTGAGATCCATAGAGGAAGAGCAAAGACAAGGGAAGGAGAAGAATAAACCAAAACAGCTTTCGATGGTTTGTGATTATCGGTTTCTCCATCGCCCTTCACTTTCACGACTTCTTCAACACTATAATGAGACTATATAAGAAGAGGTGCAAGATGTTGTTCATGATGATAAATTTATATAGTCTATAACTCAACCATTAATGTTATATTTCTTAGGATTAATTATATAGTTTGACTTTTTTAATTTCAACTTTTACATTTTAAAAATTATTATTTGACTCTCTATAATATTATTTAATTATCATATAAATCAATTTTCTCATATTCAATTATTATTTTTATTTATAATTCTAATCCGATGGTATTTTAAAGCTTAAAATCTTAATCCTACATCGTTTTAAATAAGAAAAAGATGAAAAGCGAATCATACAATAATTTATTTTAATTTTCAATACAGATGTTTAGTGGATAAAATGATTTCTTTAACTCTGAATCCCATACAATTCGATTAGGGTCAGTACACAAAGATTTAAAGTCATTTCTTCAAGTTATTCTCCATTTCTAAATTAGTAGCCTTAATTTGTAGTAGCTTCATCAATGTTATCTACTAAATGAAAGGATTATTTAGTCAGACTATCTAATTCTCCACAAAGTATCAATTTAAACTCTTTAATTGTTTATGCTAAACCAACTTATTTTTCGAAGAATCGATAAGTATTTTGCTAAAAAAAAAGGTTAGGAACCATATATTTAATAATATTCCTCATTGAGTAGGAGGTTTGGACAAAAAAAAAAAAAAAGAAGAACAAACAACCAAAATTTAAAATTTTGGAAATTTTTTGACGAAAAAAATTTGGATTATTGGGATAATTATAAATAAAATGGGCACAATTATAAATAATAAGGGCTTAATTATGAATAATAAGAGACAAATATAAGAATACAAGCGCATTTGTAATAAATTATGATAATAGAATTTAAGGTTTAAGGTTTAGAGTTAACATTTAGAAATTAGGGTTTAGGATAAAATCCTATTAAACAACAATATCATTCAATTCTTATTTAGCCTTTATTTTAAAAATAAAATTACATTTAAATTCAACCAAATAATTGAATTATTTAAAGTAATATATATTTTCATGTTAAACTGTCTATTGCTAAAGTTAGCTACGATCATTTTACGATATCTTTGTCTATAAGTAAATTTCGTTTTCAATTTATATTATCATTCTGTTGGTAATATCTGTCACTAAACGATATTATTTTTGTAGTGTTGAACCAAAAAGTAATCGACCAAAACTCTTAATGTCTACTTATAAAGATTGCGAGCTAATGTTAATTATAAAGTACATCAATTATTAGGAAATAATCACGTTTGGGCTGCAACTATAAGCGCTACATAAGTTCTAATGACAATAATAGAAGTGATTCACACGGGATAATTATTCCAGTCGGCGGATGAAATTTCAACGCCCCATAAGTATTCCAGTGGGCGGGACCACTCTACGGTGAATTATCAACGTGGCTGAAAGAACCTGATTTTCTGTTAGACCAAACTTTATCTTTTATTTCCAAGGAACAATGCCAAGTTTAGTTGATTTGCTTTACCAACATGAAAAGTTCTAGTTTATTTCCAAGGAACACCGCCAAGTTTAGTTGATTTGCTTTACCAACATGTAAGATTCTAGTTTTTTAAAATATATAGTGTATTTATTTATTTTGTTTGACTATTATCCACCTACTTGATGTTTTATAAAAGGGTATTGTTGAATTTTCACTCATAATTTAAATATGATATGAATTTAATAATCTCATAATTAAAATGACGAAAATGATAATTATGTCTCATTTGAAATTCTTTTTAAAAGTCAAATATGGTGATGTACTCTTACTTATTGTAATTAAATTCTTAATAATAAAAATCAATGGTTTGAAAAATTAAACTCATCTAATTGCAAAATATTAAATTAATTAATTTTTCGATTAGGTTGATTTTAATAATCTTTATTATTTAAAACTAATTATATGTCAATTTTATAATAGTATGATATTAATTAAATTTTCAAACCTTAAATCTCTTAATTTTCAATCGTATTTTTAAATAAAATGGACCAATTCTTATAAATTATAACTTTTGATAATATTAGAAATCATTCACTTTGTAATATCAACTCATATATATATATTTCTATTATATTTTTGTCTTGAAGTTACCATCTTTGTTCCCTAATTGACTTTTCTTTTAATTTGTCATTTTTCTGTCTATTAGCTATATATATATATATATATATAATGACAAATTAAAAGAAAAGTCAATTAGCGTACAAAGATGGTAACTTCAAGACAAAAAATATAATAGAAATTAAGAGTTTTTTCATAGTTTCTTCCGAACTCAACTGGGGTTGCATTCATAGGAAAAAGCACACACATTTAGAGCATGTCTTGTCTTTGTCTCGTGTTATTGTGTCTCTTGCCAACGAACATAAGCAAGCTGCCATGATTGAAGCTTAACAGCTTAACAGTGGCAGGCGGCGACAAGCACAAACCGGCCTCATGGTGCTTTCACCAAGTCGCATGCATATAGTACTCAATGGTTCTCGATAGGTTCCAAAGGGTTATGAGAGTAGCAACAAGAGCTCCTAATGTATAATCTTAGGGTTGACAAATCGGCTATTTAAGTTAATGAGGCGAATCAAAGTCAAATTTAAACAATCGATTTGGCCTGTTTCAAAATCAGTTTACTTAATTATCACAATAAACAAGTAACATTAAGAACTTTTAATATATATATTTAAAATTAACAAGGTAACTTTTGTTTAATTTGAATTATTAAATTAAATTTAAATTCGAAAGATGGATTTCCCTTGTTTTGAAGTTGATTTCATTAATTTTCACAACATTATTGAAATCATGTTGTCTATTCAAGTTCATAATAAATAAAAGGCCAGGCAAGAGATGGTAATGAGTTTTCAACCTGATTAATATCTGTACCGTCGACTCGAAAAAAAAAGATGAAAACAAAAAACAATATTTTAAATGGATGCTGAAAAATAGATTTGAATATGGATCTAATGATAACCCGAACCGATGGATACCTACACCTTACCGTTTTTTATTAACTCTATATATTTTTCTGTTTTTTTCTTGAATATTTATGATTAAATATAATAAAATATTATAATTTTTTGAGAAGAAACAATTTTAAAATCTTCATTTTACTCCTTATTCCTCACCTTTTTCATCATATTTTATTTTCTTATAGGATCAAAATAATGCAATTGATATGGAGATGGAGTTTTTAATGTTGTAAAGTTCATGCAAAGACAATTTGAAACTTTGGATATTTCTGTCTTTATCCTAGTTCTTAATTATGAAAAATATATGTTATCTTTGCACTAGACATCATGATTCCAATTTTATAATTTTAAGACATACAAATCAAAATCTTGACTTATTATTATTAAAGTAATTTTGATTTGGAGCACTCACAAAAATCTGTTCTTTATATTTTCTATTTAGAAGTTACATTTTTATATGCTATACAACCCGATATATATCTAAAAACTCAAATAATCCAATAGATTTGAATATGGGTAATAAATCGTAAAAACCGATAGATTTTAAATGAATAATGAATTGGGTCATAAAAAATTGATATAGATATGGATGTGGATAGAGTAATACCCGAACCGAACCCTACCTATTGTCATCCCTAGGCTTGGCTTGACCATAGCAACTCATCCATTTTCCTATAAATCTTTATAGCATTACAACAAAAAGATTAGTTTTCAAAAAGTAGTTTAATTGGTAGAATAATTCCTTCAAAAAATTTAATTCTACGAGATTGCACGTATTAATTGTAATAAAAAGTTCAACTCAATTATAATAATAAGATAGTCACCTAGAAGTGAATATTAATGAAAAAGCAAAAAGATTATACCATAATTTAATAATTAAGTGAATTCTATATACTAATATGCGAAATCTAGAGAGGTCTAATAATACGCAGTCTTATCTCTAATCAGTAGAGAGCCTGTTCTCAAATTACCCAAATTTAAACAATTGTAATAAGAAGTTTACAATTTAATAATTAGAAAATTCCTTTTCCATTCTCTTGTAATTACTTGTTAATATTGCCTGAAACATTACGACGAAACACATTTTATTGTATTGTTCATATCAAATCATAGTAACATTAATCTTTAAAAAAAAAAAATTGAAAGAGACTTATCTTTTTAA
The DNA here is from genome assembly GCA_029891385.1 of Erythroxylum novogranatense. Taxonomy (NCBI): domain Eukaryota; kingdom Viridiplantae; phylum Streptophyta; class Magnoliopsida; order Malpighiales; family Erythroxylaceae; genus Erythroxylum; species Erythroxylum novogranatense. The sequence goes on from CM057232.1 coordinate 2,608,160, forward strand.
TATATAATAGAATTTTGATATAATTCTGAAGAACATCGACCTAACTAGTAATGTACATATATAGCAGTTAACAAAATCATAGTAATGTTTGAATACTTAGTTTTTCAAGAATTTGGCCTTTGGAGCAAGCTTTATTCCAAATTTAAAATTTGAAAACAAGAATACCTGAAAAAACAAAGTCCTGACTAGTGCCACAGCTTAGGATGGATCGAGTGTTGAGGACGAGGAGAAATCATATCCTTCAAACACTCGAAGAACTCAATGCGGGCAATTTCAGAAGCTTGCCAATGCCGAAGAAAAAGCCTGTGAGCTTGAATTTCAGCCCTGAAACTTCTGTGACGTATACCCTTTGCAGTGACCAGAACTAGCTTCTCCAAGTTCACCGCCTCTGCCATGAAAAATCTTGCCAGCTTCAGTTCATAGCTATCAAATTTGTATCCTGTCAGCTTGACGTACTTCAATGAAGGTAGAGAAGGACGAAAGAGCTGAAAGTTCAAACGTTGGTGCAATTCCCAGAAATGTTTTCCCTGGAATCGATATTCCGATATCTGCCATTTGTTGATGTTAATTATTTTTGAGTCACTACACTAGGACTGGAATTACAGAAGGTTTAGATTAGATTACTTACGTCAATGAAAAGATTCTCCAGCCGCGGGCAATGGTGGACAAAAGTGACAGTATCATAAACGCTGCAGAAAGAAGCGCCTTCCATGTAGAACTGGAGTTCTTTCAAGTTCTGAAAACAGTATTGCAGTTCATGCAATGTGCCATCTACAATTCTTGGACTTAGAGCCTAATGTTATTCATCGAACAAGAAGTCAAGATAATTTTTGAAATATAAAAATTAAAATAAAAGGTCAAATAAAAGAGAAATTCGGTGCAATTAATCCTCTCTTTTTTTCCCCAACTCATTTTCAGATCTCTTAATATCAGGGAAAAAAAAAAGAGAGAGAACAAAAGATGTACCTCTAGAACAGTAGCAGAAATTGTGAGAACATAGATATGGGAGAGATGATCCACAAGCTTCCTCAACATCAATGGAGGAGCAAATCCTCGAGAAGGAGTTGCATATAATATCACATCCTTCAAATTGCAGATATCAGTAAACTTGAAGAAGCAAACACCTCCATAGTACTGAAATGCACGCAGAGATGGTGAATCAATCTCGATTTCTACTATGTCCTTGCAGCTCACCACCTTCAACGTCCGGAACCCTTTTTGCTCCAGAGCAAACACTTTCAATCTTTCAATTCCAATACAATTTATCAAATCCAGGGCCCCCAACAAGAAGCAAGTCGAGAATAGAGCATCAATGAGCCTAGAGTTCACGTACATTCTCCTCAGGACTATGGTGCTCAGGCGAGTCAAACCTGACAACTTTGGTGGATAGCTAACCTGACAAAAGGTAAGTTTCAGGGTTTTCAGGGACTCGACGTCAATGAGCTCCAATGGAAGTTGAAAAGGAACATCCGTAAAGAAATCCAGATCAAGCTCTTCCACACCCTTTTCAATGGCTACTTTGAGCCATTCACAAATCAACCCCTCCCTCTCAAACGGATCGAAATTCAGCCGCAGACTGTCTATCTTCGGCCCTGAATGAGACTTGATAATCCTGTCAACAAATGTTATAAACCTGGAGAGTTCATCGTCCCTGACAAATATCAGTTCGAAACAAAGGTTTCTGCTGAGAACCCATGTTTTCCTGAATCTTTTTGCCACGACTCCAAGCTCCCTGGCATATTTAACAGGCAAGAAACTGAAAATATGCTCAACAAGTTCGTCAGGAAGATGAGGAAGAACAGGAGGGAGAGTTGCAACATTCCTGTAAGCGTCACGACAATGGTTATAGGAATGAAACGGTATCCTCCTCCTCTTCTCTGAAAAGATTGACATTGTCATTAATAGTTTTCTCTTTCAATATCTGACAATAATACTTAATAAGAATCCATAAATTTACATGAAGAGAAAAAAAAAACGTACTTGGAGAAGAAAGTTCGGGATTTTAATTTTTCTTGGTCCAAGCAGTCCAGGATTTAATGTTTTCTCATCATTACAAATTGCTTTAATGAATTTGGGGTCCAAGAAAATAATTTTTTTTGGGTATAATTTGCCTTTCTTAAAATGGCAAAAATGTATATTATGGTGTCATATTTATTACATTTACTGGGATAATTTGCCATGTATTAAATTGTGTTTTTGAATAATGATTTTAAAATCCAATTAATTTAGTCTTAAAAATCTTATATCGTCTAATTTTTCAGTTTTACTTTTAAATTTTGAGTTCAATTTATTTTAATAATTCTTGTTATAAAAATCGATCAATTTATAAATTAATCAGTCAAATTTTGTAAATTAATAAATTTTATAAACTAAAATAAATCAATTAATTTTCATTTAACAATTTATTTTTCAATTAAACTTCAAATTTTTATGAATAAAAACAATAATATTTCAAATTATTTAATTTTATTCAACATATTAACTTATTTTACAAAATGTATTTTACCCGATAAATAGGATTTATAATTCCATTATCTTAATTTGTTGAAGCACTACCTCTTTGTAAAAATGAAAACAAATGTCGTAATTGCATTTAATGTCTTCTATTTGATATTTGCATTGGCCTCATAACTTACAATTTCAAATTGGTTTTGAACATTAATTAAGATAAGGTGGATTATGAATATATCATTAATTTCGCCAGATATTCATGCATCTTAACTGATAACACATGGATGTGATTATGGATTCCAAATATAGATCTGTAGAAAAAATTATCATAAAAGATGAAATTATTATATGTCTCATCATTTGAAAAAAATATGGTATTAAAAATTATAATTAAAAATCAATCTTTTATTAATTTGTTTTAACATAGATTATTACATAGCATTGCATGTAAAATTATGATTCAAGTATTCAAATCACCAACCTTGAATTAAAAGAATTAAGAGCATCGGCTTAACTTAGAAAAGTCGAGAGATTTGTTTCAATTAAAACGTCGACGTTTTAATTATGAAACAGCACCGGAACAACAGTTTCGAAACAGGTGATCAGATGCTCATTCTAAGTCATGTATCATGTCATTGTCTAAAGGTAGAATAAGTTAGACTAGATAATATTAGTTCAATAGTTTTTCCAGGACATCAACATCAGCTTGCTGTAACGAGTACGAAGCCATATTTCTTTATTCATGCTGATCAAAATTCCACATGATCCAAGAACATGAAGACATATGATAATTCAGAAACTTTCTTGTTAAATCCGCTTCATGATAATCTCAAAGAAGTTTATCCCTTAAGTTTTTGGTGATTATTGGTCTGCACACATCGGTAGGTAACTAAGAAGACTAGCATAATTCAGCTCTACCCTCCATATTCTCCATCTCCAACTTCATGGCATCAAGCAGTTCCTCAGAAGTTTGCAACACAGACACAGACAAATCACAAACTCAGTCCCAGTCAACCTCATGGATTGAGAAACTACCGCGTGAAGTTTACTTTGATGTTCTCTCAAGACTGCCCTTCTCATCACTCCTCGAAAGCAAACTTGTATCCAAGCGTTGGCATGCATCAGTGAAAGATCCAGGTTTCGGTAACGTGCACGTCGTGCGAGCATCTGAGAACAATCTCTGCGTTTTGTTCTTCTTTGACTGGCCAACAAGCAAGCTTTACCTCGTAAACTTCGACCAGAGGAAGAATGGTGGTGCTTTGGAGACTGCAAAGATCCTTAAGAACCCCTTTGGGCCTGCATTACCTGACTTTGAGTTGGTTGGCTCTTGCAATGGATTGATATGTCTCTACAACACCGAATCTGATGATCAACTCTTCGTATATAATCCCTTTGCTACTGGCTATAGGATGCTTCCTAGAATGAATACTCATTCAGATTCAAGAGTTTCAAGGGTGGTTTTCGGATTCGGGTTTCATCCAAAGACCAAGGAGTACAAGGTGATAAGGATAGTTTACTATGCACAATTCAATTATGACTTTGCTGGGGCTGTCCCCGAGGCTTTTGTGCTTAGTTTCAGCAATCCCACATGGAGAAACATTGGAAGAATACCTCATATGCTCATGGGCCCAACATCAGAGGCACTTGTTAATGGAAAGCTACATTGGCTCGCTATACAAGGAGAAACAAGTTACAGAGATATAGTATCATTTGACATTGAAACAGAAGAGTTTCAATTAGTTCCACAACCAGACTATGACCTTGTGAACCCCAGAGATATTCAACTTGTAACTTTACGTGGATGCCTTTCGTTAGTTGTTGCAAATGAGATATGGGTGACGAAGACTTACAACGTGCCGGCCTCATGGAGCAAAGAAATTATAATTGGTGATTATGTGCCTCCAAGCTATAGGTTGGACATGGCTCCTCCTTTCCGACGTAAAAAGAATGGCTATCAAGGAAAAGCTTTGAGAGTCTTGTGTGCTTTGGAAAATGGAGAAATTTTATACCAGTATCACAGGAGATGCCTGGTGTCTTACAATCCAGTTTCTCAGGAATTCAAGGATCATAACGTCCAGGGGCTCCCGATTGAATTCCAAGCGATCGTTCATGCGAGCAGCGTTATTTCAGTCAACACAGTCCTAGGAGGGGCATAAATGGTAGAAAGCAATGTCTCAGTAGAAGTACTTGTGGAATAACCTCCCATCTCTGTTTTTAAATATTTGATGATCAGGTCTGTTCATGATCTAGTAATAGTGATGAACACAAGCTTTTTTTCTTCTTTTGTACTCATGAAATTGGTTCTTCTGTAGAGAACATGAAGAACCAATTTCTCCTTTCTTTTTTCAGTCTCTATACTCCTGTTTCAAATTATAGAGAAACATCGTGCAATCTACAAGAAAATTGAATCAAACTTATCTTTTAAGTTCAGGCCAAAGAGGCCAATCAAATTTGAAATTGCAAACCAAAGACAAGAGTTCATCTCTTCAATTGCAATCATCACCATGAGAACTATTATACAGCAGTGATGTCTCAATTATTAATTGCAATCATACACACAATCAATAAACATACTTTAGCACTTATTTTTGAGTCGCAAACTAAATGCATACAAGCTTATAAGAACTTGCTTCAGTTTCTCCTTAACCTCTGGATCAATCAAATTGCCATCACTATCAAATTTTGGTGGAGGTGCAAACGCATTCAGGAAGAATTCGGGCTTGTTGATGAAATGAAGGTCAAGATAAACACCAATTTGGCGAAGATGATACTGTGATCGTCCACCACCAAAGCCACCTCCCGCACTTACTATAGCAGCAGGTTTATCTGCCCAACAATTTGGTGGTCGAGATGCCCAATCGATCGCATTCTTCAAAGGAGCTAAAAATTGAATGAAAAAGAACATCAAAGTACATGAAGTAACTTCACTGAACCTAGTAGGAACTATTACCAAGTAACACCAAAGTTTTTTCACTTCTTAGATATTTAGTTTTAAGTGTGATAGTTTAGTGTACGATTCCTAAATCTAAACCTGAAAAACTTATCTATCTAGATCAATTGCTAGAAGGCAATTTCTCAGTTTTTGGCTACATCTTCATTGCCAGTAGGCACAGGGACATACTTTCTGAATTTCAGGATATGGCTGCTATACCCTATCATATATGAACATACTTTGACACCCAACTTCTAATTCACAGCATCTGCAATACCAAAAAAATTGCATTTTGTTGCTAACCAAAATTTCTTACACGATTTGGGCACTAAACGGTCAAAATTTTAATGAGTATTTTACGGCAAAATCATGCTTATGTCTTCCCAAGATTTCCAAGAACCTACCTTTGACTATAAAATGAGTGCATTTATCAGCTAATAATAACAATATAGCAGCTTTCTAATAGAGATTCCTCTGTATCTGCATTCGCTCGACAGGGGAGACCGCTATATGATGTATAATCCGAGTCTAATTAGTCTATAGTTAACAGGAAAATGACCGTACTCGTGGCTTTGTACCAAGTGTATATACAAATATGAAGATAGATCATAAAGTAAAAGACTACCAGTAACAGAGTAATTGTACTCGGGAGACGCGAAGAGGACACTGTCAGCTTCAAGAATCCTTTTCCTGAAAGCTTCAACAACTGGTGGAAATGTACCCCCAACTTCAAGATCCGTATTCAACATTGGCAACGGAGATATATCTATGTCTTGAATTTGCAGACCCCGTACTGAATCTTTGCTCAGTTCAATCGCTGCAAGAAGCACACCAAACCCACATACCGAATCAACACTCACAGAATAAGTAAAGATACCAATTTTATTAACCACATATTTAACCACCCATTGACAGAACCCCAAAACAAAGTTTCAATCTCTAGCTTCAGGGACATTTTAGGTGTTCAAAATACATCAAAAGAAAGATCAAAGACGCAGTCTTTACACATTCATGAGACGGCTTCTGAGGAGGAAAGGTACCAGAGCGAAGGAGGCCATGGTTGAAAGAGCCTTTGCGAAGAGACCCACAAAGGGCTGCCACTTTGATCACCGGTTTTACGGCTAGCCCCTCCATATTCTCTTGTGCTTGGACTCTGCAGTTTGATGGGATACAAGGTGGTGTTAGAGAAGGGAACAGATCCTTAATCCTGTGCCATCCATCTTCGTTCACACATACATATCCTCCGATTAATCATTTTCTATTCTATTCCATTAAATTACATATATATTTATATGAGTTCGAAATAAATATGCGGATGAAGTGTTTGGATAAAAGTGAGTAGAATAGGGTTGGCAAAGAGCGGAACAGAGGATCTTCCCCGTAAGAGAATGAATTTGGTTATATATACGAGACAAAAGTACAGGACGACCAGACTGGTCCCACTACACATCCCTGAATCGTTTGTTAAAAGTTAAAACATAAAAGAATTTATTATCAAAAAGGACAAAAAAGTTTGAATCTTTTATTGTCCGTCATTGATCTTTTTTTCTGTTGTTTGATTAAACTCTTAAACACATTAGGCTGAAATGTAGCTACAAATTAAAGATAGATAACACAAGAGGTTACATTTGACTTTACTTGATACTATACTTGTTCTAGTTAGTTCAACAACAGTACCAAGTTCAATAGTTACGATTAATAACGTAAATAAACTGTATAAATTCATGATTGCAATATTACAGAAAAACACAATTATGACTTTGCTAATGTTTATTATGGTCGTGTTCACATCTTCATTTCATGGTTTTGATCAATATAGTCTTCTCCGCCTTGATTTTCTGTTAATAGCTCAAGATTAGACACTAAATTGGAACATTTTCCCCTGAAGTCAGGCAATCAAATCAAAAGGTAAGAAAAAAGTAGATATACGTGATTAATGTTTCACTTTTTGTGACTTTCGAGAAAGTACGAACATTATTGCGTTATAGATCCAATCCAACCTAAAAATAAACAACTGAAATGATGATAAACTTGGAGATTTTTGAGTTATTTCTTTCCCGTAATTGTCAGAAACTATAAATGAGTGGTTTACTAGTTATAACAGAAGCGCATTTGTACACAAGTGTAACGCCAAACCAAGTAAAGAACCAAACTTTTCTGCCAAAAACGGGCACTGGACGAAAGAGACACTGGAAAGCAAAGAACTTTCTTTCTTGTCTCCGATCAAAACTCAAGATTTTCGAAGAAAACTAGGAAAGCTGTCTTCGTTTCTCTGTTCCCGACGTCACGGTACATCCCATGTTTCTGTTTCTCTCTCTGCCACCTTCTTTCTATCATCTTTGATATATACATATCTATAATCCTTCAAGGCTGTGAATGTGAGTGTATTTCGTCATTTGAATGCTGAAGCTTCTAGCTGTATTCAATGTCTAGAACCGTACATTGGCTCTTTTTGTGTGTGATGTGTGTTTTCTAATCGCATCTGCGAAGCAAGCCCCCGCTTACCAGTTTTCATATCTCTGGTTTTCATTCTTTTTGAACGTGTTGGTCAGTGTCTTGGCAACCCCATTTCCGTTTTCAAGGTTCCATCTTTTTCCTGGAATTTTCTTTCATTTCATGGTACGTTTGTTTGGGAATTGATTTTTCTGTTTCTTGGTGTTGTTGTTGCTGTGGTTGACCCTTCAATCATTTTTTCTTTCTCTTCCTCTTGTACTTCTTTACTTATTTTTTTCTCTCTGCACATGAAGTGAACAGACTGCGATTGTTACAAGTTTGTCTTTTTCTTTACTTTCTTTGGTAAGGTGTGAAACTTTTTCATTGATTTGACATGTTCACAGTGTTCTTAATCGCGTTGTTATTTAAAATTATGAATACTTGTGCAGCTTTCATTGAATTTTCTGTTAATATGGCTGTTGAATTGGATTCCTTTGATCCAATACTTGGATGTGAAATTGAACAAAATTTCCCTTTTCTTTTCTTGTTTCCTTTTAGTTTCTGGAAATGATTTTTTTTAATAAAACTACAATAGCATCTTGCATCTTTACAGAGTAGATTGCAGGGTTTTGAAATAACTGTAGTTTCTTGTTAATTTGGAGTTATCTGAATTGGCATTGGTTGAAGATTATCTGCATTGATTTTACTGATTCAACACCAGAGATTATATTTATCTGGATATTGCCTAATGGTAAGCTGGAAGTCTATATTTTTATCATTTAAATCCAGCATCTAGCATTGAATCCATGAATGTTGTTCTGGGATGAAATGGCTCATCATTTATTCTTATAGGGTGACTTGCAGATAGGATATTCAAGGAAACTCGGAGAATCTGATCAATCAATATTTGGTAAGGGACAGAATAATGGGACGAGGCTCACCGTTTCTGCTGATTCTCTTGGCTCTCGGTTTTTTCTTTGCTACCTACAACTTGGTCACCATGATAATGCACAACAGAGCTAGGATGCATGATAATACTGACATAGAGATGTGGATTGATCCCATTGTTGAAATGCCTCAACATGCAAAAGAACCAAAGAAACTCAAAATGCCCTTCCATGTGGCCTTAACAGCAACTGATGCTGCATATAGCAAGTGGCAATGTCGCATTATGTACTACTGGTATAAGAAGAAGAAAGACCTTTACGGGTCTGATATGGGAGGATTTACACGAATTTTGCACTCAGGAAAACCAGACGACTTGATGGATGAGATTCCTACTTTTGTTGTTGATCCTCTTCCAGCAGGCATGGACAAGGTGAATTCCCCTTTGCTCTTTTTCTTTTACTTGTTAATCCAAGGATTTTCTGCAGTACGACTTATTCTTCGCCAAGAAGTCTTAGGCCAACTGATTTGGAATGTCTAGTTTCCTAAAAGGAGTGATTGACTTGTGAGCACTCAGGAAATTGCTAATCGTGTTCCCAATTGCAACTGAATTATGGAGTCTACTCATGGTTGCTTATTATGTGATTCACATGTTTTTCAGTACTTCTACATTATTTATAAATTTGTTGAATGAGCTTAGCTTCATGATGTTTCCTCTGACATGAAACCAGGGATATGTTGTCCTAAACAGACCTTATGCTTTTGTTCAATGGCTCGAAAGGGCTAATATTGAGGAAGAGTGAGTTTTTCGATTTTAAATGATCTAGATTTTGACACTTATTTCACTTCCATTCTTTATTAAAACTTCTGCAAATGTTAACGTTTGCAGATTCATACTTATGGCAGAACCTGATCATATATTTCTAGGACCCCTTCCAAATTTGGCACATGGGATTCATCCAGCTGCTTTCCACTTTTTCTACATCAAACCTGCTGAAAATGAAAAAATCATAAGAAAATATTTTCCATCGGAGAATGGTCCGGTGACGGATGTCGATCCTATTGGCAATTCTCCTGTTATAATCAAGAAGGTAAAAACTCTTCTGATTCCATTACCATGCCTTCATAAATTTAAAATTTCTTCTGATTATGTGACCAATAAATTGGTCTGGTGCAATTGAACTTATCCTACTTGTCATCCTCATTTCTGTTATTGTTCGACGCAATTTATTTCTTGTTCTGTTTCTTGTATCCATAGTTGTCTGCCACAACTTGTTCTTCTTGATTGAAGATTTACTAGTTAGAAATCTTCTGTTCAGGAATTGCTAGAAAAGATCTCTCCTACATGGATGAATGTTTCGCTGAGTATGAAACATGATCCTGAGACTGACAAAGTTTTTGGATGGGTGCTAGAAATGTATGTGTAGTTGTGTAAGTGTCCATCTACATATTTCAAACTCACTCTAAGGATTTTTTAACACTAATGTTTTCCTTTGAACTAAGGTATGCATATGCTGTTGCATCGGCTTTACATGGCGTCCAACACATTCTTAGGAAGGACTTTATGTTGCAGGTTTGATCGTCACATCTTATGTTTAGTTATCAATATCATATACTTTTTACTTTCTGGTTTTGATTCCATCTTGCCAAAATTTGCAGCCTCCATTTGACGGGGATACTAGGGGGAAGTTTATTCTACATTACACTTATGGAAATGACTTTGACTTGCAGGTAACCTATACTCTTCCATTGTACTCCTGAATTCTTCTCCTTTTAATTAAAATCCTGCATCTGTGACTACTTTCTTAATTTTACCTCATCTCATGTTCAGGGCAATCTTATGTATGGTAAAGTTGGACAGTGGCGGTTTGATAAGAGATCGTATCTACATGGACCTCCACCGAAGAACCTCTCATTGCCTCCTCCAGGTGTTCCTGAAAGTGTGGTACGTCTTAGCAAACCATGAATATGCAGCACTGGTTTTGCAACTTCTTCTAGTTATGCAGAAGATAAATTTCTTTTATTTTTTATTTCTTTTTTTCACAATTCTCTATCGTATTTGATGAGTTCTTTCAATATAATCTGCAGGTCACCCTTATTAAGTTGTTGAATGAAGCTACCGCTAATATTCCCAATTGGGACACCCAATAGATACATCCTGTGGTCATGGTTGATAAAAAGTTGGAACACTCAAATATAGATTCAGGCTGTGCTCATAGTTGAGGAACTCCAAAACCTGATAGATCTTTGGACTTTGATCCAGCTGTTGTTTAGAATGATAGGTGTTTACAGAAGTTCAGGTTCTTATCTCTACTACAAGTATAGAATAATCTTAGGTGAGATTTTGGAATTTACTTATAATTCTCAAAAGGCAATGGCTGTCGATTTTGATCTTGTGACTCTGAAATTAAAGAAAAATACAGAACTATCATAATCAATAGGGTTTATGTTTATTAGTACTTCAGTTCTGATTGTTGAATTAAAGTGTTGTTAACATCCTGGATAAGGTTACTTTTGAGGACCATGCAAGCATAAGAAACATTTTTGACAGGCCATTAGCGTTTTACATGTTATAGAACCACAAGGTCTAGATAAGGGTTTTAAGAATATCCTAAAGGAGATTAAATTTCAGTTAAAAAAATTCCTGACAGGTGAAATCAAACACAGAAAACTGCTGATGATAGAGTGACATCAGAACTTGTAGATAGTTTTTGCACATACGAGTGCTTAATGTGCTGCTGCCGGTCAAAAGAAGAAAGACCCATCACACATGAAAGAAAACACGTGAAGTGACTTTCCTTGGAACCGATGGAAAAAAACAAAAAAGTGTAAAAGGGTTCACAGGGGAAGGATTATTGGGAGGGGAAAGTGAAAAAGCCTGCAAATATCTCTGCTCATTCACGAGTGTGATCCTTTCCATTTCCATTTTCTGTGTCCTTTAACCCTTTTCTGGTTACTTTCCTTTCCCTCTTCAACTTTTTAGTATTTAACTTTTCACTAACAAGTTACTGCAGATTTCCTCTCTCCCAACTAGCTTGGAGCTTCACCTACTGCCATCCATGTCTGTTACCTTCCACATTTCCCCATTTTTACAGTTGGGATCTTCCTTCCGAGTTGTTATGTGTTGGAAAGTTTATGATTTTCTGATAAAATTTTGAAATGAAGAAATCTTTATACAGATTTACGAACAACTCTTGTTCCAAATTGTAATCTGCAGACTAGTCATAAAATCATCCTTGTCAATTCTTGTTCTTTTTCTGGAGATCAAACTACCATGGATCACTAGAGTTCTTTCTTTTCTCCTGATTTCAGGATAAAAAGATTCTAATCAACTTAAACTGTTCAATTCCAAATTCACATAAACATTAGTGCAGTGTCACCGACACCTCAGGCACAGTTTTTATTTTTATTTTATTGTTCCACTCAGAATTATACCCACTCACAAGCTCAGGTCACATGCAATTACGGACACTGGTTCCATGTCAATGTCTTCTCCTACTAATGGACAACCAAAACCAGCTATTGGAGGTGACTTTTAGCAAGAGCTTAGCTTGACTGCACTAGTATGCTTCGTCCCTTTGTGCGCTCACAAGAAGGAGACAAGATTTCCACAATATACGAACAACCCGTAACACTAATCTTGCTTCTTATTCCATCTCCTAGATATTTGCCCTCCAACATCTGCACTTTGTAGCTTAAAGTAAGACTATCAGAGCAAGATCTTACTTTTGATTAGAAAAGCATTATTTCATCAAATGAATCCATTTTAGAAATTGTTTTATATTTGTTCAAGGTGGTTCCTTTTTTGCACCTAAAGAGTGCAACAGCTGATAATATAAATGGAAGTCACAGCCTAGACTCCACCATTGAAGAGTTTATGTAAATGGAAAATGCTGAAAACTAGGAACAAATTTTCATTTTCAGCAAATTTCTTTCGACTGACGGGGTCTATCTAGAACACGTAGTTTACAGTAACAATTTGTACGTTCCACCGATATAAAAAGAACAGGTTCTTTTTTTTTCTCAAGAAGATGACTTTCACGAGAATTCAGTGCAGTTTTCAGTTTTACAGCTACTGAAAGATTTCTTCACTTAAAAATCATCCACTCGACCTTCTTGGGTATCATCTGCAATCTATTTACCGTTCCATTACAAGACGACGACACAACAATAACAATATCCAATATGAATTCCAATTCAAATTCCAGTATGAATTCCATAAGCAGGGTATATCGTTTCAGAAAGATGAGGTAAATCATAAAAGCGCTCAAAAAGTTGTTCAACTTTTGAAATGAATTTGCCAGTGAGGCTTAGCTTCTTCTGCAGAACAAGTGCAGAGACTGTGAGATCAGAAACCTTTATTTGTTCCAATCAAAGAGAATTTCTTGAAAAAAGTGCACAGCTTTGGTAATAAACTATTTATTCCTCCTTGATGTAGCTGGTTGTAATCATTTATTAACTTTCTTTTTTACTATAATCATTTTCTTTAAACATCAAACAGTCGTACTTTTAGCTCGAAGTAATTTATGTAAAACACACAATGTACAGGTTATTACGTGTATCCGACAATCAGAAAAAGATAAAGAAAAGTATGGCCCTCTCAACTTCATTTATCCCCCTTGTCTCCCACCTATTATGTATATCTACACACTGCCTCTTACTTAGTACACAATCCCAAAACCAAACCATTGAATTTGAAGCCGTATTTTCAGTTAAAAAGAGCTATGAAACTCTGTGTCCTCTCTCTATCCTTCTTCTTCTTCCTTTTTCTTTCCATTGCTTATGGTCTTAATGCCAATTGTGACACACAAGACCAAGATTCAACCCTCCAAGTGTTTCACATTTTCAGTCCATGCTCACCTTTTAGGCCATCTAAGGCAATCTCATGGGAGGAGACAGTGATGGAAATGCAGAGAAGTGACCAAGCTAGGCTTCAGTACTTTTCAAGCTTGGTGGCTAAGAAGTCTATTGTGCCCATTGCTTCAGGCAGGCAGACAATACAGAGCCCAACATACATACTCAGGATTCGAATTGGGACCCCTCCACAGACCATGCTCATGGCTATGGACACTAGTAATGATGCTGCTTTGTTGCCTTGCAATGGCTGTCTTGGATGTTCTACAGTCTTCAACTCTGTTAAGTCTACCACCTTCAAAAACCATGCCTGTGGAGCTGCTCAGTGCCATCAGGTACTTATTTGTTGCTACAATCCCTCATTTTGAGTATGTAGATTATAAACAAATGAATCACTTTTGAATGTCCATCAAAATGGTAATTGTGTAATTGCAAAAGGATCATCATTTTCTTGGAATGAAATAAAAAGCTTCATGTCATAATCATGAAGGGTGTGTGGCACTTAGCTAAAAGGTTCACGGGTTAAAAAGATAGCTCAAGATGAGCATAAGAGTGCATGTGACTTACTCTGCAGGTTCCACTGTCAACATGCGGTGGCAGTGTCTGCTCATTTAACATGAGTTACGGCGGGTCCACCATAGCAGCAAACCTCTCACAGGACACTGTCACTCTGGCCACCGACCCTGTTCCTAACTACACCTTCGGCTGCATCCAGAAAACCACCGGCAGTTCAGTGCCTTCACAGGGCCTTTTAGGTCTTGGACGAGGTCCATTGTCACTTCTATCCCAAACCCAAACCCTATATCACTCAACATTCTCGTACTGCTTGCCTAGTTTCAGGTCTCTCAACTTCTCTGGCTCCTTGAGGCTTGGACCAACTGGCCAGCCTCCGAGAATCAAGACCACCCCATTGCTTAAGAACCCCAGAAGATCATCACTTTACTATGTGAACCTGATCGGAATCAAAGTTGGCCGGAAAAAAGTTGACATTCCAGCTAGTGCTCTTGCTTTCAACCCCACAACTGGTGCAGGAACCATCTTTGATTCTGGTAAAGTTTTCTAATTTCTTTTTCCTGCTTAAATTCTTTCTGAAATGGACAGTCAGCTAAAAACAAGCTCAATAGGACAGAGAATTAGTCAAAAAGATTTTGGCCAATAATTCTCCCACTTGGCCATCACTTAAAAGTGACAAGCTTTTTCACTTTTAGGCCATATTCAAGTTCTGGGCAAATTCAGGCTGGGTCCCTTACTCGAAACCTGGTCTAAAGACTGAACTTTTCATTACAAAATTCGACTAAATCGAATTTTACTCATTGATTTTGGAGATTTGAGTCCTGTTCCTGTATTTTTTCTAATAAAGCTCCAAACTTTACGAACAATCTGTTGTTTATCTTCTTCCCCACAGGTACTGTTTACACAAGATTGGTGGCACCTGCCTACACGGCGGTCAGAGATGAGTTCAGGAAACGAGTTGGGAACTTAACGGTGACATCTCTAGGTGGTTTTGACACATGTTACTCTGTACCAATAGTTGCTCCGACCATCACATTTATGTTCTCCGGCTTGAACATGACATTACTGCCAGACAATCTCCTAATCCATAGCACCGCCGGTAGCACCACATGCTTGGCCTTGGCGGCGTCGGAAATCGGAGTTAGTTCAGAGCTAAATGTGATCGCCAACATGCAGCAACAGAACCATAGGGTGCTCATTGACGTGCCCAATTCAAGGCTTGGTGTAGCCCGTGAGCAATGCTCCTAAAAAGAGTTTCTTTACATTTTCTAGTTTCCTAACTGTCTTTGAGTGTTTTGGTGTTTGTGTGTGTTTATTAGATTTGATGTTGTCATGTTTGGTGTCTAAATTATGTAATAAAAGTATTCATCAACTTAATTTCTAGTGTGTATGAGTATGAGTTCTTCAAATATGCAATGTTATTAAAACCGGACCGGACCGGGCGGTCCGACCGAATTTTGTCTGAACCGCCCATGTGTCCGGTTCGGTTTAAATAAAAAACCCCTGAATATAAAAACCGGCCGGTTTAGCGAAGAACCGGCCGGTTTTCTTACGGACCGGTTATTAGATAACCGGCTGTAAACCTAAACAGCTCATTTGCGTTTCACCCCTCTCGCCTCCATCCTCCATCGCACATTTTCGTTTCCATCTTCTCTCCTCAGATGCCTCCATCTCTCTTCGAGTCTTCTCAGATGCCTCCAAAATCAGCTCTATTTCTTCCATCTTCTCCAGATCTGGCCGTCGTCTTTCATCTTTCGTGCATGGTGTTCATCGATGAGATCGATGCGGTAGGCGGAGAGGGGCTGGATACGGGATATGCCCGATGTCGCTGGTAGAGTGAAGACACTTTAGGTGCTTCTTGGATTCTTCCTATTAAAGGTATCAAATTGCAGATTGTAGATTAGTTATATGCTTATAGCTTTGAGTTCTGTTAGCTCAAGTTTTGCGTTTTGTTTTGCAGAACCTAACGAATGAGGCGGCCATTCTTGCGACTTAGGCGTGACCTTAAAGAAATTAGTAAAGACGAGAGATTTGATGCCCTGGAGAGAATTATTGCTACGCGGGAGCTCCAATTTGTGTAGAGTTCTTTTTATTCAAGTTTCTGTTATGAGATAAGGATAAGAATAAGGCAGTGATAGACGATAGTTTTATACTTTATTCAAGTTTGATTGTTATGTGTTATTGTTTCAATATGTTAACAGATAAGGAGATAAAGATCAGTAGTGTTGATTAGTTAGTTTTCTGAAATAGGTAGAACTCCATTTCACTTCAATCTCTGATTTTGATAGTTCGGTTATATATTTGTATTTGGCATTGCTGTATACGTTGGTAGCCTTCATCTCTATTAATTCAAAGACACCGTATTGTTGGCTTCTGTGATCTTGTTTGATGAATCAAGGTAGCTGAGAGCTTTTATTAAGTTACAGGCTGAAAGCTTTTGGTAAGTGAGTATCATTCTGTATTTCTGTTGTGCTTTTACTGTCTACTCTTGGCTTGTTTCTGTTAATTAACTATCTCTCCCTCTTTAACCTGTTGTGTACTTTGAGTTTCAAGAGGAACTACATTTGGAATCAACCTCTGCATCAAAGTGTTTATCTGTTGAGTTTCCTATTCAGTTAATCCATATTCCATGCTTATCATTCCCAAATTGACCCTTTGCTTTGTAGTTGTGGAATTTGTATCACTAATCAAAGGTTCTCTCTTATGATGATATCTCGAATATCTGTTGAGTTGTTAGTTTCTCCCTCTAGTGGATCAAACCCCAAGTGAACATAAGATGTTACTTTGTTTTCAATAGAGCTTACACTGGACAGTCTGGACTTGCTTAACAATTCAGTCTCAATTCGTTAACTGTATTGATTATCCTAGATATGATTATCTGATGTATTCTTGCATGAAATGGCAGGGAGGTAGGCTAGATACATAATACTCTTTGTAGCAAAGAAACCATCTCTTTTACTTGTTGAATTCTCTTCTCATTCTCTTTTAGGTCGATCACCTGCCTTTAGGTTAGAAAGGTTGCACTATAACCAGCTGACGTCGGCATGCAATGGTCTTGCAATGTGTATACTGACTTGACTTGGCCTGAATCAAAGCTTAATGTTGATACATCTAAATATAATCTTTAATTGCTTATTATCTCTAATGGAAAAGTATATACCTTTCCATCAACCTTCAATGCCCTACATTATTCCACCGCTTTCTATTTGATCAAATTTACTTTTTTATAGTATTGTCATTGTTATCTTTTAATTACAATGATAATTTTGCTTGATAGTTTTGTCTAATACAAGGATAAGTCACTAGCTTAAGCTTATTTATGTTGAACTTTTTAAAGACAACTTCGGCATATTTTGAATAATTAATGAATATGAAATCTTTAACTTAATCTCTATGCTAAGAAAGTCTGCACTTTTCAAAATTAAACATTTTAAATTCAACTTTATTTTTTTTAATGAATTCGTATATTTCGCCACCAATAATTAACAATTCATCTACGTATAAGAACACAATCAACTTTGAATATTTGTTTTCAAGTAACACGAGAGTAGCTTTAATCAAATTTAGAAATTAATGTTGCCAATAACTTTATAATGTCATGCCTAACAACTAGTACAAACATTTCAAAGTAATCAACTCCATGTTATTAAAGATACCCTTTTAGAATTGTAATAAAAGGTAATTGTCTAAACTATTTTTCAATTGATGTTCTTATATTTGTTTTCAAAACACAAAGAGAGTACCTTCAATTAAATTTAGAAGCTAATGTTATCAATAACTTTATAATATACTCCTTACTACATCTATAACATATGTTGGTCTTTTTAATCCATTCTGCCGCTATTGGTTTTAATCCATTCATTGCTTTATTGGTCTTCTTTATTACAATTGATAAATGAGAATTATTTAGGTTGTATACTTTTGCCCCGATGATAGTATACCCAATTAATTTTTTACTTTTAGATTAAATCATAATGGAAAATATGGAATCATCCTCTACTGTGGTAAGTCCGATCCAAAGATGGAATTATTTTCTTCCTCTCAAGCATCCGATGGGAATGTCCAATATAACTGTATGTTTTGTGGTAGAATATTTAAAGGGGAGGAATTTTTAGAATGAAAGAACATCTTGCTGGTGTTAAGGGTAATATTGCTCCTTGCAAAAAAGTGCCACTTGATGTGCGTGATATGATTGGAAAATATTTACAGAACAAGTAAAAAGAAAAGGAAGATAAAGAGGCTCATGATATATCTTTTGGAGATGATGAAACACCACAAGCATTAGATAAAGGAAAAGAAAAGCTACTATCGACATAGATTCATATTTTTCTCCAAGAACTACTCCTGGTTCTCAACCTAGTCTAAAAAGCTTGATGGTTGATAAGGATGTTATTTTGAGATGTAAAAGAGCATGGGCTAGATGGTTCTATCATTCATGTATTCCTTTAAATGCTTTAAATTCACCATATTTTCAAGAAGCAATTGATGCTACAACAATGAATAGGCCCAGGATTTAAGGCACCATCTTATTATGAGTCGTGTGCCTTTGCTTCAAGATTTAAAAAGGAATGTCGATTAATTGTGGATACATATAAATCTAGTTGGGAATCAACGGATGCACTATTATGGCGGATGGGTGGGTGATCAAAGACAAAGAACCTTGATTAATTTCTTGGTTTATTGTAATATGGGAACAACTTTTATCAAGTCTGTTGATGCTTCCGACACGGTAAAAGTGCCAATGCTTTATCCGAATTATTCTCGAAATTGTCGAGTGGGTTGGACCAAAGAATGTTGTGCATTTTGTAATGAGATAATGCACTAATTATGTATTAGCCGGGCACTTATTACAATCAAAGTATGGGCATATTTATTGGTCTCCATGTGCTGCTCATTGTATGAATCTTATTTTAAAAGATATTGGTGGTATGAATCATATTTCTAGTCTTGCTTCACGCGCATCTAAGATTACAATTTTTGTGTATAATCATGTCACATTTTGTCTTGGTTAAGAAAGCAAGAAGATTGGGTTGAGATCGATGCGTCCTGCCGCTACTGTGTTTGTAACTACATTTATTACTTTGAAAAGTGTTTATCAACATAAGCACCAACTTCAAAATTTGGTGACAAGTAAACACTTTTCAAGTCATAAATTATCAAAGAGTGAAAAAGGAAAGGAAGTTTGTGCTATTATTCTAGATAATAAATTTTGGGATGCTTGCTTGATCATTGTGGAGATTGTGGCTCCGCTTATAAGGCTGTTGAGGATTGTTGACTCAGATGAGAAGCCATCTTTGGGGTATATATATGATGGTATGGATAGAGCTCGCAAAACAATTATAGATCTTTTTAAAGGGAAGGAGAGATTATACAAGCCTTATATAGATATTATTGATCGACGATGGGATAAGCATCTTACTCAAAGGATCCACTTAGCAGCTTATTTTCTCAATCCTTATTGCTTATACAGTGGAGAAGTACATACAAGTAATATTATGGGAGGTTTGTTTGATGTGATTGAATGCAAAGGTATTTTCTCAGTGAAGAGCAATCATGCGATAAATGAAATTAAATTGTATCGTGAAGGTTTAGAGTTTTGCTAGATCATCAAGAAAGAGGCGACGATGAAAAAATGCAGCGTGTAAGTTTTATACTTTTAAATTTTAATTCATTAATATATATTTTATCATAACTATTAATTTAAAATGCGATGAGTGGTGGAGATTATTCGGTGATGATGCTCCAACATTGAGAAAACTCGCTATTAGGGTACTCAATCAAACAACTTTCTCAGATCAGGTTGTGAACGTAATTGGAGTGTTTTGAACGTATTCATACAAAGAAACGAAATCGTTTGGAACATCAAAGACTTAATGACCTTGTTTACGTTACTTATAATCTGCGAATGAAGAATGTATTTTATATTTTGTTTTATTTCAATAATTTAATTTTGTTATTAACTTTATAATTGCTCTATTATGTGTTCGTAGCGCTTAATAAGAAGAGAACGTATGATCCAATTGATATTGATTGCATTGAACATACCGATTTTGGATCGAAGAAGAAGAACCATCGCCTGATCTTGATTATAATGAACTTGAAAGAACCATTTATGAAGAACATGCATTCGTCACAACAAATGAATTAAAAACATCTACGATGGTCATTCACATCTTATTTTGATTATGTTTAAGTTAAAATTATATCTTGTATTACAAGTTTACAATTGAGAATAATTTCATACGTTACTAATTTGTAATTTATTTTAATGCAGTAGAAGAAGTGGATGCAAATACTTTGGATGAAAGCGTAGTTTATGAATCTTTAAATAGCGTTGGAGAATTTGGAGCTTTTGACGATGATGAGACGCAACCTCCTTCAGAAATACAATTTTCTCTTAAATGTTATTTTAAGTTTTATATTGGACTCATATTTATTTATTTTAGTTCATTAGATAATAATAAACATTGGTGTATTTTCATTTCAATAAAATATTTTATTTTATTTATTCTTATAAAATTTTCATCTTATTTATTATATTAGGTTTGATAGCGGTTCACTACCGGTTGAACCTCTAAACCTTAAACCTTTCCTTCGACCGGTTCGATGTCCGGTCCGGTTTTTAAAACATTGCAAATATGTCTCTTATCTCCTTCTTTTTCTCTATGTTAAGTCCTTTTTTAAATAATTTCTGAAAAAAAAAGAATGCCTTTTAACACTTAAAATTAAATGAATTATTCAATAAGTCCATAATTCAAAATTAATACAATTAAGTAAACTTTTTTCACATGTAATTAACTTTGAATCATGAGGTCTATACTATCTCTTTTAGACAATCATGATTGATTCAACACTTCTAACTCATAGAGCTTTTTCTGATTGGATGTTACTTTTTATTTTGATAATTAGAAGATGGTGAATGAAAATAAATAAATATATAAATGATACATTTTAAATAATAATTAAGTTGACTTTAAGTTATTAATTCATCAAATTATTTAATTAAAATACGATATTTATAAAAATCTCTTTTATATATTTTTCCTTTTATATAACAATTAAGATTAGTAAATTTGAGTTTAAATTTAAATAAAATTTATCAAATATAGCACAAACAAGTTTGAGTAAGAAAATTTAAATTTGAGTTTGGTTAAAATTTAGAATTGTTCTAAATAATTCAAACTTATTTATCATATCTTTTTTTTTTGAGTTTGGTCGAAAGCTCTAAAAGAAATAGAGGAAATTTTATTAAAAAGGTAGAAAATTTTATTTTTAACATAAATTTAAACTTAATAAAATGAATTTTATTAGTAAATTTAAACTAATTTATCATTCTTAATTTCAGGAAAATTGAATAATTCAATTATTGGACCCTAATGAAAGTATTTGTTGTTTTGTCTACCTTAAAAAAAGGAAAAGAAAAACTTGAAATGTGGATATTCTAAATTAAATACCAAGTTATAATATGTGTAGCGTTTAAGCCCAACAAGGCAAAGGGTTTTAGCTGAATTTAAGGTTTATCATCCACAAACTGCTCTGTTTTGCCCCTTTAAACTAATTGTCCTCAAAACCCAAAATCCCAACTGGGCAAAACTTCATCTTTCTGGAGCGTCCTGCTCACTCAGGTACTTGTTCGTAGTTTCCAGACAAAACTTCATCTTTGTGGAGTGTCCTGCTCACTCAGGTACTTGTTCGTAGTTTCCAGACATCGACTTCCTTCATTGATACTGGGAATTTATGCTGGTGGATTGATTGGGTTGTCTTTGTGTGATGGTTGGTTCTGTTCTTCAACTGCATCGCTCATTTTCTGTTTTTCTGTGAATTACATTGAGTTGGGTTATATGGCTTCCGTGTTCCTGTGTCTTTCATTGCTGTGTTCTGTATCCAAGACTCGATTTTTATTCAGTTTTCTTGATCACTGCATCTGGTTAACAGAATTCAAATGAAGAAGAAACTGAGAGCATGATTCTGAGAAGAGCTTTTGCATCGAGGTCCAATCTTGCTTCTGCTTCCCTTGTTCCAAAAAGAGCCTGTCTTTGTGGGTTTTCCCTTGAACAGCCTTTTGGCTGCAAAAGGGGGTTCACTATTTCTCGGAATTTGTGGAGGACAGGTGAGTTTAAGAAATATGTTTCTGAGAAGTGTAGCAATCTCGATGATGCTTTACGTCTGTTCAGTAAGATGGTTTCTTCACGGCCTCCACATTCAATTATTAGCTTCACTATGCTTTTTGTGGAAGTTGCAAGAATGAAATACTATTCAGCTGTTATTTCTTTATCCAAACAAGTAGAGGAGTTGGGGATTAAGCATGACATTTACAGTCTGAACGTCTTAATTGGTTGTTTCTGCCAGTTGCGTCAAGTGAATTTTGGTTTTTCTTTGTTGGGGAAAGCATTAAAACTCGGTTACGAGCCTAGTTCCATGATTTTAAATTCTCTTATGAATGGCCTTATTGAAGAAGGTAAACACTTCCAAACGATAAGCCTCCTTGACGAGATGGTGAATAAAGGGTACCAACCTGACTTGGTTACTTATAGCACCATCATAAAAGGCCTCTGTAAGTCAGGCAACATAGGAACAGCCATTCAATTGTTGAAGAAGATTAGCCAACATGGTTGTAAGCCAGATGTAGTGGTATATAGCACGATTATAAATAGCCTTTGCAAGGAGAGGCAAATAACTCAAGCTATGGAACTTTTCGGTGAAATGTTGGGTAAAGACATTCGTCCAACAATTGTTACCTATAATGCTTTGATACAAGGATATTGCTTGCGGAGTCAAATGGATGACGCAATTAAAGTATTCCGAATGATGGTTAGTCAAGGTTATGTACCAAATATTGTAAATTATAACACCTTGATATTTGGATATTGCCAAATTGATAGAATGGATGAAGTAATGACGCTTTTCCAGGAGATGAATCAGAGAAGAATCTTTCCTGATGTTGTTACATATACTTGTATTATTAGTGGCTTGTTCCGTGTTGGAAAACCTGTTGTTGCATTGCAGGTTTTTTATCAGATGCAACAGTTTGGGCGAACTCCAGATTCGACTACTTATTCAGTATTGCTGAATGGCTTGTGTTTACATGGTCTTTTTCACGATTTAGACAGAATATATCAACTGATGCAGGATTCTGGTATAAAGCCTGATATTGTAACCTATAGTATATTAATCAATGCAATGTGTAAAAGTGGGAGGCTTAGTGCTGCAAGAGAATTATTTTATAGTCTCTCCATCGAGGGGCTGCAACCCGACATCAAGATGTATACAACAATGATTAATGGACTATGTACTGAGGGGTTGCTTGGTGAAGCATACCAGATGTTCAGAAAGATGGAAGAGGCTGGTTACTCACTAGATAGTGTTGCTTACAATGTAATCATTAAGGGTTATTTACAAAAAAATGATATGCATATGTCTACCTTTCTGCTTCATGAAATGCTCGATAAGAAACATTCAGCAGATGCATCTACTTCAACCTTGTTGGCCGATTCGTTATTGAAGCAGTTTGTGATCAATTAGGTTCGAGAATTCAAGGAGTTGCTATGATTTGAGTATGTCCCTATGCCATGAGGAGCAAGGAGATGCCTGTTACAAGAGTTTTTCCCTAGTCTCCATCCAATTTTAAGGTGAAGAGAACTGAAGCTGTAAAGCTGTAAAGTTTGAAGTTCTTCTCTTTGTGCAGTCTACTTCTGTGTATTCAGTTCACATTCTATTGATACTTAATAGTACCACTAATTTCACCGTCCTGTGACTTCACTTATTTCAGGTGAATATGTACTTATTTCAGGTGAATATGTATTCTGTTCCAGGAACTTGTGATTAATGGATATTAAGAGCGATGAAGTTTATGAACTGATGGAAAACTTTGTTGATTTCGTGCTTTGAGCCTAGCATTTGGAGATTTCTTCGTTAAGTTGAATTGATCATGATTTATCTTCGGTTATAGTGTTGAATCGTTACATCTTGTCAATGCTCACAAGTCACAAATTATTTTAGTTAGCATTGTAGCAGCCTGTACTCTATTAGAAACTGGTACGTTGGCATCAACTTTCACTTAAGGCTTAAGGTTTTGGTTATTATTCTAGTGGCTACAATATGCCGTAATTTGATGTCATTCCCCTCTGGGAAAGGAAAGGGTTAGCTAGAGAATGGAGTATTTAGATTGGTGATCACATGCGAATTTAACTACATCATCAGTTCTGAGCTATTATATGTGTAATTATGTATGTCTTAATGTTTCTCTACAAGTTTTCAGTTCCATCAAGAGGCTTGAACCTTTCTATTATTTTGATAATCTTCTGTTGATTTGTTTGAAGTGTTTCTGTCTCGTGTGTATCAAACATAACTGACAATGACGTTATTGTTTGCCAAACTGAGCAGGAAAGTTACCAGGCATCAGATAACATCTGCAAAACAGTTTCTGGGCTACCAATATGATGCCGAATATGTCAAAATCTCATACAAGACTCAAATGCTGGTGAACCACTGCAGACATAAGTAGAAGACGATGGCAATCGTGCAAACCCCCTCCTCTTAGACGAAGAAAGTGGCGGCATGAACAGAGAATATTTGAAGAAGTGAAGACTAAGTGCATTTAAAAAGACTCAGTTACACGCACAATGCAGATACCAATGAACAGAACCATCTTTGCGAAGGGTGGCAATAGGCCGAGCTAGGTCCAGGCCCAGGCATTCGATGGCTGGCCCGAGCATAGGCTCGGGACCAAAATTTCCAGCTTGAGCCCGGTCAGACTAGAATATTAGAACCCGGTGAAATGTATTTTGCTCCATTAATTTTGGACTAGATTAATTGAATTTTTTGTGATTGGTTGATATCTAAAAAAATTATCAAACTTGAATTTGATCGAACCTAAATACGATTTTTGATAAAATTTTCTAATTTAGTCTCATAACCCATAAGTTAAAAAAAATTTGATAGTATCATGAACAATGAAGGACTTCTTATAAAATTTTAGTTTAATTTTAATTTATTTACTATAAATTAAAATGATATTATTTTAATATAGATTTTGGTCAGAATTGCCATTTCTGTTCAGGAAGTCCGACTGGCGAATTATGATAACCCAGAATCCAAACATCCGGCAATTGTTCAGTCTCTCATCCCCAGGAGTCTTCTGCTAAGTTTCTTCCAAAACCTCACTGAAAGTTGCAAACTTTGCCACTCGTACTCGCTTCTCCTCCTCTTCTCTCGTTCTAAATGGCTCTGCCGCAAGCCTATACCTCTTCACGAATCACAACCATGTCACCTCTGTTCACCTCACGGGCTTCACTACCTCTGGTATCAACACGAATGTCTTCCTTTTGCGTTACTCAATGGTCCTTGACAACCCATCAAGAGAAATCTATCTTCTCTTCGACTCGGGACACGAAAAACAGACCCTTTTCAGTTCCAATGCATCCAAGAAGATTACTTTGCAGACCCCCTCAAGGAAAGTACGTCAGAGAAGACTACCTTGTGGTATGCCTCTTCCCATTTCTCCTGTCAACATTTTTCGGGTTTTCCTTTGTGGTGGATGGTTTTTATAAATTGGATTCATGGTTTCTAAGTTTTCATCTTTCACTTGTGTTCTCCAATATTTTGAGCTTATTGATTGTTGCTTGTTCTTGATGGATAGAAAAAGTTATCAGCACAGGAGATACAGGAGCTGGTAAGGGGAGAAAGGACAGTGCCTCTTATTATTGATTTCTATGCCACATGGTGTGGACCGTGTATTTTGATGGCCCAAGAACTCGAAATGGTACATCTCTGTTGTAGTTGATGCATCTCGTTAACGTTTTCCTGCTACATTGTGCAATTTTTGTGTTCAATGTGCTAGTAACTGTGAACTGCTGGATACTTTTGAGGTGATGGGGTGGAATTTTCTTGTCTTTCTCGTTTTAAGAATCTGTGGTTGATGAATATAGAAGCAGCATTCAACTAGTCTCTTTGATTATGAATATATCCCTCATCTTTATAAACTACAGTCACCAAGTACGAGGGTTTCAACACCCTTTTAGTTTTTGAATCAAATAGTCCATTTTATTTCCTGATAGTTAGTATTTGTCGGAATGAAAACAGATCATGGGAGTGAGGCCGATCATGAAAGGAAAAGGAATCTTATCAGAAAATTTAGAGCTATTTGGTACAATTGCGGTGTTCACTTGTTACATTCCATCAGTGTTTGCTTGATGCAATTCTGTTCTGAAGAGGATTTCTCATACCCCATTATGGTTCAGACATCCTTTGCAAACCTAAGCTCTCCGTCAAATTATAAAGTTACAATCTTTTTCTTTGATTCCTTCCTACAGATTACTAGCCTATTTTCAATCCTAAGGTGTCGTGCTTACTTTCAATTGCGATCCGCTTGGATAGGCATTTTGGTGGCATGGCCCGTGAAGTGTCATTGTGGTCCATTACAGTTCCGATACGATAGAAATTGAACTGAGATCTTGATATACTTTTAAGAGTATCACATGCTAATGAAATCCCACAGAGGTTATATGAGGGATCAGATGCCTAGTATTTCAGCTTACACCATTCTACACAATGAGCTCTGTAGCTTGCGGCTGGACCAGACCTATTTAGCGAATTAACTTTCCCTTTATTTCTTTATGTTTTTGGGATCTGAGACCTTGTTAATTCTGTTAAAGTCTTTTATGCACAAAATTGCAGCTTCCGTTAAAGAACATGGCTTCCAGATTGTATACTTTGCTTGAATAGAAGAAGCTCCTTATGATGAGTATAATGTTAGTGGAATTGATATATGCCTATAATTTACCTATAAACTTTCAGCTTGCAGTTGAATATGAGAGCAACTTAACAATTGTTAAGGTTGATACCGATGACGAATACGAATTTGCACGTGACATGCAGGTATTTTCCAAAACAAACACCTATGTCTTTCCCCACACCTTCTCTAAATTTGGTTGGCTTACTTTCAATTGTTCTCAAGATTTTTTTTGGCTAAGCACGTTATATCCATTTGCTTAAATTTTGTTGTCACTTCAATTGCATTCTAACCTATTCTCTTGATGAAACTTTCTCTATCAAAACTTACTAAATATGGGCCGGCCATCTTTTCATTTCCCATACATTTAGAACAGTATACTATTGCTGCAAGTGAATCAATGAGTTTTTTTGTTTTTATTTTTTTCCTGAGAAGTTGGTTTCATGGGCTTGAATTTCTCAGGTTCGAGGTTTGCCAACACTTTACTTCATCAGTCCTGATCCAAATAAGGATGCAATTCGGACTGAAGGGCTCATTCCAATTCAGATGATGCGAGATATTGTTGACAAACAAATGTAATACAAGGTAAAGATGAACAATGTAACAAGAGTTCAGCCATTCCAAGTGTTCTGAGTGTGTTGTATTCTGAAATCTGCTGTGACCTTCTTGTAGAAATAGGGGCAGTTTTTGTATTTTAACACCACATTCATGTATTTTTTTTCTTCTCCCTTAAAAGACCAGACTTATCTAGTAGGTAGTTGTACTTTTTGGTCATGCCCAATATAAAGGCAACATCTTCATTCTTCTTGTTCTTGTTCTTTTTTCACCGGTTTCATCTGTTGTATAACCTGCCTCGTACTTTGTGTCTCTCCGCAAATACAGTCAAACATCAGTTTTGACATCCAGTGTTTAGGGATGACAATGGGACTTTGAACCAGTCCCAAAAATCCGAGGTTGATGAGGCTTCAAGTGGGTTTGAAAGTTCGAGTCTGTCAAACTAAAAGAAGGATAAAAGATCGAGTTCAAACCCGGTCAAATTCAAGCTCATTTCTTTTGTACAAAGTGTGGGTATAAGTCTGTCGACTCTGGATCAAACCAAACACCGACCATTTTGCCAAGCCTACCATTGATATAGCAAACAACATATTAACTCTTATGACAGCTAATGCTCGGAAATCTATAAAGAGAAAGATCACAATTGGACATTTTGACTGTACATGTTTGTGGATGTTCATGTCATTATCTTTTTCTTCTTCTTCTCTGGTTGCTACGGTGATTCAAACAGTATAATCTGCAAATTTTGTAAAAATCAGGCCTTAGTTTTGGCAACATAAGTTCAACGTTTGATGAAACACCGGATATTATAAGTCCTCGTTAGGTTACGTGTTGAAGGAAATAAGCCACTAAGGAAAAGAAAAGTGAGAATCTTTCTGGTTTAGAAAGAAATCTCAGAACCATATTGAAGCTGCTCGTAGATTGTATTAAACTATCAACGTTGAGGAAAACATCAGTACCAGAAACTCTAACAAGTTCTGTTCCAACTCCAACATTGTTGTAATCGAGTCCCTAAACATCTGGGACATGAAACTTAAATCCTAAATTTTACAAAACTCATGCATTTCCAGGAACGATGACATTCCCCGAAAACTCTGCAGGCGACAGAGCCAAGAACATAAGAGCAGCCATTATTCCCACCGGGAAGAACAGAAGCAGCAACGGCGGAGGAGGCAACGGCGGTAGCATTAACGGTAACACCACCATAGAAGCCGCCAGAACCGCCAGTACCACAATACCCACTAAGCTGAAACACCGCACCATGGTGATCTTTCAGTAGTTCTAATCATTTCTCGCAGCAACCACACAAAGTTCAGAACTTTTGATCCTAATCAGTGAACTAACGTGCTTTCTTGGTAATAATATGCGATCTTTGTATACTTTATGTGTCTTGAAAATGTGGGTACGATTTGGTTTCTTGGAAGTTTCACTGGTTCAAACAGGTCATTGCTCGGTTTAAGAGTACAAGAGATGTTGGTTGGTATTTATAGAGACTTGACTACTGTAAACTTTGAATGTCCACAGCCTCCAATGGAGTGTCACATTGTGAGACGTTGATGTGGGGCCGGTTTGTGGACGGTGGATATTGGTTCTTTTGGTAGAAAAATCCGGTCCTCAAATCGGACAGAATCAGAGCAACAGATCCCAATATATACACACTTGATACGATCGGGAGCAACTAGTCTTGGATTAATCATAAGTTGGTGATATCAGACATTTGTTAAATTACTTAACC
The DNA here is from genome assembly GCA_029891385.1 of Erythroxylum novogranatense. Lineage (NCBI taxonomy): Eukaryota > Viridiplantae > Streptophyta > Magnoliopsida > Malpighiales > Erythroxylaceae > Erythroxylum > Erythroxylum novogranatense. Next base: position 2,637,248 of record CM057232.1, read on the forward strand.
AATCAATGATTATAAATTTTAACATATCTTCCTCGGAATCAGAAAAGATCCCACAAACAAAAAGATTATATGTATTCTAAGTTGATCTTGTGTTGGTCTTGCTGTTTTGTCCCTTTTTGGTGGTGTTTTCCATATGTTTATCTCTGCAGCTGGACCCGAACGTTCTGAAAGTTGGAAAAAAAAGATTGAACCTTTGCATTCAATCTTTCAAAGGTTCAATCTTTGTAAAGTGAATGCAAAGGTTCAATCTTTTTTTCTTCCAAATCTCAGAACTTGGGGATGCAAAGGTTCGATCTTTTTATTATGCAAAGGTTCAATCTTTGTAAAGTGATTAATCCCGTCACTTGATTATAAGTCGATGCCAGTTCGTTAAATGACTTTTTCGAAACACGTAATTTACAAAATCTTCTGCTTCAAAGCTCAAGAAAAATATGGGATTTAAAGATGCTCTCTTCTTCTTCTTCTTGTGCGGAATCCCGTAATGTTGGAAAACATCCTTTGCACTTAAAAAGTGAAATCGTCCACTTTAGGTGTTCCCACATTTAGGCCCAACAGAATTATAAGGGAGATAAATCACGGTTTAATCTCACTTAAATTATTAACAAAGTGGTCATTTTTTTTCGGTGCGCACAAAGAACTATCACATTGAATGAACTCCCACATTATCACTGCTGAGATTCGAACCAAAGACCTTTGTACTCAACTTCTTTGATAATAACCAGTTGAACCACCCGTACGAGCAACCGAAAACCTCCTCAAATCATGGGGAGTATGGTCCAATGTTTCTTTCTATAATTTAGTGTCTTGGGAATCAGCATTATTGTCCGAATTCATTGTATGGCGTGATCATGACTTCATGAGGGTGAAGCGTCAAAAGGGTTTCAATGCTGGCGAATCTGACACTTAACCAACATTTGGATTTTGATTCACATGCCCTTTGCATTTAAGCATCATTGCCTTAAAACACATTTAAGTTAGTTTACATCTACTTATCAATACAAGGTGTATGAGACGAGCTTGATTCATTCAATGCATCCCGATTTGTCTATTTTTGGGTTTTTTTTTTACTTTAGACAACTTAATTGTGATTCACATTTTTAAATTTATCAATACTTAATTCGTTAAATTTATGTTTAATAACGGTTAAGATCCATTCATCATTAATCCCAAGATCAAGATTAATTGAAATAAACCTAATTCAAATGAAAAGATATAATTTCATATGAATTTTAAAAAATCAACCTTTAGATTTTTTTAATTTATAAGAACTTAATTTAAAGTATTGAATCAAATTTACGTAAGATCAGGCCGAATTTAAAAGCTTAGAATATCAAACTATTTATTCGTATAATTCACTATTTATTTAAGTCGATCTTAATATTGAACTACTTATTTGTGTAGACCTACAAAACATGAAAGCAGTCTAACAAAACAAACCAACAAAATGTTATTTGGGTGTGCATGGAGATTTTGACAAATTGGTATTGGATAGAGAAAAATATGGGCAAAGATAAAGTTGGGTACACTTGCACTGACATTAAGTATGTTGAAGCTCTTCGTGCAATGTATCTGCTGCTTCAGCAACTCACCTATCCCATGCGCTACGTCTCTCCTTCCAAGAAATACTTGTTGACTAGTCTCACTTATCTACTCAAAATCTCCATAGGATCCTGGCTGGCAACCCGAAGTTATACCCCGTTTAAAATTATTTAAAATTTTAAAAATAAAAATAAAAATAAATTTCGTTTTATTTATATATTTCAATTTTTAGATCCAGCAAGTCATTTTTTTATACATTTTAAATTTCAAATCGGGCAAAACTTTCACAACTCAAGCTCGAACGCAAGTCAACTTAGGCTTAAGCCAAACTACTAAGACTAAATGCAACTGAACCCAAAATTAATAGATTAAGTTCGAGTTGATCAAACTTAAGTTCGACCTAAAGTTCAAATGAGTGTTTTAAAATTTTTATTTTAAAATTAAAAATAAAAATGACATCATGTTAGTTATATATTTCAGGTTTGAGCTAGGTTGAGCTCGGATACTCTTATCTCAAACTTAGCCTGAGGCTCGATCGACTTGAGCCTAAGCCAAACTACTAAGACTAAATGGATCTAATCTCAAAATTAATAGATTAAGTTTGGGTTGATCAGATCTAAGTTCGACACATATTTAACATAATTAGATTAAATTTTAATTTTTTAAATTAAAAATAAAAAATGACACTATTTTATTTATATATTTTAAATTTTGAGTCGATTCAAATTTCAACAACTTGAGCTTGAGCTCAACTTAAGTCCTAAGCAATCTAAACCTGGGCTGAATTACACTGAAGTCTTAAGATTTTAGTTGGTTTTAGACTTAAGAGTCGAGCCGACTTGATTCGAACTACCAAAACCAATTATGGTTCATATGTCACTTTGGTTCATCTATAAATTCTTCAAGCTATTAACTAAAAGCATCATTTTGATCGTTCAACCCAAATTGGATCAAAATTTGAATTGAATTTAGATTGTGAAAAATATGTGTTGGTTGAGTTTGATCTTCACATCACCGACCCAAAATTATTTTGCATCATTTATGTTATTAAATTGAGAGAAGGTCCCTTAACCAATAGGTTGATATTCAAATGTAGTAATAGATTAGGTCAGACTTGAGCTCTAAAAATTTATAACCAAAAATTTCTAGCTTGAGCTTGAATTTGAATAGTTTTAACGACTCGTAGTTCGATTAGGCTTGAACCAAGCCTAATTAAATATTTTTAGGGTTTTAAAAAATAAAAATGACATTATTTTTTAAAAAAAATTAAGTTTTTAAGTTTGACCCGAAGCTTGATCAACTTGTATTAAACCTCTTGAGTCGACCAGGCTTGACCGAAGCCTAATTAAATATTTTTAGGATTTAAAAAAATAAAAATAACATTTTTTTTTTTTAATTTTAAGTTTTTAAGTTCAACCCGAAGCTTGATCTAACTTGTATTAAACCTCTTGAGTTGACAACAACTTGGGCGAGATCCGAGTCCGTGGAACAAACCTAGCCAACCAGTTGTACACGTGTTATAAATAGAGCATAAAAATGTCTTGTCATTAGTCTGAATCAGTCAACTTAACTACTTTTGGTTTAATGTGTTCTTCACGTTTTTTGTTGTTGTCCGAGGTTGAAAAGTCCAAAGAGGATTCTGCTTCTTGTCCAAAAAGAAGCGTAGCGTTTACACTCAAAAGTTGACTTATTGACATCTTGCTTTTTGGGTACAGAAATGAGAGAACACGATCCTGCAGTGCTTCAGAGACTTTCTTGTATTGTATCTTCGTCTTCTTCTTGGACAGGAGTGCAAGTTCCATGCAAAAACACAGTTTCAACGTTGAAAGTATTCCTCGTTTCAAGTCAATGTGAAACGCATGTATCTACTTTTTAACACTTTTTGAGCCGTGCCGTTATTATCGTGAGCACTTGTATGTTGAGGTCTGACCTTTTGATAAGATCGTTTTAGGGTTCGAAAAGAATTCGAGGTTTGAATTTGAGTTCAATTCCAAATTTGATTGAACTTGAATATTTGAGTTTGACTTCATTTAAACTTGTTTTGGTTTGTTGATTTTAGATTAATTCAATTTTTTACTGAAAGCAACCTCTTTATTACGTAGGTGTAAGGTTGTATACTATCGGACTTTTCTAAATTCTGTTTCATTGTGAGACTTCAGACCAAGTGCGATGATGGGGTTAATTCAACTTGTATTTCTTATAATTAACCTAGACATCAAAATTTTGTTAAACACGAGTTTGAAATCTTTTTTTTTTTCCATGTCCAATCTTTGCTTTTAATGCTAAGACTTTTATATCCAATCCACACAACTCAAACCTAACTAGGCTTCAAGCCTAATCAAACTTTGAACCAAGTTCGACTTGTGTTAGCCTATTATCATTTGTGGATTAAATTAATTTAAAGTTAACAAATTAAATTTAATTTGACTAGATTCGGAGTTCAAGAGCTCAAGTTTAATCCCGCATAATTTTAAACTCGAATTTAATGAGCTTAAAATGTCAAATTTGTTTTGAATTTGCAAACAAATTTTAAAGATGGATCATATCTTCAACCTAAAATAAGCTTCCACAAGTTCCAATCTTCTTCATACGATCTCAAGAAACACAACAGAAGCTTGAATATACTGTAATATGAACTACAGGTCTACTCTCGTATACTATAATATCCTAAACTAATACATTTGATCTAGGCAGGTACGAGATCTACATCTCCAATGTCTAATCTAACCTACTGAGGTATCTAAAACCTGTTTATATGTCAAAATGGTGATGCTTCCTGGAATGTCTGTGCTGTTGAATAACCAAAACTGAACCATTAATGTCAAGCTCTGAAGAAGCTAGTAGATCACCAACAGTGCCTAGCTCTGGACACTCTTCCCAGTCACTTAGGTTAGTTGTTAATGGAGACAGGCCTCTTCCACCTTTCCCCACTATGAACAATGAATTTTTTTTTACAATCTCTCTTAGAGCCTCCACAGTTTCTGCTCCATTATTAACATACTTCTCTATGTAGCTAGCCTGACCAGTTGCAACATATCTAACAGCCAAGAACAGTGTCATATAAGTTTCTTGGTCCTTTATGAGGTGAGGAATCAGAGAAATTGAAGGAAGATTGTAGTTATCTAGAGTTATGTATGCTGTTATAGTTTTACCTGCTGCAGAAGTCCTGGATGCAGATTGTATCCATTGCATTCTCTACCTCACTGCTTGATATTATCTTTAAGTCTTCACTATTCCTGATGGATGTATCATGTTGTTCCTTTGATGAAGCTTGTGAGAATCTGATAATGGTCAAGTTTATGTGAGGGTGAGCGACAATTTTTTTGCTACAGGCCAATGCCTCACGATCATCAGGACCGCCAAAGTATAACATTGCAACATCCTGCCTTGATCCAGGGCCAGGTTGCTGAAATCCAGTCTGTCCTCTGTCGACAAAGACCCCGACAGAGCACGGGGCATGGCGAATAACCTTCTGATTGATGACCCTGAGCTCATCTTTCCCACTTTCCAGTTGCCCATCGAGACGCTGGTGCTTGTGGAAAATGAGAAAAACGATGGATACCCTCAAGTCTTCAGCAGCAGTGCAAACATCTTCATCCATCCCTGCAAAGGATGATACGGTTTTGCTTTGGTGGATCAGAACTTTGTTTTCTGCAGTGAATGCATCTACCATGTCGTTTATCTCGACCTCATCATTTCCACCGTACTCCTCCTCATCACTAAATTGGTCTCCATCTTGCAGTTCATGGTACATCAATTTGGTTTTCTTGCGTTCCTTGGGGAGCTCAACTAGGTGCATCAAATAAGGCACAGATGGAGTGCACTGTGACCCACTTAAAGCTGAGATTAGGCCAAGTTTTGCTGATATATGACGACAGCCATGGACACAAATCAGCATCCGAAGTTCACTCTCTGGATCATGGAACTCAAGAGTTGTACGACGGTGACTGAAATAATTGGCTTCTCTTCTTAATATCAAAGACACTACTGGCCCGGAAATCACTGTGTTAAGCATCACCACTAATATCACCAAGTTCTGAACATTCGTATCCCACCATTTCTGCAACAATAGACAATGCACAGTCCAGAATTAGAGCAGGAATCTGTTTCGAAAATGTCTTTAGCTATGATGGAACTGAGACACACCATGCATCAGTATATGTGGTTATTGGATCCCGTGTTTGTGCTTAAAGCTAAGTAAGCAAATATTGCAGTTGTTCTTCAGTAAACACTAAATGCATGGATTTGACATATATGTGAACTGATAATCAAAGAATCATATCTCAAAGCCAGTTGATTAAGGTGAAAGACGGTCATATGCTTATATGGATGAAAAAAGAAATCAGTTGGCATGAAGGAAACTTGGGTTGGCCTCAGGTTTAGTTCAAGAAACTTACTTCATCCTTTGGGATTACATCAATTAGTAGAAACTCACTATGTCCTTTCAAGTTCAGTATGAAAGCCAGAACTAAACCCTCATTCCTTGGAATGTTAAGGTAATGGCAAGCAGCTAGTGTTCCAATGATCTTTCCCCCAATACTGAGCAAGATCATGACCGCCACAACAATGAAATTTCTTAAACTTCCCAGTGCTCCTAAATTGCATCTGAAACCACTGAATCCGAAGTAGATTGGCAGGATAATGTTGTTCACAGCATAGTCTAGTTTAGGCAACAATGTTCTTGTTGTTTTTCCTTCTCTAGGAAACATCACACCAACAAGGAAACAAGAAATTGTACTGTTATAACCTTTGCCTTCAATGAAAAATGAGAGAAGTAGAACAAGAAACAAAATGATCAGCAAGTCGGTGCTTGACACATATTTCTGGTTCTGCTTTCTTCTGTTGGTCCAAAGAGCAAAGAACCTATTCACAATGACTACTACCAGAGTCACAAACAGGCACAGAAACCCATATCCAAGCATATCTGTTGATGTGAAAGCCATAGCTATGGAATACCAAAGCACACAACACATCTCATTCATCAGAGAAGTGGATATGGCCAATCTCCCTACATCAGAAGTATCAAACTTAAGTTCAGATGCTAACCGAATCACAACAGGCGAGGCTGAACTGGCCAAGATTATCATAAAAAGATGGCAAAACACAAACTCGTGAGCGCTGATTTTTAGCATACTAATCACAAATACTGAAGCTGCTACTCCAAAGATGCTGCAACTGACTATACCGCCAATTGCAATAATGGCTGCTTGTCGAAAGTTTCGTCTTGAATAGGGTATATCCATCTCGAGGCCGATCGTGAAGATGAAGAAGATTCGGAAGATGAAAGAAGTAACCAAACCGTAATCAGCTACATCGGGTTGAATAAACACATCTCTTATGGTCTTGATCCTACACAGCAATGAAGGACCGAGCACCAATCCTGCCTGATAAAAAAGACATCAGCTTGCACACTCATCTGAACTTGGAAACACATTCTCTTTCTGTAAAGTTAGTGCATACCAAAATCTGAGCAATGGGTCCAGGTTGTCCCAGGGGCTTGAGGAAAAGGTGGAAGATGTGGGAAACAACAAGCATCCCACAGCTCTGCACAAAGATGGTAATGATTGGGTTGAACAAATCATCTGTACACATTGCTCGTGAGGCTGCATCCATTTTTGCTAAGGGGCACGGTTGAGGTGATGATGATAATGACGATGGTGATGATGAACAAGAGAAGATCAGGTGAATCTGACGAGAAAATGAGAAAAAGCTACGAGTCAGAAAGTTGGCATAACGTTTTGAGAGAAGAGGCATTCTAATGTAATAGGAATGTGATGATCCTTCATTTTCTCTATTCGCTGCCATTCCATGATCTTGGTTCCCGGAGAAATGTGGCAGAGAACAACCTTCGTTGCTTTGTTTTTTGTTTCTTTTGACTTGTTAACGTGCCTCCATCTTATGCTCATGCTCTTAGATTTTCACACATTGAAATGATATTTTCGATTAAAGCTTCATAACATTTGTTTTGATATTGAAAAGTAGTGTTGACAATGGATCGGCTCAATCTTAAGCCTTGAACTCGATCAAACCCAAATATCTAAACTTTACCTCAGACCCAAATATCTATTTTTTCATGATTTTTAGGCCTGAAGACATCGTCATGTTTAGACAAACTCGAGTTTAAATCAAGTTAGATCAAACCAAACCTAACCTAATTTGTCGCTCGCATTTGCATTTGCTTTTATTCTTCTTTTACCAGGGAGGATAAATGTTGTTTCACTTTATATACTTCTTCTCATTTCACTACTTAAATTGTAATAATAATAACCAGAAGCTGGGTCCAAGCCATGATCTCCACAAAATCCTCAAAACTTACTTTCTTTCAACTTCTTTGTACTCGAAAACGACCATTTTGAGAGTACCGAAAGCAATCAAAGAATCAAGGAAAGTACAATGCTTCCACTACCTGGCTCATTTCTTTATTACCCGATCTACAGTGCCATTGTCAAGTCATAAGTGAATGGCAATCTCTACATGCACCTTGCAAGTAAGATAAACCGATCGATACTCGTTAGGCACCTAAATGATACCGGCCTCAGGTTGCACCGATATAAAGAAAACCAATAGCAACACGTACAATACCCTCTAAGGGTATCGGCTGCAGGGCGGCTGCGAGTTGTACCGATATATAAAAAGAAAAAGCAAAAGCAAAAGCAAAATGCACGAAACTAGTTCAACTGCCACATAAATCGCAGCAGATAATATGCTGCCTGCAATCACCAGGGTGTAAGCCACTGATAGTTCCTACCTGCCTACAAGTTGGCAGTAAATGGTTCATGTCATGACTCGGTATGTTATACTAAATACTCGAGAAAGGTTGGAGTCAGATAGATATCAGCAAATTGGGGGAGGGCTACTCCACCCATTTTCATTAGAGAGGTGCACAGAGAAACCAACTTGTTCCTATCTCACAGATTATTTATAGATGACGATAATTTAGCATGTCTGAGCATGTAAAAACCATGGTCCTACTTACGCATTCCTGAGTTTCCCAATTTGTTCCCCTGTCAACAAGTCAGCTTTACAGGTTTTAGCTCCCTACATGTGCAATAGAACACACGAGCAATTTAGCCAACTACTTGTACTTTTTCTTAAGCAGCAGAACAGAAACCCCACTAAAATAGCTGAGGCACTCATACTAGGAGATAAACCACTACCTTTCTTTCCATTGTTCTCTTTTTCACTTTTTTTTTTTTTACAGGACACACCCCATCAGCATTTAGGATGCAAGGATGAGATATAGAAAAGTCATTCCATAAATTGGTCAGGGAGATGCCCATTCAAAGTAATGACAACGGGCACCTCTAGTTGCAGTCCAGTTTCCGCAGCCAAAGAAAAAGCTCCCTTGCTTTGGACCAGGCTTACGCACCATTCCTTTGCTGCCCTTCACTCCACAGAAGCAGAAAGGGTGATACTGTAGCCCGGGAAGTTCCTTCAGTTTGCAGGGCTGTTGAGGTAAAAAGGGCAATTGCTCAGGGTAATGCTTCCATGACATGGGACTTTCAACTGCCTGCCACATTAGCGAGTTTGTTATCGAGAATCTTATTCCCATATGCATCAACAAGGCAAGGAGACGAGCAGTATTTTTGGCATCATCCAGGCCACAATGAGCCCGGCCTTGCCACGTTAGACCTGCCATCTCAACTGCCTCCTTTAGGTTGCATCTTGCACCACCAAATACCTCACAAAATGGAACCTTCAAGTTTATCCATCTGACCAAAAAAAAAAAAAAATCAATTTTGTGAAAATAAACTATGTTTTGCAGGAATGGACCCCATTAGGAAATTGTTCAAACATTTTTATCTAGCTCAAATTTGAGCAAGTTTTCATCCAATATATTACCGGTTAAAATAAGGTGGCTTCCTTATTTTCTTGTAACGGCATTCTGATTCCAGCATCACTCGGCAATCCCAGTTTGACCATGTCACCACAGCAAAGTTGGTATTCTTGATCCCCTTCTTTTCAAGCCACTTGTCATGCCTAATGAGTGCTTCACTCAGAGTAACACCTCTGTCCACCTGGAACCAAAGTGAAACACATAAGAATAAGATTGACATCTCTCTCAATCACACACACACACCCTATATCGTACAAACAACCACAACGTCATTGCATGTACCAGTGGACTCAAATACAAAAGAAAATCGTTACGATAAAGGAATCTACCACATTTACTTTATCCATGACAATATCCATAAAAATGCCCTGAAAGCCAAAAGTCAGCCTCCTGATTACCTTAGAAAAGAAAGAGAGTGCTTTCCCTTAAAGGAATCCATATTTCAGATGATCTCAACAGATAAAGTTGTCTATATAAACAAATGCTCAAAGAAACTTTTTAAGGACAACTTACATTTATTCTGCACATTATATAAGTACATGTCCTATCTTGACAGTTCAACATAGATGTACAAATTGATCCCACTATGATGCATTTGAAATGACTGTTGACAACACAAAAAGAATAGTTTAATGAAGGCACTACATGCCAAGGAAAATTCAGTCAATCCCCAAGCAAACAATTGAGGAAGTACATCCTCTCTGCCAGGGATAGAAATTCCAGACTAACCTGGATTTGCTGTATGCCGGTCAGATCCTTACAAAACTCACTTAGGAGCTGGTTGCAAGTTGGTCTCACATAAGTCTGAAAGCATGCTTCTAGCTGACCAGTTACACTGCTCACAATGACAGATGGAAACTCAATTATCTCCTGCGGATGAGGGTTTTTTTCCTTGTCACAAGTAGCCTCAAAGTCTATGACCACAAAATACTGAAACTCCTGGAAATGGAACTCGTAAGGGTGTGCTTGAGTAAACATGTTAGCTGGCACATACTGAAATCGAGCTTCCATTGGGAATGGATAAAACTGGCTCTCAAAACAATTCATTTGACGCTGCTGCACCTTTTGAGTTTCAGGATAAAATGATGAACATGAGCCAAAATCATGACGGAAGGTAGGTTTGTTGTGAAATTCAGTCGGAAGTTCAAGAAATTTGCTGTTTAAAGAATGACCTGGTTCCACAACATCCCCACCTGGGTTAACACTTATTTCTTCCTTAAGCTTAGAAAATCCTTCTATTGAATTCCCATAGGGGAACCCCTTGGCCGGAAGGCAATTTAATGATGCCTCGCAGCCTCTTTGCATTGTTTCTGCAGCCAGAAAAAAAAATAAACTGAGTACAAGCAAATTGAGCTTAAACCATCACCAATGCAAATATATGTTGAAAGCCAACTCACAAACTGATAGATACTAAACAATTTGAATGAGTTTTTCGAACTAAAGCCAAAAATAATTCTCTTTGTAGTTTCCTTTAATTGAAAATTGTCTCAGATCTTCTGTTTACAGTTGGCCAATTACGTCAAACTAAACAAATTATGCAAATACAACATATCGGATTGCAATGTCATCAAAGAACTTCAATTCACACAAGATTTCCTACATATAATTTGGACCTAGGACAGCCTTCAGCATATGACTAACCACATTAGGAGTCCATAACCATCTTACTGAACCTAAAGATTGGATCTGGACGTCCATGATATAACCATGGTCACTAAACCCCAAAAGTTCAACTTAGGACAGACTATTACACAAACAAAAAGATTAATTTCATTCTTCTGACTGTCAACTTCTCAACTTATCTCCAATATCCATCCACCAAAATATAAAGACATATCATCCAACTACGGTTGCCACCTTACTATCACCCAAAATCCAATACATTTATATGGCTTCCACGGTCCAATAATCCCATGCAATTAAGTTCGTTATTCAGCAACCCTTCAGTCCAACGGCATTCGATCATTCCTTATCCATATTTAACAGAATCGCCAGCACTAAAAAGAACAAAACTTTAGTCCAGTAGGATCAACACACACCAACCGACACTCCATATTATGCACAAACAATTCCCCAAGACTACGTTTTTACAACCTAATTGTACATTGTAGACAAAAACCCATAGAGAAACCACCCGTAAGGTAGTATTACGACATCTCAAACCGATCCCAAGCATCAGAAACAACACAAAGAACTGAGCTCCAACCTCAAAAGAGATCAAAAGCCGGAAACTTGTAAAATTACGAAAAAAAGTAAAGCATACCCAGATTACAAAACGAAAAACCCATTTAGGAACACACCTTTATTTTCGAGGGGCATCATGATCTTGAGTATAATTAAGATCCACCAGCAAGTACATCAGATCTTCCTCTATTTCGCCCACCTACACCCATCAAATCACACAAATCAGAGAACAGCTCTTAAGCAACATAATCAATATAACAGTCCCAAGTAATTGCAGTACAAACAAACCAAGAACCATAGACCCAGACAGAGACAGAGAGACAGACCTGGTGTGATTCGTGAGGAATTGCGGGAGAGAGAGAAGAGGGAGGGAGAGTTTATATAAATAGGAAGCTTGTTTTATACAATTAATTACTCTACTTAATTTTAATATCTTCTTTATTTTATTTTCCTGAGTAAGTAAATAGCATTAAATGGCCATAGATTTTTTAATAATATTATAAAAGCAAAAAATCTAATAAAATAATAATATTGAGTGGGGTCCAAGCAACTGAATAAAATAAAATTTAAAAATCAGTTTTTATTTATTTCCAATACAGGATAGTAGAGGACACGTGCTTAATGATGGATGGTTCACTAGTGTCACTATTGTGGGCGCGCGCGCACTTTAGATACTAGATTTTTTCCTTTTCTTGTATATATATATAGTATTGTCATTATCATGAAAGATTGAAAAATCTAGGGTTTTGGGATTTTCTGGCTGTTGATTTTTTTTTCATATTTTTATATGGCTTATAAATCATTTATCTTTATATATAAAAACGTGAAATGCAACAACAACAATAATAATAACATTTAGTAAAAATTTCACTGAGATGCAGAGTCTGAAAAGGTTCAAGAAGACGCAATTTTATTCTTAACTAGTAGAAAATTGTTTTAAATGACCTATATGAATGAGAAGAAAAAATAAATAAAATAAAATAAAATAAATAAATAATATTAATAATAGGAAAAATAAAACAAATAAAATAACTAATTGATACAAATAATAGTAAAATACAAAAATAATACTAATAACAATAAAATAATAATAATAAATATAATCATACTAAGATTAATAATCATAAACAAAATGATTATAACAATATTAATGACAATACTAAAGATCCTAATTTAGTTGGTGGAAAAGTAAAGTAAATTTGAAATATGATTATTTGGAAAATAAATCTATGGAAAGAAAGATATTCACATGTTTGAATATTTATAAGAATTCTAATAGGAAAGTTGGGTGGATTCTTATTATAGTATTGGTGTACAACAATATTTCATAGATTGTAACTTAAGTTTGACTTGTGTTGCCAATTATATCCCTACAAATTTAATAAAAATTGAAATCATTAAATAAAGAAAAATATGAACCTGAAGATTGTCGATTGAAACTTCTAAACAAAAATATTCAAAATTTTACTAACAAGAGAACAATAAGAATAGTTAAAGACAATATTATGAATACTGATACGTACTGAACCAAAATCGGTACGAAATAAAGGGTGGGTCGTACAAGGTTTAAATACCGGTCGGTATGGTTCATTTCAGATAATACCGATTAGTACCGGCTGGTATTTAAAATATCGGTCAAATACCGGCCGATATTGAAAATTTTAAAAAATAGGGAGATTTTTTTTGCAAAATTAAAAAAAAAAAAATTTCCCTCTCTCCCTTTCATTTCTCCTTCCCCCATTTTTTCATAGTTTTTAATTAGTTATTTCAACTTTTATAATTATTGTGAATTTTAATTTTGTTTTAAAATAATAATAAATATTTTATTACTAATAATAATTATAAATTAAATAAAACTTAAAAATAAATTATTTTTATTTAAATTTATTTTAATATTTTATATAATATTTATTAATAAAGTATTAATAAAAATATTGTATTTTTAAAATAATTTATTTAAAATTATTATTTATAAACTAATATTTATTTTATATATTTTAATTATTAAATCAAAATTTATTTGAAATTTATAAATTTTAAAATATATTTTAAATTTAATTATATTTATTAATAATTATTAAATTAAAATTAAATTAAAATTGTGATTATTATTTATTATTATAATTTTTGGAGATAGGGTTAAAACATACAAGATAGCTGTAAAATATGACAATAAACTATTTTGAAATTTTTAAAAAAATTTAGGGACTATTTCATAAATTTAAAAAATTATCTAAAATAGTATTCGGTATTAACCAGTATTGGTACAATATCGTACCAGAGGTACCAAGTCCGATATGGTATTCTTAACATTGATTGAAAATGAGGTAGGGTTTTATAAAAGTGTTGTTGTAGAGTTGAGAGAGAAAGAATGGTTAAATTGACTTGCGTATTTTTCAGATTAAATTCTTAAGGAAAATAATCTAAATAACAAGGGAGTGCTGAGCAGCTGAGATTTAAAATCTAAATAAAATGTTACTACTTTCCCTGAATTAAGAAAGTAAAACTTTCTTAATTACTCAAAAAAATGAATCAAACGTGATGATATAAATTTTAGAAAAAAGATTATTTTCTCAATTAAGAATTCATACCAACCAAACAAGATCTAATTATAATAACAATGCTAATAATAATAATAATAATAATAATAATAATAATAATAGACAAGAGTTATATCACAGTTACCTACAAGAGTTAAAAGATATAAAATAACTATTAAGATTTCCGTTGGGATTTCTACTGCTACTCTGATATTCTTAGAACAGAAACTTAACAAAGATTTGTTATTTTGCAGATATATAACTTGCAGAAATTAAAGAAGACAGATTTACTTGGTTCGATAGCACAAAGCTACCTATATGCAAGGTTCCCACTTGATAGTGATGTAGGAAATTTCACTAAAGCAGAAGAAAGTGAGGAAGAAGATACAAAGATTGAGTGTTCCTTGAACACCTGCAACAAGAGCCTCTCAAACTCACCAGTACCCAAAACAGGTTGGTACTCTAGCACTCTTTGATCTCTTTTTCCCTCACTGAATTTTTCACTCTCAAAGATAAAAGATAACCAAGTGAATTGAAGACTCAATTTTCTGTATATGTTCCAATGTTGTCTTAAGCCTCTTTCCTTGTTTTTATATAGCTGAAGAAGATGATGCATTCGGATGTCTTTATTTACATCTAGTCTCCTCCATGTGCCTATCACGTGGGTCTTTAAGTGACTCTCCTTTTAGTTGCTTCTGAAGTGCTGCGTTTTGGTAGTCATCTTAAGCTTTAGTAATGCATGACATTGTAGTGCCTTGAATTAATAGGCTTGTGTAAAACGACACTGCTTCAGCTTGTTTCCCTTTTTACTCACGTGGGTTGTCTTTTATGCATTAGTCACTTATGCTCTTCTTCAGCTGAAACTCAAACCTTCGAAAGCCTTTATTGTCTCTGTAACATCCCGTTACTGTCATTAAGAGTATTATGGTAATATTGGGACAGACTGATAGGATTTCACTGCATACATTCGATCGAAAGGTAGCATCGGCCTCTAATCATAGAGGAACTGGGTTACTGCATATGCATATATTCATTGGTGCACGCATTCATGATTTTTCGGTATTTAATTGTAAATTAGAATTGACTGGAAATTGACTGGGTTGTGAACTGAATACTGACTGAATTGGGGGACTGATTGAGAAATTAGGGTAATTGGGTTCAATTGACTGATTTAATATTGAATACGAGTGACTGGTAATTTATAGTGGCTTATAGGAGATTTTCGGGAAATTCGGGAGAAATGCCCGGACCAAAAATTTTGGACTGACTAACCAATCGATCGATAAGATCGAAAGAACTCGTCCAATGGTAAAGGAAAATTAGGATTTTACCGATAGGAAATTATGATGTTGAGCCGTTGAAATTTAGAGACTGAATTTTGACCGATTTGGAGACTTAGTCTATATATATAGCCTAGGTTTGAGAATCGGGGAAAATATCTAAGGCAAAACGATTTTCTCTTCCCTTCTCCACGACGTTCTTCGCTTCTCTCATGGGTGAGGATTCTTTGATTATTTCTTGTGGTTTTCCTCTTATTATGTAAGGCTAACAAGTCTATTGTGATTGATAAAGGATTGAGGAGCTTGGAGTGGATCATCGTTGGATTTGAAACATTTTAGGGTTTACGGCGATTTTGAGGGATTTGTGGATCGATATGTGATTTGGTAAGTTTTTACTGGTTTAATGTTGTTATTAATGGTTCCTACTGCATTTATGGCCTTTATTATAGTTGATTTGAGTAGTTGAGAGTGTTTAATGGGGTATAGAGTGAGAAAATGGACGGAAAACGATCGGAGAAGACGATCGGATCGTCGCACGTCCCGACGAGCGCAGAAGCGCCGAGGGCTTCGTCGCGACGAATAATTGAATGTAATTGTTTTTATTAGTCGCGACGAGCTCGGGTCGACAACGCGACGAGCGTGGATTGGTGCGTCGCGACAAAGGGTTCCACGTCGGGACGAACGTGGCTTTGTGCAACGCGACGAGCGGTCCCCTACGTCGCGACGAGTGAGCTTTTCACGTCGCGACGAAAGGGCGTAGGTCGCGACGTATGGGGCAATTTTCTGATTGAATGTATATTCGTTTATGGGACATAACTTATGGTGTAGACCTCCGATTGAGGTGATTCTCGATTCACTGTGAACTAAGGAAAGAGGTCTACTATTGAGAAAAATATAGAGAGTTGGAATTTAATTTAATTGATACTGATTCTTGAGATTTAAGGTTAATTATGGTTTATAGTGTGATCTAAGTACTGAATTGAGACAATTGGAGTTTTAATTGAGATTTTCACTGGATGATTTGACCGATGGATATGAAATTGTTATAGGAATATGAATTGAGAAAATTGAATCAATTGAGGATTAAACCAAAGCAGTGTTGATCCAAATGAGTGAAGAGTTGAAATTGAGCATAGGATATCGAATTTGGGTATTAGCACCGGAAATCGTGAACATGCATGGTACATAATTCTGTAGAGACATATGCATTATGGTACTGTTTAATTGGGCAATTAGTAATGGGTTGTACTTTACTGTTATAGTGGCGCTGTTGGATCATCGTTCCACGGACATTGCTGGGACTTCTAGGCAATAGCTCGGAAGTTACAGGTGAGTAACCTAGTTGGTTTCTCAAATTCTTGATTGGCTAAATGCTCACTGTATGAATTACTGAAATGAATGTGATTGAATTGTATGCTTTTATTGTACTGAACGGGACTGCTACATGACACTGTAAATTGCATGATTATTGAGATATACATGATCGAACTGTATGTTCTCACTGTATTGAACTGGACTATTGTATGACCACTGAAATGTATGAGTGAACTGTATTATTATTGAATTATATGTGACCGATTCGCATACGATGACTGTATTGGATTGAATTACTGAGTAACACTGGGAACTGATATACTGGGCTTTGTAGCCATACATCGTAAATTATCAATCATGAATATCAATTATGAACATCGACCGCATGCATAAATGCATGATCAGATAATGGACGTGTCCCAAGTTGCTATTATCATCGAAAGAGCCTCGAGCTCGAACATCGATCGACCGAGCTTAGCCCGGGGGAGAAATCTCGACGCGCCCCATCGATCACTATTATTACCGACCGCCTCGAGCCCAGGGGATTTATCCTAGCCATCAGATCGACCGCCTAGCCCGAGGGGAGAAATCTCGACGCGTCCAACCGATCACCGATCGAGCACTGGGCACAACATCAATAATCGAAAAGAGTCGCACGCGTTGCATCTATATCGCATCAATGCTCGAAATGATCGTGTATGTGACTCGTGAATGACCGTGGATCGCTTCATCGCAAATTATTGTGAATGAGTGATGAATTGTGACAATGACATGATTTATCAGAATCGCCGATAATATCGCGAACCGTGATGTGACATCAGTAAATTGTTATGTATGATTACCATATCTCGATATAGACTACTATCGTACATCGTTACGTAAACCGTTTCTACGCCATCGTATTATTGTTATCGACATCAGATATCGTCATAAATAAATTATAGACCATCATAAATCGTTAATTAATATTAATGTACCGTGCTGTACGCAATTTGCGTAATGCATGATTTGAGTGAACCATCGATGATGGTTTCTCACTTAGTTCGCAAACTCACCCAACATTGCAACTTATTTTTCAGAAATCGAAGAGTACCCCGTTAGCAAAACGGGAGTATGTTCGCAGGATTCAAGTGAAGGTCAGAAGTCGGGATCAGTTCGCGTCTACATTGCATGTCTTGACTTTTGTACTAAAATGGTTATTTGTATTCGTAAGATTAATCTCAGTGGCTATTGAAAATGTTTGTACCCAATTGGATAGACTTCCGCGCATTTGTTATTGAAAAGTAATGTACTGATTTCTGATCGAGTGGTTAGCACGCCATTCTCGTGGGGCACGGACCCGGATATCACTGTGGATGTCGGGTTCGGATCCTGCGGGTGTGGGGTGTTACATTTATGGTATCAGAGCCCAGAAGTACGATTTTACATGGGCGTTCTGAAATTTGTACTGAGTTACATGCATTAAAGTCGTAAAGTCGTCACGGCAGACAGTGACAACTGATCCCCGGTCTAGCGTATGAGTCGCATGCATGAGCGTGTATCAGTCGATAAGCGGTCAGAGATAGAGAGGAAATGATAAGACGGTAGAGTGTGATAAAAGGAAGTGGCGATCATCGAAGGATAAGAAAAAGTATATGGTCTGATCTGACAAATGAACATTTAGTGTATCGATATTGATGGATATACGATGATATGCAAAAAGAGAGTGGTACTGAAATATGTGATATGAATATAGACTTGTGGATTGATAGAGGAAATAGAAATATGATAGAAATGACCAGAGTTCCAGTGTGTAAAAGGGAATGAAATGAAATGCTACAATTGGGATTGATTACTGTGATAAGTGTTATAAATAATGATTTATGACTGAAGATCGATTACGTTAGTGAGAAATTTAGAATGATGGTAAATCTTTGATCTTGATTTTTGAGTGTGAAAATTTAAGGGTAGGATGTAATAACGAAAAGATTGAAAGGTAAGATAATGATACGGAGAAATGAAACAGATGTTCCGGTTTAATTGCTCTGATTATATGGATGTGTGATTGATCTATATGGGATATTGTGCATAGTTGGAATTGAGTTTCTAGATATTGAGAATGATCGATAAGACATGTGACAACCGTGATGTTGAAGAATTTCATGAGTAACATCGATAAATGAAAGTAAATGGTGATTAATGAAAGGACAATAGAGAGTTAAATTTGAAATGAGAGATTCTAATCTGAGTTGAGACTCAAGTGTCAGAGATAAAATCTGTTGTTGAGAAAATATGTATTATGCTAATTTGAGGGATTTGAATGTGTAATATGATTTTGCTCATTGAGGAGAATATTGATTCGCAAATAATTGAGTAAAACTGTTCGGAAAGTGATGAATGTTTATTCAACCCAGGGAGTGATTTATAGCGGCTTCTGTGGAGAACTGTTCAGCTTAAGTGTTAATTATATTGTTTTAAATTGGTGATGTGGCAATGTATGGTGAAATGTCCCAGTAAAGGTTATAAGGTAATTAGTTACTATAGTGCAATGTGATTAAACGTATCTAGGGACAAGGATAACGTTGTATACTGTACTGTGATCGATTTTCTGAAATTGTGGCGCCTTAAAAAGTGTGGGGGCATTAACTGTATAGAAAGGTTATGGATATATCCATGGATATGCAAATCAATGATGATCGAGATACTTTGGGAATTTGAATGATTCGCAAAGGAGATTAAATGGATTGAGCAGAAATTCAATAGCGTATAAGAGTGTTACTGTTGATGGATAATTGTCAAACTGGTAAAAAAAAGAAAGTAATATGAGTTATCGGAATTTCAAATAAATGGTGTATAAAAAGATACTGGCAAAACAATCGGTGATTCAGAAAACTGCAAACTGTATTGGGGAAATTTTAAATGGGAGTCAACTTATGAGGAAATGACTGATAACTGTGTTATGAAGTGTTGTGTTTCAACAAGAATGCACCGAAAGAGTAAGAAAAGGTTTAGAGTGTGAACTCGAATAGTTATTCGTGGAATAATTAACGGATGTGATTGCTGAGGCAAACGTGAGACTGATATCATTGGAATCCATCGAGATTGTCCGAACATAGTCGAAGACTATGGTTGATTTGAGTTAATAATGACCGTAAAATGAATCTGTAATAGGAGTTGAGCGATCCCAGTTTATGGCAACGAGTCGAATCGATAAGGAAACTAAATTCGTCATTAAATGGCCTCTATGTGACTGTCATGAAAATGGATTGGTAAGTGGTTTAAAATCGAAAAGATGATCCTGATCTACAGAGTGATTTACGGACTGGATTAAGATGCAATGCTAAGAATTGATAAATGTGTTTCGTAATCGAGTGTAAGGATTGACAAATAATTATAAAGATATGAGCGAGAATCTAATCGAAGGAGCGGATAAATTCTCCGTCCTCCTCATCGATCAGATATGAAATTTCGAGGATGAAATTTTTATAAGGAGGGGTGAATTGTAACATCCCGTTACTGTCATTAAGGGTATTATGGTAATATTGGGACAGACTGATAGGATTTCACTGCATACATCGATCGAAGGTGTTATGGCCTCTAATCATAGAGGAACTGGTTTCTTGATATGCATATATTCATTGGTGCATGCATTCATGATTTTCAGTATTTAATTGTAAATTGGAATTGACTGAAATTGACCTGGGTTCAGAATCAATATCGATCGAATCGATCAATTGGGGACTGATTGAGAAATTAGGGTAATTGGGTTCAATTGACTGATTTAATATTGAATACGAGTGACTGGTAATTTATAGTGGCTTATAGGAGATTTTCGGGAAATTCGGGAGAAATACCCGGACCGGAAATTTTGGATTTGACCGACTAATTGATCGCATAGTATCGAAAGAACTCGTCCAATGGTAAAGGAAAATTAGGATTTTACCGATAGGAAATTATGATGTTGAGTAGTTGAAATTTAGAGTGAATTTTGACCGATTTGGAGACTTCAGTCATATATATAGCCTAGGTTTGAGAATCGGGGAAAATATCTAAGGCAAAACGATTTTCTCTTCCCTTCTCCACTGGCGCTCTTCGCTTCCTCTCATGGGTAAGGATTCTTTGATTATTTCTTGTGGTTTTCCTCTTATTGTGTAAGGCTAACAAGTCTATTGTAATTGATAAAGGATTAAGGAGCTTGGAGTGAATCATCGTTGGATTTGAAACATTTTAGGGTTTACGGCGATTTTGAGGGATTTGTGGATCGATCTGTGATTTGGTAAGTTTTTACTGGTTTAATGTTGTTATTAATGGTTCCTACTGCATTTATGGCCTTTATTATAGTTGATTTGAGTAGTTGAGAGTGTTTAATGGGGTATAGAGTGAGAAAATGGACGGAAAACGATCGGAGAAGACGATCGGATCGTCGCACGTCGCGACGAGCGCAGAAGCACCGAGGGCTTCGTTGCGACGAATAATTGAATGTAATTGTTTTTATTAGTTGCGACGAGCTCGGGTCGACGACGCGACGAGCGTGGATTGGTGCGTCGCGACAAAGGGTTCCACGTCGAGACGAACGTGGCTTTGTGCAACGCGACGAGTGGTCCCCTACGTCGCGACGAGTGAGCTTTTCACGTCGCGACGAAAGGGCGTAGGTCGCGACATATGGGGCAGTTTTCTGATTGAATGTATATTCGTTTATGGGACATAACTTATGGTGTAGACCTCCGATTGAGGTGATTCTCGATTCACTGTGAACTAGGGAAAGAGGTCTACTATTGAGAAAAATATAGAGAGTTGGAATTTAATTTAATTGATACTGATTCTTGAGATTTAAGGTTAATGATGGTTTATAGTGTGATCTAAGTACTGAATTGAGACAATTGGAGTTTTAATTGAGATTTTCACTGGATGATTTGACCGATGGATATGAAATTGTTATAGGGAATATGAATTGAGAAAATTGAACTGAATTGAGGATTAAACCAAAGCAGTGTTGATCCAAATGAGTGAAGAGTTGAAATTGAGCATAGGATATCGAATTTGGGTATTAGCACCTAAATCGTGAATATGCATGGTACATAATTCTATAGAGACATATGCATTATGGCATCGTTTAATTGGGCAATTAGTAATGGGTTGTACTTTCATTGTTATAGTGGTATTTGTTGGATCATCGCTCCATGGACATTCTTTGGGACTTCGTGCAATAGCTCGGAAGTTACAGTGAGTAACCTAGTTGGTTTCTCAAATTCTTGATTGGCTAAATGCTCACCGTATGAATTATCAAATGAATGTGATTCAATTGTATGCTTTTATCATCTTGAACGGACCGCTACATGACATCGTAAATTGCATGATTATTGAGATATACATGATCGAATCTGTATGTTCTCACCGTATTGAATCGACTCTTGTATGACCACTGAAATGTATGAGTGAACTGCATTATTACTGAATTATATGTGACCGATTCGCATATGATGACTGTATTGGATTGAATTACTGAGTAACACTGGGAACTGATATACTAGGCTTTATAGCCATACATCGTAAATTATCAATCATGAATATCAATTATCAACATCGCATCGCATGCATAAATGCATGATCAGATAATGGACGTGTCCCAAGTTGCTATTATCATCGAAAAGAGCCTCGAGCTCGAACATTTATCATCGACCGGGCTTAGCTCGGGGAGAAATCTCGACGCGCCCCATCGATCATCAGCATTACCGACCGCCTCGAGCCCGAGGGGATTTATCCTAAGCATCAGATCGACCGCCTAGCCGAGGGGAGAAATCTCGACGCGCCCAATCGATCACCGATCGAGCACTTGGGTACAACATCAATAATCAAAAGAGTCGACGTGTATTGCATATCGCATCAATGCCTGAAATGATCAGATGTGACTCATCGTGAATGATCGTGGATCGTTTATCGCAAATTATTGTGAATGAATGACCGAATTGTGACAATGACATGATTTATCAGAATCGCAGATAATATCGCGAACCGTGATGTGACATCAGTAAATTGTTATGTATGATTACCATATACCGATATAGATCATCGTATAATCGTTACGTAAACCGCTCTACGCCATCAGATATTGTTATCGACATCAGATATCGTCGTAAATAGCAGATTATAGACCACCGTAAACCGTTAATTAATATTATCGTTGCGGTCAGCACGCAATTTGCGTAATGCATGATTTGAGTGAACCATCGATGATGGTTTTCACCGAGTTCGCAAACTCACCCAACATTGTAACTTATTTTTCAGAAATCAAGAGTACCCGTTAGTAAAACGGAGTATGTTCGCAGGATTCAAGTGAAGGTCGAAGTCGGGATCGGTCAAGCGTCGCATTGCATGTCTTGACTTTTGTACTAAAATGGTTATTTGTATTCGTAAGATTGATCTCGATGGCTATTGAAAATGTTTGTACCCAATTGGATAGACTTCCGCATTTGTTATTGAAAAGTAATGTATCGATTGACGATCGAGTGGTTAGCACGCCATTCTCGTGGGGCACGGACCCGGATATCACTGTGGATGTCGGGTTCGGATCTTGCTGGTGTGGGGTGTTACAGTCTCCTTTCTCCTTCTTCTACATTTCAGACACAAACTTCTTAATATCTTCATGTTTTTAATGCTTCTGCGTATGTTAATGGAGAATCAGTAAATTTTTTCTCACATCTTTTCCCTCCTTCTCCATTAATCCATACTTAGAACCTCCATCTGTGAGTGAAACCCAAAAAACCCGAAAAACTATTTCTCCCAAAACTTTGCGAGATTTGTCGAAATCTCCTTAGATGTTATGTGGTTTCCCTTCTATTTCACCTACCTTAGCTGAAATTAAAAAAACCTTAAACAAAAAACCCCAAATTTGAAAAACCCCCAAATCTCGAAACCCTAATTTTCGTCACTTCATCGGGGTTGGTCAGATCTGTTTCTAGAGTCATGGGGCTTCCTTGATCTGTAAGTAATCCCTGCAGAAACTAAACTTCTTTTGTTTTAGTATTTTTGTTCCGAAATCTGAGGGATTTTTCTCACCTTGTATTTTTTTCCAGATTGAAGGTTCCTTTGGAGATTTGATCTTTGACGAAATGCAGACGCACATCAATATGCTTGGATCTCTCATGGAGGACAGGATCATGACTCAGGTACCATGCACTCTGACTATCTGTGTACAGTGTTGGTGTTGTGATGTCTGTGTTTATTTCCTTAAGTATGCCTGATAGCCATGCTAGCTCCTTTACTCCTTCAGTAATTGCATAATATTCTGCTTCTGTGGTAGATAGGCTTACTACTATTTGCTGCTGCGATTTCCAGCTGATTGTATTTGCTGACAGTGTAAAAACATATGCTGATATTGACTTTCTTGAGTCCTTATCTGCTACATAATCTGCATCCACATAGCCACATAAAGACAGGTATTTGCATTTTGTTAGTTATGTTTTAGAAAAACATAAGTCAAAGTTCATTGTTTCAGATATATATCTGAGAACATTTTTGAGCCCTTGCCAGTGTTCTAAACCTGGATTGGCCATGAACTTACTTAGGATACTTATAGCATAGGCTAAATCAGGCCTTGTGCATAGCATAAGGTACATTAGACATCCAACACCTACATCATAGGGATAGTGAGTCATACCCTTCTGTTCTTTTCCAGTCTTAGGACACTTGTCAGAAACCATCTGTAAGTGTGATCCTAAAGGTACTGAGGTAGGTTTAGCTTGTTCCATATTAAATTGAGTTAGGATTTTCCTTATGTAATTCCTCTGAACAAGCCATAGCTTTCCTTCCCTCCTCTTTCTAATAATCTACATTCCTAAGAGCTTCTGTGCTTCCCCAAGAGCTTCTGTGCTTCCCCTAGGTCTTTCATATCAAAATGTGAGAACACATCAGCCTTGACCCCTTGAATTATATTCAAGTCCTTCCATGTGATGGTAAGATCATCTACATAGACTAACATATACACTGTTTTAGTCATTCCTAGATCTTTGTAATATAGGCAGTAATCATATGAGCTTCGGATGAAATTCATACTAGCAGCAACCTCATGAAACTTTTTGTTCCATTGTCTAGGGGCTTGCTTGAGCCCATATAGGGATTTATGCAATAGGCAAACATGGTCCAGCTTGTTTTTGTTCTCAAAGATGATTAGTTGCTTCATATATATGGTCTCTTCTAGCTTTCCATATAAGAAAGCTGTCTTAACATCCATTTGATGGATTTCCCAATCATATAAAGTTGCTAGGACTAAAAGAAGCCTAATAGTCTTGAATTTAACTACTGGAGAGAATATCTCCTTGTAGTCTATCCCTTTCTTTTGCTTAAATCCCTTAGCTACAAGTCTAGCCTTATAAAATCTAGGTTCTGCTTCTGTTACCCCTTCTTTCAATTTGAAAAGCCACTTATTCTCAATTAATTTGGCTTTGTAAGGTCTAGGTACTAAAGTCCAAGTGTTATTCTTCATTAATGAAGAGTATTCCTTCTCACAAGCTTCCTTCCAATTTCTAGCATCCTTTCCTCTCATGGCTTCATCAGTGGTTTCAGGTGCCTTATTTTCTACATTTTCAGCCATGAGACATGCTAATTCAACCATGTCTAATTCAGTGTACCTTCTGTTAGGTATGCTGATTCTTGGTTGCCTATCCCTTGTGAGTTGGTAGTCATGTAGGTTCTCTTGTATATCAGCTGAAGGTGGGTTTAGGGTTTCTTCCTCAACTTCTGCTTCTTCCCTCCTTTCTTCATACTGTGCTGTGCCTTCTGGAGGCACCATAGTTTTTGATTATAAACCACCATCTTCTTCAGATTCAGGTGGTACATGAAATGAGACTGAATTGTTTGCAGTCCCTAAATTCTTCTGAATGTCACCTAGAAGGTCAGAATTTTGAGAATTCTTATTCAGCAGAGGGAATTCATCTTCTTTAAAGATGACATCTCTGCTAATGATCGTTTTATAGGCTCCCTTTTGAAGTAGAAGTAGCTTATAACCCTTCACACCTTCTGGATAACCTAGAAACACCCCTTTGACTGCACTAGGCTCCAATTTTCCCTCTTTCTGATGTGCATATGCAGCACATCCAAAAGTCTTTAGGTGTGAGAGTTTAGGCTTCTTTCCACTCCAAATTTTCTGAGGAGTTTTATAATCATTAGCTGAGGTTGGCAGCCTATTAATTAAATAGGCTGTTGTCCTAATTGTTTCCCCCCAAAGAGAATGTGAGCAACCCGATGAGAGGAGCATGCACCTAGTCTTTTCTAGGAGAGTTCTATTCAATCTTTCAGCTACTCCATTCTGTTGTGGAGTAGCTCTAACTGTCTTATGCCTTAGGATTCCATTTTTACTGCAGTATTCCTCAAATTCCTTATTGCAATACTCCAGCCCATTATCAGTCCTTAGGCATTTCAACTTTCTCCCATTTTGGTTTTTCATAAGAGTATGCCATCTCATGAAAACCTCTAGTGCCTCATCCTTCCTCTTCATAGGGTAAACCTAACATTTCCTTAACTTGTCATCAATTATAGACATAAAGTACACATTCCCTCCTACTGTTGGGACTTGTGCTGGCCCCCAAAGATCACTGTGAGCATACTCCATGATCTCTGTGGCTCTCTTAGCTCCTCTTTGAAATGCTGACCTGTGGTGCTTACTTAGCACACAAGATTCACAAAAGTCTAACTTCTGTAGGTTCTTTTCAGGTATAAGCCCTTGCCTAGAGAGATGGAGTAGGCTTTTATTGCCTGCATGACCCAACCTAGCATGCCATTGCTTGGTTGGCTCAAGGTTAGTACTTTCTAAAACTTGATTAATTTCAGTTGTGCCTATTACATAGTATAGGCCACCCCTCTCCACTCCTCTAATGATGAATCTTCCATCTTTTAGGATTTCTCTAAGTCCATCTTTAGATCTGATATGAAAGCCTTGCTTATCAAACAAGCTTTCCGAGATCAGATTTCTCCTTATTCCAGGTACAAATCTGACATTGCTTAGGATCCTCCTCTTTCCATCAAACATGTTGATGGAAACACTTCCTATGCCCTCATCCTTTCACGCCTGAATCGCCATTTTAACCTTGACGGTGATCGGTTCAAATGTAATGAACCAGTCCCTATGAGGAGTGACATGCATAGTACACCCTGAGTCAAATATCCACTCTCTATTAAGGTTTTCACAATCCTCGCCATTCCTAATATTTCATCTTCCTTTGGAATCTTGTGTTTTCGACATTACCGAAATTCCACTTTCACGCTTTGTCCTTCTTCTTTTTCTACAATCCCTTGCAAAATGTCCCACCTTGTCACAGTAGAAGCAAGTCTTAGCTTTTCCCTTTTTCTTCTTTTCATTTTCACCTTCCTTAGGTTGTTTTTCCTTCCCACTTCCCTTCTTCCATTTTCCCTTCTTGTTGTTTTTCTTATGAGCTTTCTTCTCATAGTTATTCTCTATAAACATCACTTCAGCCTCCTTTTTAAATGGATTCACTTCAACCATTTCTTCCATAAGAGAATCTAATACCCTTTTAACAGTAAGTGATTCTCCACTAGCATGCTTGATTACCTTCTTGAATGCATTAAATTCAGACGGTAATGCCTTTAAGATTACTACAGCTTGATGCTCTTCACTAATTTTCTCATCTGTAGCTTCTAAATCTTGTACTAGCTTGAAGAAATAATCTAGGTTATCATCTAAGGATACTGAAGTGTTCATTTTGTAGTTTGCAAGGTTGTGGAGAAGTGTCATCTTGTTAGGAAGACATTTCTTAGCATACAATTCATCTAATTTCACCCAAAGTTTCTGTGCAGTGTTGCAATTCTGCACTTTCCTTATCACTGTAGGTGACAAATGAAGCATTAACTTGCAATGTGCAAGTCTTTGCATTTTCAACTTCTTAATAGGATCAGTTTCAAGGTCATATTCATCATCAATAGCACCATAGCAGTCATAAGACTCCGGAAGTGCTTGCATCTAGAGTTTCCAGATGGTAAAATCTTCTTTTTTAGAAAAAACATCAATTTCTTTTCCTACCATGATTTCTGTAATGTAAAGAAACTTAAAATTGCACTCACTTACTGATGTTGAATGTATCTGATACTGAACTTACTGACTGATTGTTTATGCTTCTTTGTTGACTGATCTTGGATAATTCTTGATACTTCTTTGCTGCTTGAAATGTCCAAGAATTGTCCCAGGAGGTCTTAATGCTTTGATACCAATTTCTGTTGGGATTTCTGCAATTTATATATCTGCAAAATAACAAATCTTTGTTAAGTTTCTGTTCTAAGAATATCAGAGTAGCAGTAGAAATCCCAACAATTTCTTTACGAGGGATTGTTAACCTGAATCCTAGCAAGTTAAAGTTTGCAATAAAAATGTGAAATGTAAATTTTTAATAAACATATGATCAAATTTGAACTCATTAATTGTCCAACTAGATAAATTATCACGTGCATATAATAATAGATAAATCACTTAGTTTGAATAAATTATGTGACTTATTAGTGATTTAAAATTAATTTGTTTAAAATTTAAAATTTATAATATTTTAGTAATACAAATATAATTAAATTGAAATTAACAACAAAATAAGTTTTATTTTATCAAGAAATACAAATTAAAAACAGAAAAATATAAATGAAACCAAATCCCATATTTACAGTAGCACACAACAAGCAGACAAATAAACTTGATCCAAATTTACAAGAACACACAACATGCAGACACATGAAACAAATTGGATGTTATCTTCATGCACGATAACTGTTTGAGCATTGGTTTCTATGGTGAATTTGTTCTGAAGCTTGCTTCTCTGGTAACTAGTAGATGCTTTCTTTTCTCTGCGGGTGGAAAATGCTAGGTCCAAAGGTTGAAGAAATGATTTGCAACAAGAGAGGGAACTGTAAGAATGCAAATAGGGTCACTGGAACACAAGCCATAAGGCCAATTGGCACTGCAATCCACCCAATTCTGTGTACAAGAACTATATGAAGAGCTGAGCTAAAAGCTGCAAGCATTGAAACTATTGAAAAGAAGAGAGTGATTAGGCCAATGCTCAATCTCATTGGTAATGCCCTGAGAAAATCTTCTTCTGAATAACGTGAAGTGAGCATACCCAAGAACATTAGCACAGAAGTGGATGAAGTGAATAGAGCTAATGCGTCGGATATTGCGAAGATCATGAAAGGAACATCGCTCAAGAAAAATGGAATCCCGTCACTGTTATTTCCTCCTGGTACTGTGAAAGCTGCTGAAAAAACTACTGTTGCCACAAGTGCAGCCACAACTGTGCATGAAGAAGCTGTGTTCTTCATCCATTCCTCACCTGCAATCACTAATTCTTTGTGGTCTTCTGAAAAAACCTCTCTTGGTGTTTTACCATCTTGGTTTCTCATCTTTTTATATGATGGCTGGACAACCTTTTCCACTTCCTGCAAAAAAAGAAGGCAGTGGTCAGACTTACAGTCAAACCTGTCCCGAGCCTGATGCTCTTGTGTAAGCAGGTTAACATCAAAACATCAAAGAACATTATCGATTCTAGTGTGCAACCAAAAGCTTAAAAGGCAGATGAACTCCTACTCGTTGAAAAGCCAAATAACTAGAATGACTTATCTTACCCGAAACCATTGCAACTCTCTCTGCATTTGCAAAGCTGCTCCAGAAATCTTGTTTGATGGCTCCAATTTCCCAGCTAAATGCAAGATATTGTTTCGGGTGTTATCTTTCAGAGCCATTAGAAAATGTTTTTGTAAACTTGTTTGGTACAGAAGGTTGAAGACTTTTTCTTTGCGGTGCAGGACAGCTAAATGAAAAACATTATGACTTTTCTGACTGTCTCGAAGCCAGACTGAATAAGGAAAGGCCTCCATGATCTCCACAACAACTTCATGAATCCCCAACTCGGCTGCTGAGCGTAGCGGAGCTCCTAACAAATTCATAACCTCTGTCCACTGCCCTTTGGCAACCTCTGCACATAATATTTTGGCAAGTTCAAGAGCTTGCTTGTGCATTAACTTCAAATCGTAAATATGTTGGAGAAATCCATATTGCTTGGATTCTTCCAGGTAGTTTTCAAGTCTTTCAGGAGGATTCTCTGCATCTCCAGTTTGAATGACATGATCTTGCTTTAAAGAAATACCTGAAATGCCAGAACTTTGAGGCTTCAGAAAGAATGGAACTAATGTTCTTAGTTCAAAAATGCCCTGACATTAAAGGGTACAAGATAAACATGGTATAAGAATGAGGACTGTGAGACCAACATTTATACAGCAGGCGTTGGAACCATCCCAGGTTGCTTCCACTTGCAAAAGCATGATTCTTTTGAGCCAACGTACTCAAGGCATAATGCCCCAAATTATCTCGCTCAAGAGCTAATTTAGGGTAGCTTTTTACTAGATGAAGAGCTATACCTGAAAAGAGATAAAGTGTTCAGATATGAGTCAAACACCTAAAAACCAGAAATGGGTATTTTGTGCAACACAATGAAGCTGATTCAACTCTGGAAACTGATGAACACATCGACTAATATAAGCACCGAGACAATGGTAATTACTAACCATAGAAATCCGCAATGATTAGGTAATTGACAAGCTTGACACCGCTCTTGCCTGAGAATGGAAATGGATCTTCATTATTGGTCACTGACAGAAGGAAACTAACTGCTTCTTTATGTCCATACGCTGCTGCTGAATGAAGGGGAGTCTCATTGTATGAATTCAGAAGAAGTGGTAACCTTGAATTCTTTTTCACAAGCATCTTTGCTGCTTCTGTATTTCCCGCCATACCAGCATAGTGAAGAGGTGTATGACCTCTCTTATCTTTGACTTCAAGAGAAGCTTTAGACATCAAATTTATAAGCTCCTGAACCAATTTTCTCGACTTGCCCGACTGGATTGCTATATGGAGAGCTGTATCAGAATGTGAAGTAATTTTTGCAGTAAGTGCATTTGGATCACTTTCAAGGATACTCTTGGTGATCCCCCAATCACCCTTGACGGCAGCGTTGTACAATTGCAAATACTTAATGTAGTCCTGATGCTTATCCTCAGTGCCTGACCAGTAAGAAATATTTTCAGGCATTGCATTAGATTGAAGAATGAAACTACGATTACAATTAGAAAAGGAACATCAGTGGAGTTGTTGTTACCAGCATGATTCCTGGACTGTGAATCAGGTGTGATCTCATCTTCAGACAAACCTTTCTGGCCTGTAGTAGTAGATGGATCTACTGTGTCCTCCATTGCTGATCAAGCTAGCTTAAAACCGAGATTTCCTCCACATCTGAAAGATTTTTGCTTTCTGTCAGCAGTGCCCTCTTCGTTTTGACAGGTTTAAAGGGTAGGGTTTTCTCTTCTCCAGAAGTTCTGAAACTTGAATCAATTAAAGAAAGACCACGAGTGAACTAGTCAATACCAAGTTGGCTCCTTTTCCTGGTAATTCACACGTTCACAGCTCTACCGTCTACATAGTCCTCCACATATCAATAAATTAAAGAGGAAGCCGATGAGAGGGAGGGTTCTTCATTACCAGGCTGCGTTTACTGAGAAGAGAACGCTTTACCAGAGAGAAAGCCAATGATTGAGAAGTCTGATTCTAATTTGTTGAAATATGAAATATGAAGCCTTCGTATATATTTGTTCAACGTCAATCTTTTTTTGTCGTTTTCTCATATGGTGCTTACGAATGCTATTCTTTATTGTTAGGTGTACATATTCTAGATGGTTCTTATGATGAGGTGTAAATATCGAATGTTTTCTGTTTTTTCTTTCTAAGCCAAGCACAGAACCTCGTGCTTGCCTTTTGTATATATTGAATCTTCGTACTCATTTACAGAATGAGAAGAAAACATTTCTCAACCTACTATTCTATTCATTACTGTGTCTTCTTCTAAAATGACAGAAAGCTAAATCTGTCTATTATCTTCCTATACAAAATCTGCTCATGGTATCAGAGCCTACCTCTTGAATCTGCGATTTTTCTGCTTACCCATATTTAAACTTAATACCATTCTTCTCTTTACTGTTTAATCATGACGACAAACGATGAAGCTCTTAACCCCATAAATAGAGCTACAAACTTAATTCAAAATGCAGATGATCCTCTGTTTTTGCAAGGATCTGACAATCCTGGAATGGCCCTCGTGACTGTACTGCTCAACGACAACAATTTTCTGACATGGAACAGATCCATGAAGAGGGCTCTAGCGGCTAAAAACAAACTGGGATTTATTAATGGTAGCCTAGTGGAGCCAACAGATGAAACTGCTCGTTCGAAATGGAGAAGGGTGGATGAAATGGTTAGCTCATGGATAATCAGTTCTATGCAAAAGGAAATAGCAGAAACTTTCATCTACTCTACCTCTGCTAGAACACTTTGGCAAGAACTGGAGGAACAATTTGGTGAAAGCAACGGTCCACAGATTTACCAGATTCAAAGACAGATTTCTTCTATGGAGCAAGGTAACTCTTCTGTTGCTATATATTACAGTAAAATGAAGAAATTGTGGGAAGAACTGAATGTTCTACAACCTGTTCCCCAATGTTCTTGTGGTGCTATGAGAGGTTGCACTTGTAACGCTGCTGGAGATGTTTTAGACATTATGTCTCAGACTAAACTCATACAATTTCTTATGGGTTTGAATGAAAGCTATGATAATGTTAGGAATCAGATTTTGGTCTTGGAACCCATGCCGTCAGTTAATAAGGCTTACTCAATGATTCTGAGAGTAGAAAAACAGAAGAATGTACATACAAGTTTTTCTGATAATTTGAAATGAGTGCTATGGTAGTTAAAGGAGTGAGATCTGGAGTCGATATCAATAGAAATACTGCTTATAAGAAAAGGGAACTGCAGAAGAAGGATGACAGAAGTTGTGACTATTGCAAAGGAGGAGGACACACCAAAGATACATGCTTCAAACTTCATGGATATCCAGACTGGTATAAACAATTGAAGAAGGATAGAGCCGCATTTGCAAAGGAAGAATCAACATGGTTAACAAATCCTTTTGAGGATAATGCCGATGATGACGAAAAGATTCAATGAAACAATGGTCACCGTCATTGCGAAATTGTTCAACAGGAGATTGCCAAGATAATCAAGGGAAGCAAGTGACAACAACGAGCATGATGAATTTTGCCCGGATCTCGATTTTGCGGTAACTATATCCCAAACCAGATTCATCGAACTTAAAGATGAATGGATTGTGGATACTGGTGCAACTAACCATATATGTGCATTTAAACACTTGTTTACCTCACAAAAACCTTAAACCGAAACATTCTTGTTCACTTACCGAGGGGACTGTTAAATGAGTCAAGTCGTGTGGTAATGTGGTTCTACGTGATAGTATCACGTTGAAGAATGTCTTATACATTCTCGATTTTAAACACAACCTTCTATCGGAAGTAAATTGGTAAAATGAATCTTTGGTTTGTAGAGTTTACCAAGTTTTGCATTTTTCAGACACAAGACTAATAGAGTCCTTGGAGTGGGGAAGTTGAGGGTAACCTATACATACTTGATCCAAGTTCATACACACCGAAGTTATCCATAGATATCTGCAATTTTCTCAATCTTATACCTAGTAAAGCAAATGTTTGTTGGTGAATAATGTAAGCGATGTCGGTGTTCCTACATGGCATCAAAGATTGGGACATCCTTCAAATATTGTACTTAAACATTTGCCTTTCATGAAAGAGGTTGATATTTCAGTTGATTGTCACATTTGTCCTCTTGCTAAACAAACCAGATTGCCCTTTTCACAAAGCAATAGTAATGCTAATGACATTCTTGAATTGATTCACGTTGACATATGGGGACCATATAAACATCCTAGTATGACAGGAGCACATTATTTCCTCACTGTGGTAGATGATCTAAGTAGATGTACATGGACATTTTGCTGAAAATAAGAGCCAAAGCAGCATCTGTTTTGAGGAATTTTGTCATGATGGCTAAGAACCAATTTGAGAAGTCAGTAAAGAAAGTTAGAACCGATAATGGTTTGGAGTTTGTGGGGGAAAAATGTCAACAGATTCTCAAGGAGTTTGGGATTATGCATGAAAAAACCTGTATATACACACCTCAGCAAAATGGGAAAGTAGAAAGAAGACATAGATCTATACTCCAACTAGTAAGATCCTTGATGTTTCAATCTAAAATTCCAATAAAATTCTGGGGGGAAGCTATTTTACATGCCACTTTTCTGTTGAACAGACTACCTACGACTATACTTCATTGGAAGACACCTTATGAGATTCTGTACAAAAAAGAGCCTTCTTATGATAACCTTAAATGCTTTGGATGTTTATGTTTTGCAACAAATACCTTACCACACAAGGATAAGTTTTCCCAGGGCTTTTAGGAGTGTTTTTGGGGTATTCACCGGGCAAAAGGGTTTCAAGCTTTATGATCTAGATAATAATAAGATGATTGTTTCCCGAGATGTTACTTTTCATGAAGATATTTATCCTTTCACCACTAAGGAAGATTATGTTGTTGTGGTTCCAAATATCCAAGTTCCTTTGCCCATCATAACTGATACCTCAAATGGTTTCATGGAGGAGGTTGTTGTAGGTGATAATCCTATTGAACATACATATACAGGACATGAAAATGATGATAATCGATTGCAAACTAGTGACTCTCCTTACCTTCACCCACACTGAAACAATACCTATTAGACATAGCACAAGATTGAGAAGACCTCCAAGTTGGATGAATGACTATGTGTCCAGTGTTGAACATGATATATCAAGCTATCAAAAACCCCTACATATCAGTAACCTAACCAAATACACTCCTTCTACCTACCCCTACACTGTACCGAAACACTTGTCAAATGCACATATATGTTTTGTTGCCAATTTATCCAAGTGCAGGAGCCAAAACGCATCAGGAGGCAAGGGTCAATCCAGAATGGGTGAAAGCTATGCATGAAGAGATTGAGGCTTTAGAAAAAAACGAAACATGGGAAATCATTGAACTACCAGAGGGAAAGAAGCCTATAGGATGCAAATGGGTATTCAAAGTGAAATTGAAGGAAGATGGGAAAGTTGACAGATTCAAGGCAAGGTTGGTAGCAAAGGGTTACAACCAAGTTGAAGGAGTAGACTTTCATGAAAGTTTTTCACCTGTGGCTAAAGTAGTCACTGTCAGGATTTTTTTTGCTGTTGCGGCATCCAAGTCATGGAATCTACACCAACTTGATATTAACAATGCATTCTTGCATGGTACTTTGGATGAGGAAGTTTTTATGAAATTACCTGAAGGATATGACAAGGCTAAACCAACTCAAGTTTGCAAACTAAGAAAATCATTGTATGGACTTCGACAAGCCTCTAGGCAATGGAACACGGAAATGACGTCAAAATTGCAGGAGTATGGTTTTAAACAGTCATATCATGATCATTGCCTTTTTATTCTCTCTAAGTCCAATATATTTCTAGCTTTGCTAGTATATGTAGATGATGTGCTGATTACAGGGAATTCCGAAGAGGAGATTGCAACAGTGAAGTTTTTTTTGAATGATAAGTTCACTATCAAGGATCTCCACCATGCAAAATATTTCCTTGGCTTAGAAATCACAAGATCAAAGGATGGTATCTATGTCAACCAAAGGAAATATGCTTTAGATTTGATTCAAGATGCAGGGCTGATGGGAAGCAAGCTTCTTGCCACACCGTTAATGAAAGGACACAAGATGAGCATTGATGATGGTCCAAAATTAAGATCCTTATTCATACCGAGCGATTAGTGGGACGGTTACTCTATTTGGGATACATAAGACTGATTTGGCTCATGCTACACAAAGAACTTAGCCAATATGTACATGATCCTAGACAACTTCATTTGAAAATGCTCAAGATGTTTTATGATACCTCGAAACAATTCCTCCTTAGATCAGTATTTTCCAAAGAAACAATTCATTGAAGTTAGAAGCTTTTGTGATGCGATTGGGGCTCTTGTATTGATAGTAGAAAGTCATTAACTGGTATCGTGCATTTTTCTAGGCAATTCACTTGTTAGTGGAAAACAAAGAAGCAAACAACGGTGTCAAGTCCTCGGTGAAGCGATACAGTCCATGGCGTCGACGATGCGTGAATTGCAATGGATTTCATATATCTGCGAGATTTCCAAATCTCGAATCCATTCCTATACCTCTTCTTTGTGACAATCAAATTGCGTTGCATATCACCACCAATCCGTTTTCCATGAAAGAACAAAGCATCCGGATATAGATCGTCACATTGTGAGGGAACAGATTTAAGGTAGGCTTCATTTCGCCCAAAAGATTTCATCCTCTCAAAGAATCGCGACTCTTTCACGAAGATTCTTAGTGCTCGTTGTTCAACAAGCTCATCTCCAAGTTAGGCCTTTGTGATTGTTACTGTGCCTCAACTTGAGGAGGGATGTTGAAATATGAAATATGAAGCCTTCAGATATATTTGTTCAACGTCAATCTTTTTTGTCGTTTTTCATATGGTGCTTACGAATGCTATTCTTTATTGTTAGGTGTACATATTCTAGATGGTTCTTATGATGAGGTGTAAATATCGAATGTTTTTTTTTTTTTCTTTCTAAGCCAAGCACAGAACCTCGTGCTTGCCTTTTGTATATATTGAATCTTCGTACTCATTTACGTAATGAGAAGAAAACATTCTCAACCTACTATTCTATTCATTACTGTGTCTTCTTCTAAAATGACAGAAAGCTAAATCTGTCTATTATCTTCCTATACAAAATCTGCTCATAATTTAAAGTCAAAAATAAAATTTGAGTTGTAGATAAAAAATATTATTTTAAATTTTGGAAAAACAAATAAAGCACGAGCTCTAAATTGCCAAATTCAAGTAGACTCTAACATATGATTTCCTTGTCCTTAGGACCAAAGCTGCTGGGGCTAATTTGATTAATATATAGAAAATTTGATTAATTACAGGGCTAAATCTTGATTTGAAACAGAGTTGTTCTGTTTCTACAAAAAGATGGTTTCTCTTACAATGAGGATTGCGTCAAGCTTTCTTAATGCAGGGAGGTTAACGTAAATATCAGATCTTGATCTGCTTTCCATTACCTAATAGATCAGCGAATCAGGTTAGTTTGCTCAAAATATTGAATTTTTGCATATAGATCATAAACCTCTAACTCAAGAGGTGTTCCATCTTGTAAGTTCTGTGACTTGGGAATAAATTCTACAATGTAATCACAAACAGACAAAAGGCAATTCATTTCTTTCTTCCACATTGCCAACTTCTCAGGCTTCAGTGGTTCTAACCTCAAACTTTGCCCAAAGACGGTCGCTGCAGAAAGTAACAGAGAGAACGAAAATGGTCAAGATTCAAAATAGAGGGGAAGAAAAGACATATAATGAGTTTTATATTTGCACCATAGAGATTGGTAATGGCATTCGAGATTGCAACAGCTATGCAGACACCTTTGCCACTTCCTGACATGTCTTCACCAAGCAAAAGCTTAGAGAACCTTTCTTTCATCATCTCAAGATCTGTCAAGTTGGTATCAATAATCGAGCAAAATTAATATTTTCATTTCATAAAGTTTCATCAGAACAAAAACAGAGCATGATGATGAAGTTTTAATTCTACCTGAATCCATGAACTGTTGATCCTCAAGCTTGTCATCAAATCCTTAGATTAATTCTTGCTCGCATTAGATCAACTCGTAAAAAGTAAAATATTGACTAAACAGATTTATTCATTTTCAAGATTCGAATTTAAAATTTCTGATTAAGGGATAAGAGTGCTGAACTATTCACACCAACCATATTTGATAATAATATAAACAAAATATTAGGAACAATAATAAACAAAAAAGAAAGAAGCATCCATTTGCACGCAAATTGTTCGATGAAAGTTCCGACAAGAGAAAATAAGAAGAAGCAATGATTAATGCCTAATGGTTCCATACTCTCTCTGAAGTTGCGAGACAAAGATCAGAATGAAGCTAGCATACGATTTTTTTGCCTTTAGGACCAAATCTGCTGGGGCCAAATGTCGACTGGGCTACTTCAACAAGCAGAGGAAACTGCAGCAATCCAAACAAAGTTATGGGGATACAAGCTAGCAGGACAACTGGAGCCGCCACCCATTTGACTCGATGCACAAGAACCAGGTAAAGTGATGAGCCAAAAGCCGCCAGCGTGAACAGTATGGAGAAGAAAAGAGAAATGAGGCCAATGCGCAACCTCAGAAAATCTTTTTCTGCACAACGATTTGTGAGTATCCCCAAAAACATTAGGACAGATGTAGCAGAAGCAAACAGGGCTAATGCATCTGATGCTTCGTAAATCATGAAAGCTGAGTGGTTTATGAAAACTGGGATGCCATTAGAGTCACTACCACCTGGAGGTGATGAAGCACCAGAGAAAACAGCTCCAACTACAAGAGTGGCTACAACAGTGCATGATGAGGCTGTATCTTTCATCCATTGCTCACCCTTTTCGACTAAGTTCTTGTGATTCTCTGAAAACACCTCCTTTGGAGTTTTTCCCTAATGGTTTTCCTTTTCTCCTTCATGGTTGTCAGTGGACACCTCTCCTGGAACTTGTTTACAGTTTTTCCCTTATGGTTTTCCTTTTCTATTTGAATTATTGTCGAAGATTTTCACCTTTTAATTATAAATAGTCTCACTGTTGCCAAGCAGAAAGATTACAGGACAGGTGAGAACTGCCTTTCTAAATTTTACAAGGTCTGCATTGTTCCAAATGAATGGTGATGGCAGATTGAACTAGATTTTAAGTTGAACTTGGGTTTAAGAGAATCACTCCAATTTGGTCAGAATAGTTTAAATGGAATCCGATAAATTTGAACAACATAACATTATTTTAGTATAATTGATCAATCAGACTGTGTTTTAAATTTATAAAAGATGACTCCAGTAAAAAATGACTCCGACTTATTGAAGTCCTTCACGTGAATCTTGGGAATGTGCTGTTGTCTGGGTATGGGGACAAAGCATGGAGAAGAAGACCGGAAGGTCATTAATTGTTATAAAAAAAGACTTTCTGTTTCCAAAAGGGGTTCCACAAAGTCTGACCAAAAGCATTTCATTGATCCTGACATCCATCATTTGAATATACCGTACCTAACGATTAGTTGAACGAATGTTTTCATGCAACAGTGGAAAGTGAAAGCTATCTGTTGAATTTAGTGTACAATCTGAGCTATGGGATTAGTTTAGTTTCCAGGAAACTGAAGCACATGCAATTTCTTTATTCAGTCAGATACATCAACCTACTAAGACGAAGACCAAGAGATAATAAACAGACAGACTTGGATATGAACAACAATTTCTGACTGCAATGGTTTCCCGTTATTTTTATTGATTAAGAAGAGAATAAAAAGGGATATTCGTTTCAGACATTGCATTAGGTAGCGGTGTTCACAGTGGTAAGAATCTCGACTCGCTCATAAATATCCTAAACTCGAACTCGAATGTGGGTTTAATTTCACTTAACTCGAACTCGAACTCGAACTTAAAGAACCTATAGGATCGGTTAACCTATTTTCGAGTTTGGTTACCGCAGAACTGTAACCTATTCATATCAATATATATGAAAAAATTATTTAAAATTGATGAAAACAAATACAAATTATTCATAAAAGTATGCATATAAAATCTATCAAAGATTAATCTAATATATTAAACCGAGCAAAGTAAAAATAAGTCAAACAATGTATTATAAAAGATTCATACTAAAAAAAAGAGATAAATTATTAAACAATTATTCTTTGAATAGGATGGTAGAATGATCCACTATTATACATGAAGCCACATCTGTAGAAAATAAAGAATAAAAGAGTTAAACTCGTTATTTTTAATTGAAAAGAATTTTTATTTATTTTATATTAAAACAAGGTAAAGTAAATTAGATTCTTGATTCAATTTTTCAAGTTCTTCAAGTCTTTCTTCCACGTAAAGAAAGTTCGTGATTTTCTCAACCAATCTTGTCCACAAACAATAGCCTTCACCATATTTGAAATAAGAGAGCTACGAAATGAATCAAGACTCATTCTCATGTACTAAAAGCAACTCAGAGGTAATAATGAGGAACGAATCGCTTCTACTAGATCTCATTGATTAAAAAATAAAAATATTCTTCTAACATCATTAAATCTTATTCTATCATGTTAAAACAAAAATAATAATAACTAATAAATACAAAAAGAATCATTTTCTTATTGCAACTTAGTGTAGAAAATGCAATTAATATCATAGTTAAAACTTCAAATATTATATTATTAAAAGCGTAGTTGTATAAAAAAATACAATCCTATAGTCTATTACTAAATCAACTCATTTTTCATTCATTTCTAATAAATAAAACTATATTTGTATTTGTAAAATACAATATTATTATATTATTATTTATTAGCAACTATATTATATATTTTAAGAATCAAGATTACTTGCATGTTTAATGTTTATAATATCTCATAAATATCCAAGCTAATATATGTGCCTTAAAAACTAAAATTGTAGGATTTCTTAATAAATGTGTTTTACACTTATTAATTTCTTTAATTAATTTCTAAATGATTATATTATTTTAGTCAATGAATTTTTTATTAATAGTTTAAT
The DNA here is from genome assembly GCA_029891385.1 of Erythroxylum novogranatense. NCBI lineage: Eukaryota > Viridiplantae > Streptophyta > Magnoliopsida > Malpighiales > Erythroxylaceae > Erythroxylum > Erythroxylum novogranatense. The sequence continues at coordinate 2,677,523 of CM057232.1, forward strand.
ACATCGATTAATAACATTGACACATATTAATTACTATTTGAAATAGAAGTATTGAGTGTTATGTATTAGTTGTCACTTATAATAGCAATGTTCAAGATTAACGTTTAATAACATATAATTAAAGTAGTTTTTTCCTTTTTTCTTTTTCACTCAAGAATTAATGTAGTAAATATTAGTGAATTTATTATTATTAATATCCTTTAAATTATATCTAAATATATGATATGTTTTTTGGTGTTTGAGTTTAGGTTCAAACCTAAACCTATAAATCGTGTTGATTCGGTTAAGCTAATCTTCAGAAAGTGCGGTTTAGGTTGGTTAACCTGTAACCATAAGTTAAAAACTCGAACTCGAACTTAAGTTCGGTTAACCTTATTTATAGGTTCGGTTCATGCGGTTCAAGTCCGGTTCACAGGTTCGTGGGTTTTCTTGAACACCCCTAGCATTAGGGTTGAACAATGAAACTACAATTAACCAGAGAGCAAAGCCAATGAATGAGAAGTCTGTTAGATTGGTGGATCGAAATGAGGGCCCCAACTGCTATATTCAGTCACAATCAATGTCGACCAAAGTCCTTGGCAGTTTCTTTGCATTGCATTGCATGTAGATTAGTGGCAAGGAAAGCAGATCCCCAAGTATGAGAACTAGTTGGAATCTTTGAAAGCTGGACGTTTAACCTCCATCGAGATAAATACTTAGAACTCCTTTTTGGTGTTTGTACCGTCTGTCAACATTGAGATAGACAAGTACTGTCATGAATTCTGCAACTCCAGTCCGGTCTGGTCTGGTTTGATTTTAATCAGTTTAAATTTATAATTTCATATAAAACTAATGGAGTCTTGAACAAGCAGATTATGTACTTTTCTGAGCAAAATCAGGTGTTCATTTCCCAGCAATTGGAATTCTGTTTGACGGGGTTGACAAAAATTAAGTTTACAATAACACAAGCAGATACATGAAACAAATTGGATGTTATCTTCATGAACGATAGGTGTTTGAACATTGGTTTCTGTGGTGGAGTTGCTCTGAAGCTTGCTTCTCTGATGACTAGCAGATGATTTCCTTACTCTGTGGGTGGAAAATGCTAGGTCCAAAGGTTGAAAAAATGATTTCCACCAAGAGAGGGAACTGTAAGAATGCAAACAAGGTCACTGGAACACAAGCCACAAGGCCAATTGCAACTGCAATCCACCCAATTCTGTGTACAAGAACTATATGAAGAGCTGAGCTAAAAGCTGCAAGCATTGAAACTATTGAAAAGAAGAGAGTGATTAGGCCAATGCTCAATCTCATTGGTAATGCCCTGAGAAAATCTTCTTCTGAATAACGTGATGTGAGCATACCCAAGAACATTAGCACAGAAGTGGATGAAGTGAATAGAGCTAATGCGTCGGATATTGCGAAGATCATGAAAGGAGCATTGCTTAAGAAAAATGGAATCCCGTCACTGTTATTTCCTCCTGGTACTGTGAAAGCTGCTGCAAAAACTACTGTTGCCACAAGTGCAGCCACAACTGTGCATGAAGAAGCTGTGCTCTTCATCCATTTCTCACCTGCAATCACCAATTCTTTGTGTTCCTCAGAAAACACCTCTCTTGGTGTTTTACCATCTTGGTTTCTCGTCTTTCTATATGAGGGTTGGACAACCTTTTCCACTTCCTGCAAAAAAAAAAAACCAGTGGTGAGACTTACGGTCAAAGGTGACCCGACCCTGATGCTCTTGTGTAAGCAGCTTAACACCAAAACATCAAATAACATTATAGATTCTAGTGTGCAACCAAAAGCTTAAACGGCAGATGAAATCCTACTCGTTGAAAAGCCAAATAACTAGAATGACTTATCTTACCTGAAACCATTGCAGCTCTCTCTGCATTTGCAAAGCTGCTCCAGAAATCTTGTTTGATGGCTCCAATTTCCCAGCTAAATGCAGGATATTGTTTCGAGTTTTGTCTTTCAGAGCCATTAGATAATGCTTTTGTAAACTTGTTTGGTACAGAAGGTTGAAAACTTTTTCTTTGCGGTGCAGGACAGCTAAATGAAAAACGTTACGACTTTTCTGACTGTCTCGAAGCCAGACTGAATAAGGAAAGGCCTTGATGATCTCCACAACAAATTCATGAATCCCCAACTCGGCCGCTGAGCGTACTGGAGGTCCTAACAAATTCATAACCTCTGTCCACTGCTCCAATTTGGTAACCTCTGCACACAATATTTTGGCAAGTTCAAGAGTTTGCATGTGCATTAACTTCAAATCGTAAATATGTTGGAGAAATCCATATTGCTTGGATTCTTCCAGGTAATTTTCAAGCGTTTCAGGAGGATTCTCTACATCTCCAGTTTGAAGAACATGATCTGGCTTTAGAGAAATACCTGAAATGCCAGAACTTTGAGGTTTCAAAAAGAGTGGAACTAATGTTCTTATTTCAAAAATGCCCTGACATTAATATGGTATAAGAAAGAGAATTGTGAGACCAACATTTATACAACAGGCTTTGGAACCATCCCAGGTTGCTTCCACTTGCAAAAGCATGATTCTTTTGAGCCAACCTGCTCAAGGCAGAATATCCCAAATCATCTCGTTCAAGAGCTAATTTAGGGTAGTTTTTTACTAGATGAAGAGCTAGACCTGACAAGAGATAAAGTGTACAGATATGAGTCGAACACTAAAAAAGCCAGAAATGGGTATTTTGCAACACAATGAACCTGATTCAACTCTAGAAACTAATGAACACGTCGACTAATATAAGCAGCCAGACAATGGTTATTACTAACCATAGAAATCCGCAATGATTAGGTAATTGAGCAACTTGACACCTCTCTTGCCTGAGAATGGAAATGGATCTTCATTATTGGTCACGGACAGAAGGAAACTAACTGTTTCTTTATGTCCATACTCTGCTGCTGAATGAAGGGGAGTGTCATTGAATGAATTCAGAAGAAGTGGTAACCTTGAATTCTTTTTCACAAGCATCTTTGCTGCTTCTGTATTTCCCACAATACCAGCACAGTGAAGAGGTGTATCACCTTCACTATCTTTGATTTCAAGAGAAGCTTCAGACATCAAATTTATAAGCTCCTGAACCAATTTTCTTGACTCGCCTGACCGGATTGCTATATGCAGAGCTATATCAGAATGTGAAGTAATTTTTGCAGCAAGTGCATTTGGATCACTGTCAAGGATACTCCTGGTGATCCCCCAATCACCCTTTATGGCAGCTTTGTACAACTGCAAGTAGTAAATATAGTCCTGATGCTTCTCCTCAGTGCCTGACCAGCAAGAAATAGTTTCAGGCATTGCAATAGATTGAACGGTGAAGCTACAGTTACAGTCAGAAAAAGGAACATCAGTCTACTTTCCTTACCCTCATTATGATCACCATCATGATCAGCAGTATTGGCTTCCAATGGAGGAACGTTGACTTGCTCAATGGAGTTGTTGGAACCAGCATCATTCCTGGGCTGTGAATCAGGTGCGATCTCATCTTTAGAGAAACCATTCTGGCCTGTACTAGTAGATGGATCTACTATGTCCAACATTGTTGATCAAGCTAGCTTAAAACCGAGATTTCCTTTACTTCTGAAAGATTGTTGCTTTCTGTCAGCAGTTCCCTCTTCGTTTTGACAGATTTAAAGGGTTTTCTCTTCTCTAGAAGTTCTGAAACTTTAATCAATTAAAGAAAGACAACGTCTGAACTAGTCTATACCAAGTTGGCTCCTTTTCCTGGTAATTCACACGTTCACACCTCTACCGTCTGCATAATCCTCCACATATCAATAAATTAAAGAGAGAGCCAATGAGAGGGAGAGTTCTTCATTACGGGGCCGCGTTTACAGGGAAGAGAATGCTTTTTTTTTAATTAATCGGAAAATAACAGTACAAATTACATAACCAATCTAAGAAGGCTAATCTCATATACGTCCTCAAGGAGGATCAGGAGACACTCTAAGGGGGCGTTTACAAGAGTGGTAATCCCTAAGTCACAACATACAGCAAAATTGACGAGTCAGTTGGCACATCTATTGCTCTCCCGGTATATATGGCGAGGTCGGATGACCCAATTTCGATTGAGCAGCTCGTTGATACCAACGATGAGAGGGTCTAGGGAAGAAGTGCGCTTGGCGGAGTTGGACAGAAGACTAGCCGCGACTTGAGAGTCCAATTTTAATTCCACCTTGCGAAAGCCGAGATCCCCGGCCAAGTTTAGCCTGGATAAGATGCCCCATAGTTCAACGGCTAGGGGAAGCTTTGCAAGCTCCGTCCATGTTGAGTTTCACCAATCCAAGAGTCGGTTTACACCAACCAATAAATTGCTCTTACCGGGGTCGGTGTCCAGGAACGGTTCGATTGAAACTTGTCGTAGCTTGTTGTATTTGGTCAATAAAAGCTAACATACTTGTAGCTGGGGAAGTTGGACAGGAAGCATGGGTGTCAAAGAGCACTTTGTTCCTCCAGGTCCACAGGAACCAACATGCGGCCTCGAAGATGATATTCTAGTCTAGTCCGTTGAGCTGTTGGTGCTGGTGGAGGTTCGTGTGAAGCCAGTCTTGGGCGTTCATAGAGAAAAACTCTGGAGAGATGTTATGCAGAGGGAAAGTGCGCCATATACTACGCGCTCGAAGGGTATCTCGCATGATATGCAGGGAGGTTTCTTCAGCTCGACAGTGATGACGTTTTGCTGTTGTGGTGAGACGTCGGTACATCCGCTGTTGATTTGATAGCAGACGGTCTTGGGCGAGGAGCCAGAGAAAGGAGCGAATAAGTTGAGGGCCGGCCCAGAGCCATATGGTCTTCCAAAATCCCCCGGTGTCGTGGTGGCTATGGTCCATAATCGTCGAATAAGCTGACGTAGTGGTGAACTGGTCGGTTCCTGATCTCCCCCAGCTCAGCTTCTCAGGCCTTCGGTGGGTCTGGGGTGAGAGAATACCTGCAATGAAGAGACATACAGAGTGAGGAAGTAAGGACTGAAAGCCATGCCATTGCCAGTTACCTGAGGTGTTCACATAGTGTGCAACGCGGTGCTCAAGGACGGAGCTTGGTAAGGCGACAATCGTATGATCAATGAGAGGTCCCAAATCTTCTACCCAAGGGTCCAACTAGAATCGAGCTTTTGTGCCATCACCGATTACCCATTTCATCCCACACATCACGTGGTGCCAAATAGTTTTTATACTCCTCCAGATCATAGAATCGCCGTCAGTTTCGAGAGTGGTGGGCAGCTTATTGAGATTGAGAATGAGATTATATTTCGTAGTCAAAATTCTCACCCAAAGTGTGTTCAGCTTCGAGACGAGGGCCCATCCTAATTTAGTAAGAAGCGCATCATTGGTCTCGCAAATTTTACGAATGCCAAGGCCACCCATTTCTTTCGGTTGGCAACCAGTGTCCCAGTTGATGAGGTAAAGCTTGCACTGGCCTAGAGAGGAACCCCACAAGAAATTGTGCATAATTTTTTTCAGGTTATCGCAAAGGCGTCTAGGGAGACGAATCGTTTGCATTGTGTAAGTAGGGAGGGTGGAGATGACAGATTGGATGAGAGTGGTACATCTTGCAAACGATAAAAAGTTTTCAAACCAGCCCGAGAGGCGTTTTTGGACCTTGTCGAGAATAAATTAATATGTACGTTTTTGGACCTGGTCATGCAACAAGGGGACTCTGAGATAGCGACCTAAATCGTGTGTTTGTTGAAATCCTAGATCTCGGTTCATATGACGTGCCATGAATGGGGGAACATTTTTAGAGAAGAAACAGTGGATTTTGCTTGACTGATCCTCTAGCCTGAGGCAGTGCAAAACAGATTTAATGTCTCTCGGATGATCCGAGTTTGATCGGGAGAGGCTTCTGAAAATAAAACGAGATCGTTGGCGAAGAACAGATGAGATAAAGGGGGACCTCGTCGATTTAACCGAATAGGTTCCCATCAGCCTTGGGAAACAACAAGATTAATTAAATGGCCCAGACGTTCCATGCATAAAACGAAGAGATAAGGTGATAAGAGGTCACCCTGCGGATGCCCTAAGAAGGGGTGAAGGCAGTGCTGGGGTGAAGGCAGTGCTGAGTGCCGATCAAACAGTGGATTTTGCTTGACTGATCCTCTAGCCTGAGGCAGTGCAAAACAGATTTAATGTCTCTCGGATGATCCGAGTTTGATCGGGAGAGGCTTCTGAAAATAAAACGAGATCGTTGGCGAAGAACAGATGAGATAAAGGGGGACCTCGTCGATTTAACCGAATAGGTTCCCATCACCTGGGAAACAACAAGATTAATTAAATGGCCCAGACGTTCCATGCATAAAACGAAGAGATAAGGTGATAAGAGGTCACCTGCGGATGCCCTAAGAAGGGTGAAAGCGGTTAAGGGTGAAGGGCGGTCTTGAGTGCCGATCAAACGATGGATTTTGCTTGGTCGATCCTCTAGCCTCGAGGCAAAGGCAAAGCAGATTTAATGTCTCTCGGATGATCCGAGTTTGATCGGGAGAGGCTTCTGAAAATAAAACGAGATCGTTGGCGAAGAACAGATGAGATAAAGGGGGACCTCGTCGATTTAACCGAATAGGTTCCCATCAGCCTTGGGAAACAACAAGATTAATTAAATGACCCAGACGTTCCATGCATAAAACGAAGAGATAAGGTGATAAGAGGTCACCCTGCGGATGCCCTAAGAAGGGGTGAAGGCAGTGCTGAGGTCCCCTCCCTAGTTGACTTGCATGGTGACCGAGGAGACGCACTTTATGATAAGGGAGATTAGAGATTCAAGGAGGCCAATATCTATGAGGGTATCATTAATGAAGTCCCAAGAGAGGCGATCGTAGACTTTTTCAAGATCCACCTGTACGGCAATGAGACCTTTCTTTCCAGACTTCTTATGCATAGTATGAATGATTTCTTGTGCGATGATGATATTGTCGACGATCAGGTGCCCCAGGACAAAACTACATTGAGTAGGTGCGACAAGCTCAACAAGAAAGGGTTTCAGCCTGTGGACAATGACCTTCGTGAGGGCTTTGTAAATCACAAAGCACAAAGCGATCGGTCTAAATAGAGTGATAGATGAGGGGGAGGGAAGTTTGGGTATAAGGATCAGGATGGTGCAGTTTAGTTCAGTGTCCCAAACTTTGTGGCGGAAAGTTTGCTGCCGGAGGTTGATTAGTGAAGGCCTTAAGGTGTCCCATTGGGTTTGGAAGAATAAGGCAGTGAAGCCGATCGATCCCGGTGCCTTATTAGGGGCCATGTCGAAGAAGGCAGTTTTGACCTCGTCGGATAGGAGAGGTTGAACCAAAGTCTGTGTGGCTCTGTGGAGGAGGGTTGGGAAACAACCCCTAATCTGAAGAGGAATGGGAGGGGAAGGTTCGGCTGTATAAAGCTTCACTAGGAAGCGCTGGGCTATATGGTGAAGATCAGAGGGGTTGGAACTGACAATGCTGGATTCATCAGTTAAAGAGGTGATATGGAGCTTCCGGCGTTTAGTAGTAGTGACAACGTGGTAGTATCTGGTATTACAATCTCCCTGGCTGAGCCACTTACATCTGGAATGTTGGTGCCAGTAGAGTTCCTCTTGAAGAATGACTTGTTCCAACTCGTTGCGAAGGTACGATTCCATGTCTTTGAGAGAATCTGAATTCGTCTCTTCTAGAGATTTTTGGATACCCGTGAGGCGTGACATGAGTCTCTTTTTGTGAAAAAAATATTACCAAAGGTCGAGTAGTTCTAGCGTTGTAAATGTTCTCCCAGATTTTTGATGGCCCCGCTGAAGGACGACAGTTGAGAGTACCAATGATCTTTAACTGTTTGGGCAAAATTCTCATTAGTCAACTAGGCAGATTGGAAGCGGAATGGCCGTGAAGAGGTAGGCTGAGGGGAAATATGAGGGAAAGTAACTAACATAGGCCGATGGTCCGACTTGAGAAAAGGCAGGTGAGTTACTGAGGTTTGAGGGAAAGAGGTGGTCCATGAAGGCAAGCCAAAGGCTCTGTCTAATTAAGCGAGGGTCTGTCCACGTGGCCATGTGAACCGGGGCCCGGTGAAGCCCAGGTCTTGAAGGTGGCAACACTGGACGCAGTCCCGAAAAAGAGGATTGATGATCGCATGGATACTCGCACTTCCGTATCTGTCGGTTCTTTCGAGCTTAGCATTGAAATCTCCCCCGATGAGCTAAGGGTGAGAGGTAACGCTGGCAATATTCCGTAGATGCTTCCAGAGGAAGTGTTGTAGGGCTGACATAAATAGCTGTGAAATCAAACGGAATGTGAGCCCATTTGATACGTACATGGATAAATTGTTGATGGGCGAGGAGGATTTTAATAGTAATGATAGAGCGCTATAAAAGCCAGATACCGCCAGAAAAACCATTCGCTTCCACTTGATAAGAATTTGGGAAATTCAGAGTACGAATAACCTTTTGGGCCCTGTCTCCACTAATTCGGGTCTCAACAAAGACAACGAGCATAGGGTTGTGGATCTGCATGAAATTCTTAAAGATGGGCTGAAACTTTTTTCCTCCAACCGCTTGACAATTCCATAGGAAGATGGACATAATAAAAATCTAAAAAATGGGAGACTATTCCTAGTCTTGAGGGGGGGTTAGTGCCCCGGTCAATATGATCTGTTATCGAAGAATGATGCGATTGATCATCCATCGAAGAGTCTATTATACCCACAGCATTCGTTGTCAAGGTTACGTTCTAATTAGGGTCCAGGGGTTTAAAAGGAGGTAGTATATGTTGGTAACTAGTCGATGGAAGAGAGGTGACGTCTGTGATCAAGTCTTCATCTATGGCTCTGTCAACCAAATTGGTGTTCATGGCTGGTGCTAATGTAGGGTCTGTAATAATTAAGTCGTTGTGAGAAGGGATGATAAGGGCTTGATGGTGGGAGTTTGGGTGGGCAGGGCCAAGGTCCACCTGTTGTGTATGAGTAGGGGTAGGATCGTGGGCTGGGTGGGGGGGGGGGGGGCTGAGTGTTGGGTCCGTGCTTTGCGTACCGGAGCGAAATGGCCCCAGCGTACCCCAAGTTAGCACGCTACCACAACCTTCAAAGGTATTGTCCTCTCTGGTACTCGAATTCGAGACCTCAAGGTTTTGTTGCATTTAAATGCACGCCTCTTACCATTGAGCTATTGAAGGTTGTGGTCGCGTGCCAACTTGGGGTACGCTGAACCCAGTTCGTGCCAGTACGTAAAACATGGACCCAACAGGGGAGGAGGATGAGCTTGGGTCGGGGCTTTGGAATAGCAGGCCTTGGAGCTGGAAGACGCAGGCCCACTAGTTGGGGGCCCAGGAATGGGGGAGGCCCAACTCGATTTGGATAGAAGGGCGGGCGTTGAAGACAAACCATGGAAGGTTCAAGAGCGCGCCGTTTGGGGATTGCTCGGGTGAGCAGGAGAGGGGGTAGTCAGTGGTATGTCGGGCGAGCCGTTATCTGTCAAGAGATGGAACCTAGAGCCCCGAGACGTGTCAGTCAAGTTAAGGCCTTGTCTGTCAGTTCGTGTAGTCGTTGTGGGGGTGGATGGGCATCGTTCTTGACGTTGGACTTGGGGCCAAGGATAGTACATCGCCTAGTGAAGGTCCAATTCGGAAGGATCTAGCCTAGGAGCTGAAGGGAGAGTGTTGGGTGGGTCATCGGTGTTAGCCTGGGTAGGCAGAGAAGATGGTGGTCGTTCTGGGCAGCTCGCGGCATTGTGGCTGACTCGTCCGCAAGAAAAGCAAATTTGTGAAAGGCTTTCATAAGCCACTTTGATGTGCTCCCCATCCAGCTCCACAATGGGATGTAGAGGCTGACTGAGGTTGATGTCCATCGCCACACTGACGAAGCGCCCTCGTTGGGATAGCTGGGTGTTAGCGTCTATTTTGACCATTCAGTCGAGGAGGTTACCTAGGGCGGTGAGTATAGAGGGGTGATAGCGGACGATTGAAAGTTCAGAGAACCTGACCCAAACAACGACGTAGGAGACTTGGCCGAAAGAGGGGTGGAAGGGAGGGGGTCCACAGTTGCAAGGAGAGGGCATGCCTGAGTATCACCTAGGGCCCTTGAGTGAGGGCGGTGATATAGTGCTCCGTCTCCAAGAAATTGATCATGAAGAAGTCATTATTGATGTCGATAATTTTCATCGGCCCAGTCAGATTCCACATGAAAATCAGTCTACTTCGCAGTAAGGTATACCCAATTCTTCTTCCCAGGAGCTTCACCACAATTCCCTTTTCCCATTGCTTGTTGAGACGACCTTTGAACACATTGGATAATTCTATTTCAGGTCTGAATGTTGATGTTGAAGTTAACTCTTGTTCGGTATCCGACCTAGTTTGAAGTTAGTATGTCAAGTTCTAGATAATTAAATTTTGAGTGAACTTTAAAACGGTTCAAAAATCCATTAACTCAAATCCATTTTTTTCAAAAATTAAAAGTAAAATTTGAGTATGATTCAAAATTCTATCTGAGTTTATTCACTTCTAATTGGGTGGGACAAAAATGAAAAAGAAAAAAAAAACCATTCCGAGTGATTTGACAAAAAGTAAAAGAGAAAGAAAAGAAAAGCATCCAATTGCCTTTCAATATCAACCAAAGTGTTGGATACACACACCGTTTCACTGCCCGTCTATTCCATTAAAAGGTTGGTGGAACCTACCCAACCAATTACCGAGTTGGCTCCTTTTTCTGTAGTTCACTCGTTCACAGAATCCTCCACGTGTGAAAGGAACACTTCTTCATTTTACTGGCACTTGCAGAGAAGAGAACGTTTTAGTGAGAGAAAAGTCGATGAACGAGAAGCCTGTTAAGTTGGTGGATGGAAATGATGACCCCAACTATTATATTCGGTCACAATCACCGTCAACCAATTCCTGGGAAATTTCTTGTCCTTGCATTGCCCGTAGATTAGTGCCGGTTCGGTCTCAAATGATCGGGTCGGGCAAGAATGAAAAAGGCAAAAAGATCCATTCCAAGTGAACCAAATCTTGCCTCCACATTGCTATAGTTGCATTTCTTAATGCCTTTGAGGACCAGAACAAAACAACAAGCCTATGGAGTGGACCAATGGGGGCGGCCTCTTCCTCTAAATATCCATTAATGTGACAAAGGGGAGAGAGAGAGAGAGAGAGGTATGGGCTGTTTTACTACCCGTGACATACCTAACAATCCAAGAACCACAGACAACAGACAGAGACAGGGAGACATACAATTGCGGGAGAGAGAGAAGAGGGAGGGAGAGTTTATATAAATAGGAAGCTTGTTTTATACAACTAATTACTCTACTTAATTTTAATATCTTGTTTATTTTATTATTTCATAGTGTTTATCAGCAGTAATTGAACCACTTCTTAAGAGCTAGTTATGATTAAGGATGATAATGACAGAATCAACTCTTCTGTTTCGATTAATCAGTTCTTATCATATTTTACTAAATCTCATTCACATATTATTATCATATTTCTCTCTTCTCCAGAAGTTCTGAAACTTGAATCAATTAAAGAAAGACAATTGTGAACTAGTCAATACCAAGTTGGCTCCTTTGCCTGGTAGTTCACACGTTCACACCTCTGCCGTCTACATAATCCTCCACATATCAATAAATTAAAGAGGAAGCCAATGAGAGGGAGAGTTCTTCATTACCGGGCTGCGTTTACAGAGAAGAGAACGTTTTACCAGAGAGGAAAGTCCATGATTGAGAAGCCTGTCAGGTTGGTGGATGGATCCCAATTTTAGTTACAGTCACTGTCAGCCAAAGTCCTGGGAAGTTTCTTGTCTTTGCATTACCTATAAATTCGTAGTAACAACTAACAACTCCTGTCCGGTCTGAAAATGATGCTGCCTTTGAAGTTAACAGGTGAAGTTCGAGTTTGAGTCGGATTTGTTCTTTAAAATTGGTTTAAATTAGCAAATTCAATTAGGTTTGAGTTCGAACCTAAAATCTAAACTTAATCGGATGTTGGAACAAACTTAAATTTAAAAACAGAATTTTAAGGCAAACTAATAGGTTCAACCTGACCCCATTCATCCATGTCTAATTACATGGCAGGTTATCCATTTCGTTTAGGGACACGCAGGAGTTTGACGAAAGTCCCAGAGAGAAGAGAAGATGAAAAAGAAAAGAATCAAAGCTTAATGCCTAATTGTTCATACTCTCTGAAGTTGCGAGACAAAGATCAGATTGAAACTAACATATGATTTCCTTGTCTTTAGGACCAAATCTGCTGGGGCCAAACGTGGACCAGGCTACTTTAACAAGCAGCGGAAACTGCAGCAATCCAAACAAAGTTATGGGGATACAAGCTAGCAGGACAATTGGAGCCGCCACCCATTTCACTCGATGCACAAGAACCAGGTAAAGTGATGAGCCAAAAGCCGCCAGCATGAACAGTATAGAGAAGAAAAGAGAAATGAGGCCAATGCACAACCTCATTGGCAAGGCCCTCAGAAAATCTTTTTCTGCATAACGATTTGTGAGTATCCCCAAAAACATTAGGACAGATGTAGCAGAAGCAAACAGGGCTAATGCATCTGATACTTCGTAAATCATGAAAGCTGGGTGGTTTATGAAAACTGGGATGCCATTAGAGTCACTACCACCTGGAGGTGATGAAGCACCAGAGAAAACAGCTCCAACTACAAGAGTGGCTACAACAGTGCATGACGAGGCTGTGTCTTTCATCCATTGCCCACCCTTTTCGACTAAGTTCTTGTGATTCTCTGAAAACACCTCCTTTGGAGTTTTTCCCTTATGGTTTTCCTTTTCTCCTTCATGGTTGTCAGTGGATACCTCTCCTGGAACTTTTTTAGAGTTTTTATCTCCTTTCTCTTTCTTTTTTTTGTTGTTTAACTCTTGTTTGAATGATGGTTTCACAAGCTTTTCTACTTCCTGCACACAAACATTCAAAAGCAATCAGAAATCAGTAAGCATTCCATGCTAGTTAATATCTTGATCATGCTGCTTGGTTTTGATTACGTATCGACAAGGGAATGGCTAGTAAACAATCGTAGAATGCATTCAAGTGGTTGTATCTGTATAGGTAATCACCTCGAACCACTGTAATTCCCGTTGCATCTGCAATGCCGGACCAGAAATCTGATCGGTTGGCCCTAACAATCCTGCTAAGTGTAAGATGTTGTTTCCATATGCATCTTTTGTTTCTGTGATATAATGCTTCTGCAAACTCATATGGTGTAAGAGATTGAATACATTTTCTTTGCGGTTTAGAACTGCCTGATGAAATATATTGCGCTTCTCTTCACCGCTTCTAAACCAAACCGAGAAAGGGTAGGCCTTGATAATCTCCTCAACCAACTCAGGAATTCCCATTGTGGCAGCCATGTGCATTGGAGCTCCTAGCATATCTTCCGCATCTAACTTGCTTGAATTCACAGCATTGTCACACAAGATTTTTGCAATTTCGCGAGTTTGCATATGCATCAGCTTTGTGTCATATACATGCTGGAAACATCCAAACATCCTGGACTTTGATAGGTTCTTATTTTGTTTCCCTTCACTTTGACTGAAACTATTTTCAAGATTTTGTTTCCCTTCAGCAAATTTTGGTTCTGCACTTTGGGTGACACTATTTTCATTCAAACAAATACCTGAAAACAGCACGAGAAATAAAGAAATGAAGATGATGATTTATACATTTGGTACATGCAGGTAGACACATCCGTAGCCAAGTTGTTGAAGGATGTGAAGGATTGGAACACCTACAATGATACAGCAAACGTTGGAAGCATCCCAGCTCACTTCCACTTGGAAAAGCATGAGGCTTTCGAGCTAAAATCCCCAAAGCAGTATCGTCGTTACTATCCTTTTCAGTTGCTAACTCAGGGAAGCGCTTTAGAAGATAAAGAGCTATATCTGTTTATGGCAATACAACGAATAAAGAGTCCATGTTTTAGTTGAGAGATATTTATGTCATAATGAGAGAACGCACACCCTTTTTTCCAGATCCTAAGACTGAGACTTCGTATATAAAGAACTGGATCACTAACCATAGAAATCTGCTACGAGTAAAAGATTGAGGAGTTTAGCACCACGTTGGCCAGTGAATGGACTTGGATCCTCATGGTAAGTCTTTGATAGAAGATACCAAATAGTATCTTTGTGGGCAAACTTTGCAGCAGTATGAAGAGGTGTCTCATGGAAATAGTTCGCAAGTTGTGGCAATCTTGAGTTGTTCTCGACCAAAACCCTTGCAGCTTCTACGTTTCCTACAGCAGCTGCACTATGAAGAGGTGTGTTCCCATATTTGGTTCTCTCCTGGAGAGAGTTATCAGGCATCATCCCCACAAGGTTTTGAACAAACTCCAAGGACAAACCAGTACCAATGGCGACATGGAGAGCAGTCATGGGCTTTTCAGTGACATGGGCAGTCAATGCATTGCGATCTTCCTCAAAAAAGCTACAAGCAGTTATCCAATCACCTTTAATGGCAGCTTTGTACAATGGCAAGTAATAAAGACGTTTCTCAGTCTCCAGCCGCAACTCCTCCGCCGTCATCACCGAGTGCTTACCTAATATAGGCACGAACAAGAGAGACAGAAAGATCAAAACTTTTCAGCCACTCAGAACCAACCATCAGGATCCTATTTTCCAAGGTAAAGGAAGCTAAATTTCAGAAGAAAGTACTAGCTAGAGTAGCTCACCGCGAATTTTAGATACTTTCTTTCCTCGTCTATGGTGATCAGTTGAAGTATTATCATCGTGATCATCACGAGCAGCAGCTTGCAAGAGTTCTTCCTCCAGACTTCCTTCAGCCTCACGAGAATGGCCGTTCTTCTTCATTTTTGTTACTTTGAAGGGACTAAAATAGCTCTAAGCTCTTAAATCTGGAGGTGTATGATGCAGTTTCAGAATCCTGGTGGTGCTATTTATAAGCTACTGTAATGCACGTGAAGGTTTGATCCATCTTGCAGAAAAGTAAAGAATGACATTAAATCAAGAAGATGACGTCCTGCTATATCAGATTGATGACGTTTAGATACACATAAAACCAGTACGTAGTAATCCAAACCCAGTTGAGCCTGCCACTGCTAATTTTCAATGAAATTATATTTTAAAAATAAACAATACTACATAAGGCTTTTCTATTTGATTTATTGTCGAAGATTTTCACCTTTTAATTATAAATAGTCACATTGTTGCCAAGCAGAAAGACTACAGGACAGGTGAGAACTGCCCTTTCTAAATTTTACAAGGTCTGTATTGTTCCAAATGAATGGTGATGGCAGATTGAACTAGATTTTAAGTTGAACTTGGGTATAAGAGAATCACTCCAATTTGGTCTGAATAGTTTGAATGGAATCGAATAAATTTGAACATCATAACATTATTTTAGTATTATTGATCAATCAGACTGTGTTTTAAATTTATAAAAGATGACTCCAATAAAAAATGACTCCGACATACTGAAATCCTACACGTGAATCATGATGTCTGGGTACGAGGACAAAGCATGGAGAAGAAGACTGGAAGGTCATTAATTAGTAATTACCAAGGAAACTGTTATAAAAAAGACTCTCTGTTCCACAAAGTCTGACCAAAAACATTTCATTGATCCTGACATCTATTATTTGAATATACCGTACCTAACGATTAGTTGAAGGAATGTTTACACGCAACAGTGGAAATTGAAAGCTATCTGTTGAATTTAGTGTATAATCTGAGCTAATGGGATTAGTTTAGTTTCCAGGAAACTGAAGCACGTGCAATTTCTTTATTTAGTCAGATACATTAACCTACCAAAACGAAGACCAAGAGATAATCAACAGACAGACTTGGATATGAACAACAATTTCTGACTGCAATGGTTTCCTGTTATTTTTATTGATTAAGAAGAGAATAAAAAGGGATATTAGTTTCAGGCATTGCATTAGGTTTGAACAAGGAAACTACAATTAACCAGAGAGAAAAGCCAAGGAATGAGAAGTGTGTTAGATTGGTGGATCGAAATGAGGACCCAACTGCTATATTCAGTCACAATCACTGCCAACCAAAGTCCTTGGCAGTTTCTTTGCATTGCATTGCATGTAGATTAGTGGCAAGGAAAGCAGATCCCCAAGTATGAGAAGTTGTTGGAATCTTTGAAAGCTGGACGTTTAACCTCCACCGTGATAAGTAGTTAGCACTGCTTTTTCGTGTTTGTACCTTCTGTCAAAATTGAGATGAGTACTGCAACGAGTTTTGCCCATCTTTTGTATATTTAGTGTCTAATCCGGTTTGATTTTATTCAGTTTAAATTTATAGATTCAAATAAAACTAATGGAGTCTTGATCAAGCAGATTATGTATTTCTCTGAACAAAATCAGACGTTCATTTCCCAGTAATTGGAATTCTTTTTGACGGGGTTGAGAAAATTTAATTTTACAATAATACAACAAGCAGACACATGAACTTGAAACAAATTGGATGTTATCTTCATGCATGATAACTGTTTGAGCATTGGTTTCTGTGGTGGATTTGTTCTGAAGCTTGCTTCTCTGGTAACTAGCAGATGATTTCCTTACTCTGTGGGTGGAAAATGCTAGGTCCAAAGGTTGAAAAAATGATTTCCACCAAGAGAGGGAACTGTAAGAATGCAAATAGGGTCACTGGAACACAAGCCACAAGGCCAATTGCAACTGCAATCCACCCAATTCTGTGTACAAGAACTATATGAAGAGCTGAGCTGAAAGCTGCAAGCATTGAAACTATTGAAAAGAAGAGAGTGAGTAGGCCAATGCTCAATCTCATCGGTAAAGCCCTGAGAAAATCTTCTTCTGAATAACGTGAAGTGAGCATACCCAAGAACATTAGCACAGAAGTGGATGAGGTGAATAGAGCTAATGCGTCAGATATTGCGAAGATCATGAAAGGAACATTGCTTAAGAAAAATGGAATCCCGTCGCTGTTATTGCCTCCTGGTACTGTGAAAGCTGCTGCGAAAACTACTGTTGCCACGAGTGCAGCCACAACTGTGCATGAAGAAGCTGTGCTCTTCATCCATTTCTCACCTGCAATCACTAATTCTTTGTGTTCTTCAGAAAACACCTCTCTTGGTGTTTTAGGTGTTTTACCATCTTGGTTTCTCATCTTTCTATATGAGGGCTGGACAACCTTTTCCACTTCCTGCAAAAAAAATATCAGTGGTGAGACTCACGGTCAAAGGTGACCCGACCCTGATGCTCTTGTGGAAGCAGCTTAACACCAAAACATCAAAGAACATTATAGATTCTAGTGTGCAACCAAAAGCTTAAACGGCAGATGAAATCCTACTCGTTGAAAAGCCGAATAACTAGAATGACTTATCTTACCTGAAACCATTGCAACTCCCTCTGCATTTGCAAAGCTGCTCCAGAAATCTTGTTTGATGGCCCCAATTTCCCAGCTAAATGCAAGATATTGTTTCGAGTTTTATCTTTCAGAGCCATTAGATAATGCTTTTGTAAACTTGTTTGATACAGAAGGTTGTAAACTTTTTCTTTGCGGTGCAGGACAGCTAAATGAAACACATTACGACTTTTCTGACTGTCTCGAAGCCAGACTGAATAAGGAAAGGCCTTGATGATCTCCACAACAAATTCATGAATCCCCAACTCGGCCGCCGATCGTACTGGTGGTCCTAACAAATTCATAACCTCTGTCCACTTCTCCAATTTGATAACCTCTGCACACAATATTTTGACAAGTTCCAGAGTTTGTTTGTGCGTTAACTTCAAATCGTAAATATGTTGGAGAAGTCCATATTGCTTGGATTCTTCCAGGTAGTTTTCATGCCTTTCAGGAGGATTCTCTGCATCTCCAGTTTGAAGGACACGATCTTGCTTTAGAGAAACACCTGAAATGCCAGAACTCCGAGGCTTCAGAAAGAGTGGAACTAATGTTCTTACTTCAAAAATTCCCTGGCATTAAAGGGTACAAGATAAACATGGTATAAGAATGAGGACTGCGAGACCAACATTTATACAGCAGGCGTTGGAACCATCCCAGGTTGCTTCCACTTGCAAAAGCATGATTCTTTTGAGCCAACCGACTCAAGGCAGAATACCCCAAATTATCTCGTTCAAGAGCTAATTTAGGGTAGCTTTTTACTAGATGAAGAGCTATACCTGACAAGAGATAAAGTGTTCAGATATGAGTCGAACACCTAAAAACCAGAAATGGGTATTTTGTACAACAACGAAGCTGATTCAACTCTGGAAACTGATGAACACATCGACTAATATAAGCAGCGAGACAATGGTTATTACTAACCAAAGAAATCCGCAATGATTAGGTAATTGAGCAGCTTGACACCTCTCTTGCCTGAGTATGGAAATGGATCTTCATTATTGGTCACGGACAGAAGGAAAGTTACTGTTTCTTTATGTCCATACTCTGCTGCTGAATGAAGGGGCGTGTCATCGAATGAATTCAGAAGAAGTGGCAACCTTGAATTCTTTTTCACGAGCATCTTTGCCGCTTCTGTATTTCCCACAATACCAGCACAGTGAAGAGGTGTATCACCTTCACTATCTTTGACTTCAAGAGAACCTTCAGACATCAAATTTATAAGCTCCTGAACCAATTTTCTCGACTCGCCTGACCGAATTGCTATATGGAGAGCTGTATCAGAATGTGAACTAATTTTTGCAGCAAGTGCTTTTGGATCATTGTCAAGGATACTCTTGGTGATCCCCCAATCACCCTTTATGGCAGCTTTGTACAATTGCAAGTATTATTTGTGGCAATCCTGATGCTTCTCCTCAGTGCCTGACCAGCAAGAAATAGTTTCAGGCATTGCATTAGATTGAACGATGAAGCTAGAGTTACAGTCGGAAAAAGGAACATTAGTCTAATTTCCTTACCCTCATTAAGATCACCATCATGATCTGCAGTTTTTGCTTCCAATGGAGGATCGTTGACTTGCCCAATGGAGTTGTTGGAATCAGCATCATTCATGGGCCGTGAATCAGGTGTGATCTCATCTTTAGATAAACCATTCTGGCCTGTAGTAGTAGATGCATCTACTGTGTCCACCATTGCTGATCAAGCTAGCTTAAAACCGAGATTTCCTCTACTTCTGAAAGATTGTTGCTTTCTGTCAGCAGTTCCCTCTTCGTTTTGACAGATTTAAAGGGCTTTCTTCAATTAAAGAAAGACAACGTGTGAACTAGTCAATGCCAAGTTGGCTCCTAATTCACACGTTCACACCTCTACCGTCTACATAATCCTCCACATATCAATAAATTAAAGAGGAAGCCAGTGAGAGAAAGAGTTCTTCATTACCGGGCTGCGTTTACAGAGAAGAGAACGTTTAACCAGAGAGGAAAGTCAATGAATGAGAAGCCTGTCAGGTTGGTGAATGGATCCCAATTTTAGTTACAGACTGTCAGCCAAAGTCCTGGGAAGTTTCTTGTCTTTGCATTACCTAACTAACTCTTGTCCGGTATCCGACCTATAAAACTTTGAGTGATCTTTAAAATCGGTTCAAATATCCAAAAACTCAAATCAATTTTTTCAAAAATTAATATGATTTGATTTAACTCTTCAAATTAATATTGACCAGTCCAATCTCAATATATTAACCTTTCAACAAAGTTTGGAATTGTATGAATTCGAAAATTTAGCCTTCTCAATTATTTTATTTAATTTATAATTTAAAAATAATATTATTTAGTTGATATATTTATACTTTAAATTTGAGTAATCCGAACAGTCTCATTCTAACTTAAAATTTGAGTCTTATTTCAAATTCTATATAAATTTATTAACTTCTAATTGGGTCGGACAAAATGAAAAGAAAAAAGATTCATTATAAGTTATTTGAGTGAGATAATTAGTGGCATACAAAAATTCATTATTATTAATTAATTTAAATCTTTAATTTAATTTAAAATTATTAATTTATCAAATAACTTTTGTAGATTATATATGCATCCTATAATTTATCTAATATATGTTAAAAATTCACTTATTAATTTATAAATCATGGGTACACTTATTAGTATATTTATTATTTGAACTTGAATTAAAAACAAAATTTTAAGGTGAAACCTAACTAGAGTTGACCTAACTCGACCCAATCCGTTATGTTGCCTTATTAAATACGTATAAAATATAAATATTATATTTATTACTAGTAACAATAAAGAAAAAGAAAGAAAAGCATCCGATTGCCTTTCAATATCAAGCAAAGTGTTGGATAGAGACACTATTTCACTGCTCATCTTTTATACACAATCTTATTCTTACATAATAATAATAATAATAATAATCTAACTTTTTTTTTTTTTTAGAAATTTAAAATAAATAAATTACTCAATCAATAAGTCTACACTGGACAATCTTTCTAAAAGGAAAAACCAAACACAGAATCGATGTAACCACCAACACCTATGCAAAGATCAGCCCAAAAACAACTACTATACTCTAAATATGCCAACGCCGCCTCATTTCCAAGCTAATAACCTCATGCTGTCCAGTAACAATGAGAGCCTCACGGATCACATTGACAATACTAGCAGCTAACTCATACTCATGTCGCTCCTGTTGCTTATAAAGCCTGCAATTTCTCTCCCTCCACAAGTGATAAATAACCATTTGAAAAGCCGTCTGAAGTATGACACTATCAGGCCTCCCGGAGTGAGAATCTCATATAAGATCATCTAACACCGCCGTCCATACATAGGAGGCCGGGGTTCTGCCAAGCAAAAGCAAAATACGACTCCAAACTACCTTAGAATACTCACATTCAAAAAACAGGTGATCTCGACTCTCCTCACCTATGGAACACAATACACAAATGGGATCGAAACCACCAAACCATCGATCTTTCGTTCTCAATCTGTTTTTAATAACCAACCACAATAAAAATGTTGCTCTGGGACTTACCACTTTCTGCCACACCAGAACCGCCCAATTGACCTCCTCCGGTAGAATTCTACCAATGTCATGGGCTGATTTAGTCGTGAACACCCCATTGGGACTGACAGTCCACCTCGGCTGATCCTGAGCTGAATAGAGTACCACATTATTAAGGTAACTATCAAGAGTATGACCATACCTGCAATTAGTCGAGAGAGCCCTCCACCTCACTACCCAAGCAACTGTAGCCTCCTTCGGAAGCCGATTTCTGAACCTCAACAAATCATTTCGCAACCATAGAGGGCTGAGGCTATTCCAATTATCAAACCAGAAATTTACTGCCTCCCCACTTACCTAATCCCTTCTACTAATCTTTTATACAAAATTTATTAAAAAATTATTAATAAAATAGTTTATTTTATTAAAATAAATAATTTTAAAATCAATTTTATCTATAATTTAATACTTATTTTAAATACATTTTAATTATTAAATTAAATTTTATTTGAAATTGATTTATTTGGAAGATATTTTAAATTTAATTATATTTGTTAACAATTATTTAATTTATTTATTTATTTACAGACATTAAATAAAATTAAATTATTCATAATTTTAATAACAAATAAATAATTATATAATATTAAATTAAAATAATTATAAATAGTTAATATATTTAATTAATAATAAATCAGATCATGAAACAAAAGGAAAAAAATCACTTTTATGATTTTGTAATTTTTAAAACTGAAAGGAATCAAAACTAAAATAAAAAGTCAAATAAACAATTTTTTACTAAATTTAAAAACAAAAAGAAAACACATCCCATAAGTTTCTACCTCCTACCTTTAAAATTTTATTATTTGAAGAAAAGCCAATTAATTTGGAGTAGTTGTTGTTAAGTACTTTAAAATTTTTATTTAATTTTATAATATTTAATTAAATTTAAAATATTAAATATATATAATTATTTGCATACAAATATAATAGATTTATCTTAATTACTTTAATATTAGCTCAAAGATATATCTATAATAAAAATAATCAAGACCATTTTATTATTTCTTTCTTTATTTAAAATTAATGAGTCATGTTCAAGTTAAGGAACGAATTTGTGATATAATTATGTAGAGCTTCGTTTTATTTGATCGAACTTTTAGTGTAACACAAAATAGACAATACCTTAATAACACGATCAATTGCCAATAGGGATGGCAAAAAAAGTTCAATCTTTGCCCAATGGACCATACTCTTCGAAGTTGCGAGACAAAGATCAGAACAGAACTAGCATATGATTTCTTTGCCTCTAGGACCAAATCTGCTGGGGCCAAATGTGGACCAGGCTACTTTGACAAGCAGAGGAAACTGCAGCAATCCGAACAAAGTTATGGGGATACAAGCTAGCAGGACTATTGGAGCTACCACCCATTTCACTCGATGCACAAGAACCAGGTAAAGTGATGAGCCAAAAGCTGCCAACATAAACAGTATAGAGAAGAAAAGAGAAATGAGGCCAATGCACAACCTCATTGGCAAGGCCCTCAGAAAATCTTTTTCTGCATAACGATTTGTGAGTATCCCCAGAAACATTAGCACAGAAGTAGCAGAAGCAAACAGGGCTAATGAATCTGATAATGCGTAAATCATGAAAGCCGGGTGGTTTATGAAAACTGGGATGCCACTAGAGTCACTACCACCTGGAGGTGATGAAGCACCAGAGAAAACAGCTCCAACTACAAGAGTGGCTACGACAGTGCATGATGAGGCTGTGTCTTTCATCCACTGCTCACCCTTTTCGACTAAGTTCTTGTGATTCTCTGAAAACACCTCCTTTGGAGTTTTTCCCTTGTAGTTTTCATCTTCTCCTCCATCGCCGAGTAATGGTTTCGATTGATTTTCAGGAGGCACCTCCCCTGAACCCTTTTTGGATTTTTCACCTTGTTTCCCTCTCTTTTTTTTAATGTTTAACTCTTGTTTGAATGATGGTTTCACAAGCTTTTCTACTTCCTGCACACAAACGTTCAAAAGCAATCAGAATTCCATGGTAATTACTATCTTGATCAAGCTGCTAGGCTTTGACTACTCATAGCCAAGGGGATGGCTAGTAAACAATCATATATAGAATGCATTGGAACCTTTAATGCGAGATGATATGGTTGTAACTAGATAGATAATCACCTCGAACCACTGTAATTCCAGTTGCATTTGCAATGCTGGACCAGAAATCTGATCAATTGGCCCTAAAAATCCTGCTAAGTGTAGGATGTTGTTTCCATATGCATCTTTTGTTTCTGTGATATAATGCTTTTGCAAACTCATATGGTATAAGAGATTGAATACATTTTCTTTCCGGTTTAGAACTGCTTGATGAAATACATTGCGCTTCTCTTCACCGTTTCTAAACCAAACCGAGAAAGGGTAAGCCTTGATAATGTCCTCAACCAGCTCATGAATTCCCATTGTGGCAGCCATGTGCATTGGAGTTCCAAGCATATCTTCTGCATCTAACTTGCTTGAATTCACAGCTTTGTCACACAGGATTTTTACAATTTCGTGAGTTTGCATATGCATCAGCTTCATGTCATATACGTGCTGGAAATATCCAAACATCCTAGACTTTGATAGGTTTACATTTTGTTGCCCTTCAAGAAGTTCTGGACTTTGAGTGACACTATTTTCATTCAAACAAATACCTGAAAACACCAGGAGAAATAAAGAAATGAAGATGTAACAAAATATATGCGTTTGATATACGCAGGTAGCCACATCCGTAGCCAAATTGTTGAAGGACGTGAAGGATTGGAACACCTACAATGATACAGCAAACGTTGGAAGCATCCCAGCTTACTTCCACTTGGAAAAGCATGAGGCTTTCGAGCCAAAATCACCAACGCAGTGTCGTTGTTACTGTCCTTTTCAATTGCTAACTCAGGGAAGCGATTTAGGAGATAAAGAGCTATATCTGTTCATGGCAATACAATGAACAAAGAGTCCATGTTTTAGTAGAGAGAAAATTATGTCATAATGAGAGAAAATGAAGCTTTTTTTTCCAGATCCTAAGACTGAGACTTCGTATATAAAGAACTGGATCACTAACCATAGAAGTCTGCTATGAGTAAAAGATTGAGGAGCTTAGCACCACGTTGGCCAGTAAATGGACTTGGATCCTCTTGGGAAGTCACTGATATAAGATACCAAATAGTATCTTTGTGGGCAAACTTTGCAGCAGTATGAAGTGGTGTGTCACGGAAATTGTTCGTAATTTGTGGCAATCTTGAGTTGCTCTGGACCAAAACCCTTGCAGCTTCTAAGTTTCCTACAGCAGCTGCACTATGAAGGGGTGTGTTCCCAAATTTGTCTTTCACGTGGAGAGATTCACCGGACATCAACCCCACAAGCTTTTGAACAAAGTCCAAGGATAGACCAGTACCAATAGCGACATGGAGAGCAGTCATGGGCTTTTCAGTGACATGGGCAGTCAATGCATTGCGATCTTCCTCAAAAAAGCTACAAGCAGTTCTCCAATCACCTTTAATAGCAGCTTTGTACAGTGGCAAGTAATAAAGATGTTTCTTAGTCTCCAGCAACTCTTTCTCCGTCTTTGTTGACTCCTTACCTTACATCAGCACGAACAAGAAACAGGCAAAAAGATCAAAACTTTCCAAAAACAGATTTTCCGGCATTCAGACTGAGTCGTCGGGGTTGGAGCACCCCGTTACCCTTATGGATAAGGATAAGGGTGTGTGGATAAGATTTAATACAAGCTAAATTTAAGGAGAAACTAGCTAGAGTAGCTCACCATGAGTTTTAGAGGCCTTCCTTCCTCCTCTACGGTGATCGGTTGAAGTATAATCATCAACAGTAGGAGTAGATTGCAAAAGTTCCTCCTCCAAGCTTCCTTCAGCCTTGCGAGAGCTGCCGTTCTTCTTCATTTTTGTTACTTTGACGGGCCTAAAATGTAACAAAAATCAAAGTAACAAAAATGGCTCTAACCTCTTAAATCTGGTGAAGTGTATGCTGCATTGTCGGATTCCTCGGGGTGCTACTTATAATAGTGCTTTGCATATTATCTTAATCAATTTAAATTTTTAATATAATTTTGAAAATAAAATTTTAATATATTTTAAATATAATCTAATATTACATTACGTCAATCCTGATTCAAAAGATATATTTATAATAAAAATAAATAATCAACACTATTTTAACTATTTTTTAATAATAAGAATGTTAAATTAAGATTGCTTTGATTTAAATTAACTAAATTATGTCTAAATTAATTAACAAAAAACGAAAGAAGCATCCAGTCGCACGCAAATTGTTCGATGAAAGTTCCGACAAGAGAAAATAAGAAGAAGCAAAGATTAATGCATAATGGTCCATACTCTCTGAAGTTGCGATACATCGATCAGAATGAAGCTAGCATATGATTTCTTTGCCTTTAGGACCAAATCTGCTGGGGCCAAAAGTGGACCAGGCTACTTCAACAAGCAGAGGAAACTGCAGCAACCCAAACAAAGTTATGGGGATACAAGCTAGCAGGACAATTGGAGCTAGCACCCATTTCACTCGATGCACAAGAACCAGGTAAAGGGAAGAGCCAAAAGCTGCCAACATGAACAGTATAGAGAAGAAAAGAGAAATGAGGCCAATGCACAACCTCCTTGGCAAGGCACTGAGAAAATCTTTTTCTGCATAAGGATTTGTGATTATCCCCGGAAACATTAGCACAGAAGTAGCAGAAGCAAACATGGCTAATGAATCTGATAATGCGTAAATCATGAAAGCCGGGTGGTTTATGAAAACTGGGATGCCACTAGAGTCACTACCACCTGGAGGTGATGAAGCACCAGAGAAAACAGCTCCAAGTACAAGGGTGGCTACAACAGTGCATGATGAGGCTGTCTTTCATGTTGGAAATTAATTCAAATTTTAGAATTGTTTAAATTCCTTTAAAATAGGTCTTAGATTATCTTAGAATATCTCTTGGATTATACTTGATCTTATCTTGTAAGTTAGATTTGGTGGCTGAAAAATCTATTTAGTTGTTTGTATTTTGTCTATAAAAGGCAACTAAGTTTAATAATAAAAATATGGGAGTGTTACATATTGTTTAAACTTTATTTTATTCAATCTCATCTCTTTCATCTTCTCTTCTTTTCTTCAATATTTCTAACATGGTATCAAAGCCTTAGATCCTTGAGGGACTGTGAGAATGGTAGATGGCGCTTATATAGCAAAAGTTCCATCATTGAAGAAGGAAGGAAGCAATCTCCATTGTATATATTGCAAGAAGCCAGGTCATGAAGAGGAATATTGTTAGCACAAAGGAAAGCCAAGTGATTGAAGAAGAAACAACTAGTTGAGAGAAAGTGCTCAACAATGATAAGATGATGAGAAAGTGCATCATACAGTGAAGAGAAGGTGCTTCACAAATAAAAAATTTAGATAGAAGTGCTCTATGAAGATAAGTAATGAGAGAAGTGCTCATGTTGAAGAATAGGGAGAAGTGCTCTATTGAGAAGTTTAGAGAGACGTGCTCCAATGATTGTATGTTGGTGAGAAGGGCATCAACGAAAAATTGGTGAAGAGAAGTGCTTCACATAATCATTGCAGGTTGATGAGAAGTGCATCAATAGGTGAAGAGAAGTACTTCACATAATCATTGCAGGTTGATGAGAAGTACATCAATAGGTGAAGAGAAGTGCTTCACAGAATATTCTAAAAATGGGGAGAAGTGCTCCATTAAAAAAAATTTGAATTAAGAGGGAATGTTGGAAATTAATTCAAATTTTAGAATTGTTTAAATTCCTTTAAAATAGGTCTTAGATTATCTTAGAATATCTCTTGGATTATATTTGATCTTATCTTGTAAGTTAGATTTGGTGGCTGAAAAATCTATTTAGTTGTTTGTATTTTGTCTATAAAAGGCAACTAAGTTTAATAATAAAAGTATGGGAGTGTTACATATTGTTTAAACTTTATTTTATTCAATCTCATCTCTTTCATCTTCTCTTCTTTTCTTCAATATTTCTAACATTTCATCCATTGCTCACCCTTTTCGACTATGTTCTTGTGATTCTCTGAAAACACCTCCTTTGGAGTTTTTCCCTTGTAGTTTTCATCTTTTCCTTCATCGCTGACCGATTGTTTCGATTGATTTTCAGGAGGCACCTCCCCTGAAACATTTTCGGAATTTTTACCTTGTTTCCCTTTCTTTTTCTTAACGTTTAACTCTTGCTTGAATGATGGTTTCACATGCTTTTCTACTTCCTGCACGCAAACATTCAATAGCAATCAGTATTCCATGGTAGTTAATGTTAGACCCCTAAGTTCAGATTGCAGGATCGTGCGAGTGTTGGCGGGCCTTGGCCAATACTTGGCACGTAAGTTGGCACGAGGAAGACGTGTTGACGAGGAATAAGGCAAAGTCTTGCGAGTTGGCGCAAAGGTGTATGAGACCCGCGAGGATGCGCGAAGGCATGCGAGCTTGAGGAGACGCCTAAACACTTAACTTCGACGAGGCAGCTCAAAGGTATGTAAATGGGCGAGGTTTTATATACTAAATTGGATTGTGACTTGTGACTTAGTCATGGAGCGATGAGACTGCACCATGAGTAAGGCTGACATGCAAGATGAACTTGTCTATGGACATGCATTGATGGACCTATGTGCGGATAGGCTGCGTTGAAAACACTAAGGCGAATATGGGCGAGTAGGATCAGACTTGGTGCGAATTTTGGTAGAGCATCGGATCTTGTGGAGATTGACTCGACCCAGGCTAAGACTTGGCGGACTAAGGACTTAGCTATGCTCGGATGGATGGACCACGACTAGCGGACTTGTTGTGGGAACATTGGGTCAGACCAGTGTGCTAGTGGGCTTCGACAAGATCATATTGCATCATCAGCAGATAGAGATCACAGGGAGATCTTGGATGATGTGGCGATGACTATGAGTTAGAGTTGCAGTGAAACTCAACATCTGAAGATAGTGGAGATCTTCGCGGATAAGGATGTTAGTATTCTAGATAGTATTCTAGATAAATGTAAACTCTATCTTATGTTATCTTGTTAGATCTTATCTTATCAGTTAAAATCCTATTTGAATGGGGGTGTCATCCAATTGGTTTATGTTATCTTATCTGATAGGATAGACGTGATCTTGGGTAGTACAGATTTAGTGGAAATCTGTGACTCCAAGCTTAGGTGCCTATATATAGCTCATTCGAGCTTTGTTCTTCTAATGAAGTGATATTGGGTAGATCAATCAGAGAGAACATTCTTTGTATTCTTTGAGGGAAAGTAATATAAAGTTGGTCTTTTGACCGTATCTCTGTGTCTTCTTTTGTTGCCTATATTTCTTTATTGTTTCCGCGTTGTTTCTTTGAGAGTGTGCGAGTGAAACACTTCGAGGGTTGGGGAAAGGCTGAGTCTTACTTTAACGGATCTAAGTGAGACTGCCGTGCAAAGGGTGTGAGCGAGCAACTTCGGATGAAAGTTCGAGTCTCCTAGAATACCTTTGTAACTCTTGCGTGAATGATGGTTTCACATGCTTTTCTACTTCCTGCACGCAAACATTCAAAAGCAATCAGTATTCCATGGTAGTTAATATCTTGATCATGCTGCTTGGTTTTGACTACTCATAGCCGAGGGTGATAAAATATGAAGATTGAGAAGAACACAACTACGAACTTAAGCTCTCATCATGTAGAGAGTCTAAATTTTATTTTCCAATATGTGATGAAAAAATCGTGTTCAGCTCTTTTAATAGAGCCCTCTGTTTTTCCAGGTAACCGTTGAAAACTAAAAAACCAAAAACTAAAACAACTAAAAAGAAAATATATAAAATATATAAAAAAAATAGAAAAGGCGGGAAACCGAAAAATAAGCGCCAACACCCCCCCTCAAGCTGAAGGAGGAGATTTGAACATCCCCAACTTGGACAAAAGACGATGAAACTGAGGCGATGGTAAAATTTTGGTTAAGATATCAGCAAGCTGATGAGCAGACGGTAAATAAGCAAGCTGCAACAAACCCCCCAAAACCTTTTCTCAGGTAAAATGACAATCAAGCTCTATATGCTTAGTTCGTTCATGAAAAACAGGGTTCTTCGCAATGTGCATAGCGGACTGATTGTCACAATGTAAAGTGACAGGAGTTAAAGACGTGACCCCAAGCTCTTCCAACAAGCGGATAATCCAAGTGAGTTCAGCCTCAGCCTGAGACATGGCCCGATATTCAGCCTCAGCCGAAGACCTAGCAACAGTAGACGGCTTCTTCGACTTCCAGCTCAAAGGAGAATCACCAAAGTTAACAAGATAACTTGACACCGAGCGCCTAGTAGTAGGACAAGAGGCCCAATCGGAGTCACAATAAGCATAAAGATGGAGGGAACCAGAACCAGAAAAATAAACACCATCACCCAAAGAACCACGAACATAACGAAGAACATGCAACAAAGCATCCATATGCGTCGTGCGAGGAGACTGCATATATTAACTAAGAGTCTGCACAGCATAAGAAAGATCCGGACGAGTGTGCGTCAAAAAATTCAACTTCCCAATGAGTGAACGATATATGGTTGGATCAGCAAGAGGAGCGCCACTTGTAGGATTAAGTTTCAAATGCAAAGGAAGAGGAGTAGGAGCAGATTGACAAGAAAGCATACCCTGATCACGCAACAGATCCTGAGCAAATTTTCTTTGAGAAAGCACAAGACCGTTAGCAAGATAGGAAACTTCTAGCCCCAAAAAATAATGTAAAACACCCAAATCCTTGATTTTAAACTGCTGATCAAGATAAGATTTTAAAGTTGCAATTTCACCTAAGTTAGAACCAGTAACAAGAATATCATCTACATAAACAACAACAATAGTAATCTGCCCCGAAGTGCGCTTAAGAAATAAACTATAATCATGCTTCGAAGACATAAAACCAAGATGCAAAAGAGCAGTAGACAACTTCGAGTACCACTGACGACTAGCCTGTTTCAGCCCATAAAGAGATTTCATCAAACGACAAACTTTGTTCTCAGGATTTGGAACCCCAAGAGGCATCTTCATGTACACTTCTTCATGCAAATCGCCATGAAGAAACGCATTATTAATATCAAGCTGAAACACCGTCCATCGCCTGCTAACAACCAAAGCTAAAATACAACGGATAGTGGTCATTTTAACCACAGGGGAAAAAGTCTCGTTGTAATCAACACCAAGTTTCTGACGATTCCCCTGAATAACTAACCTGGCCTTGTAACGCTCCAATGTTCCATCCGACCGCAGCTTGACCTTATACACCCACTTAGAACCAATGACATGCTTACCAGATGGTAAATCAGTTAACACCCATGTATTATTTGTTTGTAAAGCCTGAATTTCGTTATTCATAGCATCAACCCAATGTGGATCATTGACAGCCTCATAATAAGAAGGAGGTTCAATGTAATGAGCAAGAGTAGTAATTTTATGCTGTTGAGAAGAAGGTAAAACATTAAAAGCAACAGTTGGACAAGGGAAAACCAAAGAAGAAGAAGAATCGGTATTACACACATAATGTTGTAAGTAACCGGGTGGTTTATGAACCCGGGTGGATCTGTGTAAAAGAGGAGGAACAGAGGAGGGAGGAGAAGAAGATGAGGTAGAGGAAGAAGAAGAAGAAGAAGAAGAAGAAGAAGAAGGATGATGGAAAGGTGGAAAAATCGTGTCAATAGGATGAGGAGGAGAAGTAGAAGAAAGGAAAGGCGTAGAAGAAGGGAGGAAAATGTAAGAGTAATCAGCAGGAGGAATAGGAAAAACCGAAGTAGGGGAAGAAGAAAAAGAAGAATGAAAGGGAAAATGTTGTTCATGAAACTTTACATCCCTACTTACGAAAATTTGCTTAGTCTCCAAATTTAACAATTTGTAAGCCTTCTGACTAAATGGATAACCAAGAAAGACACACGGAATAGCCCTAGGAAAAAATTTATGCCGAGAAGAAAAATGTGTAGAAGCATAACCTAAACAACCAAAAGAACGCAAATGGTCATATGTAAGTGCAGCATGATGAAGGAGTTCAAAAGGAGTTTTATTGTGCAGAGAAGAAAGAGGAAACAGTTGAGAAGATAGCAAGCCGTAAGAAGAGCTTCACCCCAATAAACAATAGGAAGGTTAGCTTGAAAGAACAAAGCTCTTGCATAATCCAATAAATGTCTGTGCTTTCTTTCAACAGTACCATTCTGTTGAGGTGTGTGGACGCAAGATGTTTGGTGGACAATGCCTTTGGAAAGATAAAATGCAATGGCAAGCTTTGATCAAAACTCCAAACCATTATCACTTCGTATGGTCTGGACAGAAGCATTGAATTGTTTTTCTACATGAGTAATAAAAGATTGGAGAACAGGTAAAGCAGAACTTTTACTAGACAACAAATGGACCCATGTGCACCTAGAAAAGTCATCCACAATATTGATAAAATATTTATGGCCATTATAAGTAGCAATAGAATATGGCCCCCACAAATCCACATGGAGCAGTTCAAAGATTGTCTTAGTTTTAATGCAGCTAGAAGGAAAAGATAACCGAGAAAATCTGGCCTTAGGACAAATGTGACAGATAACGGAATGATGAGCAAATGTCCCAGTACAATGAATACTAGGAATCAACCGCAAACGATCAAAAGGCAAATGTCCAAGTCGACAATGCCAAAGTTGTGTATTCATGAAGTACAAGAATTATTATTCACAAGACAAAAGAAGCGAAGAGTATGGGGTTTATTACAAGAAGGAATGGTCAAGAAGAAAAACAAGTAAAATCGGTGTGTTCAAGTACAAAGTAAAGACCACCTTCTCTCTACCAAGCACCGAGGCTTCATTGTTGGTCTCGAACACAAGAATGTGATTTTGTAAATACCATGCTAGTACTATACTAAACACATAGCTTCTGAACAGAAATGAAGTTGAATTCGAAATCAGGCACATGTAAACAGTTGGTCAAAATCAGATTTTCATTGAGTTTCACAGTACCAATATGTGCTACTAAAGCTTGCTTACCAGTAGGCAAAGTAATATGGAAAGGTTTATGTAATGGCTGAAAGGTTTGAAAGAAATCAAGATTAGAGGCTATATGGTCTATGGCACCACTGTCAATGATCCAAATAGGTTTAACACAATGACTAAAGAAACACAAACTATTACCTGCAAAGAAAGTAGTTGATCCAGTAGGTTCACCATTACTAATTCCCAAAGATCGACTGATTGTCAGAAGCACCCTCACCATAGGAGATGTACTTAACGCCTGCAGTAGGTCATTCCGATACACACCCTACGATAAGGGTGCGCTACAAACAAACTACCAACTCCACATGGCATCAATGTAGTATAAAGCAGTAGTATGGAATTCCCTAATTTTTTTTAAGACATAACTTTCTCATTTCATATCCTCAAAGCAGTAATTTATACAACTGAAAGTGTCCGTACAAGTCTCCAAAAGAGAATCAAACAGAAAGCTAACTAGGTCATCCCTCCAAAAAGTGCCAGCTGACCGACCTGTGTGCCATGACTTCTCTTGCCAACTCAATCTACACGGCAGGAAAAGTCTATCCGGAGCTATGAGTCAACTGTCTCGGTCCTGAAAAATAATTTGCAATTTTGGGTGAGTTTGCGAACTCAGTGAGGAACCATCATCGATGGTTCACCCAATTCATGCATATACACAGAGTCACATAATTATTTCACCAAATCACATTCAATAATACCACGTAATTATCATATCACCAATGGAACCAATTTAAATGCATATGAAATGTATATGAGACGCTTTTCGCTTTATTACATTGTTGTGATTGGCGCTCAAATCGTCCCATTAAGGCGATTACTCGGTGAGCCATAGGCTCAGATCTAATGGGCTCGAGGCCCAATCACGTTGAGCTATAAGCTCGTTATCGCTCTGGTCACAATCGCCAATTATCGATCATGCCGTTATGCATGAAATGCGATGTCCAATTTATCCAAATCAATAGCGATCGATCCAAATTCATATAAGACACTCATAGGCAATCCCATGAAATTCATACATAACACTTCTATATCACAGTTCAGATATTTGAGACACCTATGGTCCAAATCAAGCAAATCAAACACATATAAATCCTCCATTATCCCCATGGCATAGTTGCAAAATAGTAAACACATAAAGGTTGAGGAACCAACTAGGTTACTCACCTAATAACTTCCGCTAATGCCGGAAGTCTCCATAACGTCCGTGGAACGGCGGTCCAACCGAGCCTCTATAGCAATTGAAATAAATTCACATTACCAATCGTATAATTAAAACGATCAAATAATGCACATGGAATCCTTAAAGCGTGTATAATGCATGTTCATGGCATTCCGGCCCTAATCTAAATTTTCCCACCACAAAATCCGTCTAAAAATTAGAAAACTATAGGCGCCGACGGTGCATAATTAGGACCTCTATAGGTCCCCAATTAAATAAAATAGTGTTTACAAGTTCCATCGATAGGGCTACGTCAAATTCCGCCTAAAATTCCCGATTTCTCAGAAAATGAAATTAAATATTCAACGAATCCGATGCCTCTGGAATCAGGTCAATCGGACGTCGGACGGAAAGAAATTGACAAAGAACAATTGTACCTTTTAATAACAAATAATAATCAAAATAAAAATAATTATATATATATATATATCGAACGCCTCACCATGCGGGCGAGACGTCGCTCCGCGAGGCGAATCGCCTCACTGTCGCGAGGCGAGGCGCGCGCCTCGCGACCAGCCTCTCAATCTCGCGAGGCGAGGCGAACGTCGTCATGAGGCGGCGAGTTTCATCGCCGCCGCTTTTTTTTTCCAGATTTCAATCTTAATTTCCAATTACTCTAACTTTTAGCACACAAATCAGAAAAATACCCACTATACCTCATTGGAAAGCTTATGAAAAGCTCTACAACTCTCAAGAAGACCATAAAAATCAATTCAACCTCTAAGGGTGTCAAAAATCCCATCCAAGATACTGCTTACTCAAAACTCATAGATATAGGACAGTAACTCACAAATGCGAGGACTCACTGATTAATCAGCTAAAAATTACCACATAAATATGCTCAATCAGTTCACAATGTCCTCTACAACTTTCATGAACAACCCAAAATCAGATTCCATTGCTAAACAAGTCAATTAATTCACTCAATGTTACTGTTTCTGAAACTATGCAATTTGAGCAGTAACTTTATAACTAACATAACTCCCTGTAGACAAGTCATTAAAATCAGAGCTTTATATCCCTGAAAAGATAAAATCCCAAACTTCAATTCTTCCTGAAATAACCAAACTCCAATTCAGCCTCTAACATTTTCAAATCTGTCATGCAAGTTTCTGACCTAAACAACACTTAACATCACAATGTAGGTCCAGATTTTGAAATTCCATATTTCCCACATCTGACCTCCAAATATTATAAGCCATATACCATTTTCAAGATCAATCTGATATCTAAAACTCTTCAGTACGATGCAAACCCCAAATCAAATTACAAAAATTCCTAAAATTCCTCCAAACCCGAAAGTGCACTAAATGTGCCAATCCAGCTAGGTTTCAGCCAATGCATAAAAACAGTCATCAGTAATCAGGTCATATCTCCTAACATACAACTCGAAAAATTGCAAAATCAGTGGCAATGGAAAGCTAATTTAATAGACTACAACTTTCATTAAGACCATTTTCCCTAACTCCAAACCAATTAATTGAGAAAAATCAGAAAAATTCATTGAACACATTTGCGGATACTGTTCACAGCCAACAAAACAGCAACTTTCCATGCCAAATTTGGACCTTCTAGCATTATAATTTAACAACACCTATTTCACACTAAAATGAAGCCAACATTTCAAAGTTTCAGTGGCCACTAACCTCACCTCATTTGCATTTCTAAACAATTAATTATGATCAAAACAGTACCATAGGTTCAAAACTCAATTTCCAGCATTCAACATTAATCTAACTCCTTTCACTTCTAACATCTATAACACTTTACTAAGCATCAAATTTTACCTCTAATTCATTCACAAGCTCATTTCAACATACACTTCTAGAATTATACACAATTGGCAGCAACCACACAATGCATCTTCCTAAGGTTTCCATTCATCTAAGCTAACAAACTCAATTCAAACCAAGCCAAATTCAAGGAAAACTATAATCATTCATTCATCATTCATTCATCCTTACACAAGCATTCATTTACACCCATTCAAACCTACCTTTATCATCATGAAATAAATGCATAAGTGCTTCCTTAATTGCTTCTAACTACCAAAACATAAAACAACCATTAAGACTCACCTTACACAAGTTCAAGCTTGAGATATTCCTTACTTCTTCAAGTTCACTCACACCTCTCAACCTTTACCAAAACCTATGGCTATCACCACAACCATGCATATCATCATCTTCTCAAGGTTTAAGCTAGCTTTACAAGAGAAGAAGGAAAGAGCAAGCCAAAAGAACAAGAATCTATCTTGTAAGAAGGAGCCACCAACGAAGAAAGAAGAGAAATTCACCAAGGAAGGGGAAAAATAAGGTTTCGGATGAGAGGAGATCAAGTCTTCCAAAATTAATGTGTTTTTAACTCTAACAAGAAGAGAACTCGTGGATGAGGGATAAAGAAGAAGACAAAAACATTAAATAATGGTTTTGGTGGCAAAATGTGATAGGTTCCAAGCTTTAAAGGAAAGTCAACATAATATATTATAATCCAGATCAAAAATGAACCCAATCAACTCAAATGATCCCAATTACAATTCTAAACTAATATACCCAATATTACAGTGCCATTGGGTAGAAATTTCGCCAGAAAATCGATAGGTTCGCTAATTGGCGATTTTTCCGATCCGGAAATTTTCTCCGTAAAAATCCAGAAAAATTCCTAAAAATCCTTTAAAATATAAAACACTTAATGGCGCACTCCAAATAATTTTTCAAAAGCCATTGTC
The DNA here is from genome assembly GCA_029891385.1 of Erythroxylum novogranatense. NCBI lineage: Eukaryota > Viridiplantae > Streptophyta > Magnoliopsida > Malpighiales > Erythroxylaceae > Erythroxylum > Erythroxylum novogranatense. Next base: position 2,713,301 of record CM057232.1, read on the forward strand.
CCATAAATTTAACAAAAGAACACAATTTAAAACCTAAGCCGGGAATATCATGAATGCATGTTTACTCGTGTATGTGCAACCAAATCCATAATCATAAAAGCTATATGTTTGTGAGTTCATGCCTAGACCTAATGCAATACTTCTAACTCATCCCAATTTACCAAAATAACCCTTCCTATGGAGTTGGGATGTTACAATTCTCCTCCTAATAAAAATTTCGTCCCCAAATTCTTACCGATTGATCGAAAAGATGAGGATATTGTCTCCTCATATGCTCCTCGGTCTCCTGTGTAGCCTCCTCAATCAGTGGTTCCTCCAAAGAACCTTCACCTGGAATACTCTTATTCCTCAACCGCTAATCTGTGACCGGACAATCAATCGGCTCCTCTACATAACTCAGATTACTCGACACCTCAATCTCCGAGCGGAATCACATGAGTCGGATCTCGACCGATATCTGCGGAGCATACTCACGTGGAAGACGTCATGCAACCGAGACATCTCACTCGGCAAAGCTAACCGACAGCCAAAGGTCCTATCCTCTCGGTGATCTCATACGGACCAATGTACCTAGGGCTCAACTTGCCCTTCTTGCCAAATCTCAAGACACCTCGCCACGGTGACACCAGAAGAAAACTCGTCGCCTACATCATACTCCATCTCCTCTATCGCCGATCCACATAGCTCTTACGCTTATCCCGAGCGCCTTGATGCGACTCAATCGGCTTCACCTTATCAACAAAGATCTGAATCACTCAGACCCTCAATCATCCTCACCCTTCCTCATCCCAATACAGAGGCGATCTACAGTGCCGCCCATAAAGTGCCTCATATGGTGCCATCCCGATGCTACCGTGAAAATGGTTATTGTATGCAAACTCAATCAAGGCTAGAATCGATCCCATGCTCCTCTCAACTCCAATACACATGCCCAAGCATATCCTCAACGATCTTAATAGTCCTCTCACTCGCCCATCTGTTCGAGGATGAAAAGTCAGATCAAGTTCACTAGTCCCCATAGCAGATCGCAAACTCGCGTAACCTCAAGTAAATCTGGGATCCCGCTGACACTATCGACATTGGGACCCCATGCAGCCTCACTATCTCACCACATACTTCGGGCCAACTGATCCATGGTATTAGTCTCCTCATCGGCAAGAAATGGGCCGATTAGTCAACCGGTCCACTATGACCCAGATAGCATCATCTTTGCCTTCAAGGCCCCAGCAAACCCATAATGAAATCTATAGTAATTGTTCCCATTTCCACTCTGGAATGGGCAACGAATGAAGCTTCCTCATGGAGCCCGGTGCTCACTTAACTCGCCGACACGCCAAACATCCGGATACAAACTCCGCCACCGCTTCTTCATGCCAGCCACCGTAAATGTTGCTTCAGGTGTTATACATCTTGGTAGTACCAGATGCATAGCATAAGTGGCCATATGAGCCTCCTCCAATATCTCGCCTCAGATCATCCACATCGCACACAGAGCCTCCGTCCCATCCATAAAGTCTCATCTCTCACATCAAACTCAGATCTCGAATCGCCTTCACTTTCTCAATCGGCCTCACCATAACAGATCCTTATCCTCGAACCCTCCCGATCCCGCCCAAGAGCATCGGTCTCGGCCTCGGTGTAGCCAATAATACTCCATCTCGCTCCAGATTCATACGCACATTCAAAGCCCTCAATCTGAATCAAATTAGGCAACCTCATTGCACTCAATAAAAGCTGTACTAGAATGTGACTTTCTACTCGAGCATCACCACTACATTGGCTTTCCGGGTGATACTCGATGGTGCAATCATAATCCTTCAAGAACTCCAACCATCTCCTCTCGCCTCAAATTTAACTCTCTCGCTCAACAGGTACCTCAAACTCTTATGGTCTGTGAAGATCTGAAAGGTCTCACCATACAGGTAATGTCTCCAAATCTTCAGTGCAAACACAACTGCAGCTAATTCCAAATCATGAACAGGATAGTTTACCTCATGAGACCTCAACTGTCGCGAGGCATAGGCAATGACTCTACCATGCTGCATCAGAACACATCCCAATCCCTGATGTGATGCATCGCTATACACCTCAAATCCTCCAGTCCCAGATGGAATAGCCAACACCGGTGCAGTAGTCAACCGATGTTTTAGCTCCTCAAAGCTCCTCTGGCACTCCTCACTCCATCTGAAAGGTACATTCTTCCTCAGAAGTTTTGTCAGAGGGGCTGAGATCGATGAGAACCCCTCGACAAACCTCCGGTAATAACCCGCTAATCCGAGGAAACTCCGAATCTCAGGCACATTCCTAGAGCCTCCCACCTCAAGACCGCCTCAACCTTACTAGGATCCACCAATACCCTCTCCACCACTATATGCCCCAAAATATCATTCGATCCACCAAAATTCACACTTATGAATTTGGCATATAATATCTCTCCTTCATCGTCTGTAATACAATCCTCAAATGCTCACTATGCTCCCCGTACATTTCCTCGAATATACTAAAATGTCATCAATAAAACAATAACAAACCGATCCAGTAGGCTGAAATACCTTATTCATCAAGGCCATGAAGGTCTGCCGGGGCATTAGTCAACCCAAACGGCATCACTAAACTCGAATGCCCATACCGCTCCTAAAGCGCGCCTTAGGCACATCGACCTCTGCAATCTTCAATCGATAATAACCAGATCGCAGATCTAACTTGGTGAACACCGAGCCCTCGCAATCGATCAAATAAGTCATCGATCCTAGGCGTTGGATACTTATTCTTCATCGTCACCGATTCACCGCCTATAATCGATGCATGACCTCAAAGTCCCATCCTTTTCTTTACAAACAAAACGGAGCTCCCATGGTGAGACACTAGGTCTAATAAACCCTTCTCCAAAGAACTCCCCGCGAATCGAGCCTTAAGCTCCCTCGGCCCCAAAGGTGCCATCCTATATGGAGGTATAGATATAGGAGCAAGACTGAACGAGGTCAATAGTAAACTCATCTCCGATCCGTGGCAAACCCAGAACTCATCAGAAACACATCCGAAATTCCCTAACCACGGAATATCCTCAAGCTCTCGCTCAACTCGTGTCAACCACATGAGCCGATATGCCTCATGCCTCCTGCATCAATCTCGTGGCACTAAGGAAAGAGATCATCGGGTGGCCGCTGGCTAACTCCTCGAACATCGCTTCTAGTCGACCAGAGACTCCAACACAACCTCCTTGGTATAGCGGTCCATAATAGCCCTATGGGCGTCAACCACCCATCCCGTAATCACATCGATCTCTCTCGAGGTAATACTATAAGGTGCGCCCTCAACACCGCTGATCAATCTGGATCAAGCATCCCTCATGCACCTCTCCCAATGCAAGAGTAGTACCCAGAGGTGTACTCACCTCTAGCCCATACAAGAGCCTTTCCTATCCCCATGCAACCTAGATGCCATATGAGGTAATAAAGAATCGTGGATCCAGATCCAAAGAATGCAAACGCCTCAATATCGTAAATAAGTAACATACCACCACAACATCGGGAATCCGGGCCTCACCTTTCGTCATGGCGTAGACTGCTCAGGATCGTGGTGGCCGCCGACCCTCGGTCCTCACAAAGGATCCTCTACTCTACCACGGCCTCTACCTCGGCCTCTCTGACCGATCCACGTCCGGATCCACCCACTCTACTCATTGCAGGTGGTGTACTCCCACGGCCACTACCAAGCAGACCGAGCCCCAATGTGGTGGGCAATCCGAATCGATGATCCATGGAGCCGCATTTAAGGCAAGCTCCAATCAATCGCCAAGACTCTCAAAATGTCTCTTCTCACAAAGGTGCTCACGAGAATGGGGCATCCGCCCAAAACCTCTCGCCACTACCACCGCCATCGCCTGTACAGATAAATCTCCTCTCGCCTAAAACCAGATCGTTCGACCTCACAAGATCTAAAGGTCCCGCTCTCTGGCGCGCTAAAACTCCTACCAGAGCTACCCGACCGTCACTAACTCTCTTCCTCTCGACCCCGACCCATCTCTCGATCGTCTCTCGTCTCACAATCGCTCTACTCTCACAGCAGCAGCCTCAACTCTATAAAAGAGCCCATATCGAACGAGCCATCCGCGCGGATCTCCAAATTCAACCCCATCTCAAACCTCCGGCACTATCATCTCGGTCAAGAGAAACCCAGAGTCGTGATACCCCATCAACTCATTAAACCTCACCTCGTAGACTGCCATCGTCATCCTACCATCTCACCTCAAGAATTCCTGCATCTTCATTTCCAGATACACCTTGGGCATATAGTTATCTCGAAAGTCCTCAAAAGTCCGCCCGTGTCGAGAAGCAAGGCCCGTGGTACCGCCCGAACAGCCTTCCACCATGTATAAGTGGGCCGCAGAAGAGATATTGCATAATCGAACCTCTCATCAGTTCGCGATCCATCCGTCGAGAACTCTCTCGGTCCTCTCCACCAACCAACTCTCACGGGTCTCAGATCGCCATAAGTCGACACTCGCCACGCAAAGAAATCATATCTCCTCTCCCGCCTCACGGGGACTCTAGAGGTAACTCCTCGATCGAGGCACCGAGGACTCTCGCTAGCTCCAACAGATCCTCTGGTCATTTGGTTGATCTATCCGATCACCAAATACGGATGACCTATAACAAACAAGAACTCGATTAGTTTATACGCTTCTCACAATAATTCAAGCCTAATTATATACTAGTCCCAACAGATGCCAAACCATGCTCGATACCATTTAATGTAGCACCCCTTACCATAGAGATGTACTGAACGCCCAGTAGGTCATTCGATACACACCCTACGATAAAGTGCGCTACAAACAAACTACCAACTCCACATGGCATCAATGTAGTATAAAGCAAGAGTATGGAATTCCTAATTTTTTAAGACATAACTTTCTCATTTCATATCCTCAAAGCGAGAATTTATACAACCGAAAGTGTCCGTACAAGTCTCCAAAAGAGAATCAACAGTAAAGCTAACTAGGTCATCCCTCCAAAAGTGCCGGTGACCGAGCACATGTGCCATGACTTCTCTTGCCAACTCAATCTACACGGCAGAAAAGTCTATCCGAGCTATGAGTCAACTGTCTCGGTCCCGAAAAATAATTTGCAATTTTGGGTGAGTTTATGAACTCGGTGAGAACCATCATCGATGGTTCACCCAATTCATGCATATACACAGAGTCACATAATTATTTCACCAAATCACATTCAATAATACCATGTAATTATCATATCGGTCAATGGAACCAATTTAAATGCATATGAAATGTATATGAGACTTTTCGGTTTATTACATTGTTGGATTGGCGCCAAATCGTCCCATTAAGGCGCGATACTCGGTGAGCCATAGGCTCAGATCCTTTAATGGGCTCGAGGCCCAATCACGTTGAGCTATAAGCTCTCGTTATCGCTTCCGTCACAATCGCAATTATCGATCACGCGTTATGCATGAAATGCGATGTCCAATTTATCCAAATCAATAGCGATCGGATCCAAATTCATATAAGACACTCATAGGCAATCCCATGAAATTCATACATAACACTTCTATATCACAGTTCAGATATTTGATACACCTATGGTCCAAATCAAGCAAATCAAACACATATAAATCCTCCATTATCCCCCATGGCATAGTTGCAAAATAGTAAACACATAAAGGTTGAGGAACCAACTAGGTTACTCACCTAATAACTTCCGCTAATGCCGGAAGTCTCCATAACGTCTGTGGAACGGCGGTCCAATGAGCCTCTATAGCAATTGAAATAAATTCACATTACCAATGTATAATTAAAACGATCAAATAATGCACATGGAATCCTTAAACGTGTATAATGCATGTTCATGGCATTCGGCCTTAATCTAAATTTTCCCACCACAAAAATCCGCCTAAAATTAGAAAACTATAGGCGCCGACGGCATGTAATTCGGACCTCTATAGGTCCCCAATTAAATAAAATAGTGTTTACAAGTTAAAATCGATAGAGGCTACGCCAAATTCCGCCTAAAATTCCCGATTTCTCAGAAAATGAAATTAAATATTCAACGAATCCGATGCCTCTGGAATCAGGTCAATCGGACGTCGGACGGAAAGAAATTGACAAAAAACAATTGTACCTTTTAATAACAAATAATAATCAAAATAAAATAAATATATATATATATATATCGAACGCTCACTCATGGGCGAGACGTCGCCCTCGCGAGGCTAAATCGCTCACTGTCGCGAGGCGAGGCGTCGCCTCGCGACCAGCCTCTCAATCTCGCGAGGCGAGGCGAACGTCCTCTCGAGGTGGCGAGTTTCACCACCGCCTCGCCTTTTTTTTTCAGATTTCAATCTTAATTTCCAATTACTCTAACTTTTAGCACACAAATCAGAAAATACCCACTATACCTCATTGGAAAGCTTATGAAAAGCTCTACAACTCTCAAGAAGACCACAAAATCAATTCAACCTCTAAGGGTGTCAAAATCCCATCCAAGATACTGCTTACTCAAAACTCATAGATATAGGACAGTAACTCACAAATGCGAGGACTCACTGATTAATCAGCTAAAATTACCACATAAATATGCTCAATCAGTTCACAATGTCCTCTACAACTTTCATGAACAACCCAAAATCAGATTCCATTGCTAAACAAGTCAATTAATTCACTCAATGTTACTGTTTCTGAAACTATGCAATTTGAGCAGTAACTTTATAACTAACATAACTCCTGTAGACAAGTCATTAAAATCAGAGCTTTATATCCCTGAAAATATAAAATCCCAAACTTCAATTCTTCCTGAAATAACCAAACTCCAATTCAGCCTCTAACATTTTCAAATCTGTCATGCAAGTTTCTGACCTAAACAACACTTAACATCACAATGTAGGTCCAGATTTTGAAATTCCATATTTCCCACATCTGACCTCCAAATATTATAAGCCATATACCATTTTCAAGATCAATCTGATATCTAAAACTCTTCAGTACGATGCAAACCCCAAATCAAATTACAAAAATTCCTAAAATTCCTCCAAACCCGAAAGTGCACTAAATGTGCCAATCCAGCTAGGTTTCAGCCAATGCATACAAACAGTCATCAGTAATCAGGTCATATCTCCTAACATACAACTCGAAAAATTGCAAAATCAGTGGCAATGGAAAGCTAATTTAATAGACTACAACTTTCATTAAGACCATTTTCCCTAACTCCAAACTAATTAATTGAGAAAAATCAGAAAAATTCATTGAACACATTTGCGGATACTGTTCACAGCCAACAAAACAGCAACTTTCCATGCCAAATTTGGACCTTCTAGCATTATAATTTAACAACACCTATTTCACACTAAAATGAAGCCAACATTTCAAAGTTTCAGTGGCCACTAACCTCACCTCATTTGCATTTCTAAACAATTAATTATGATCAAAACAGTACCATAGGTTCAAAACTCAATTTCCAGCATTCAACATTAATCTAACTCCTTTCACTTCTAACATCTATAACACTTTACTAAGCATCAAATTTTACCTCTAATTCATTCACAAGATCATTTCAACATACACTTCTAGAATTATACACAATTGGCAGCAACCACACAATGCATCTTCCTAAGGTTTCCATTCATCTAAGCTAACAAACTCAATTCAAACCAAGCCAAATTCAAGGAAAACTATAATCATTCATTCATCATTCATTCATCCTTACACAAGCATTCATTTACACCCATTCAAACCTACCTTTATCATCATGAAATAAATGCATAAGTGCTTCCTTAATTGCTTCTAACTACCAAAACATAAAACAACCATTAAGACTCACCTTACACAAGTTCAAGCTTGAGATATTCCTTACTTCTTCAAGTTCACTCACACCTCTCAACCTTTACCAAAACCTATGGCTATCACCACAACCATGCATATCATCATCTTCTCAAGGTTTAAGCTAGCTTTACAAGAGAAGAAGGAAAGAGCAAGCCAAAAGAACAAGAATCTATCTTGTAAGAAGGAGCCACCAACGAAGAAAGAAGAGAAATTCACCAAGGAAGGGAAAAATAAGGTTTCGGATGAGAGGAGATCAAGTCTTCCAAAATTAATGTGTTTTTAACTCTAACAAGAAGAGAACTCGTGGATGAGGGATAAAGAAGAAGACAAAAACATTAAATAATGGTTTTGGTGGCAAATGTGATAGGTTCCAAGCTTTAAAGGAAAGTCAACATAATATATTATAATCCAGATCAAAAATGAACCCAATCAACTCAAATGATCCCAATTACAATTCTAAACTAATATACCCAATATTACAGTGCCATTGGGTAGAAATTTTCGCTACCGAAAATCGACCGGTTCGCCAATTGGCGATTTTTCCGATCCGAAATTTTCTCGGAAAAATCCAGAAAATTCCTAAAATCCTTTAAAATATAAAACACTTAATGGCGCTCCAAATAATTTTTCAAAAGCCATTGTCCCATAAATTTAACAAAGAACACAATTTAAAACCTAAGCCGGGAATATCATGAATGCATGTTTACTCTGTGTATGTGCAACCAAATCCATAATCATAAAAGCTATATGCTGTGAGTTCATGCCTAGACCTAATGCAATACTTCTAACTCATCCCAATTTACCAAAATAACCCTTCCTATGGGAGTTGGGATGTTACAAGCTGGACCAAATTTATTCAGCAATAACACCAGTTGATCATACATCTCTTGGCTCATCCCCACACTAGGTTCTGTAGAAGATCTGGAATTATCAACTTCAGCACTCACAGCCGTAGGTCCCTCAAGGTCACACATATCGGATTGCACAGTAGCTACCAATCGTTTGCTCTTGTCCCACTGCTTAGCTCCATTCCCAGCTGGAGGATGTAACTTGTAGCATCTATCAATAGAGTGGCCAGAGCGGTAACGATCTTGGCGTTGATCGTTGCTGGTGGTTGTTTGAAACCAGATACGGCAAGGAGGTCCACTACAACAGCTTTTTCTTCGAAGGTGAAGGAAGTAGCTGTTTCCTTGAAGGATCGAGAGGTTAGGGTTTCGGGAGTTTGAATCGCTACTTACGATTGTGACTTCAACTTGTGCTAGTTGCAACAATGGACGGTGTCTCAGTGGAATCGCCTACTGAATCGACTCTTGACCCCAGATTGAGAGGTCTGCATGCCGAAAATCAAGTTTATCTCCAAGGTTCAGATTATCCAGGTATGAAGAGGTGTCACAGAAATAGTTCGGAATTTTTGAAGAGGTGTCACGGAAATTGATAAGTGCATATTTGTCTAATATTTTTGTTTTAATTATCCTTTTTTATTCCTCTTGTTGATGCAATTATCGGGACTTAATTTGATTTAATATTTTCTTGTAGGGAATTATAATTTTTACATGATGTGGCAAATTTAACATCAAAAGGGAACGACGTGGACCAATGAATAATCAACAATCAGCCAAGAGATCATGAGGGCAAGCGTTCTTTTTTTCAAGGCAACACGTGGAGGAAAGCACAAGCAGCAGGGACGACGACGTATAAGGCTGGAAACAAGAAGAAGTCACGCAGAAGAGAGGAGACACAGGGCTGACGTGGAAGCTTTGAAAGAAAAATAAAAAAATAAAAGAACAACAAGCCACTGGGGGACGAGTAGCTGTACGTGAGGAAAGGAAAAGGTTTTTACATTGACAAGGACCCTTAATTGTCTTGTCATTGAACAGTGAAAGGAGGGCCACAAGAACAAAACAAGAAGGTTGACGGCGTTGAGGAGAAGAAACATAAGGAAACTCACGTAGGAGGATAGGGTGGCTGTGGCTGGAAAAAAAAACGAGGAAAGGAAATTCACACAAAAAGGAAAAACGACAGTAGCTAGGAGGGATCTCATTCTATCTTCTAGTTTTTCTTCTCTTCCTTGTTATTTAGACTATGCTAAACAAGAATCTTGTTTTGTTTAATTCCGTTATGAGTAACTAAACTGTTTTAGTCGGGGAATTCTAATTGTTATGCTTTGACTCGTGAGACCTATTGTTCTGATTATTTGGTTTATAATATTCGTACTGTTTCCGTTTTACTGTCATTGTTTATTAATTGATGCTGTGATTAGGGCCCGATTGTAGAATTAGTTAATTAACATATCGCCAACTGATTTACTTGGTGGTGTTAACTGGGTGATTAGTGTTTGTGACAATTGGCACTAGGACATATTACTTGTCTGATTTTGTGTTGAGAAACTTGCGATCTAACTAGATGAAGCATGAGTCTGTGCGTAGTCAGTTAGGGTTAGTGTTTCTTTAGAGTTTAATGCTGTTAATTAATTGAATCTCGGAGAGAGTCTCGAAGGGGTTATTAGTTAATTAGGGAACAATTTAAAGGAGTTTCTTTGATTGTTCTAAGATTAAGAGGAAACGAGGGAGCCAGAGGTAGTTGGTAACCATAGATAACCTATTATTAAACCAAAGAAAATATTTGAGTCGATGATCGCGGTCTATGCATAATTAGGAATTTCCTGGCTAAGTTGTCGTTATTTGAGTTAATCAATTTTGTTTGCGTTCTTTGTTGGTTGCATCATAGTTATCATTTTATTAATTGAGTTTATAAATTTTCGGTGGTTAGTTTAATTAGTAGTTTTAGTCGAAAACTTCAAAACCCCCTTTTAATTAGTTTCATTCTTTCTTTGGCATTAGAATAGAATCAATTTGTTCCATTCTCTGTGGATCGACCCCATTTACTACTGTGCGCAATTTATTTTCGTTTAGTGTTTGGGATTTATTTTTGGTAGATTCGACACCCATCAAATTTTGGCGCTGTTGCCAGGGAATTGGTAGCTAATTGATTTTGTTTTTTTTATGCCTAGGAACATTCATACGGGAGATTCTATCTTGTACGACCCCGAGATCGAAAAGACTGTTAAGAGGCTAAGGAAGTTGAGCAAACTAAGGAAGAAGCAAGGAGAAGTTAGTGGACTATTGACCCCAGTTGAGTCGTACACTGAAACGGAGTACGAAGAGGAGATTGAAGTTGAACAGCAACCTGACGAGAAGCTTAACCGTGACCACGCGCAGGATATGGCTCTTAACAGAACCCTCCAGGACTTGGGTAGACCCATCAAGCGCAAAGATCCATTGTGCATAGACTTTCCGGAACTTCAAGAAGGGTTTGAATTGAAGTCTGGACTCATCCACTTGTTGCCCACCTTCCGTGGTCTGGAAAACGAGGATCCGAATAAGCATCTGAAGGAATTTCACCTCGTCTACACTTCCATGAAACCCCGCAATGTCACGGAGGACCAAATCAAACTGAGAGCTTTTCCATTCTCGCTGCAGGATGTAGCCAAGGATTGGCTCTACTACCTACCTCCAGGGACAATCAACACTTGGGAAGGGATGTCCCGACAGTTTCTAGAGAATTATTTGCCAGCATCCCGAGCCGCCAACATCAGGCGAGAGATCTGTAGCATTAAGCTGAAGGATTCAGAGAACCTCTACGAGTACTGGGAGAGGTACAAGAGAATTTTAGCAAGCTGTCCACAGCATGGCATATCTGAACAATTGATCATCCAGTATTTCTACGAGGGTTTAATTCCAATGGAGCGCAGAATGATGGACGCCGCAAGTGGCGGAGCCATCGTCAGCAAAACCCTAGCTGAAGCCCGGGAGTTGATATCAACTATAGCAGCAAACTCCCAGCAATTCGGTGCCCAACCAGATATACCGCAAAGAGTGAATGAGGTAAATGTTACTTCCCTCAATGAGGTCAAATCTTTGCTAACAACTTTGGTCGAGAAATTGAATGTAGGTACTCCTCCACCTGCGAGGGCGTATGGCATCTGGACTAGCCTAGCCCATCCAACCGATGCGTGCCTAACACTCCACGATGAAACACCGGAGAATGTGAATTCTATCGGATTCCAGCAGAGGAAGTTTGATCCCTATTCAAACACCTACAATCCCGGTTGGAGAAGCCACCCAAATTTTAGTTATGCTAACAACCCACCGAACCAACAGAACTACCTTCATGGACCACCACCACCGCAACAGCCTTCGGGCTCAGGTAAGCCTCTTGAAGAAATTGTCCGTATGTTAGCTACTAATACTGAGAAATTTCAACAGGACACTGCAACCAGATTTCATAAGATGGAAGAGAGTATGAAGACTTTAGAGACTCAGATGAGCCAGATAGCATCCTCAGTTAGCAAATTGGAGACTCAAGGTAAGCTGCCATCTCAAACACTCGACCCGAGGCATAATGTGAGCGTAATTGTCTTAAGAAGTGGTAAGGAATTGCAATCCCCAGTCGACAAGAACCCTACACGTGACCACGCCCAGGGTTCCCGTGCAGAGATAGAACAGGAAGCCGAAAGGGAGCTTACACGTGACCACATACAGGATTCAGGTTCAACTGAAAATCCCCAGAAACCCAAACCTCTAGTGGATCCACCCCCATTCTCACAGAGACTGGCTCAGAGCAAGAAGGAAAAGGAAGACAAAAGCATCATGGAGTTATTCCAAAAAGTTGAAGTAAACATCCCGCTCCTCGAGGCCATTAAACAGGTTCCGCGCTACGCCAAATTCCTTAAGGAATTATGCACAAATAAGCGTAAGTTAACAGGTAATGAAAGGGTGAGTGTGGGTGAGAATGTTTCAGCTGTCTTATAGAGGAAATTACCTCCTAAGTGTCGCGACCAAGGTATGTTTTCCATTCCTTGCAAAATTGGGAATATTGGTATAAGTAAGGCCATGTGTGACTTAGGAGCCTCTATTAATGTGATGCCTTTATCTATTTATACTTCTCTGGGTCTTGGTCCATTAACTAGTACTGGAGTTATAATTCAATTGGCGGATCGATCGATTGTTTATCCTGAAGGTGTTTTAGAGGATGTGCTAGTTCAAGTTAATGGATTAATTTTTCCGGCCGATTTCTTTGTTCTTTACATGGAAAATGATAGTTCATCTAAATCTTCTGATATCTTGTTGGGTAGGCCTTTCCTCAGTACGGCTAAGGCAAAGATAGATGTGCATAGTGGTTCATTAACTTTAGAGTTTGATGGGGAAGTGGTAAAATTCAATGTGTATGACGTCATGAAACGTGCTGAAGATGTGTCTTGTGTTTATAATGTTGATATCATTGAAGATTTGACTCATGAGGTTTTTGCTTTACATTACGATGATGAGTTGAATTATGCTTTGTGTCATAGCATGTCTGTTGATAGAGTTAGGAGATTTGCTGATCGGTTTGAATTTTCTGATGATATACTTGATGTGGTTTACGCTCTGGAAGCTCTTAAGACTACAAGTATGAAATTTGTGCCTACCAAGCTATCACAATTAGAATCTAAACTATTACCTTTGATTTTGCAGGCCCCAAAGCTAGAGCTCAAAATGCTTCCCGAGCACTTGAAATACGCATACTTAGGTGACGGTGAGACTCTACCTATGATCATATCCAGCATGCTCGACGGTCTGGAAGAGGAGAAATTAATTAGAGTGCTTCGAGAGTACAGGGAGGCGATTGGTTGGACGATCGCTGATATCAAAGGTCAGAGCCCCTCCACATGCATGCATAAAATCATTTTGGAGGAGGTGCTAAACCCATGCAGACAAGCACAAATACCGACTAAACCCGCCAATGATGGAGGTAGTGAAAAAAGAGATCATTAAGCTCCTCGACGCAGGTATGATCTACCCAATATCTGATAGTGAATGGGTAAGTCTAGTTCAGGTTGTACCGAAGAAAACAGGTATTACAATTGTTAAAAATCAGGACGGTGAGTTAATCCCCACTCGGGTTCAAAATGGGTGGAGGGTGTGTATGGACTATAGAGGTCTCAATGCCCTTACTAAGAAAGATCATTTTCCCCTCCCCTTTATTGACCAAATGCTTGAATGTTTAGCTGGAAAAACTCACTACTGTTGTCTTGATGGATATTCAGGTTTCTATCAGATTCTGGTGGCACCTGAGGATCAAGGGAAGACGACATTTACGTGTGCCTTTGGAACCTTTGCCTTTCGACGAATGCCATTTGGTTTTTGCAACGCGCCGGCCACCTTTCAAAGGTGTATGGTAAGCATATTTTCTGACTATGTAGAGCATATAATGTATGGATGATTTCACGGTTTATGGAAACTCTTTTGATGAATGTCTCTCGAATCTTGCTAAAATTTTAAAACGTTGCATGGAGACAAATTTGGTTTTGAATTACGAAAAATGTCACTTCATGGTCGATAAGGGTCTCATTCTAGGTCACATAGTATCTGCGCAAGGTATTGAAGTTGATAAGTCTAAGGTAGATGTCGTTAAGTCTTTACCTTACCTCATGAAAAGGGAAGTGCGTTCTTTCCTTGGCCATGCAGGTTTCTACAGGAGATTTATCAAGGATTTTTCTAAGATCACCAGACCTTTGTGTCGGCTCCTCCAGAAAGATGTAAAGTTCGAGCTAGATGATGAGTGCAAGTCCGCTTTCGACCTACTTAAGGAGAAGCTAGTCTCAGCGCCGATCATCCAATCACCAGATTGGGACTATCCATTCGAGATTACGTGCGGACTTGGCGACTACGCAGAGGTGCCGTGCTAGGACAAAGGATCAACAAGCGCTCTCACGTGATCTATTACGCTTCGAAAATGCTAGACAGTGCCCAGAGCAACTACACTACTACTGAAAAGGAGCTTTTGTCAATTGTCTATGCTTTAGATAAGTTTCATCCTTATTTACTTAGTTCTAAAGTTATTGTCTATTCTGATCATGCAGCTTTAAGGTACCTCCTTTCGAAAAAGGATGCGAAGCCAAGACTGATTCGGTGGATTCTACTTCTCCAAGAGTTCGATTTGGAAATAAAGGACAAGAAGGGTGCGAGAACCTCGTCACGATCATCTCATTAATTCCCACGCCGATCCGATTCTCTCCCAATCAAAGATGAATTTCTAGATTTAACAACTCTTTGCCACAGACAGAAGCTTATCCATGGTCACGCATTGTGATCCCTATTACCCTGGTATGTTGATATTGTGAACTTTTTAGCTACTGGTGATTTGCCTGATCATTTGCCTAGGTCTGCTAAGGATAAAATTCGGAGTGATTCTAAATATTATATTTGGGATGATCCCTACCTTTGGAAAATAGGCATTGACCAAATTATTAGGAGATGCGTGGCTGAAAATGAAATTAATTTTATACTAAACTTTTGTCATGTCTATGCTTGTGGTGGACACTTTGGTCCAAAACGAACTGCCAGTAAAGTGTTAGAAAGTGGTTTTTTCTAGCCTACACTTTTTCGCGATGCATATTTATGTTGTAAAATTTGTATAAGTTGTCAAAAGACGGGAAACATAGGTCCTAGGAATCAGATGCCCCTTAATCCTATTCTTGTTTGTGAAATCTTTGATGTGTGGGGTATGGACTTCATGGGTCCTTTTCCATCTTCCTATGGTAATTTATACATTATTCTTGCTGTTGATTATGTGTCGAAGTGGGTGGAAGCGAAAGCCACCCGGACTAATGATTCTAAAGTTGTTGTGGATTTTGTTAGGTATAATATTTTTGTCAGGTTTCTCGAGCCATAATCAGCGATAGAGGGACGCACTTTTACAGCCGGACGGTTGAGGCACTCCTTAAAAAGTACCACGTCACTCATCGCACTTCCACGACCTATCATCCACAAACCAATGGACAAGCAGAAATCTCAAACAGAGAGATCAAGTTAATTCTGGAGAAGACGGTTAACCCAAACCGTAAGGACTGAAGTTTGAGACTAGATGATGCATTGTGGGCCTATAGGACGGCCTATAAAACCCCAATCGGCATGTCACCTTACAGATTAGTCTTTGGAAAAGCATGTCATCTTCCAGTGGAGCTTGAGCATCGGGCTTATTGGGCTATCAAGAAATGTCACTTAGGAATGGACGGCCGGGTGCATAAAAACTTCAGCCACAAGAGCTAGAGGAGATCCTAATGATGCGTATGAGAACTCGAGAATCTACAAGCTAAAGACGAAGGCTTTTCACGATGAAATGTTATGCAGGAAGTCTTTCAAGATTAGTCAAAAGGTGTTGTTGTACCAATCCAAGTTGAGGTTTTTTTTCGGGAAAATTGCGATCAAGGTGGGTAGGCCCGTACGTGGTGCGTAACATTTATCCACATGGAGCTGTGGAAATTGAAGAACTTGGCACTGACACAGTTTTTAAAGTGAACGGGCATAGACTGAAACCATTCTACGAGGGGTTTGAATCACACACGATTGAGGGGGTTAATCTGGAGGCTCCCCACCTAGAGGATTAAGTTCGAGACGAGAAACGTCGAGCCTAGGACGTTAAACAAGGGCGTTAATGGGAGGCAGCCCATAATTCTTATTTTATTTTTCTTTCCTGTCTTTTTCTTTATTTTGTGTTCTTTTTGTCTCGTTTGTTTCCTTCTTTCTTTGTTTTGATATTTTCTTTCCCTTCCCTGTGTCTTTCAGGAGGTTCAACATTGGATCAATTCGGAGCTCTTGGATTACAGTTGGCGGGAGTCCTTTGTATGATCATATGTTGGCTCTCGTCCCTCACTATACTAGCTATACCCTACTGGCGGGATGCCTAAACGAGCTCACGTATAAGCCCTCATCTTCACCACTGCATCAGCCCACATCCGAGAACTACTAGGCGCCAAATTTCAAAGACCATCGCCCCTGATCTGTGGAAGTCCTCGCCACTCTTTTCATTTACTTTTACGCTGAGGACAACGATGCTTTAAGTGTGGGAGGTGATTTATATCTTTGGAGATGCATGCTGTTTTGTTTGATGCATTACTTTGGGATGTGCCCTCCGTTGCCTTTTGGTATTTTTGGACTTTTAACTATTGATGCCGTGCCGGACTGTAAAAAAAAATCTTCTTTTGCTCCATATTGCTTGATGAATTGCTGTGCCTTAGGTAATGGTGGATTGTTTTAAAGGAGTCGAGAGTATGGTTGAGTCCCTTGTTGTTTAATGTTAATTAAATGTTAATGATTTTGTCCTATATGTTGAAGTTATGGGCCTGAGTTAATTGGTTAGAATTTTAAAAAAAATTGTGTGATTAATCGGTGCCTTTCTTGTCTAGAGTCATGTTAAGTTTAGAAGTTGAGTTGGTATATGTGTTGAACTTTGGATTGATGTGGGAAATTATGAGAGAAAGGAAATGAAGAATAAAAATAAAAAGGTGTTAGATTCGTTCCGCCAATCACCAAAGGTGGTTGTGAGCGAAGCCAAAAATCTGTCTAAAGGTCGGACGAGACTGAGTAACCGGACGACATTCATCACAAATGTTTGCGCTCGCGTAAAAAGGTCTCGAACAACTATGACGCGTGAGGCAACCAACTACTCCTCTGATTACTCGAAAAAAAGGGGGAAAATATATTGCAAGCATCTGAGTAATTACGAGTAAGGCTAAAGCCACTTGG
The DNA here is from genome assembly GCA_029891385.1 of Erythroxylum novogranatense. Taxonomy (NCBI): domain Eukaryota; kingdom Viridiplantae; phylum Streptophyta; class Magnoliopsida; order Malpighiales; family Erythroxylaceae; genus Erythroxylum; species Erythroxylum novogranatense. Next base: position 2,730,701 of record CM057232.1, read on the forward strand.
CGTTGTGATTGACCGAGTAACCGGACGACATTCATCACAAATGTTTGCATTCGCGTAAAAAGGCCAATGACAATTCCGAGCAATTTGTAGCTAAAAACACCTAATTAAGTAATTGAGATTAATCCGATCTTCCCATGACTACCACATAAATTCAGAGTTCCTCATGTATGCTAACCACCTGATAAGTGAAATGTGTTTTCTAGGCTTGATTGGTTTTTAATTAAAATTCGGTAATTCATGCATGCGCTTCAATTTGAGTTCAGGCTTGTGTCTTCTCGTGTGGGAAATTTGTTGTATTTATTTGACATTTCATTGACATTGGGACAAGATTGCGCTCTCATTCCTAGTTTACATTACCTTTCAGGCGTGTTTCATTTAGTGGAGTGGTTTTCATTGTGTCTTGGTCCTCTTTTATGCTTGAGGACAAGCATCATCTAAGTGTGGGGAGATTTGATAAGTGCATATTTGTCTAATATTTATGTTTTAATTATCCTTTTTATTCCTTTTGTTGATGCAATTATCGGGACTTAATTTGATTTAATATTTTTTTGTAGGGAATTATAATTTTTACATGATGTGGCAAATTTAACATCAAAAGGGAACGACGTGGACCAATGAATAATCAACAATCAGCCAAGAGATCATGAGGGCAAGCGTTCTTTTTTTCAAGGCAACACGTGGAGGAAAGCACAAGCAGCAGGGACGACGACGTATAACCCTGCGTTTGGTTGCCGTCTGCGGACGCGAGGACAGAGGACAAGGACATATAAGTTCTGTCCGTAGTGGTGTTTGGTTGTCGTCTCTGTCCTTAGCCATTCTGTCTTCAATGGACATTGGACAAAAACTTTTGTCCAATCTCAAACCGTGGTACAGAAACCTTTATCCTAAGGACAAGAAGGTGAAATGCCCGAAATACAGTGACTTAAAACTCCAAAACCCTATCGTTTTGGAGTGGGAAACGAAGCCGAAGTCTCACTCTCCTTCCTTCTTCACGCGCTTCACGCTCTCCTTCCTTCTTATTTGGGCTTCGCAGACGCAGCAGGTAATGGTTTGCATGCTTCATCACTCTTCCTTTGTTTGGTTCCGCCGCCGTCCACGTGACTTTTTTGTCTCTCCAATGTCTTTCCTGTCTTTCGCTTTTTCCGTCTCAAACTCTTCTTTGCTTTGATTATTTCTGAATCAACCAAGATCTTCTTTACTCCAACAATGTCAACCCATTCCGGCCGTCCATATAAGGAACTGGACTGTCTCTGATGTTTTGATTTACTTTGATGCTTTGGTTAGGTTAGGTTTAACGAGGCATAGTTTACGGGTTAATTCTCTTTTCAACCAAACCGATGATATACAAATCCTTACCTGAATTTTGTTTTCCCTTCTGTTTCTCCGTTCACTTCTTTTGTTATTGGCATTTGTTCAATGCAATGGTTGTCCGACCGTGACTAATGGTTTTCCCTGAATTTTTGCAAATCCTTAAAATGCCTAAAATTTGGGTACCTTTTTTTCTATTTACATTTATGCGGATTATCATGGACTTGCAAATTTCTTCTCCTCAGGGCTTATTTGGTCGAGGTAACGTTTGCTGTCAATTGGAGGGACAATCTGATTGCGATTTTTTCTTGGTGAGTTATGTTATGTTGCTATGTATTGGTTGCTCAAGAATGTGTGAATGCATCCTTTAACTCCATGTGTTAACTTCGGCGAGAATGGTGTGCATTTGTATATATGTCTGAAGAATTTCTTCCCATGTGCAATGCTGGAATTATTAGAATACCCAGGTTTTATTTCTTTGGTGCATAATTGAGTTTCAGAGGGGAAATTGATGTTATTTTTGTTAATGTTGTTTTATTAGGATAAGCTGTTTAGCCCAATTCATATAGGTATTTAGGTCATATTTGCATTTATTTTACATATTCATGCATTCATTTTAATAGCATTTTTAGGTTTATTTATTTATTTTTATTGAATTTTTTATTTATTTTATTTTTCTTGTATCTTCATAGAAAACATGAGTTTTGTTTCAAATTAGACCCAAGAATTTGATCACAGCACATCCATAATTTTTGCATGGCCCAGGTGGAATTAAAAGTGGAAGCAACACATAGGAGTAGCCTAAAACGGCAGCACAAGAAGATTTGACGCAGTGAAGAAGCGAAGGACACACCTGCACAGAAGATTATTTTCCAGACTTGTTTTTCTTTGCCGCTCAAGTCCAAGACTCTCCAGAGTTTTTTTTCATTCCCTCCTTTAATGTTTATTTTCTTCATCTAATATTTATTTCGTTGAACATGAACATGATTGAGTAGGTCTCTTGCTAGGTTTCAAAGATGGGTAGTAGTTTTCAATTTCTATATGATTTGATTTTGGATTTTATTCGATAAAATTTATCTGTGGCTATTGATTCTTGTTTTGCGTATTATTGTGCATATGTGTTAGGCCTCACATAATTTGCGCCAAAATTATCGGTTAAAGAACTGAAAGGTGAAAATTGGTAGTGGAAAATCAAAATTGGGAACTTGTAGGTTTAGACCAGACATGGGAAAGATCTACGAGAGGAATTACCAACTAGATAAAATTCTTAATGAATTTTAGTTAATTTCACGAGCCACGATAGTGGATTGATTTTAACTAAGATACTTCTTTGACGCCTCGATAGAGAATCATAGAAAATTTGGATCTAGTTTCCTTCAAAGTCTAGGGATCAAGTTTATGGAAAAACCGAGAAGAAAATAATTAGAAGTCCATCACTAAACCAAATTTGAAACCCGTCCTTTACATATTTGATTCATTCCTTTCAATCATAAATCATGCGGCTATTACATTTGTTTTAGATTAGTTTTAGCAAGTCGTTAATTAATTAATTCCTCAATTATCAACGCTTAAGTGATTAGTCCAATTAATTGAGTGATCCAAGCCTAGTACTTACACAATTACTCCTTGTGGGACGATATTATACTGTACTACTTGAGACCCGTGAACTTGCGGAATCCCACCAAGTTTCTTGGCGCCGTTGCCGGGGAGTAATCCCTGAATAATATTAGGCGACTGATTGTTTGGTTAAATTGGACATTTTTTTTCTCTTTTCCTTTTTTTTTTAAAAAATTTCTTTTGTGTTTTGTGTTAATAAATTTTGTTAAAATTGATTTTTATTTTATTTTATTTTATTTTCTCTTTTTACTGTCTACTTTTTATTTTGCATTTTCTGCACCTTGCATTTGATTTTGCTTTTTGTTTTGTTTTAGTCTATGCGAAGGGTCGTTAGTGCTGAAGAATTATTATTCGATTATGAAATCGAGAAGACAACTAAGGCACTAAGGAAGGAAGCAAAAGCTAGAAAAGCACGGGCAAGAGCGTCTAACGCACCGTTTGTGTAGGAGCGACAGATCGAACCCGAATTTACTACAACTTTTCCACCGTAAGAGGCAATGAGCCTGACATGGCGTAATGTAATCAGAGAACTATGAGGGACCACGCAGTCCAAGATTTTGGGGAATTTCGCCTAAGCATTACAACGCCTCCCGTGAAAGCAAATAATTTTGAGTTGAAACCTGGCTTTGTACAAATGGTGCAACAGAATCAGTTCGGAGGGAACCCAACAGAAAACCCGCATGTCCACTTGCAGCAATTTTTGGAGATTTGTGAAATGTTGAAACAGAATGGGGTACCTGAGGATGCAATAAGGCTTCGATTATTTTTTTCGTGAGAGATCGGGCAAAGGATTGGCTCCATTCATTACCACCCGGTTCGATAAATAATTGGCAGGAGTTGTCCAAAGCTTTTATGGCTCAATATTTTCCACCCGGGAAGACGACAAAACTCAGGAGTGAGCTGACCTCATTTCAGCCCAAAGAAGATGAGTCATTGTATGAAGCATGGGAGAGGTACAAGGAGCTTCAACGTAAATGTCCACATCATGGTGTCCCGAAGTGGATGATTGTGCAGATATTCTACAACGGAGTTTCTCTGGTTATGCGAAGTGCAATAGATGCTGCAGTTGGAGGTGATTTAATGGATAAAAATGAAGATGAGGCATTTATGTTATTGGAGAAAATTGCCTACAACAACTACCAGTGGAATAATGACCGGAAAGAGGTTAAGCAAAAAGGGAAGAAACCTCAAGGAGTTTTCGAATTAGACGCCTTTACCTTGTTAAATTCAAAATTTGAAGCTCTTTCAAGGAAAGTGGATAAGTTTGCTGCAGCTGCTGTGAGTAATGTGAATGCCTTACAGGATCAAGATTTTAGGTCGAGTATGGGAACAGAATTTTAGAACATTGGGCAAGAATTTGGGGCTGAACATATAAATTTTGTGGCAAATTATGGGCAGAAGAACCAAGGTGGAGCTTTCGCAAACACTTATAACCCTGAATGGCGAAACCACCCAAATTTTTCCTGGTCTCAATAACCCAAGCCACCCCAAAATTTCCCTAACCAAACCCATTACCCACAAAATCAACCGCATTACCAACAAACCCAGCAACAACAAAACCATGGCCCCCCAGGTTTCCCAAGCTTGAGACAACAAACTCCACCTGAACCTAAGTCTAACCTTGAATCAATGATGGAAACTTTTATGCAAAAGTAAGGAGACTTGATCCAGCAACTTACTACCCGAATAGACCAACTAACAGTCCATAATAAGATGCTTGAGACTCAGATTGCGCAACAAGCTGCATCACTAAGACTGGACAAGGGTAAGCTACCAGCACAATCAGAAGCTCCTAAGGAAACCAAGGCAGTGGTATTGGGGAGTGGAAAGGTTTTGGAACCTATGGTGCAGAAGAACAAAGCTGAAAAGGAATCCGAAGGAACAGACCAGGATGCACAACCTGTGCAATCCGATGCACAGCCTGTGCAACAATCACCTGAGTCGGAAAAATACATACCACCACCACCATATAAGCCACCCACCCCATTCCCTCAGAGATTTCATAGAGCTAAGCTAGACCAGCAGTTTGGAAAATTTGTTGACATTATGAAGAAGCTCTATGTCAACATCCCCTTTACAGAAGCCCTTACCCAAATGCCTACTTATGCCAAGTTCTTAAAGGGAATCTTGTCCAATAAAAGAAGGCTAGAGGAATATGCGACTGTGGCTCTTACAGAGGAATCAAGTGCCATTCTTCAGATCAAACTCCCTCCAAAGCTTCAAGATCTGGGAAGTTTCTCAATACCTTGTCAAATCGAAACCACAACAATCGGGAAAGCATTATGTGATTTGGGGGCAAGTGTGAGCTTATTGCCATTATCTATCTGTCAGAAATTGGACATCGGAGAGCTTAAACCGACTACCATATCATTGCAGCTAGCTAACAAGTCCATAAAATTTCCCATTGGGATATTGGAAAATGTGCCCCTTAAGGTTGGAATTCTTGTTATCCCGGTAGACTTCGTTATGCTAGAAATGGAGGAGGATACGAACATACCTATTATACTTGGGAGACCATTTTTAGCCACAGCTGGAGCAATCATCGATGTTAAGAATGGAAAAATGACTCTGAGAGTGGGCGAGGAAGAAATTGAGTTTAATTTGAGAAAGGCAATGAAGGTTATGGATGAAAAGGATTCTTGTTTAAGGGTGGACCTTATTGACACGCTGGTTCGTGCTGAATTCAGAAAATCTCATCCAAAGGATTCGTTGGAACACTGCTTAGTGAAGGCTATAACAACAGGGGGTACTACAGAATTTACAGAGAAGGAATCAGAGGTTTTTGAATTTGCGCAGATGCTCGATGCACAGCCTGTGCAAAGATCTACACAACTTATGCAAGAACTGAAACTATCACCTGATTCGAACAAAGAAGAACCTCCGAATGTGGAATTGAAATTGTTGCCTCCTAACCTCAGGTATGAATTTTTAGGCCCTAATTCGACCTATCCAGTCATTGTTAATGCTCTTTTAAGCCCTATGCAGGTTGATAAACTTTTAAGAGTGCTTAGAGAGCACAAGCAAGCAATTAGGTATCAAATTTCAGATCTAAAGGGAATCAACCCATCTTTCTGCACACATAGAATTCATCTAGAGGATGATGCAAAACCCATAATTGAACATCAAAGGAAGCTGAATCCAAACATGAAGGACGTGGTCAAGCAAGAGGTTTTAAAGCTATTAGCTGCGGGTATTATATACCCCATTTCTGACAGTAATTAGGTAAGCCCTGTCCATTGTGTGCCTAAGAAGGGTGGTCTAACAGTTGTGCAAAAAGGTAACGAATTAATACCAACTAGGACAGTTACGGGATGGAGAATGTGTATAGACTACAGAAAATTGAACAAGGCCACCCGTAAAGACCATTTCCCTTTGCCATTCATTGACCAAATTTTGGAAAGACTTGCTAAACATGATTATTTTTGTTATTTGGATGGTTTCTCTGGTTTCTTTCAAATTCTCATTCACCCTAATGACCAGGAGAGAACTACTTTCACATGCCCCTATGGTACCTTCGCTTATCGAAGAATGCCATTCGGGTTGTGTAATGCACCAGCTACATTTCAACGTTGCATGACATCAATCTTTTCAGATTTTATTGAGGAAATTATGGAAGTCTTCATGGATGACTTTTCTGTTTATGGACTGACGTTTGATTCTTGTTTATCTAATCTTGCCAAGGTTTTAAGCGAAAAGAAGAGGTCGATCTAGTCTTTGAATTGGGATAAGTGCCATTTCATGGTACAAGAAGGGATAGTCTGTAGGAAAATCCGGGAGGAACATCACATGTTCCAGCAGCGAAACAAAATTTTTATTCCCGGACCTTCCCAAACCTGTGATCCGGTGTCGGTATGAAAACCTCAAACCCGAATAGCCAATAGAGACTATCTCAAAGGTATCCACGCAGAGATCGAAAACCTAACCGAGTCAAACCCTTTTGACCCGGAATAGCTAGAATGTAATAAGAGCTGCTAGACCCTACCTACCTCCGCCCCGGAGAGCTTGAGAAAACGTTGGAACCTTGTGCTTGGAGAAGAGAAAATCGATGGTTGCTTAAGGAGAAGAAGAAATGAACTTTTCAAATCAAAGCTTAACTATTGCTTTCATCTTCATTCCTTTCTAAAACCCACGAACCATCATCTTCATCTTACCCTTTTATATGTCTTTTAACTAATTAAAAGGCTTCCATAAGGTAAGGACAAGTGGTGACTTAATGACCATTCATTCTTTAATGAATAAAGTAACCAAGCTTTGACTTTTCAAAGCTATCCTCTCCTTTCCACTTTCCAACGTACATGGACATATATATATATATATATATAATAATTAATTAATTAATTACTTAATTAATTAATTAGAATATATTTGCTAAGGTCCAGTCCAATCGGGCCTGGCCCTACGGCCTATCGGCCCTGCATCTTAAAACACTCCTAAACCTTTCTTAGCAATATTGATGTCGCGATCTCATCGGGACATATCCCAATCTCATCGGGATCCATTTAATCCTAATGCTCTCCATAATTGGAACTCGGTCCAATACTATTTTACTGATTCTCTCAAACACTCTTATCGTGTGACCCTTTAGGTTCCGGTTATGTTGGCCACTTAGATTAACAATTAATCTGAGCAAGTCATGGCGGTATCTAGAACACATCATGACCCCAATTGACGGAAAGTAATCGGTTTGATGAATTCATCACTAACCGATCACGAACCCTTCCATGACAATTCTTCGCAATTCGTCCTTCAACATCCTATACCCCACTTGGTTATGAGTATGGCTAATATGTCAACTCTTACTAGACTAAGTCTAGCCAAGTGAAATCGGTTCTGTCGAGGACTCATTACTTTATATGTCCATGAAGACACTCTTCATGACATAGTCATCTCTCGCCGAGACTTAAAGTAATGATCCCGATAAGAGGCTGTGGTATCTCTTCTGCTTTTACGTAGTGATGAACTTTATTCGCTACTCAATTACCTTGAATACCTCAAATCGCACTCCAAGCACCATCCTATGAGTAACCTCTGAAGGCCACAAGGAATGGAGTCAGTACGTGATCAAGATTCAAGATATCCTCGAGTACCTCAAGTCAAGGATACTTGCACCATTCTTATGATGAGATTATCACCGACATTAAATCCATGTGATGATCTCATGGCAGTCATCCAATGAACTTACTACCACTAGTAAGCATCCATATGTCAACTCTAAATATCTCATATTTACGCTTCGAGATCCACCGCTTATCCAATCAAGGAGTATGACATATGCTAGTCGTCCGGATTAATGATGTCCAGTCTCATTAATCCTATGACTAGGAGAATTTAGATCTTGACATAATTGCACATGATAAGAATCTCATTAGTATGATCACATCATAATTTCCTTCATGCTATGTCATATATCATGGACTTCATTCATTTGATTAAAGATCACAATCAATCCATAAAGAATATCAAATAAATGAAACATGCCTTTCTTTATTTATTCATTAAGTGCATACATGACTATGAACAAAAAAACGCTAAAGGGATTGCCTTTAGGCACTACTCTAACAAATCTCCCACTGACCTAAAGCCAATCGCCTTGGTATCTAATACCATAGCGAGTACATGAGAATCAAAATTCTTACGTGATAATGGCTTCAGCGGATCAACAATGTTACGCCTGTGGAATCCTCTCGATCGCGACATCACCTCTAGCAATGATCTCTCGAATCGATGATATCTCATGAGTACGATGTTTAGATCGTTGGTGAGACCTTGGTTCTTTTGCTCGAGCAATAGCCCCATTGTTGTCACAATACAATTGTATGGGTCCATCACAGCCTAGAACCACACCAAGTTGAAATGAACTTCGATCGAAACTTCCTTTGCCGCCTCGATGCAAAGAATGTACTCGCCTCGATCGTCGAATCGATCGTCTCTTGTTTGGAACTCTTCCAACCGACCGCTCCGCCGCTTAGCGTGAAAACATAACTCGACGGGATCCGAGTCATCCTTGTCGATTAGAAATCGCATCCGTATGCTCGCCACTGAGATTTCCATCTCCATATATCAAGAAAATATCCTTAGTCCTTCGCAGTACTTGAGGATATTCTTGTGACTACCAAAGGACCCTCACCAGATCCGATTGGTATACGCCGTGACACTCGAGCATACGATACATCAGACCTCGTATATAACATAGCATACATGATCGATCCCACCGCAGATGCATACGGATCCGATCCATCGCAAGATCCTCTCATCTTGTGTCTTAGACACATAGATTTCGAGAGTGTTATCCCATGAGTAATGGGAAGAAACCCTCTCTTGGATTGCTCCATGCTAAACCTCTTTAGCATCTTGTCTATGTACGATGATTGTGAAAGACCAAACAACCTCTTAGATCTATCTCTATAGATCTTTATCCCAAGGATATAAGTTGCTTCACCAAGGTCTTTCATCGCAAATTGCTTGGACAACCAAATTTTGACTGATTGCATCAATGAGACATCGTTTTCGAGTAACAATATGTCATCTACATACAACACAAGGAAAACGATTGCATTCCCATTAACCTTTTTGTACACACAATGTTCATCCGGATTTTGTGAGAAACCAAACTCTTTGATTGACTCATCAAAACGGATGTTCCAACTCCTGGATGCTTGCTTCAATCCATAGATGGATTTCTGAAGCTTGCATACCTTTTCGCCATCAATGGAAGTGAAGCCCTCTGGTTGTGTCATGTACACATCCTCGGTCAGATTTCCATTAAGGAAAGCTGTCTTCACATCCATTTGTCATATCTCATAATCATAATGAGCAGCAATGGCTAGGAGTATCCGAATGGATTTAAACATTACTACGGGGCTGAAGGTCTCGTCATAGTCAACTCCTTATCTTTGACGAAATCCTTTGGCCACAAGCCTTGCTTTGTAGGTAATCACATTACCATCCATGTCGGTTTTCTTCTTGAAAACCCATTTGCACCCTATAGGTTTTATCCTTGGTGCATCAACCAAAGTCCATACTTGGTTTATGTACATGGAATCCATTTCGGTTTTCATGGCACAAAGCCATTTTTCGGACTCAACTTTTTCGTAACCTCTTCATAGGTAGCAGCTCATCATCTTCTATGAGCAATACGTCATTCTGCTCACTTACGAAATCCATATCTCTCGAACAAGGCGCGCGTCCTACTTGACCCACGAGCTTCAGGTGCAATGAAGGTCGAATCATATTTCATCCGAATGAGTGGCGGTCTGAGTTCAGCATTGATCTGCGCTTGTTTGAGCATCTTGAACTTCTTCAAGTTCGATTTTGCTCCCACCGCCTTCTTGGAGAAGAAACTCTTTCTCTAAAAGACAGATGCTTCAAACAAACACCTTTGTTCCTCAAAGAAGGTAGAATTGATATCCCATGGTCTCTTTAGGATATCCTACAAACAAACACTTGTCGATTTCGCTCAAGCTTATCTCGACCAATCCGCTTCACGAAGCGTGACAACCCCATACTTTCAAATGAGAAAGATAAGGTTTTCTGTTAGTCCACATCTCATATGGAGTAACATCAACTGTCTTAGAGGGAACTCTGTTTAGCAAGTAAACAGTTGTCTCTAGCGCATACCCCCAAAACGATTTTGGTAACTTCATAAACCCATCATTGATCGTATTCATGTCCAACAAGGTTCGATTTCTCCTTTCAGCCACACCATGTCGGTGCAAGCGTGTAAGGAGGAGTCCACTAAGATAATATCCCATTATCTCTGAGATAATCCTAAAACTGTTGGTCTAAGTATTCTCCACCACGATCGGATCGTAATGCCTTGATACTTTTACCAAGCTGGTTTTCTACTTCATTTCTGAATTGTTTGAACTTTTCAAACGCTTCAGATTTGTATCTCATCAGATACAAGTACCCATATCGTGAATAATCATCGATAAAGGTAATGAAGTAACGACAACCACTTCGCATGGATGGACATCGACCGCATACATCCGAATGTATTAGGTCTAATACTCCAATCGCCGCTCACCCTTTCCTGAAGGGTAACTTAGTCATCTTGCCTAATAAACAAGATTCGCATGTGTCATATGATTCATAATCAAATGACCCTAAACCGCCACTCTTATGGAGTTTAGCGATGCGTGTCTCATTTATATGGCTGTTCGACAATGCCATAAGTAAGTTGACTTTAGATTATCTCTTCTATGTCGCTTGGTGTCATTGACATTTAAAATTGGATTAGACATATCTAATATGTAAATACCATTGCACAATGTACAGTTCCATAAAGCATTCCATTAGAATTGATGTAACAACCATTGCTACTAAAATTCATATGGAATCCATTTCTATTCGCATAAGAAATGATAATATATTCTTTGTCAAACGGGTACAAAATAACAATCATCCAATTCCAAAGACAAGCCAAGAGGGAGATACAAAACATAGGTTCCTACGGCTAATGCAAAGAACTCTTGCTTCATTTCCAACACGTAGGTCTACTTCTCCTTCATGAGTTGCCTCATCGTCCCGAGGCCCCGTGATATCATTACATATGTGTGAGCCACAACCAAGATCAAATACCCGGATGTTGTGATCAAGAATAAGATTAACTTCAATGACATACAAACTGAAGTAGTCGAGGCATCCGATGCCTTCTTCGCTTCAACGACTCCAGATAGACTTTGCAATTGCGCCCAATGGTCATCTTTACCGCAATGGAAGCAAGTTCCTTTTGGGGCTTCTTTGGTCTTCTTCTTGATGGCGCCCCCTTTGGTTTCTTTGCCTTCTTCTTCTTTGGGTTCTTTTACTTGGACCCAAAAGATGAAGAAGCAACCACCAACACTTGCTTACTATCACTCTTGATAGTGCCTTTCATTGTCTCGAAAGCAGATTGATCACTCTGTATTGTAGTGGATATTTGGTTCATCCGATAATTTAGCACTGAATCATGCATAACTGTCGGACAATCCAACCAGAATTAAGTCTATACTTAATTCATGATCCATTGCAAAACCTAAGACGGCCAATCTCTCAATATAGCCATTCATCTTCGTATGCATCGCACAAACAGATGTCCCTGGAGCCATTTTGGTAGTGAAGAGAAGCCTTGAGGTCTCGAACCTTTCGGACCGGGCTTGCTCGTCAAATAGCTCCCTAAGATGAAAAACTATAGTGTGAGCATCCATGGACTCGTGCTGCTTCTGCAGCTCTGGTGACATCGAGGCAAGCATGATGCAAGTAGCCATGTCATCGCCCTTTAGATGCTTACTATATGCCTTCGATCATCATCAAGCATCGACAAAGTGCATCCGAAGCGGAAAATCTAGGATATATCCTGCACCTTCAGATCCGAGAACTATTCTCGATTCCTTAACCGATCAAGAAAATTCGGTCCGCTTAACTTGTTGGAATCCATAAGCGGCGAAGATTCACACTTGACGACATTTTCAAACAACCTACACGGATAGAGAGGAAGAACGTTAGAATAGGAATAGCTGCATAATCATAAGGACTTGAATGATATGCAAAGCTCCCACTAGTTTCATAGAATCCATAACCCTCATTACTGAATCCAAAGAAACAAAGTGACATAATGTCCTAGTGGGTCGATATCCGATATTGCTAAGAATGACCTTGGGTTTACCCAACAAGCCATAACTTAGGTCAATCGGTAGGTATCGAACATACCAATTGCATCATCGATAACCGACATTGAGAATGACCTTGGGTTTACCCAACAAGCCACCTTATGTCTCTGGAGGTATCGATATACCAATTACATCTTAGACATAACTATCGATCGGTCGCTATCAACTTGTTGATGTATGCACTTACATCGGTATCAACTCTTCGATGCGCATACATCCGATGTATGCTACCTAATTTCGCCTCGTCCACGCTGACCTTGAGTTTACTCAACAAACCAACGCCAAAGTGAAAACCAACCCATTAATCCGAAAATCATATTTTCATGGTTCAACATATCCAGATAGAGTGAGCTTGGGTTTACCCAACAATCCATCCCTATAAGAACTCTGGTTCTTACCATATTAATGGAAGGCGTTAGTTTTCATATACCGAGGAGGATTTAGAAACTCTAGACTCCAAGCGTATGATTATAGTCACGGGACTATATGGAATGATCTAGGTTTCATCAATCCAATTGAATCAATCCTTATAATCATCCATCATCCAACCTGAGCATGCCACATGTCGACTTTCATCGAATGAAAGTCACTTTATGCTTCTGCCCACACACAAGTCGACTTGTCTGATATAAGTCGACTTATGCTCCTGCCCACGCACAAGTCGACTTGTCTGATATAAGTCGACTTATGCAAAAACTTTGAACAAGTCGACTTATGTACAATACAAGTCGACTTATCCAAAAACTTTGAACAAGTCGACTTATGTACAATACAAGTCGACTTATCCAACAAGAATTGCTATTATATCTAATCGGCTAATTCCTCAATCCATGCAATTCCAATTCACAATACCATCCTACCTAGGGTAATATCTGTAAATTGATGTATCAATGAACACTTCATTGATCCATGAATGCCTTATATGGTCAAACCATACATGAAAAGCTTAAAATGAGTCAAAACTCATAAATATCCAAACAATTTAAGAACACCCAAATTCTCACCCTAAGCATCTCAAGCTAGTGTATACACTCAAAACTACTCCGCACTTGTCACAAAAATTGTGACGGCCAAAACAAGCAAGAAAATGAAATATACCAACGAGATACAAATGTGACCAATTCGGCATTCAAAAATTCTTGGAAAAGCAAATTCAAGTAATTCAATTTGGCAATCATACTACATCAAGATAACACATTTTTAATCACATTAAAAATGGTGCAAGGCATTGGAACTGGAAAAACACACTCAATCAAGCCAAGCAAAACAATCCCAACAATTTTCACCAAAACTGTCCAGTTCTGTACATTTCTTGAAATGATCAATTAAACAATTTCAATAAATTCTTAGAAAATTATATAGGTTGCTAAATGTTCAGAACATGCTACCTGAATTTTTTTAGGATTTTAGGCCATCAAAAACTCAGTCAACCAAAATAACAAAACCGATTAAAATTCTGTGTTCATCAACACAGCAATTCCCAACAGCATAGAATAAAATCGAAAATAAATATCCAATTACCTTGAAATCCAATTTCCATGCTCACAGACATTCACCAACATCTTAGAGACATGTAGGTGAAGGAAAATCCAGAAAACGATTTTTCTAGAATTTATTCTTGATTTTATACTACTGCCTGTTCACAGAATCGTTTCAAAAACAGCATCTGTAAGCTTAGGGAAATAATTAGCAAAACTTTATCTAATCAAATCGATAAATTCTGAAAATTCATATACATATTCTCTAACATGTTATGAACAATCCTGGGCAGAAAAATTTCGAAAACCCTATCTCTATAGCAATTCGAAATCTGAACAGAATGCATGCTACAACACCACAAGCAATTAGGGTTTATGATCTAGCTTGATTAAAGCTTCATACACGACACCGCACGCCTGATACCACTGTAGGAAAATCCCGGGAGGAACATCACATGTTCCAACAGCGGAAACAAAAATTTTTTATTCCCGGGACCTTCCCGAAACCCAGGATCCCGGTGTCGGTATGAAAACCTCAAACCTGAATAGCCAATAGAGACTATCTCTAAAGATATCCACGCAGAGATCGAGAAACCTAACCGAGTCAAACCTTTTGACCCGGGAATAGCTAGAACAGAATAAGAGCTGCTAGACCCTACCTCTGTCCTGGAGAGCTTGAGAAAACGTTGGAACCTTGTGCTTGGAGAAGAGAAAAATCGATGGTTGCTTAAGGAGAAGAAGAAAATGAACTTTTCAAAGCAAAGCTTAACTATTAAGCTTTCATCTTCTGTTCCTTTCTAAAACCTACGAACCATCATCTTCATCTTACCCTTTTATATGTCTTTTTAACTAATTAAAAAGGCTTCCATAAGGTAAGGACAAGTGGTGACTTAATGACCATTCATTCTTTAATGAATAAAGTAACCAAGCTTTGACTTTTCAAAGCTATCCTCTCCTTTCCACTTTCCAACGTACATGGACATATATATATATATAATTAATTAATTAATTACTTAATTAATTAATTAGAATATATTTGCTAAGGTCCATCCAACTCGAATTCGGTCCTACCGCTTATCGCCCTTTGGTCAAAACTCCTAAACCTTTCTTAGCAATATTGATGTCGCGATCTCATCGGGACATATCCCAATCTCATCGGATCCATTTAATCCTAATGCTCTTCATAATTGGAACTCGTCCAATACTATTTTACTGATTCTCTCAAACACTCTTATGCGTGTGACCCTTTAGGTTCCTTGTTATGTTGGCCACTTAGATTAACAATTAATCTGAAAGCAAGTCATGAGCGGTATCTAAAGAACACATCATGACCCCAATTGACCGGAAAGTAATCGGTTTGATGAATT
Source organism: Erythroxylum novogranatense (assembly GCA_029891385.1). Lineage (NCBI taxonomy): Eukaryota > Viridiplantae > Streptophyta > Magnoliopsida > Malpighiales > Erythroxylaceae > Erythroxylum > Erythroxylum novogranatense. Next base: position 2,746,118 of record CM057232.1, read on the forward strand.
CATCACGAACCAGATCACGAACCCTTCCATAGACAATTACTGTGCAATTCGTCCTTTCAACATCCTATACCCCACTTGGTTATGAGTATGGCTAATATGTCAACTCTTACTAGACTAAGTCTAGCCAAGTGAAATCGGTTCGCTCGAGGACTCATTACTTTATATGTCCATGAAGACACTCTTCATGACATAGTCATGCTCGCCGAGAGACTTAAAGTAATGATCCCGATAAGAGGCTGTGGTATCTCTTACGCTTTTCTGAGTGATGAATCCTTTATTGGCTACTCAATTACCTTCAATACCTCAAATCGTACTCCAAGCACCATCCTATGAGTAACCTCTGGAAGGCCACAAGGAATGGAGTCAAAGCAGTGATCAAGATTCAAGATCTCCTCGAGTACCTCAAGTCTAAGGATACTTGCACCATTGCTATGATGAGATTATCATCGACATTAAATCCATGTGATGATCTCATGGCAGTCATCCAATGAACTTACTACCACTAGTAAGCATCCATATGTCAACTCTAAATATCTCACATTTACGGCTTCGAGATCCACCGCTTATCCAATCAAGGAGTATGACATATGCTAGTCATGGGATTAATGATGTCCAGCCTCATTAATCCTATGATCGGGAGAATTTAGATCTTGACATAATTGCACATGATAGGAATCTCAGTAGTATGATCACATCATAATTTCCTTCATGCTATGTCATATATCATGGACTTCATTCATTTGATTAAAGATCACAATCAATCCATAAAGAATATCAAATAAATGAAACATGCCTTTCTTTATTTATTCATTAAGTCTGTACATGACTATGAACAAAAAACGCTAAAGGGGATTGCCTTTGGGGCACTACTCTAACATAGTCCTAGGTCACTTAATCTCCAATCGTGGAATAGAAGTAGATAAGGCTAAAACTGAAGTGATAGCGAATCTGCCTTCACCGACTTCAGTCAAGGAGATCAGAAGTTTCTTGGGACATGCAGGCTTTTACAGGCGTTTCATTAAAGATTTTTCTCATATAGCAAAGCCTTTGACCAATTTGTTGAGTAATGATGTGCCATTCAATTTCGACCAATCTTGTGTTGATGCATTTTGCAGGATTAAGCAAGCCTTGACCTCGCCACCTATTCTTCAATCTCCGGATTGGTCCCTACCCTTTGAAATCATGTGTGATGCTTCAGATTATGCTGTGGGAGCTGTTTTACACCAAAGAAGGAACAAGGTGGCCCATGTGATCTATTATGCAAGCAAGACGTTGGATGATGCTCAAATCAATTATGCCACGACTGAAAAGGAGTTGCTAGCTGTAGTCTTTGCAGTGGATAAATGCAGGTCATATATCGTGGGCTCAAAAGTGATAGTCTACTCGGACCATGCAGCCATTCGCTACTTACTTGCAAAAAAGGAGGCTAAACCAAGGCTTATAAGATGGGTCCTTCTCCTTCAAGAGTTTGACCTTGAGATTCGGGACAAAAAAGGGAGCTGAGAATTGGGTTGCGGATCACCTCTCGAGGCTCACTACAGATCAGAAGGAACCCCTTCGAGAAGAATCACCGATTAATGACTCCTTCAATGATGAGCATTTGTTCTGCTATGCAGATTTACCAGAATTGTGTTATTCATTACATAAAATTGCTACAGCAACATTACAAATTCCATGGTATGCTGACTATGTGAATTTTCTTGTTTCAGGAGTCTTGCTACCTGAATTTACTTTCCAGCAAAAGAAGAAGTTCTTTTCGGAGCTCAAGCATTATATATGTGATGGGTGTCGAATCCACCAAAAATAATTCCCAAACACCAAACGAAAATAAATTGCGCACAGTGGTAAATAGGGTCGATCCACAGATAATGGAATAATTGATTCTATTTAAATGCCAAAGAACGAATGAAAATAATTAAAATGGGGGTTTGGAGTTTTCATCGAACTACTAATTAATCGACCACGATAAATGATTAACGAATGAAAATCAAATAAAATAACAACTACGATTAGACTAGCAAAGAATACAAATAAAATTGATTAACTCAATAAACGACAACTAGCCAGGAAATTCCTAATTATTATGCAGAGATCACGATCATCGACTCAAATATTTTCTTTGGTTTAATAATATGTTAGCTATGGTTACCAACTTCCTCCGCTTCCTCGCTTCTTCTTAATCTTAGAACAATTAAAGAGACTCCTTTAAACTGCTCCCCTAATTAATTAATAACCCTTCGAGACTCTCTCCGAGATTCAATTAATTAACAAAGATTAAACTCTAAAGAAACACTAACCCTAATCGACTACGACCGACTCATGCTTCATCTAGTTAGATCGCAAGTTCCTCCACACTAAATCGCATAAGTACTATGTCGTAGTGCCAATTGCCACAAACACCGATCACCCAGTTAGACTCCACCAAGTAAATCAGTTGGCGATATGTAAATTAACTAACTCTACAATCAGGCCTCAATCGCAGAATCAATTAATAAACAATGACAGTAAATCAGAAACAGTACGAATATTATAAACCAAATAATCAGAACAATAGTCTCACGAGTCAAAGCATAACAATTGGAATTCCCCGACTAAAAATAACTTAGCTACTCATAACGAAATTAAACAAAATAAGATCCTTAATTAACATAGTCTAATTAACAAAGAAAAGAAGAAAACTAAAGATTTCTCCAAGTCATATTTGCTCCTTGCTACACCAGATATCGTCATTGCCAGGATGCCAAGAATCCGTAATCTTGTCTTTGCGTCACTTCCTCTTCCTTGCTCCCAACGTGCGACGTGCTTGGATAAAAATAAAACTTCAAGCTTTTTTGTTCACTTGCTTCCTCGTTACCGTCGTCCCCTGTTCTCTGCGCAGTTGCTTCTTGTTTTTTCCTTTAATTCCTCTATTACGTGCGTGACTCACCCTCTCCCTTGCGGCTGCTACTTGCATGATTTCCTTTAGGTTTTTGTCTTCTTTTCCCTTAATTCCACGTCAGCCCAGTGTCTTCTTTGTCCATATTGCGTTAATTCCTTTTGAGCCCATTAATTGCTGCCCAGTCCATTAGTTTGTGCTTCTAATTCCTTTTATTCTCTTGTGCATTAAAACTCTCCTTCCTCTAGTCTTGTCTCTTCCAATTTATTTCCTTCTTGCTTATGTCTCTGTCTTTTGATTTAATTGTTGTTTTCTCTTAAATTCCCGTTATACAAAGATTGTAATTCCTACAAGGAAATATTAAATCAAATTAAGTCCCAATAATTTCATCAACAAGAGGAATAAAAAAGGGATAATTAAAATATAAATATTAGGCAAATATGCACTTATCAATATGGGAGGAGCCCTTCCTTTTTAAGTGTTGTGGTGATGGGGTGATTCGAAGATGTTTACCAAGTGAAGAAGTAGGAGCCGTCCTCAATCACCATCATGCATCCCCTATGGAGGCCATTTTAGTTCGAAAAGGCAATGAAAGTTCTCCAAGTCGAATCCATTGGCCTACACTTTTCAAGGATGCAAGAAATTTTGCAAGCATGTGACAAATGCCGAGAGCTGGAAATATTTCTAAAATATGAGATGCCCCTTAAAGGAATTTTGGAGGTAGAGCTTTTTGACGTTTGGGGATAGATTTCATGGGGCCACTTCTTGTAATATCCGTTCTATGTCATTAAGAGTATTATGGTAATATTGGGACGATCGATAGGATTTCTTGCATACATCGATCGAGCATGTTATGGCCTCTAATCATGAGGAACTGGTTCTTGATATGCATATATTCATTGGTACATGCATTCATGATTTTCCCAGATTTAATTGTGAATTGGAATTGATCAAAATTGACTGGGTTCAGGAATCAATAACGATCAATCTGATCAATTGGGGACTGATTGAGAAATTAGGGTAATTGGGTTCAATTGACTGATTTAATATTGAATACGAGTGACTGGTAATTTATAGTGGCTTATAGGAGATTTTCGGGAAATTCGGGAGAAATTGCCCGGACCGGAAATATTTGGGTGACTGCCTGATTGACCGCATATTACTGAGAGAATTGTCCAATGGTAATGGAAAAATCAGAATTTTACTGATAGGAAATAAATATGTTGAGCCATTGAAATTTAGAGACTGAAAATCGGACTGATATGGAGACTTAAGGCTATAAATAGCTAGGGTTGAGAAATTGGGGAAAATTGTCTAAGGCTTTATCGTTTCCCCCTTTCTTCTCCTTCGACGGTCGTGCGATTCCTTCATTGGTGAGGATTCTTTGGTTTTTCCTTATGGTTTTCCCTCCTATTGTGCTTAGCTAACGTGTTTATTGTGATTGATGAAGGATTGAGAAGGATTTGGAGTGGATTATCAGTGATTTGAGAAAGTTAGGGTTACGGTGATTTTGAGATTTGGGATTGATCGTCGATTGGTAAGTGTTTTTGTGTTTAATGTTGTTTTTAATGGTTTCTATAGCATTCATGGCATTTATTATAGTTGATTTAAGTAGTTGAGAGTGTTTAATGGAGTTTAGAGTGAGAAAATGAACGGAAAACGATCGGAGAAGACGATCGGATCGTCGCACGTCTCGACGAGCGCAGAAGCGCCGAGGGCTTCGTCGCGACAAATAATTGAATGTAATTATTTTTATTAGTCGCGACGAGCTCGGGTCGACGACGCGACGAGCGTGGAATGGTGCGTCGCGACGAATGGGTTCCACGTCATGCATTTAACGTGGCTTTCAGGTAACGCGACGGCGGTCCCTCACGTCGACTAGTGAGCTTTTCACGTCATGATTTAAAGGGCGAGGGTCACGACGTATGGGGCAGTTTTTTGATTGAATGTATATTCATTTATGGGACATAACTTATGGTGTAGACCTCTGATTGAGGTGATTCTCGATTTACTGTGAACTAGGGAAAGAGGTCTACTGTTGAGGAAATATCGAGAGTTAGAATTTGATGTAAATGGTACTGATTCTTGAGATTTAAGGTTAATTATGGTTTATAGTGTGATCTAAGTACTGAATTGAGACAATTGGAGTTTTAATTGAGATTTTCACTGGATAATTTGACCGATGGATATGAAATTGTTATAGGAAGTATGAATATAGGAAATTGGATTTGGATCATAGGATGGATCAATTATTGTCGAGCAATTGAGTAAGAAAGTGGAATTGGGCTTAAGGTATCGAAATTGGGATTTGGCAGGAAAATCGTGAACACGCATTGTACATCATTTCAGACCGAGACATATGCATTCTTGTCATCGCTTAATCGGGCAATTAGTAATGGGTTGTACTTTATTGTTATAGTGGCGTCGTTGGATCATCGTTCCACGGATATTCTTTGGGACTTCTGCGATAGCTCGGAGATTCTGGTGAGTAACCTAGTTGGTTTCTCAAATTCTTGATTGTCTAAATGCTCACCGTATGAATTCTTGAAATGAATGTGATTGAATTGTATGCTTTTCCGCATCGAAGCAGATCGCTACATGACTTCGGAAATTGCATGATTATTGAAATATACATGATCAAACTGTATGTTCTCACTGTATTGAACTGGACTACTGTATGACCACTGAAATGTATGAGTGAACTGTATTATTACTGAATTATATGTGACCGATTCGCATACGATTACTGTATTGGATTGAATTACTAACACCGAGAATCGCTGTATCTTGGGCTTTCATAGCCGTACACTGTAAATCACTTAACACTGAATTACTGAACATTGAATTACTGAGCATTGCATATCATGCATAAAGCATGATCAGATAATGGAATGTGTCCCAAGTTGCTAATATCACTGAAAAGAGCTTCGAGCTCGAATATTGTCATCGACGGGCCTAGCCCAGGGAGAAAATCTCGACGCCGTCCCTCATCGATCACTTGTCGAGCGCTTGGGCACAACATCAATAAGCGAAAAGAGTCTCATATGCATTGCATGCTATATTGAATGTCCTGAAATGACCGTATGATTACCGTGAATGACCGTGATCGCTTCATGCAAATTATTGTGAATGAATGGTGAATTGTGGCAATGATGATTGCATGTTGACATGATTTACTATAAAGCCGCCGCATAATATCGCGAACCGTGAGGTGACATCAGAATTGTTATGTATGATTACCATAGATCGTTAATAGACTCATCGTGAGCGGTGAGGCCATACCGTAATCTACTAGTATGGTGCGTAATTGGTTATCCTTGTGAATTGTATATAATATCAGAATTTATCATCAGAACTGTTATATAGTCTTTGTACAATGTTATACGATATTGTTAATTGACCACTCTTGTCTTGTGCTATCCGCGATACGCCGTAATGCATGATTTGAGTGAACCATCGATGATGGTTTCTCATTGAGTTCACAAACTCACCCAACATTGCAACTATTTTCGAGAGATTGAAGAGTACCCCGCCGCATTTAACGGGAGTATGTCCTTTGCATTGGAGCTCTGAGACTAGGGTGGGATCGGCCAAGGCGTCGCATAAGTGTCTTTCCGAGTTGTGTGTGTAAATGAATAATTCGCGCTTTCTACTAAATTGAATTGTTATTATATAGTCCCCGAGTGATAATTGTATAAGCGATATGTGATTCTTTGAAATTGTGTTTTGAGTGAATGTATTTGTTTTAAAGGGACCCAACTGCTTATTGAATTGTGCATTTCGATTGATTCTAAAGTGTTTTATAAATTGTGTATTGAGTTTTCAGATCGAAATTGGCGCTGTAGCCTACCATTCTCGTGTGGCGTGGACCCGGATATCACCCACTTATATCGTTCGGGTCCCGCGGGTTGGGATGCTACATATGTGGTATCGAGCCCGAAATACGATTGTACATGGGCATTCGAAATTGTACCTTGAGTTACATGCATTAAAGTAAATAAAAGTCGTCACACAGACAAAGTGACAACCGATCCCGGTCTAGTGTATGAGTCGATGCATGGCGTGTATCGATCGATAAGCGGTCGAGATAGAGAGGAAATGATAAGGCGGTAGAGAGTGTGATAAAAGGAAGTGGCGATCATCGAAGGAAAAAAAAGTATATGGTCCGATCGACAAATGAACATTTAGTGTATCGATATTGATGGATATACGATGATATGCAAAAAGAGAGTGGTACTGAAATATGTGATATGAATATAGACTTGTGGATTGATAGAGGAAATAGAAATATGATAGAAATGACCAGAGTTCCAGTGTGTAAAAGGGAATGAGATGAAATGTTACAATTGGGATTGATTACTGTGATAAGTGTTATAAATAATGATTTATGACTGAAGATCGATTACGTTAGTGAGAAATTTAGAATGATGGTAAATCTATGATGTTGATTTTTGAGTGTGAAAATTCAAGGGTATCATGTAATAACGAAAAGATTGAAAGGTAAGATAATGATACGGAGAAATGAAACAGATGTTCCGGTTTAATTGCTCTGCTTATATGGATGTGTGATTGATTTATATGGGATGTTATGCATAGTTGTAATTGAGTTTCTAGGTATTGAGAATGATCGATAAGACATGTGACAATCATGAGTAACATCGATGAATGAAAGTAAATGGTGATTAATGAAAGGACAATAGAGAGTTAAATTTGAAATGAGGGATTCTAATCTGAGTTGAGACTCAAGTGTCAGAGATAAAATCTGTTATTGAGAAAATATGTATTATGTTAATGTAAGGGATCTGAATGTGTAATATGATTTTGCTCATTGAGGAGAATATTGATTCGCAAATAATTGAGTAAAACTATTCGGAAAGTGATGAATGTTTATTCAACCCAGGGAGTGATTTATAGCGGCTTATGTGGAGGCTGCTTACGACAAGTGTTAATTATATTGTTTTAAATTGGTGATGTGGCAATATATGGTGAAATGTCGATAAAGGTTATAAGGTAATTAGTTACTATAGTGCAATGTGATTAAGCGTATCTAGGGACAAGGATAACGTTGTAGGCTGCAGATTGTGATCGATTTTTGAAATTGTGGCGCCTTAAAAGTGTGGGGGCATTAACTGTATAGAAAGGTTATGGATATATCCATGGATATGCAAATCAATGATGATCGAGATACTTTGGGAATTTGAATGATTCACAAAGGAGATTAAATGGATTAAGCATAAATTCAATAACATATAAGAGTGTTACTGTTGATGGATAATTGTCAAACTGGTAAAAAGAAAGTAATATGAGTTTTCGGAATTTCAAATAAATTGTGCATAAAAAGATACTGGCAAAACAATCAGTGATTCAGAAAACTGCAAACTATATTGGGGAAATTTTAAATGGGAGTCAACTTCTGAGGAAATGACTGATAACTGTGTTATGAAGTGTTGTGTTACAACAAGAATGCACCGAAAGAGTAAGAAAAGGTTTAGAGTGTGAACTCGAATAGTTATTCGTGGAATAATTAACGGATGTATTCTTTGAGGCAAATGTGAGGCCGATATCATTGGAATCCATCGAGATTGTCGAACATAGTGAAGACTATGGTTGATTTGAGTTAATAATGACCGTAAAAGCGAATCTGTAATAGGAGTTGAGCGATCCCGTTTATGGCAACGAGTCGAATCGATAAGGAAACTAAATTAGTCATTAAATGGCCTCTATGTGGTATCTATGAAAATGGATTGGTAAGTGGTTTAAAATCGAAAAGATGATCCCGATCTACAAAGTGATTTCTGAATTGGATTAAGATGCAATGCTAAGAATTGATAAATGTGTTTACATGGTACTGAGTGTAAGGATTGGCAAATAATTATAAAGATATGAGCGAGAATCGGAATCGAAAGGAGCGGATAAATTCTCCTGTCCTCCTCATCGACTGTATATGAAATTTCGAGGACGAAATTTTTATAAGGAGGGGTGAATTGTAACATCTCGTTACTGTCATTAAGGGTATTATGGTAATATTAGGACAGACTGATAGGATTTCACTGCATACATTGACTGAGCATGTTACTGGCCTCTAATCATAGAGGAACTGGGTTACTGCATATGCATATATTCATTGGTACATGCATTCATGATTTTTCGGTATTTAATTGTGAATTGGAATTGATTGAAAATTTTGGGTTCAGGAACTGAATCGATCGAATCGATCGAATTGGGGGTGATTGAGAAATTAGGATAATTGGGCTCAATTGACTGATTTAATATTGAATACGAGTGACTGGTAATTTATAGTGGCTTATAGGAGATTTTCGAGAAATTCGGGAGAAATTGCCCGGACCGGAAATATTTGGGTGACTACCTGATTGACCGCATATTACTGAGAGAATTGTCCAATGGTAATGAAAAAATCAGAATTTTACTGATAGGAAATAAATATGTTAAGCCATTGAAATTTAGAGACTGAAAATCGGACTGATATGGAGACTTAAGGCTATAAATAGCTAGGGTTGAGAAATTGGGGAAAATTGTCTAAGGCTTTATCGTTTCCCCCTTTCTTCTCCTTCGACGGTTGTGCGATTCATCCATTGGTGAGGATTCTTTGGTTTTTCCTTATGGTTTTCCCTCCTATTGTGCTTAGCTAACGTGTTTATTGTGATTGATGAAGGATTGAGAAGGATTTGGAGTGGATTATCAGTGATTTGAGAAAGTTAGGGTTACGGTGATTTTGAGATTTGGGATTGATCGTCGATTGGTAAGTGTTTTTGTGTTTAATGTTGTTTTTAATGGTTTCTATAGCATTCATGGCATTTATTATAGTTGATTTGAGTAGTTGAGAGTGTTTAATGGGGTTTAGAGCGAGAAAATGGACGGAAAACGATCGGAGAAGACGATCGGATCGTCGCACGTCGCGACGAGCGCAGAAGCGCCGAGGGCTTCGTCGCGACGAATAATTGAATGTAATTATTTTTATTAGTCGCGACGAGCTCGGTCGATGACGCGACGAAGCGTGGAATGGTGCGTCATGACGAATGGGTTCCACGTCATGATTTAACGTGGCTTTATTAACGCGACGAAGCGGTCCCCTACGTCGCGACGTAGTGAGCTTTTCACGTCGCGACGAAAGGCGTGAGGTCGCGACGTATGGGCGATTTTACGATTGAATGTATATTCGTTTATGGGACATAACTTATGGTGTAGACCTCCGATTGAGGTGATTCTCGATTTACTGTGAACTAGGGAAAGAGGTCTACTGTTAAGGAAATATCGAGAGTTAGAATTTGATGTAAATGGTACTGATTCTTGAGATTTAAGGTTAATTATGGTTTATAGTGTGATCTAAGTACTGAATTGAGACAATTGAAGTTTTAATTGAGATTTTCACTGGATAATTTGACCGATGGATATGAAATTGTTATAGGAAGTATGAATATAGGAAATTGAACTGGATCATAGGACTGGATCAATTATTGTCGAGCAATTGAGTAAGAAAGTGGAATTGGGTTTAAGGTATCGAAATTAGGATTTGGCACCGGAAAATCGTGAACACGCATTGTACATCATTTGCCACCGAGACATATGCATTCTCGCATCTTTATTTAATTGGGCAATTAGTAATGGGTTGTACTTTCTTTGTTATAGTGGCGTCGTTGGATCATCGTTCCACGGACATTGCTGGGACTTCCAGGCAATAGCTCGGAAGTTACAGGTGAGTAACCTAGTTGGTTTCTCAAATTCTTGATTGTCTAAATGCTCACTGTATGAATTACTGAAATGAATGTGATTGAATTGTATGCTTTTACTATCTTTGAGCAGCATCGCTACATGACTTTGGAAATTGCATGATTATTGAAATATACATGATCGAAGCCGTATGTTCTCACTTTGTATTGAATGGACTCTTGTATGACCCTTTGAAATGTATGAGTGAATGTGTATTATTCTTGAATTATATGTGGTGATTAGCATCGACATTGTATTGGATTGAATTACTAAGTGACACCGAGAAGCGTATATCTTTGGGCTTTCATAGCCGCATAATTGTAAATCACTTAACACCTTTGAATTCTTGAACATTGAATTATTGAAGATCGCATATCATGCATAAATGCATGATCAGATAATGGAATGTGTCCCAAGTTGCTAATATCACTGAAAAGAGCTTGAGCTCGAATCTTGTCTTGACCGCCTAGCTTCGAGGGGAGAAATCTCGGCTCGCCCTCATCGATCCTTGTCGAGCTTGGGCACAACACTGAATAACTGGAAAAGAGTCTCATATGCATTGCATGCTATATTGAATGTCTGAAATGACCGTATGATTCTTGTGAATGACCGTGGATCGTTATCTCGCAAATTATTGTGAATGAATGGTGAATTGTGGCAATGGTGATTGCATGTTGACATGATTTATCAGAAAGCGCTGCATATCTGCGAATCGTGAGGTGACCTTTGTAAATTGTTATGTATGATTACCATAGATCGTTAATAGACTATCGTGATAAGTGAGGCCATACTGTAATCTACGGTATGGTACTATAATTGGTTATCACTGTGAATTGTATATAATACTGTAATTGTTTATCACTGTAAACTGTTATATAGTGTTGTACAATGTTATACGATACTGTTAATTGACCACTACTGTACTGTGTTATCCGCGATACGCGTAATGCATGATTTGAGTGAACCATCGATGATGGTTTCTCATTGAGTTCACAAACTCACCCAACATTGCAACTATTTTTCAGAGATTGAAAAGTACCCGTCGATTTAATGGAGTATGTCTGCGCATTGGACTTCGGAGACTAGGGTCGGGATCAGTTCGCGTCTGCATAAGTGTCTTTTTGAGTTGTGTGTGTAAATGAATAATTCCGCGTTTTCTACTAAATTGAACTGCTATTATATAGGGCCCCAGAGTGATAATTGTATAACTGATATGTGATTACTGAAATTGTGTTTTGAGTGAATGTATTTGTTTTAAAGGGGACCCAACTGTTTATTGAATTGTGCATTTCTGATTGATTCTAAAGTGTTTTATAAATTGTGTATTGAGTTTTGTACTGAAATTGACTGCTGTAGCCTACCATTCTCGTGTGGTGTGGACTCGGATATCACCCACGATATCGGGTTCGGGTCCTGCGGGGTTGGGATGCTACAACTACCATCTTCCCTTGGCAACAAATATATCCTTATAGGGGTTGACTATGTCTCCAAATGTGTGGAAACGATCGCTGCACTAACTTGTGATGCCAAAGTGGTCATTAAATTTCTCAAGAAAAATATTTTCACCAGGTTTGGCACTCCTCGAGCAATTATCAGTGATAGGGGGAGTCATTTTGTCAACAGCTCATTCGCTAACCTTTTGAAGAAATATGGGGTGTACCACAAGTTAGCATTGGCCTACCACCCTCAGTCTAATGGGCAAGCTGAAATTTCAAATAGGGAGATTAAGAGCATCTTGGAGAAAACAGTAAACATTTCAAGAAAAGATTGGTCTTTGAAGTTAAATGATGCTCTCTGGGCCTATAGAACTGCATACAAGACTCCAATTGGAACTACTCCATTCAGACTAGTGTATGGGAAATCATGCCACCTTCCTGTCGAGTTAGAACATAAAGCATACTGGGCTATTCAGAAGCTTAATTTGGACTTCAAGGCGGCTGGAGAAAAGCGTTTGCTTCAGTTGAATGAGTTAGAGGAGCTTCGCTTGGATGCTTATGAGAATGCCCGAATCTACAAGGAAAGAACGAAGAGATGGCATGATCAACATATTATCCAAAGAGAGTTCAAGGAAGGAGATTTGGTCTTACTGTTTAATTCACGACTTAAGCTATTTCCCGGGAAGTTGAAGTCGAGGTGGTCGGGACCATTCAAGATTGTTAAGGTTTATACTTACGGTGCGGTAGAAGTTGAGGATCCCAAAATTGGAGTATTTAAGGTTAATAGGCAGAGGTTAAAGCCTTATCTGGCTGGATTTCCAATAGAAACAGGGATCACTCAATCCCTCTCTAACCCCGACCCTTGAGCAACAATTTGGCCAAGTCAAGCTAAGGACTTTAAATTAGCGCTTCTTGGGAGGCAACCCAAGTTTCACACCCTCATTGTTTTTTTTTTGTTTTTTTTTATTTTTATGTTTTTTCTGTACCTTAAATTCACGTTCCTCTTTGTGTTATTTGCAGGAAATTGGATCTTACAAGCGACTTTTGATGGGGAGAATTACACTTCTGAAGAAAATGATTCTAGCTCATTACAAGGAAGTTCTTTGTGCCTCTTACTCATGTCTTCACATATTGTTGAATTTTGCGGATGTTTGTGTTTGAGTATGATCTGCAGCAATTTCTTAATACGCCTACGCATCTTGACATTGAGGACAATGTCCTATCTGAGTTTGGGTTGGGGGTGAAAAAAAATTGTTCTCTTCTTCTTTTGCAAATCTTTTACATGCATTAGTATTTACTCATTCATTCATGGCATTCATAGCATATATTTTTAAAAAAATAAAAAATTTTCTTCCTTATCCATGGATGAATAGGAATTTTTTTGAAGAGCAATTGAATCTGGTTTTAGACTGGGTTGTGGATTGGAAAGTTCCTGATTGGTGCAAGAATCTTAGGAATTTGCTTTTGTTTATGTTCATTTAATTGGAGATCTTCCTAACTCTTGTTAGACGTTTAGAGAACTTAAAAGAAAATTCCTTAGCAATTTATAACTTGTTGACATCTCACCAATCCTAGAACAAGCTTTCTAATCCTATCGAGGCGAAATCATAGCATTTATTAAAGAAGGAAATGATTTAGGCACCGTTCTTTGTTATCTATCCTAAATGACTTTTAGCTTACTCACCCTTATTTTCCTTGGAACCTCTTTGAACCTTACATTATCCTTATTTTCCTTGGCACCCTTAATTAAACCAAGCCTAAGACCTAAATTCCTACCCTTTTATGTGGTTTGATTGTTTAAGATTTGTGATGTTTTGGAATGTGTATAATTTTGATGAAAAAATGAAAAAATGAAAAAATGAAAAAAAAGGAAAAGAATTGCATCAAGAGTTGTTTGTTTGTTCCCAACTATGAAAAGAGAAATTTAAAGCCCCAAAATATGATGAAAAGAGTTTGGGGAAGTTGTCCTAATTTGTGGAGGCTTGATGTTGTTTATATGTGGACCAAAGCCTATTTGAATGCATTTGGAAATGGGAGCTTGTAATCATTTGAGATATTTGGATGTCAATTCTATATTTCCTTATTTATTCAAAAAAAATAGAAAAAAAATTAGATTGGATTTATGCATGTTTTCTACATTTGCAAGTTTTAAACAATCATTCCTCAATTTTTTTATTTTTTTATTTAGCCTTTATTCCCCCTTTCTTTGTTTCAAACCCACATTGCACACCCAATAGCCCCATTACATCCTAATAAGACCTATTGATCTTTCATTAATAAGTGCTACATTAGTGGAGATAGGTTAGGATGTCTTGCCTATGGGATTGGTTAATTAACTATATCATCAATATGTATGGGATGCATGGGTTATAAGTTGTTGTGGAACCAATTTTAGTTTTCTTTGCTTCTTGCAAGAAGATGGTTTTTTTTTAATATAATTGATCAAAGGTTAAAGGAATATTGGCTTGAGTAATTGCTTAGTTTCTTGTATCATGAAGGTGGGAATGGTTTGAACGGAAAGGCTAAAAGTAAATTTGAGATCTTGGATTTACAGTTTTTACGATTCCTTGGATGAGTAACTTTGAAAACGTTTTCTCAATCTTGATTTTGCTTGGGGACAAGCAAAGGTTTGAGTTTGGGGGCATTTGTTTAGTCCAATTCATAAAGGTATTTAGGTCATATTTGCATTTATTTTACATATTCATGCATTCATTTTAATAGCATTTTTAGGTTTATTTATTTATTTTTATTGAATTTGTTTTTTATTTTATTTTTCTTGTATCTTCTTAGAAAACATGAGTTTTGTTTCAAATTAGACCCAAGAATTTGATCACAGCACATCCATAATTTTTGCATGGCCCAGGTGGAATTAAAAGTGGAAGCAACACATAGGAGTAGCCCAAAACGGCAGCACAAGAAGAGGCTCCAGTACATTCAGCCAAAAACAATACACCAACTCTCCACTCATTTGGCTCCAGTACACTCCAAGTTAACGAGAAAGAAAAAGCGAGAGGGGGCGTTATACAAGAGGTGAGCGTAAGAGGAGAGTGGAAGAAGACCCACCATGGCCCATCACTCTAAATATCCAAGAAAATAACGTCAAACTAGGAAAAAAAAAAAAAGTATGGGTGCTGAGAGTTGAGTGCGTAAAAATGTGAGTGAATTTGTTGGTATGCGTGAATCGATGAAAAAATGACAAGAAGAAAATCACAGACCGGCTAGCGTGAATGGAAGAGGAAGGGCGCCCATCTTGCCAGCGCTACATGCACTACACAGGAGAACAAAGTGGAGTGGGGGTCGACCAGAAAAGAGAGGAGAGCCATGCGTTAAATGGAAGGGGCGTTAACTAAAGAGAGCAGTGCGTTACTTGGGACAGGGGGCTGTGCGTGAAGAGAGAAAGGAAAAAAATCAAAGGTGGTCTGGAGAAAAGAAAGTAGCGTGAAGTAAAGCATGTGGGGGTTGGATGAGCTGAACGAAAAAAAAAAAAGAAGTAGCGTGAATTAAAGGAGAAAATAAGGTGTAGAGCGAGAAGTCTGGGGACTGAAAAAAGAAAGGGGAGAGCAAGTGAATAGAGTGGAGAATGTTACATGAGAGTGCTTGAGCTGAGAAAAATCAAGGGAAAACGTGGCAGCTAGTGAGGAGAGCATAATACGTGAGCTACTGGTGTAAGCCTGAGGACACGTTGAAGTTGGTGGCTAGAAGAAATAGTTTGGAAGCTGGACTAGAGAAGGAAGAGACAACAACGCACTTCACGCACACAGGAGGCACTCCAGGGCACTAACACAGACAAAAATGAGGAGGGCAGTGGACTAGTGGCAACGTTTGGAGGTTTTAATTGGAGCTGGGATTTGACGCAGTGAAGAAGCGAAGGACACACCTGCACAGGAGATTATTTTCCAGACTTGTTTTTCTTTGCCGCTCAAGTCCAAGACTCTCCAGAGTTTTTTTTCGTTCCCACTCCTTTAATGTTTATTTTTCTTCATCTAATATTTATTTCGTTGAACATGAACATGATTGAGTAGGTCTCTTGCTAGGTTTCAAAGATGGGTAGTAGTTTTTGAATTTCTATATGATTTGATTTTGGATTTTATTCGATAAAATTTATCCGTGGCTATTGATTCTTGTTTTGCGTATTATTGTGCTTGTTATGTGTTAGGCCTCACATAATTTGCATCAAAATTATCGGTTAAAGAACTGAAAGGTGAAAATCGGTAGTGGAAAATCAAAATTGGGAATTTGTAGGTTTAGACCTAGACATAGGGAAAGATCTACGAGAGGAATTACCAACTAGATAAAATTCTTAATGGATTTTAGTTAATTTCATGAGCCACGATAGTCGGGATTGATTTTAACTAAGATACTTCTTTGACGTCTCGATAGAGAATCATAGAAAATTTGGATCTAGTTTCCGTCAAAGTCTAGGGATCAAGTTTATGGAAAAAAAACCAGAAGAAAATAATTAGAAGTCGATCACGAAACCAAATTTGAAACCTGTCCTTTACATATTTGATTCATTCCTTTCAATCATAAATTGCGCGGCTATTCTGTTTGTTTTAGGATTAGTTTTAGCAAGTCGTTAATTAATTAATTCCTCAATTATCAACGTTTAAGTGATTAGTCCAATTAATTGAGTGATCCAAGCCTAGTACTTACACAATTACTCCTTGTGGGACGATATTATACTGTACTACTTGAGACCCGTGAACTTGCGGAATCCCACCATAAGCTAACTACTAGGTTTTAATATTTGTGCTTTATTATGGTTGGAAGGAAAAGGTTTTTACATCTTTTGTCAGTCAATCAATCAACTTAATAAGAATATGGATATATATCCACTTAATCCCCAAGCACTCTTTATTTATAACTTCTTTGGCCAACTGTCTTCATTAATAAGTTATTACAATATTCTTTAACTAAGAACATCTTCTTCATGGCTTTAATAATTGAACTAATTCTCATTTCTCTTTTATCTTTAGGCAAGTATATATTTTTCCATTTTAACTTTTCCCCTAATGCATTTCTCTCTATACCTATGGTTCATTAAGTTGCCTCTCAATTTAGTTGACAATATATTAATTTATAAGGAGTGTGCTCATGCTGAAAACCTATTATGAAGGAAAAGAGTCATATGATTCATAACCAATTTATACCATTTATGTATGTATTGTGAATCTACAGTTATTGGTTTTTACTTAATCCTTCTATGTTGAAGTAGTGTAGTAGTCTACTGTGAATTACAACGTATTTCCTTGATCAACTATATATCTTACTTGCACTTGAGTAAACTAATCAATGATCTGAAATTCCCAATTCTGTGGGTGCATTTGTTGCAATATTTCTGCCTCAATCTTCTTCCATTGGGAACTTGAAATTTGAGGACTTAAGTATCAAAGTGGTAAGTCCTTCTTTAGCTAACCTTCATATTCCAATCTTCTTTGTGTTTGCAGATTGAGTTTAAATGTGGTAAGTGCTTAGATTTGCAATTGTATTGAAGTGTAATGAGAATGTAAACAGTAAATACAATGGATACATAGCTTGAAGGAATACATAGCTGAATGTATACAGTAAATTGCAGACAAAACAGACCAGTTACGAAGTTGATATTTTCAGTTTCTTGTTCTTTTTTGTAATGATGGTAGTTAAAATCCAAGCTCCCACTAGATCCATCACTACTTGCATTTAAATGCACTAGATCCATCTTCGAATAGAAATTAGCAACACATTCATTACTACTTGCTTGTTAATGAACTTTATTAACTTCTATCTATTTCTAATCAAATAGTTCAATAAAACTAAAAGCTGGAATAAGTTCGATAAAAGCGTCATTCCTTGAAATAAGTTCTCATTTTCTCATCAAATAACTTCCAATTGGAGCTTATGGTTCATTCATCCTCTGTATAACATGTAACAAC
Source organism: Erythroxylum novogranatense (assembly GCA_029891385.1). Lineage (NCBI taxonomy): Eukaryota > Viridiplantae > Streptophyta > Magnoliopsida > Malpighiales > Erythroxylaceae > Erythroxylum > Erythroxylum novogranatense. Next base: position 2,764,069 of record CM057232.1, read on the forward strand.
AATTCTAATAGATAGTCACAAGGTAAGTTAATGTCTGAACTAATACAGGCATTTTTCCCCTTTTGTTAATTGCTGTTGAGTCAATAAATCAATGAGATTAATGTGTCATGTGCAGGGTGTGGTTCTTGCATTCGGGAACTTGAATTTTGAGGACTTCTTCTCAAAGTGGTAAGTCCTTCTTAATCTTACCTTAATATTCAAATATTCTATGCATTTCAACTTAATACATACCTGAATGTTGTCAGGTCTTTGAATTGCATTTTTCAAGAAGAGTAATTAGAATGTTGGAGTGATCAGTGTCTTGTTGCATGATATTAAAAGCTTTGTTCATATTGTTGAGTTTTCAGCCCAACTTCCAAAATATGGATTCTGTTGTAATGATATAATGATATGAAGGTTCCCTATGCGGTTGGGTGATTGAATTACATTGGGAGGTGCTTTATTTGTAGGGACCAATAAATATATAATATAATGGATATATATGACAATAATATCCATTGTCATAATGCTAGTCTTGTGACAACAGTCTTGATGATGGATAGATGAATGAATGTATTGTGTTTTGTTAAACTATATGATTTTGAGGACAAAGTTTGTGTAGTCTTGTGAATGTATAGTTCAAAAACACAGCGGTCTTGTAGTGTAGATAGATTGTGTAGAAGCAAACGACATTGTTGGATGGGTGATTGATAGGCAAAGAACAGTTCTGAGAATTGTCAATTGTTTAGTGCCTCCCAAGTCCCATCCAATGTACTTAATGTTGATTCTAGCTTGAGAAGCAGCATACTTTTTTCTGTGTCATATGGATAACATTCTTCCATTCCGTAATTCAACATATGTACAAATGTAGTGTTTGAACATTAAATTGTTTTCATTTGCAGCCGTTTTCTTTTGAAATTTGGAGTCAATGGCTCATGATCACATAATTAAGTGTCTGGCATTGTATGAGATTATGAAAGGTCAACTGGATCTGATGAAGATGGCCTTGCTCGTATGCTTGTATATATACACCAAAAAACGACGTAGAAGTAGGAATGCGAGAGGAAGTAGGGCATTGACAGTACCAAATAGGGCAGCCAATGTAGATAGGATTTTGCATGAGGGGGATAGGAATACCCAGTGGGATATAAGGATGGATAGTAATGCATTTACATTGTTATGTGAGATGCTTCAGGGAAATGGTGGGTTGACAAATACGGGTCATGTATCCATTGAAGAAAAAGTGTTAATATTCCTTAGAATATTAGCACAAAATGAATCTAATAGAGTATTACAAGTTCGATTTATGAGGTCAGGAGAGACAATAAGTAGGGTTTTCCACAGTGTGTTGAAAGCTGTTTTAAAGCTTCAACATCTGTTATTGGTCAAGCCCATACCCGTTCCTGAGGATTGCACAAACACTAGATGGAAATGGTTTAAGGTGAGTAGTGTTATGTAGCGACAATACAGTATGTCATTTCTGTTTTGATGAAATTCGTTAACAAGTAGGGTTTTTTGATTGGAATTTTAAACAAAGGGTTGCCTTGGTGCTCTTGATGGGACATATTTGGACATAATCGTTCCCCAGGCAGACAAGCCCAGATATCGAGGTAGGAAAGGGAGAATATGCACTAATGTTTTAGGAGTGTGCGACAAGAACTTAAACTTTGTTTATGTTCTTGCGGGATGGGAGGGTTCAGCTGCTGATTCGTGGTTACGCATGATCTTTGTGACTAGGCCTAATGGACTGCAAGTACCCCGGGGTATGTTAGAAACGAATGTTTTAGACGTTTGTCATTTGTGTATACCGTTTCATTATATATATCATAGTAATAATGTCATTTGCTTATAGGAAATTACTACTTAGTAGATGCTGGCTATACCAATGGCCCTGGTATTCTTGCACCTTTTAGAGGCACAAGATACCATATTCAAGAGTGGACAAGAGATGGGAGGGCACCTAGGAATGCAGAGGAGCTCTATAATAAGAGACACTCGTCGGCCGAAATGTAATTGAGCGTGCATTTGGCTTCTTGAAAAAAGATGGAAAATCCTCGTAAATCCATCTTTTACCCAAGAAAACCCATGTGCACATCATTCTTGCATGCACCCTTCTGCACAATTTCATTAGATTGCATATGAGTTTTGATCCATCAGAGCTTGTTGACATAGAACTGATTTAGCGCGATTGGGAAGATGCACCGTTACGAATTTTTGGATCGTGTGGAGACAAATGTGAATGGAGTCAATGGAGAGCGGAATTAGCTAACAACATGTTTGATGAATGGAGAAGAAACCATTAAGTTGTGCACTTTACTTTACTTACATTCAGTTTGTATTGAATTGGTGATTATATTTGGTTGTGTTTCATTGTAATTTATTTGAGGGATTGTCGAATTTCATTGTTGTTCGTTTGTTGTTTTGTACTTAATAACATGTTTCGTTTAATTCTATATTGTCTTCATTAATGCAAACAAAACCAAATTACTCATGGATGGAAATGGTTTGTTATTATGTTGGGGTATGACCTTTGTATGGTTTAGGTGCAATGTCACGGGTTTGGACGGATGGAGAGACAGACGCATTTGTTCTCTTTTGGAGGAAGCGGTTGTTGGTGGCAAGAGGACCGATAATGGACAATTTAAGCGTGGACTTTCAACTGATTGCCACACTCATGGTTGAGAAGTTCCACAGGTGTGGAATTGAGAAGAGGCATATACAAAATAAACATAAGAGGCTTAAGGAAAAATATCGACAAAGATATGACATGTTGCAATGCAGTGGGTTTGGGTGGAATGAAACCAAGCAATGTGTCGAGGTAGACAGCAAGCAAGTGCTTGACGAATGGATGAGGGTAGGTTGTTCATACACGCATGTTAATGTATTAAACATTGTGTATCATGCTAACAACAATCTTTGCACTATTATCAGAAACACCCTAATAGGTACTATACCCCTCGCAAGCCATTCCCTCTATACCCTAGACTTGAGTTTGTCTTTGGGAAAGATAGAGCCACAGTGTTACTGTGAGAGGACCATGGGAATGCAAATACCCGTCTGCAGCAGATGAAATCAAGGAGATGCATCGTGAGTTCACCAGTTCTTGAGCCGTTGTTTGAACCAATCCCAGCGGAGACACCCATTGTAACTGGTTCTGTGCATGCAACTGGATCTGTGGCCTCATCTACCAACATAGACGGGAACCAACTAAATAGGGGGAAAAGGAAGAGCAGGGACACTGAAGTGCTGGAAACCATAGCCGCCACAATTTCTCGCTCTGCTGACTTGCAAATTCGGAGTGCCCAGATAATTGCAGATGCACTTACCGTGGTCCCACCAATTCCCCAGCTAGGTGACGAGCTTGAGGGATTGGGTTTCTCTAACGAAGAGGTTATCAGGGCTCTACACATCTTCTCCATGAGTCCTTATGTGGGGAATATTTTCTGGAGTGCAAATGCAACACAAAGGCGGGATTATGTGCGGAGCCTTTTAGATAGGCATCATTGACTGTTTAATCTGTTGTCATAATTAGTATGCTTTATGTTAACTATATAATGGACATGTATGATGGTACCTCTGCTTTGAACTGATGTTTTGGACTAATGTTTTGTGATCAGATCATATAGGTTGGAATGTATTTGTATCTCTGTTTAGTAACGACGAATGGTAGGGTTTTAATTATTTAATGTTTACAATGTTTAGACGATACATGAATGGTTATGAGATGATTAATTTGCGTGCGGGTATAATATGGCGGTATGGATTCTATGTTGTCTTTCGGACGTCAGTAGGTATTTTCACGGTGGGAGGGCGTCAAATTGCTTGTTAAGGGCTTCCCAAATGCGAGGTTCAAGGGTTTTGCACCTTGGTAGTTTAAAGCTGGCTGCTTTTCCATGGATCTAAACAGACCATCCGTCAAACGATTTAAATTGAACCACCGCCATGAACCCTAACCCATCCCAGTTAAATCCACACTCGCACAATCTGAACAACCCCTTGTCACTGCACCCTCACCAATCCCGCTACAATTTCCTGTGCCACCAGCTCAACAACCACATGCAACGGAACCCTCGCCATTCGCGTTTCAATTTCCACAACCCATAGCTCAACATCCACATGTCACTGCAACATTGAACCAAAGTTTGGCATGGAGTCAGACATTATTCGTATTTGTTGTTGGGGTCATTGTCGGCATGATTATTCTCGAAATTCTCAATAAATTTTAAGGCATCAACGTATTTAATGTCATGAATGCTTAGATGTTAGCTCAATTATGTATTAGAATTTGGATGGTTCATGACGCTTTTTCAACCTATTATGTAATTACTAATATTAATATTTAGATGCTTTGTTAATTATTTTGTCTCGACTAATTTTCATAATACTATTCATAATTATAAGAAGATAAATAATAGTCATAATTACAATAATAATAATAATAATAAACTCAAAATAAAATATATTACTTAATAGTAATAATTAAAAACATAATATTACAACGTAAATATACTAATAATAATAGCAATAACCAAAATAATATTAACAATGTTAACTATTTTAATTCTAGTCATATTTTTAATAATATTATTATTAATTTTAAAATTTATAAACATAATAATAGTTTTATTATTAAACATAATAATAATAATAATAATAATATTATTATTATACTAATAATAATAATTATTATTAAAGTGGTAATTACAATTGTAATAATAATAATAATAATAATAATAATAATAATAATAATAATAATAATAAACAAAATAATAACAATTGTAATAATAGTAATATTAATAATATTCATACGTTATTATAATAATTATCATAATAGCACTACACAAAATAATATTCATAATATCATAAAAATTATACTAGTATATATTATATAATAATAATAATAATATTATTATTATTATTATTTTAATATTAAACATACTAATAATAATTATTATAATTATACATAACAACAATATTATTATTATTAACAATATTAATAATAAAATTAATACAAAATATTACATTCTTTAACATCTACAAGTCTTTATACTACAGGGCATTTATGTCATTAAACAACATTTTTCATCTGCAGAATGCAACCAAACACATTTACATTCTTGGACATGGACAATTATCTCGCTACGTCCACATGCAACCAAACATCTCTCTATCTTCAATTCTTGTCCTATCCTGTCCTGTCCGATTTCGTCTCGTCCCGTCTTTACATGCTGCAGACGACAACCAAACACAGCATAAGGCTGGAAACAAGAAGAAGTCACACAGAAGAGAGGAGACACAGGGCTGACGTGGAAGCTTTGAAAGAAAAATAAAAAATAAAAGAACAACAAGCCACTGGGGGACGCGTAGCTGTACTTGAGGAAAGGAAAGGGTTTTTACATTGACAAAGACCCTTAATTGTCTTGTCATTGAACAGTGAAAGGAGGGCCACAAGAACAAAACAAGAAGGCTGGCGGCATTGAGGAGAAGAAACATAAGGAAACTCACGCAGGAGGATAGGGTGGCTGCGGCTGCAAAAAAAAACGAGGAAAGGAAATTCACACAAAAAGGAAAAACGACAGTAGCTAGGAGGGATCTCATTCTATCTTCTAATTTTTCTTCTCTTCCTTGTTATTTAGACTATGCTAAACAAGAATTTTGTTTTGTTTAATTCTGTTATGAGTAACTAAACTATTTTAGTAGGGGAATTTCAATTGTTATGCTTTGACTCGTGAGACCTATTGTTCTTATTATTTGGTTTATAATATTCGTACTGTTTCCGTTGTACTGTCATTGTTTATTAATTGATTCTGCGATTAGGGCCCGATTGTAGAATTAGTTAATTAACATATCGTCAATTGATTTACTTGGTGGTGTTAACTGGGTGATTAGTGTTTGTGAAAATTGGCACTAGGACATATTACTTATCTGATTTTATGTTGAAAAACTTGCGATCTAACTAGATGAAGCATGAGTCTGTGCGTAGTCAGTTAGGGTTAGTGTTTCTTTACAGTTTAACACTGTTAATTAATTGAATATTGGAGAGAGTCTCGAAGGGGTTATTAGTTAATTAGGGAACAATTTAAAGGAGTTTCTTTGATTGTTCTAAGATTAAGAGGAAACGAGGGAGTCAGAGGTAGTTGGTAACCATAGCTAACCTATTATTAAACCAAAGAAAATATTTGAGTCGATGATCGCGGTCTATGCATAATTAGGAATTTCCTGACTAAGTTGTCATTATTTGAGTTAATCAATTTTGTTTGCGTTCTTTGTTGGTTGCATCATAGTTATCATTTTATTAAATGAGTTTATAAATTTTCGGTGGTTAGTTTAATTAGTAGTTTTAGTCGAAAACTTCAAAACCTCCTTTTAATTAGTTTCATTCATTCTTTGGCATTAGAATAGAATCAATTTGTTCCATTCTCTGTAGATCTACCCCATTTATCACTGTGCGCAATTTATTTTTGTTTAGTGTTTGGGATTTATTTTTGGTAAATTCGACACCCATCAAATTTTAACGGAAATAGTTCGGAATTTTTGGCAAGCTTGAGTTGTTCTGGACCAAAACCCTTGCAGCTTCTAAGTTTCCCACAGCAGCTGCACTGTGAATGGGTGTGTTCCCAAATTTGTCTTTCACGTCAAGGGATTCACCAGATATCAACCCCACAAGCTTTTGAACAAAGTCCAAGGATAGACCAGTACCAATACCAATACCGACATGGAGAGTAGTCATGTGCTTTTGACATGGGCAATCAATGCATTGCGATTTTCCTCAAAAAAGCTACAAGCAGTTCTCCATTCATCTTTAATGGCAGCTTTTTATAATGGAAAGTAACACCGCAACTTCTCCGCCGTCGCTTTCCATTGCTTACCTAATATCGGCACGAACAAGAGACAGACAGAAAGATCATAACTTTCCAGAAAAAGATTTTCGATTACTCGGAACCAACCAGCAGGATCCTATTTTCCAAGGTAAAAGAAGCTAAATAAGAATTAAACTAGCTAGAGTAGCTCACCAGGATTTTTAGAGACTTCCTTTCCTCCTCCACTGTCATCAGTTGAAGTATTATCATCATGATCATCACAAGCAGTAGATTGCAAAAGTTCTTCCTCCAACCTTCCTTCAACCTTGCGAGAGTTGCCATTCTTCTTCATTTTTGTTACTTTGAAGGGACTAAAATGGCTTCAAGCTCTTAAATCTGGAAGTGTATGGTGCAGTTTCAGAATCCTGGTGGTGCTACTTATAAGCTAATGTAATGCAGACGAACGTGGGATCCATTTTGCAGAAAAGTCAAGAATGACATTAAATCGAGAAGATGACGTTTAGATACAGAGAATAAAACCAATAAATGATAATCCAAACCCACTTCTTTTGAATAATATAAATATTTTAAAATTAAATAATATTATATATACGATATTTTGTTTAATTCTACGATGAAAGTTTAGGAATAATATATTAAAAATATTTTGGGTGTATGTTTTTGACTTTGTGTTTGATTTTTAATGAAAATTTGTTGTTGATTGGTGCTGTGATCCTAGATTCGTAGGTGTTGTGGAGTTGTTGTTGATTTCTGCTGAGATTGAGATTGAGGGAAAAAATGGTAAAATTGAATGGAAAATCCGAAAATGGTTGAGGAGGTTGAGTTATCAGGTTGATTTCGGATGAACGTTTGAAACTTTGAATTTGATTAGGAAAAAATAAATTGATTTCGGATGGAGGTTTGATTAGGGTAAATTTCGAAATGAAGGTTTGAACTTTAAAGGCTTGAAGGTTGAATGAATCGAATTGATTTACTTTTGTGAAACTGATTTGTTAAATTGAGTTTGAAGTTGTGAAATTGAGTTTGTGAATTGAGTTTGTGAAATTGTGTTTATTCCAATTCAGTTGTTTTGATTGAGTTTTGATTAAGTTTGTGAAATTGAGATTGAAAATTGAAATTGAGTTTGATAATTAAAATCAAAGCAACATTTAAACCAAATTGAACAATTGACAAATAATTGATTAAATGTGAAATTAATAATTAAATATAAAATTGATAATTAAAATTGATAATCATTAATTGACACATTTTTATATTTGTTAAATGGTCATTAATTTTTAATATTTGGGTATTGAAATTTGATAAATAATTAGTTAAGTATAAAATTATGGAATTGAAATTGGAATGAATGGAATTGGAATTGGAATTAAATGAATTGAATAGAATTGGACTATTTTGCAATATGGACTATTTTGCAATTTTTAAAAAATTTATGAACTATTTTATAAATTTAAAAATATCCCAAGCAAGATCCCAGATTTATCGTAGAATGCTGATGCCTGATTCAGTTCCAAGTCGATCAATCAGAATCTGTTATATTCATAACATTAGGTTCTCAAATTTGGTCTCAAGCTTGAAATTTATTTGAATATGATTTGAAATTTATTTGAATATGATTTGAAGTCCAGTTAACTTTAGACGAACTTATAGATTTTAGGATTGGTCAAGTTCTTGGGTCTAAATGTCATTTCTAGGAAAAAGAATATTTTGAATTTTTTTCATTTTCATTATAATACAACCTAAATGGCTCATTACAAGTTTCTTGTTGACCAAGACTTTGACTTTGGGTACTAGAACAAAACAAAAGGCCCAAATAATATTAATTAGATTTTAAATGTGTTTAATTTCAAATATAATCTAAGATCATGTTTATTTGTTTATTCAATATATAAATAAAAATATGTATCTAACAAAAATAAAATTAGATTTATTATTAGTCACAAAAATAAACAAAAAAGAAAGGGGCAGCCATTCGCACGCAAAGTGCTCTTTAGACGGAGAAGACAAAGAAGATGCAAAGCTTAAATGCCTAATGGTCCATTGTTGGGATTTCTACTGATGTTTTCAAATTCTTTAAACAGAAACTTGACAAAGATTTGTTATTTGCAGATATAAACTTGCAGAAAAATTAAAGAAGACAGATGTACTTGGTTCGATAGCACAAAGCTACCTACATCCAAGGTTCCCAGTTTGCAGTGGTGGAGGAAATTCACTAGAATGCCAACAAGAAGGAAAAATTACAGAGATTGAGTGTTCTCCTGAACACCAGCAACAGAGTCTCAAAACTCCTCAGTACCCAAGGTTAGTACTCAAAGACTCTCTACTAATTTTTCCTCTCGATTTTTACTCACTTTACAACTCAAATCAATGAATAATCGAAGATCAAATTTTGAGTGATGTCTGTATGTGTTTTTTTGCTCAATCCTTAGTCTTGCTTTTATAGTGAAGAGGATGGACCAATGCTCCGTATGTGGCTTTGAATGAGTCAAATAGGTGGCATGTCTGTCCACATGTGTCAATAAGTGACTTCTTGATGCTCTGCGTTTTGGTCTACTTGAAGTAAGTAATGTCTGGTGTGTTTTAAAGTTATCGACCTTGTAAGTGAAACATTTGCATCTTGAGTATGTGTCACGTGAGTATGGATTTTGTCTTAAGTCATTTGTGTCTCAGAGCACACACCATCTAGAGCTTTCCTTTACTTCTCTTCTTCGACATTCTCTGCAGACCATCTCACACTTTAGATATTCTTGTCTTTGATTCTTCCTTGTGTTCATGTTGATTCTGGGCGTGGATGAATGGAGACAGGCGTGATTATTATCACATCTTTCCCTCCTTCTCCATTTATCTGTGCTCTGGAATCAGATCTGAGTGTGAGTAAAAACCCGAAAACCCTATTCTTCCAAAAACTTTGAGAGATCTATCGAAATCTTCTTAGATTTCAAGAGGTTTCCCTTCTATTTTACCTACCCTAGCTGAAATTTGAAAAAATACCCAAACAAAAAACCCCAAATCTGAAAAAATTCCCAAATTCGAAAAAAACCCCCAATTCCCGAAACCCTAATTTTTGTCGCTTCATCGGGGTTGGTCAGCTCTGCTTCTGGAGTCATGGGGCTTCCTCGATCTGTAAGTAATCCCTGCAAAAAGTAAACTTCTTTTGTGTTAGAATTTTTGTTCCGAAATCTGAGGGATTTTTCTCACCTTGTATTTTTTTCAGATTAAAGGTTCCTTTGGAGATTTGGTCTCTGGCGAAATGCAGGCGCACATCTATGTGCTTGGATCTTTCATGGAGGACTGGATCGCGACTAAGGTACCATGCACTCTGGCTGTCAGTGTATAATGTTGGTGTTGTGACTTCTGTATTTATTTCCTTAAGAATGCCTGATAGCCATACTAGTTCCTTTACTCCTTCCGTAATTGCATAATATTCTGCTTCTGTGGTAGATAGGCTTACTACTGTTTGCTGCTGTGATTTCCAACTGATTGTGTTAGCTGACAGTGTAAAGACATATGCTGATATAGACTTTCTTGAGTCCTTATCTGCTGCATAATCTGCATCCACAAAACCACATAAAGACAAATATTTGCATTTTGTTAGTTCTGTTTTAGAAAAACATAGGCCATAGTTCATCGTTCCAGATATATATCTGAGAACATTTTTGAGCCCTTGCCAGTGTTCTAAACCTGGATTGGCCATGAACTTACTTAGGATACTTATAGCATAGGCTAAATCAGGCCTTGTGCATAGCATAAGATACATGAGACATCCAACACCTACATCATAGGGATAGTGAGTCATAGCCTTCTGTTCTTCTTCAGTCTTAGGACACTTGTCAGAGATCATCTGTAAGTGTGATCCTAAAGGTACTGAAGTAGGTTTAGCTTGTTCTAAATTAAATTTAGTTAGGATTTTCCTTATGTAATTCCTCTGAACAAGCCATAGCTTTCCTTCCCTCCTCTTTCTAATAATCTGCATTCCTAAGAGCTTCTGTGCTTCCCCTAGGTCTTTCATATCAAAATGTGAGCACAGATCAGCCTTGACTCCTTGAATTATATTCAAGTCCTTCCCTGTGATAATGAGATCATCTACATAGACTAACATATACACTGCTTTAGTCATTCCTAAGTCTTTGTAATAAAGGCAGTAATCATATGAGCTTCGGATGAAGTCCATACTAGCAGCAACCTCATGGAACTTTTTGTTCCATTGTCTAGGGGCTTGCTTGAGCCCATATAGGGATTTTTGCAATAGGCAAACATGGTCTAACTTGTTTTTGTCCTCAAAGCCGATTGGTTGCTTCATATAGATGGTCTCTTCCAGCTTTCCATATAAGAAAGCTGTCTTAACATCCATTTGATGGATTTCCCAATCATATAATGTTGCTAGGACTAAAATAAGCCTAATAGTCTTGAATTTAACTACTGGAGAGAATATCTCCTTGTAGTCTATCCCTTCCTTTTGCCTAAATCCCTTAGCTACAAGCCTAGCCTTATAAATTCTAGGTTCTGCTTCTGTTACCCCTTCTTTCAATTTGAAAAGCCACTTATTCTCAATTAATTTGGCTTTGTGAGGTCTAGGTACTAAAGTCCAAGTGTCATTCTTCATTAATGAAGAGTATTCCTTCTCACAAGCTTCCTTCCAATTTCTAGCATCCTTTCCTTTCATGGCTTCATCATAGGTTTCAGGTGCCTTATTTTCTACATTTTCAGCCATGAAGCATGCTAGTTCAACCATGTCTAATTCAGTGTACCTTCTGTTAGGTATGCTAATTCTTAGTTGCCTATCCCTTGTGAGTTGGTAGTCATGTAGGTTCTCTTGTATGTTAGCTGAAGGTGGGTTTAGGGTTTCTGCATCAACTTCTACTTCTTCCCTCCTTTCTTCATACTGTGCTGTGCCTTCTGAAGGCACCACAGTTTCTGATTGTAATCCACCATCTTCTTCAGATTCAGGTGGTACATAAAATGGGACTGAATTGGTTGCAGTCCCTAAAGTTTCCTGAATGTCACCTAGAAGTTCAGAATGTTGAGAATTTTTATTCAGCAGAGGGAATTCATCTTCTTTAAAGATGACATCTCTGCTAATGATCATTTTATAGGCCCCCTTTTGAAGTAGAAGAAGCCTATAGCCCTTTACACCTTCTGGATAACCTAGAAACACCCCTTTGACTGCTCTAGGCTCAAGTTTTCCCTCTTTCTGATGTGCATAGGCAGCACATCCGAAAGTCCTTAGGTGTGAAAGTTTAGGCTTCTTTCCACTCCAAATTTCCTGAGGAGTCTTATAATCATTAGCTGAGGTTGGCAGCCTATTAATTAAATAGGCTGCTGTCCTAATTGTTTCCCCCCAAAGAGAATGTGAGCAACCTGATGAGAGGAGCATGCACCTAGTCTTTTCTAGGAGAGTTCTATTCAATCTTTCAGCTACTCCATTCTGTTGTGGAGTAGCTCTAACTGTCTTATGCCTTAGGATTCCATTTTTACTGCAGTATTCCTCAAATTCCTTATTGCAATACTCCAGCCCATTATCTGTCCTTAGACATTTCAATTTTCTCCCAGTTTGGTTTTCCATAAGGGTATGCCATCTCATGAAAACCTCTAGTGCCTCATCCTTCCTCTTCATAGGGTAGACCCAACATTTCCTTGACTTGTCATCAATTATGGACATGAAGTACACATTCCCTCCTGCTGTTGGGACTTGTGCTGGCCCCCAGAGATCACTGTGAGCATACTCCATGATCTCTGTGGCTCTCTTAGCTCCCCTTGGAAATGCTGACCTGTGGTGCTTACCTAGCACACAGGATTCACAGAACTCTAACTTCTGTAGGTTCTTTTCAGGTATAATACCTTGTCTAGAGAGATGGAGCAGGCTTTTGTTGCCTGCATGACCCAACCTAGCATGCCATTGCTTGGTTGGCTCAAGATTAGTACTTTCTGAAATTTGATTAATTTCAGTTGAGCCTATTACATAGTATAAGCCTCCCCTCTCCACTCCTCTAATGATGACTCTTCCATCCCTTAGGATTTCTCTAAGTCCATCTTTAGATCTGATCTGAAAGCCTTGCTTATCAAACAAGCTTTCCGAGATCGATTTCTCCTTATTCCGTGCACAATCGACATTGCTTAGGATCCTCCTCTTCCATCAAACATGTTGATGGAGACACTTCCTATGCCCTCATCTTTTCTTGCCCAGAATCGCCATTTCACCTTAGCGCAAAGGATGGTTCAAAAGTAATGAACCAGTCCCTATGAGGAGTGACATGCATAGTACACCCTGAGTCAAAAATCCACTCTCTACTAAGGTTCTCACAATCCTCAGTTACAGCCAATATCTCATCTTCACTGGAATCTTCAGGTTTTTCTACATTACCTGAAATTCCACTTTCTGCTGCTTTGTCCTTCTTCTTTTTCCTACAATCCCTTGCAAAATGTCCCACCTTGTCACAGTAGAAACATGTCTTAGCTTTTCCCTTTTTCTTCTTGTCATTTTCACCTTCCTTAGGTTGTTTTTCCTTCCCACTTCCCTTCTTCCACTTTCCCTTCTTGCTGTTTTTCTTATGAGCTTTCTTCTCATAATTATTATCTACAAACATCACTTCAGCCTCCTTTTTAAAAGGATTCACTTCAACTATTTCTTCCATAAGAGAATCTAATACCCTTTTAACAGTAAGGGATTCTCCACTAGCATGCTTGATTACCTTCTTGAATGCATTAAATTCAGAAGGTAAAGCTTTTAAGATTACTACAGCTTGGTGCTCTTCACTAATTTTCTCTTCTGTAGCTTCTAAATCTTGTACTAGTTTGAAGAAATAATCTAGATTGTCATCTAAGGATACTGAAGTATTCATTTTGTAGTTAGCAAGGTTGTGGAGAAGTGTCATCTTGTTAGGAAGACACTTCTTGGCATACAATTCATCTAATTTCACCCAAAGTTTCTGTGCAGTGTTGCAATTCTGCACTTTCCTTATTACTGTAGGTGCCAGATGAAGCATTAACTTGCAATGTGCAAGTCTTTGCATTTTCAACTTCTTAATAGGATCAGTTTCAAGATCATATTCATCATCAATAGCACCATAGCAATCATAAGATTCAAGAAGTGCTTGCATCTGGAGTTTCCAGATGGTAAAGTCTTCTTTACCAGAAAAAACATCCATTTCTTTACCTACCATGATTTCTGTAATGTAAAGAAACTTAAAAATGCACTCACTTACTGAACTGAATGTATTTTGATGGTTTTCTTACTGACTGGTCTTGACTGATTGTGTATGCCTTTTTACTGACTGATCTTGGGTGATTCTTGATGCTTCTTTGCTGCTAGAAGTGTCCAAGAATTGCCCCAGGAGGTCTTTATGCTCTGATACCACTGATGTTGGGATTTCTACTGATGTTTTCAAATTCTTTAAACAGAAACTTGACAAAGATTTGTTATTTGCAGATATAAACTTGCAGAAAAATTAAAGAAGACAGATGTACTTGATTCGATAGCACAAAGCTACCTACATCCAAGGTTCCCACTTTGCAGTGGTGGAGGAAATTCACTAGAATGCCAACAAGAAGGAAAAATTACAGAGATTGAGTGTTCTCCTGAACACCAGCAACAGAGTCTCAAAACTCCTCAATACCCAAGGTTAGTACTCTAGCACTCTCTACTAATTTTTCCTCTCTGATTTTTACTCACTTTTACAACTCAAATCAATGAATAATCGAAGATCAAATTTTGAGTGATGTCCTGTATGTGTTTTTTTTGTCTGAATCCTTAGTCTTGCTTTTATAGGTGAAGAGGATGGACCAATGCTCCCGTATGTGGCTTTGAATGAGTCAAATAGGTGGCATGTGCTGTCCACATGTGTCAATAAGTGACTTCTTGATGCTCTGCGTTTTGGTCTACTTGAAGTAAGTAATACGGCTGTGTTTTAAAGTTATCAGCCTTGTAAGTGAAACGGCTGCATCTTGAGTATGTGTCACGTGAGTATGGATTTTGTCTTAAGTCATTTGTGTCTGTAGCACACACCATCTAGAGCTTTCCTTTACTTCTCTTCTTCGACATTCTCACAGACCATCTCACACTTTAGATATTCTTGTCTTTGATTCTTCCTTGTGTTCATGTTGATTCTGGGCGTGGATGAATGGAGACAGGCGTGATTATTATCACATCCATAATCTCTCAAGTTGTGAGACAAAGATCAGAATGAACCTAGCATATGATTTCTTTGCCTTTAGGACCAAATCTGCTGGGGCCAAATGTGGACCAGGCTACTTCAACAAGCAGAGGAAACTGCAGCAATCCAAACAAAGTTATGGGGATACAAGCTAGCAAGACTATTGGAGCTACCACCCATTTCACTCGATGCACAAGAACCAGGTAAAGTGATGAGCCAAAAGCTGCCAACATGAACATTATAGCGAAGAAAAGAGAAACGAGGCCAATGCACAACCTCATTGGCAAGGCCCTGAGGAAATCTTTTTCTGCATAACGATTTGTCAGTATCCCCAGAAACATTAGCACAGACGTAGCAGAAGCAAACAGGGCTAATGAATCTGATAATGCGTAAATCATGAAAGCCGGGTGGTTTATGAAAACTGGGATGCCACTAGAGTCCCTCCCACCTGGAGGTGATGAAGCACCAGAGAAAACAGCTCCAACTACTAGGGTGGCTACAACAGTGCATGACGTGGCTGTGTCTTTCATCCATTGCCCACCCTTTTCGACTAAGTTCTTGTGATTCTCTGAAAACACCTCCTTTGGAGTTTTTCCCTTGTAGTTTTCATCTTTTCCTTCATCGCTGGGTGATGGTTTTGATTGATTTTCAGGAGGCACGTCCCCTGAAACCTTTTTGGATTTTATATCTTGTTTCCCTTTCTTTTTTTTAACGTTTAATTCTTGTTTGAATGATGGTTTCACAAGCTTTTCTACTTCCTGCGCGCAAACATTCAAAAACAATCAGAATTCCATGGTAGTTAATATCTTGATCATGCTGATTGGTTTTGATTGCTGATAGACAAGGGATGGCTAATAAACAATGGTAGAATGCATTCAAACCTTCAATTCAAAATGATATGGTTGATCTGTATAGATAATCACCTCGAACCACTGTAATTACCGTTGCATCTGCAATGCCGGACCAGAAATCTGATCGGTTGGCCCTAACAATTCTGCCAAGTGTAAGATGTTGTTTCCATATGCATCTTTTTGTTCTGCGATATAATGCTTCTGCAAACTCATATGGTATAAGAGATTGAATACATTTTCATTGCGGTTTAGAACTGCTTGATGAAATACATTGCGCTTCTCTTCACCGCTTCTAAACCAAACCGTGAAAGGGTAAGCTCTGATAATGTCCTCAACCAGCTCATGAATTCCGATTGTGGCAGCCATGTGCATTGCAGCTCCAAGCATATCTTCTGCTTCTAACTCGCTTGAATTCGTCACAGCTTTGTCACACAGGATTTTTGCAATTTCGTGAGTTTGCATATGCATCAGCTTCATGTCATATACGTGCTGGAAATATCCAAACATCCTAGACTTTGATAGGTTCGCATTCTGTTGCCCTTCAAGAAGTTTTGGTTCTGGAGTTTGAGTGACACTATTTTCATCCAAACAAATACCTGAAAACACCAGGAGAAATAAAGAAATGAAGATGATAACATGATATATACGTTTGATATATGCCGGTAGACACATCTGTAGCCAAATTGTTGAAGGACGTGAAGGATTGGAACACCTACAATGATACAGCAGACGTTGGAAGCATCCCAGATTACTTCCACTTGGAAAAGCATGAGGCTTTCAAGCTAAAATCCCCAAAGCAGTGTCGTTGTTACTGTCCTTTTCAATTGCTAATTCAGGGAAGCGATTTAGGAGATAAAGAGCTATATCTGTTCATGGCAATACAATGAACAAAGAGTCCATGTTTTAGTAGAGAGACAATTATGTCATCATGAGAGAAAACGAAGCTTTTTTTCCAGATCCTAAGACTGAGACTTCGTATATAAAGAACTGGATCACTAACCATAGAAGTCTGCTATGAGTAAAAGATTGAGGAGCTTAGCACCACGTTGGCCAGTGAATGGACTTGGATCCTCATGGGAAGTCACTGATATAAGATACCAAATAGTATCTTTGTGGGCAAACTTTGCAGCAGTATGAAGTGGTGTGTCACGGAAATAGTTCGTAATTTGTGGCAATCTTAAGTTCTTCTGGACCAAAACCCTTGCAGCTTCTAAGTTTCCTACGGCAGCTGCACAATGAAGGGGTGTGTTCCCAAATTTGTCTTTCACGTGAAGAGATTCACCAGACATCAACCCCACAAGTTTTTGAACAAAGTCCAATGATAGACCACTACCAACGGCGACATGGAGAGCAGTTATGGACTTTTCAGTGACATGGGCAGTCAATGCTCTGCGATCTTCCTCAAAAAAGCTACAAGCAGTTCTCCAATCACCTTTAATAGCAGCTTTGTACAGTGGCAAGTAATAAAGATGTCTCTTAGTCTCCAGCAACTCTTTCTCCGTCTTTGTCGACTCCTTACCTAACATCAGCACGAACAAGAAACAGGCAAAAAGATCAAAACTTTCCAGAAATAGATTTTCGATTACTCGGAACCAACCATCAGGATCCTATTTTCCAAGGTAAAAGAGGCTAAATGAGAAGTAAACTAGCTAGAGTAGCTCACCAGGATTTTTAGAGACTTCCTTGCCTCCTCTACGGTTATCGGTTGAAGTGTCATCATCATTGAAGAGTTCTTCCTCCAAGCTTCCTTCAGCCACACCAGAATAGCCATTCATCTTCATTTTTGTTAATTTGACGGGACTAAAATGGCTCTAAGCGATGCAGTTTCAGAATCCTGGTGGTGCTACTTATAAGCCAATGTAATGCAGACGAACGTGGGTTCCATGTCGCAGAAGGTCAAGAATGACATTAAATCAAGAAGATGACGTCTTGTCATATCAGATTGTTGATGTCAAGAATGACATTAAATCAAGAAGATGACGTCTTGTCATAGCAGATCGATGACGTTTAGATACAGATAATAAAACAAATAAATGATAATTCAAATTCCAAACCCACTTCTTTCAACTTAATTGTCAGAATTTTAAAATAATTTAAAATTAAATAATATTGTATATACGATATTTTGTTTAATTGTAACGCCCCACATTAAGGGTTAGAATATTAAAAGAATTTAGTACGAATTATGTTTGTTCTTTGCTTATTCACTATTTGCTTAAATTATGCATAAGTATTTTGGCATGCATTCATGACATTTTTCGAATCAATTAGTTTAATGAAACTTCGGATTGATTTGGACAGTATTATTATAATTTTCATAATTTTTGTATACTTCAAATATTTTTAGAAATTAATGGAGGATTAGTTTTGAGTTGACAATTTATTTTGAGAGTCATTATTTTCTGACGAAATTTTGGTAAATTTTCGGAAGTTTTTTGGAACTTTTGGGTATTTATTACACATAAGAATTCATAACAATGTTTTTGGTTATTTATTACTATTTGGACCTATTAGCTGTATCACATCCAAACCTACACGCAACGATTTAAATCGAACATTATCGTTTATTCCTCACCGAATGCCTCCTTTACCCATCCATCAGTAGAGATAGCGAAGTCATTCACTCACCAACACCTGCTATTGGAGTTTTCTTTGGAAAGCTGGTAAGTAGAATTTGACGGTTCGTTTATCATATGCGAGTTACATCTTTGTTTTTGTTTTCGTTTAGATTTATCATGTTTGAAGATTAGGATAATTCTGATATGTTAGAATTGCTAAATAGGTTAGTTATGGCGAAGAAGGAAGGTGAAAAAAAAAAAAGAAGAAGTTTGAGTCGAAGTCGAAGGTTGAAGATGATGAGCGATGGCAGATCGTAGTTGTGAGCGAGAGTCATACGTATTTTACGTGAGCGAAGAATCGTGCATATTTGTGAGCGATGAGTCATGCGTATTTTTTCACCCAAAATAATTTATTAAAATGTATAATGGCTAGGTATAACGGCTAGGTAATAACGGCTAGTTAACGGTACAAAAACGCTAGTTTACAAAATGCTCTATAAATAGATACCACTCCTCCATCATTTACTTCATCCCTTACCTCACAAGTGATTCTTGCGAAAACCAAATTTCAAATGTTGTCCGCTATTTCATTTTTTTGTACTTCTTATTATTATGTATCTTTGTTTCATTCTTAGTGTAGAGCTAAATGATTATTTCGCACTCTTTTTCTCTTTTAGCATGTCCTATGATCTTTATGTTACTTATTGGCATAGCATTTGAGAATTAATGTAATTTGTACATTTTCACTTTAATTGGTAAAGACTTGCTTTCATTTGAATACCGTAGTATCGCTAATTTTCTAAAACTTCATGGATCATTTGGTACTATGAGTTGTTGATTAATCCGGAAATTTGTCATGAACATGCATCATACTCGTTATCATACGATAATTAAAACAACAATAATAATTTGTGTCCGTGTTCCTATGATAGAGGAAAGACCTTTGCCGGATATTATCGACAATAAACACTAAGGCGATTTAGGTAAGTAACACAGTCGATAATTTGATGACGTAATATAAGTAGAAAATTTGATGTAAGTACTTTAGGTACACCTAGATGATGTCTATGATTGATTTATTGGAAGTGCTATTTGTGCGCACATGAAATGACCGAAATGACCTTATTCGCTTGTTAAGTCTAAGTTGTGGGTAAATAGGCATGCCTAGAAGGGTGCAGAGCTACTCACGGTATTTGACACTTTGGTGTCTCCTGATATCGAGACATATGTCTCTCCTGCTGATACTAATTATGGTATCTCCTGTATAAGTCATGTTACCCACTTCTGTTCATGAATTTATAGTTTGATTTGTTCTGTATTCTGATATATGTTTGATTATTCTGATTCTGAAGGATCTCCTGTGTTTTGCCGTTCCGTTTAGTATAAAAAAATCTATTCTGAAATGCATTCTTTCTGTTTCCTGAAATCGGTTAATATAGATTAGTTATTACTCACTAGGCTATATGCTTAGCACGGTGGATTTGCCCCGTGTAGGTTCGGAGCTAAGAGATTAAGGACTGGGACAAGTCAACCGCAGTGGTCATAAGAGTCTGAGTTTTGTGTCGCGCGAAAATGTATTTTGTTTGGTTTGTTTGGGCCTGTAAATATTCTTTGGATTTGTTTCTGAAATTATGAAATGTATTATATGTGTGTTACGTTTAGTTTTAAAAAATGCATGTGTGAAACGTTTTGATTTGTTTGTCCTGTCTTGGGTGGCATCCATGTATCCTCTCAGGGGGTATTTGGGTGTTGCATCTTTTGGTATCAGAGCAAGTTTAGGCGGTTCTGGTTTAACCACGGCTTGTCTATTGTTTTCTGTTGAGTGTCTACGTTGTGTTTTGGCCTAATGCGGTGTCCCATGTTTTGTCTTTAGAAATTACGATGGAAGGCTCACGCGAATTTGTTGACGAAGTTGATGAGAGTAATCAGCCGGAGCAAACTCGTTCTGAAATACCTGGACCGTCAAGGGTCAATCGAGGTGAAGCTGAGGTTCCACCTCCTCCTCTAGCTCAAGGAGAAGCTTTGATTAAGCTGTCCCAGGATATGATGACCTTGTTGTATCGAATGACAACACCTAAGGCTCCGATTGATCAATTGAGGAAGTATGGGGCTGAAGAATTTTCGGGGACATCTCTGGAGGAATCTGAATGGGCCGAGTTCTGGATTGAGAAGGTAAAGAGAGTACTGGATGAGATTAGTTGTCCAGCAGAGCAGATGGTTCACTGTGCTGTTTCCCTTCTTCAGGGAGCTGGTTATGAATGATAGAAATTTGTTTTACGGAGTCATCAGTTACCGGTGCCTCTGACTTGGGAATTCTTTGCCCAATAATTTAGAACTAAGTATGTGACAGAAGCTTACAGAAAGGATCGGTGGAAGCAATTCCTGAATCTTAAGCGAGAGGAGTTTGTGCATTCTTGAGTATGATCGGAGTTTAATCGGCTCGATAGAATATGCCCTGAATCAGTCTCGATCAAGAGTTCGATGTCATCAATTCGAGGAGGATTGCATGATTCGATTAAGGAGCATCGACAGCGTTTTCTATGTTACAACAAGTTACTTACCATCGGTTAGTGCAGCTGCAATAAAAGTAGAAAGACAAGAGACGATCAGGAAAGAAAGAAGTCAGAGAAGAGGCTTTAATAGAGGAGGTCAGTCTTCGGGGAAACGAAATCGGGAAGGTAGTTCCTCTGCACCGAGAGTTGCTCAGAGATCTGTGATGAGGGAAAAGCAACAAAACTTTCCTACACCGACTGTCTCTAGTAGGGGTTCCTCTCGGGGTCGAGGTTCTAGTGCTCCAGAGTGCCCACACTGCTCTATTCACCATTGGGGTGTCTGCTGGAGAGCTACAGGTGCATGTTTTCGTTGTGGCAGTACGGAGCATATGATTGCAAACTGTCCTCTGAGACAGTCGGGGATGGCACAAGCTAGTGGAGAGGTTTCGCATGCTTCAGTTGGGAATAGAGGTCGAGGAAGAGGCCAAGGCGGATATAATCGAGCAATAGGCTAATCTGAGCTACTTTTCGTAAACCGTGAATCCATCGGTTGTGCCTTCGCTTCATTTCGGGCTTATGCTTCGAAGCTTCGTGAGGATCGGGATGCACCGATGTCATTCTTGGTATGATTTCTCTCTTTGGTTACGAATTGTATGCATTAATTGATCCTAGATCTTCACATTCATATATCTGTGCTGGAGAAATGTTTGATAAGGAGATACTTATAGATCAGTTAGAATATGAAATGCATGTAACTAGTCCTCCGCGGTAGTGTGTTGGTGAATCAGGTGGTTAGGAATTGTCCGATTATGATTCAAGGCGGTGAGTATCAGCAGATCCGATTAGATTGCCGTTTCACTAATTCGATTTGATTACGGGTATGGATTGGTTGTCTAAACATCATGCGAGAATTATTTGTAAGGCTAAGATAGTTTTCGAGGAGGCCCGACCAGTCTGAGATTGTATTTCATGGTGGTTGCACAAGTGCTTTAACTAATGTAGTATCTACTATGCAAGCTCAAAAGCTTCTAAGAAAGGGGTGTGAAGCTTATCTAGCGTTTGTACTTGATTTTCAGAAGGAAGGTGGTAAGGATAAACTGCTTGATATTCCTGTAGTGAATGAGTTTCTAGATGTTTTCCGAGGAACTACACAGGCTTCCTCAGGAGAGAGAAGTTGAGTTATCTATCGAAGTTATGCCCGATATCGCTCGATATCTAGAGCACCGTATAGAATGGCTCTCTTGAGTTGAAAGAGTTGAAGTTACTGATTATAAGAACTTACGGATAAGGGTTTATTAGACCCGGTGTATCACCGTAAGTGCGCCGGTGTTGCTCAGAAGAAGAAGGATGGTACATCGCATGTGCATTGATTATCGGCAGTTAAATAGGGTCACGATGAAGAATAGGTATCCTTCGCCAAGGATTGACGATCTATTTGATCGGTTGAGAGATGCAAGTGTAGCCAAGATAGATCTGCGATCGGGTATTATCGACTTTGGGTAAAGGATGTGGATATCTTCAAGATCGCATTTAGGACCGTTATGGACATTACAAATTCTTAGTAATGTCGTTCGGGTTAACTAATGCTCCAAAGAAGATTTATGGATTTGATGAATAGAGTATTCAGCCTTATCTGGACCAGCTTTGTTGTGATGTTTGTTGATGATATCCTCGTCTATTCAAGAATGAACATGAGCATATTGACCATCTCAATTGTATTCTGAGACCTGCGAGAAAAGCGGTTGTATGCGAAGTTGAGTAAATGTGATTTACGGCTTGGAGGTATCATTCTTAGGGCATGTTGTCTCATATGAAGGAATTAGAGTTGATCCTAGTAAGATAGGCGGTTGTTAATTGGAAGCCACCAAGGAACGTGATGAGGTGAGAAGTTTTCTAGATCCGATTGGTTATTCTTGTCGGTTTGTTAAGGGTTTTCGGTGATAGCATCCCTTTAACTAAGCTATTACGGAAAGGAGTGAAGTATGAATGGTCCGATAGATGTCGAGTAGCTTTGATCCGTTGAAATGTATGCTTCATGAAGCTCTGTATTAGTTCAACCTACTTAGGTAAGGAGTATGTTTCATATCTTGATGCATCCGGGATTGGGTTAGGTTGTGTTTTGATGCGGGGAAGGAAGGTAGTTGCTTATGCTTCTCGCAACTAAAGATTCATGAATATAATTACCCTACTCATGATCGGAGCTTGCAGCGAGAAGTGTTTGCCTTAAAAATTTGGCGACACTATCGTATGGTGAAAGGTGTAGAATTTTACGGATCATAAGAGTGCAAGTATCCGCTACTCGAAGGAACTTAATTTGAGACAACGGCGTTGGTTGGAATTATTTAAAGACTATGATTGTATTGTAGACTACCATCAGGGTAAGGCTAATGTTGTAGCAGATGCCTTAAGGCGAAAGACTATCTCGGCTTTATCACTGAAGCAGATTGGATGGAAGTTGGGATCTGATGGAGCCTTGATGGTTCAATTGATAGCAAGGCCCACGTTGAGACAGGAGATTTGTAATGCTCAAAGAGCTTATGATAAGTTACAACAACTTATCTTGGCTACTCAGGAAGGTAAACAGACTGATTTTTCTGTACAGGGTGATGGTGAATTGTATTATAAGGACCGGTTGTGTGTGCCAGCTAATGATGAACTGAAGAAGAAGATATTGTTTGAGGCTCATAATACAGTCTTTACTATGCATCCGGGTGGAAACAAGATGTATCAGGATTTGAAGCGATATTCTTGGTGGTCAGGTATGAAATGGGATGTTGTGGATTATGTAGCAAAATGTCGACATGCCAAGAGTTAAAGTCGAGCACCGTGTTCCATCTGGTTTGTTAAATCCTATTCCTATTCCTCAATGGAAATGGGATAACATTACCATGGACTTTGTCACTGGACTTCCTCTTACTCAAAGGAAACATGATGCGGTATGGGTTATTGTGGATAAGTTCACCAAATCTGCTCATTTTCTACCTGTTCGTCCTGACTATTCATTGGATAAGCTTGCAGATTTGTATGTGAATGAGATTGTAAGACTGCATGGAGTACCATTATCGATTATTTCTGATCGTGATCCTCGATTTACTTCGAGATTTTGGAAAAGTTTACAGGAAGCATTGGGTACTCAACTTAAGTTTAAGATCGCTTTTCATCCATGAGCATGATGGACAATCGAGCAGTTATACAAATTTTGGAAGATATGTTGAGGGTTGTGTGTTAGAGTTTTAGGAGTTTGGATAATTATCGACTCTGATGGAGTTTGCTTATAACAACAGTTATCAGACAAGCATCGGTATGGCACCTCATGAAGCGTTGTATGGTAGGAAGTGTAGAACTCCGGTATGTTGGACGGAGTTAAGTGAAAACAAGATGATCGGGCCAAACATTGTGAAAGATACAGAAGAAAAGATTCAGATAATTCAACAGAGATTAAAAGCTGCTAGTGATCGGCAGAAATCTTATGCTGATCTAAAAAGGAAGGATATTGAGTTTCAAGTGGGTGATAAGGTGTTTCTGAAAGTGTCACCATGGAAGCATATACGTCGGTTTGGAAAGAAGGGTAAGCTTAGTCCGCGATTCATTGGTCCTTATGAAATTCTGAAGAGGGTTGAACCTGTAGCTTATCAGTTAGTTCTTCCTAGAGAATTGGCCAGATTGCATGATGTGTCATGTTTCTATGTTGAGGAGATATCGGTCTGATGTCACACATAAGATTCTGATGCAAGAGATTCAGGTGCAATAGGATTTGTCATATGAAGAAAGGCCAATTTCTATATTAGCCAGAGAAGTGAAACAATTGTGGAACAAGACAGTACCATTGATAAAAGTCCTCTGGCAACATCATGGAATTGAGGAAGCAACCTGGGAACCAGAGGAAATCATGAAGGCCTAGTATCCGCAATTATTCGGATCAGGTATGAATTTCGAGGACGAAATTTTTTAAGGAGGGAAGAGTTGTAACGCCCCACATTAGGGGTTAGAATATTAAAAGAATTTAGTACGAATTATGTTTGTTCTTTGCTTATTCACTATTTGCTTAAATTGTGCATAAGTATTTTGGCATGCATTCATGACATTTTCCGAGTCAATTGGTTTAATGAAACTTCGGATTGATTTGGACAGTATTATTATAATTTTCGTAATTTTTGTATACTTCAAATATTTTTAGAAATTAATGGAGGATTAGTTTTGAGTTGACAATTTATTTTGAGAGTCATTATTTTCGGCGTAATTTTGGTAAATTTTCTAAGTTTTCGGAACTTTGGGTATTTATTACATAAGAATTCATAACAATGTTTTTGGTTATTTATTACTATTTGGATCTATTAACATTTTATTAGTCAGATCGCATCCAAACCTACACGCAACGATTTAAATCGAACATTATTGTTTATTCCTCACCGAATGCCTCCTTTACCTATCCATCAGTAGAGATAGCGAAGTCATTCACTCACCAACACCTGCTATTGGAGTTTTCTTTGAAAAGCTGGTAAGTAGAATTTGACGGTTCGTTTATCATACGCGAGTTACATCTTTGTTTTTGTTTTTGTTTAGATTTATCATGTTTGAAGATTAGGATAATTACGATAGGTTAGAATTGCTAAATAGGTTAGTTGTGGCCCAAGAAGGAAGGTGAAAAGAAAAGAAAGAAGAAGTTTGAGTCGAAGTCGAAGGTCAAGATGATGAGCGATGTCGATGAGCAGTGTCTTGCTACTGAAGAACGCTTCTGATCAGTGAGCGAGGCAAATGCGACGTAGTTGTGAGCGATGAGTCATAATATTTTCCGTGAGCGATAATCATACGATTTGTGAGCGAGAATAAATGCGATTTTGACAATAATCATACGTATTTTTCACCCAAAATAATTTATTAAAATGTATAACGCCTAGTTAAGCTGCACAAAACGGCTAGTTTACAAAAATGCTCTATAAATAGATATCACTCCTCCATCATTTACTTCATCCCTTACCTCACAAGTGATTCTTGACGAAAACCAAATTTCAAATGTTACTTAGCTCGCACTCTTTTTCTCTTTTTAGCATGTCCTATGATCTTTATGTTACTTATTGACATAGCATTTGAGAATTAATGTAATTTGTACATTTTCAGCTTTAATTGGTAAAGACTTACTTTCATTTGAATACTCGCAGATCGCTTAATTTCCACGAAACTTCATGGATCATTTGATACTATGAGTTGTTGATTAATCCCAAAATTTGTCATGAACATGCATCATACTCGATTATCATCAGTAATTAAGACAACAATAATAATTTGTGTCCGTGTTCCTATGATAGAGGAAAGACCACTGCCAGATATTATCGGAATAATAAATACTAAGGGCGATTTAGGTAAGTAATACTGAATTGATAATTTGAGTACGTAATATAGGTAGAAAATTTCAGTGTAAGTACTTTAGGTACACCTAGATGATGTCTAGAATTGATTTTTTGGAAGTGCTATTTGCCTGCACATGAAATGACTGAAATGACCTTGTTCTATTTTACAACTGTTAAGTCTTAGTTGTGGGTAAATAGGCATGCCTAGAAGGCTCTGTAGCTGCTCCTGGTATTTGACACTTTGGTGTCTCCTGATATCGAGACATATGTCTCTCCTGCTGATACTAATTATGGTATCTCTGTATAAGTCCGTTATCCACTTACATTCATGGATTTATAGTTTGATTTGTTTTGTATTACGATATCTGTTTGATTATTACGATTCGAAGGATCTCACGTGTTACTGATTACATTTAGTATAAAAAATCTATTCTCAAATGCATTCTTTACATTTCTGAAATCGATTAATATAGATTAGTTATTACTCACTAAGCTATATGCTTTAGATGGATTTGCCGTGTAGGTTGAGCTAAGAGATTAAGGATGGGACAAGTCAACCGCAGATGGCCAAAAGAGTCTCGAGTTTTGTGTTGCGAAAATGTATTTTGTTTGATGCATTTGGGCTGTAAATATTATTTGGATTTGTTTACAAATTATGAGATGTATTATATATGTGTTACGTTTATTTTTAAAAATGCATGTGTGAAACGTTTTGATTTGTTTATCTTGTCTTGGGTAGCATCCATGTATCCTCTCGGGGTATTTGGGTGTTACATTAATTTTAATACTTAAGTGTTTAAATTTTAATTGACTAGTAATTATTTTTAAAATTTTAAAATTTCAATTTAATGACGTAATATATTTACTAAATATTACGTAATTATTTATATATAATTCATGAGTTTTAAGTTGAATTGTTTAAATTTTATTTTAATTAAAGAAATTGTTTATGATAAATTTAAATGAAACAAAGGACAAAGTTTTGATTTCATTTAATTTTATATTGATTTAAAATATTTTAAAATTTTAATTGAGTTTGATTTAATGGTTTTTTATCTGCAGGTAAACATTGTCAATTCGAAATTGGACCAAATTTCATATTAATATAACTTAAATTTTAATATTTTAAAGTTTTTAAAATTTTAAAGTGAAATTTTAAATACTTTAAAATATTAAAATTTAAGTTATATTAATATAAAATGACGGCTAATATCGAGATAAAAAAAAACCATTAAACCAAACCCAATTGAGCTTGTCCTCAGTCCAAGAAGACATCAACGGATAAAATATTAAAATGTCACCATCTTTCTTTTTTAATATTTTATTTCTAACATCTTATCGATCTGATCACGCACTTTGCCGAGCAGAATCATCACAGGACAAGTGAGAATTGACAAGCTACTGTCACTGTAATTGACTGATACATATGATCGATTGGGGATGAAGTCATGGTGGAACAGCTTTTTCTGTCTCCGAAAGGGATTGGGGATGAAGTGACGCTGGAACGGCTTTTTCTGTCTCCAAAAGGTCTTCCGGGAAATCTAGCCAAAAAATAGTAGACAAAGGAAATTAGGAAGCCAAAAGCAAATTCACTGATCCTGCCATCTGTAATACGAACATAGCCTACCTGATGGCTGTCGAATCCACCAAAAATAAATCCCAAACACTAAACGAAAATAAATTCACAAGATGGTAAATGGAATTCGATCCACGAGAATGGAACAATTGATTTTATTTAAACGCCAAAGAAACGAATGAAAATAATTAAAAGGGGTTTTGAAGTTTTAGACTAAAACTACTAATTGAAATAACAACCGATAAAAGATTAACGCAAATTAATAAAACAATAACCAACAAAGAATGCAAATAAAATTGATAAACTCAATAAACGACAACTTAGCCAGAAATTCCTAATTATGCTTAGACCGCGATCATCAACTCAAATATTTTCTTTGGTTTAATAATAGGTTAGCTATAGTTACCAACTACCTACGGCTCCCTCGTTTCTTCTTAATTTTAGAATAGTCGCAGAAACTCCTTTGACTATTCACTAATTAACTAATAACCTCTTGAGACTCTCTCCCAGATTCAATTAATTATGACAAAGATTAAATTCTAAAGAAACACTAACCCTAATCGAACCACGACCGACTCATGCTTCATCTAATTAGATCGCAAGTTTCTCCACACAAAATCGCATAAGATTATGCCCTAGTGCCAATTGCCACAAATCCGATCACCCAGTTAGACTCCACCAAGTAAATCATTGGTTATATGCAAATTAACTAACTCTACAATTGGGCCCTAATCGTAATTAATTAATAAACAATGACGAAAAAGCGGAAGCAAGATGCGAATATCATAAACCAAATAATCGAACAATAGTCTCACGTCAAAGCATAATAATTGGAATTCCCCGACTAAAACAAATTAGCTACTCATACGGAGATTAAATAAGACAAGGTTCTTAATTAACATAATCTAAATAACAAGGAAAAGAATAAAAACAAAGAAAATCTCCCTATCGTCACTGTGGTGCGTGCGTCAAAGCCAGCCAATTTTTCTCCCTATTGCTTGCGTCCCTTGGTTTTCTGTGGCGTGTGTGTCCTGCGTCCTGGTCCCTAGAAATTTTCTCCAGCTGCGTGCGTCACTTGCGTTATTTCCTTCCTCGTTTTTCTGTTCGGTACCACCGACTGTGTCACCCCAGTCTCCCTCAACCTGATTCCTCCTTAGGTTTTTGTCTCATTTTTTAATTCCGTGGGCCCTTCCTTTTTCAGCCCATTAATTGCTCCATCCTTGGCTGCCGTGCGTGTCTCACCAATTTCAGTCCAAAGAGTTACTCTCCTTGGCTTTGTCCTCTTCAATTAATTCCGTGGGCCCCTCAAACTTGATGGCCTCCTTCTCTTCACGTGTCTTGCTGCCTTCGGTGTTGCTTCTAATCTCTTTAGCGTTGATTAATTGACAAACGCCCCATTGTTGCGTTAAAAACATTGGCTCTTGTCTTGTCCTCTCTTTTGCGTGTTTTGTGTGTTCATTGGTCCACTTGTGCGTCTCTTACGTGAGTGCTAGCTCCTTCATTTAATTGCCACCGATTTACTCTTAATTCCCAACATCATGTAAAAGTTATAATTTCCTACAAAGAAACATAAAATCAAGTTAAGTCCCGATAATTGAATCAATCAAGAGGAGTAAAGGGATAATTAAAACACAAATATTGGACAAATATGCACTTATCAAATCTCCCCACACTTAGGCGATGCTTGCCCTCAAGCATAAAAGAGAACCAAGACATAATGAAAACCACACCACTCGGTGAAACATGCACAAAGGTAATGTAAACTAGGAATGAGGCTAATCTTGTCCCGATGTCAGCGAAATGTCAAACAAATGCAACAAATTTCCTACATGAGAAGACCTGACTGAACTCAAATTAAAGCGCATGCATGAATTACCAAATTTTAATTAAAACCAATCGTGTCTAGGAATCACACATCACTTATCGTGGTTAATGTATACGAGGAACTCGAATCTAAGTGGTAGTTATGGGAAGATCAGGTTAATCTTAATTAATTGATTAGGTGCTTTTACCTGTAAATTACTTGGAATTGTCATTGGCCTTTTTACGCGAATGCAAACATTTGTGATGAATGTCACCCGGTTACTCAGTCAATCACAACGCCAAGTGGCTTTAGCCTTACTCGTAATTACTCAGATTTGTTTTTTTTTTTTCCGAGTAATCAGAGGAGTAGTTAATTGCCTCACACGTCAGTTGTCCGAGACCTTTTGACGCGAACGCAAACATTTGTGATGAATGTCGTTCGGTTACTCAATCTCGACCATCCTTTTTTTTTTCCGAGTAATCAGAGGAGTAGTTAATTGCCTCACACGTCAGTTGTTCGAGACCTTTTGACGCGAACGCAAACATTTGTGATGAATGTCGTCCGGTTACTCAATCTCGACCATCCTTTAGACGGATTTTTGACTTCGCTCACAATCACCTTTGGCGATTGGCGGAACGAATCTAACACCCTTTTTATGTTTATTCCACATTCCCTTTCTCCACCATAATTTCCCACATCAATTCAAAGTTCAACATATATACCAACTCAACTTCTAAGCCTAACATGACTCTGACAAGAAAGGCACGATTAATCACACAAAATATTTTAAAATTCTAACCACTTAACTCGGGCTCGCAACTTCACACATAGGACAAATCATTAACATTTAATTGACATTACAACCAGGACTCAATCATACTCGAGTCCTTTAAAACAATCCACCATTACCTAAGGCACAACAATTCATCAAGCAAAATGGAGCAGAAAGTATATCACAGATGCCGCAACCAAAAGTCAAAATATACCGAGAGTGACAGAGGGCACAAAAACAGAAGCAGCACAAAAACAAAAAACAGCAAAAGCAACACGCATCTCAAAAGCATAAATCACCCTCCCCACACTAAAAGCATGTGTTGTCCTCAACGTAATAGTGGATGCGAAAAGAAAACAAAATAAAAGAGACTGAGGACTTCCCTGAACTCGGGGGAGGGCGATGAGGCGCCGCTCATTGGCGCGCAGCCATGGCGGAGAGAAGTGCCCAAATGCCGCGGATGTCGGAGTGAAGGGCGGAAATTGCCGATTCCATACGATCGAGGCGATCGAGGATGGGCTGAGGTGGGTTGGTGGTCGGACGAGCCGCGGGGCGATCGTCGGAATGGAAGACGCGGTTGGGGGCTAGTGTACCTGCAGGGGTAAAAGAAAGAACACCATCTACACGCACCAAAAATTTCATCAGATCAAGGCAAGCAAAATCAATTGGGGCCAAAGGCCGTGCAGTGTGTAGACCTGTGGAATCATCATCAATAATGTGCTCATGTCGTGCAATTTGTGTAATAACCTGCCCCATGATCATAGGGCGTGTATCCCTAGTGGCATACTGAAAAGTAACCGCAACCCAATAGCCTAGGTTAACCCGTGTCTGTGTCTCCATAGCCCAAAGAAAGAAGAGCTCGTTTTGTGTGACAACCGCAGCGGTCTTAGTACGACCGGAGAAGGAGTAAGCGAGGAATCGGTGTAAGTAGCGCATGGCCGGGTCGGCAAGATCGCGATCATAGCTAGCGCTAACCACATACTTAGCCTGCGGGTCCTGAGTCAATGTCTGCCAGGCAGACTGAGCAACAAATAAATCGGGGTCATAGCTACAAAGGCTGTCCAAATATTCCGGGTCATCCCGGCTGTCGATTACGCCTAGGACCATATTGAGGTCAGTAATAGAATAATCAAACCAACGCCCAAGCAATCGAAAACGGATAACAGGGGTTTGAATATGAAGATCAGCTGACTTTTTGAACTGAAAAGTGCAAAAGAATTCATAGACCAATTCGTAATAAACAGGGCAATCCAAGAAAGCAAAAGAGCGCCAACCAATATTATCAAGTAAAGCAACAACACGCTCATAAATATGTAAACTATGAAGAGTAGGAGCATGGAGCGTTTTACCTTGAATTACCTGCCGATTCGGGATGGCGTTCCATCGGGCCCTTTGTTGATCATCCTCAATGTCAAAATGGCCCATGACCTGCAAAACTTCGAGAGGAGGCACACGGTTACCAGCGGTGCGTCGATGGTGCTGGACCGGAGGTGGGCTGTCTGCCTGGGGAAGGTCGTCAGAGTGTGCCCCGGAAGATGCAGATCTGGCTGGGGCGGTGGTCACTGGATCGAGATCGAGCCGAGGCGGCGACGGTGGCGGAAGTGGCGGTGTAAGCGGCGCTTCGCTGTTTCATAACGCGACCTAACGGTGGGTCGCGCTGGCGATGGCGCCGAGCTCGGATGCCGGTGGAGGGGGCGCCAATCTCGTCGATTGACGGGTCGAAGGGCGTCTGGTGGCTATGGCGACGGGTCGTGACCATGGTGGTGTGCGGCGGTGAACGGAGGTGGCTGTAGAAGGAGGTGGAGGAAAGAAAGTGATGGGTTGATGGGTAGGGTCAAATGGGTCAAGTGGTTTGGGGCTTGTCAAGTGGGTAGGGTTGTAAAGTGGGTAGGGTTGGGCTTGTGAGGATGGGCTGTAAAATGGGTAGGGTTGAGAGCCAAGCTATGATCATACAAGGGACTCCCGCCTTCTGTAATCCAAGAATTCCGAATTGATCCAATGCCGAATCTCCTAAAAGACATAAGGAAGGAAAGGAAATATCAAAACAAAGAAAAGAAAAGGAAAGGACAGGATAAAAAGCACACAAGATAAAGCAAAAGAAAAGAAAGAAAATAAAAATAAAATAAAAATAAAAATAAAAATAAGGGCTGCCTCCCATTAGCGCCCTGGTTTAACGTCCTAGGCTTGACGGTCCTTGTCTCGAACTTAATTCTCTAGATGGGGATCCTCCAGATTAATCCCCTCAATCGTGTGCGGTTCAAACCCCTCATAAAATGGTTTCAATCTATGCCCATTCACTTTAAAACTCATCGGTGCTAAGTTCCTCAATTTCCACAACCCATGTGGATAAACATTGTGTACCACGTACGGGCCTACCCACCTTGACCGCAATTTGCCCGGAAAAAGCCTCAACTTGGCTTGGTACAACAACACCTTTTGACCAATCTTGAAAGACTTCCTACATAACATTTCATCGTGAAAAGCCTTCGTCTTTAGCTTGTAGATTCTCGAGTTCTCATATGCATCATTCGGTTCCTCTAGCTCTTATGGAATCAAGTTTCCTATGCACCCCGGCTTCATCCATTCCTAAGTGACATTTCCTGATAGCCCAATAAGCCCGATGCTCCAGCTCCACCGGAAGATGACATGCTTTTCCAAAGACTAATCTGAAAGGTGACATACCGATTGAGTTTTATAGGCGTCTATAGGCCCACAAAGGCATCATCCATCTCAAACTCCAGTCCTTACGGTTTGGGTTAACCGTCTTCTCCAAAATTAACTTGATCTCTCTATTTGAGATTTCGGCTTGTCCGTTGGTTTGTGGATGATAGGCCGTAGAAGTGCGATGAGTGACGTGGTACTTTTTGAAGAGCGCCTCAACCGTCCGGTTGCAAAATGCGATCCCTTTATCACGATGATGGCTCGAGGGTGCCAAACCGACAAAAATATTAGACCTAACAAAATCCACAACAACTTTAGAGTCATTAGTTGGGTGGCCTTCGCCCACCCACTTCGACACATAATCAACAAAGAAGAATAATGTATAAGTTACCATAGGAAGATGGAAAAGGACCCATGAAGTCCATACCCACACATCAAAGATCTCACAAACAAGAATAGGATTAAGGGCATCGATTCCTAGGACCTATGTTTCTGTCTTTTGACAACTTATACAACTTTACAACATAAATATCGTCGCGAAAAAGTGTAGGCGGAAAAACCACTTTCTAACACTTTACTAGCGATTCGTTTTGGGCCAAAATGTCCACCACAAGCATATGCATGACAAAAGTTTAGTATAGAATTAATTTCATTTTCAGCCACGCATCTCCTAATAATTTGGTCACTATTTTCCAAAGGTAGGGTCATCCCAAATATAGTATTTAGAATCACTCCTTATTTTATCCCTAGCAGACTTAGGCAAATAATCGTGCAAATCACCAAGAGCTAAAAGTTCACAATATCGGTATACCGTGGTAGCAGGGTCCTGTGTTCGACCACGGATAGGCTTCCTCATGCGGCAAAGAGTTGTTCATCCGAAATTCATCTTTGATTGGGAGGAATCTAGATCGGCGTGGGAATTAATTTGAGATGATCGTGACCGTGTTCTCGCACCCTTCTTGTCCTTTATTTCCAGGTCGAACTCTTGGAGAAGTAGAATCCACCGAATCAGTCTTGGCTTCGCGTCCTTTTTCGAAAGGAGATACCTCAAAGTTGCATGATCAGAATAGACAATGACTTTAGTACCGAGTAAATAAGGACGAAATTTATCCAAAGCATAGACAATTGACAAAAGCTCCTTTTCAGTGGTAGTGTAGTTGCTCTGAGCACTGTCTAGCATTTTCGAAGCGTAATAGATCACGTGAGAGCGCTTGTTGATCCTTTGTCCTAGCACGGCACCCACTGCATAGTCAGAAGCATCACACATAATCTCGAATGGATAGTCCCAATCCGATTGGTTAAATGATGGCGCCGAGATTAGCTTCTCCTTAAGTAGGTCAAAAGCGGACTTGCATTCATCGCTTAGCTCGAACTTTACATCTTTACGGAGGAGTCGACACAAAGGTGCGTGATCTTGGAAAAATCCTGGATAAACCTCCTGAGAAACCGCATGGCCAAGGAAAGAACGCACTTCCCGCACACTCATGGGTAAGGTAAAGATTTAACGACATCTACCTTAGACTTATCAACTTCAATACTTGCAGAGACTATGTGACCTAGAATGAGACCCTTATCGACCATGAAGTGACATTTTCGAATTCAAAACCAAATTTGTTTCCATGCAACGCTTCAAAATTTTAGCAAGATTCGAGAGGCATTCATCAAAAGAGTTTCCATAAACCGTGAAATCGTCCATAAATACCTCTATTATATGCTCAACATAGTGGAAAATATGCTTACCATACACCTTTGAAAGGTGGCCGGTGCGTTGCAAAGACCAAACGGCATTCGTCGGAAGGCAAAAGTTCCAAAGGCACACGTAAAAGTCGTCTTCCCTTGATCCTCGGGTGCCACCGGGATCTGATAAAAACCTGAATATCCATCAAGACAACAGTAGTGAGTTTTCCCAGCTAAACATTCAAGCATTTGGTCAATAAAGGGGAGGGGAAAATGATCTTTTCTAGTAAGGGCATTGAGACCTCTGTAGTCCATACACACCCTCCACCCATTTTGAACCCGAGTGGGGACTAACTCACCGTCCTGATTTTCAACAACTGTAAGACTGTTTTCTTCGGTACAACCTGAACTGGACTCACCCATTCACTATCAGATATTGGGTAGATCATACCTGCGTCAAGGAGCTTAATGATCTCCTTTTTCACTACCTCCATCATTGGCGGGTTTAGTCTGCGCTGTGCTTGTCGGTGGGGTTTAGAACCTTCCTCCAAAATGATTTTATGCATGCATGTGGAGGACTCGGACCTTTAATATCAAGAATGGTCCATCCAATCGCCTCCCTGTACTCTCAAGCACTCTAATCAATTTCTCCTCTTCCGCACAGTCGAGCATCTTTGGATATGATCACGGTAGAGTCTCACCGTCACCTAAATATGCATATTTCAGGTGCTCGGAAGCGTTTTGAGCTCGACTTTGGGGCTGCAAAATTGAAGGTAATAGTTTAGATTCGATCGTGATAGCTCAATAGGCACCAATTTTGTACTTGTAGTCTTAAGAGCTTCGGATCGTAAACCACATCAAGTATATCATCGAGAAAATTCAAACCGATCAAGAAACCTCCTAACTCTATCAATGTACATGCTATGACACAAAGCATAATTCAACTCATCATCGTAATGTAAAGCAAAACCTCGTGAGTCAAATCTTCAATGATATCAACATTATAAACACAAGACACATCTTCAGCATGTTTCATGGCATCATAAACATTGAATTTCACCACTTCGCCATCAAACTCTAAAGTCAATGAACCACTATGCACATCTATCTTTGCCCTGGCTATGCTAAGGAAAGGCCTACCCAATAAGATATCAGAAGATTTAGATGAACTATCATTTTCCATGTCCAGAACAAAGAAATCCGCAGGAAAAATTAATCCATTAACTTGAACTAGCACATCCTCTAAAACACCTTGGGATATACAATCGATCGATCCGCCAATTGAATTATGACTCAAAGATGCTCGTTAATGGACCAAAACCCAGAGATGTATAAACAGATAAAGGCATCACATTAATAGAAGCTCCTAGGTCACACATAGCCTTACTGATACCAATGTTCCCAATTTTGCAAGGAATGGAAAATATACCTTGGTCGCGACACTTAGGGGTAGTTTCTCTCGTAAAGCAAATGAAACATTCTCCCCACACTCACTCTTTCATTACCGTTAACTTACGCTTGTTTGTGCATAATTCCTTAAGGAATTTGGCGAGCGTGGAACCCCTTAATGGCCTCGAGGAGTGGGATGTTTACTTCAACTTTTGAACAACTCCATGATGCTCTTATCATCCTTTTCTTTCTTGTTACGAGCAGGTCTCTGCGGGAATGGTGGTGGAACCACTAAAGGTTTGGGTTTCGAGAATTTCGGTTGGACCGAATCTCAGATGTGGTCACGTAGGCTCCCTTTCGACCTCGCTACGCTCTACACGGAACCACAGGTGTGGTCACGGTAGGTTCTTGTCGATCGGGATTGCACTTCCTTACCACTTCTTAAGACAATTGCGCTCACGTTATGCCTCGGGTCAAGTGTCCGAGATGGCGCTTGCCTCGAGTCTCCAATTTGCTAAGCGAGGATGCTATTTGGCTCATCCGAGTCTCTAAAGTCTTCATACTCTCTTCCACCTTATGAAATCTGGTCATAGTATCTGTTGAAATTTCTCAATATTCTTGGCTAGCATACGGACAATTTCTTCAAGAGACTTACCGAGCTCAAGGTCGCATTGTGGTGGTGGTCCGTGATGAAAATTCGATGGTTCGGTTGATTGTTAGCATAACTGAAATTTGGGTGGCTTCTCCAACGGGATTGTAGGTGTTTGAATAAGGATCGAACTTCCTCTGTTGGAACCCAATAGCATTCACGTTCTCGGTGTTTCATCGTGGAGTGTTGGGCATGCATCGATGGGATGAGCTAAGCTAGGCAGATGCCACACCGCAAGTGGAGGAGTACCTACATTCAACTTCCGGACCAAAGTTGTTAGCAAAGATTTTACCTCATCAAGAGAAGTAACATTTACCTCATTCACCCTTGGTATATCCGGTCGAGCACCAAATTCTGGGAGTTTGCTGCCATGGTTGATATCAACTCCGGGCCAATTTGGGTTTTCTTGACAATAGCCCCACCACTTGCGGCGTCCATCATTCTGCGCTCCATTGGAATTAGACCCTCGTAGAAGTACTGGATGATCAATTGTTCGGATATGCCATGCTGCGGGCAGCTTGCCAAAATTCTCTTGTACCTCTCCCATTAGACTGTAGAGGTTCTCGAATCCATACGCTTAATGCCATGATTTCTACCTTTGATGTTGGCGGCTCGGGATCTTTGGGAAATATTTCTCTAGAAATTGTCGGGACATCCCTTCCCAAGTGTTGATTGTCCCCGGAGGTAAGTAATAGAGCCAATCCTTAGCTGCATCCTGTAGAGAGAATGGAAAAGCTCTCAGTTTGATTTGGTCCTCCGTGACATTGCGGGGCTTCATGGAAGTGCAGACGAGGTGAAATTCCTTCAGATGCTTGTTCGGATCCTCGTTCTCCAATCCACGGAAGGTGGGCAGCAAGTGGATGAGTCCGGATTTCAATTCGAACCCTTCTTGAAGTTCTGGAAATTCTATGCACAGCGGATGCTGCGCTTCAGTGGGTCTACCCAAGTCCTGGAGTGTTCTGTTGAGAGCTATATCCTGCGCGTGGTCACGGTTAAGCTTTCTGTCGGGCTTCTGTTCAACTTCAATCTCCTCTTCGTACTCCGTTTCGGTATCCGACTCAATCGGGATCTATAATCTACTGGCTTCTCCTTGCTTCTTCCTTAGTTTGCTCAACTTCCTTAGCCTCTTAGCAGTCTTTTCGATCTCGGGGTCGTACAAGATGGAATCTCCGCATTGAATGTTCTAGGCATAAAACAAAACAAAATCAATTAGTTACAGGTTTCAAGAACGGCGCCTAAAATTTGATGGTATTAATCCACCAAAAATAAATCCCAAACACTAAACGAAAATAAATTGCGCACAGTGGTAAATGGGGTCGATCCACAGAGAATGGAACAATTGATTTTATTCAAATGCCAAAGAACGAATGAAAATAATTAAAAGGGGGTTTTGAAGTTTTAGACTAAAACTACTAATTGAAATAACAAGCGATAAAAGATTAGCAAATTAATAAAACAATAACCAACAAAGAATGCAAATAAAATTGATAAACTCAATAAGCGACAACTTAGCGGAAATTCCTAATTATGCTTAGACCGCGATCATCAACTCAAATATTTTCTTTGGTTTAATAATAGGTTAGCTATAGTTACCAACTACCTCTGGCTCCCTCGTTTTTCTTAATTTTAGAATAGTCATGAAACTCCTTTGACTATTCCCTAATTAACTAATAACCTCTTGAGACTCTCTCCGAGATTCAATTAATTAAACATTAAATTCTAAAGAAACACTAACCCTAACTCGACCACGACCGACTCATGCTTCATCTAATTAGATCGCAAGTTTCTCCACACAAAATCGAGATAAATATTATGCCCTAGTGCCAATTGCCACAAATACCGATCACCCAGTTAGACTCCACCAAGTAAATCGATTGGTTATATGCAAATTAACTAACTCTACAATTGGGCCATAATCGCAGAATTAATTAATAAACAATGACAAGAAACGGAAGCGATGCGAATATCATAAACCAAATAATCGAACAATAGTCTCACGGTCAAAGCATAATAATTGGAATTCCCGACTAAAACAAATTAGCTACTCATACGGAGATTAAATAAGACAAGGTTCTTAATTAACATAATCTAAATAACAAGAAAAGAATAAAACAAAGAAAATCTCCTATCGTCCTTTGTAGTGCGTCGTCAAAGCCGACTAATTTTTCTCCCTATTGCTTGCGTCCCCTTGGTTTTTCGTGGCGTGTGTCCTGCGTCCTGGTCCCTAGAAATTTTCTCCAGCTGCGTGCGTCACTTGCGTTATTTCCTTCCTCGTTTTCTGTTCCAGCCGCAGCCAGCCTGTGTCACCCCCAGTCTACCCTCAACCTGATTCCTCCTTAGGTTTTTGTCTCATTTTTTAATTCCGTGGGCCCTTCCTTTTTCAGCCCATTAATTGCTCCATCCTTGGCTGCCGTGCGTGTCTCACCAATTTCAGTCCAAAGAGTTACTCTCCTTGGCTTTGTCCTCTTCAATTAATTCCGTGGGCCCCTCAAACTTGATGGCCTCCTTCTCTTCACGTGTCTTCACGCCTTGAGTGTTGCTTCTAATCTCTTTAGCAATGATTAATTGACAAACGCCTCCTTTGTTGCTATGTTAAAACATTGGCTCTTGTCTTGTCCTCTCTTTTGCGTGTTTTGTGTGTTCATTGGTCCACTTGTGCGTCTTTACGTGAGTCGCTAGCTCCTTCATTTAATTGCCACCGATTTACTCTTAATTCCCAACATCATGTAAAAGTTATAATTTCCTACAAAGAAACATAAAATCAAGTTAAGTCCCAATAATTGAATCAATCAAGAGGAGTAAAAGGGGATAATTAAAACACAAATATTGGACAAATATGCACTTATCACTACCTTAAAAGTGAGACAAATTTTTTTAGCATAGAATATATAGAAATATTCTATTTTTAATGTCAACTGTCAACTAATCGTCATAAATTTTAGGCATTTGTTATTTGTCACTTTTTACTATTAATATGATTATTAAGCGCAACAACTTCTTTTGCGCTGCGATGCTTCACCTCCCATCTGTAATATGAACATAGCCTACATAACGATTGACAAGCTACTCTCACTGCTACTCTCACTGTAACCCTGCATTTAATTACTATCTTTAATATGCAAAGATAAAACGAGACAAAAATTTAAGAACTTAATAAAACAAGAATTGAAGACATTAAAGTGTTTAGTTGTGAAGGACATAACAAAAAAAATTGCCTCCATCTCGAGAACAGAAATGTGTTTGGTTACAATGGACAGAACATAAAAACAGTGTCAATGGCTAAAATGCCCCTACAGTATAATATGATTGGAAATATATAATTCATTGATTATTTTAAAATGAATGATTTGTATTAGTAAAAAGTTAACAAATAATAATAATAATAATAACAATAAAATACTAATTTAGTATAATAATAATAATAATAATAATAATAATAAATAATGATAGAAGAAGAAGAGGAAGAAAATTAATAATAATAAGAAATTTAATAATCACAATAACAATAAGAAAATTAATTATGAATAATCATGATAATAAAAAATAATAAGAAAATTAATTTTGTATAATAATAATAATAATAAGTAGAAAATTTATAAAAATAATTAATAATAACAATAATAGCAATAATTCATAATAATAATAATAATTAAAAATTTATAATAATAATAACAATAATTAATAATTAATGATAATAATATTATTAATTTAGTATAAAAATTAATAATAAGAATAAAAAGGTACAAATTTTATAATAATAATAATAATAATAATAATAATAATAATAATAAGATAATTAATTTTGTATAATAATAATAATAATAATAATAATAATAATAAGTAGAAAATTAATAATAATAATAATAATGATAGCGATGATGATAATAATGATGATGATGATAAGAAGAAGAAGAAGAAGAAGAAGTTTAAATTTTATAATAATAATAATAATAAGAAGAAGATGATGATGATTTTTTAAATTTATGATGATGATAAGAATAACGAGTTTAATAATATAATTAAGAATAAAAATTTGCTTATGTGGAGGGAGGGGTATTTCTAATATTTCCTTATATGTTTTGTTTTTGTTATTGGGACAAGAAATCTTGTACCACAGTCTTGGAAGGAACAAAAAATTTATGACCTTGTGCTTTGAAGACGGAATAAAAATGAGTGAGAACAACAAGCAAACACTACGAGACACAGAACTTTTGTATCCTTGTCATCTGTCCTCACCCATGAGGACAGCAACCAAACACTACGTAATTGACTGATATATCCCGTTTTTATTTTTCGTTCATAAAAAGAAAAGAAAATTGTTTTTCTATTGGCGAGGAAAGTGATTTTTAAATTTAGCGATAGTCATATGAAATATAAAAAATGATATATATATTTTTAGTGTAGAATGTATAAAGATTTTATATTTTTCAAATTTTATTATTAATTAATTCTTATAAATTTTAAGTATTCGTTATTTGTCGATTCTTACTATAAATATGTTTATTACACACAACAAATAAATTTAAGATTACACTAATTGTTCGGTCGGATGTGGGGGCGCCTGAGCTGCAAAGATGACTATTTTTGGCTGACTGCGGGATCCTTCACCTGCCATTCCTAATATGAACATAGCGACACGACAAATAAATTTAAGATTACACTATAATTGTTCGGCCGGGTGTGGGGGCGCCTGAGCTGCAAAGATTACTATTTTTGGCTGATTACGGGACACTTCACTTGCCATTCCTAATATGAACATAGCCTGCCTAACGGCACAACAAATAAATTTAAGATTACACTAATTGTTCGGCCGGGTGTGGGGGCGCCTGAGCTGCAAAGATTACTATTTTTGGCTGACTACGGTACGGGGTCCTTCACCTGCCAACATAGCCTACCCAACGAATTGACTAATAGATCTCGTTTTTATTTTTCGTTGATAACAACAAGAGAAAGTGTTTTGTATATTGGCGAGGAAAGCGATTTTTAAATTTAACTATAGTTTTTTAAAAATGGGATATATTTTTCACTATAGAATGTATAAAAACTTTATATTTTCAAATTTTATTATCGATTAATTTTCATAAATTTTTAGTATTTATTATTTTTCAGTTATTATTATGATTATAATTATTAAAAGTAATATATCAATTTAAAATTGCACTAACTAATTTTTTTTCCATCCTTCCCCTGCCATGTCATCTGTAATATGAACATAGCCTACTTAACGATTGTTCAAGTAATGTTTAGACGTGTGGATTTGTCCTTTAGTTAGTGAAGTTAAGCTTTCTGCTGAATTTAGTAACTGAGGGATTAGTTGGGATGTTTAGTTCCGTTTTTATTTTTAGTTTTATGTTTTTGTTTTTAAGTTCAACAAAATTTTTGTTTGTTTAAGTTTTTAGTTTCTGTTTTTGTCTTTCTGGTTTAAGTTTTTCTAATATTAAAAATTATGAAAATTATAAAATTGATTTTTGTTTTCTATTTTCATTTTATAATCTGATTTACTATCATTTAAATATATATAATTTAATTATTTATTTTAATAAAATTATGAATAATTTAAGTCAACATTATATTTATATATTTAATAAATTTAAATTGATTATCAATAAAATTATGAATAATTTAATTATATATAACTAAATTAAAATATACAAATATTCAAATAAAATTTGATTTAATAATTCAAATATATTACAAATAAATATTAATTTATAAATTATTTATTTAATTAAAATAACATAGTTTTGTTAATAATATGTTAATAAATATTATATAAGAGTTTAAATAAATTTATTTAATTAAAAGTAATTTATCTTTAAGTTTTATCTAAAATGTAATTATTATCGATGATAAAATACAACTACATTAATATTAATAACTAAATGTGTTTTTTTATTTAAAAGAAAAACATAAACAAAAAACTGAAAACGGAAACTGAAAACGACAATAGAAAAATAGAAGTAGAACTAAATGACCTCAAGTTTTCAAGAGAACTTATTGTTAGATTGTTTTTACCATTATAGATAGTTCTAGATTAGTCATTTTTTACTTAGCTAATCATTCTTTATTTGTAATTAGGACTATTAGTTTCCCCAACTACCTCTGTATATATACTCTCTGTTTTCACCTTTGTAAATGTGAAGAATCATATTTGAAATTCCACATGGTATCAGAGCGATTTTTTTCCGCTTGTCTTCTTTAATTTTTCTCTTTTTGAGTTGTCTATCATGGCAGATCCGCTACCTTCTAGTCCCTATTATGTACATCCAAATGAAAATCCTTCCCTCATTCTTGTTGATCCACCTCTTTCAAGTTCCAACTATCATACTTGGTGCCGTGCGATGAAGATGGCTCTCCTTTATAAAAACAAGCTTAAATTCGTTGATGGATCCATCACTGCTCCTCTATCTACAGATCCGATGTTTCCACACTGGGAACGTTGCAACAATCTGGTACTTTCTTGGCTACAACGCTCTATCTCTCCTTCGATCACTAGTTCCATTCTCTGGATAGATCATGCTTCTGATATCCGGATTGATTTACGAGAACGGTTTTTGCAAGGTGACATTTATCGCATCTCAGATTTGTATGATGAAATCAGTTCCTTCAAGTAGAATGATCAATCCGTTACTGATTATTTTACTGCTTTAAAAGTCTTATGGGATGAGTTGTTGCAATTTCGCCCTCTACCTGTTTGTTCATGTGTCATTCCTTGTTCATGCGGTGCCATGGTTCAGATCAAGAAGTATCATGACCAGGACTACATCATTCGGTTTTTGAAAGGTCTTTCTCCTTCTTATGCTGCTGTTAGATCTCAGATTATGTTAATGGATCCTCTGCCTATTTTGAACAAAGTTTTCTCAATGGTTATTCAATATGAAAGACAAATCACCGAGGTCTCTTCTTCCGTCTTTGTTGGTATCTTATCGGACACTGACTCGACTTCATATCCACGATCTCCTGCTTCTTCTGGTTCACGTGCTCCTACTGTATCTGGTAGTTCTTCATCATCTGTTGACACACGGTTTTGCACTTTTTGTCAAAGACCGCGTCACACTGTTGAAACTTGCTATCGTAAGAATGGATTTCGAATTGGATACAAATCTCGAGGGACATATTCTCGTGCTCACAATGTGTTTGTTGAGGATTCACATGACTCTTCTCCTATTGAATCAGTTGAGGTTTCACCGGTTGCAAAATCTAACAATTCAACTATTAATTTGACTCAAGAGCAATACGATCAGCTTCTTACTTTGATCAATCACACTAACCTCTCCATTACACCATCTGCTTCTCCTTCTCCGCATGTTACCAATCAAGTAATGTCCGTTCCTTCATCTTCATCTCTTACTCTTCATCAAGGAGGTAATTCATCTACTTCTCTTTCTTCTTTTACACCTACATCATGGATTGTTGACACTGGTGCTACTGACCATATCACAAATACTTTACATGTCTTTGCTGTTTATAAACAAATTTCCCCTGTTACAGTCACCCTGCCTGATGGCACTACAATTCTTGCTTCATTTTCTGGTACCGTTTTTTTTAGTGCTGATTTCTATCTTACTGATGTGCTTTATATTCCCTTTTTTGCTTTTAATTTACTTTCTGTAACACGTCTCACCTCTTGTTTGCCCCGTGTTCTTCATTTTCATTTTTCCACTTGTTCTATACAGGCTCTACACACGAGGAAGATGATTGGTACAGCTAGAGTTTTTCGTGGCGTATACATACTGGATATTCCACCAAGATCTTTTATCTCTTCTGCAGCTTTGTCTTCCACCTCCACTGCAATTCCTTGGCATCAACGCCTTGGGCATGTTTCTGATTCTCGTTTGCGTCTGTTTCAAGCTTATATACCTTCTTTATCTGTGTCAAACAATAAAGCTTGTGATG
Organism: Erythroxylum novogranatense; assembly: GCA_029891385.1. NCBI lineage: Eukaryota > Viridiplantae > Streptophyta > Magnoliopsida > Malpighiales > Erythroxylaceae > Erythroxylum > Erythroxylum novogranatense. The sequence goes on from CM057232.1 coordinate 2,808,692, forward strand.
CTTGTCATTTAGCTAAACAAAGAAAGTTGTCTTTTCCTATCAGCTACACCACTACTACTCATCCTTTTGAACTTGTTCATGTTGACATTTGGGGTCCGAACTCTATTATTTCAATTCATGGTCATCGTTATTTTTTAACGATTGTTGACGATTTCAGCAGATACACTTGGATCATTTTAATGAAACATAAATCTGATGCAAGACAACACGTTCAAAATTTTTTCTCCTTGGTTAATACACAATTTCACACGTCCATACAAACCTTGCGATCTGATAACGGGCCTGAATTTCATATGCCCATTTTTTATGCCTCCAAAGGCACTCTTCACCAAACTTCATGTGTTGAAACCCCTGAACAAAATGGCCTAGTGGAACGGAAGCACCAACATCTTTTAAATGTATATCGCGTTCTTCTTTTTCAGGCTTCCGTCCCTAAATTTTGTTGGGGCTATGTTATTCTTCATGCAGCTCATCTTATCAACCGTACTCCTACCCCTTTGCTAAATCATAAAACTCCTTTTGAATCTCTTTATCATTCCCCACCTGATTTTTCCCATTTTCGTGTTTTTGGTTGTTTGGCTTTTGCCACCACTCTTGTTGCTCACCGTCACAAATTTGACCCTCGTGCCCGTAAGTGTGTCTTTCTTGGTTTTAAACCTAATGTCAAAGGCTACCTTTTATATGACACTCTCACAAAATCCATCTCTGTTTCCAGACATGTTACCTTCCATGAATGCATTTACCCTTTCTCCACTCCCACTAAACTGTCCACCGTCATTCCTACAATTTTTGAACCCTCTGTTTTATATGATTCTTCCTTTGATGTACCACTGCCCATTCCTCCACCTTCTTCTTCTGATCCTCCACCCCCCTCCTCTCGCCCTGTTCGCGCTCGTCGACCACCGTCTTATCTTCGAGACTACGATTGCTCTACTGTTGTCACCGATCATCTTCCAGGTAACTCTCCTCACCATATTTCTTCTGTTGTTTCTTACCATAACTTGTCTCCTGCACACTTGTGCTATTCTTTTGCTATCTCAGCCAGCCTTGAACCGAAAACCTTCAAGCAGGCCATTCAACATGACTCTTGGCGTGCGGCTATAAACGCTGAACTTCTTGCTCTTGAACAAAATCACACTTGGGTTGTTACTGATTTACCACTCGAAAAATCCCCAATTGGTTGCAATTGGGTTTTTAGGGTCAAACACAAGGCAGATGGTTCTATCGAGCGACACAAGGCTCGATTGGTTGCAAAGGGTTATTCGCAAACTGAAGGTGTTGATTATTTTGACACATTCTCTCCTGTGTGTAAGATGACTACGGTTCGGTTACTTCTTGCGTTGGCTTCTTCTAATAATTGGCACCTCCAACAGCTTGATGTTGATAACGCTTTCCTTCATGGTGATTTACATGAGGATGTCTATATGCTCTTGCCGCCTGGTTTGGAACTTGACGATAACTCGAAAGTTTGCAAGTTGCAGAAATCTCTCTATGGTCTCAAGCAAGCCGGTAGGCAATGGTTTGCCAAACTTACAACAGCTCTTCTTGCTCTTGGTTATATTCAATCTGTCTCAGACCATTCTTTGTTCGTCAAGAAGCATGGTGATTCTTTTACTTCTCTGTTGATTTATGTGGATGATGTGATCCTTGCTGGGAATGATCTTCTTGAAATATCTTCTGTTAAAGCATCCTTGGATTCTGCTTTTAAGATCACGGATCTGGGAACTTTGAAATTTTTTCTTGGTCTTGAAGTTGCACGAAGTTCTGCTGGTTTACATCTTTACCAACGAAAATACACACTTGATCTTTTACAGGACTATGGCCTCACTGATTGTAAACCAGTCACCACTCCTATCACCGCCAAATCCAGTCTCAAACTTCGCGCGGATGCCACTGAATTGCTTCCTGATTCCACACCTTACCGGCAACTTGTTGGCAGGTTATTGTACCTCACCTCTACTCGGCCGGGTATCACCTTTGCAGTTTAGCAGCTCAGCCAGTTCCTTGATAGGCCTACTTTCACTCATTTACAGGCTGCACATAGAGTTCTTCGCTACCTTAAAGGATGCCCCAGCCTTGGTTTATTCTTCTCTGCCTCTTCCTCCACGACATTACAAGCCTTCAGCGACAGTGATTGGGCAGGTTGTCCCGATACCCGTCGCTCGGTTACTGGTTTTTGTGTCTTTTGTGTCTTTTTTGGTAATTCTTTTTCAAAGGCTAAATATAGAGCTCTAGCCACAACCATCTGTGAAATCCAATGGTTGCATTATCTTTTTGCCGATCTTCATCATCCTCTATCTTCTCCCACAGTTGTGTTTTGTGACAACAATTCTGCTTTACAACTTGCTGCCAATCCCATCTTTCATGAACGCACAAAACACATAGAATTGGATTGCCACCTTGTTCGGGAGAAGATCAAAACTGGTCTTGTACATCTCATGCCTTGTTCGTCCCGCCATTAATTAGCCGATGTCTTCACCAAGTCTTTGGCTGCAACACCTTTCCATTCCATTCTTGCCAAGCTCAGATTGCTCAATATCCACAATCCAGCTTGAGGGGGGCTGTTAGATTGTTTTTACCATTATAGATAGTTCTAGATTAGTCATTTTTTACTTAGCTAATCATTCTTTATTTGTAATTAGGACTATTAGTTTCCCCAACTACCTCTGTATATATACTCTCTGTTTTCACCTTTGTAAATGTGAAGAATCATATTTGATTCCACACTTATGTTCTTCGGAAAACTGCAAGAACACGTGCATGTTGTTGAAATTGTGTCCAATCGTTATGTAATAGATTGAACACTTTAGTTTTGTGATTATTAACTTTGTTTAATAACATGGCAAATATTTTTATCGTATTATGCTTATTGTTTTTATTCTCATATGATAAATCATTGATTAAATTTATACACTTGCTATGATAATGGAGATTATGACAACGAGAGTCAAGTCTTTAGATCTAAAAATGTTCTTAATTATAGGATCATCAAATAAAGACTTTAATGATCCAGTTAGATCAATATATATGCACTAGTATCTATTGAATAGATATTAGTAGATCTCATTTACTAAGTTACATATATAGATGATGCATATAGAGATATGATCATTGAACTGACCAAACTAAGAATTTCAATGGTTAATCTTACCTATGAACTATCAAGTGGGGTATTTTTATAAAGATTTAAATGTATATTTTTCCTTTGACCTGAGATCATCATAGTAATCAATAGGTCACTTATTATGTTTTGATGTCGGACACTTAGTGTATAAAAATGCTAGTTGAATGATCATTGGATGTAATTAAGTACCTATCTGATTATTAGTGAATCAAGATGGGATCCATCGACTCTAAGTAATAAGCTTGAACTATATGTTGTCATTGATCTTAATGGTTGTTTCAAGACCTTGACCAGAGTGATTGACTAAGTGAGGAAAAGGAGTTTTCTAAGTCATTAATCAATCATCAATGATCGACATGTAACATAGTTGGTTATCTAATAAGGTTTGACAGTTAAACCATATCTTAGGATAATCCGGAGTTGTAATGATGGAAGGTAATAATACATTATCCTTAAAATAAGGTTATGTCTTTGTAAGGTTGTTACTTCACACAGTTTGGTCGTTGAGGAGTGTTGCTAGACGCCAACCTTGATTAGTAATTAATTATATTAATTACTACCGACTTAGTGATGAACGTCACATACTTACGAGTGTAATATTTCTCGTTTATGATTATTTAATTTATTATGAAATAATTTATTAAATAATCTATATAGCATATTATTATATTTTTTGCTAGCACATAGAATATAATTAATATTAAAAAATTCTTTTGTATGAAATAAACGAATTAAATAATTTTATTTTATTTTATTTCATTTATAAATAATAATTATTATTATTTAAAAAAACAACAAAACAAAAAAGGCGTCAGTGATTTTGGCGTGGGTGGTTTTACAAAACAAAACCAAATTGAAAGGTAGCGTTGTTTAAGAGGTTGTTTAAGTTTTGCAAAATGAAACGTTATAAAATGACTTGCGGAGAAAAGAGCAAGTGAGATATGAGATATATATATTCTTCAGTTCTTCGTTTTTGGTATGTGCATGAGAAACACAGACAAGAGAATTCTATCATATTTTTCAGTTGTTTTTCGTAAAATGTTCGTGAAAAACAGTGAAGAGAAACTCTCTTATATCCCATTGGTGTTTTTCGGTTCTGTACACGAATAAAATCAAAGATAAGAGTCTTTGATTTTAGTGTGAAAAAATAATAAAGAAAATTATTTTCTCTATTATTAGAGAGAGGGTTCTTTAAATTTAACTATAATCATATTAAGTTTTGAAAGTAAGATATATTTCTTGGTGTGGAACACATTGAGATTTCATATTTTGAAATTTTGTATCAATTAATCATCATATTTCAGGTATTTATTACATGCATTCTAATTATAAATATAATTTTAAATATAATAGATAAATATGTGATCGCAATTTTATTTTTAATGTGAATTGTGATCTTTTAATTAATATCAGAGCCAAATTTACGTTTACATCATACTTGACAAACGATCACTAATTTGCGTATTTTTAAGATATTCATTTAATATGCATGAGAAAATTTTGGTTGTATTTTAAAATGGGTGTCACTAAAACCGAAACGCTTTTATTAATGTTCTGTAAGCATATAATTTCTTTCCTCAGTTTTCGTTGAAATAACGAAAATGAAGAACTAGAAGTATATATATGGTTCTGGGATTACGGCGAGGATGGAGCGTTCTTGTTCAAGGCTCATGTGATCGATTTGTCTTACGTGGTGAATTCGGTATGTGGATACCGCAAAACAAAGAAGGCTTGCGGAGTTGTGTCCCGATTAGCCCTCAAGACGCCAAGTCGGTTTTCTGGTGAAGGTGAGGTTGATAAACACGGAGAAAGCTAGGTTTATGATTGTGCGTACCTCTGTTATGAGAATAATACCTTTTATATAGTTTTTCAGCTAGGTTTAGGTCTTTACGTATCTGCATGGGAGATATTATTCTACTGTTGGGCCATGGATGTGTGGGTCAGGCCCGAATTAATTGGTGGATGTGAGACCGACCGATCGGCCTGTGGGATTGAGCTCGGGTCCAATATAGCCGACCCAACCATAAGCCCCCCTACTCCTCGAGTCTGAGCGAAGAGCAGGGTCGAAGGAGTATGTTGAACGTTAGCGTTAATCGGTTTCCTCATAGCTCGTAAGCAAGGCTTGTAAGGTGGTCGATCGGTCGGTATTGGCCTTATGGCGGTCATGGGATTGCTCGGCAGTTCGATCGGTCGGTGCCGACTAGTCGTGCGTTTTGATCGTCAGATTAGAATTCGATTGATTGAGGGCCCCGACCGATCGGTCTCGGCACTTATTGCGTGGGATACCAATGCTTATGGTAGGTCGGATAGCCATCATTGGCGTGACTTGGACTTGAAACATTTATTATTTGTGTGCGTGCTCTCGACAACCGCTCGTAATCTTAAACGTATCGTCCTTGTAACCGTTGTAAAGTTGTCCCGTACGTCCCTTCAACTACCGCTCCTTTCCGGATTTCGAACAACCCTAATTCTTGTGGCTTAGATCATGCTGCGTGTCTGAGCATAGCTCGGATTTTCTCCACATGTCGTAGTCCGATTGGGTCACTTTCGAGTGTTTCTTCTGCCGACCCTCTATAAATACTCATATTTGACGAGTTATGGCGGTTTTTACCTTTCGCTTTCGTTCTCCAGCTTACACTTTGTCTTCACTTGTTCTTTGTCGTTCGCGGTTCCCAGAAATTTCCTTCCACTTCGCCGTCCGATTTCTCCGTTTCGAACCCCTGCTTAGGTACGTCCTTTTTCTTCATTCCCTCTTCTTTTCCAAAAGTCTTTTTCTTGGTGAACATGTCACGGTAGTTACGGGAGCATGGTCTGAGAGGTGCGGAGGAGATGTCGATGAAAAGAGAAAAGATGGTTTGGTTGTGGAGTTGCCGCTTAAAGGCGTGATCGTCGATGACCGTGGGGGAGTTGAACAAATTGACTCTCAAGTATAATATTCCTACGTCTTGGGGGCCCCGACTGGCCTTTAGGAATGAGCGGATCCACAGCAATTTCAGTGGATACTTCGCCGTCTCCGGGAGCTTTTTCACAGTAGGCGGCATGAGGCTCCCGTACGCCCCGATTATTGACGAAGTGTGCGCCATGTTCGGGTTATTGCTGAGCCAAATTCCTCCGAACAATTGAGGTTTATAAACGGGTTGGCATTCTTTGTGCCATCGATTGACCATCCGCCTACTGTCGGCATTCTGCGCCATTTTCTGAGGATGAGCCATAGTCTGAGCTCCGGAGCTGGAATCCCCTTTCTACAATATAGAGACGCTCGGTATCACCCGGTCAGGACACCCTCGAAAATTTCTTCCTGGCGGACCAAGTATTTCTTCGTGAAGCCCCCAGGATCTTCTTCTGAGTGTCGACCATGGAGGTATCCTTTGGCCGAGCAATGGAATGATTCGTCGACCTTGTCCCTTAGCAGGGAGGAGTGGGAGGTGGTCCGTCGTATCAAGGAGCTCGGCAGATACGATTTTGCTCGGCTCATTCAGGGATACCCCAGGGGGGCCTCGGTCGATTCTTTCCTCGTCGACCCCCCTCCTCGTATTAGCGGACTAAAGGAGGAAACTGCCCCGTCCGGTTAACTCCTCGTGATTGTATTAATTGTTGAACTTTGTGCATTAGTTTTGTTCTCTAACCCAGTTTATCATTGTGCAGCCATGGTGAGGATGTCCGCCCAAGCTTCTATGTCAAGGAAGCAGGCCTCTCGGAAGAAAGGGAGTGAGGCGGAGACCGGTGAGGGCGCCGCTTTGTCTCTGGGTTGGTCTCCTCGGTGTCTTGTGGGTGCTCCCATCGGGGACCTTCCTATTGCGTCGGATCCATTGCCGATTGTATCAGTGGTAGAGGAGGAGGAGGAGGACGCGGGTCCTCCTCTTAAGAGGAAGAGGTTGGTTCGGTTGGGTGACCTTCCACCCCACCCGACCAGTCAAGCCGGAGCAGGAAAACAGAAGAAAGGCAAGGAGAAGGCTTCGGCTGTGAGCCTTGGGCAGTGGGAGCCTGCCATCAAGTTGGGCAAGGACGTATCGATCGGGGACCTCGAGGTGTCCCGCTACCTTGCCGAGAGGGTTACTCCCCCAGCGGACGAGCGGTTCATGGAGAAGAAAGGTAACCTAGAGTTGGGTTCTCAGCTCGTTCGTCTTGGTATGCGGGCTGCAACGACGTCCTTTGCCGTGCTGCAGCGTTTGGAGACTCTGGACCAGGAAGTCCAGGATCTCCATGATCAGATGAAGGGTTTGAAGGAGGAGCTGTCAGAGGTGAAGTAGGGGAGAGACCTCCTCCAGGCTAAAAACGCGTCCCTTAAAGAGGAGAAGAAGGTCCAGGAGGGGAAGATGGGAGCTTTGACGGCTCGATTGGCCGAAGTAGAGGAGGAGAGGGAGAAGGAGAGAGAGGAGTGGAGGAAGACTGTGAGGGCGGAGCGGGAGATCAACAAGAAATGCCGCCAAGACTGCCATTTCGCCGTGGTGGATAGAGATAGAGCTGAGAAAACCCTGCGAGAGGTGCGGTGCTCTATGCGGGAGCAGCGGATCGAAGCGATCAAATGATGGAAGAGGCGATTCTTGTACGAGGAGAGTTTGGAGCTCGCCTGTGAGATAGCCCTCTCGGTTCTGAAGAGGGGCCACGAGCTCTATGCTCCTGAGGGGGTGGCATGCCCTTCATTCGAAGAGTATGCCGAGCGGCTTATTCCCGCAGCTTTTGGGCTTTCTTTGGAGGAGATGACGAAGAAAGTCGAGGGAGAACCGTCTGACGTTCGGATGAGGAGCTAGATCTCAGCTCCGAAGAGGAAGAGCTCCCTGGTGAAGATGTTCCTTCGGTTGCTCCCCCGGATCCTGCTCCTGTTCTCATTGTGTCGCTCTCCGGAGAGGAAGAGCTTCTTAGTGAAGATGTTCCTCCGGCTGCTCCCCCGGGTCCCGCTCCAACTTCGTCTCTTCCGCCCGCTTCCGAGGCTTCCCCTGGGTATTCTCCTTCTCCTTCGGCTGTTGGTAGTTCCCCTTCTCCCATGTTGTAGAGCTCACTGGTCGGGCTTGTGGCGGGATCAATCTGATAATAAAATTTTTTGAAGTTACTTTCGCGTTTTAAGCTTCGCATTTTCGATCATAGTGTAATTTGGTAAAGTCGCTTATGACCGACCGTCTTCGAGGTCGATCTATAATTGAGGCCGAGCTACGGTCCCGACGATTCTGCCTTGGCGACCGATCGACCTTAGTCAAACCGTATCGAAGGCGAGCGAAAGATCCCAAGGATCTCGTCTTGGCGACCCGACCGACCGTGGTCGATCTATGGAGAATGCCGAGCGATGGCGATGGCGAGGGTTCCAAGGATCTTGTCTTGGCGACCCGACCGACTGTGGTCGATCTATGGAGAATGCCGAGCGATGGCGATGGCGAGGGTCCCAAGGATCTTGTCTTGGCCACCCGACCGACCGTGGTCGATCTATGGAGAATGCCGAGCGATGGCGATGGCGAGGGTCCCAAGGATCTTGTCTTGGCGACCCGACCGATCGTGCTCGATCTATGAAGAATGCCGAGCGATGGCGATGGCGAGGGTCCCAAGGATCTTGTCTTGGCGACCCGACCGACCGTGGTCGATCTATGAAGAATGCCGAGCGATGGCGATGGCGAGGGTCCCAAGGATCTTGTCTTGGCGACCCGACCGACCGTGGTCGATCTATGGAGAATGCCGAGCGATGGTTACCTGAATTTTCTATTCTTTGCCATACGTAATTGAATTCTTTATTGCCAAGAAATCTGAAAACCCCTTTATTGATAATAATGAGGACGTGGTCGTTAAAAACCCTGTCGGCAGGACAGAAAAGGTACCCACATGTATACAAAAAATGATAATAAGGAAAGATTAACTAAAATAAAACTTATCTATTGGTAAAATGCCTTCAAGTTCTGTGAGTTCCAAGGCCTTGGTAGAAACTTTCCTTTCTCATCGCTGAGGATGTAAGAACCATGCCCGACCTGCTTAATCACTCGATAGGGTCCTTCCCACGTCTGTCCGAGCTTTCCGGGATGCTTTCCAGCCGCCTCGGCTTTTCGTAGGACATAACCACCTATCTTTACATCGCTCGGCTTGACCCTTCTGTTGTAGAACTTGGTCGCCTTTTGCCTGATGGCTTCGAGCGGCGCTGCCCTTTTCTATCCTCGCTAAGGAGAGCGAGCTCGCTGCGGGCTTCATCATTCCGCTCTTCTTCAGAGTCCGACACCCTTTGATTGTGCAATGCCACCTCTCATCGGCACTAGGGCTTCACCCGAAGGTCATCCTGAACGGTGTTTCTCCTGTGGCTCCGTTCGGTGTGGTTCTATATGCCTACAATACTTCGTCTACTTCTTCCACCTGTGTCTTTCGGTAGTCGGGCATTTTGAGGCGTTCATTACCTTTTTGTTGGTGTTCTCTGCGAGACCGTTACTTTGGGGATGGGCTACCGAAGTCAACCGTAGTTTGATCTTTAGTCGATCGCAAAAATCTCTAAACTTGTGGTTGTCGAACTGCCGACCATTATCCGTAACCAACACCATAGGCATCCCGAAGCGGCATAGTATATTCTTCTTTATGAAACTTTCCACTTTCCCCTCGGTGATTGTAGCGACATACTCCGCTTCTACCCACTTAGTGAAATATTCTGCTGCCACTATCAGGAATTTCTTTTGTCCGGGACCGAGAGGGAAAGGCACTTGTATATCCATTCCCCATTGGACGAAAGGGATAGGATGGCTCACGATTTGCATTCGCTCGGCCGGCTAGTGAGACAGGCTGCTGTTTCTCTGGCAGGCCTCACATCGGTCGACCTTTTCCTGACAATCTCTTCTAATTGTCGGCTAGTAGTACCCCTGTCTGATCAATCGGTGAGCCAACATTCTACCCCTATGTGATTTCCGCACATCCCTTCATGGACTTCGGCCATTGCCTGCTCGGCTTCTTCTTCATTCAAGCATCAAGCAATGACGGTCGAAGACCGCTTATATAGGTATCGTTGACGATCGTGTATTCGGCTGCCTTTATCCTTAACTTCTTGGCCTCTGACGCGTCCTTCAGTTGCTTTCCTCCTAAAAGGTACTGCGCAATCGGTTCTGTCCAACTCGACCGACCGGTACTCACGTTGAGAACTTCCTCGGCTTTCTGAATGCTAGGCTGATCAAGTCGATCGACTAGAACATTATTTATGGCATTACAGTCGGAAGCCATTTTCGAGAGCGCATCCGCTTTAGCATTTCAAGCTCGTTCTATTCTGGCGATTGAGTCTTTGTTCAAATTGCTCAATTCACCTTTACTAGCTCCAGATACTTGATCATGTTGTTCCCCTTGGCCTCATATTGCCCGGTGACTTGGCCTACCACCACTTGGCTGTCGCTATATATCTTCAGGTGCTTCACCCCCATCTCCCTGGTTAGTTGGAGGCCGATTATCAGAGCCTCATATTCTGCCTCGTTATTGGAGGCCTTGAATTCTAGCCGAAGGGCGTATTCCACCTTTTCATCCATATGCGGGCTGACCAGCACTACTCCCGCTCCGCATCCCTCGGCATTGGATGACCCGTCGACAAACAAGCTCCAGGCGGGGAAAAGCTCGTCCTTCGAGCTAGGTTGGCTCATCTCTGCAATAAAGTCTGCCAACACCTGCGCTTTAATGGTCGTGCGGGGCTTATACTGTATGTCGAACTCTCCCAGTTCTACCGCCCACTTTATCAGTCGACCTGAAGTTTCGGGCTTTTGAAGGCACTGTCTGAGGGGTTGATCAGTCCACACCTCAATGGTATGACTTTGGAAGTAAGGCCTCAACTTCCTAGCTGCCGTTATCAAAGAGAGGGCTAGCTTCTCTATGGGCGTATATCGCGTTTCTGGTCCGGTCAACACTTTGCTGACATAGTAGATGGGATCTTTGCTCGTTTCCTTCGATCGGATAAGTACAGCGCGCTGATCGACCCCTCCGTAATCGCCAAGTATAAAATCAGGTTCTCCCCTCTACCGGGCTTTGCAGAATAGGCGGGCTAGACAAATATTGTTTTAAGTGTTGGAAAGCTTTTTCGCACTCACCCTACCATTGAAAGCGGGTCACGTTCGCTTTCCTCAAGACTTTGAAAATGGGAGGCACTTGTCTCTAGTGCGAAATGAACACCTTTCGGTGAAACTATCCGACCGGTCGAGATCTCGAACATCTTTCAAGCATTACATGACGAAGGCATCTGTATGATGGCCTCAATCTTCTCTGGATTAAGCCGATTCCTCTTTGAGTGATCATAAATCCCAGAATTTTCGGATGTCACCCCAAACACACATTTTTAGGGTTTAGCTTCATCCGAATTTATTGAGGTCCGAAGACTTCCTTAAGATCTGTACATGCTCATGGACGTCTTACTTTTGACCACCATATCATCCACATAAGCTTCCACCGTCCAGCCAATCTGTTTTTTAAAGACTTCTGTGACGAGCCGTTGATAGGTCGCCCCGACGTTTTTCAGGCCGAAAGGCATTACTTGGTAGCAATATGTGCCTTGGTCAATTATGAAGGCGGTTTTTTCTTCGTCTTCCAGGCTCATTTGGATCTGGTGATAGCCCGAGAAAGCATCCAGGAAGCTGAGCAGCTCATGCCTTGAGGTGGAGTCTACTAATTGGTCGATCTTAGGCAATGAGAAGCTGTCCTTTGGACACGCTTTGTTTAGGTCGATGAAATCTATGCACATTCTCCACTTCCCGTTCTTCTTTTTTACTAAAACGACATTGGCGAGCCATTCAGGATATTTGACCTCTCTGATGAACCCGACCTCCAGCAACTTTGCTACTTCCTTCTCGATCACCCCCTGTCGTTCCTTGCTGTGCCATCGCTTCTTTTTTTTGATCGGCTTATAGTCGTGCCGAATACCGAGGGAGTGAGATGCGACTGATCGAGAAATTCCGGGCATGTCGCTCGGTACCCAAGCGAAAACCGATCTATTTTCCACCAAACAATCTGTGATTTCTTTAACCAGGTCCCTCTGCAGCTTGGAACCTAGGTTTGTGAACTTAGAAGGGTCGGTTTCATCCAGTACGACCCTCTGCGTTTCTTCCACTGGGTTCATCCTGTCCGTCTCTTCATCGGTTCTCACATCAAGAGAGCTCGTCAGTACTACCGCCCCATCTAATGTTTTAGTCTCTGCTAAGTAACATTCCTGGTGATTCTCTCACGACCTCTAACAATCTGAGCTCAGTGGGGTGTGGGAACTTCATAACTTGGTAGTAAGTGGAGACGACTGACCTGAGGGCATTTTGAGTTGCCCGCCCTATTATTGCATTGTACGCCCCTTAAAACTTTACGACCAGGAACTCAACGTCCCTTTCTATCTGACACGGTTTCTGCCCGAACTTCACTTTCAAGTTCACCCGGGCGAACGGGTAGGTCGACGCCCCGGTTACCCCTTTGATGGGGCCGTCTGTGGGTAGTAGTCGATCTTCGGATATCTTCATCTGTTTGAAGGCCTCATAATACAACAAGTCGACTGAGTTGCCCGTGTCAATCATCACCCGTTTCACCTCGTATCCGTCCATGTTCAGGTTTACCACGAGGGCGTCGTCATGAGGGCAACTTACTCCATTGAGGTCGGACTCATCAAATGATATCATCCCGTCGCTCTCCCTCGGCTTTTTGATGTATGAGTCTTTGCCGACCTGTTTGACATATCTTTTTTTTCCTTTATTGGTGGATCCCCCGGCTGCATTTCCACCGAATATCATATTAATGACCCCAGTCGGTCGGTCATCTTGTTGCACGACATTTCCGTCATTTCTTTCCCTCGACCGCCCTCTTTCTTCTCGTCGATTATCCGAATTCGCATTCTGCCTCCCTTCATCATTTCTGTCATTTCTACTCCAGGGCGATCGTCTATTGTCTGGCCGACCTGTCCTACGTCGATTATCCCGATCGACATTCTGCCCGTGCTTCACAAATCGGCCTAACCTTCCCTTTTGTATGAGGAATTCGATTTCTTTTTTCAACTGCCAGCAATCTTTCGTATCATGACCGACCTCTTTGTGGAAACGACAATACAAATTAGGGTTCCTGTCCTTGTAGGGGGTCTTCATTTTTTCGAGTTCTCGGATAGTTTCTCCATCTGCTCTCATTGCTGCCAACACCTCTTCATATCGCCTGTTTAGTGGGGTGAACTCCTGTCTATATCCCTGTCGGTCAGTCGGTCTTCTCCAGTTTGACTGGCCTTTTTGCCGCTTGTGTGAATTGCTCGCCCTATCATTCGGCGAGCGATCATCCGTTCGATGCCTCGTGTTTTTCAGCACTTCTTCAAGCTGAATATACTTATCCGCTCTGTTTTTTATTTCCTGAACGGATCGGGGCTGATCGAGGGCTAGTGACTTCTTAAACTCCTCGTCTCAGATTAGTCATGAGCGCGCCAAGATGGATGGCAGGAGGTCGAGCACCTCGACCGCTTCGTTATTGAACCGAGTGATGAACTCCCGCAAACTCTCATTTCTTCCTTGGGTAAGTTGCATCACCTCCAGAGCTGTCTTTTGCGGCCGCTTACTAGTGGCGAACTGGTTCAGGAATAACAACCTGAAATCTTCGAAGCATGTGATATAGCCCGGGGGCAAGCTGTTGAACCATCGCCGAGCTCCCTCTTGAAAGGCCGTGCAGAAAGCCTTACATTGGATAGCGTCCGGAACACAATGTAGATTCATCAAGAACTGGAAGTGCTGCAGATAATCCAGGGGGTCGGTCTTCGATGTACTTCTTTGGGTCGGTATTTTTGTGCGGTGCCGGAGGTCGCCCAAGATTACAGGGTGAAGGGAGTATCTTCGCGCCATTAAGCGATCCGGACGAAAAGCTTCATGCCGCGTTAATCCGATCATCTGCGATTTTTCTAGGGCTTGGATGGGCGATGATCGATTATTAAGCTGATTTGTCAGGCGGTGGCCGTGCGACGGAGAATTTGTTGTGCGATTGAGGCTGCAGGATCTGGCGAATCACCGATTCATTGCCTCCTCTATCATTTACGGGTCAAGGTGGTGTGCATGGACGAAGGAGGATCTGCGCTAACGGTCTTTGGAGATTGGGCGCATTGGCGCAACGTTATCCTCTAAGGCCACGCCTGTTCTTCGTGTTCTAAGGTTTGAGGATGCAGCTGATCGTTTGGATTAGAGGATTCCGTGCGGGAGATATGTGGTGCAGGAGACAAAGTCCCAAGAAGCTGTGAGCTTATACGCTGCATCGCCAGAGCTGCGACAGCAGCTATGTCAGGATTCATCGCCGCTGCTTGGCTGATTTGTGTGTTTCTGGACGTGGTGCCCAGAAGTCGGGCCCCACGGTGGACGCTAATTGGTTCTGCCGGATTACGGCAGATGGAGCGTTGCCGTTGTGCTCTATGTGATCGGTCGCCTTACGTGGTGAATTCGGTATGTGGATACCGCAAAACAAAGAAGGCTTGATGGGGTTGTCCCGATTAGCCCCTCCGCGCTCAAGTCGGTTTACGGTGAAGGTGAGGTTGATAAACACGGAGAAAGCTAGGTTTATGATTGTGCGTACCTCTGTTATGAGAATAATACCTTTTATATAGTTTTTCAGCTAGGTTTAGGTCTTTACGTATCTGCATGGGAGATATTCTTCTACTGTTGGGCCATGGATGTGTGGGTCAGGCCCGAATTAATTGGTGGATGTGAGACCGACCGATCGGCCTGTGGGATTGGGCTCGGGTCCAATATAGCCGACCCAACTAATATATATACAGATATCGTGCGAAGGCATTAGGACAAATGTTGTTCATGTACAGTAAAACATTAAAGGTTTTTAATGGTTGTTGTACGTTTAAAAGGAAGAGAGTTTAGTGGTTTATAAAGGTTGCTTTAAAAGGTTTTTTTTTTGTATAAAGGGAAAATGATTACATCGGTTACAAAACTAGTCTAGGGAAATAGATCCCCGACAGATTCTTTGAGAGGATGGTAAGGCACTCGTTGGGTGGAGAATCAAAATAAGTGACACCAATGTCGGATTGATTGACCTATGTGGCGAGCCAGTCCGTGCTTCCGTTGCTCTCTCGGTACACATACCGATGAACAACAGTCCAGTTACGATTGAAGAGCTCCAGGATACCCATGATGAGAGGGTGGCGCATCTGAGAACGGACGGTCGAGGAAAAGAGGATCTGGTACACCCCCAACGAGTCCACCTCTAACTCAATCATCCGGAAACCCAACCATCAAGCTAGAGATAGTCCGGTATATACGCCCCAGAGTTTCGCGGACTGCACGGTGCACCAGTCGATATTCTGCATGAACCCGCCAAGCCAGTTGTCAGCACTATCGCGGAGGAGTCTACCCGCTGTAGCTGTGGACTGGGTACAGTTGCAAGCACCATCGATGTTCAGTTTCACCCAACCTGGCGGCGACCTACTCCAACCGAGGAGATGTTCCTAGCGGGAATGGAAACCTGATAGGACCTGGCGCTGCCTCGTTGTTGCCTGCTGAACCTGACCTGCAAATGACACTATAAGAAAAGTGGGTGACGTAGGTCGCACAAAATCATTATAAAAAATAGACTTGTTCCTCTAGGATCAGAGGAACTAGCAAGACAAGCCAAACAACAATGCCCAATCCTGGCCCTAAACTTGTCGATGATGCTGAAGATTGATGAGAAGCCAGTCTTTTGTGGGAAAAGAGAAACATGCCGAGTTGACGAGGTCCGATGGGAAGGGGGCCCAAAGCTGATGAGCGATCGAGCAGTCGCGAACAACATGAAGAGAGGATTCTCCTCCTTCTGCTTTTGCCAACAATATGCTTCTTTGTGACCTGGTTTTTTGCAATAGTGACACACAAAGGTTCTGTTCTGCCTTTCTTCATTTGTTCCTCCTCTGCCTCGACTGCTTCCTTGGTCTCTACCACGACCTTTTCCACGAAAACCACCTCTATGACGACCGCGACCAGAAGAATTTTCCTTTGTTTCCTTCTGACCAGGCTCCCCCTTCACTTGAAGTGCTTTTTCTTCATATGTTTCCTGTGACCTGAGCAACCTTTCTTCACGGGCTTGCAAAGAACTCATTAGTTCATTAAATGAATAATCAGATAAATCATGCGCTTCCTCAATCACGGCAACAATATGTTCAAACTTTGGAATTAGACTCCGTAGAACCTTTGCAACAACAATTTCTTGAGATTATTTTCACCATACGACTTCATTTGATTAACAAGAGATGGAACTCTAGACAAATACACTTGAACAAATTCATTACCTTTCATAGATAAAGTTTCAAATTCACTACAATAAGTCTGCAATTTTACCGTAATCACCTTAGAAGAACCTTGAAACTCCTTCAAAATTTGCCAAGCCCCTAATGACGACATTGCAGCTGCAATTCTCAAAAAAATTGTTTCATGGACTGCCTGTTGAATGAAGAACAAAGCTTTGGCATCCTTCTGTTTGGTTTCTTTCAATCTTGCTTCTGCCTCTTCATCTGTATCTGTCAAATCTACAAAACCATATTCTACCAACTCCCAAAGGCCTTATGAAGAAAGTCTTTATCTTAGGGTCCGTTTGGTTGAGCTTTTATCAGTAGAGCTTTTATCAGTAGAGCTTTTGTCAGTAGAGCTTTTCTGAGAAGAGCTTTTTTTAAAAGCCAGGTTATTTGTTTGGTGTCAATTAAAAAATAGCTTTTTAAAAGAGCTTCATACAAGATGGTATTTGGCAACATAAAATAAAAAGCACTTTTATTAATTTTAATCAGTATTTTATTTTATAATAAAATTATTTATGATAAATAATTTTAAAGTATACTAAACAATATATAAAGTACCATATTGTAAGAAATTTTAGATAACCATCTTGTAGGAAATAATTTAAAGAGATGTCTCATTTTCTTATAAAAAATAAAATTAATATGAAAAATAAATATTAAAACATGTAAAAAAAGTTAAATAATATTATAATCCTAAAATAAATATTCAAGTTGAAATAGTTAAATGCATAATAAGCTATGCATTTTATCGCAATACAAGAAGATTTGCAATATGTTCCCTCGCATCATTCATCTCGTTATTTTGTGGCTCGTCTAAATGATTTTCTTCAACGTCTTCATTTTCATTGTTTTCTTCATTTGTAGGAAGTAATTCATCATCTTCATCATAGGGAGAAAACTGTTTATCCTTTTGAGCATTTAACCTTATAAAATTGTGAATGGCCATTGAAACAATCACAATTTTAACTTGCTTTGGAAAAGGAAAACTTGGCATTTGACATAAAATTTTTCACCTATTTTTCCAAACGCCAAATGTTCTTTCGATTGTGCATCTTAAAGAAGAATGTGCATGATTGAATATTTCTTTCTTTCCTCTTGGTTGACCAGCACGTCAAAAATCAGGAAGATGATACCTTTCACCTTTGTATGGTCCTAAATAACCTTGCATGTAAAGATATCCTGCATCTACCAAATAATATTTTCCTACATTCTAAATTAAAAAATAAATAAATAAAGAAGCATTTAATTATTAAGAATAAATAAAAAAATTACGTTATCTGTCACAAACCTGTAGGTGGATGAGGGAAGTGTAAGCTATCATTGCGCAAAGCCTCCATAAAAATTCTAGCATCATGTGCTGTGTCTTCCCAACCAGCCCAAGCAAAAGTGAAACACATATCAAAATCACATACAGCCATTACATTTTGCGTAGGAATGCCTTTTCTCCCAATATATTTTATTTGATTAGACCTTGGAACGACAACTGGTATATGTGTTCCATCAATTGCTCCAATACAGTCTTTAAAATAAGGCCAATACCTTCTATCATCTTTAATTTTTCTTGGAATTTCTCTAAAAGTTGAATCTTTTGGTTTGATGAAATCAATCGACATACGTGAAACAGCCTCCAATACTATTCCAAACCATCTAGAAATTGTTTCACCTGAATGTTGAAATCTTTCTTGAACCATTCTATTGCAAAGTCCATGACCTAAAGTGATCAAAAACATAGCCACAGCCTTTTCTATTGTAACTTCTGTACCTTTCTTTAATCCATATGACTCATTCAACAATTTACATAATTTGATAAACACATCCCTCTCCATTATCAATTGTTGATGACATCTATCTTTATGACCATTAAGCAACTCCATTACAAACATCCATCCAGTGTGAGAGGATGTTCTACATGGTTTTTTCATATAATATTGATGATGGTCTACGACCATTGTAACTCCAATTTGAACCAATTGCAAAATTTCTACTTCCATCTCTTCATTATATTCATGATCATTCTCATAATCATTATCAGAAGATGACATCTGTATCAAAATATATAAAAAGATAAATAATAAGCTTATTGTATAACATGATAACATAGCAATAATCATAACACAATAATAATAAAGAACAATTTAATTCATTACAACAAAATTCACCAAACAAAAATCCAATATAACACATTAATAGTAGCAAAATCCAAAACAACACATTACAAATAGTCCAATATTAGTAAGCAAAGATATGTCTAATTTATTACAAAAACCACAATCATTTCATTGTCTTGAGCCATTTGATTTGAAGCTCAACTTCCTTAAGCTCAATAAACATCTCTCTATTTTCCTTCTTTAAAAATAATTTGGTAGCCAACATAAACAGTTCACTTTTCTTTTCTATTTCATTTATACTTCGTAAGATGTTCAGCGCCTCAGCAATGCTATAACCAGGTTCATCTCTTTTAATAGAGCTCATTGAAGTTCTAATCTATATTGCATCACATATACGGTCCAAATTTTGATTTAACTTGTCGGTTCTAGTATCATTTTTCTTTCTTTTTTTCCCCTTTCCTTTTGTAGAAGTTCCTAGAGTTGGAGTTGATGAACCAATCTCATTATGAAAATTTTCAATTTCTGGATTGACAGCAAAGCCTTCAGAAAGGTCATCATCAAGATCAATATCAACTAGGCTTTCTCTACACGCCATATTAACATCATTTGGTACAAAACCTGAAGAAGGTGCCCAAGCTCCTTCTCCTGTAGCTGCAACATCTTTAAATAAAATATTCAGCTGTTCAATATGTTTCAAACCTTTAGTTCGAAATTTGGCTGCCTCAGGATTTTCCTACAATAATATTGTTTAAGTTATTAAACTATCAAGTAACATTAGAACAATATAAATCTAAAGCTTAAATGCTTACCTTCAATTTCTTTTCCCACCATTCGTCACTTGCATCAATAGTTTGATTAGTAGGATCCCATCCGAGTCCAATTTCCTTACCTACTAAATTTGTCCAAAGCTGCCAATCCTTTTTCAATCCATCCCATTTATTCTTAAATTGTTTGTATTCACAGTTCTTCTTAGTTTCATGAGCAAACTTTGAACCTATATTTTTCCATCCAATCTTATTAAAGTGACCATTTGGTCGATTTCACTAATGTCTCTTCCACAAAATTTTGATTAAAATTTCAAGAGTTCTATCATTCCACTCCGCTTTAATCCTTTTTTTCAATTTATCCCCACCTTGAATATCTTGGCTTGGTATTGACATTTTCTATCAAACACAAAATCCCCACTGAATATAACAATTATTTAAGCAAGTATAAGAAGACCACACAACCAGAAGTTTTACGCATTCTAAATCAATATGTAAACCAATATACTAACATATGCTCAAATTCAGAAAATTTAGAAGACAAAAAAAAAATAATAAGCTTACCTCAACAGTAACAAGTAGCACCTCTCCTTTTCCCTTTATGCTTTCAATGTTGATCTTGGACAATATGAAATCACGGTGTTATTACATAAAATTAATCGATAATCGAAAGATTACGATGGCGCTACTATTAAAATTGATAACCAAAAGACTATAATGAGACCAATATAAACAATTCTTTAATAGAACCAGCAAGAACAATACACACTTTCTTTCAGCTAAATAGATGAACACTTACAAAATAAAGTATAATATTGTCAATAAGATTCTCTACGCATGCAGTAATATAAACAAATATCAACAGAGGTCAAGGGCGTGCCAAGCCAAGATTAAAACCATATTTTCACTGATTACTTTTGAAAGATCCTTGTTCTTCCTTTATTACTTCTAAGTACTCACTAACAGAGAACCTAGTGGGCCTTGATTCTACACATTTCATTCTTTTCAAGTATTGTTTGCTTTCTAGGAACATTGAGCTATGGGTTATTTTACAGGAGCAGAGAAAAATTACTGAAAAGTTGAAATCTTGATGTATGATCTATGTAAAACCAATCTCCATAATCTCAACTAAAAGTATTGTTTGCTTTCTAGGAACATTGAGCTATGGGTTACTTTACAAGAGCAGAGAAAAATTACTGAAAAGCTGAAATCTTCATGCATGATCTATGTAAAACCAATCTCCGTAATCCAAGCCAGTGTGTTCTGCGTGATTCACTGCGTTGAAACACGCATAATACAACCTATATTTTTCAACGCAGAGTCTGCGTGTTTCAACGCAGACCTATGTCTGCGTGCTTCAACGCAGACGTCTGCGTTTAAGCACGCCACGCAGACCTTCGTCTGCGAAAAGAACGCAGACGTGGGTCTGCGTTGTTCACGCAGACAAAGCTGACCTTCGTCTGCGTTAAATATGCAGACGAAGGTCTGCGATATTTAACATATTTAAAAAAAATGAGAAGAGAAGAACTACTTGATGAGGCGTGCATGGCGCAGGATAGACAAAACAGAGGTGGATAGGGAAGCGAAGCAAGCAGAGCTAAAGTGACGGCTGAAGGAGATTTGAGGTTTTTGTTAAAGGTAAGTGACGGGAATAGCTTAAAAAACGAAATAGAATGTTATAAACGTAAGTGACGGGAATAACTTAAAAAATAGCTTTCCAAAAAAGCTAAAATTTGGGCTTTTCTGAGAAGCTTCAAATTTTAGCTTTTTAAAAAGCTGTATTTTAGCTTTTTTAAAAGCTGTTTCTACTTCAAAAGTGCTTTTGAAGTTTGTAGCCAAACATCCATTTAATACCCCAAAACTCGTACTTCTCATCATTAAAAATGGGTACAAGGTGCTACGAAGACGGCGAAATAGCGTTTGCTGCCATTTGTAAACTCAAAGTAAAAAAAGAACCTAACGTAACTCTCTGGGAGATTAAAAACAAAATGTTTCACTCAATTGCCCAATGGACCAACGAAGGCTCTAATACTAAGATTGTTGGATGACAAAGAGCTAAAGTAGAAAAAAAGATAATGAACAAAATGTTTCACTCAATTGCCCAATGGACCAACGAAGGCTCTAATACTAAGATTGTTGGATGGCAGAGAGCTAAAGTAGAAAAAAAGACAATGAAGGTATGCAGAATATGTAAAACACGCAAGACAGAGGAAAAGACTTCCAAAACTTTTCATTAATTGTAATGTGCTATATATATAAAGCAAATAAAAAAAACCTTTAAATAAGCATACACTCTAACCGAAAAAGCTAAAGACTAGGCACCCAACTATCTACTAAGTCCACTAAGTTATTTAAATAAATAATTAAATAAAATAAATAACAATTTTCTAAATATTCGATCAAGCCATTTCACACGACTTGAATCATGTTTCAACACAGACTTGGATATGAACAACCATGTCTGACTGAATGATTTCTTGTTACTTTCTTTAATTGAGAAAAGACTAAAAAGAAAGATTAGAGATAATAACTCGATTCAGGCTTTGATAAAATATTTCAAGCTGAGCAAGAAATCATATAACGTTTCAAAAACGAAGAAATCATATAAATTTCAAAAAAAGAAATCATATACTCCCTCCGATTCATAATAAGAGTCGTTTTAGATACATTTTAATTATTCAAAATAAGTATCATTCTTGACTTTGTATACATGTCTATAATTTTCTTCCAAAATTAACCTTTCATTTCTCTCTCATCTTAATTATATAGATCACAATTTTAAGGCAATTTCTCTCACAATTTCATTTAAAATGTTGATTACCGAGGTAATTTTATGAGAGTATTAATAAGGGTATATCTATAATTTTATTTGTTTTCTTAATAAGCGTGTATTTTTCTAAAACGACTTTTATTATGAATCGGATGGAGTAACGTTTTACAGTTTGCGTTGGTACAAACGAAGCTTCTCAAGCAAAAGAGACGTCAACCCCACAAGGTTTTGAAGAAACTCCAACGGCAGAGCAGTACCAATGGCGACGTCATGGGCTTTTCAGGACATAGCAACTCAACGCATTGGGATCTTCCTCAACAAAAGCTACAAGCAGTTCTCCAATCACCTTTAATGTCAATGGCAAGTAATAAAGATGTTTCTGAGTCTGCAGCCGCAACTCCTCCGCCTTCATTAACGAGTGCTTACGTAATATCGGCACAAACAAGAGAGCAAAACTTTCCATCACCTAGAAGTCAGAACCAAGCATGAGGATCCTATTTTAGCATTTTCTAAGGTAAAAGAAGCCAAATTTAAGAAGAAAACCCGCTACAGTTGCTCACCAGTTACTTTCCTTCCATAAAGAGATTTTGGGTTTAATTAAGGCTTTCCGAATAAGTTTTTTTTTGTTTTATCGTTTAGATATTTTAGGACGGTCATAACTATAAGAAAACACTTTTAAATCATTTATACTCAAGCCGTAAGGGATAAAGTGCTAGTCAAACAAATTTCTCTATTCCTACAACTCTAACTCAAGATTCCTGGTTAAAGAATGAGGGTGCTGAATTACTCACACCAATCATGTTTGGTCGGGTTTCGAAATAAGCTCTGAAATAATTTTTTGATTCAAATTAGAGATTTTGGATAGATTTAACTAAAATAATTAAAATATTAATAATTTTAAGTTTTCAAAATAAGCCACTTAAACCCTATTATATCACACTAGGATGGACACAATAGCACAATTTGCTATTTAAAATATTAAAAAGCATAACATTATTAATAATAATATGAAACTTAATAAATAAAATTAAATTCACTTAAAATTTTCTATTTAAATTTTATTATAAAATTTTGAAAACATTAGGAATAAAAATTTAAATCCTCTAAAATATTATAATTCATTATGATTAAAATTTTATATCGAGACATAATCGCATAATTTACTATTAAAATTATAACATTAATAATAATAATATGATACTTAACAAATAAAATTTTAATTCACTTAATTTTCTCTATTTAAATTTTATTTTAAATTTTTGAAAACAATAGAATTAAAATTTTAAATGCTCTAAAATATTATAATTCATGTTGTACAGTGACATAATTAATCAAAATTTACTTTTGAGTAAAATTAGATTACATACAAACAAAATATAGGATACATTAAGATTTAGATCTAGTCATGAACTTGGCCAAGTAGAAACATCATAAGAAGGGACAAGAGAAATTTGTTTTTTCTAAATTTCGTAAGGTTTTTAATGCTACTATATGTGACTAATTGGCGGTCTTTTTTTTTTTTGGCCAATATTGGCGGTCTGACTATTGACATTTAAGTATAATTAATGAGTCTAATTTAAATTTTAATTATTAATTTAAATAAATTATAAATGTATCTAATAGTTGACTTAATATATGTTCCAAAAATTGTTTAATTATTAAATATTTTGTTAAAATGCATAATTTATAAATTATACGTAAGCTTATTACTTTATTTATTATACTATACATACAAAAATGATACATTTAGATGTTATAAAGTTTAAAATTAGCAAGTCAACCAAAATCTCAAAAAATGATAAGTGTTACATTAGACTATCATATGTCTTGATGCATTATTTTAATTTTTCTTATTGTTTGGAGAAAAGTCAATTAATTTGGAGTAGTTGTTGTAAA
This sequence comes from Erythroxylum novogranatense, assembly GCA_029891385.1. Taxonomy (NCBI): domain Eukaryota; kingdom Viridiplantae; phylum Streptophyta; class Magnoliopsida; order Malpighiales; family Erythroxylaceae; genus Erythroxylum; species Erythroxylum novogranatense. The sequence continues at coordinate 2,832,555 of CM057232.1, forward strand.
TTTATATTTAATTGTAATATTAGCTAAATTTAAAGATATAACAGTTTAATATACAAAATTTTAATTTATTATAAATATAACGTAACATTACATTTATTTGTTAACTTATTGTAATTATCTTAATATTGTTGAGAGCGGAGCTTGACTTTGGTTAGGTCCCACGTTCGATTCCATGCTAGTTCCTCTTGTAAGAGCCTGGGGCAGCCGGGGTTTTACCTGTAGATGGAGAACTAGTTGGGCCCTCAATGATGAGGTGTGCTTGCTTGGCACTTTGTGGGGTGGTCTTGATTGAGCCATCGAGAGGTGTGCTCGCTTGGCGCTTCTGAGGTTTCTCGAATCAAAAAATCTTAATATTAATTATATTTATTATTAGCAACAATAATAAACAATAAAGTATGAAGTCTAGAAGCCTACAGGTGTGATGTTCTAGACTGGATGGCATGATGAGTTATTGAATTTTGGTGTAGTTGATGATAAGAATGGTGCAGTAAATGAAGATAGGGGAGCTGTCTATAGATCACCCTCAGCGGAGGGAGATAAAACTGTTATAAAACCAAAATTACAATTTCAAAGTATTTGGGAGAGAAGACTTATTCTTATAAGTTCATTTCTTATCTCTCTTATATCAAACCTTCTATTTATAGTATATTTCAAACACCTAATACACATGTGACCACCTACTCCATATGTGTTATTGTGTTAGGTAAAACCAAACTAATAACCACCTACTTCATTCTTGTGTTAGGTAAAACCAAACCAATCCATATGTACACTAACTATTAAATGGTGCATCTACAATTAGTGGTACACCATATTATGTCTATCTTTTATAACACTCCCCCTTGGTGTGCCATATAATTGTCTCTTCTCTGGCCTTTAAACGCATTTGGTGTTACCTCGTTAAAAACCTTATCAGGAAAAACCCAGTGGGATAAAAACCATGATAAGGGAAAAGAGTGAATGCTGCGTAAGCTCCCCAATTGAACACAATGAGCTCTTCCTCATAAATTTCTTAGATGTCGCATTCCAATCTCGTGGACATGCTTCACGAAAGGTATAGTAGGAAGTGCCTTTGTGAAAAGATCCATGACATTGTTGCTTGATTGAATATCTTGGATGTTGATTTCTTTGCTCTTGTCGAGATCTTGGGTGAATTGGAAAAATTTGGAGGATATGTTTGGTTCTATCACTTTTGATATAACCTCATTTATTTGAGTGATACATCTTGCATTGTCTTCAAATATGATTGTTGGTTCTTTGTTGGTCGATAAGCCACAAGTTGTTAAAATGTGGTGCGTCATTGACCTTAACTATACACATTCTCGGCTTGCTTCATGAAATGCAATGATTTCAGCATGATTTGAAGAAGTAGCAACAAGTGTTTGTTTTTGTGAACGCCAAGAAATTGCAGTGCCTCCATACGTAAATACATAACCAGTTTGGGATCTGAATTTATGTGGATCTGATAAGTAACCTGCATCTGCATAACCAACCAAAACTTGTTTTGCATTTTTAGTGTAAAATAATCTCAAATCAATTGTACCTCAAAGATAACGGAATAGATGTTTAATTCCATTCCAGTGCCTTTTCGTAGGAGATGAACTAAATCTTGTTAGTAGATTAACAGCAAAAACTATATCAGGTCTAGTACAATTAGCAAGATACATGAGAGCTCTAATCGCACTCAGATATGGTGTTTCAGAATCAAGAACTTCTTCGTTTTCTTCGCAATGGCGAAATGGATCCTTCTCAACATTAAGCGATCTACCAACCATTGGTGTACTTAACGGAGTTGCTTTATCCATATTAAAACGCCTCAATACCTTTTCTGTATATATCGATTGATGCACAAATATTCCGCTTGGTCTATGTTCAATTTGCAGACCAAGACAATATTTAGTTTTTCCAAGATCTTTCATTTCAAATTCCTTCTTTAAGTACACCACTGTTTCTTGGATTTCTTTAGCGATATCAATGATATTCAAATCGTCAACATAGACGGCGATAATCACATATCCGGATGTTTTTTTTATAAAACGCAGGGCAAATAAGACTATTTACATATCCTTTCTTTAATAGATACTCGCTTAGACGATTGTACCACATGCGTCCAGATTGCTTTAGTCCATATAAGGATATTTGCAATTTGATCGAATACTTTTCCTTTGGTTGTGATTTTAATCTGCTGGCATTTGAATCCTTCGAGGATTTTCATGTAAATATCACTATCAAGTGATCCGTCATGAGTGGTATAACAACATCCATAAGACGCATTTCCAGTTTCTGAAGAACTATTAAGCTGATTAAATATCTAAACGTAATTGTATTCATAACAGGAGAGTATGTTTGTTCATAGTCAATTCCGGGTCTTTGAGAAAAACCTTGTGCAACAAGTCGAGCTTTGTATCTCACAATCTCATTTTTCTCATTTCTTTTTCGAACAAAAACCCATTTGTAACGTACAGGCTTTACACTTTGGGGTGTAAGGACAATAGGTCCAAACACTTTACACTTGTTAAGAGAATTTAAGTCAGCTTCAATATCATCTTTCTATTGAACCCAATCATGTTTATTTTGACATTCAATGATAGATCTTGGTTCAGGATCTTCATTTTCATTGATGATATCACATGCTATAGCATAAGAAAATATTTTATCAATCTCTTTCATATCATTTCGGCTCCATAATTCTTTTGTGTGAATATAATTAATTGAGATTTCCTGATTAATCTCAGTTTGTGTCTCTTCTGGGACACTATCCTCATCTTGTGTTTCTAACGGAACACTTTTATCTATATTGGGGTCATTAATAACATTTGCTCCTTTTCTTTTTTTGAGGATTTTTATCTTTGAAACCGATTGGTCTACCCAACTTCATGCGTGCTGTAGATTCATGAGTGATCATTTTCTCAGATTGTCCTTTTGGGATTTCAATCCGAGCAGGAGCATTTATAGCTGGTATAAATGATTTAGTCACTCTTTTTGTATCTGTGAAAGCATCTGGTAATTGATTTGCAATTCTTTGCAAATGCACAAGTTTTGCACTACATTTCGCATTGTTTTGTCGTTGATCAAGATACAATAATGATGGTTCGCACCATGTAATTTCTTTCATCATTTGTTTATTATCTCCCTAACGTCGGAAAGTATTTTCATCAAAATGACAATCATCAAAGCGTCTTGTAAACATATCACCCGTTTGAGGTTCAAGATATCTAATAATAGATGTACTTTCATAGCCGATATATATCCCCAATCTTCTTTGAGGTCCCATTTTACTACGTTGTGGTGGTGCAATAGGCATATATTGCACAACAAAAATTCTCAAATGGGAGATATTTGGTTCTTGACCAAATGCAAGTTGTAGTGGGGAGTATGTATGATATGCACTTGGTGGGATCTTGAATTAATGCCTCGGCATGTAAAATTGCATGACCCCATACGGAAATTGGAAGCTTTGTTCTCATCATTAGTGGTCTAGCAATAAGCTGAAGGTGTTTAATTAAAGATTCAGCTAAACCATTTTGAGTATGCACATGAGCAACAGGATGCTCGACCATAATCCCAGTTGACATACAATAGTCATTGAAAGTTTGGGATGTGAATTCACCAGCATTATCGAGTCTGACTTTCTTTATTGTATAGTCAGGAAATTGTGCTCGTAATCTAATAATTTGTGCAAGAAATTTTGGAAATGCCATATTACGAGTTGATAGTAGACAAACGTGAGACCATCTGCTGGAGGCATCTATCAATACCATAAAATATTGAAATGGTCCACATGGTGGATGAATGGGTCCACATATATCACCTTGAATACGTGCAAGAAAAGTAGGTGATTCAAATTTTATTTTAGCTGGTGATGGCCTTATGATCAGTTTTCCAAGAGAACAAGATGTACATGGACTCTTATTTATTTGAGTAATCATTTTGTTACTCAATGGATGTCCATGTGTATTCTCAATTATTTTTCGCATCATTGTTGATCCTAGATGACCCAGACGATCATGCCAAATAGAGATTATTGAAGGATCAATGTGTTTTGCTTTAACTACCATATTAGATTCAATCACATTTATATATGTATAATGTAATCCAGTAGGGAGCATTGGTAGTTTTTCCAATATGTTTATCTTTCCGATTGACGAGTTGTAAGATACATATATTTCACATTTCCTCGATTCTTGATCGAGTATCATATTTATGAGAATATATATCATTAAAACTCAACAAATTTCTTTTAGACTTTGACGCAAATAAGGCATCATGTATTGAGAACTTTGTGCCATTTGGTAATGTGAAATTTGCCTTGCCAATTCCTTCAATCAAGTCATAGGACACGATATTGTGTTCACAATTGTTTTTGTTGATTTTAATTCTGAAAAGAACCTTTTATCTTTCAGGATAGTGTGCGTTGTGCCACTATCTGGTATGCATAAATTATCATTATTTTTCGCTCCTCTTAAAGAACGATCCATATCAAAACTTCGCATAAAAATAAATAATCTAATGAGAAAATTGTGCAAGAATAAAGAGAAAGAGATGTTATGTTAACTTAAAAAAAATATTACAATATTGTAATTGAAACTAGTAACATAACAAGCAATTGAAACTGAGTGACATAATAAGCATAATAATACTTAACACAAACATAAGTACATTATTTTAATTTCCATTGCTACTGCCACCAACAATGCCCTGATCCACAAAATCATCAGTAAAATCCGAAGCATACAGATATCTAGAGTCATCTGAAGGATTATGATTCTTAATGAAATCAAAATCAAAAGTACCAAGGTCAGTTGAATCACCTAAAGGGTGTTGTTCAGTAAAATTCACTTCCTTTTCTTTCCTTTTTAAGGATGCTTTATATAACTGACATAGATGTTTAGGAACTCGACAAACTTTAGCCCAATGTCCTTTGTACATCACATCTCGTAAGAATCTCACGAAGTTCTATAAGAACTTCCATGAACATCATTAATATGGTGCTTGTTATTGTGGTGGCTCGTATTTCTTTGAAGAGAGTTATATGGATAACTTCCTCGGCCACGGCCACGACCACGGCCACGAATGTAGTTACAACCATGGCTACGACTACGGCCACGACCGCGACCATGACTAGGCCCATGATGATTTTTTCTTTCATTTTCATTTCGAATTGCAATATTTGCTTCGGAAATTCTTGGCGCTTGAAGAGGCGGGATTGATGATTTTTCATCAAAAGTTCATTATTCTTCTCGGCTAAAAGAAGACATGAAATCAGGTCAGAGTATTTTTTAAATCCACGCACTCGATATTGTTGTTGCAAGGTTACATTCGATGCGTGGAAGGTGGAGTATGTTTTTTCTAACATATCTTCCTCAGTGATTGTTTGCCCACAAAATTTTAGTTGTGAGACAATTCTAAACATAGCTGAGTTAAACTCATTGACCTTTTTAAAATCTTGGAAGCGTAAAGTACTCCATTCATCACGAGAAGCCAGAAGTAAAACTTCCTTTTGATGGTCATATCTTTCTTGTAAAATTTTCCACAAATGACTTGGATCTTTAATTGTGAGGTATTCTCTTTTTAATCCCTCATCAAGATGACGACGAATGAAGATCATCGCTTTGGTTTTATTTTATTTTGATGTTGTATTATTTTATTTAATGGTATCTAAAAGATCCATTGATTCAAGATGCATTTCAACTTCAATCATCCACGGCATATAATTATGACCCGCAACATCAAGAGCAGCGAACTCAATTTTGGCAAGATTGGACATGTTGACAACTATTTAGAGAGAAATAATTAATACATGTATTCAAATTGATATTACATTAAATAAATTACATGCCATGCTCAAATGCTATGCCAAGAAGCATCATAGGGATCATAATAAATGCTATTACTAAGAGAAAAAACGTGCGATCTGAATCATTTAGCTCTACACTAAGAATAAAACAAAGATACATAATGACAATAATTATACAAAAAAATGATATAACGGACAACATTTGAAAATTTTTGTAAAAATTTTGAGGTAAGAAATAGTGTGTTGGGATGAAGTAAATTATGTAGAAGTGATATCTATTTATAGAAATATTTTTTTTTTACCGTTAACTAGCCGTTATAATTTTACCGTTATATATATATATATATATATATATATTTTACCGTTATATATATATAGTTATACATTTTTTTAAAACATCGATGATGTATACTATACAATAAATTATTTAGAGGTGGTAATAACTTTTCATTATTTAAAGAAGGTAAAATAGTGAGTCGCCTATAATTTGTTTTAATCATATTATAAGTAGAATTAATGTAGATAAAAGGAAGAACTTTATTTTAACAACATCGTAAGTAGGATAAATAAGCGGAAGAACTTACGTTTGTTTGATGTACGTAAACCGAAAAATGTTTGTCGATGTAGGTGAGCGGAAGAACCTTACGATTGCTTGATATTGATAATCGAATTTTAGAAATGAGAGCTTCGTCTTGATAACGTGTTATAAAACCTAATTACAATTTTTGAGTATTTGGAGAGAAGACTTATTCTTATAAGTTCATTTCTTATATCTCTTACATCAAACCTTCTATTTATAAGACATTTCAAAACCTAATCACAGTGATCACTCTACTCCATATGTGTTATTGTGTTAGGTAAAACCAAACCAATAACCACCTATTTCATTCTTGTGTTAGGTAAAACCAAACCAATCCATATGTACATTAACTATTAAATGGTGCATCTACAATTAGTGGTACACCATATTATGTCCATCTTTTATAACAGAAACATCAATAATGCCTATAGTTGGTTCTTGTTTTTGTCGTTCTTGCAGACAATTATACTACTTTATTTAGAGTGTTTTTGTTTTTTTTTTTGTCATTTTACAGTATGATGGTAGAATTAGAGTCATGAACTGTAACTTAGATTTCGTTTATATTATAATTAAAATTCCTTTTCATTTTTAAAAGAAGCATCCATTCGCACGCAAAGTGTTCGATGAAAGTTCGGACAGAGAAAAGAAGAAGAAGCAAAGCTTAATGCCTAATGTTCCATACTCTCTGAAGTTGCGAGACAAAGATCAGAATGAAACTAGCATATGATTTTTTTGCCTTTAGGACCAAATCTGCTGGGGCCAAATGTGGACCAGGCTACTTCAACAAGCAGAGGAAACTGCAGCAATCCAAAGAGTGTTATAGGGATACAAGCTAGCAGGACAATTGGAGCTGCCACCCATTTCACTCGATGCACAAGAATTAGGTACAGTGATGATCCAAAAGCTGCCAGCATGAACAGTATAGCGAAGAAAAGAGAAACAAGGCCAATGCACAACCTCATTGGCAAGGCCCTGAGGAAATCCTTTTCTGCATAACGATTTGTTAGTATCCCCAGAAACATTAGCACAGAAGTAGCAGAAGCAAACATGGCTAATGCATCTGATGCTTCGTAAATCATGAAAGCTGGGTGGTTTATGAAAACTGGGATGCCATTAGAATCAATACCGCCTGGAGGTGATGAAGCACCAGAGAAAACAGCTCCAACTACGAGGGCGGCTACAACAGTGCATGACGTGGCTGTGTCTTTCATCCATTGCCCACCCTTCTCGACTAAGTCCTTGTGATTCTCTGAAAACACCTCTTTTGGAGTTTTTCCCTTACTGTTTTCCTTTTCTCCTTCATTGTTGTTAGCGAACACCTCTCCTGGAACGTTTTTAGAGTTTTTATCTTCTTTGGCTTTCGTTTTTTTAGTGTTTAACTCTTGTTTGAATGATGGTTTCACATGCTTTTCCACTTCCTGCACGCAAACATTCAGTAGCAAGCAGAGAATCAATATACAATTCCATGCTAGTTAATACCTTGAACTTGATCATGCTGATTAGTTTTGATTGCTGATAGACAAGGGAATGGCTAGTAAACAATCGTAGAATGCATTAAAACCTTCAATTCAAAATGATATGGTTGTATCTGTATGGATAATCACCTCAAACCACTGTAATTCCCGTTGCATCTGCAATGCCGGACCAGAAATCTGATCGGTTGGGCCTAACAATCCTGCCAAGTGTAAGATGTTGTTTCCATATGCATCTTTTGTTTCTGTGATAAAATGCTTCTGCAAACTCATATGGTATAAGAGATTGAATACATTTTCTTTGCGGTTTAGAACTGCTTGATGAAATACATTGCGCATCTCTTCACCGCTTCTAAACCAAACCGAGAAAGGGTAAGCCTTGATAATGTCCTCAACCAGCTCATGAATTCCCATTGTGGCGGCCGTGTGCATTGGAGCTCCTAGCATTTGTTCTGCATCTAACTTGTTTGAATTCACAGTATTGTTACACAAGATTTTCGCAATTTCTCGAGTTTGCATATGCATCAGCTTTGTGTCATATACGTGATGGAAATATCCAAACATCCTGGACTTCAATAGGTTAGCAAGTTGTTTCCCTTCAGGAAATTTTGGTTCTGCACTTTGAGTGAAACTATTTTCATTCAAACAAATACCTGAAAACACCAGGAGAATTAAAGAAATGAAGATGATAATATGATATATACATTTGGTATATGCAGGTAGACACATCTGTAGCCATATTGTTGAAGGATGTGAAGGATTGGAAAACCTACAATGATACAGCAAACGTTGGAAGCATCCCAGCTCACTTCCACTCAGAAAAGCATGAGGCTTTCGAGCTAAAATCCCTAAAGCAGTATCGTTGTTACTGTCCTTTTCAGTTGCTAACTCAGGGAAGCGCTTTAGGAGATAAAGAGCTATATCTGTTAATGGCAATACAATGAACAAAGAGTCCATGTTCTAGTTGAGAGACATTTATGTCATAATGAGAGAACACACACACTTTTTTCCAGATATTATAAGACTGAGACTTCGTATATAAAGAACTGGATCACTAAGACACTAACCATAGAAGTCTGCTACGAGTAAAAGATTGAGGAGCTTAGCACCTCGTTGGTCAGTGAATGGACTTGGATCCTCATGGGAAGTCTTCAATAGAAGATACCAAATAGTATCTTTGTGGGCAAACTTTGCAGCAGTATGAAGAGGTGTCTCATGAAAATAGTTCGCAAGTTGTGGCAATCTTGAGTTGTTCTGGACCAAAACCCTTGCAGCTTCTAAGTTTCCTACAGCAGCTGCACTATGAAGAGGGGTGTTCCAAAATTTGTCTTTCATTTGGAGAGATTCATCAGACATCAACCCCACAAGCTTTTGAACAAACTCCAAGGACATACCAGTACCAATGGCAACATGGAGAGCAGTCATAGGCCTTTCAGTGACGTCGGCATATATTGAGTTAGGATCTTCCTTAAAAAAGTTAAAAGCGGTGATCCAATCACCTTCAAGGGCAGCTTTGTACAGTGGCAAGTAATAAAGATGTTTCTTAGTCTCTAGCTGCATCGCTTCCGTCATTGTCGAGTGCTTACCTAATATCAGCATGAACAAGAGACAGATACAAAGATCAAACCTTTTAAGAAAAAGATTTTCCAGCAGTCAGATTTCAGAACCAACCATCTTGGTCCTATTTTCTAAGCTAAAAGAGGCCAAATTTAAGAAGAAAACTAGTTTGAGTAGCTCACCAGTATTTTTAGAGGCTTCCCTTCCTGTATGGTGATTAGTTGAAGTATCATCATCATGAGTAGTAGTAGATTGCAAGAGTGCTTTCTCCAAGCTTCCTTCAGCGTCGCGAGAATGGCCGTTCATTCCCATTTTCGTTACTTTGAAGGGCCAAAAATGGCTTTAAGCTCTTAAAGCTGGAAGTGTAAGATGCAGTTTCAGAGTCCCAGCGGTGCTCTACTTATACAGCTAGTGTAGAGCAGATGAAAGTTGGTTCCATCTTGCTGAAAACTCAGCATGGTCTTAAATCAAGAAGATGACGTGTTGGTACATCAGATTGATGACGTTTAGATACACATAAAACCAGTACATGATAATCCAAACCCAGTTCTACCAATTTTGAAGCCAAAAGTCAGAAATTTTAAATAATTTTGAATAAATATAAATATTTAGAAATAAATAAGATTATTCACACGATTTTTTGTTTCATCCATTCTCGAAAATTTTCACTTTTTAATTATAAAAAGTCACATTAATAATAAAAAAAAGGTTTAATCTCATAACAAGTTTGTCAAGCAAAATGATTCCACGATTAATAGCTATGGGATCTTCTGTTTTTTGCAACCAGTTCCTATCCTATGTCACGACTTTAACTGCTTTTTCTAAATTTCAAGATGGTTGTATTGCTGCTATTTGATTTCCCGAAAGATTGTTGCTTTCTGTGCGCAATTTACTCTTCATTTTGACAGGCTTAAAGAGTTTTCTCTGCTCCAAAAGTTCTGAAACTTTGAATCAATTTAAGAAGAACAACCTGTGAATTAGTCAATGCCAAGTTGGCTCCAGTTCCCTAGTGGTTCGGGTTCAGACCACTCCACAAGATCCACATCTGTCGGTTCATATTCCCAACGAACGTGTCAGGAAATTAAAGATGAAGTCAATGCAAGGCAGAGTTACTACATTTCTGCAATTTTATATGAACCGACAATCTAAATTAATCAACTTGGGCAAGACTCTGAGTAATGAAGACAAAAAAGATTAATGTCTAGTAAACCAACTCTTAATAATTTAACTTGACCAAGACTTTGAAGAATATATAAAAGAAAAAGAAAAAAGCCAAAGAGTGGATTGATCGGAGAAAGGTTGTGATTTGAGTCGCGGCAGCAGTCAATATATATTTTAAGTATGAATGGTCAAAAGTAGAGAATAGAGATACTATCAGATAGAAATTAATGTCCAACTTGTAAGTTCAATTATATATACCCAAAGCATGTGATCAGAAGCTTGATTGAAGTTAGGCCTAGTCTAATAATAAAAAAATGAAGTCATTTTTTTACAAAAATTTGAATTTTAGGCCAACTGATCAGGTCAAATTGGACATCATGAGCTCAAATTTGATATCAAGCTTTAAATTTATTTAAATATGATTTGAAGCTTGGTTAACTTCAAGCGAACTTATTGATTTTAGGACCAGTCAAGTTAGATCGAATCGGATCAGCTTGGGTCTAAATGTCATTTCTATTAAAAGAATATTATGAATTTTTTTCATTTTCATTATAATACAACCTAAATGGCTCATTACAAGTTTCTTGTTGACCAAGACTTTGGCTTTGGGTACTAGAACAAAACAAAAAGCTCAAATAATATTAATTAGATTTTAAATGTTTTAATTTTAAATATAATCTAAGATTATGTTTATTTGTTTATTCAATATTAAATAAAAATATGTATTTTATAAAAATAAAATTAGATTTATTATTAGCCACAAAAATAAACAAAAAAGAAAGGAGCAGCCATTTGCACGCAAAGTGCCCTTTCGACAGAGAAAACAAAGAAGATGCAAAGCTTAAATGCCAAAAGGTTCATAAACTCTTAAGTCGTGGGACAAAGGAGGCTTTGAGAGTCTCCCCTATATAGGAGGTCTTGAGTTCGAGTCACCTTAAAGGAGAAAAAATAGACATGTTTCTATTGATGATCCTTTAGTTCCTTGGGCAAAGATCCTTGATCGGATCAATTACGGACGCTTCGCTTCCAGCGGCAATGTGGGAGTTGGAGCTACTAGGGAACCTGGGGGCTGATAAGAACCTGATGTTGAGCAGGGGGAGCCAGTAATCAATCATTAACTGAACAATCAAGTATGTGAAGACTCCTTGTGTGCAGAAGTGTACAGGCTACGTAAGAACCTGAGAGATCTTGGAGTTCCCGATTTACATCCTCTAGGCTCTTGGGATGGGGTCGTAGGGGCTTAGGATCAGTCTGACTTAGCCGGAATACCTAATGTGAAAAAAGAAATCATAATGAACCTAGCATATGATTTCTTTGCCTTTAGGATCAAATCTGTTGGGGCCAAATGTGGACCAGGCTACATTAACAAGCAAAGGAAACTGCAACAATCCAAACAAAGTTATAGGGATACAAGCCAGCAGGACTATTGGAGCCACCACCCATTTGACTCGATGCACATGAACTAGGTAAAGTGATGAGCCAAAAGCCGCCAACATGAATAGTATAGAGAAGAAAAGAGAAATGAGGCCAATGCACAACCTCATTGGCAAGGCCCTCAGAAAATCTTTTTTTGCATAACGATTTGTGAGTAACCCCATAAACATTAGCACAAAAGTAGCAAAAGCAAACAGGGCTAATGCATTTGATGCTTCGTAAATCATGAAAGCTGGGTGGTTTATGAAAACTAGGATGCCACTAGAGTCACTCCCACCTGGAGGTGATGAAGCACCAGAGAAAACAGCTCCAACTACTAGGGTGGCTACAACAATGCATGACGTGGCTATGTCTTTCATCCATTGCCCACCCTTTTCGACTGAGTTCTTGTGATTCTCTGAAAACACCTCCTTTGGAGTCTTTCCCTTGTAGTTTTCATCTTTTCCTTCATCGCTGGGTGATGGTTTTGATTGATTTTCAGGAGGCACCTCCCCTGAAACTTTTTGGATTTTTTACCTTGTTTCCCTCTCTTTTTTATCTTAATGTTTAACTCTTGTTTGAATGATGGTTTCATGAGCAATCAAAATTCCATGGTAGTTAATATCTTGATCATGCTGCTTGGTTTGGACTACTCATAGCCAAGGGCATGGCTAGTAAACAATCATAAAATGCATTGAAACCTTCAATGCGAGATGATATGGTTGTATCTATATAGATAATCACCTCGAACCACTGTAATACCCGTTGCATCTGCAATGCTGGACCAGAAATCTGATCAATTGGCCCTAAAAATCCTGCTACGTGTAAGATGTTGTTTCCATATGCATCTTTTGATTTTATGACAAAATGCTTCTGCAAACTCATATGATATAAGAGATTGAATACATTTTCTTTGCGGTCTAGAACTGCTTGATGAAATACAGTGCGCTTATCTTCACCGCTTCTAATCCAAACCGAGAAAGGGTAAGCCTTGATAATCTCCTCAACCAGCTCTTGAATTCCCATTGTGGCAGCCATGTGCATTGGAGCTCCTAGCATATCTTTTGCATCTAACTTGCTTGAATTCACAACTTTGTCACACAAGATTTTCACAATTTCGTGAGATTACATATGCTTCAGCTTTGTGTCATATACTTTCTGGAAATATCCAAACATCCCGGACATTGATAGGTTCGCCTTTTGTTGCTCTTCAGGAAATTTTTGTTCTGCACTTTTGAGTGATGCTATTTTCATTCAAACAAATACCTGAAAACACCAGGAGAAATAAAGCAATAAAGATGATAACATGATACATACGTTTGATATATGCAGGTAGACACATCTGTAGCCAAATTATTGAAGGACGTGAAGGATTCGAACACCTACAATGATACAACAAACGTTGGAAGCATCCCAGCTTACTTCCACTTGGAAAAGCATGAGGCTTTCGAGCCAAAATCCCCAAAGCAGTGTCGTTGTTACTGTCCTTTTCAATTGCTAACTCAGGGAAGTGGTTTAGGAGATAAAGAGCTATATCTGCTAATGGCCATACAATGAACAAAGAGTCCATGTTTTAGTAGAGAGACAATTATGTCATAATGAGAGAAAACGAAGCTTTTTTTCCCAAATCCTAAGACTGAGACTTCGTATATAAAGAACTGGATCACTAACCATAGAAGTCTGCTACGAGTATAAGATTGAGGTGTTGGTTTATGCCCATGCAGCCAATTTTGATTGTATTTTTAATTGTATAAAATTTGTTTTATTTAATAAAAAGCATTCTTCATCTTTATGTATTTTTAATTATTTAATTATTAATCATAAAGATAAAATCCCTGGAATAATTGTTATGCAATTAGAAATTATAATGTGATTATAATTATGAGATTCAAATTGCATTTTGTATTATTCCTAAATATTCCTAGTCATAGTTTCATCAAGATGGGGTATTGATGAAATTGTTAGACTAGCACATGTTTGTTTCTTTTTTATGAAGAAAGTAATCGATCTCATAGATTAAAGTATGGAGATACTTAAATAAACATGTGGGTGCTTATTAAAGAATAAGTTCACTGAACAGACCCTATTATGAGAATCCCAATTGGAACATTACTTGTGTGTCTGTGGATTATCTCATTATGATGGTTGTATAATTGATCCTTAGACTTGAGATTACCAAAGTTATCTCATGTAGGAATTACTATGTTTTGATGCTACTTATGTTCTATTCTTGGAATAGTTCAATTCGGTAGTTATTGGATATAGTATGAACTATGTGGAGATAGTTGAGTAAATCAATAAAGAATTCGTCGTCCTAAAGTAATTAGGAAGAATGTTCTGTTGTTCTTGATTAGTAATGATTTTGGGAATCTCTGGCCAGAGTAAATTGAAATTTGAAAAGTTGTTTTCAAATATCAATTATAAATCATTTACTAATTAACAAGAACAAATATGATTGGATTATTTAGAGTAGACACGAATTCCATACTCTCATTTCAATTGGAACATTAGATGACGAAAGGATTAATTTATACAAGATAACCATGCATAAACAGGTTAAGTCAAACCACTTTGACAGTCCTAATATTTGGGTGGTCATAACATGTTGCTAGATGTCAATCATGATCTATGATTATAAATTGTTTAATTAGGGAATTAAAGATAAATTAAAAGGAGTTTTAATTTATCTGATTCTAATTATGAATTAGAATTATAATTTATAATCATTGCCAACATATTAGGAACCTAATGGGTCACACATAAAAGGTCTATTAAGGAGAAAATGAAATTAGAATTAAGTTGGACTTAATTGAGAAGTTTTAGAAACTTTAGGATCAATATGTGATATTTGATCTTATAAGGATTTATTAATAATTATAATTAAAGTTTGACTTTAGTTGTAATTTTAATAAAATCAAGGATATGAAAATAAGATTTTCATATAAAATGAAAATTAGAAAACAAATGGAGCTAGCACTTCTAACAAGTTTTTCCTCTCAAATTTGATTTGAGTTTTTCTCAGAAAAGATCTGTGGATACCGTTAAAGGCCGGACGATTGAACGGCTCGTAGATTTGACTATTTCGGAGAAGCAAGATATTGTATCGGGAATCAGAAAAAGGTTAGTTTAACTTTATCAATTTCTTGTTTTATGTTTCGAATCTAATTCTGTTAAAGTTGATTCTGTGGAAAATTTTAAATTTATTCCGCTGCGCTTAGATTCGATTTTGCGTATAATTTCCAACAGTGGTATCAGAGCCACCTTTAACAGTTTCATTTTTGATTCATAAGATTGAAAATGTCTCATTTAGGTTTTAATATGCAAAAGTTGCATATGGATAACAGTATATTTTCACTGTTCAATTTTTCCTAGAAATTTTGTTTTGTTTGCCGAAAGTGTTTCGGAAACAAAAGAACCAATGATGATTTGCGTTTCTGAAATGTATGGAAAAAGTGTTAGTGAGTTTCTGGTATTTTTCTTGGTTATATGCGTTTGTTATTTCTGGATGGGATATAAAAGGTTATATTTGTTTCTGGATATGTGAACTGCTATATATAAGTTTCTGGAAATTTCTTTATTATGTTGAAAGTGTTTCGAGTAATAAAGGGTGTAAAAGGATTTTATGTGTTTCTGGTCATTTGGACTAAGATGATTATGGAATTTTTCCAAGTTTCTGGAAATATGGAAAGAGTTCACAGTAGTTCTAGAATATTTACATGCGGTTTTGGAAATGGTTTTATTTTTTGATCTTTGATGCATCTGTTTCTCCTCTTGCGTGATGTTTCGTGGACCCAGACGTAAAGTTACAGGCGTTAATGACAGTCGAAAGGTTGCATGCATGCGTAACTGTTGTGTCTTCAGTTGCATTACTGATATATTGATTACGAAACCGTAGTTTGTCTTCTCAAGTCCAGTTTTATTCAATGCATAACGTATGCTTTGGGTTATTAACAGATAACGGTTGCATGATACACGTAGGTTTATGTTCATTTACTCAAGTTTTTATGCTCATTATTTCAACTTCCTTTTAACGTTTCGGTGGTCTGTAAATTCATTGTTTTATTCAAACACAATGCTTTAATGAATGATTGTTAATGTTTGTTTAATTAATGAATTTTAATGTGCTTCATTGTGATGAACCACTGGACTACCGGAGGCAGTGGTAGTCATCGGTGCTTGGAGAACCACCACCGAAGGTGGTGGTGTTTTCTCTCTCTAGATAGTTTTATCTCTCTAGAGTTTTATGTATTTTTATAAGGTTGTTATACTTATACATATAGAGTAGATTGCCTTGAGATAGTCTTAAGGTAGTTAGAACAAAATAAGTTGTTATTCTGAGTTTTTCTATTAAAAAAAACCAGTAGAAGGCTGAGGAAGACGGGGCGCATGCTCAAATCTCCTGGCTAGCGAGGAGACAGCGTCTCCTGGCCATGCCAGGAGGCGTGTCACTGCGTCTCGGCACGGCTAGGAGGCGTGGCCGAGACACGTCTCGTCTCTCAACCCTTTGGGCACGATGGCGGATTATCTCTAGCCAACCAAGCGAGCCGAGAGGCGCTCTGGCCCGTGGGCCTTGATCGCCTATTTTTTAATTTTAATTTAATTTTCAATTGTTGATTAATTAAATTATTATTGTTTTAATCTCAATTTATTTTTCATAATTAGATTATGTCAAATAAATTAATATAATGAGATTATATTATCCTGAAATAGATTTTATTTTATTTTAAATCCCTCTTTAAAATATTAAGTACATGTTTAGAACATGAATAATGTCTTCCATAATTATAAACCAGAGTTTTGTTTATTGTAGGCTTGTTGAGTAAACTCAAGACCGCTTTAACCCGAACATGTTTAGTCTTATAATAATGGATTTTACTTAATTAAATTTATATGATTTGTATAAGTAAACTCATGATCATATTAATTTAAAGGCAAGGTTAGGAAAATATTATTAGATATTTTATGACAAAGTGATAAGTCATTTTAAATGCATATATGTTGGACTTAATTTTGGTTGAATTGTGAAATTTGTGTTCATAAATTGATGGAATTATTTGTTAAATGTTTGCAGATGATTCTCAATGCCAAGAAGACGGAAATGGATCAAAAAGAGGAAAAATATGGCAAGAAATTCGAAATTTTCAGTCTGGCCGAAATTCAAGATTGGGCGTGGGCACGCCTAAGGTCATAATCCGAAATCTGCAGAATTTCCAGAATTGGAATCCAATTAGAACCAAATCGCCAAAGATCTTCTGGGGTCCTTTTCAGGAAGTTTTCCACCTAAACTAGGAGAGTACTTATTTGAGACAAAATCCAATCAAGATATGGGATATCCAAGTCAAAGAGGGAATTGGAGAAATTGTCATGACTATAAATACATGTATGGAGGTTGGAGGAAAGCATCAAGTCTTCTTTTCTTCTTCTTTTTGGGTCTGCCGCATCTCTCCTTTGGCTGACCTTTCTTAGTTTACAATTTTCTGCACAAACACCAAGTAGTAAATTGTAGCTTTAGTGGTTTCTAGCTAGTTGCAAATTGCTGAATTACTTGTTTTCAATTTCTGCAAAACTCTTCTTGTCATTAACGTTACTTTCATTAAAAACTAGTTATGGAGATTGTTCCTTTTGTTATTTCTTTTGATTTTAATTCAAGTATGATTAACTAATTTTCTTGTCTTGGTTGAGGGATCCATGTTCCATGTTGTTATGGTGAGATGTTCGGAATATTTTTCATGAGTTGTTAACGTTCATTGGGTAATTTCGGATCAATCTTTTTAATTGGATTTGCTAGTTTCTAGGTGCGCAACTAGAGACTAATAGATTTAATCACTAGGGTAACAAAATCTGACGTTCAATTTTGATAACTACAAGTAGCAATTAGGATTAACCCCTCTACGTTAGAGTCGGAAAATTCTAAGAAATTATCCATTTGATTGATTTCATGTCGTACATGTTTATCACTTGTCATTGGTTCTTAATGCTATTATTCAATTTAATCTATGATCGTATCTAGATTAATTGTTTAATAAGGTTGCTAGGATACATGTTTCTAGTCAATACAATTAATAGAAAATTCCCTCAATGAATGTTCGTTAATAATTATAACTTTTGTCAAGGATCCATAATAGCATGGTAACATTGGTGACCGAAACCAAGGTGTTTTTCCTATCGGTTTTTCAGACTTAATTATTTGCAATTTCTTTCTTTTTGATTTTCATTCTTATTTCCATAAGTAACAAAACCCCCCTTTTTATTTGTGTCGTTTGAATTCGTAATTTTCATAATCGTAAAATTCCTCGCGGGAACGATATCCGCTTACCGCTACTACATTAATTTGTTTTAACGGGAGTGAAAAATCTTTTATATTTGGTTGCAGGCGACAGCATCACCACAAAGAGTTGTCTCCTAACGGATCAAGGAATCACATAGGATGTGATTGATAAAATGTTATCTACCTAATTTTAATTTAATTGGTTTGTTGAGCAAACTCAAGATCAATTAAATTAAAATGGAATCCTAGCCCACTAGGAAATTATGTGATAATTTCTCGAATTAATAGTAAGGGCTATTAATTTGTTGAAAATAGTGGGAGTAACCAAATTTTAAAAGTCCTTATTTATTTGGTTTTACGGCATATACTAATTTATTTTATTTTTGACGAATCAGTTTTTGAAAATGAGTACGATCTTTTCCCTAAGGAGCATCATGGATGCAAACAAACTGACTGGACCAAATTTTACTGCCTGGTTGCATAACCTTAAAATTGTTTTAAGGGAAGAGGAAAAATTATGCGTTTTGACATCGAGCATCCACCGAACACCTTTCAAGATGCTGCCAATGAGGATTGGGTAAATTATCAAAGATATATAGATGACAATGCGCAAGTAACATGTATGATGTTAGCCAGCATGTCTCCCGAGCTTCAGATGTAACATAAAAATATGAATGCAAAGGAAATGTTCCTGCACTTTCAAGAGTTGTTTGGTGCACAGAGTAGGGTGGAGAGGTTTGAGACTTCGAGAGCTCTGTTTCAATGTTGAATGGCTCCTGGATCATCGGTGGAACTTCATGTTCTACGGATGATGGGCTACATTGAAAAATTAGGTCAATTGGGATATGACCTAGACCTCGAGTCGAGCATTAATTTAGTGCTTCAGTATCTTACCCCAAGTTTTTCACAATTTATTATGAACTTTCACATAAACACAAAGGAAGTTTCATTGGCTGAATTACTCAATATGCTCAAAACTGCTGAGGGATGTCTTAAGAAGGAATCCAGTTCTGCTCTTGTTGTTGGCTCTTCTTCTTCTTCTTCCAAGAATAAGAGTCAAACCCTTAAGAAGAAGAAGAAGAAGAACAAGAACCAAAAGACTTCTGCTGAAGTAGAAAAGCCAGAAGATGGTGTCAAGAAGAAGAATGTCAAGGGCATCTGTTTCCATTGTGGTGAAGCTGGACATAAGAAAAGGAACTGCAAAGCTTATCTTGCTATTTTGAAGGAAAAGAAGTTAAGCGTAACTTCAACTTCAGGTTTGTTTATAATTGAAGTCAATCTTTCTACTTCTGTATCACAATCTTGGGTATTAGATGCTGGATGTGGTTCTCACATTTGTAACAATGTGCAGGTACTGACAGATAGTAGAGTGTTGAGAAAAGGCGAAGTAGACTTACGAGTCGGTAATGGAGCAAGAGTTGTTGCATTAGCTATTGGAACTTGTAGTTTAGCTTTGCCTTCTGGTCTTGTACTAGAACTAAATAATTGTTATTATGTTCATGTCATCACAAGAAACATTATTTCTATTCCATGTTTGGACATGTTTAGTCCAATTCATATAGGTATTTAGGTCATATTTGCATTTAGTTTACATATTCATGCATTCATTTTAATAACATTTTTAGGTTTATTTATTTATTTTTATTGAATTTGTTATTTATTTTATTTTTCTTGTTTCTTCATAGAAAACATGAGTTTTGTTTCAAATTAGACCCAAGAATTTGATCACAGCACGTCCATAATTTTTGCATGGCCCAGGTGGAATTAAAAGTGGAAGCAACACATAGGAGTAGCCCAAAATGACAGCACATGGGGAGTCAAAAACTGGTGAACTAGGTGACGTTTTGGGCATGCGACAAATAAGTTTTGGATGTTTTAAGTGTTTAAATTGGAAGACAACGCAAGAGATGGAATAAAGTTCCATAATAAAGATCCAAAACGGCAGCATATATGGCAGCCAAAACAACACACGTTGGAGAGAAAATGATTTTGGAAGTTTAGGCTTTTAATGGGAAAATAACAACACACGTGAGAGCGGCAAAAAGGCTGGAGCAGGGGAGACACGTGCAAGTGGAGGAGAAGAGTAGCGTTACTGTTGAGTGAAGAGGGCGTGAAGAGAGGAAGCAGAAAAATCAAAGGTGGATTGGAGGAAAATAACGTGACGGAGAGTGAGTGAACTAGAGAAAAAAATAGAAGAGCTGAAGGGAGAATCCAAAATGCTAGCTTGACCAAGGTGTGCGTGAACTGAAGGGAGCTGGAAACTCCAAACCAGACCAAAACGTTAGCCACCAAAAAGAAAACGTGAGCCTTGTGAGACTTCAACGTGGTAGCTAGTGAGGAGGCACTCCAGGGCACTAACACAGACAAAAATGAGGAGGAAAGTGGACTAGCGGCAACGTTTGGGGGTTTTTAATTGGAGCTGGGATTTGACGCAGTGAAGAAGCGAAGAACACACCTGCGCAGGAGATTATTTTCCAGACTTGTTTTTTTTTTTGCTGCTTATGTCCAAGACTCTCCAGAGTTTTTTTTTAGTTCCTACTCCTTTAATGTTTATTTTTCTTGATCTAATATTTATTTCGTCGAACATGAACATGATTGAGTAGATCTTTTGCTGGGTTTCAAAGATGGGTAGTAGTTTTCGAATTTCTATATGATTTGATTCTAGATTTTATTCGATAAAATTTATCCGTGGCTATTGATTCTTGTTTTGCGTATTATTGTGCTTGTTATGTGTTAGGCCTCACATAATTTGCGTCAAAATTATCGGTTGAAGAACTGAAAGGTGAAAATCGGTAGTGAAAAATCAAAATTAGGGACTTGTAGGTTTAGACCTAGATATAGGAAAAAATCTGCGAGAGGAATTACCAACTAGATAAAATTCTTAATAGATTTTAGTTAATTTCATGAGCCACGACAGTCGGGATTGATTTTAACTAAGATACTTCTTTGACGTCTCGATAGAGAATCATAGATAATTTGGATCTAGTTTCCTTCAAAGTCTATGGATCAAGTTTATTGAATAAACCAGAAGAGAATAATCAGAAATCGATCACGAAACCAAATTTGAAACCTGTCTTTAACATATTTGATTCATTCCTTTCAATCATAAATTGCGCGGTTATTCTGTTTGTTTTAGGATCAGTTTTAGCAAGTCGTTAATTAATCAATTTCTCAATTATCAACATTTAAGTGGTTAGTCCAATTAATTGAGTGATCCAAGCTTAGTACTTACACAATTACTCCATGTGGGACGATATTATACTGTACTACTTGAGACCCGTGAACTTGCAGAACCGCATCAAGTTTCTTGGCGCCATTGCCGGGGAGTAATCCCTGAGTAATATTAGGCGTCTGATTGTTTAGTTAAATTGGACATTTTTTTCTTTTCCTTTTTTTTTAAATTTCTTTTGTGTTTTGTGTTAATAAATTTTGTTAAAATTGATTTTTATTTCCTTTTATTTTATTTTTTCTTTTTACTATCTACTTTTTATTTTGCATTTTCTGCACCTTGCAATTGATTTTGCTTTGTGTTTTGTTTTTGTCTATGCGAAGGGTCGTTAGTGCTGAAGAATTATTATTTGATTCTGAAATCGAGAAGACAGCTAAAGCACTAAGGAAGGAAGCAAAAGCTAGAAAAGCACGGGCAAGAGCATCTAACGCACAACCTGTGCAGGAACGCCAGATCGAACCCGAATTTGCTACAACTTTTCCACCAACAGAGGCAGTCGAGTTAGACATGGCTGAACAAAATCAGAGAACAATGCGGGACCATGCAGTCCCAGATTTTGGAGAATTTTGCCCAAGCATTACAAGGCCTCCTATGCAAGCGAATAATTTTGAATTGAAACCTGGCCTTGTGCCAATGGTGCAACAGAATCAGTTCGGAGGGCACCCAACAGAAAATCCACATGCCCACCTACAGCAATTCTTGGAGATTTGTGAAATGTTGAAGTAGAACGGGGTACCTGAGGATGCAATAAGGCTTCGATTATTTCCTTTTTCTGTGAGAGATCGGGCTAAGGATTGGCTCCATTCATTACCACCCGGTTCGATAAATAATTGGCAAGAATTGTCCAAGGCCTTTATGGCTCAATATTTTCCACCTGGGAAGACGACAAAACTCAGAAGTGAGCTGACCTCATTTCAGCCCAAAGAAGATGAGTCATTGTATGAAGCATGGGAGCGGTACAAGGAGCTTCAACGCAAATGTCCACATCAAGGTGTCCCAAAGTGGATGATTGTGCAGATATTCTACAATGGAGTTTCTCCGGTTATGCGAAGTGCAATAGATGCTACAGCTGGAGGTGATTTAATGGATAAGAATGAAGACGAGGCCTTCATGTTATTGGAGAAAATTGCCTACAACAACTACCAGTGGAACAATGATCGGAGAGAGGTTAAGCAAGAAGGGAAGAAACCTCAAGGAGTCTTCGAATTGGATGCCTTTACCTTGTTGAATTTGAAATTTGAAGCTCTTTCAAGAAAATTGGATAAGTTTGCTGTAGCTGCTGTGAGTAATGTGAATGTCTTACAGGATCAGGATTTTGGGTCGAGTATGGGAACAGAATTTCAGAACATTGGGCAAGAATTTGGGGCTGAACATATGAATTTTGTGGCAAATTATGGGCAGAAGAACCAAGGTGGAGCTTTCGTAAACACTTATAACCCTGAATGGCGAAACCACCCAAATTTCTCCTGGTCTCAACAACCTAAGCCACCCCAAAATTTTCCTAACCAAACCCATTATCCACAAAATCAACCACATTACCAACAGATCCAGCAACAACAAAACCGTGGCCCCCCAGGTTTCCCAAGCTTGAGACAACAAACTCCACCTGAACCTAAGTCCAACCTTAAATCAATGATGGAAAACTTTATGCAGAAGCAAGGAGACTTGATTCAGCAACTTACTACCCGAATGGACCAATTGGCGGTCCATAATAAGATGGTTGAAACTCAGATTGCACAACAAGCCGCATCACTAAGGTTTGACAAGGGTAAGCTGCCAGCACAACCAGAGGCTCCCAAGGAAGCCAAAGCAGTGGTACTGAGGAGTGGAAAGGTTTTGGAACCGATGATACAGAAAAATAGGGCTGAAAAAGAATATGAAGGAACAGATCAAGATGCACAACCTGTGCAACAATCACCTGAGCCTGAAAAATACATACCACCACCACCATATAAGCCACCCATCCCATTCCCTCAGAGATTTCATAGAGCTAAGCTAGACTAGCAGTTTGGAAAATTTGTTGACATTCTGAAGAAGCTCTATGTTAACATCCCCTTTATGAAAGTCCTTACCCAAATGCCTACATATGCCAAATTTTTAAAAGAGATCTTATCCAACAAAAAATGGCTAGAGGAAAATGCGACTGTGGCTCTTACAGAGGAATCAAGTGCCATTCTTCAAAACAAACTCCCTCCCAAGCTTGGGAGAGCATTATGTGATTTGGGGGCAAGTGTGAGTTTATTGCCATTATCTATCTGTCAGAAATTGGACATCGGAGAGCTTAAACCAACTACCATATCTTTGCGACTAATGACGAGGTCCATAAAATTTCCCATTGGGATATTGGAAAATGTGCCTCTCAAGGTTGGAAGTCTTTTTATCCCAGTAGACTTCGTTGCGCTAGAGATGGAGGAGGATACTAACATACCTGTTATACTTGGGAGACGCTTTTTAGCCACAACTGGAGCAATCATAGATGTTAAGAATGGAAAAATGACTCTGAGAGTCGGGGAGGAAGAAATCGAGTTTAATTTGGAAAAGACAATGAAGGCTATGGATGACAAGGATTCTTGTTTAAGGGTGGACATTCTTGACAAGCTGGTTGATGCTAAATTCAGAAAATCTAATTTGAAGGATTCGTTGGAACACTGCTTAGTGAAGGTTGTAACAACAGGGGGTGATACAAAATTTACAGAGAAGAAATCAGAAATTTTTGAACTTGCGCAGATGCTCGATGCACAACCTGTGCAACCTGAACTGACACCATCACCTGATTCGAACAAAGAAGAACCTCCAAATGTGGAATTGAAACCGTTGCCTCCTAACCTCAGGTATGAATTTCTGGGCCCTAATTCAACCTATCCAGTCATTGTTAATGCTCTTTTAAGCCCTGTGCAGGTTAATAAACTTTTAAGAGTGCTTAGAGAGAACAAGCAAGCATATTGGGCTATTCAGAAGCCTAATTTGGACTTCAAAGCAACTGGAGAAAGGCGTTTGCTTCAGTTGAATGAGTTGGAGGAGCTTCGCTTGGATGCTTATGAGAATGCCCGAATCTACAAGGAAAGAACGAAGAGATGGCATGATCAACATATTCTCCAAAGAGAGTTCAAGGAAGGAGATTTGGTCTTGCTATTTAATTCGCGACTCAAGCTATTTCCCAGAAAGTTGAAGTCAAGGTGTTTGGGACTGTTCAAAATTGTTAAGGTTTATACTCATGGTGCGGTAGAAGTTGAGGATCCTAAAACTGGAGTATTTAAGGTTAATGAGCAGAGGTTAAAGCCTTATGTGGTTGAATTTCCAATAGAAACAGAGGTCGCTCAATCCCTCTCTAACCCCGACCCTTGAGCAACAATTTGGCCAAGTCAAGCTAAGGACTTTAAATTAGCGCTTCTTGGGAGGCAACCCAAGTTTCACTCCTTCGTTGTTTTGTTTTATTTATATTTTTATGTTTTTTTTGGTACCTTAATTTCCTCTTTGTGTTATTTGCAGGAAATTGGACCTTACAAGCAACTTTTGATGGGGAGAATTACACTTCTGAAGAAAATGATTCCAGCTCCTTACAGGGAAGTTCTTTGTGCCTCTTACTCATGTCTTCGAATATTGTTGAATTTTGCGGCTGTTTGTGTTTAAGTATGATCTGCAGCAATTTCTTAATTCACATGCATCATTGTTGACATTCTTTTTGTCCTTAACTGTGCATGTCCATGCTTACTTACCTACTTCAAAATAAGCCTACGCATCTTGACATTGAGGACAATGTCCTATCTGAGTTTGGGGGTGGGGGTGAGCATAAAAAAAAATGTTCTCTTCTTCTTTTGCAAATCCTTTACATGCATTAGTATTTACTCATTCATTCATGGCATTCATAGCATATATTTTTTAAAAAAATCAAAAAAAAAATTATGCCTTATCCATGGATGAATAGGAATTGTTTTGAAGAGCAATTGAATCTGCTTTTAGACTGGGTTATGGATTGGAAGGTTCCTGATTGGTGCAAGAATCTTAGGAATTTGCTTTTGTTTATGTTCATTTAATTGGAGATCTTCTTAACTCTTGTTAGACGTTTAGAGAACTTAAAAGAAAATTCCTTAGCAATTTATAACTTGTTGACATCTCACCAATCCTAGAACAAGCTTTCTAATTCTATCGAGGCGAAATCATAGCATTTATTAAAGAAGGAAATGATTTAGGCACCGTCCTTTGTTATCTAGCCTAAATGACTTTTAGCTTACTCACCCTTATTTTCCTTGGAACCTCTTTTGAGCCTTACACATTATCCTTATTTTCCTTGGCACCCTTAATTAAACCAAGCCTAAGACCTAAAGTCCCTACCCTTTTATGTGGTTTGACTGTTTAAGATTTGTGATGTTTTGGAATGTGTATAATTTTGATGAAAAAAAAGAAAAAAATGAAAAAAAATAAAAAAGGAAAAGAATTGCATCCAAGAGTTGTTTGTTTGTTCCCAACTATGAAAAAGAGAAATTTAAAGCCCCAAAATATGCAATGAAAAGAGTTTGGGGGAAGTTGTCCTAATTTGTGGAGGCTTGATGTTGTTTATATGTGGACCAAAGCCTATTTGAATGCATTTGAAAATGGATATTTGGATGTCAATTCTATATTTCCTTATTTATTCAAAAAAAAGAAAAAAAAAGAAAAAGAAAGAATGAAGAAAAAAAGAAAAAAAAAAGATTGGATTTATGCATATTTTCTACATTTGCATGTTTTAAACAATCATTCCTCAATTTTTTTTAGCCTTTATTCCCCTTTTCTTTGTTTCAAACCCACATTACACACCCAATAGCCCCATTACATCCTAATAAGACCTATTGATCTTTCATTAATAAGTGCTACATTAGTGAAGATAGGTTAGGATGTCTTGCCTATGGGATTGGTTAATTAACTATATCATCATTATGTATGGGATGCATGGGTTATAAGTTGTTGTGGAACCAATTTTAGTTTTCTTTGCTTCTTGCAAGAAGATGGTTTTTTATAATTGATCAAAGGTTAAAGGAATATTGGCTTGAGTAATTGCTTAGTTTCTTGTATCATGAAGGTGGGAATGGTTTGAACAAAAAGGCTAAAAGTAAATTTGAGAGCTTGGATTTACAGTTTTTACGATTCCTTGGATGAGTAACTTTGAAAACGTTTTCTCAATCTTGATTTTGCTTAGGGACAAGCAAATGTTTGAGTTTGGGGGCATTTGTTAAGTCCAATTCATATAGGTATTTAGGTCATATTTGCATTTATTTTACATATTCATGCATTCATTTTAATAGCATTTTTAGGTTTATTTATTTTTTTTATTAAATTTGTTATTTATTTTATTTTTCTTGTTTCTTCATAGAAAACATGAGTTTTGTTTCAAATTAGACCCAAGAATTTGATCACAGCACGTCCATAATTTTTGCATGTCCCAGGTGGAATTAAAAGTGGAAGCAACACATAGGAGTAGCCCAAAACGACAGCACATAAGGAGTCAAAGAGTGGTGAACTAGGTGACGTTTTGGGCATGAGACAAATAAGTTTTGGATGTTTTAAGTGTTTAAATTGGAAGACAACGCAGGAGATGGAATAAAGGTCCATAATAAAGGTCCAAAACGACAACATATATGGCAGCCAAAACAACACACGTTGGAGAGAAAATGATTTTGGAAGTTTAGGCTTTTAATGGGAAAATAACAACACACGTGAGAGCGGTAAAAAGGCTGGAGCAGGGGAGACACGTGCAAGTGGAGGAGAAGAGTAACGTTACTGTTGAGTGAAGAGGGTGTGAAGAGAGGAAGCAGAAAAATCAAAGGTGGATTGGAGGAAAATAACGTGACAGAGAGTGAGTGAACTAGAGAAAAAAATAGAAGAGCTGAAGGGAGAGTCCAAAATGCTAGCTTGACCAAGGTGTGCGTGAACTGAAGGGAGCTGGAAACTCCAAACCAGACCAAAACGTTAGCCACCAAGAAGAAAACGTGAGCCTTGTGAGACTTCAACGTGGTAGCTAGTGAGGAGGCACTCCAGGGCACTAACACAGACAAAAATGAGGAGGGAAGTGGAGTAGCGGCAACGTTTGGGGGTTTTTAATTGGAGCTGGGATTTGACGCATTGAAGAAGTGAAGAACACACCTGTGCAGGAGATTATTTTCCAGACTTGTTTTTTTTTTGCCGCTCATGTCCAAGACTCTCCAGACTTTTTTTTAAGTTCCTACTCCTTTAATGTTTATTTTTCTTGATCTAATATTTATTTCGTCGAACATGAACATGATTGAGTAGATCTTTTGCTGGGTTTCAAAGATGGGTAGTAGTTTTCGAATTTCTATATGATTTGATTCTAGATTTTATTCGATAAAATTTATCCATGGCTATTGATTTTTGTTTTAGGTATTATTGTGCTTGTTATGTGTTAGGCCTCACATAATTTGCGTCAAAATTATCAGTTGAAGAACTGAAAGGTGAAAATCGGTAATGGAAAATCAAAATTAGGGACTTGTAGGTTTAGACCTAGATATAGGGAAAAATCTGCGAGAGGAATTACCAACTAGATAAAATTCTTAATGGATTTTAGTTAATTTCATGAGCCACGATAGTCGGGATTGATTTTAACTAAGATACTTCTTTGACATCTCGATAGAGAATCATAGATAATTTGGATCTAGTTTCCTTCAAAGTCTAGGGATCAAGTTTATTGAATAAACCAGAAGAGAATAATCAGAAGTCAATCACGAAACCAAATTTGAAACCTGTCTTTTACATATTTGATTCATTCCTTTCAATCATAAATTGCGCGGTTATTCTATTTATTTTAGGATCAGTTTTAGCAAGTCGTTAATTAATCAATTTTTCAATTATCAACATTTAAGTGGTTAGTCCAATTAATTGAGTGATCCAAGCCTAGTACTTACACAATTACTCCCTGTGGGACGATATTATACTGTACTACTTGAGACCCGTGAACTTGCGGAACCGCATCAGGACATGAATGGATTTGTTTTCAATATGAAGAATAATAGTTGTTCTTTTTATAAAGATGACATTTATTATGGATCTGGTATGCTTACAAATGTTTGTATGAATTAGATCTTACAAGACCAATTCTTCAAATAAATAGCAAGAAAAGAAGATTAAGTGACCAAAATCCTTTTTATTTATGGCATTGTAGGTTAGGTTATATTAATGAAACAAGAATCAAAAAGTTACATAAAGAAGGATATTTAGATCCTTTCGATTATGAATCATATGAAATTTGTGAATCTTGTTGAAAGGGTAAAATGACCAAACTTCCCTTTAGTGGAAAGGGACAACGTACTAATGAGTTGTTAGAGCTTGTACATTCAGATGTATGTGGCTCTATGTCTACTATTGGACCCCACCCCCCACACTTGGGCTAACATTTCCCACCCAGCGTGTGTGTGCGGGTTATACCACAGCGGGTGTTTGTGGGTTATACGCTCAATGGTGAGAGGCGTTCACTTAAAAGTGGAACAAAACTTTGAGGTCTTGGGTTCGAGCCGTGGCTCACCATTGACCAAGGAGGACAGTACTGATTAAGGTTGGATGCCGCGGTATAACCCGCAAACACCCGCCGTGGTTTAACCTTAGCCCAGGTGTGGGGGGTGGGGTCCAACATTAAAAGGAACCGGATCCCAACCGAAAACGAAGAACGAAGGAAGCGAAAGCGAATGGGAACGGAAATTTCGCATCGAAATTTCTAATCGAGAATCAAAGTATTCGATAACGACAAACGAAGCGAAAGCGAAAGCGGAAGCAAAGCGAAAGCAAATCGAAGACAGAATCGAAAGAAGCAAATCGGAAAGCGAAGCAAACAGAACGGACGAAACAAATCATATAGCAAAACAAAGCGGAGCAAAACACCGAACGAATCGAAATCATATTACTTAACAAACGGATCGAATTCAAACTTAAAATCAAAGTATACAAATGAGGGCAAATCGAATAACATAACAAATGTCCGACATCCGTTCATAAATTATCTTAAAGAAGCGTCGTGTTTGAAACCTAGACTATCCAAAAGTTCGGTACAATTTTTTTTTCTTTTTCTTATATTCGTTTTTACTCAAACTCCATCAAAACATACAATTTCCTTTTTTTTGGAAATTATCTTCAATCAAATCCTCAAATCATACAAACTGCTTATACATACTATCAAATCTCAAAAATTCATCTTTATACCAATTTTTTATCAAAATTTGAGACAATAACTACCGCCTCGACCTAACCCAAAACCTGCAAAGTGTTCAAAATACACTTCTAAAACAAATCCCAAACAATCATACAATCATCAAATCTACCGGACCCTCCGTCCGGGATCTCAGCAGATAAACACACTCCTATATCTAAATACAATTCAATATATCTCAATCCACATCAAATGAAATTATGCTTCACTACAATATACAAACCGTAACTCAATCCGAATACAACTCAATCATAATAACAAACAATTCCTTAACTCATACCCAATTATATACGAACTTCATAAATCATATACATATATGACAATTCAAGCCATATCCAATCTTAATATCAAAAATTCCAATTTACACAAAAAGTCCAATGATACAAAATCAAACCAAACGTCTTGACATACTTTCATCCGATCTCCTGCTCGAAAACCTGGAGACGGGGATGAAAGGGGGGTGAGCTTGGAAGCTCGTGGGTAACATATTTATAAATTGAATAATAAGCAGAAATCATTGTTCATAACTTTTAGCCAAAAGGCTTATCTTTTTCAAACTTTTCATCATAAATTTTTGTAATTTCATGGCTGAAAATCATTTTTCTCATTTCTCAAAATTTCTCAAAATTTTCATAAATATGAATGCAATCACATCAGATCACAAAACACATAAAATTTTAAATCCATACATAAAACACATCAAACGGTTTGGATTGGTCCTAACAGAACGTACTGCACATTCCCGCATAACGGTTCTGTACAGCCATGAATGGAGGGGAGTCCGAAATCGGAACTCCTAAGCCACTTGCGGGCAGCCGAGAGAAGGCTATAAACAAGTAGAGACAATGCACTAACTCACAGAAGGACCTGACCAAACCCACATAACACATAAGCGAAAAAAGAATTCAAATTGCCCGAAGGCACCTTTCAAAAATCTTGCTTTTCTAAGTCTTCGTATCATCATATCAAATCGTGTCAAAATGCTTGACACATGCACACATATTCACATCAATTTATATAACAATCATATTCAATTAATCAATTAATCGTATATCAATCAAATGCATAAAAAGGAATGCAAGTATTTCTTTCAACCCACAATCAACATATATTAATGCATAAAACAACATGGTTCACATTTTCAAAATGCGAAACATAATTTTCATAAATCAGATTCTCAATTTTTCTACAATTTCCTCGAATCATTTTCAAACATTTTAACATAAACCTTTGAATAATTATTTTCAAATCCTTTGAAAACATAATTTCAGAAATATTTTTCTTTTCTTGATTTTTCAAAATCACATAATTTACTCATAATTCAAAATATAAATACATCACCCACCTCGAATTGATGCTAGAAACTTGCTTTATGCCTCAATTGCTCCAAAACCTCCTTCTTTCTTCCACATTAAAATTTTCCTAAACCACAAATACCCAAATTCAACATCATAAAAATCATAATCCTCAAATTTTACTTAGGAATCCACCAATTGATCATATTTCCAAGCTATCCAATTCAACAATTTCGAAAATCCCCAATTTCCAAAATTAATCTAAACCGATTCACTCAAATTCAATCTCATAAATAACTTAATTTTCAAAATTGATGTCATAATTCATCAATTCATATTACTTTCAAGATATCTAAACCACCAATTTCAAAAATCTCCAAATCTCAAAATTGGCCTAAACCAATTTATCTAAATTCAATATCATAAATCACAATTTCTTCAAAATTGATTTCATATATCACCAATCCATAATATTTTCCATGATTTTACACTAATAATTTCCAAAAACCCCAAATTATGAAAATTGGGCATAATCCCAATTAAATTTTCATCCAAAATTAAACACAACCTAAGGCATATACATCAAAATTGACTTCATATATCACATACCCATATCATTTTCCATGTTTCTCAACCAAAAATTCATCAAAATCTCAAAGCTCAAAATTTTCTCTTACCTCTTTTCTTCTTCAAATTTCAGATTTCTTGGTTCCCAAAGCAAGCTTCCTTGATTTTCCATCTTTTTCCTTTGAAACTAACTTAAAACTCATGCTAAAAGCTTCAAAATTTTGAAAAATAGAATGCTCTCTCTTCTTTCTCCATATACGAAGCTTCTCTCTTCTCTTCTCCTTATTCTTCTTTCATTTTCTTCTGATTTTTCAGCCACCTTCGTGGCTTTATTTGGCTTAAAACGACATCCCCTCTTGTGTTAAGAGGCCATGTCACTTAAGTGAGGGGTAATTGACCAAGTTGCCCCTCCTTTTAAGTGAAATCCCAAAATACCCCTGCATAGGATTTTCAAAATCTGATAGCTTGCGTCCTTTTTTCAAGCATCTAAACGAAATAATTTGGACAAACTTTCTTCTTAAAAATTGTTCATCTAGATCATATGAATCCAACGCCACCCACCGCGCTCAATTCGGATCAGAAATGAAGAATTTATAGCCAAAATGCTATCGGACCTTCACAAAATCCGAGACTGAACATTAACATAACTTCAGTACAGAAATTGACAATCTTAGGGATGAACTTAAATTTCGATCCCTTCACATGATTTGTAGCCTCATATATTAATTTTATTTGGCCTTAAGAATCAACTCAATCGGAGTTGTACAACTCCCGAATTTTGCAAAATACCGAACCATGTTCAGAAAATTATCCAACTTATAACCTATAACCAAATCTCCTACTTTGGTTCAATCAATCTCTGTCCATTTAATCTCCTAAAAATCATAATTCTTCAGGAAAATAAAATTAATTGTCTTAGGAATCCAATGCTTTGAGAATCAAATCGATCAGATATCGGACGAAAGAATTATAAACAAAAGATTACGAAAGGGATCGGATAAAAAACAAAGTAACGGAACTTCAAAACCGAACTTTTCAAAAATCATATCTCTCGATCCCGAACTCGAAATTTGACAAATTTGGTGTCAATAAAAAGATCAAAGGAAGCTCTACAACTTCCCTGAAGTAATCAAAATCAAATTATGTCTCAAAAGAGGTCAAAAACTCAATCAAAGATTCTGTTCAAAACAACTTTTCCTAAACGACTTCCAATTTTTAATCGCTCATAACTCCTAGCCCCGATATCGAAAAATTTCAAACTTTATATCAATGGAAAAATAAAAACATCATCTAAAACTTTCATGAAGACTACTTACTCCAATTCACACTAAATCCATACGACGAGTGGTCTCGAAGCATAGAATACACAAATCTATACTTAATAGCATTTTCAAAACAAAGCATATCTTCGGAAAATCATATCTCTCAATTCCGACATCGGAAAATAGCAAAATTTATGGCCACAGAAAACTCTTAACATAATCTACAAGTTTCATGTAGATCATTTTCTCAAATTTTGCTTAAATCAAAAGTCAACCCTCAAAGGTCAAAAAGTCAAACTTTTCACAATTTTTTTTACACTTTCTCTCTTTACTTCTTGATTTTCAACTCAATTTCAACCAACTCATCCACTTTTGAATATTTCTTATTTTTACTCAAAAGTCGGGGTCCAACATCTACTCAAGCTAGAGGAGGATTTTCATATTTCATAACATTCACAGATGACCATTCAAGATATGATTATGTGTATTTAATGAAATACAAATCTGAAGCATTTGAAAAGTTCAAAGAATTCAGACTTGAAGTAGAAAAACAAACTAGTAAGAGTATTAAGACACTTAGATCTCATTGAGGTGGCGAATACTTAGACAATGAGTTTCTTGTTTACTTAAAAGAGAACGGAATTCTCTCACAATGGACTCCGCCTGGGACTCCACAACATAATGGGGTTTCTGAAAGGAGAAATCGTACTTTATTAGATATGGTACGTTCCATGATGAACTATGCAGTTCTTCCAGTTTCATTTTGGGGATATGCTTGGAAATAACCTTTCTTTCCGTCCGATTGTCGCCTTAGGGTTACTTCAAAAATTTAACCAAGGATTGCGTATAACGCAACCTCGGGTCGTTCTTTTGAGGAACCAAATGTGAAATTAATTTCCTAAGTAACTAAATGCAATGCAAACTAAATTATCAAATGTGGTTGATTTTTAACAATTACCGCTAAAATTTGCAACGAATTAAAATAACACTAAGGACTTGTTTTTGGTATTTTAAAAATTTAAATGAGTAATTTGAAATGACAACGAGTAAATTAATTAAGAAAACAAACACAAGTAATTAACAATGATAAACGCAATCCTCCAGTTCAATAACGCAGGCAATCATCACTAAAAAAAATATTGGAATTAAAACATTTGAACCAAGATTTAAAATCGAGCTTTTAAACTAACAACCGAGCCACCTCGAATTGTTACAAAAATATTTTCCAATAATCCCAATTTACTACCTGCCACCAGACTAGCAAAATAGAACTAAGGATACTAACGCCAATGCTCGACTTTTACGTAATATTTAAGAAACAGAATTAATGCTAGCAACAGATAAAATGTTCAAATAATTCAAGCCACCTCGAATAATTACCAATTTCGCTAAAATCTCAATACAAAGTTTTGACCCAAAACAGAGTAATGAAATTAAATCCGAAATTAACACAATATCAATCGCCAAACAATAATTTAGTCCCAAAACACAACTCCAAATAATTAAATAGTAAAATTCATGAATTAATAAATAATTAAATGGACAGAAAATAATTGCAGTTTAAACTCCCCTATAAAAACGCCAAGCTCCTGCCTTTGCCATTGAACCGAAGGACTAAGATAAATTAGCCAAAAAATTTCATTGGAGATGCTGCCGACGTTGAGCTCCGACGGTGGTCAGCCATGAAAGGTGGGAATGAGGGTTTTCGGATTTGATGAAGACAACGAGGAAAACAAAGCCTAGACCCCCTTCCTACGCCACCTTTTGCCTCTCACAAGAACTCACTTGAAAATAAAATTATTGTAGCTGATGTGACCATTTAAATCATATGGTCCAATGATAAGTACATATTTGTCCAATATTTATGTTTTAATTATCCCTTTTTATTTCTCTTATTGATGCAATTATTGAGACTTAATTTGATTTAATACTTTCTTGTAGGGAATTATAAAAGTGCATCAATTCAAGAGGAGGACGTCGCAAATATTAAATCACACACAAGCAGGGATTTAAGAAGAGTTGCATTTTAATTGTCAACATCAATTAAACCTTCGGTGATTTAAGAGGAGCAAAATGAAATCAAGTTGAGGCAGCAAGGGAGGATTTTTAAAGGGACCAAAACGACGTGGCAGAGAAGGACTAGCGTGGAATAAAAAAAAACAAGTAGGTTTTTAAAACATGAAGGAAACAATTGTGTAGTGCGGCGGCAGGGGGAGACTTGACAATTAAAAAAGGAAACGGCAGCATGGGAAGCGTTTTAAAATTAAAACGCAGAGAGCTACTTGGCAGGTGAAACACGTGCAGGGCAGGAAGCAATTAGAGGGACTGATTTTGGAAACACGCACGTCAGCAGAAGTAGGGACCAATTTGGGGTTGGCAGTGACGCACGCAGTAGAGGAATAAAAAGGAAAAACGCTAGGCACACTGGACAGCGGCGGCACTTGGAAAATAAGAAGAGTACGCACGCAACAGAGGGGATGAACAGTCCCACGTTGGAAGCAAGGAGGGGAAAAACGACAGCAACTTTTAGGGATCTCATACAATAATTCTGTCTTCTAGTTTTTCTTCTCTTCCTTGTTATTTAGACTATGTTATTTAAGAACCTTATCTTGTTTATGTTGGACCCCGAACATTGAGTGACAATTTGCCTTAGTAACATGAATGATAAAGTGGATGAGTTGATTGAAATTAAGTTAAAAATCTAGAAATAATGAGAAAAAGAGTGAAAATATGATAGTTGACTTTTTGGCCTTTGGAAGTTGACTTTTGATTTAGGCATAAATTGAGAAAATGATCTACATGAAACTTGTAGATTATGTCAAGAGCTTTCTGTAGACATAAAGTTTGATATTTTTCGATATCGGAAGTGAGAATTATGATCAGTCAAAGTTCGATTATAGTTTGACTTTTTCAAGAAAAAGTTGACTTTTTGATTGAGGCAAAATCCGAAAAAATGATCAACATGAAAATTGTAGCCTCTGTCAAGAGCTTTTTGTGGACATAAAGTTTGTAAATTTTCGATATCGGGAGTGAAAGTTATGATCAGTCAAAGTTTATGTTTGATAAGGTTGACTTTTGACTTTTAATTATGGCTGAAACTTTGACTGAGAAATTAACCTAGTTAGAGGTTAATTGAGCTTTGATGTTCTTCATGAAAATTGAAGGGTTTGTTTTGATCTTTATTTCGATATAAAGTATGCAATTTTTCGATCTCGGAATACTAAGTTATGATTTTTACAAGTTTGTATAGAGGATAGTATCTTTGACCGAAAAATGGACTCCCGTAGGAGTCAAATTGATTTTTATGTCCTTTGTGAAAGATGTAGAGCTTCCTTAAAGCTTTATATAGAGACTAAGTTTGTCAAAATTGGAGTTCGGGATTAAGAGTTATGAATTTTGGAAGTTTAGATGGAAAAAAAAAAGAGGAATATGATTTATTCCCGTCACTAGAGCGACGCGTATCGTCATAACGATGGCGAGCGTCTAGCCGCCGTCGCTACGGCAACGCGTATCGCCATAGCGATGGCGAACGTCCAGCCGCCGTCGCTATGGCGACGCGCATCGCCATAGCGATGGCGAGCATTCGGCTCGCGTCGCTAGGGCGACGCGGTCGCCAGGCGATCAGCGTCTTCGCCGCCCAAATGCGGCGTTTTAGCTTGAACGACGCCGTTTTTGTTTCTCCAATACGGCGCCGTTTTGATTCCTTTGTTAGTTTCCTTTCACAAATTTGACCTTTGTTCACTATTTTCTTTATATCTTTTCCGTCCGACATCCGATTGAGTTGATTCTTGCGGCGTTGGATTCCTAAGACAATTATCTACATCTTCATAGAAATTTGTGAATTTTTGAGATTAAATTTATGGTGATTAATTTAATCAAAGTGAGTCGGGAAATTTTCTGAACATAGTTCAGTGTTTTGTGAAATTCGGGATCTGTAGAGATCCGATTGAAGTGATTCTTGAGGCAAAATAAAGATAAGACAAGGTGCTACAAATCATATGAAGACATGAAATGTCAATTTTGCCCCTAAGACTTTTAATTTCTGAATTTAAGTTCGGATTAGGGTGAAATTTTTGGATTAGGAACACCTGAGAGTAATTTGAACATAACTTTTGATCTGGGAATCGAAATAAGACGATTCTTGTTTTGAATTAAACTAGAGACATAAGTCTACAATTTTTATGAAGACATCGAGTTTCAATTTTGGGATTAAGAATGTGAACTTTTGGACGGAAATAATCGTACATGGAAAATGTGTTAGAATATG
Organism: Erythroxylum novogranatense; assembly: GCA_029891385.1. NCBI lineage: Eukaryota > Viridiplantae > Streptophyta > Magnoliopsida > Malpighiales > Erythroxylaceae > Erythroxylum > Erythroxylum novogranatense. The sequence continues at coordinate 2,869,611 of CM057232.1, forward strand.
GATATTCCCGAACTGTTTTGCACATAACTTTTGATGTAGTGATCGGAATTGAGCGCGGTCAGTGGCGTTGGATTCGTATGATTGAGAGGAACATTTCTCGAGAAGGAAATTTTAACAAATTCCTTCAAATTGATAGTGCGAATCAGATCCGCATGTATAAATGAAGTTAGGGGTAATTTTGGAATTAAGTTAAAGAATAAGGGTAAAAGGGTCATTTACCCCTCATTTTAATGACTTGGCACTCCAAAAACCAGATGAGTTTCATTTTTAAAGGGTGATTCACGATTATTCTAGAAAAGAAAGAAGAAATAAGAAGAGAAAGATGAGAAGCTCTTTCGTATGGAGAAAGAAGAGAGAAAGAAGAAAGTTTTTGATTTTTCCAAGCTTCCAAGGTGATTTTCGTGCTTCTTCCATGGAGGAAATAGATGGAGGAGCTTAAGGACTTTCTTCCAAACCCAAAATTTCAAAAATGAAGAAGAAAAGAGGTAAGAGAAAAATTTGGATTTTGAGTTTTGGTTAAGTTTTTGGTTTAGATTAATTAGAAATGATGTGGGTTTATGTGCTATGAGTTTTATTTTGTGATTGATGAGTTAATTTTAGTTGTGGAAGATTTTAGAGAGAGAAAGCTTAGTGAGGAAGACGATGAATAGTAAAAAAATTTGGGGGTTTTTGAAATTGATGATTTAGATGGCTTGAATTAGTGATGAATTTGAGATATCCTAAATTAATTTTGATGTTTATGCTTTAGGTGAAGTTTAATTTGAAAAATTATGAATTGGGGGTTTAGGCCAAATTAGAGATTTGGGGGTTTTTCCTAAATTTTGTGAATTAAAGGTGTAGAATCATCAATAATAGCATGAATTGATGAAATATGGAATCAATTTTGAAGAAATTATGTTTTATGAGATTGAATTTGGGTGTATTGGTTTAGGCCAATTTTGAAAATTAGGGATTTTCAAAATTGGAGATTGAAATAGCTTGGAAATATGATAATTATGAAATTTCGATAGTTAATTTTGGAAATTATGCAAATTTATGATGTGAATTTGGGTGATTATGGCTTAGGTCATTTTTAATTGAAAGAAGGAAAGAAGCAAGGATCAAATTGGAGCTTGGAACAAGTTCCTAGCGTCATTTCGAGGTGGGTAGCATATTTATATTTTGATTTGTAAGCTTAATACGAATTTTGAAAAATTAAAAGAAAGCAAAAGTTTGGAATTTTGATCACTTATTGTTTTGGAAATGTTTGAAAATAAGAATTGATTTAAGGTTTGAAATTATGATTCTAAGTGATTTCGGAAAAATTATTACAAGCTTAAATTCATTGTTTTAAATGATTTGCTAAATTTAAATCAGATTTGTTGTTGTACGCATTGATAATTATGCATATTGTTGCAATTATTGATTGATTGAATTAATTGAATTATATGATATGTGTGAATTTGTGAGATTGTTTTAAGTTGATGAAATAATGTTAGAAAAGTAAAATTTTGGAAAGTGCCTTGGCAATTTGAATTTCCGCTTTCGATATGTGTTATGTGGGTTTGGTAGGTCCTTTGGTGAGTCATTGTCTCTATGTGTATAGCCTTTTCCGGCTGCCATTAGTAGGGCACGGAGTCTCGATTTCGGACTCCTTCACGGCTACACTGGACCGCTATGGAAAAGTGTAGTACGTTTACATTCATGATCGCACAGGACCGCTCATGGGGGCTATGCAAGACGCTCTGCTTGGACCTAGCTGCACCATCGATATGTTATGTGTTTTCAATTTTGTTTCAGATGTTGCATTCATATTTATGAAAATTCGAGAATTTTTGAAAAATAAGAAAAAGTGAGATGACTATGAAAAGTTTAAAAAATATATAAAAAAAGGGATTTGAGAAAATTGTTTGAAAAATTATAAAGTTAAAAAAAAATTATTAGCCCTTTTGGCGAAATATTAAGAAAAATGATTTCGGCTTATTATTCAATTTATAAATGTGTTATCCACGAGCTTCCGAGCTCACCCCCCCCCCCCCCTTTCATCCCCATCTCCAAGTTTCGAGCAGGAGATCGGATGAAAGAATGTGAAGACGTTTGGTCCGATTTTGCATTGTTTGTGTAGTTATGTGAATTGAGATTTGAAATACTTTGTAAATGGCTTGAATTGTCGTTAAGTGATTATGATGTATTATGTATGAAAATTATGACTTAATGTATGAGAGTATGAGATTTCATATGGAATTGTGTATGATTATGATGGTGTAAGTAAACTATGGGTTGGATATGAGTGAACTGAGATATGGATGTTTTTGATTATGTTTGAGAATTATTGGAGTGTTAGGCATAGATGTGTGTTTCTGCTGGTGTTTGGATTCCGGATGGGGAGTCCGATGACTTTGTGTGATTCTGGATTTTTGTGAAGTGTATTTTACCTTTGCAGGAAATTTTGGGATAGGATGAATGCAGCCGTTATGCTGCCAAAGTTTCGATAAAATTAGAATAAAATGACATTTAAGATGTGTATGGATAAGTAAGAATATGATCAGACTTAGAGTTCTGCATGAGAATGATTTTCCAAAAGTGGAATTTGGTTGTGTGATTTGAATGAGGTTGACTAATGATGTAAGAAATGAGAATAAGAAAAGAAAAGAAAAAAAATTTTATACCGGATTTTGGAACGTCTTAGGGTTTCCAACGCGACGCTTTTTGCTGTTCTTTATTTCCGGATGTCGGATGTGTTCGTTTGGTTCGATTAGTTATTGCTTCTGTTTTCATTTGCTTCCGTTTTAATTCGTATTTGATCCGTATTTCTTTTGTATTTCGGCCATTTGATAATACGATTTGGTATTCGATTCCGATTCGCATTTTCTTCGAGTATGCGCTTCGCTTTTGATACTTATGTTTTGTTTTCGATTCGAAATTCTGATGCGATATTCCGTTCCCTTCGTTCGTCGTTTTCCCAATTCTGATTTGCTTATTTCGATTGATCAATCCGATTTGTATGATTCGTACTTATTCGATTCACTCCGTTATTTTCGCCTCCGCTTTGTACCTTGTTTCCGCATTTCGTTTTCGTTCTCTTCGTTTTTCGGTTGGGATCCGATTTTCGGATCGGGTCCCAACAGTTTAATTTCGTTATGAGTAGCTAAGTTATTTTTAGTCGGGGAATTCCAATTGTTATGCGGTGACTCGTGAGACCTTGTTGGTTCTGATTATTTGGTTTATAATATTCGTATTGTTTCTGATTTACTGTCATTGTTTATTAATTGATTCTGCGATTGAGGCCTGATTGTAGAGTTAGTTAATTTACATATCGCCAACTGATTTACTTGGTGGAGTCTAACTGGGTGATCGATGTTTATGCCAATTGGCACTAGGACATAGTACTTGTCTGATTTCGTGTGGAGAAACTTGCGATCTAACTAGATGAAGCATGAGTCAGTGCGTAGTCAGTTAGGGTTAGTGTTTCTTTAGAGTTTAATGTTGTTAATTAATTGAATCTCGGAGAGAGTCTCGAAGGGGTTATTAATTAATTAGGGATCAGTTTAAAGGAGTCTCTTTGATTGTTCTAAGATTAAGAAGAAACGAGGGAGTCAGAGGAAGTTGGTAACCATAGCTAACCTATTATTAAACCAAAGAAAATATTTGAGTCGATGATCGTGGTCTCTGCATAATAATTAGGAATTTCCTAGCTAGTTATCGTTTATTGAGTTAATCAATTTTATTTGTGTTCTTTGCTAGTCTAATCGTAGTTGTTATTTTATTTTATTTTCATTGCGTTAATCATTTATTTGTGGTCAGATTAATTAGTAGTTCCAGTAGAAAACTCCAAACTCCCCCCCCCCCATTTTAATTATTTTCATTCGTTCTTTGGCATTTAAATAAAATCAATTGTTCCATTCTCTGTGGATCGACCCCATTTACCACTGTGCACAATTTATTTTCGTTTAGTGTTTGGGATTTATTTTTGGTGGATTCGACACTCATCAAATTTTGGCGCCGTTGCCGGGGAATTGGTAACTAATTGATTTTGTTTTTTTTATGCCTAGGAACATTCGTACAGGAGATTCCATCTTGTACGACCCCAAGATCGAAAAGACTGCTAAGAGGCTGAGGAAGTTGAGCAAACTAAGGAAGAAGCAAGGAGAAGCTCGTGGATTACAGACCCCGGTTGAGTCGGATACTGAAACGGAGTACGAAGAGGAGATTGAAGTTGAGCAATGACTGATGGGAAGCTTAACTGTGACCACGCTGCAGATATGGCTCTTAACAGAACCCTCCAGGACTTGGGTAGACCCACTGAAGCGCAGCATCCGCTGTGCATAGACTTTCCAGAACTTCAAGAAGGGTTTGAATTGAAGTCCGGACTCATCCACTTGTTGCCCACCTTCCGTGGATTGGAGAACGAGGATCCAAATAAGCATCTGAAGGAATTTCACCTCGTCTGCACTTCCATGAAGCCCCGCAATGTCACGGAGGACCAAATCAAGCTGAGAGCTTTTCCATTCTCGCTACAGGATGCAGCTAATGATTGGCTCTACTACCTACCTCTAGGGACAATCAACACTTGGGAAGGGATGTCCCGACAGTTTTTAGAAAAATATTTCCCAGCATCCCGAGCCGCCAACATCAGGCGTGAAATTTGTGGCATTAAGCAAAAGGATGCAGAGAACCTCTATGAGTACTGGGAGAGGTACAAGAGAATTTTGGCAAGCTGCCCGCAGCATGGCATATCTGAGCAATTGATCATCCAGTATTTCTACGAGGGTCTTATTCCAATGGAGCGCAGAATGCTGGACGCCGCAAGTGGTGGGGCCATCATCAAGAAACCCCAATCAAGCCCGGAGTTGATATCAACCATGGCAGAAACCCCAACAATTCAATTGTTTCACCAGATATACATGAAGAGTGAACGAGGTAAATGTTACTTCTCTCAATGAGGTCAAGTCTTTGCTAACAACTTTGGTTCAGAATTTGAATGTAGGTACTCCTCCACCCGCGAGGGCGTGTGGCATCTGCACCAGCCTAGCTCGCCCAACTGATGCGTGCCCAACACTCCACGATGAAATACCGGAGAATGTGAATGCTATTGGGTTCCAACAGAGGCAGTTTGATCCCTATTCAAACACCTACAACCCCGGTTGGAGAAGCCACCCAAACTTCAATTATGATAACAGCCAACCGACCCAACATAATTACTATCAAAGACCACCACCACCGCAACAGCCTTCGGGCTCAGGTAAGCCTCTTGAAGAAATTGTCCATATGTTAGCTACTAATACTGCAAAATTTCAACAGGACACTGCAACTAGATTTCAAAAGATAGAAGAGAGTATGAAGACTCTAGAGACTCAAATGAGTTAGATAGCATCCTCCGTTAGCAGAATGGAGACTCAAGGCAAGCTGTCGTCTCAGACACTCGACCCGAAGCAATTGTGAGCGCAATTTTCTTAAGAAGTGGTAAGGAATTGCAGCCCCCAGTCAACAAGAACCCTAAACGTGACCACGCCCAGGGTTCCCGAGCAGAGACAGAACAGGAAGCTGAAATGGAGCTTAAACGTGACCACATACAGATTGAGCCCGGTGAAAACCTCGAAGTCTGAACCTCTAGTGGTTCCACCCCCATTCCCCCAGAGACTGGCTCAGAACAAGAAAGAAAAGGAAGATAAAAGCATCATGGAGTTATTCCGAAAAGTTGAAGTAAACATCCCACTCCTAGAGGCCATTAAACAGGTTCCGCGCTACGTCAAATTCCTTAAGGAATTATGTACAAACAAGCGTAAGTTAACAGGTAATGAATGGGTGAGTGTGGGTGAAAATGTTTCAGCTGTCTTACAGAGGAAATTACCTCCTAAGTGTCGCGACCAAGGTATGTTTTCCATTCCTTGCAAAATTGGGAACATTGGTATAAGTAAAGCTATGTGTGACCTAGGAGCTTCTATTAATGTGATGCCTTTATCTGTTTATACTTCCCTGGGTCTTGGTCCATTAACTAGTACTGGAGTTATAATTCAATTGGCGGATCGATCGATTGTCTATCCTGAAGGTGTTTTAGAGGATGTGCTAGTTCAAGTTAATGGATTAATTTTTCCTGCTGATTTCTTTGTTATTGACATGGAAAATGATAGTTCATCTAAGTCTTCTGATATCTTACTGGGTAGGCCTTTCCTTAGTACAGCTAAGGCAAAGATAGATGTGCATAGTGGTTCATTGACTTTAGAGTTTGATGGTGAAGTGGTGAAATTCAATGTGTATGATGCCATGAAACATGTTAAAGAAGTGTCTTGCGTTTATAATGTTGATATCATTGAAGATTTGACTCATGAGGTTTCTGCTTTAAATTATGATGATGAGTTGAATTACGCTTTGTGTCATAGCATGTCTGTTGATAAAGTTGGGAGATTTGCTGATCGGTTTGAATTTTCTGATGATATGCTTGACGTGGTTTACGCTCTGGAAGCTCCTAAGACTACAAGTATGAAATTTGTGCCTATTAAGCTATCACGATCGTAATCTACACTGTTACCTTCTATTTTGCAGCCCCAAATTTGGAGCTCAAAAAGCTTCCCGAGCACTTGAAATACGCATATTTAGGAGACGGTGAGACTCTGCTCGTGATCATATCCAGCATGCTCGACGGCCTGGGAGAGGAGAAACTAATTAGAGTGCATCGAGACGAGGGTTAACATAGAAAACGAGGATCGTCGAGCCTAGGACGTTAAATAAGGGCGCTAATGGGAGGCAGCCCATATTTTTATTTTTATTTTTATTTTATTTTATTTTTCTTTCCTTCCTTTTGCTTTATTTTGTGTTATTTTTGTCTTGTTTATTTCCTTCTTTCTTTGTTTTGAACTTTTCCCCTTATTCCCTGTGTCTTTCAGGACGTTCCGCATTGCATCAATTCGGAGTTCTTGGATTACAGCTGGCGGGAGTCCTTTATATGATCATATGTTGGCTCTCGTCCCTCACTGTATTAGCTATACCCTACTGGCGGGATGCCTAAACGAGCTCACGTATAAGCCCTCATCTTCACCACCAGACCAGCCCACATCCGAGCACTACTAGGCGCCAGCCCAGCACCATCGCCCCCCAGATTCAGGGAAGTCCTCCGTTTACCCTTTTTCATTTATTTTTACGTTGAGGACAACGCATGCTTTAAGGGTGGGGAGGGAGATTTATAGTTTTTGCGATGCATGTTATTTTGAATTGTGTTGGCTCCTCCGTTGCTTTTTGGGGTATCTTGACTTTTAGCTATTGCTCCATTTTGCTCGATGAATTGTTGTGCCTTAGGTAATGGTGGATTGTTTGGAAGGAGTTGAGAGTATGGTTGAGTCCCTTGTTGTTTAATGTTAATTAAATGTTAATGATTTTGTCCTATATGTTGAAGTTGCGGGCCTGAGTTAATTGGTTAGAATTTAAAAAAAAAATTGTGTGATTAATCGGTGCCTTTCTTGTCTAGAGTCATGTTAAGCTTAGAAGTTAAGTTGGTATATGTGCTGAACTTTGGATTGATGTGGGAAATTATGGTGGAGAAAGGGAATGAAGAATAAAAATAAAAAGGTGTTAGATTCGTTCCGCCAATCACCAAAGGTGGTTGTGAGCGAAGCCAAAAATTCGTCTAAAGGTCGGACGAGATTGAGTAACCAGGCGACATTCATCACAAATGTTTGCGCTCGCGTAAAAAGGTCTCGGACAACTGACGTGTGAGGTAATTAACTACTCCTCTGATTACTCGAAAGGAAAATAAAAGAAAAAAATTTGCAAGCATCTGAGTAATCACGAGTAAGGCTAAAGCCACTTGGCGTTGTGATTGACCGAGTAACCGGGCGACATTCATCACAAATGTTTGCGTTCGCGTAAAAAGGCCAATGACAATTTCGAGCAATTTATAGCTAAAAACACCTAATTAAGTAATTAAGATTAACCCGATCTTCGCATGACTACCACATAAATTCGGAATTCCTCATGTATACTAACCACCTGATAAGTGAAGTGTGATTTCTAGGCTTGATTGGTTTTTAATTTAAATTCGGTAATTCATGCATGCGCTTCAATTTGAGTTCAGGTCTTCTCGTGTAGGAAATTTGTTGCATTTCTTTGACATTTCATTGACATTGGGACAAGATTGCGCTCTCATTCCTAGTTTACATTACCTTTGTGCGTGTTTCATTGAGTGGAGTGGTTTTTCATTGTGTCTTGGTCTTCTTTTATGCTTGAGGACAAGCATCGTCTAAGTGTGGGGAGATTTGATAAGTACATATTTGTCCAATATTTATGTTTTAATTATCCCTTTTTATTTCTCTTATTGATGCAATTATTAGGACTTAATTTGATTTAATACTTTCTTGTAGGGAATTATAAAAGTGCATCAATTCAAGAGGACGACGTCGCAAATATTAAATCACACCTGGCGAGGATTTAAGAAGAGTTGCATTTTAATTGTCAACATCAATTAAACCTTCGGTGATTTAAGAGGAGCAAAATGAAATCAAGTTGAGGCAGCAAGGGAGGATTTTTAAAGGGACCAAAACGACGTGGCAGAGAAGGACTAGCGTGGAATAAAAAAAAACAAGTAGGTTTTTAAAACATGAAGGAAACAATTGTGTAGTGCGGCGGCAGGGGGAGACTTGACAATTAAAAAAGGAAACGGCAGCATAGGGAGCGTTTTAAAATTAAAACGCAGAGAGCTACTTGGCAGGTGAAACATGTGCAGGGCAGGAAGCAATTAAAGGGACTGATTTTAAAGCACGCACGTTAGCGTATAGGAGCAATTTAGTATCGGCAATGACGCACGCAGAGATAAAAAGGAAAACGCTAGCAATAATCGGACGATGACGGACTTGGAAAATAAGAAGAGTACGCACGCAACTGAGGGGATGAACAGTCCCACGTTGGAAGCAAGGAGGGGAAAAACGACAGCAACTTTTAGGGATCTCATACAATAATTCTGTCTTCTAGTTTTTCTTCTCTTCCTTGTTATTTAGACTATGTTATTTAAGAACCTTATCTTGTTTAATTTCGTTATGAGTAGCTAAGTTATTTTTAGTCGGGGAATCCCAATTGTTATGCGGTGACTCGTGAGACCTTGTTGGTTCTGATTATTTGGTTTATAATATTAAATCTTTTTCGATTTATCGTCATTGTTTATTAATTGATTATGCGATTGAGGCTGATTGTAGAGTTAGTTAATTTACATATCGCCAATCGATTTACTTGGTGGAGTCTAACGGGTGATCGGTGTTTGTGCCAATTGGCACTGGGACATAATACTTATGCGATTTCGTGTGGAGAAACTTGCGATCTAACTAGATGAAGCATGAGTCGGTCGTAGTCGATTAGGGTTAGTGTTTCTTTAGAGTTTAATCTTGTTAATTAATTAAATCTCAAGAGAGTCTCAAGGGTTATTAATTAATTAGGGATCGCTTAAAGGAGTCTCTTTGATTGTTCTAAGATTAAGAAGAAACGAGGGAGCCAGAGGAAGTTGGTAACCATAGCTAACCTATTATTAAACCAAAGAAAATATTTGAGTCGATGATCGTGGTCTCTGCATAATAATTAGGAATTTCCTGGCTAGTTGTCGTTTATTGAGTTAATCAATTTTATTTGTGTTCTTTGCTAGTCTAATCGTAGTTGTTATTTTATTTTATTTTCATTGCGTTAATCATTTATTTGTGGTCAGATTAATTAGTAGTTCCAGTAGAAAACTCCAACCCCCCCTATTTTAATTATTTTCATTCGTTCTTTGGCATTTAAATAAAATCAATTGTTCCATTCTCTGTGGATCGACCCCATTTACCACTGTGCGTAATTTATTTTCGTTTTTTGTTTGGGATTTATTTTTGGTAGATTCGACACTCATCATCCACACTCACTATTCATCACCCAACAACGTTCTCTTCTTCTGGTATTTTTTTCACGCTGCACTCTCCTTCTCCAGATTTTTCTAGCATTCACGTCACTCTTCTTTTTCCAGCCCTCTCACAAACGTCTCACTTAATGCCTCCCTCTAGTTATTGTTTTTACTCTCCAAGATCACCCCCTCACGCTGTCACAAAACCACCAACGCCACCTGCACGTTGCTTTTGTTTTCCTTGTTACTTTGCTTCTCCTTCACACACCAAGACAGCACACACCAATGCACTCTCTTCACAAACCCAGCACAAACACTCCACGTTAACTTCCTCACACTCACCAACACAATTCACGCAAGTCACTCAACAGCAGCCCACAAATCACAGCACACTTACTTACACAACACACTCACTCACTCCTTTTTATTTTTCATTCTCCAGGCTACCCAACACTCTCCTCTATTTTTGCTATTTTCCAGCCCCTTTATTTTTTTGTTAAGCTCACGCAACTCCTAACAGCAGCCCCTCACTCTCACATTTATTTACCTTCTCTCCAGCAGCAACACCCAAGCAACCACGACACAACCTCCCACCTCAGGTCACGCCACTCACCTTCTGCCAACCTATTTCCATAAGCCACCTCCTGCTTTTCTTTAATGCTCATGCCAGGACATCACACTCCAGCTATCTTTTGGTTTGTCATATATTTTGTTTTCGACCCTACACACACACTGTCAAAGCAGCCCACAACACTCTCGTTTTCTTCTATAACTTGATTTGATAATTTAAGTTGCAACACTCCATCCACTTTTCCAGACACTTATTTTGCTTATCCTCTCCTTCTTGGTCCACAAAACACATTAAAAGCCACACAAACTCACCTCAAGTCCCCCACCAATTACGCAACTTTTCTAGACAACACCTCATGTTCAACTCCAACAACGCCTGCTGCTTCCCCCTTAGATGAAACTAATTTATTCCTCTATAAACACCAGCACCACTCACGGATACACTCACTCTCTCCCATTCAAGCCACTGCCAGCTCCTTTTTATTTTGTTGTTTCCCTTTTTTACGACAATGTAATCTGATTCTTCTTGCCTTCACGTTGCAGCCCCATGCTACCTGCTCCTTTATTTTTTTCCTAAACAACTCACACATGGTCCCCAAGCACCAACTCTCTTCTGTCTTTTAACGCACATCACAGCATCCTTTATTTACCTTGCATTTTATTTTTATTCTCCAACACAAGCCAACAACAACTAGCCATGCACAACAAGCACCCCACGATACAGCACTCACGCCCTTTCCCAAACCACCAGCTCCTCTCCTTTTATTTTTCGTTTATAGCCACTCCAAAGCCAACACAACATTCCAAAGCTACATTCACGACATAGCACTCCAAGACACTTCTAGCACCATGCTGCCTTTTTCCTTTATACTCATACACAGCTCACGTCCAACACATCTCCAGCTCACGTTTCTTGTTTAATTTTATTTTCTGCCAGCTCCATGATCTCCTCTGCTCACCACTGCCCAGCACAAGTCACACACATCAACCCTCCATCCATGTTTCTGCCTCGCACGTTAAAAACCTCTAGCTCTTGCTTCTTGTTCTGCTTTTACGCTAGCCAAAATTTGCATAGCATCAACGTTGCACCTCACTCTTCATTTAATAACTTGATTTAACCATCTTAGTTCATCTTTTCAAAACCACTCATATAGCATCACGTCTAATTCTCCACCACAAAGACACGCACAACACTCCCATCTGCTACTTACGTTTTTTTTTAATTTTAATTTCTTCAAATACCCTACAACAAAAATTACAAATAATGTAACATCAATTGTTCAAAATTTAATTTATCACAGTTAAACCAAAATACGACAATTTTTGTCCTTATAAACACAAATTAAATGTAAAGCACAATAATTCAAATAACATTCAAATAAAGCCATAAAGATCATTTTAGTGACAAAAACTCATCCAAAAGATATAAAATTATATTTGAATAATTGAGTTTGTCAACTCCCCCACACTTAGCTTTTTGCACTCCTGGGCAAATTATCGAAGAAATCCAACAATTAAACTCAATACAAGCAAACATAAACCGACAAGGCAAGAATATGCAATCAACTCAAACAACCTCTATCCTTAATCAAGCAACAGTCATGGAACGCTTCGGTGCAAAGAAGCTAACACAAGAGACATAGCAAGATAAAAGAAAAAGAAACATAGTAGAGCTCTCATAGGATATAAGTGTTTCGTTCATCTCTCAAATAGGGAAATTTCACTCAATCTACCTAGATTAGTACCTACCATAGGCTTGTAAAGATTCTACTATCTTCACCACTTACATACCACAGATTCATGATCAAGGGGACTTTGTAGGGTTGTAATGTTGATGAAAGGCTAATTAATGGATGAAATGGAAAAGAGAAGGGAAAAAAATGACAAATGTATTGCTTGAGTATTAAGAGTAACTCAAAACGAGTTAAAGCGCAACCATCAATTGAACATCAATGTGCAATTATCATCTTTCAAGACCCAATCTTTAATCTTCAATCCACCAAAGGATGCCTTAAATTATTTTCTTGTTGTTTTTTTTGCATTTTTTTTGTTCAAATTTGGCATACCCGAACCCAAGAAGATAAAAATCACAACAACAATTATGCACATTTAATCATGAAGAATATAACAGAACTCATGCAAAACACTTGTGCCAAAAACAACGAAATGAATAAAAGTGAAGGCTCAAAGGGGGTAAGCAAAGGTCAATTGAAATGGCTTGTGTTTGGGCAAAAGGGTTTAGAAAAAAAAATGCCCCTATCATACCCACAAATCTAGGTATTAATGCAGCTTTGAAAAAGAATCTATACAAGTTCTAGAGGCTAACCAAGCTAGGTAGAAATCACACAAGATGAGAAAGAAAAGTAAGGCTCAAATTTTCTTCCAACAAGGTTTTATCTAAGATATTTCCTTCCTCAAATCAAGTTATACCACAAGGTTAGTAACACTGCACCAAATGCACTCCACTATGCTAATCAACTCAGAATAAAAATTATTCAAATCAAAAACATATTCAAACCTTGACATGTTAATGTTCGCATGCATAAGCAAACAAGGGTTTGAAAATGAACCCAAGGACTGCAAAAGTCAAGTGCGAAGTGGGATAAAACGCAGCAAACCGTTCACAAGAGAGAAAAAAAATCAAACAAACAATGCAAAATGATAAGGCAATAAAATGGCAATCCAAGCAGTGGCAAACAATTCAAGGCAAACAATTCAACCAAATCAATCCGTCCCCCACACTGAAAACAACACATTGGCCTCAATGTAAGAAAATAACAATAGATTTAAACGTCAAAAGCAACAAATAACTAAAGGAAAGAAACAACTAATACTACTTCCTACTAAAAAGGTTCCTTCCCCACACTTATTCCACATTATCTCAATAAACAAATATCACCGAGAATATACATGCCTATAGGGGTCTTGTAGGTAGTCCTGCAAGCCCATAGTGCCTCCTCGAGCCTTTCACTCCAGTCTTTTTGGATGGCTTCACAATTTTTCTAGTATCGCTTCACTTCGATTGGAGACTTAAGCCAATCCATTTGTTCGAGGATGGTAAGGAGTAGCCACTTGTGTTTAACTCCATACTTAGCAAGTAAAGACTTGATAGTCATATTGCAGAAATGTGTTCCTTGGTCACTGATGATTGCTCTTGGAATGTCGTACCTACAAAAAATATGAGCACGTAAAAACTTAGCAACAGTAGACGCATCATCTTTCCTAATTGGCACTGCCTCTACCCACCTAGATACATAATCTACTGCAAGTAATATATATGAAAACCCAAATGACGGAGGAAAGGGACCCATAAAATCCATGCCCCAGACATCAAAAATTTCACAAAAATGCATAGGTCTTAGAGGCATTTCATGCTTTTTACCCAAACTCCCAAACCTCTGACACTTATCACAAGACTTGCAAAAAGTATAAGCATCTTTAAATAAGGTAGGCGATAAAATCCACACTCTAAAACCTTCCTAGCAAATTCTATTAGCACTAAAATGCCCCCCGCAAGATAAAGAATGTGCAAAGGTAAGGATAGAGTGGATCTCATTGTTAGGAACACATCGTCGGATTATCTGATCGTTGCATTGCTTCCAAAGAATTGGAGCATCCCATGTATAGTATCTTGCCTCCCTCTTCAGCTTATCAACCTGAAATTTAGACATAAAAGGAGGCACAAAATCAGCGACAATGTAATTAACAATATTAGAGTACCAAGGCTCCTGTACCGCCAAGGCAAAAAGTTCAGAATCAGGAAAAGAATCAACAATAAGATCAGAAGAGTCAACTCCCTTGGTCCCTTCAGGTAACCGACTAAGGTGGTCAGCAACATGATTTTCTGCTCTGGCTCTGTCCCTAATTTCAATATCAAACTCCTGTAGCATCAAAGCCCATCTTAATAGTCTTGGTTTAGATTGACGCTTCTTGAACAAGTACCGCACCGCCTGTATGATCTGTAAAAACAACCACTCGAGAGTTTATCAAATATTGTCTAAACTTATCCAAAGCAAAGATTATAGCAAAAAGTTCCTTCTCGGTAGTGGTATAGTTCACTTGAGCGGAGTCAAGTGTCTTGGAGGCATAAGCTATCACTCTAGATCGCTTTTCCTCCCTCTGTCCAAGAATAGCACCAACTGCAAAGTTAGAAGCATCACAAGATAGCTCAAAAGGCAAATCCCAATTAGGTGCAGTCAGAATAGGAGGTGAAACAAGCAAAGACTTCAAACTATTAAAAGCATGTCTACATTTATCATCAAAGTGAAAATCAATATCTTTTTTCAACAATGTAGAAAGGGGTAAAGCAATTTTACTTAAATCCTTTACAAAGCGCCGATAATACCCCACATGCCCCAAGAAAGATCTCAATTCTTTTAGACAAGTAGGATAAGGAAGTGACGAAATGATTTCAATCTTGGCTCTATCAACCTCAATCCCCTTTTGGGAGATGTGGTGACCTAAAACTATGCCACTATCCACCATAAAATGACATTTTTCGTAATTCAAAACCAAATTTTTCTGAATGCATCTATCAAGAACACGTTCAAGACTAAACAAGCAATCATCAAAATTATCACCATAAATAGTGAAGTCATCCATAAAAACCTCCATGTTTCGCTCCAATAAATCACAGAAAATTGCCATCATACACCTTTGAAAGGTGCCTGGAGCGTTACACAATCCAAATGGCATCCTTCGATAAGCGTAGGTACCAAAAGGGCATGTAAACGTAGTCTTGTCTTGGTCTGCTGGTGCAATCGGTACCTGGAAGTAACCTGAAAAACCATCCAAGAAACAATTGTGAGATTTCCCATATACTCTTTCCAACATTTGATCAATAAAAGGTAATGGAAAATGATCCTTCCTAGTTGCTTCATTTAACTTCCGATAGTCAATGCACATTCTCCAAGCATTTTGAACTCTTGATGGAATGAGTTCATTACTCTCATTTCTCACCACTGTGATACCGCTCTTTTTTGGTACTACTTGTATCGGGCTCACCCACTCACTGTCTGATATGGCACATATGATCCCTGCACTCAACAACTTAGACACTTCCTTTTTAACCACATCATGAATAAGAGGATTCGACCGCCGGGGTGGCTGTCGAACTGGTTTGGACCCGTCAGTCAAAAGGATTTTGTGTGCAAACCAAGGGATCAATTAAGGTAAGTCCCCTAAAGACCAACCTATAGCCCTCCTATATCTTTTCAACACAGAAACTAGTCTCTCTTCTTCAGAACTACTCAGAGAACTGGAAATGATAACAGGCAGTTTGCAATCATCTGTAAGAAAGACATATTTCAAGTTAGAGGAAGGGTTTGATTCTAAATCGGGGTTGCCTGATAGAAGGAACCACTTTGGTATATCAAATGCATTCAAGTGAAAGTGGTGCGCCCATGTGACTTCCGGATGAGGATTTAAGCTCTGTGCAGTGTGTATGTCCTCCATTTCCGACTCAGGCCCACAATCGATGACACAGAAACAATGTAATTAGGTTCACCGATCAAGAGAAGAGGAAAGTAATTGAAGTAAGAGTATTATTAGAAGGGTTTAGAATAGTAGTAGGATCATCGCTATCCTCTTCTAATACTCCAAAGACCACTTGAAGAAGAAGCTACATTTGTAGCTTGCATAAAAGCTTCTTTTTCATCGGTTCCTACAATATCACAAAACACACCTTCCTCAAGGCTATCAAGTGCAGAATCAGCAGTAATATCAAAACAAAAAGACGCATCAGAATTTTGCGGAGTAGAAAGCCAATTATCTATCTCTAAACAATAAACACATGATACATCACCTTGACATGCACAAAAATCAAAAGAACGAGAGGAAGATAAACAAGCAAGTGCTTCATGATGATTCACACCCATATTACAACAGTCAGGCTCATGCACGTCAGTCTCATGCAAATTTTCCACATCATGGCATTCAATCAAACTAACACCCAAGTAAGAACAATCCTCATAACCATGACTCATAGCTTCTGAAAGATTAAATTGCACTTCTTGATCCCCAATTCCCATAGTGATAAGGCCTTTCTTCATGTTAATTATAGTCTCAGCAGTCAAAAGAAAAGGCCTACCTAGGATCAAAGTACTCTCAGAAGGAAGCTCATTAGTCATATCAAGAACATAGAAGTCGGCAGGAAAAACAAGACCTTTGACTTGCACAAGGATATCCTCTAAAATGCCTTTAGGGTATCTCACAGTCCTATCAGCTAGACCAAGCACTACACTAGTGTCTTTCAAAGCTTCAATACCCAAGGTCTTATAAACAGAGGTTGGCATGACATTAATGGCTGCACCTAAGTCAAGCAAGGCATGAGAAACAGTTGTTCTTCCTATGGTACAGGGAATAGTGTAAGAACCTGGATATTTGCATTTAATGGGCAATTGTGGCTTAAATAAGGCACTAACACTCAACCCCAGTTGGATTCTCTCACTATGCCTATACTTTCTCTTGTTTGTGCAGAGATCTTTCAAGAATTTAGCACACTTAGGCATCTTTTTAATCAAATCAAATAATGGCACATTTACCTCAAGTTTGCTAAAACATTTCAAACAATTCCTCATTGTCTTTCTTTTCAACAATCATTTTAGTAACCAGATAGGAATTTGGAAAAGGTAAGTCACGAATTTTTACCTCATCACCTTTGGAGTTGGAAGGTGATCCTTCCTCCATTGGTCTCTTCAGGATAGTTGTTGCCTCTTCCTCATTTTGTACCACTGGTTCTTTTAAAGATTTCTTCATGAGCTTCTTTTCATGAATGCTTTCAGATTGAATAGATTGGGAATTTTCTTGAGTAGTGTTAGCCGGAGGAGATTCAACTTCCATTTCCTCATCAACCTTCTCTTCATCCTCTTCATTCTCTTTGAAACTCACTTTCTTGGCTCCAATTATCTTCCCACTTCTCAGTGTGATTACATTCAAAGATTTTGGATTGATCACTGTGTTGGAGGGCATCGAACCACTACTCTTTCCTTGTTTCTCAGTCAAATTGTTGGAGATTTGAGTAGCAAAAGTGTTTAAGTTCTCATGCTTGGTCTCCATTTGCTCCAACTTAGAAAACACATTTTGTAAGCAAGAGTCCATCTTGTTTCCCATGGCATTCAACTTGGCATCAGTTTGTGCCTTCTCTTGATCTAGTCTTGAATTTATCCCGGCAATGCCTTTCATGATCATAGCAAATTCGTCACCCTTAGAAACAGTAGATGACGTCCCTTGATTAGGCACTATTTGGTTGGAAGAATTTCCTTGAATATTTCCTTGATCTCCACCCCATCGAAAATTAGGATGATCTCTCCAACCTGGATTATAAGTGTTGGAGTAAGGATCCCACTTCTGATATTGGCCATTTCTATTTTGGTAGAGGGCATGAACCTCTTCATATCAGGCACAATTAGTGGAAGCATGCATCATGGACCCGCAATACTCACAACCGGCTACTATAGCTTGAGAATGACTCACTGAATTGACTTGCTTAGCCTTCACATTATTTTCCAAAATATTGAGTCTTTTCTCTACTCGATTTCCCAAGGCGCGATTTCAAGAAGAATATCCAGGAAGAAATCAAGAGGTATTGGACACCTTTCTTGAGTCTCCAGATTGGGAGTCATTGGTAGCCATCTTCTGAAGTAGGTCCCATGCAGCATTGGGACTCAATTCTCTGAGCGAACCATTTGCAGCGGCATGAATTGAGGGCTTATGATATGGAAGAAGCCCTTCATAGAAAGAGTTGGCTAGATCATTTTTCGAAATGTTGTGGTGGGGACAATGAGCTAGAAGTGTTATGAACCTTGTCCAATATTCATGCACTGATTCATTGTCTCGTTGCACCACACTAGTTATCTCCTTCTTGAGTCTCGATGTCTTAGAAGGTGAAAATATTCATCTAAGAATGCTCCTTTCGGTTGCTCTCGTGTCAATGTGGTAAAATGTCGAGGTAATGTGTAAAGCCACCTTGGCTTTTCCTTCCAAAGTAAAGTGAAATGCTCTCCTTAATACATCTTCAAGATTTGCCCGGTGGTTTCATGGAAGAACACACCATGTGCATAGTCTTCAAATGCCTATGTGGATCATCACCGCAAAACCATGGAATCTAGGTAAGGAAGAAATTAATGCGCCTTTAATTTCAAAATTCACATCATCAAGATAAAAGCCATAAGGATCATAATCAACATTGGAATTATTAATCTCCTCATGCTTCTATTGTCCTCACCATTATGCCTTATGTTGTTCTCACCATGTCCGTTGTTCCCATTAGGCCCAACAGCCTATTATTATCATTTTCACCTCCATGGTATCTTGCTTCAATCAAAATCACTAGCAGACAAGTGTTCACTAGAAGTAGCTCTCTCGCTAGATTCTTGTTCGCTCGATGACAAATTTGACTCTTTTGAAATATGCTCTTCTTCAATAAAAATTGACTTGCCCTCTATTCTCTTCTCTCGCCTAATCTTTTCACTAACCTCTCAAGTTCAAGATTTAAAGGATTTAAAGGTAAAGCCCTATCACCCTAGGCATAAAACAATAACAATAAGAACAAGGCACTAAACCGACTCACACAAAAAGATTAAAAAAGAAAAATAATAAAATAAAATAAAATAAAACTAAAACTAAAATTAAAAATTAAAATAAATAAATGAAGAAAGAAGGAAAAATCTAATGAGTATAAGCGAATGTCAAGATGGATGATGATGTACTTTGTAGTGTATGAAAGAGTGTAAAACCTGTAATATGCATAAGAAATTAAAGAATGTCAAAATTGTACCAATATGCACACAAAAAAGCAACCAAAACTTTTATCTAGCTGAAAAAATAAAAATAAAAATAAAATAAAAAGCAGTTAAAATCACTTGACACTTAGGAACCAATTTCTTGGCTCCCAAGAACATGGCGCCACTTGAAATAACCTTTCTTTCCGCTCGATTGTCGCTTGGGGTTACTTAAAAATTTAACCAATGATTGCGATAGCGTAATCTCGGTCGTTTCTCGAGGAACCAAATGTAAAATTAATTTCCTAAGTAACTAAATGCAATGCAAACTAAATTATCAAATGTGGTTGATTTTTAACAATTACCGCTAAAATTTGCAACGAATTAAAATAACACTAAGGACTTGTTTTTGGTATTTTAAAAATTTAAATGAGTAATTTGAAATGACAACGAGTAAATTAATTAAGAAAACAAACACAAGTAATTAACAATGATAAACGCAATCCTCCAGTTCAATAACGCAGGCAATCATCACTAAAAAAAATATTGGAATTAAAACATTTGAACCAAGAATTAAAATTGAGCTTTTAAACTAACAACCGAGCCATCTCGAATTGTTACAAAATATTTTCCAATAATCCCAATTTACTACCGCCACCGGACTAGCAAAATAGAACTAAGGATACTAACGTCAATGCTCGACTTTTACGTAATATTTAAGAACAGTAATTAATGCTAGCAACAGATAAAATGTTCAAATAATTCAAGCCACCTTGAATAATTACCAATTC
The DNA here is from genome assembly GCA_029891385.1 of Erythroxylum novogranatense. Taxonomy (NCBI): domain Eukaryota; kingdom Viridiplantae; phylum Streptophyta; class Magnoliopsida; order Malpighiales; family Erythroxylaceae; genus Erythroxylum; species Erythroxylum novogranatense. Next base: position 2,889,524 of record CM057232.1, read on the forward strand.
GCTAAAATCTCAATACAAAGTTTTGAACCAAAACAAAGTAATGAAATTAAATCCGAAATTAACACAATATCAATCGCCAAACAATAATTCAGTCCCAAAACACAACTCCAAATAATTAAATAATAAAATTCATGAATTACTAAATAATTAAATGGACAGAAAATAATTGCAGTTTAAACTCCCCTATAAAAATGCCAAGCTCCTGCCTTTGCCATTGAACCGAAGGACTAAGATAAATTAGCCAAGAAATTTCATTGGAGACGCTGCCGACGTTGAGCTCCGACGGTGGTCAGCCATGAAAGGTGGGAATGAGGGTTTTCGGATTTGATGAAGACAACGAGGAAAACAAAGCCTAGATCCCCTTCCTACGCCACCTTTTGCCTCTCACAAGAACTCACTTGAAAATAAAATTATTGTAGCTGATGTGACCATTTAAATCATATGGTCCACACTCACTATTCATCACCCAACAACGTTCTCTTCTTCTGGTATTTTTTTCACGCTGCACTCTCCTTCTCCAGATTTTTCTAGCATTCACGTCACTCTTCTTTTTCCAGCCCTCTCACAAACGTCTCACTTAATGCCTCCCTCTAGTTATTGTTTTTACTCTCCAAGATCACCCCCTCACGCTGTCACAAAACCACCAACGCCACCTGCACGTTGCTTTTGTTTTCCTTGTTACTTTGCTTCTCCTTCACACACCAAGACAGCACACACCAATGCACTCTCTTCACAAACCCAGCACAAACACTCCACGTTAACTTCCTCACACTCACCAACACAATTCACGCAAGCCACTCAACAGCAGCCCACAAATCACAGCACACTTACTTACACAACACACTCACTCACTCCTTTTTATTTTTCATTCTCCAGGCTACGCAACACTCTCCTCTGTTTTTGCTATTTTCCAGCCCCTTTATTTTTTTGTTAAGCTCACGCAACTCCCAACAGCAGCCCCTCACTCTCACATTTATTTACCTTCTCTCCAGCAGCAACACCCAAGCAACCACGACACAACCTCCCACCTCAGGTCACGCCACTCACCTTCTACCAACCTATTTCCATAAGCCACCTCCTGCTTTTCTTTAATGCTCATGCCAGGACAGCACACTCCGGCTATCTTTTGGCTTGCCATATATTTTGTTTTCCACCCTACACACACACTGTCAAAGCAGCCCACAACACTCTCGTTTTCTTCTATAACTTGATTTGATAATTTAAGTTGCAACACTCCAACCACTTTTCCAGACACTTATTTTGCTTATCCTCTCCTTCTTGGTCCACAAAACACGTTAAAAGCCACACAAACTCACCTCAAGTCCCCACCAATTACGCAACTTTTCTAGACAACACCTCCTGTTCAACTCCAACAACGCCTGCTGCTTCCCCCTTAGATGAAACTAATTTATTCCTCTATAAACACCAGCACCACTCACGGATACACTCACTCTCTCCCATTCAGGCCACTGCCAGCTCCTTTTTATTTTGTTGTTTCCCTTTTTTACGACAATGTAATCTGATTCTTCTTGCCTTCACGTTGCAGCCCCATGCTACCTGCTCCTTTATTTTTTTCCTAAGCTACTCACACGTGGTCCCTAAGCACCAACTCTCTTCTGTCTTTTAACGCACATCACAGCCTCCTTTATTTACCTTGCATTTTATTTTTATTCTCCAACACAAGCCAACAACAACTAGCCATGCACAACAAGCACCCCACGATACAACACTCACGCCCTTTCCCAGACCACCAGCTCCTCTCCTTTTATTTTTCGTTTATAGCCACTCCAAAGCCAACACAACATTCCAAAGCTACATTCACGATATAGCACTCCAAGACACTTCTAGCACCATGCTGCCTTTTTCCTTTATACTCATACACAGCTCACGTCCAACACATCTCCAGCTCACGTTTCTTGTTTAATTTTATTTTCTGCCAGCTCCATGATCTCCTCTGCTCACCACTGCCCAGCATAAGTCACACACATCAGCCCTCCATCCATGTTTCTGCCTCACACGTTAAAAACCTCCAGCTCTTGCTTCTTGTTCTACTTTTACGCTAGCCAAAATTTGCATAGCATCAACGTTGCACCTCACTCTTCATTTAATAACTTGATTTAACCATCTTAGTTCATCTCTTCAAAACCACTCATATAGCATCACGTCTAATTCTCCACCACAAAGACACGCACAACACTCCCATCTGCTACTCACGTTTTTTTTTAATTTTAATTTCTTCAAATACCCTACAACAAAAATTACAAATAATGTAACATCAATTGTTCAAAATTTAATTTATCACAGTTAAACCAAAATACGACAATTTTTGTCCTTATAAACACAAATTAAATGTAAAGCACAATAATTCAAATAACATTCAAATAAAGCCATAAAGATCATTTTAGTGACAAAAACTCATCCAAAAGATATAAAATTATATTTGAATAATTGTGTTTGTCAACTCCCCCACACTTAGCTTTTTGCACTCCTGGGCAAATTATCAGTAAAGAAATCCAACAATTAAACTCAATACAAGCAAACATAAAACTGACAAGGCAAGAATATGCAATCAACTCAAACAACCTCTATCCTTAATCAAGCAACAGTCATGGAACGCTTCGGTGCAAAGAAGCTAACACAAGAGACATAGCAAGATAAAAGAAAAAGAAACATAGTAGAGCTCTCATAGGATATAAGTGTTTCGCTCATCTCTCAAATAGGGAAATTTCACTCAATCTACCTAGATTAGTACCTACCATAGGCTTGTAAAGATTCTACTATCTTCACCACTTACATACCACAGATTCATGATCAAGGGGACTTTGTAGGGTTGTAATGTTGATGAAAGGCTAATTAATGGATGAAATGGAAAAGAGAAGGGAAAAAAATGACAAATGTATTGCTTGAGTATTAAGAGTAACTCAAAACGAGTTAAAGCGCAACCATCAATTGAACACCAATGTGCAATTATCATCTTTCAAGACCCAATCTTTAATCTTCAATCCACCAAAGGATGCCTTAAATTATTTTCTTGTTGTTTTTTTTGCATTTTTTTTGTTCAAATTTGGCATACCCGAACCCAAGAAGATAAAAATCACAACAACAATTATGCACATTTAATCATGAAGAATATAACTGAACTCATGCAAAACACTTGTGCCAAAAACAACGAAATGAATAAAAGTGAAGGCTCAAAGGGGGTAAGCAAAGGTCAATTGAAATGGCTTGTGTTTGGGCAAAAGGGTTTAGAAAAAAAAATGCCCCTATCATACCCACAAATCTAGGTATTAATGCAGCTTTGAAAAAGAATCTATACAAGTTCTAGAGGCTAACCAAGCTAGGTAGAAATCACACAAGATGAGAAAGAAAAGTAAGGCTCAAATTTTCTTCCAACAAGGTTTTATCTAAGATATTTCCTTCCTCAAATCAAGTTATACCACAAGGTTAGTAACACTGCACCAAATGCACTCCACTATGCTAATCAACTCAGAATAAAAATTATTCAAATCAAAAACATATTCAAACCTTGACATGTTAATGTTCGCATGCATAAGCAAACAAGGGTTTGAAAATGAACCCAAGGACTGCAAAAGTCAAGTGCGAAGTGGGATAAAACGCAGCAAACCGTTCACAAGAGAGAAAAAAAATCAAACAAACAATGCAAAATGATAAGGCAATAAAATGGCAATCCAAGCAGTGGCAAACAATTCAAGGCAAACAATTCAACCAAATCAATCCGTCCCCCACACTGAAAACAACACATTGGCCTCAATGTAAGAAAAATAACAATAGACGAAACGTCAAAAGCAACAAATAACTAAAGGAAAGAAACAACTAATACTACTTCCTACTAAAAAAAGGTTCCCTTCCCCCACACTTATTCCACATTATCTCAATAAACAAATATCACCAGTAATATACATGCCTATAGGGGTCTTGTAGGTAGTCCTGCAAGCCCATAGTGCCTCCTCGAGCCTTTCACTCCAGTCTTTTCGGGATGGCTTCACAATTTTTTCTAGTATACGCTTCACTTCCCGATTGGAGACTTAAGCCAATCCATTTGTTTGAGGATGGTAAGGAGTAGCCAGCTTGTGTTTAACTCCATACTTAGCAAGTAAAGACTTGATAGTCCTATTGCAGAAATGTGTTCCTTGGTCACTGATGATTGCTCTTGGAATGTCGTACCTACAAAAAATATGAGCACGTAAAAACTTAGCAACAGTAGACGCATCATCTTTCCTAATTGGCACTGCCTCTACCCACCTAGATACATAATCTACTGCAAGTAATATATATGAAAACCCAAATGACGGAGGAAAGGGACCCATAAAATCCATGCCCCAGACATCAAAAATTTCACAAAAATGCATAGGTCTTAGAGGCATTTCATGCTTTTTACCCAAACTCCCAAACCTCTGACACTTATCACAAGACTTGCAAAAAGTATAAGCATCTTTAAATAAGGTAGGCCAGTAAAATCCACACTCTAAAACCTTCCTAGCAGTCCTATTAGCACTAAAATGCCCCCCGCAAGATAAAGAATGTGCAAAGGTAAGGATAGAGTGGATCTCATTGTTAGGAACACATCGTCGGATTATCTGATCGTTGCATTGCTTCCAAAGAATTGGAGCATCCCATGTATAGTATCTTGCCTCCCTCTTCAGCTTATCAACCTGAAATTTAGACATAAAAGGAGGCACAAAATCAGCGACAATGTAATTAACAATATTAGAGTACCAAGGCTCCTGTACCGCCAAGGCAAAAAGTTCAGAATCAGGAAAAGAATCAACAATAAGATCAGAAGAGTCAACTCCCTTGGTCCCTTCAGGTAACCGACTAAGGTGGTCAGCAACATGATTTTCTGCTCTGGCTCTATCCCTAATTTCAATATCAAACTCCTGTAGCATCAAAGCCCATCTTAATAGTCTTGGTTTAGATTGACGCTTCTTGAACAAGTACTGCACCATTGTATGATCTGTAAAACAACCACTCGAGAGTTTATCAAATATTGTCTAAACTTATCCAAAGCAAAGATTATAGCAAAAGTTCCTTCTCGGTAGTGGTATAGTTCACTTGAGCGGAGTCAAGTGTCTTGGAGGCATAAGCTATCACTCTAGATCGCTTTTCCTCCCTCTATCCAAGAATAGCACCAAGCGCAAAGTTAGAAGCATCACAAGATAGCTCAAAAGGCAAATCCCAATTAAAAAAATCGAATAGGAGGTGAAACAAGCAAAGACTTCAAACTATTAAAAGCATGTCTACATTTATCATCAAAGTGAAAATCAATATCTTTTTTCAACAATGTAGAAAGGGGTAAAGCAATTTTACTTAAATCCTTTACAAAGCGCCGATAATACCCCACATGCCCCAAGAAAGATCTCAATTCTTTTAGACAAGTAGGATAAGGAAGTGACGAAATGATTTCAATCTTGGCTCTATCAACCTCAATCCCCTTTTGGGAGATGTGGTGACCTAAAACTATGCCACTATCCACCATAAAATGACATTTTTCGTAATTCAAAACCAAATTTTTCTGAATGCATCTATCAAGAACACGTTCAAGACTAAACAAGCAATCATCAAAATTATCACCATAAACAGTGAAGTCATCCATAAAAACCTCCATGTTTCGCTCCAATAAATCACAGAAAATTGCCATCATACACCTTTGAAAGGTGCCTGGAGCGTTACACAATCCAAATGGCATCCTTCGATAAGCGTAGGTACCAAAAGGGCATGTAAACGTAGTCTTGTCTTGGTCTGCTGGTGCAATCGGTACCTGGAAGTAACCTGAAAAACCATCCAAGAAACAATTGTGAGATTTCCCATATACTCTTTCCAACATTTGATCAATAAAAGGTAATGGAAAATGATCCTTCCTAGTTGCTTCATTTAACTTCCGATAGTCAATGCACATTCTCCAAGCATTTTGAACTCTTGATGGAATGAGTTCATTACTCTCATTTCTCACCACTGTGATACCGCTCTTTTTTGGTACTACTTGTACCGGGCTCACCCACTCACTGTCTGATATGGCACATATGATCCCTGCACTCAACAACTTAGACACTTCCTTTTTAACCACATCATGAATAAGAGGATTCGACCGCCGGGGTGGCTGTCGAACTGGTTTGGACCCGTCAGTCAAAAGGATTTTGTGTGTGCAAACCAAGGGATCAATTCCGGGTAAGTCCCCTAAAGACCAACCTATAGCCCTCCTATATCTTTTCAACACAGAAACTAGTCTCTCTTCTTCAGAACTACTCAGAGAACTGGAAATGATAACAGGCAGTTTGCAATCATCTGTAAGAAAGACATATTTCAAGTTAGAGGGAAGGGGTTTCAGTTCTAAATCAGGGGGTTGCACAATAGAAGGAACCAGCTTTGGTATATCAAATGCATTCAGTGAAAGTGGTGCGCCCATGTGACTTCCGGATGAGGATTTAAGCTCTGTGCAGTGTGTATGTCCTCCATTTCCGACTCGGCCCACAATCGATGACACGAAACAATGAACTAGGTTCACCGATCGAGAGAAGAGGAAAGTAATTCAGAAGTAAGAGTATTATTAGAAGGGTTTAGAATAGTAGTAGGATCACTGCTATCCTCTTCTAATACTCCAGCACCACTTGAAGAAGAAGCTACATTTGTAGCTTGCATAAAAGCTTCTTTTTCATCGGTTCCTACAATATCACAAAACACACCTTCCTCAAGGCTATCAAGTGCAGAATCAGCAGTAATATCAAAACAAAAAGACGCATCAGAATTTTGCGGAGTAGAAAGCCAATTATCTATCTCTAAACAATAAACACATGATACATCACCTTGACATGCACAAAAATCAAAAGAACGAGAGGAAGATAAACAAGCAAGTGCTTCATGATGATTCACACCCATATTACAACAGTCAGGCTCATGCACGTCAGTCTCATGCAAATTTTCCACATCATGGCATTCAATCAAACTAACACCCAAGTAAGAACAATCCTCATAACCATGACTCATAGCTTCTGGAAGATTAAATTGCACTTCTTGATCCCCAATTCCCATAGTGATAAGGCCTTTCTTCATGTTAATTATAGTCTCGGCGATCAAAAGAAAAGGCCTACCTAGGATCAAAGTACTCTCAGAAGGAAGCTCATTAGTCATATCAAGAACATAAGTCGGCGGGAAAAACAAGACCTTTGACTTGCACAAGGATATCCTCTAAAATGCCTTTAGGGTATCTCACAGTCCTATCAGCTAGACCAAGCACTACACTAGTGTCTTTCAAAGCTTCAATACCCAAGGTCTTATAAACAGAGGTTGGCATGACATTAATGGCTGCACCTAAGTCAAGCAAGGCATGAAAGCAGTTGTTCTTCCTATAGTGCGAGGAATAGTGTAAGAACCTGGATATTTGCATTTAATGGGCAATTGTGGCTTAAATAAGGCACTAACACTCAACCCCAGTTGGATTCTCTCACTATGCCTATACTTTCTCTTGTTTGTGCAGAGATCTTTCAAGAATTTAGCACACTTAGGCATCTTTTTAAACAAATCAAGTAATGGCACATTTACCTCAAGTTTGCTAAAACATTTCAAACAATTCCTCATTGTCTTTCTTTTCAACAATCATTTTAGTAACCAGATAGGAATTTGGAAAAGGTAAGTCACGAATTTTTACCTCATCACCTTTGGAGTTGGAAGGTGATCCTTCCTCCATTGGTCTCTTCAGGATAGTTGTTGCCTCTTCCTCATTTTGTACCACTGGTTCTTTTAAAGATTTCTTCATGAGCTTCTTTTCATGAATGCTTTCAGATTGAATAGATTGGGAATTTTCTTGAGTAGTGTTAGCCGGAGGAGATTCAACTTCCATTTCCTCATCAACCTTCTCTTCATCCTCTTCATTCTCTTTGAAACTCACTTTCTTGGCTCCAATTATCTTCCCACTTCTCAGTGTGATTACATTCAAAGATTTTGGATTGATCACTGTGTTGGAGGGCATCGAACCACTACTCTTTCCTTGTTTCTCAGTCAAATTGTTGGAGATTTGAGTAGCAAAAGTGTTTAAGTTCTCATGCTTGGTCTCCATTTGCTCCAACTTAGAAAACACATTTTGTAAGCAAGAGTCCATCTTGTTTCCCATGGCATTCAACTTGGCATCAGTTTGTGCCTTCTCTTGATCTAGTCTTGAATTTATCCCGGCAATGCCTTTCATGATCATAGCAAATTCGTCACCCTTAGAAACAGTAGATGACGTCCCTTGATTAGGCACTATTTGGTTGGAAGAATTTCCTTGAATATTTCCTTGATCTCCACCCCATCGAAAATTAGGATGATCTCTCCAACCTGGATTATAAGTGTTGGAGTAAGGATCCCACTTCTGATATTGGCCATTTCTATTTTGGTAGAGGGCATGAACCTCTTCATATCAGGCACAATTAGTGAAAGCATGCATCATGGACCCGCAATACTCACAACCGGCTACTATAGCTTGAGAATGACTCACTGAATTGACTTGCTTAGCCTTCACATTATTTTCCAAAATATTGAGTCTTTTCTCTACTCGATTTCCCAAGGCAGCGATTTCAGCAAGAATATCCTGGGAAGAAACTGAAGAGGTATTGGACACCTTTCTTGAGTCTCCAGATTGGGAGTCATTGGTAGCCATCTTTCAAGTAGGTCCCATGCAAAGCATTGGGACTCAATTCTCTGAGCGAACCATTTGCAGCGGCATGAATTGAGGGCTTATGATATGGAAGAAGCCCTTCATAGAAAGAGTTGGCTAGATCATTTTTCGAAATGTTGTGGTGGGGACAATGAGCTAGAAGTGTTATGAACCTTGTCCAATATTCATGCACAGATTCATTGTCTCGTTGCACCACACTAGTTATCTCCTTCTTGAGTCTCGATGTCTTAGAAGCAGGAAAATATTCATCTAAGAATGCTCCTTTCAGTTGCTCTCAGGTCAATGTGGTAAAATGTTGAGGTAATGTGTAAAACCACTCCTTGGCTTTTCCTTCCAAAGTAAAGTGAAATGCTCTCCTTAATACATCTTCAAGATTTTCCCTGGGTGGTTTCATGGAAGAACACACCATGTGCATAGTCTTCAAATGCCTATGTGGATCATCACCTGCAAAACCATGGAATCTAGGTAAGGAAGAAATTAATGCGCCTTTAATTTCAAAATTCACATCATCAGTATAAAAGCCATAAGGATCATAATCAACATTGGAATTATTAATCTCCCTCATGCTTCTATTGTCCTCACCATTATGCCTTATGTTGTTCTCACCATGTCCGTTGTTCCCATTAGGCCCAACAGGCCTATTATTATCATTTTCACCCTCCATGGTATCTTGCTCCGAATCAAAATCACTAGCAGACAAGTATTCACTAGAAGTAGCTCTCTCGCTAGATTCTTGTTCGCTCGATGACAAATTTGACTCTTTTGAAATATGCTCTTCTTCAATAAAAAATTGACTTGCCCCCTCTATTCTCTTCTCTCGTCTAATCTTTTTCACTAACCTCTCAAGTTCAAGATTTAAAGGATTTAAAGGTAAAGCCCTATCACTCCTAGGCATAAAACAATAACAATAAGAACAAGGCACGAAACTGACTCACACAAAAAGATTAAAAAAAAGAAAAAATAATAAAATAAAATAAAAATAAAACTAAAACTAAAATTAAAAATTAAAAATAAATAAATGAAGAAAGAAGGAAAAAATCTAATGAGTATAAGCGAATGTCAGTATGGATGATGATGTACTTTGTAGTGTATGAAAGAGTGTAAAAACCTGTAATATGCATAAGAAATTAAAGAATGTCAAAAATTGTACCAATATGCACACAAAAAAAGCAACCAAAAACTTTTATCTAGCTGAAAAAAATAAAAAATAAAAATAAAAATAAAAACAGTTAAAAATCACTTGACACTTAGGAACCAATTTCTTGGCTCCCCGGCAACAGCGCCACTTGGAAATAACCTTTCTTTCCGTTCGATTGTCGCCTTGGGGTTACTTAAAAAATTTAACCAATGATTGCGTATAGCGCAATCTCGGGTCGTTCTCTTGAGGAACCAAATGTAAAATTAATTTCTTAAGTAACTAAATGCAATGCAAACTAAATTATCAAATGTGGTTGATTTTTAACAATTACCGCTAAAATTTGCAACGAATTAAAATAACACTAAGGACTTGTTTTTGGTATTTTAAAAATTTAAATGAGTAATTTGAAATGACAACGAGTAAATTAATTAAGAAAACAAACACAAGTAATTAACAATGATAAACGCAATCCTCCAGTTCAATAACGCAGGCAATCATCACTAAAAAAAATATTGGAATTAAAACATTTGAACCAAGAATTAAAATTGAGCTTTTAAACTAACAACCGAGCCATCTCGAATTGTTACAAAAATATTTTCCAATAATCCCAATTTACTACCTGCCACCAGACTAGCAAAATAGAACTAAGGATACTAACGTCAATGCTCGACTTTTACGTAATATTTAAGAAACAGAATTAATGCTAGCAACAGATAAAATGTTCAAATAATTCAAGCCACCTTGAATAATTACCAATTTCGCTAAAATCTCAATACAAAGTTTTGAACCAAAACAAAGTAATGAAATTAAATCCGAAATTAACACAATATCAATCGCCAAACAATAATTCAGTCCCAAAACACAACTCCAAATAATTAAATAGTAAAATTCATGAATTACTAAATAATTAAATGGACAGAAAATAATTGCAGTTTAAACTCCCCTATAAAAATGCCAAGCTCCTGCCTTTGCCATTAAACCGAAGGACTAAGATAAATTAGCCAAGAAATTTCATTGGAGACGCTGCCGACGTTGAGCTCCGACGGTGGTCAGCCATGAAAGGTGGGAATGAGGGTTTTCGGATTTGATGAAGACAACGAGGAAAACAAAGCCTAGATCCCCTTCCTACGCCACCTTTTGCCTCTCACAAGAACTCACTTGAAAATAAAATTATTGTAGCTGATGTGACCATTTAAATCATATGGTCCACACTCACTATTCATCACCCAACAACGTTCTCTTCTTCTGGTATTTTTTTCACGCTGCACTCTCCTTCTCCAGATTTTTCTACCATTCACGTCACTCTTCTTTTTCCAGCCCTCTCACAAACGTCTCACTTAATGCCTCCCTCTAGTTATTGTTTTTACTCTCCAAGATCACCCCCTCACGCTGTCACAAAACCACCAACGCCACCTGCACGTTGCTTTTGTTTTCCTTGTTACTTTGCTTCTCCTTCACACACCAAGACAGCACACACCAATGCACTCTCTTCACAAACCCAGCACAAACACTCCACGTTAACTTCCTCACACTCACCAACACAATTCACGCAAGCCACTCAACAGCAGCCCACAAATCACAGCACACTTACTTACACAACACACTCACTCCTCCTTTTATTTTTCATTCTCCAGGCTACGCAACACTCTCCTCTGTTTTGCTATTTTCCAGCCCCTTTATTTTTTGTTAAGCTCACGCAACTCCCAACAGCAGCCCTCTCTCTCACATTTATTTACCTTCTCTCCAGCAGCAACACCCAAGCAACCACGACACAACCTCCCACCTCAGGTCACGCCACTCACCTTCTACCAACCTATTTCCATAAGCCACCTCCTGCTTTTCTTTAATGCTCATGCCAGGACAGCACACTCCGGCTATCTTTTGGCTTGCCATATATTTTGTTTTCCACCCTACACACACACTGTCAAAGCAGCCCACAACACTCTCGTTTTCTTCTATAACTTGATTTGATAATTTAAGTTGCAACACTCCAACCACTTTTCCAGACACTTATTTTGCTTATCCTCTCCTTCTTGGTCCACAAAACACGTTAAAAGCCACACAAACTCACCTCAAGTCCCCCACCAATTACGCAACTTTTCTAGACAACACCTCCTGTTCAACTCCAACAACGCCTGCTGCTTCCCCCTTAGATGAAACTAATTTATTCCTCTATAAACACCAGCACCACTCACGGATACACTCACTCTCTCCCATTCAGGCCACTGCCAGCTCCTTTTTATTTTGTTGTTTCCCTTTTTTACGACAATGTAATCTGATTCTTCTTGCCTTCACGTTGCAGCCCCATGCTACCTGCTCCTTTATTTTTTTCCTAAGCTACTCACACGTGGTCCCCAAGCACCAACTCTCTTCTGTCTTTTAACGCACATCACAGCCTCCTTTATTTACCTTGCATTTTATTTTTATTCTCCAACACAAGCCAACAACAACTAGCCATGCACAACAAGCACCCCACGATACAACACTCACGCCCTTTCCCAGACCACCAGCTCCTCTCCTTTTATTTTTCGTTTATAGCCACTCCAAAGCCAACACAACATTCCAAAGCTACATTCACGATATAGCACTCCAAGACACTTCTAGCACCATGCTGCCTTTTTCCTTTATACTCATACACAGCTCACGTCCAACACATCTCCAGCTCACGTTTCTTGTTTAATTTTATTTTCTGCCAGCTCCATGATCTCCTCTGCTCACCACTGCCCAGCATAAGTCACACACATCAGCCCTCCATCCATGTTTCTGCCTCACACGTTAAAAACCTCCAGCTCTTGCTTCTTGTTCTACTTTTACGCTAGCCAAAATTTGCATAGCATCAACGTTGCACCTCACTCTTCATTTAATAACTTGATTTAACCATCTTAGTTCATCTCTTCAAAACCACTCATATAGCATCACGTCTAATTCTCCACCACAAAGACACGCACAACACTCCCATCTGCTACTCACGTTTTTTTTTAATTTTAATTTCTTCAAATACCCTACAACAAAAATTACAAATAATGTAACATCAATTGTTCAAAATTTAATTTATCACAGTTAAACCAAAATACGACAATTTTTGTCCTTATAAACACAAATTAAATGTAAAGCACAATAATTCAAATAACATTCAAATAAAGCCATAAAGATCATTTTAGTGACAAAAACTCATCCAAAAGATATAAAATTATATTTGAATAATTGAGTTTGTCAATGCTCTTAATACTGCTACTTACCTGTTGAACAGAGTTCCATCCAAAACCGTTGACAAGACTCCATATGAGATATGGACTAGTAAAAGACCAAAGTTGTCACACTTAAAAATTTAGGGATGTGATGCTTATGTGAAGCGTGCAATGTCTGATAAGCTTGAAGCTAAATCAGATAAATGTATGTTTGTGGGATATCCAAAAGAAAGCTTTGGATGTCAATTCTATCATCTTCTTGAGCAAAAAGTGTTTGTCTCAAGGCATGCTATATTCTTAGAAAGAATTTATTCTCAAAGAAAGTAGTGGGAGTGATGTGGAACTTAGAGAAGTTCTAGAACCACAAACACACATCGAAATGGAACAAGAACCACAAGTTGATACATTAACTGTTCAACCAATGGTTCAAGGAACACATAGTTTGTGACGGTCTGGAAAGGTACGTCATCCTCCTGTTAGATTAGATCTACATGTCGAAAAAGGAAGTGACGATACCTCAATTTTGAATGACGAACCTATTGATTTTAAATAAGTAATGTCAGACATTGATTCTTTAAAATGGCAAGAAGCCATGAAATCTGAAATGGAATCCATGTACACTAACCAAGTATGGTCTTTGGTGGATGCACCTGAAGGTATAGTACCTATTGGGTGCAAATGGATTTTTAAAAGAAAAACTGACATGGATGGAAAAGTACATACGTACAAAGCAAGGTTAGTGGCGAAAGGTTACAGACAAAAACAATGAGTTGATTTTGATGAAACTTTTTCGCCAGTGGCAATGCTTAAATCCATAAGGATTTTATTGGCTATAGCGGCATATCATGATTATGAAGTTTAGCATGGATGTCAAAACAACATTTCTCAATGGGAATTTACAAGAGGATGTGTATATGACACAACCTGAGGGTTTTGAATCCAAAGAATTTCCTAATCAAGTATGTAAGTTACAAAGGTCCATATATGGACTGAAGCAAGCGTCGCGGAGTTGGAACATCCATTTTGATGAAACAATTGAAGAGTTTGGTTTTATCAAAAATGTAGATGAACCTTGTGTTTACAATAAGGTAAGTGGGAGTGGAGTCGTTTTCTTAGTGCTTTATGTGGATGACATATTGCTCATTGGAAATGACATTTCAATGCTCCAGTCTGTTAAGATATGGTTATCTAAGAATTTTTTCATGAAGGATATCGGAGAAGCAGCTTATATACTAGGTATAAAGATCTATAGAGATAGATCAAAAAGGTTTCTTGGTTTGTCCCAATTCTCGTACATAGACAAAGTATTAAAAAGCTTTAGCATGGAAAATTCCAAAAGGGGATTTTTACCTACATCTCATGGGATTTCTCTTTCCAAAAACATGTGTCCTAAGACACAAGAGGAAAGAGATAGGATGAATGGTGCTCCATATGCTTCGGCTATTAGATCCATCATGTATGCGATGCTATGTACAAGACCAGATGTTGCTTATGCTTTAAGCATAACAAGCAGATATCAAGCTAATCCCGGTGAGAGTCATTGGATAGCTGTGAAAAATATCTTAAAGTACTTGAGAAGGACTAAAGATATTTTGTTTGGTCTATGTAGGAACTGAGCTGAGAGTTCAGGGTTATTCAGATGCTAGTTTTCAGTCTGATCAAGATGATAGTAGATCACAGTCAGGATATATTTTTACTCTTTGTGGTAGAGCAGTTAGTTGGAAGAGTTCCAAACAACCAACCATCGCAGATTCAACAACTAAAGAGTTTCTAACAGATCCTCTCACTAAGTCATTATCTCGAAAGAGACGTGATAGACATATAGATGGCTATGGTATTTGATACATTGGTAATTGGCTTTAGTGCAAGTGGGAGATTGTTGGTTTATGCCCTTGTAGCCAATTTTGGTTGTGTTTTTAATTGTATAAAATTTGTTTTATTCAATAAAAGGCATTCTTTATCTTTATGTATTTTTAATTATTTAATTATTAATCATAAAGATAAAATCCCTAGAATAATTGTTATGCAATTAGAAATTATAATGTGATTATAATTATGAGATTCAAATTGCATTTTGTATTATTCCTCAATATTCCTAGTCATAGTTTCATCAAGATGGGGTATTGATGAAATGGTTAGACCAGCACATGTTTGTTTGTTTCTTATGAAGAAAGTAATCGATCTCATAGATTAAAGTATGGAGATATTTAAATAAACATGTGGATGTTTATTAGAGAATAAGTTCACTGAACAGACCCTATTATGAGAATCCCAAATGGAACATTACTTGTGTGTCTGTGGATTATATCATTATGATGGTTGTATAATTGATCCTTAGACTTGAGATTACCAAAGTTATCTCATGTAGGAATTACTATGTTTTGATGCTACTTATGTTCTATTCTTGGAATAGTTCAATTCGGTAGTTATTGGATATAGTATGAACTATGTGGAGATAGTTGAGTAAATCAATAAAGAATTCGTCGTCCTAAAGTAATTAGGAAGAATGTTCTGCTGTTCTTGATTAGTAATGATTTTGGGAATCTCTGGCCAGAGTAAATTGAAATTTGAAAAGTTGTTTTCAAATATCAATTATAAATCATTTACTAATTAGCAAGAACAAATATGATTGGATTATTTAGAGTAGACACGAATTCCATACTCTAATTCCAATTGGAACATTAGATGACGAAAGGATTAATTTATACAAGATAACCGGGTGGTCATGACATGTTGCTAGACGTCAATCATGATCTATGATTATAAATTGTTTAATTAGGAATTAAAGATAAATTAAAAGGAGTTTTAATTTATCGATTCTAATATGAATTAGAATTATAATTTATAATCATTGCCAACATATTAGGAACCTAATGGGTCACACATAAAAGGTCTATTAAGGAGAAAATGAAATTAGAATTAAGTTGGACTTAATTGAGAAGTTTTAGAAACTTTAGGATCAATATGTGATATTTGATCTTATAAGGATTTATTAATAATTATAATTAAAGTTTGACTTTAGTTGTAATTTTAATAAAATCCAAGGATATGAAAAATAAGATTTTTCATATAAAAGGAAAAATTAGAAAACAAATGGAGCTAACACTTCTAACAAGTTTTTCCTCTTAAATTTGATTTGAGTTTTTCTCCGAAAGGATCTGTGGATACCGTTAGAGGCCGGACGATTGAACGGCACGTAGATTTGACTATTTCGGAGAAGCAAGATATTGTATCGGGAATCAGAAAAAGGTTAGTTTAACTTTATCAATTTCTTGTTTTATGTTTCGAATCTAATTCTGTTAAAGTTGATTATGTGGAAAATTTTAAATTTATTCCACTGCGCTTAGATTCGATCTTGCGTATATTTTCCAACATGAGGAGCTTAGCACCACGTTGGCCAGTGAATGGACTTGGATCCTCATGGGAAGTCACTGATATAAGATACCAAATAGTATCTTTGTGGGCAAACTTTGCAGTAGTATGAAGAGGTGTGTCACAGAAATAGTTCTTAATTTGTGGTAATCTTGAGTTGTTCTGGACCAAAACCCTTGCAGCTTCTAAGTTTCCTATAGCAGCTGCACTAGGAAGGGGTCTGTTCCCAAATTTTTCTTTCACGTCGAGAGATTCACCAGACATCAACCCCACAAGCTTTTGAACAAAGTCCAAAGATAGACCAGTACCAATAGCGACATGGAGAGCATCCAATCACCTTTAATGACAGCTTTGTATAGTAGCAAGTAATAAAGATGTTTCTTAGTCTCCAACAAGTCTTTCTCCGTCATTGTCGACTCCTTACCTAATATCAGCACAAACAAGAAACATGCAAAAAGATCAAAACTTTCCAGAAATAGATTTTCTGGCATTCAACCCAATCGTCTGGGTTGGTGCAAACCGTTAGAGATAAGGACATGTGGATAAGATTTAATAGATCAGTACAACGTGAGAAGTGGTTAACGAAACATACATAGTATCTGTTCCAGCCATCGTATCCTATTTTCTAAGCTAAAAAAAAACTAAATTTAAAGAGAAACTAGCTAGAGTAGCTCACCATGAGTTTTAGTGGCCTTCCTTCCTCCTCTACGGTGATCTGTTGAAGAATCATCATCAAGAGTGGGAATAGATTGCAATAGTTCTTCCTCCAAGCTTCCTTTAGCCTTGCGAGTGTTGCCATTATTCTTCATTTTTGTTACTTTAAAGGGACTAAGATATACGGGTTGTTTGGAAACATTCGAATTGAATTCAATTACATTAATGAAGTTGGGATTGAATTCAATTTATACTGTTTGGAACAAATCCACTAATATTAAAATTGAATTCAATTATACTGTTTGAAACAAATCTAGTAATATTAGAATTGAATTCAATTACACTGTTCGGAACAAATTCAATAAGATTATAATTGAATTCAATTATTTCATATGACACATTTACCCCTGACTAAAAAATAATATTATCCAAAATAAAAGTCATTTTAGATAGATTTTAATTATTCAAAATAAGTGTCATTCTTGACTTTGTATGCATGTTTATAGTTTTACTTCCAAAAGTACTCTTTAATGATGATGATGATGATGATGATGATGATAATAATAATAATAATAATAATAATAATAATAATAATAATAATAATAAATTATTATTATAAATCCATAAATAAATAATTACATAAATAACAAAAGTTAATAATAATATCTAATTTAATAATGTTATAAAAATAAATAAATAATAGACAAAATAAATAATAATAGACAAATGGCCAGGCTCGCCCTCGCGAGGCTGGCCATTTTTAGCCAACCTCACGAGGGTGAGGCTAGCTTTAGTTTTATAGTTTTATATAAATAAATTATATAAAATTAAAAATAAATTATTTTAATTAATTAAATTTATATTATATAAACTTATAATTAAATAAATTATATAATTTCATTTTTAAATTATAGTTTTATTATTATTATGTAAATAAAATTATTCTGATGTATTATAATTTTGAAATTATATGTTGGTTATTATTATTATTATTGTTGTTGTTGGTGGTGGTGGTGGTGGTGGTGGTGGTGTTGGTGGTGCTGTTGCTGTTGCTGTTGCTGTTGTTGTTGTTATTAAGGAAAAGGATATGGTTAGAGAAGAGGCGGAAGCTTTAATCCAGCCGCTTGTGGATTTACAAAGGGAGGAGGTTTTCAACCCACGCGTGCATTGAATTCTTTAGCTTTCTTGTTGTTCCAAACAGCTGAATTGAATTCAATTACATACTTGAATTCAATTCAGCCCTTTCCAAACAGGCTGATAAGAAAAGTGGCTATCACTTGGCTTGGGCGCTTGGATACAAAAGAGTGACAATTGAAGCGGACTCTCTTGAGTTAATTATCATACTCTCCTCTTCCAGTATGATCTTAACTGACGATAGCTTGTTAGTGGTAGGTACATAGGGACTAATCCATCGAGGTTGAGAGGTGCAACTTCAGCATGTGTACCGTGAAGGGAATTGGTGTGCAAATCGAATGGTCTCTCTTGCAGAGATGTTAAGCCCAGACTGCAAATACTTCAGGAACCGCCAGTGACGATCCGAGACTTCTTATTTTGAGACAAGCAAGGTGCTTTGTACTAACAAACCCTACATTAGCTAGGTGTTTTGTTTTGTTTCTTTTATTTTCTTCCCTTATAGCAAAAAAAAGGCTCTAATCTCTTAAATCTGGTGAAGTGTATGCTGCATTGTTGGAGTCTTTTTTTTTTAAGAGAGAATAGCTATGATCTCAAAGAATAATGATCCAAGATACAGTCAGGCATATCAACCCACACTTGAAAGCGACAATGGAGAACAGACGCCTGAGTAGGAGAGTGAACTCCCCTATTCCCCGAACGCCTAATCCAAGAGACAAAGATATTGTCCCTAGTTTATAAAATATCCTTACAGTCCGAAATTATAAGACCAAAATAGGAAAAATTCAAAGACCTAGAGTTCAAAGCATGGATAAGGAGCTGATTATCAGTAAAAATAGATCCTGCTTGTAGCATGTCATTACGAGCAAATAACAAGCACTGCCGAAGAGCAAGCACCTCTGCCATCGCAGGACATCCATTGCCTTCTTCGTAGCCTGGAAGTGCCAATAAAAAGGAGCTTTTTTCGTCTTCAAATAGAATGTCAAAGCCAAGAAGGTCAGCTTTGGCAAAAATCGAGCCATCAATAAAAGCTAACTAACTAAAGGACGGTGTCATTACTGCTGTCGTCTGAAAAGACAACGATAGACTGAGAGAAATATTTAGGGGAGTTTCGACAGACATCAACTTTTTGAGGTCCAAATAGTAAAAATTAGCTTGAGTATGAATATGGTGTGGCGTAACTGGTTTATGATGCCGCTACTTATAAGCTACACTAATCCAGATGAAAGTGGGATCCATCTTGAAGAAAAATTCAGAAATGACATTAAATCAAGAAGGTGTTGCGGATTGATGACGTTTAGATACAGACAAAACCAGTACATGATAATTGAAAGCCAGTTCTGCCAATTTTCAAGTCAAGAAAATTTTAAATAATTTTCAATAAATGTAAATATTTTAAAATAAAAAATATTTTTTGGAGGAGAAATAAATAATATTGTACATACGATTTCTCGTTTTATTCTTGGATGAAGGTTTTCACTTTTAATTATAAATAAAGCCTGTGTTAGAAAATATGACCTATAGGTGCTTGGTTGATTGGCTTAAGGAAGAGTTAATGGGTAAAAAATGAAAAGTGAGTGGATGGTTGTTGATTATCGTTATAACCATCCTCTCACTTTTTTTAAAAAGTCATAGTAACTCTTTTAAAAAATATTTTAATATTAAATAATTAAACACAGATAATTAAATAAAATATAATTATATAATTATTTAAAATATAATTAATTACAATATAATTAATTAAAACAGATTTAATTAATTACAATTTAATTAATTAAAATATATTCATTTATTAATTAAAACATTGTAATTAATTAAATTAATTAAAATATAAATAAATAAAATAAAATAAAACAAAACAATTATATTATATTATAATTAATTAAAATATAATAAATTAATTAATTAAAATATAATTATTAATTAATTATATTATAATTAATTACAATATAATATAATTAATTAATTACAATTAAAATATAATTATTCATTAATTACAATATTGTAATTAATTAATTAATTAAAATATAATAAATTACAATATAATTAAATAAAATATTATTATTAATTAATTATATTATTATTAATTAAAAATAATTAATTAATTAGTTATAATATAACTATCATCTTCATCATTATCATACCCCAAGTCCATGATAAAGGAGAGTACAGGGGCTGATAATCTGTGATCTTCTCTACATTGTAGAAGTTGTTTCGATAGATCCATATGCAAATATGACAAGGATAATACGAATGCAGGTTGAAAAAGTAACTCCGTAAAGAATACAACAGAAAAGGTAAATAATGAATATAATAATTAATATAAAAAATACTAAAATTAAAAATCAATAATAATAATAATAATAATACCATAAGAACGAAAATTTCAAAAAACCCATAAAACACCCAATTAGAATAGACTAATTAATCAATACCCAAAAAGAGGGGGCCGTGGAGAATGAGAAGGGAGAAAGAGTGAGAGCGGAGAACAACTTTTACATACCTCTTGTTCAATTCAAAAAAGAGTAACCGCCAATTTCTATATCGTCAAAGATAAATGCATAACCTTCACAAAGAAAAGGGCAAGAGCAATTGGCAAAAATCTAGTGCTCCTTCATTCATTCATTAATTAAAATATTATAATTAATTAAATTAATTAAAATATTGTAATTAATTATAATATAATTAATTAAAATATAAATTTTTATTTTTTAATATTTTTTATAAACCAATAACTATCAATGATAATGATAATCATTCCTTCCTCTTAACCAATCATCATAATTATAATGATAATATTCATTTCTTATTCATTACTATATTTATTCTCATTCTTATTACTATTCTAACCGCCCCAATCTCCAATCTGATAACAAAGTCTGCCAAACAAAAAGATTCCAGGAAAACATGAGAATTGCTTTTTCTAAATTTCACAAAAGGTTTGTATCGTTGCCGTTTGATTTGTTGAAAGATTGTTGCTTTCCGTGAGCAATTTTGACAGGTTTGAAGAATTTTCTCTTCACGAAAAGTTCTGAAACTTTGAATCAATTTAAGAAAAACAAATTGTGATTTAGTAAATACCATGTTGGGTCCAGTTCCCTGGCAGTTCACAAGTTCAGACCACTAGTAATACTCCACAAGATCTGAACATATCAATGCACTAAGAAGAAGCCATTGAAAGGGAGAGTTACTACATTCCTGGGATTTTCTACTTCTTAGATCCAAGTTTTATCCATTTTGAGTCGTGGCATCTCCCAGTATATTTTAGTTATGATTGATCAAAGAGTAGAAAATAGAGATATCTGCTAATATCATATAGAAATTCCAGATTAAGTTTGGCCGATCCAAAACTTAGTCAAGCCTAAACTCAAAATGACATAATTTTCTTTGAAAACTTTAGTGCTTTAGGCGAGGTCAGATTAGATTGGACTCGAACTTAAAAATTAAAAAAAGACCCAATTACTCTGATCTACGAATCGACTTACATTAGATCAAATCAGTTCAAACTTAAATATCATTTATATTTAAAAGGGTATTTTGAATTTTACTATTTTATTATAATAAAACTTGAATCCTAACAATTTTGACAATTCAAATTCAATAACGTTTTCAAAATATTCAAAATAAACTTTAATTAGATGAAAATCTAAATAGAATTTATTTTAATCATGTGAAACAACACACATCGTGATAATATAGAGAAACAAAAGAGAAGACATGCATTTGGATTCAATTAAGGATTTTGGGTTTAACTAGGGTTTTGCAATAATTTCAGAATTAATTTTAAATTCGAATTAGTTAGATTAGATAGTTTGAATAGATTTGATTAAAATAATTAGAATACAGATTAATTAAACTATTAAAAATAATGATAAATTTAAGTTTTAAATAAGTCCCACTATATCACGTTATATATAGGTGATAGTAGAGTCTAATATTTAATTAAAAGGTCTTACATTAATGACAACACGATACTTAATAAATAGAAATTTAATTTACTTATTAATTTTTGTATTTATCTTAAACGTTTTGAAAACATCGTAATTTAATCTTTAAATATTCTAAAATATTAAAATTTAAGCAATATTATGGAAAAAACGATATGATTCAAAATATACAAATAACCAATTTCATATTAGAAATAGATAAGACATTAAAATTCTTAAAGTCATCCATCTTTAGATTAATCCTTGCTCGCATTAGATCAATTTGTAAAAAGTAAAATATTGGCTAAACAGGTTTATTCATTTTCAAGATTTGAATTTAAAATTTTTGATTAAGGAATAAGAGTGCTGAACTATTCACACCAACCAACCATATTTGATAATAATATAAACAAAATATTAGGAACAACAATAAACAAAAAAGAAAGAAGCATCCATTTGCACGCAAATTGTTCGATGAAAGTTCCGACAAGAGAAAATAAGAAGAAGCAATGATTAATGCCTAAATGGTTCCATACTCTCTCTGAAGTTGCGAGACAAAGATCAGAATGAAGCTAGCATACGATTTTTTTGCCTTTAGGACCAAATCTGCTGGGGCCAAATGTCGACTGGGCTACTTCAACAAGCAGAGGAAACTGCAGCAATCCAAACAAAGTTATGGGGATACAAGCTAGCAGGACTATTGGAACCGCCACCCATTTCACTCGATGCACAAGAACCAGGTAAAGTGATGAGCCAAAAGCTACCAGCATGAACACTATAGAGAAGAAAAGAGAAATGAGGCCAATGCACAACCTCCTTGGCAAGGCCCTCAGAAAATCTTTTTCTGCATAACGATTTGTGAGTATCCCCAGAAACATTAGCACAGAAGTAGCAGAAGCAAACAGGGCTAATGAATCTGAAAATGCGTAAATCATGAAAGCCGGGTGGCTTATGAAAACTGGGATGCCACTAGAGTCACTACCACCTGGAGGTGATGAAGCACCAAAGAAAACAACTCCAACTACAAGGGTGGCTACAACAGTGCAAGATGAGGCTGTGTCTTTCATCCATTGCTCACCCTTTTCGACTAAGTTCTTGTGTTTCTCTGAAAACACCTGCTTTGGAGTTTTTCCCTTGTAGTTTTCATCTTCTCCTCCATCGCTGAGTGATGATTTCGATTGATTTTTGGGAGGCACCTCCCCTGAAACCTTTTTGGATTTTTTATCTTGTTGGCCTTTCTTTTTTTTATTGTTTAACTGTTGTTTGAAAGATGGTTTCACATGCTTTTCTACTTCCTGCACACAAACATTCAAAAGCAATCAGAATTCCATCGTAGTTAATATCTTGATCATGCTGCTTGGTTTTGACTACTCATAGCCAAGGGGATGGCTAGTAAACAATCATAGAATGCATTGAAACCTTTAATGCGAGATGATATGGTTGTAGCTAGATAGATAATCACCTCGAACCACTGTAATTCCCGTTGCATCTGCAATGCTGGACCAGAAATATGTTCAATTGGCCCTAAAAATCCTGCTAAGTGTAAGATGTTGTTTCCATATGCATCTGTTGATTTTGTGACAAAATGCTTCTGCAAACTCATACTGTAGAAGAGATTGAAAACATTTTCTTTGCGGTTTAGAACTGCTTGATGAAATACATTGCGCTTATCTTCACCGCTTCTAATCCAAACCGAGTAAGGGTAAGCCTTGATAATGTCCTCAACCAGCTCATGAATTCCCATTGTGGCAGCGGTGTGCATTGGAGCTCCTAGCATATGTTCTGCATCTAACTTGTTTGAATTCACAGCTTCCTCACACAAGATTTTCGCAATTCTGCCAGTTTGCATATGCATCAGCTTTGTGTCATATACGTGCTGGAAATATCCAAACATCCTAGACTTTGATAGGTTCGCATTTTGTTGGCCTTCAAGAAGTTTTGGTTCTGGACTTTGAGTGACACGATTTTCATTCAAACAAATACCTGAAAACACCAGGAGAAATAAAGAAATGAAGATGCTAACATGATATATACGTTTGATATATGCAGGTAGAGACATCTGTAGCCAAATTGTTGAAGGACGTGAAGGATTGGAACACCTACAATGATACAGCAAACGTTGGAAGCATCCCAGCTTACTTCCACTTGGAAAAGCATGAGGCTTTCGAGCCAAAATCCCCAAAGCAGTGTTATTGTCACTGTCCTTTTCAATTGCTAACTCGGGGAAGCGATTTAGGAGATAAAGAGCTATATCTGTTTATGGCAATACAATGAACAAAGAATCCATGTTTTAGTTGAGAGACATTTACGTCATAATGAGAGAACACACCCTTTTTTCTAGATCCTAAGACTGAGACTTTGTATATAAAGAACTGGATCACTAACCATAGAAGTCTGCTTCAAGTACAAGATTGAGAAGCTTAGCACCAAGTTTGCCAGTGAATGGACTTGGATCGCCATGGTAAGGCTTTGATAGAAGATACCAAATAGTATCTTTGTGGGCAAACTCTGCAGCAGTATGAAGAGGGGTCTCGTCGAACTCGTTCGTATGATGCAGCAATCCTGAGTCTTTCTGAACCAAAACCTTTGCAGCTTCTATGTTTCCGACAGCAGCAGCACTATGAAGGGGCGTGTTATGAAGGGGCGGATATTTGCGTGTCTTCAAGTCCTGGAGAGATTCACCAGGAATCAACTCCAGAAGGTTTTGAACAAACTCCAAGGACTGACCAGTAATAGTGGCGACGTGGAGAGCAGTCATGGAATCTTCACTGACTTCGGCAGTCAATGCATTGGGATGTTCCTCAAAAAAGCTACGAGCAGTTCTCCAATCACCGTTAATGGTAGCTTTGTACAATGGCAGGTAATATATATGATTCTTAGTCTCCTGCTGCAACTCCTCCGTCATTGTCGAGTGCTTACCTAATAATATCAGCCCGAAGAAGAGACAGACACGAAGATCAAAACTTTCCAGAGAAAGATTTTCCAGCAGTCAGAAGTCAGAACCAACCATCAGGATCCTATTTTCTAAGCTAAAAGAAGCTAAATTTAAGGAGAAAACTAGCCGGAGATTGCTCACCAGGAGTTTCAGTTGAAGTATCATCATCATGAGTAGCAGTAGATTGCAAGAGTCCTTGCTTCAAGCTTCCTTCAGCCACACGAGAATAGCCACTCTTCTTCATTTTTGTTACTTCGACCGGACTAAAATGGCTCTAAGCTCTTAATCCTGGAAGTATGTGATGCAGTTTCATAATCCTGGTGGTGCTACTTATAAGCTACTGCCATGCAGCTAATGTAATGCAGACGAACGTGGGATCCATCTTGCAGAAAAGTCAAGAATGACAGTAAATCAAGAAGATGACGTCATGTCATACGGGATTGATGACGTTTAGATACAGAAAATAAGACCAACAAATGATAATCCAAACCCACTTCTTTCAAGTTAATTGTTAGAATTTTAGATAATTTTAAATAATATAATTTTTTAAATCTAAATAATATTATATATAGGATATTTTGTTTAATTCTACGATGAAAGTTTTAGGAATAACATATTAAAAATGTTTTATTTTAAATTTTTATTTAATACTTAAGTATTTAAAATTTAATTGAGTAGCAATTAATTTTTAGAATTTTAAAATCTAATTTAATAATGTAATATATTTACTAAATATTACGTAAATATTTATATATTAATCTCGTCAGTGTTAAACCGAATTGTCTAAGGTTTATTCTTAATTAAAGAAATTGTTTATGATAATATTTCGTTTTTATTGAGAAAGTTTATTGTCACTGTAATTGACCGATATATTTCGTTTTATTTTTCGTTGATAATAACAAGAGAAAAGCGTTTTGTCTATTCACGAAGAAAGTGATTTTTAAATTGTGCAATAGTCATATCAAATATTAAAAAAATGAGATATATTTGTTTTGTGTGGAATGTATAAAGATTTTATATTTTCAAATTTTATTATCAAATAATTCTTATAAATTTTAAGTAGTTGTTATTTGTCAATTCTTACTATAAATATGATTATTACACACAACAAATAAATTTAAGATTACACTAATTGTTCGGCCGGATGTGGGGGTGCCTGAGCTGCGAAGATTACTACGGGATCCTTCACCTGCTATTCCTAATATGAACATAGCCTACCTAACGGTTGACATATTAAATTGTTATTTAAATTTAACTTATGTAATATAAATTTAACTATAGTTATTTAAAAATGGGATATATTTTTCACTATAGAATGTATAAAAACCTTATATTTTCAAATTTTTTTATCGATTAATTCTCATAAATTTTAAGTATTTATTATTTGTAGGTTGTTATTATGATTATAATTATTAAAAGTAATAAATAAATTTAAAATTGTACTAACTAATTTTTCCATCCTTCCCCTGCCATCTGTAATATGAACATAGCCTACCTAACGATTGTTCAAGTAATGTTTTGACGTGTGGATTTGTCTTTTAGTTGATGAAGTTAAGCTTTCTGTTGAATTTAGTGATTATTTGTTTCCATTTTTATTATTAGTTTTTTATTTTTGTTTTAAAGTTTCGTAAAAAAATTGTTTTTTGAGTTTTAGTTTTATTTTTAGTTTTGGTTTCTTCCAATTTTCAAAAATTATGATAACCATAAAAGTGATTTTTGTTTTCTGTTTTCTTTTTATAATATAATTTATTATTATTTAAATATATATTATTTAATTATTTATTTTAATAAAATTATGAATAATTTAATTCAACATTGTATTTATATATTTAATAAATTTAAATTTATTATCAATAAAATTATGAATAATTTAATTTTATTTAATTTTATAATTAAATTATATATAACAAAATTTAAAATATTCAAATATTCAAATAAAATTTGATTTAATAATTAAAATATGTTTTAAATAATTATTAATTTATAAATAAAATTTTAATTTTAAATTATTTATTTTATTAAAATAACATAGTTTTATTAATGATTTGTTAATAAATATTATATAAGAGTTTAAATAAATTTATTTAATTAAAAGTAATTTATCTTTAAGTTTTATCTAAAATGTAATTATTATCAGTAATAAAAATATAACAACATTAGCATTAATAACCAAACAAAATTTTGTTTTTATTTGAAAGAGAAATATAAACGAATAACTGAAAACGACAACAGAAAAATAGAAAAAGAACCAAATGGCCCAAAATTTTCAGAAGAATTTATGTTCTTCAGAAAATTGCAAGAACGCATGAACGTTATTGAAATTATGCCCATGACCTAATCGTTATGTAATAGATTGAACACTTTAATTTTGTGATTATTAACTTTGTTTAATAACATGACAAATATTTTATTATATTATGTTTATTGTTTTATTATAATATGATAAGTCCTTGATTAAATTTATATACTTGCTATCATAATGAAGATTATGATAATGAGAGTCAAGTCTTTAGAATTTAATTTAAAATGTTCTTGATCATAGGATCATCAAATGAGGACTTTAATGATCCAATTATATCAATATATATGTAATAATAGTATCTATTGGATAGATATTAGTAGATTTCATTTACTAAATTACATATATAGATGATGCATATAGAGATATGATTATTGAACTGACAAAATTGAGAATTCTCAATGGTTAATATTACCTACGAACTGTCAAGTGAGATATTCTCATAAGAATTTAAATGTATATTTTTCCTTTGACCTGAGATCATTATAGTAATCAATAGGTCACTTATTATGTTTTGATGTAGGACTTAGTGTGTAAAAATGCTAGTTGAATGATCATTGAATGTAATTAAGTACCTATCTGATTAGTGGTGAGTCAAGATGGGATCCATCGACTCTAAGTAATAAGTTTGAACTCTATGTTGTTATTAATCTTAATGGTTGTTTCAAGACCTTGGCCAAAGTGATTGAATGACTGAGAAAAAGGAATTTTCTAAGTCATTTATTAATCATTAATGATCGACATGTAAGATAGTTGGTTATCCAATAAAGTTTGCAGTTAAACCATACCTTAGGTTAATCTGGAGTTGTAATGATAGAAGGTAATAATACATTATTCTTAAAATAAAGTTCTGTCTTTGTAAGGTTGTTACTTCACACTATCTAATCGTCGAAGAGTATTACTAGATGTCAACTTTGATTAGTAATTAATTAGATTAATTGTTACCGGCTTAATGATGAACCTACGTGGTCACACACTTACCAGTGTAATATTTCTCGTCTATGATTATTTAATTTATTATGAGATAATTTATTAAATAATATATATGACATATTACTATATTTTCTAGTATAGAAAATATAATTAATATTAAAAAATTCTCTTGTATAAAATAAAAGAATAAAATAAAGTTATTTCATTGATAAATAATAATAATTATTATTAAAAAAACAACAAAACAAAAAAGGCGTTAGATGATTTTGGCGTGGGTGGTTTTACAAAACAAAACCAAATTGAAATATAGCGTTGTTTTAAGAGTTTGTTTAAGTTTTTGCAAAGTGAAACGTTATAAAATGACTTATGGAGAAAAGAATAAGTGAGATATATACATTCTTCAGTTCTTCGTTTTTGGTATATGCATGAGAAACACGGAGAAGAGAATTCTATCATATTTTTAAGTTGTTTTTTGTAAAGTGTCTGTGAAAAACAGCGAAGAGAAACTCTCTTATATTCTATCGGTGTTTTTGGGTTTTGTACATGAATAAAATCAAAGATATTTTAGTACGAGAAAATAAACAAAAGAATAAGAGAAAATTATTTTCTTTATTAAAAAAAAGATTCTTCAAATTTAACTATAACTATATCAAGTTAAAAGTGGAATATATTTGTGCATAGAGATTTTATATTTTCAAGTTTCAGTATTAATTAATCGTCGTATTTTAAATATTTATTATACTTATTTTGATTATAAGTATGATTTTTAAATACAATAAATAAATATGTGATTACAATTTTATTTACGATCCTTTTATGTTTATATCATACTTGACAAACGACCACTAATTTGCGGATTTTTAAAATGTTCATTTAATATGCATGAAAAAAATTTGGCTGTATTTTGAAATGATTTCACTCAAACCGAAATGCTTCTATTAATGTTCTGTAAGCATATAATTTCTTCCCTCAATTTTCGCTGAAATAACGAAAATAAAGAATTAGTAGTATGTATATACAGATATTTAGCGAAGGCATTACCTAAGCATTGGACAAATGTTAGTCATGGACAGTAAAACATTAAATGCTTTTAATGATTGTTGTACGTTTAAAAGGATGAGAGTTCATTGGTTTATAAAAGGTTTTAATTAAATGCATTTGAATGGATATTGCATGAATGATTTAGCATGGGACTGAAGGAATACAGTAAAACATGTGATGCATTTATTCGTTGTTGTGCTTTTTATGCCACACTCATTTAATGCATTTTGTACGATGGTTTGACATATAGCGTTAACAGTGTTATCTTATGGTGGAAAGCTTTTAACAGTGTTATCACACAAATACGGTTTTAAAAGCAAATGAAAATCTTTTGACAAATTTTTAATTTTTCCTAACTGTTATAAAAATTAAAAATGATGACATGATCATTAATCTTATTAAAATTATTTTAATAACATAAGATCTTAATTTTAAAATTATTGAGTTTATTTTGATATAATATATGATATTTTATAAAAAAATTTCACCCAAGTAAATAATAATATTTATTTTGTTTATAAAGAATGACCTGATTATTGGATAATATGTAATACATTGATAAATAATATTTTTATTACATATGATACATGTGTGAAAAAAATATTTAATTTTATATTTTAGTTTAAACTATCTAAGAAGTATAAAATTAATTAATTCTCCGTCACTTGATAGATAAATTAAATTATATTGATAGATAAATTAAATTATATAAATATGAACAACTTGATAATTAAGAGACTATTTAATATTGAATCAATTATAAAATAAGCGATATATTACTCTTTAATTATACATAAGTAACCACTTGATAACTAAAGGTTTCATTCATATTTTAAAGATGAATTAGAATTAGAGTGATGATCTGTAACTTAGATATAGTTTCTACTATAATTACAATTCTTTTTCATTTTTTAAAGAAGCGTCCATTCGCACGCAAAGTGTTAGGTGAAAGTTCCGACAGAGAAAATAAGAAGCAAAGCTTGTGCCTAACGTTCCATACTCTCTGAAGTTGCGAGCCAAAGATTAGAATGAAACTAGCATATGATTTCTTTGCCTTTAGGACCAAATCTGCTGGGGCCAAATGTGGACCAGGCTACTTCAGCAAGCAGAGGAAACTGCAGCAATCCAAAGAAAGTTATAGGGATACAAGCCAGCAGGACAATTGGAGCTGCCACCCATTTCACTCGATGCACAAGAATTAGGTACAGTGATGATCTAAATGTTAGTACGTAGAGGGGACCTTATTACGTACCCCAGGATTATGTAAAAGGATAAAAAATGAAGATAATATGGAATACCTAGATTCGGTTCCATCTCTGATTCCGATACCGATTTCGAGCTCAAAACGTCTCCGAATCACCTGTGGCCTTTAGTGGAAAGTGATCTCAACAGTTTCCTCAAGTTTTAAGCTTCCTTAACGGGTCAAGAACCTTATGCTCGTGAATGTTCTCTTCTTCTGAGTAACTGCAGGAGACCTAACTTTTATATAGCTTCCATATCGGGCTTTCCCATCACAAGGTCGATATAGACCCGGTCCACACTAATCGGGACCTATTTTTCACCCGAACTTCGACTCATTAATCTAAATCATTTATTGGGTCACTTTATTATCTTTATCTGTATCAAATGACGTAACTTAACCGGTAATTTATTTAAAAATCAAAATTGCAATTAATGTTGTCCAACTTTATGAGACATTGACAAAATTGCCCCTAAGGACAAAAATGTCTAACAATCTCCCCTTTGGATAATCATTAGTTGCAGTAGATTTTAGTTTAAAAACCAATTTAAAAACTCGGTTAAGCCACGCAAATTTATAGACGTCTAAATTTTGAAAACAAAACATTTGATCCAAAGATAACGAAAGTCCATCATTCTGTCCCGCAAGGCTTTCGGTACCGAAAAATATCAAATGCATGTGTCATATGTGACACAGATCCAATACAATCACAAATACCTAATACCCCACTAACATGAATGGGAAAATGGAGTGTGGCAAACTACGATGATACCTTTATAATCTAAATTGTATCATCTTCGTTTGTAGGTCTCAATTTCTCTAGCTTTATGCTAAACCGCATGTGCTAAACTGCATTAGAGAAATCCTTTATGTTCTCCAACTGAATGCTGAACTGCATTAGAGAACCTTTATGAGATTAAAAACTTATATCCCCCTATGTCATGTCACAACTTTATAGCTAGCTTCTTAAACTGTATGCGTTTAAATGACATAGGTACAAGATCAATCTGTATGACAATGTATGATGACACTTAATACTGAAGATAAATGATGATCATCTCTATCATAACCATCATACTATCATAATACTTTAAATTGTACGAATGTATATGGAGCAAACATAACGATCCCCTAATCGACAGTGTCTAACGACATCTAAACATCCATACTGTATACCTGTGTGACAAACACAAGTGGGTGAAGCCCTTTAGTCAAAGGATTGACTCATAACTCCTCAGTCCTTAAATGCTCCAAACCTTATCTCACTTTTCCGTGTCAACACCTTATGACCAACTAAATGATCTTCAACAGCTATGACATGTGCTATTCTTCGTTGTTATTAAACAACACTGTACGAAGAATGTCACAGTAAAACTAAATGGGTCTAGCCTCTGAATGGACCACAGACTACTCAGAAATTAAATTTCTGAGTTAAGCTATCTGTGAAACAGCCCCTTAGCATGCACTTTGCATGCCTAATCGAGGAAGTTACACGTGTCTTATTGACACACTTCTACAACTATGTACCATCTGCAACCTTGAACTGTAACCTTAAGTGAACTTTCGATCATCCGAACACATAGCTAACTTCAAACCTGAATTCCCTACTAGGTTCAGTCTGTTGACCTTACTATATGTCAACATATAATCCTTGATTCCTTCAACTATCTCAATACTCATTAGACTGCATTCTTAAAGTCTATAACTGGATTAACCAAATATTGACCAAACAGTCAAACAGTAAATACAATGTCTCATCTAGTACATAGCCAAGCATACATCAGGCTATCCACTATACTAGAATACGAAACATTCCTCATAATCTCTCTTTGCTTTATTCTTTGGGTACTGTACCAAAGATTATCTCTCACTGTGAGAGACAGGTGTTACGACAGGTTTACTGTAAACTGTATTAAACCTTTGAAACACATACTTAATGTATGCATTTTTTTTAGAGATCTGATGAGTGTTGAGATATGTCCTGGTAAATCCGAATACTTAGGACAGAAGATGCTATACTAAGGTCCTTATGTCAAGGTTCTTGATCAAAAGTTGCTTAACCTTATACAACATAATCAAGTGACTTGACGTGAACAATTTACCATCCTTATACAATGATAGGAAGATAACTTGCTCCCCTTAACTCCCCTTAACTTCATAGTACTGGCATCCTTTAACTTCATTTCCCAAGAAGTCGGAAAAGACCACAGCCTCATCAAAAGTAAGGTGTCACCTTCAGGAGGTTTTGTAAACCATATATTGATTTGCATAACTTACAAACCAGGTCAGTACTGTATGGATCTTGGGACCCTACAGATTGTACCTCATAGACCACTTTATAAAGGTTTTTACTAAGGAAGATAGTTATGACAACCTTTTGATGTAATTCTATATCATCATAAGCTACAATTGCTTCTATCACTCAAAATGTATCCTACGAGGATAGGAGAGAAAAGGTAACACAAAGTCAACCTTTTTTTCCTGAGTGACCCTTAATGCAATTGAGCAAGTCTATAAACCATTGAACTTTATCCTGAAATCCTTTCGGTCTCAAACTTTATTTATAACTAACAAGCTTGCAGTTCCTAATGCAAATCAACTAGCTCCTCTGATCTTACTATGCTTTACGACTTGCATCTCGTCATTCATTGCATCCCACTACACATCTGCATTAGGTCCTGAAATAGTTTCTGTACAAGTAACTGGATCTATATTATGTCTAATAACATAGCCCAGTACACCTGATAGACTATGTTGTCAGATGGAATAGCAGGTCGTCTCAATCCAGTGGATTTACTTAACCTTATTAGATATTGTACCACCAGGAATCCCTCTATGTACAAGTATGAGTTCCTGTTCCTGTACAGGTACGGTACAAAAATCTAGATCCACCGGATTTAACTGTATGAGTAATGGATACACGACAACTGTAGTACCCACCTTACTATCATTCTAAAGGTCAAAAGACTCACCATCATAGACATGATATTCCAGAAACTTGGTTGTTTGTGATTTCACTATTCTGGTCCTTCCTTATCTACAGTAAAATCTGTAGCCCTAAACTGGTTTAGATATTTTACTAAATAGCAATGAAAGGAGCGAGTATGCAATCTTTTCTTTATAAGGATCATCCTTCCTCAGTAGGGCAGCCCTTTACATAATTGTGTGCAAGGTTGAGTTCTTCAATTTCTAGATAGGTAGATTAGTCCTACTCTGCATTGACTTCTTTAAGTCCTTTAGGGTGCAGTATGCCTTTCGGAAACACAACATTTTGCTCAGAATTACTCGGCATAGTGAACTAAGTCACTATTCCTACTGACTTTATATATCTGGCAAACGGACCTTTTAAAGTCCTGAAGCATCATGTTTGCCATGATATTCTCCTCTACGGTCAAATCTGACTATCTTGAAGATTTTTTCCAACTGGTTCTCAACCTTCAACCTTTAAGCAAGAACACATGACTTTGATGTGAAAAATTACCAAGACATGTCAAAATACTTTATAATTGCATTATGCAATTGTGTGAGGTCTACAGAAATCTTTATGTATCAGACTCGACAAGTTAGAAGTATGAGTTGACCCATTGTCCTTATTAGTCAACTTAACCCTGTGACCGCAAATGTTGGGACCTGATCCGGAAACTGGATCCCAACCGGAAAAGCGGAAAGAACGAAGGAGACGAAAGCGAATGGAAATGGAAATTTCGCATCGAAATTTCGAATCGGAAACAAATAGCGGAAACCAATAGCAAAACGAACTCAAATCACAAAGCAAGCGGAAGCAAAGCAAATTCGAATCGAATACAGAATCGAAACGGAAACAATAACAGAAGCAAAGCGAATGCGGAACC
The DNA here is from genome assembly GCA_029891385.1 of Erythroxylum novogranatense. Lineage (NCBI taxonomy): Eukaryota > Viridiplantae > Streptophyta > Magnoliopsida > Malpighiales > Erythroxylaceae > Erythroxylum > Erythroxylum novogranatense. The sequence goes on from CM057232.1 coordinate 2,923,900, forward strand.
GAAAACAGAAAATCAGAACGGTTACAATCAAAGGCACAACAGAGACGGATCGAATTCAAACCTTCCAATCAAAGTATACAAATGAGGTCAAATCGAAAAGCATAACAAATGTTCGACATCCGTGCACATCTTAAAGAAGCGTCGTGTTGGAAACCCAAACTATCCAAATCCGGTATAATTTTTTTTCCATATTCATTTATTACATCTTTAGGCATTCTCATTCAAATCAAACAAACAATTTCCACTCTTGGAAATTCATTCTCATGCAAATCTCAAAACTTGCTCATATTCTTATATATCCGTACAAGTCCCAAAATACATTTTATCCCAATTTTATCGAAATTTTGGCAATATAAATTTGCTTTTATCCTAACAAACCCGCAAAGTGTTCAAAACAACACTTCTATAATATCCAATCAATCACACAAATATCGAATCCACGGACCCTCCGTCCGGATCTCAAAGACACACAAACGCAAACCTAATTCTAAAACATTCTCATAACTGCAATTCAATATACTGATCTCATAACTCAATCCCCTTTCCAAATTCATACACAATTTCATATACAATTTCAATACTCTCATTCATTCATTCATTCATAATCTTTATACATTCGAAATACACCATAATCACTACTTAACGGCAATTCAAGCCATTTACAAAATATTTCAAAACTCAATTCACATAACAATCTGAGACGATGCAAAAGTCGGACCAAACGTCTTCATATTCTTTCATCCGATCTCCGTCGAAACACGGAGATGGGGATGAAGGGGTGAGCTTCGAAGCTCGTGGATAACACATTTATAAAATGACAAATAAGCGTAAATCATTTCTTTCATAAACTTTTTGCCAAACGGGCTAATTTTTCAACTTTGTAACTTTTCAAAACGGTTTCTCAAACCTTTTAATTTTCTTTCGAGCTTTTCATAACCAAAGTCACTTTTTTTCTTGCTCAATTTTGTTTAAACATGAATGCAGACACGAACAAATCAAAACACATAACATATCGAATGGTGCGGTTCGGTCCAAATAGAGCGTGATCGCACATTCCAAGATAGCGGTCTGTGCGGCAAATGAGCGAATGTAATATTACACTTTCTCAAAGCGGTCCAATGTAGCCGTGAAGGAGTCCAAAATCGAGACTCCGTGCCACTAGCGGGCAGCGGGAGAAGGCTATCTGAATAGAGACAAAGTAATCGACTCACCAAAGGACTGACCAAACCTACATAACACATAATTCAATCTGAAACTTTCAGTTGCTCAAGGCACTTTTAAAAATCTTGCTTTTCATCGAACACAAACAAACTCACAATTCAAATACTTCATACAATTCAATTTATTCAATCAATCAATGCAACAATTTGCATAGTTTGTCAATGCATACACAACAAATGCATTTTCGAAATTTCCATCAATTTATCAAATCATTTAAAACAATGAATTTAAGCTTATAATAATTTTTCAGAAAGCATTCTGAGATCATAATTTCAAACATTTACAAAAACAATAATTTATCAAAAATTCACATTTTTGCTTTCTTTAATTTTCAAAAATTCATATTGAGCTTACAGATCAAAATATAAATATGCTACCAATCTCGAAATGATGCTAGGAACTCGTCCCGATCATCAATTTGATCCTTGCCTCCTTCCTTCTTTCAATTAAAATTGACCTAAGCCACAATCATTCAAATTCCACATCATAATTTGCATAATTCTCAAAATTAACTAGCGGAAATTCATAATCATCATATTTTCAGGCTTTCTAAAACCAGAATTTCTAAAATCCCCAATTTCAAAATTTGACCTAAACCAATACACTCAAATTCAATATCATAAATAACTTAATTTTCAAAATTAATGTCATAATTCATCAATTCACACTCATATCAAGATATCTGAACCACAAATTTCGAAAATCCCCAAATATCAAAATTGGCCTAAACCAATTTATCTAAATTCAATATCATAATTCACAAATTCTTCATAATTGATATCATATTTCACCAATTCATCATACTTTTCATGATTCTAAGTCATAAATTTCTAAAAATCCCAATTTTCGAAATTTGGCATAAATCTCAATTAATTTCCATCCAAAATTAAACTCAACCTAAAGCATATATATCAAAATCAACTTCATCAATCACAAACCCAAGCCTTTTTCCATGTTTTTCAATCAAAAATTCATCAAAATCTCAAAGCTCAAATTTTCTCTTACCTCTTTTCTTCTCCAAATTCAATTTTCTTGGGTATGGACAAGCTTTCACCTTTTCCTTCCTTTTCCTTGAAGACAACTCAAAACCTAAGCTTTAAGACCCGAAATTTGAAATATTTTTACCTTTCTCTTCTTTCTCCACTGACGAACCTCTCTTTTCTTCCTCTTCTTATTTCTTCTTCTTTTCTCTAGAATAATCGTGTGTTTTCCCCCTTAAAAAACGACACCTCTTGTCTCTTTTAAAGCCATGTCATTTAAATGGTGTCTAAAAGACCAAATTGCCCTTATACTTTGCTTTATAACATGCTCACAAGCGGGTTTGATTCGCACTATTAAGTTGAACAAATTTGTCAAAACTTCCTTCTAGAGAAATGTTCCTCTCAACCATACGAATTCAACGCCACTGACCGCGCTCAATTCGGATCACTACACCAAAAGTTATGCACAAAACAGTTCGGGTATATCCATATTCTAACACATTTTCCATGTATGATTATTTCCTTCCAGAAATTTACATTCTTAATCCCAGATTTGAAACTCAATGTCTTCATAACCATTGTAGCCTTATGTCTCTAGTTTAATTCAAAACAAGAATCGCCTCATTTCGATTCCCAGATCAAAAGTTATGCTCAAAATACTCTCAGGTGTTCCCAATCCAGAAACTACACACAAATCCGAACTTCCATTCATAATTCGAAGGTCTTAGGGGCAAAATTGACATTTCATTTCTTCATATGATTTGTAGCCCCTTGTCTTATCTTTATTTCGCCTTAAGAATCGCTTCAATAAGATCTCTACAGATCCTGAATTTCACAAAATACTGAACTATGTTCGAAAAATTTCCCGACTCAGTTTGATTAAATTAATCACCATTAATTTAATCTCATAAAATTACAAATTTCCCATGAGGATGTAGGGAATTGTCTTAGGAATCCAACACCACAAGAATCAACTCAATCGGATATCGAATGGAAAAGATATGAGCAAAATAGTGAACAAAGGTCGGATTTGTGAAAGGAAATAACCAAAAGAACCAAAACGACGTCGCACCACGCAAGGGAAAACGGCGTCGTGCGAGGGTGGAACGCCCGCGTTTTGGGCGAGGCGAGCGCTCGCTCGCCCTGGCGACGCGTCGCCCTAGCGATGCGAGCTGAACGCTCGCCATCGCTAGGGCGATGCGTCGCCTAGCGATTGGGATACTTCATTATTCTTTTTTTTTTTTTACATAAAAAATGAAAACTTCCAAAATTCATAACTCTTAATCCCGAACTCCAATTTTGACAAACTTAGTCTCTATAGAAAGCTTAAAGGAAGCTCTACATCTTTCATGAAGGAAATAAAAATTAATTCGACTCCAAGGGAGTCCATTTTCCGGTCAAAGATACTATCCTCTAATAATCATGCTAAAACCACAATATAAACTTGTAAAAATCATAACTTATTATTCTGAAATCGAAAAATTGCATACTTTATATCGAAAGAAAGATCAAAACAAACCCTTCAATTTTCATGCAGAACATCAAAGCTCAATTAACCTCTAACTAGGTTAATTTCTCAATCAAAGTTTCAACCTTAATAAAAGTCAAACCTTTCAAACATAAACTTTGACTGATCAAAACTTCCACTCCCGATATCGAAAAATTGCAAACTTTATGGATACAGAAAGCTCTTAACGTACTCTACAAGTTTCCAGAAGACCATTTTCTCAAATTATGCCTAAATCAAAAGTCAACTTTCAAAGGCCAAAAAGTCAACTATTTCACAATTTTTCATATTTTCACACTTTCTCTTTTTATTTCTTGATTTTCAACTTAATTTCAATCAACTCATCCACTTAATTTCATAAACCATACCAATTCACTCAAAATCCCAAAGATATCAAAATCAAATCATTTCTTTTCTTCTCAATATTCTTTAAATTTTAAGACATCTCTTATACAAGATATACACAAAGCACTCCTTAAATTTCATTTTCATAATTTAAATTTTCACTCAAAGATCGGGGTCCAACATTTCTCCCCTCTTAAAAGAATTTCGTCCTCGAAATTCATACTTACTTAAACTTCAAGTAACTCATTCTTGCATAAATTTCTTTTTAAACAAAGATCATCAAGTACTTTCTTACTAATTTCTTTCCAAAACTCATAATCAATCACTTTCTCTTATCTAATTTCCTCATCATATATGTATCTCAATCTCTTTACACTATTTCACATCTTGTATCTCACACTAACCATATCATATCAAATCACTATATTCATAATTCATTATTTCTTCAGATATGGACACAAGTCAATGGTCCATTTCATAAGGAACCCTGATACGGTTCAATCATCATTTAATCCTTCTCATTATGTCATCATTCTTTCATCTATATCAATTCATCACAATTTTTCAAGAAATTCTAATCTTAAGTTACTCAACACACTCCGAAAATCAATCATATTCTTAACACCCAAATCGAACCAATCACTTGAATTCGTCAAATAGTCATGCACATCAATTTCAAATTCCTAACGACAATCATACTTCTTCCATCAAAATTAAATGGTCACTTAGCATATCCTCACTAATTCAATCTTAACCTCACACACTCTTATCAATCTTATATGCCCAGTTAAGACCTTAATACTGGGCTCTGATACCATAAATGTTGGGACCCGATCCGGAAACCGGATCCCAACAGAAAAAGAGAAAAGAACGAAGGAGACGAAAGCGAATGGAAACGGAAATTTCGTATCCAAATTTCGAATCAGAAACAAATAGCGGAAGCCAATAGCAAAACGAACTCAAATCATAAAGCAAGCGGAAGCAAAGCAAATGCGAATCGAATACAGAATCGAAACGGAAACAATAACAGAAGCAAAGCGAATGCGGAATCGAAAACATAAAATCAGAACGGTTACAATCAAAGGCGCAACAGAGACGGATCGAATTCAAACCTTCCAATCAAAGTATACAAATGAGGTCAAATCGAAAAGCATAACAAATGTCCGACATCCGTGCATATCTTAAAGAAGCGTCGTGTTGGAAACCCAAACTATCCAAATCCGGTATAATTTTTTTTCCATATTCATTTATTACATCTTTAGGCAATCTCATTCAAATCAAACAAACAATTTCCACTCTTGGAAATTCATTCTCATGCAAATCTCAAAACTTGCTCATATTCTTATATATCCGTACAAGTCCCAAAATACATTTTTATCCCAATTTTTATCGAAATTTTGGCAAGATAACTATTTGCTTTTATCCTAACCAAACTGCAAAGTGTTCAAAACAACACTTCTATAATATCCAATCAATCACACAAATATCGAATCCACGGACCTCCGTCAAGCATCTCAAAGACACACAAACGCAAACCTAATTCTAAAACATTCTCATAACTGCAATTCAATATACTGATCTCATAACTCAATCCCCTTTCCAAATTCATACACAATTTCATATACAATTTCAATACTCTCATTCATTCATTCATTCAAAATCTTTATACATTCTGAAATACACCATAATCACTACTTAACGACAATTCAAGCCATTTACAAAATATTCCAAAACTCAATTCACATAACAATACAGACGATGCAAAAGTCGGACCAAACGTCTTCACATTCTTTCATCCGATCTCCTGCTCGAAACCTGGAGATGGGGATGAAGGGGGTGAGCTCGGAAGCTCGTAGATAACACATTTATAAAATGACAAATAAGCAGAAATCATTTCTTTCATAAACTTTTTGTCAAACGGGCTAATTTTTCAACTTTGTAACTTTTCAAAATGGTTTTCTCAAACCTTTTAATTTTCTTTCGAGCTTTTCATAACAAAAGTCACTTTTTTCTTGCTCAATTTTGTTTAAACATGAATGCAACTACAGAACAAATCAAAACACATAACATATCGAATGGTGCATTAGGTCCAAGCGAGCGTCTTGCACATTCCGCATAAGCGGTCTGTCAAAAAGTGAGCGAGCGTACTACACTTTCTGCAAAGCGGTCCAGTGTAGCCATGAAGGAGTCCGAAATCAGACTCCGTGTCACTATGAGCAGCCGGGAGAAGGCTATCTGAATAGAGGCGGTAATTTGACTCACCAAAGGACTGACCAAACCCACATAACACATAATTCAATATTGAAACTTTCAGATTGCCCGAAGGCACTTTTCAAAAATCTTGCTTTTCATCGAACACAAACAAACTCACAATTCAAATACTTCATACAATTCAATTTATTCAATCAATCAATGCAACAATTTGCATAGTTTGTCAATGCATACACAACAAATGCATTTTCAGAAATTTCCATCAATTTATCAAATCATTTAAAACAATGAATTTAAGCTTATAATAATTTTTCAGAAAGCATTCTGAGATCATAATTTCAAACATTTACAAAACAATAATTTATCAAAATTCACATTTTGCTTTCTTTAATTTTAGAAAATTCATATTGAGCTTCTGATCAAAATATAAATATGCTACCCACTCGAAATGATGCTAGGAACTCGTCCGATCATCAATTTGATCCTTGCCTCTTTCCTTCTTTCAATTAAAATTGACCTAAGCCACAATCATTCAAATTCCACATCATAATTTGCATAATTCTCAAAATTAACTAGCGGAAATTCATAGTCATCATATTTTCAGGCTTTCTAAAACCAGAATTTCTAAAATCCCCAATTTCAAAATTTGACCTAAATCAATACACTCAAATTCAATCTCATAAATAACTTAATTTTCAAAATTAATGTCATAATTCATCAATTCACACTCATATCAAGATATCTGAACCAAAAATTTCGAAAATCCCTAAATATCAAAATTGGCCTAAACCAATTTATCTAAATTCAATATCATAATTCACAAATTCTTCATAATTGATATCATATTTCACCAATTCATCATACTTTCCATGATTCTAAGTCATAAATTTCTAAAAATCCCAATTTTCGAAATTTGGCATAAATCTCAATTAATTTCCATCCAAAATTAAACTCAACCTAAAGCATATATATCAAAATCAACTTCATCAATCACAAACCCAAGCCTTTTTCCATGTTTTTCAATCAAAAATTCATCAAAATCTCAAAGCTCAAATTTTTCTCTTACCTCTTTTCTTCTCCAAATTCGAATTTTCTTGGGTATGGACGCAAGCTTTCACCTTTTTCCTTCCTTTTTCCTTGAAGACAACTCAAAACCTAAGCTTTAAGACCCAGAAATTTTGAAATAGTTTTTCCTTTCTCTTCTTTCTCCACGGACGAACCTTCTCTTTTCTTCCTCTTCTTATTTCTTCTTCTTTTCTCTAGAATAATCGTGTGTTTTCCCCCTTAAAAAACGACACCTCTTGTCTCTTTTAAAGCCATGTCATTTAAATGGTGTCTAAAAGACCAAATTGCCCTTATACTTTGCTTTATAACATGCTCACAAGCGGGTTTGATTCGCACTATTAAGTTGAACAAATTTGTCAAAACTTCCTTCTAAAGAAATGTTCCTCTCAACCATACGAATTCAACACCACTGACCGCGCTCAATTCGGATCACTACACCAAAAGTTATGCACAAAACAGTTCGGGTATATCCATATTCTAACACATTTTCCATGTATGATTATTTCCTTCCAGAAATTTACATTCTTAATCCCAGATTTGAAACTCGATGTCTTCATAACCATTGTAGCCTTATGTCTCTAGTTTAATTCAAAACAAGAATCGCCTCATTTCGATTCCCAGATCAAAAGTTATGCTCAAAATACTCTCAGGTGTTCCCAATCCAGAAACTACACACAAATCCGAACTTCCATTCATAATTCGAAGGTCTTAGGGGAAAAATTGACATTTCATTTCTTCATATGATTTGTAGCCCCTTGTCTTATCTTTATTTCGCCTCAAGAATCGCTTCAATAGGATCTCTACAGATCCCGAATTTCACAAAATACTGAACTATGTTCGAAAAATTTCCCGACTCACTTTGATTAAATTAATCACCATTAATTTAATCTCATAAAATTACAAATTTCCCATGAGGATGTAGGGAATTGTCTTAGGAATCCAACGCCACAAGAATCAACTCAATCGGATATCGGATGGAAAAGATATGAGCAAAATAGTGAACAAAGGTTGGATTTGTGAAAGGAAATAACCAAAAGAACCAAAACGACGTCGCACCACGCAAGGGAAAACGACGTCGATGCGAGGGTGAACGCCAGCGTTTGGGCGAGGCGCTTCGCTAAGCCCTGGCGACACGCGTCGCCCTAGCGATCTTGAGCTGAGCGCCGCCATCGCTAGGGCGATCGTCATATAGCGATGGGATACTTCATTATTCTTTTTTTTACATAAAAATGAAAACTTCCAAAATTCATAACTCTTAATCCGAACTCCAATTTTGACAAACTTAGTCTCTATAGAAAGCTTAAAGAAGCTCTACATCTTTCATGAAGGACATAAAATCAATTCGACTCAAGGAGTCCATTTTCCGTCAAAGATACTATCCTCTAATAATCATGCTAAAACCACAATATAAACTTGTAAAAATCATAACTTATTATTCGAAATCGAAAATTGCATACTTTATATCGAAAGAAAGATCAAAACAAACCCTTCAATTTTCATGCAGAACATCAAAGCTCAATTAACCTCTAACTAGGTTAATTTCTCAGTCAAATTTTCAACCATAATAAAAGTCAAACCTTTCAAACATAAACTTTGACTGATCAAAACTTCCACTCCCGATATCGAAAAATTGCAAACTTTATGGCTACAGAAAGCTCTTAACGTACTTTACAAGTTTCCAGAAGACCATTTTCTCAAATTATGCCTAAATCAAAAGTCAACTTTCAAAGGCCAAAAAGTCAACTATTTCACAATTTTTCATATTTTCACACTTTCTCTTTTTATTTCTTGATTTTCAACTTAATTTCAATCAACCCATCCACTTAATTTCATAAACCATACCAATTCACTCAAAACTCCAAAGATATCAAAATCAAATCATTTCTTTTCTTCTCAATATTCTTTAAATTTTAAGACATCTCTTATACAAGACATACACAAAGCACTCCTTAAATTTTATTTTCATAATTCAAATTTTCACTCAAAGATCGGGGTCCAACAGCCAGTACATGTTCTAGATCATCTTAATCTAGAATTGGAAAATGCTTTCCCTGATCAATCTCTCAATCCTAGCTCTGGAAATGTGACATAAACTTTATGTCACACCATATATGACTTCTCATTCATCAGGTCCTTCATCCCTTGTTCAACATGATATAAAGAAGTGTATATCTAATTCGGGATAAGACACATTCTATATAAACTGTATGACAAGAAAGTTGCATCTGTACGTTTTGCATTAAACCACAACTGTACAACAGAAGTACTAAATGCAAAACTTCAACTTTCAGTGTCCTTAATTGATCAAAAGATCACATATAAAATGTGCCGTGTATACCCTAATGAACCTTACTATGAAGTTTAATATATACACCCCTATAGATATCTCGTCCACCTCTTTCTTGCTGTGAACCATCAGTTCTTCCTTCCCTTATTTGGTTTCATCCTGGATATGAATTACTACATTGTGAAACCACCCTTATCAGATGTTCCACTAAATAGTCACTTATACTTAATGCGACTATCACAAATTAAATTCATAATCAATAAACCAACGAGTAACCTGATGGTCATAGTTTTTCCTTTAAACCTCATATTACTGGTTTCTTCATGTCCTTGGACATTTACTAGAACTGGCTTGACCATCGTTAACATGTGGAGAAGATTTAAGCTTTCTACCTTTGAACTTAATGAGCTTCATCTTTGTCTTCCCTTAAGTTGCTTTCAGGAATGTAAGAGTAACTACTGTAGTTTCTCCATCTCAACAACACAATGGGATATCAAAGCATTGAAGTCTTACTATTTTCACCTACTGTGAAAATAAAGTATTCTTGATAAGTACTCCATTACTCCCCTTTTCCTCTGTATACTTTATGGAGAATAATACTTTCATTAAGGCACATGTCTCAACACTGGATGAGACTATATACCTCTAGGAGACTTTATCAAGAAACTCCTTCGCTATATCTGTGTTCGGAAGTTCACTTTGCAGATGGTTAGGTACAGATTCTTAATGGTCGTCAGATATAATCTCTTAGACCGATCTTAGGCTTCATAGGCTACTTTATGAGCTATTGAGCTCATGGATGTAATTGGAGATGGCTTACCCGTCCATATGGCTATTTCAACTACAGCTATCTCCATAACCTTCAAAACATCATCCGTCCAATTCTCTGTCTAATTCTTTATATTGAAACCAGCAAGGGTTTCAATGACGACACTGATTTAGTTAACTGAAAAGGTGACTTCATGACGATGATCTTTAAATTAGCACAAATGTAGGACAACAACGATACTAAAGCCATTGATAGTATCTTTCCTGAAAATCCGATCACACATATTACGAAACACCTTTGGGCTGAATACATAATATACGCAATTAGACTTTCACACATAAAAGCGATCAGAGTATAAACTATCAACTCTTATGACACTACCACCTTTGGGTGAATAGATCACTTTGAGCAACAGTCTTCCTCCATCTAATGCCTTTATGTACATCTCAAAATTTTATGTAAGGCCAACAACTTTGGGCAGAATAACCAAACATAAAATCAGAGACATGCCCCAACATTTAAGCAAAACAATTCGAAATACTGACTCAAAAGGCCATTTTGGTGACTACATTCTTACCGGCATCTAAAAAGTCCGCAAACACAAGGGATACATCTTTATGTTATCCTCACATCTTTATGGGCATATTGTATGTGACAATGCAACCTCAATAAATGCAAAAATCCAAATGTGCAATCTCATTGTCACACACACGTGCTGAGGACATTCTCCGAAAACTTGATTCGAGACTTTCGTGAACGAAAAATCTCAATAGAGTGACTATCGTTCGTCACCGGATACTGAACCGACCCCCTGAGATATGACAATGTCATGTATCTCCCTTATAGCAAGTTCATTTGTTGGGCTCCAAATTTTTCTTTAAATTTTTCTTTTTGGATGTTATTGATTTATGGCATAGTTTGATTGTATTGAAAGTATTAATGAAAAATTAAGGTTTATTCGAGTATAGTATGGTGTAAGTGAAAATGAGTAAGTAAGAATGAATAAGGGCAAAATGGGCAAGTCACTTAAGGTCTTAGAGTTATAAGGCATAATGGATGGGCATTTTGGTCTTTACTCATTCATTAAGGCTTAAGTGTAGAAAATTAGAAGAAGAAGAAGAAACTCTTGCCTTGTTTGAGAGTGAGCATCGTGGAAGAGAGGAAGAAGAAGAGAAAAAGAGAGGGAAGGTAGGGCTTTGGGGATCCTTGAAGATTTTGCAGGACTTGAAGCATTATCAAGTAAGTATGAACTTATTCATTTTTTATTTGGGTTAGATGAAACCCTAATATAGGTTAGATTGTGTAGGTTTTGGTTGTTTAGAGGTTTTCGGAAAAATGGTTAAATCTTTTAGGGTTGATGATCATGTTGTTGTTATGAATGATTTTGATGTTAGAAATGAAGTTTATGAGGTGTTTTAATGTTTAGATGTGTTTATAATTGAAGATGGGAGAATTATGGTTGAGAAAAGTGAAAAAATTGAGTTTCGGAGCTTTCTCGTCGTCGCACGTCGCGACCTACTGATGAGCGCGTCGCGACGCGCTCCATCTTCTCGTCGTGGCGAGAGGCCATTTTCCTGCGACGACATGCTTTGGTATTTTGAGCATAACTTTTGATGTAGATGTCCAAATGAGGTGATTCTTTTTGCGTTGTAAACTAGAGACATAGGGCTACAAGTTTTGTGAAGAAATGAAGTTCTGATTCAGTCTTTAAGGATATTCAATTTTGGATGAAAGTTGAGCATAGAATTTATGTTTCATAACAAGTTATAGTTTGAACTGTTACAGTAAGACTTTCCGATTCCTACCCCAAATTGATTGGAATTTTGGTTGTTTGGTTAAGAAAATCAAGTGAGGCAAGAGGAGCAAGGGGAACGAGAGGAAAGGCATTCCTAAGAGAGTTTAAGCAAGAATTCCAAGGTGGGTTCATATTTATAATAGAGCAAATAAGTCACTCATTGTTTTGTTTACTTCAAGAAAGATTTCATGTTTTAAATTGCATCATCAATGTTGCCCTATGTGCTAATGTGAATTGATTATATGTTTGTCATATGATTTGCATTCATGATTAACAAAAAGGTTTCAAAAGGGTTTTCTCATTTCAAGAACACGTGTGCATGAAATCATGTTTTCCGAAATGTATGAAAAGCAAGTTTACAAGCAAGTGCCAGTTTGGCAATCAAGTTTACAAGACTTTGAACCATGCATGTTACGTGAGTTTGTGGTTGTCCCAAGAACTGTCACGTGCACGTTGACCATGAAAAGGCTTCGCCCGCCTGCCTGCAAGTGGCATAGGGATCCCCACAAGGACTCCCTCAAGAAACTACGTCTACACAGGACCATTTCGATGGAAATGTGTAGTACGTCATGAACCCGGACTAACCCAAACCATTGTGTTATGCTTATGTGCTTAAGTGTTCAAGATCTGTTATTATGTTTTATGCATACAGGTTTTGAATTCCACGCATGAATTGTTAAAGATCAAGCTTTTCACGAAAATGACTTTTACATGCTCAAATACTATGATTTCAAAGTGTACCACGACAATGAGTTATCTTTTGAATAGTTTTGCTTATTTCTGTATTATAAATGTGTTCCCACGAGCTTTATAGCTCACCCCCTTTACCCTCCCCATTCAGGTGACGAGCAAGCGACCGAGTAAGTCAAGGGTTATGGCATCACTCCGACTTCTTATGTTTGCATATTTTTCAAGATGTATTTTTTTGAAAAACAAGGCTTTAGTTTCATTTCGAGTTTGATTAGTTCAAGGATGTTTTTGTACTTTTGACACTTGAACTCAAAGTATGTATTTGGGTTTGAAATGTTATTAAAGCTTTGTAAAACTCATCTTTTGGATATTAATGAGATATGGATGTTTTTGTTCCAAGTCTTTCGCATTGAATCATTTAAAAGTTTGCTTGAGTTTATTTCGATGAGTTTTGGGATGGGTTGATTTATAAAAAAAAAAAAAAAAGTTTCAGGTTTATTCATGGTGGGACGAAGGCATACGGACGCCGCGACGAGGCTGTTCGCTCGTCGCGGCGAAGCCGCTCGCTGTGAGGAATGCTTCGCTCGCCGTGGCGAGAACCCTTTGTTCGCCTCGACGAGGGCCTTATTGCTCGCCGCGGTGTGGCAAGCCGAGAGGGCTCGCCGCGGCGACGCCCCTTGTTTTTCTGAAGGAGTTTTCTTCCTTCTTTTAAATTATGTTTCACCTCACGCACCAAGCACCACACTTTCATGTCTGATGTTGGGCTTCGAAAACGGGGTCCAACATCATTGCATAAAAATTCACTCAAAAATGACTTCAGAATGTCTCAATTCCTATTTTCGATTGATTATCATACAATCCCGAACACTAAAAATGAGACCCGAGACACGATACCTCATGTATCTCCCTCATACGAAATCCGAAGCATGAAAATTCAATCGAAATCGGATTCAGAATACCTTAATTCCTTTTTATGGAGTTAAACTTTACTTTATCACAAATGTAATAAATCCAAAAAAAGAGAAAAAAGGTTACTTTATAAATTTCTTGAACCCGAAAACTAACCCAAAACACCCCGGCGTAGCTTTACGAGAAATTTGGAATTTTTGGATTTTTTTTACTATAGTTGACATCATTTGCATCAAAGCGCCACGTCGATGGCGTGGTGCTCGGCGCGTCGCGGGCGCAGCGTGGCGGATGCACGCCATTTGCATCGGGCGCGCGTGTCACGCGCTACCACGGTAGACGCGCGGGCACCGTGCGGCGTGTGTAACGCACGAGCCGACACGTGTTGCACATTCCTCTGGCCACGTGTCGTCCGCTTGGATGGCCCTGATGGGTGCGTGCCACGCACGCGCCTGCTGATCCACGCGAGTCGATGGCGAGGCGTGGGTAGTGCGTGAGGTGCACGTGTGACACGCGTCCGTCACTCCGTGGAGCAACTTGTCACTTCGCGATTGGCACGTGTGCTACATGCGCCTGCGTGGACGCGATACCTTCGCGTCCTTTAGCACTATCGGGCGCGTGTGCTCGCCTCCTCTGACATCGAAGGCGATTTTCGGCATCCCAAAACTTCATTTTTCGCTCTGTTCGGCCTGTTTTTCGTAGCTAGCCTTATGAATACTACTTTTACGCAATTAATCACGCAAAAAAGTTGAAAAACGAATCAAAAATCAAGTAAAACCAAATGAGATGAAAAACTGAAAAATCTTCGTTTCCGGCAATCCGATCACGTAACCGCTCTGATATCACGTGTTAGCACGTAAAGAGGACCTTATTACGTACCCAGGATCACGTGAAAGGATAAAAAACGAAGGTAATGCGGAATACTTAGATTTGGTTCCATCTCTGATTCCGATGCTGATTTCGAGCTCCAAATGTCTCCGAATCTCCCGGGGCCTTTAGTGAAAAGTGATCTCCGACTCACGGGCTAGGTCTTATAAGGTTCTCTGACCCATTAAGAGAGCTCGTGATTTGAAAAAATTGTAGAAAGGCCTTGCTCGTGAGTCGGTGAGCACTTTCCACTAAAGGCCTCAGGAGATTCGGAGATGTTTGGAGCTCGGAATCGGCATCAGAATTAGAGATGAAACCGAAATCCAGGTATTCCGCATTACCTTCATTTTTATCCTTTCACAGGACCTTGGGATACGTAATAAGGAATCAACTACGTATTAACATGTGGTATTAGAGCGGTTACATGATTGGATTGCTGGAAATGAAGGTTTTTCGGTTTTTCATCTCATTTGATTTTCCGTTATTTTTAATTCATTTTTAGCTTTTTTGCATGATTAATTACGTAAAAGTAGTATACAGAAGGTTAGTTACGAAAAAAGGGTTAAAAACGGGCCAAACAGACGCTCATGGCGATTGCGTGGACGCCAAGACTTGCTTAGGTGCCACGCTGCCACGACGCAAGACTGACGTAATCTTGACGTCATCTTGACCTCGAATCTGATTCAAAAAAAAAGAAAAAAACTAAAAATTTTCAAATTTCCCGTAAAGCTACCCCGGGGTGTTTTGGGTCAGTTTTCGGGTCCGGAAAATTTATAAAGTAACCTTTTCTATTTTTCTAGATTTATTACATTTGTAATAAATTAAAGTTTAACTCCAGAAAAATAAATTAAGGTATTCTGAATCCGATTTTGATTGAATTTTCATGCTTCTAACTTCGTATGAGGGAGATACATGAGGTGTTGTGTCTCGGGTCTCATTTTCAATGTTCGGGATTGCATAATAATCAATCGAAAATAGGAATTGATACATTATGAAGCCATTTTTGAGTGAATTTTTGTGCAATGAACTTGCCATAAGGGAGATATATGACATTGTCATATCTCAGGAGGTCAGTTCAGTATCCGGTGACGCACGATAGTCACTTTATTGAGATTTTTCGTACACGAAAGTCTCGAATCAAGTTTTCGGAGAATTTCTTCAGCACGTGTGTGTGACAATGAGATTGTGCATTAAGATTTTGCATTTATTGAGGTTGCACTGTCACATATGGTATGCCCATAAAGATGTGAGGATGACATAAAGATGTATCCCTTGTTGATAAGGTTGATTGAAATTAAAATCCTAATCAAGATGAGATTCAATATATATCAGATAATGGCTATCTACGAAGATTTGGGTTGATTTTTTGCATTTGTAATATGGCTGAGATTTATGTGTATAGAGGGCTGATTGATGTCATTTTTGAAAAGAAAAAGGGCAGACATTGGATGACTTGGCAATGAGGATTTTAAGGGTGATTTTCAATAATGTTTAGTAATTGTTTGTGTTAAAAAAACAGAATTTATTGCCTTAATAACCCTATGTTATTCAAAAGTTGCTAAAAAAACCTTGACATATAAAAATTAGCAAAAAAAACCCTGAGTTGAAATTTATTAACTCACAGCCCCTTAAGCGTGGAGGAACAATACACGGCTAAGGATTTTTTTTGCAGCAAAATTGAAAACATAAGGTTAATAGAGTAACATTTTATATCTCAGGGTTTAATTAGCTACTTTCGTATAACACAGGGGTCGCTACAGCAATTTTGTCTAAAAAAACACTCTATTTGCCGAAAACGTTGGAGGTGCATCACGCAACCCAGGGCCGAATCGTTGGAGTTTCAATTTTTTGGAGTATCACGCAACTTTGCAAAATTGATGATGATGTGTGATTTTGACAGTGGTGTTCTCTATTGCTTTTGAATGAATATTGATGGTTGTCTTGGTTATTGATTGGGAGTCTTGACAGTTGGTTTCTTTGGTGTTTGCATGTTCTTTTGGTGGTTGTTTTTATTGTAAATGAAGTGGTAATGTTAAAGCTGTTGGCTGTGAGTTATTGTGTGCGAAAACTTTACAAGTTTTCGTGATTTTTCTGCAGTTTTGACGTATAGTCGATGATGTGGCTTTTGTTGGTAGATCGAGTATTGATCGTGTGAGTTTTGGTGGCTGTCGACAGTGGTGGTTGTTTGCGAAAAATTTCAGCTAACTATTGTGGATTTTGAAGCTATGATGTTTGCAACAGAGCGAAAATCCCCAAAGTAGTATTGTTGTTACTGTCCTTTTCAATTGCTTACTCAGGGAAGTGATTTAGGA
This sequence comes from Erythroxylum novogranatense, assembly GCA_029891385.1. Lineage (NCBI taxonomy): Eukaryota > Viridiplantae > Streptophyta > Magnoliopsida > Malpighiales > Erythroxylaceae > Erythroxylum > Erythroxylum novogranatense. Next base: position 2,940,855 of record CM057232.1, read on the forward strand.
GATAACAAAGAGTCCATGTTTTAATTGAGAGACATTTATTTCATATTGAGACAACTCACCCTTTTTTCTAGATCCTAAGACTGAGACTTTGTCTATAAATAACTGGATCACTAACCATAGAAGTCTGCTTCAAGTACAAGATTGAGAAGCTTAGTGGCACGTTGGCCAGTGAATGGATTTGGATCCTCATGGGAAGTCGTTGATAGAAGATACCAAACAGTATCTTTTTGGTCAAACTCTGCAGCGGTATGAAGAGGTGTATCACCGAATTTGTTCTCAATTTGTAGCAATCTTGAGTTTTCGTGGATCAAAAGCTTTGCAGCTTCCATGTCTCCTACAGTAGCTGCATTATGAAGAGGTGTGCTCTCAAATGCGTCTTTCGCATGGAGAGATTCACCAGACATCAACCCCACAAGGTTTTGAGCAAACTTCAAGGACAGATCTGTCCTAATGGCAACATGGAGAGTAGTCATGGGCTCTTCATTGACATTGGCGTTCAGTCAATTGGGATCTTCCTTAAAAAAGGTTACAAGCTTCGCGCCAATTACCTTCAATGACAACTTTGTACAGTGGCAAGTAATATATATGATTCTTAGTCCTTGCTACGACTCCTCCGTCATTGTCGACTGCTTACCTAATAATATTAGCTCGAACAAGAGACAAACACAAAGATCAAAACTTTCTAGAAAAAGATTTTCCAGCAGTCAGAAGTCAGTATCAACTATCAGGATCCTATTTTCTAAGCTACATTTAAGGAGAAAACTAGCTAGAGATTGCTCAGCAAGAGTTTCAGTTGAAGTATCATCATCATGAGTAGTAGTAGATTGCAAGAGTTCTTCCATCAAGCTTCGTTCAGCCACACGAGAATAGCCATTCTTCTTCATTTTTGTTACTTTGAAGGGACGAAAATGGCTCTAAGCTCTTAAATCTGGAAGTTTATGATGCAAGTTCAGAATCGTGGTGGTGGCATGGTGCTACTTATAAGCTACTGAAACTTGAAGATTAAGGAAAAAAGAAAATGGGAAAAGGATGACAAAATCAATTCAATGATCCTAACATTATTGCTATTTTTTTCAAGGAAAGCTATAAACTTAAATCAACGCTCTTGGGTACATTGCGCCTTGCGCATCTCTGCGGAGAAGCTTTGGACTCCAAAAGGAGGCTCCTGAAGTATATGAAGGCCCGAACGTAATATGCTAGCGAGTTGAGTGAAACCGTCTACGCACTGGTACCCTTCTTGGAAGACATGCTGAAGTTGACCTCCTAATCTTGGTGCAGGAGCTCTTCGATTCCTGTCACCAAAAAGGAAAACTCTGTCAGACTAATGTATGGGTCCGAGAGAATATTAATGACCTCGAGTGAGTCCACTTCGACCACAACTTGTCAATAGCCTAGGCCCTACACTACAAGAAAAATGCAAATTAGCGACGGAAATTTAGCAACGGAAACATTTTCGTAGGCAATTAGCGACTAAAATATGCTTTCCGTCGCTAAAATTGAGTGATTTACCGATAAAACTAATATTCATCGCTAAATTTGGAGGGAATTTATCGCGAAAAAATTAGGGACGGAAATTAGCGACAGAAAATATAACCGTCGGTAATTAATTACCGACGGAAAATATATCGTTGGAAATTAGCGATGGAAAGCATATTTCCGTCGCTAAAATTGAGTAATTTAGCGACAGTACTAATATTCGTCGCTAAATTTGGAGGGAATTCGTGGCGGCAAAATTAGTTAACGAAATTTAGCGACGGTATCGCCCGTCGCTAAAATGGAGGAATTTTGGTGGAATCAAAAATTTTGAATTTACCTACGAAAAATTCTGTTGGTAAATTAATTTAGCGACGGAAATTTTCTTTTCGTCGGTAAAAAAGCGGGAATTATTGGCGGTCTAAAAATTTTTTAAATTTACCAACGGAAAATTCCGTCGATAATTCCGTCGGTAAATTCTTTTTAAATATAAACTCACCCGACATCTCCCTCTCACTTCTATATTCTTTTTCCTTTCTTCTTTTTCCTTCTTTCTACATCTTCTCTTCAATTTTCTTAGAGCCCATTTCTCTGTTGTGGACTCCTTTTCTGCTTGATGATGTTATCTTCTCCGACTATTGTCATCGTGTCCTTCGGTAGAGGTATATTTTTGCAACTACTGTCTTGTATTTTTTCATATATTAGATGGAAGTTAATTTGGGTATTTATTACTTTCGTTTATTTGTGTATTTTATTATTGGAAAACAACTTTAAGGTATAAATGTTAGTGATAGAAGGGACAAGACGTGATTTTAGTTGTGATGTGTTCATAAATTTATTATGCATGTAAGGTGTTTGATGAAATGTTTGTAATTTAAAAAATAATTTGATTCTTTATTTTCGATTACATTTTAGTATGAATTTTAATATTTTAATTCTTTTACTTGAAATAATGAAGTTCTCTCTATGGTGGCTTCTAGAGAAACTAAACAGTTTTCAGATAAATTTAAAAAAATAATTTTCAGCAAATTTACCGACGGAAAAAAATTTCGTTGGTAAATATAACGAATTTTACCGACGGAATTTTTTCCGTCGCTAATTACCGATGGAATTACAATTTCGTTGCTAATTTTCTGACAAAAAAATTTATCGACTGAACAAAAAAATTGTCGGCAAATTTACCGACGAAAATTTTTACCGTCGGTAATTCCGTCGGTAAATTTAGCAACGAAAAATGTCCGTCGTTAAATTTAGCAACGGTCATATCTCCGACGCCTTTTTCCGTGAATAAATCCCGTCGCTAAATAAGCTTACCGACGAAATATGTACAAATTCCGTCGGTAAATTTCGTCGCTAAAATTTATTTTTCTTGTAGTGCTAGGCTAGCTTAAGTCCTGAAAACACACCCCAAAGCTCCACAGATAATGGTGAGCCCCTTTCGAGGTTCTACTGTAACCCCCCACACCAATTCCCATGTCAATCTCTAATCAACCCTCCAGTGGATACCTTTGTGGACCCTTGCTTCACTGCGCCATCAGAATTGACTTTCACCCAACCTATTGGAGGTTTGGACCACCCCACGAATGTACCCACTGGTATGCCCTGTAATGAAAACGCACAATTTTCCATTGCCCTTGCTCTTGCGATCCATCCCACGTAATCCAGGATGATTACAAGAACCTCTTTCGACCATACAAATCCAAGCTCAAACAGACTACCGTTCTGTCATTTCTAAAGGAACCAACAAGCTACCCCATATATAGTGGCTCACGCTTCCTATTGCACCTGAGATTGTGTCGTGAGGTTAGAAGTCAGCCACGTCTCTTCATCCTGCTGGAAAAAAACCATATCGACCACTTCCAGGGGAAATTTACACCATATAGCTTTCACTCTTGCGCAGTCCTGCACCACGTGGACAGTAGTCTCTTTCTGCCAACAGAAATAACATCTGCTATCCATGGCAATATGCAGGGCCATTCGACGTTGATTCGTCAGGAGTTTACGTTTAGCTATGAGCTAAAGGAAAGCCCTAATGCTCTGTGGGTCTGTCCATTTCCAGATAGTCTCCCATAGATTGTGCCTGGTGTCCACGGGGCGTCCAATTAAATCATAAATTGACGCCACTGTGAAACCTTCGTGGGTGATTGGTTCCCACAACACTCTGTCCTCCCCAAATTTTCGACTATCAGGCAGAAATTCACAAGCTCCAGATAAACTGTGGATGGAAGGTACTGTTGGAACTCATGCCAAAGCCAACTGCCCCTTTCATTCGTGAGGTCAATGACTGTAGCAAACCGAAGATTATCTGGAACTGGAGAGGAAGCCATATGAATAAAGGGTCCCCAACCGTCCACCCAGTTGTCCAGCCAAAATAAAATGCGCCTCCCATTCCCCAATGTCCATTTAATACCTTGCCTAACAAATTACCAGGATGTTGAAATCCCCTCCCAGATGACCGAAGCCCCTATCCTGGCGATCGTGTGGGGTAGATGAGTAGTATCGAGTCTATATTTGGCACGTAGAATCTGGACCCAAAGAGCGATGGGTTTAGAGAGTAGGTCCCACCCTAATTTAGCAAGTAATACATCATTTGTCGACCGAATGCGTTTAATTCCCAATCCCCTTGTCGCTTTAGGCTTACACACTGTCTCTCAGTTGACAAGGTGCATTTTACGGTGTTCATTCGATGATCCCCAAATAAAATCGCGCATAATTTTTTCAAGTCATCTCACAATTGTCTCGGGAGATGAACCGTTTGCATTGTGAAAAACGACAACACAGAAAGGACTGCCTGGGTTAAAGTAAATCGACCCGCTATTGATAACATCCTGGCACTCCAACCAATAAGTTTCGTATGAGCATTATCGAGGATGTGCTGATATATGTGCCTGGTCATTCACTCGTGGATTAAGGAGACCCCCAAATACCTGCGCAGATTATTCATACAGTTAACCTGAAGCCCGTGGTTGAGGCGCCTCGCTGTTTCTCTAGAGACGTTCTTAGAGAAAAAAAAAGCCGAGTTTTGGCTGTGCTAGCTTTCTGTCCGAAAGCTCTGCAGAATGTCTCCAAGATTCTAGCTATAACCTGCATTTGCGGATCCTCTGTTTCTGCAAAGAGCACGAGATCATCGGCAAAAAAAAGGTGAAATATGGGAGGCTCCGTTCATCTCAGCTTGATCAGTTTCCATGCCCCCTTCCTACCTCTACCGAAATGAGATGGCCTAGTTGCTCCATATAGAGGATAAAAATATAAGGCGAGAGGGGATCTCTTTGTCTGATACCTCGCGAAGGCCTGAAAGACTCAGAGGTATTGCCTTGCCAGACAACGTGCAGAGAGGTAGTCGTAACACTCTTCATAATGACCCAGACTAAATTTTCTGGGAGCCCAATATCCATCAGTGTCTCCTGAAGAAACTGCCAACGAAGTCGGTTATAAGCTTTTTTCAGGTCCACTTTCATGGCCTGGTATCCGATTTTACCTGTCTTTTTCTTCATTGAGTGGATAACCTCCTGGGCAATTATAAATTATCTGTGATATACCTACCCGGAATGAAACTGCATTGGTTCGTCGTTGTTAAATGGTTCATGTGAGCTTTCAATCGCTTCACAATGACTTGAGAAATAATCTTATAGAACACAATGCACAGGCTGATCGGCCTAAACTGAGAGATCTGAGTCGGAGATGGAGTTTTAAGGATGAGAACTAGAACTGTTTGATTTAAATCTTGCTCCCAACGTTCCATCCAGAAAACTTTCTGTATGAAAGCCACCACAAACGACCCTACTTTCCCCCATTGGTTCTGGTAAAAAACTGCGTTGAACCCATCAACTCCAGGGCTTTGTTGGGATTCATGTCGAAAACCGCACGCCTCACTTTTCCTGGACTGGAAGGAAAGCTCTTGGACTTGGGCCTTTGGAAGGGGCGGGAAGGCACCTGAGATCGGAAATTGCGAGGTTGTCCTTTCTTCAATAGTGTAAAGGTGGACAAAGTAGTTTTTGACACAAATCAGCACAGCTGATCTGGATCAGAAACAACGTTCTCATTAGGGTCAATGAGCCTCCCAATGCACAATTTCTTCCGTTTGGCAAGGGTGATCGTATGGTAATACTTTGTGTTACGGACACCCTTTGAAAGCCATTCACAATATACTCTTCGGCTGTACGCTTTGCCAAGTTCAAAGGGTTTTCTCTTCTCCCTCAAGTTTTGAAACTTTGAATCACTTTAAGAAAAACAACAGTCAATACCAAGTTGGCTCCGCTTCCTAGTCCCCTGAACCCCTCGTAAGGCCTTACAAAGAAAGCTGAAACCAATTATTAAATATACCCTGCTCTAAAGCCCACATTTTTAGACTGGGATTGGACTTACGCAAGCTGTTGTACTTATTACCATTTGAGGAATCGAATTCGCGACATATGGCAAACCCAAAGTCGAACCTAGTAGCTCTGATAATATTGAGCCTCCCATAAGGCCTTACAAGGGGACGCTTCGGTTCATATTCCTAACGAGCATATCAATAAACTACAGAAGAAGCTAATGAAAGGGAGAGTTACTACATTCCTGGAATTCTGTACATCTTAGATCCAAGTATTATGCATTTACAGAGTAAAGTCGATGAATGGGAAGGGAAGCCTGTTAGGTAGGTGGATGGAAATGAGGACCCAACTGCTATATTCAGTTACCATCTTAGCTTGGTAGTAGTAGGAACTGTCATTCCCGCTTACAAGGTTGGTCTGTCACTATACTTGACTGACACAAGAACGATGGGGATGAGCTGTTTTGTGAACATGAGCCAAAGTCATGGAGAAAAAAGATATAGGGAGTCATTAATTACCAAGAAAAATTCGTTATGTGAACAGTTTTTTCTGTCTCCAAAAGGTGTTACGGGGAGTCTGACCAAAATGACATCAGACAAAGAACAAGAGGAAGACGATCAATCACTGATCCTGACGTCTGTAATATGAACATAGCCTACCCAACGATAAGACCAAGTAATGTTTTAACGTGTGGACTTGTCTTTTAGTTGATAATTGACAGTAGAAAGTTAAGGCTTTCTGTTGAATTTAGTGTCAGTGGCATTGGTTTGGTTTCCAGGAGAACTCGTGCTTCCTCAGGAGGACTGCAAGAACATGTGCACATTTCTTCATTCAATCAGATAAATCTACCGACCAAGACCAAGAACAGGGGATAATAAACAGCCAGACTTGGATATGAACATGTATACATTTCTTCATTCAATCAGGGGCATCCCATGAACAGGATATAAAAAACAGCAGACTTGGACATGAACAACCTCCTCCAACTGCAATGATTTCCTGTTACTTTTATTATTAAAGACAATAAATTAATTCAAACTAGACTTGAGTCAAAATCAACGAATCAAACTCATTTTGATCTAAATTCAACTTAGGATCAAACTTGAAAAAAATTTTCAAGTTGAGCAAGAAATCATATAACATTAAGCAGTTTGGGATGGTACAAACAGAGCTTCTCAAGCAAAAGTGTAGTCCAATAGTTACAAGCTCATGCTACCAGGTCAACTGGGTTTGAATCGCAATTTCTGCCCCTTGAACTCTGCTCTCCCAGGTTAAACAAGGGAAAAGGTTACGTAAGAAGAGAATTCATGGTGGCTATGGCAAGCTAAAGTGTTTCTAAATGGTGTTGTGAAACAAAATTGCCCTAAGACAGATTAAACATCTGCACCGGGCGGTGGTGTTTTCGACCGTCAAGGCTTACTCCAGTTGTTTCCAGGGAAATGTCAATGCTACGATGTTGTGCAGCTCGGGCGATGCTGATGCGTAAATGAATGCTTGCAGCAGGACATTCATAGGTGCCAACTGCCGCAGAATTGTCAGTTAAAAGTTTTCCCCGTGCGATTGCTATTGGTTCTCTAAATGTGAAGATTGTTTGGGACCAATGTGTTTTTTGAGTATACGGTGATGTAGTCAAAACAGTAGGTGTTTCTCTGCAGAACCTGGCAGTAAAGCCAGTGTCAAACCACAAGACAACCCCATAACACCACATTGTCTCTGATGTTAATCCAGTGGAGTTGCTTTCTGTGCTACCCAATTTCGGTTCGAGGTTAATGCTTGCAGTGAAATCCACCTCATCAGGCTTCATAGTAGCCAAGTCAAAAGTCTTGAAGCAAGATTAAACAACATAAGAAGGCGATTTTAGTTCGTCTCACCAACTTCAGATCAATTTCAGGATTAGAGGACAGGCAAACGGAAAACTTACATGGAGAGCTGCAGAATTGGTGACTAAATCCTTGTCATGTATAACATCCACAATAGGAAACAGAGCAGCCTCATGAACGAGTTCCTTTCCAACACAAGACATATTGAAGCCATACACATCTTCCCAAAACGGAATACTGGTGCCACCTCTTCCAAAACCCACAGCATACTGGAAAAGATACAGTAAAAGAAAGTATAATATCAGACCTACAACTGCAAAATGTCATCTACTAAGAACAATGAATAAAAAGCTCACCATAGTTGCAGTGTCAGGGAGGATTGCTCCTCCAGGTTTCAACCATTTATCCCTAGCATGGAGCACCGAACTCAGCATGGACTCGTAAAGTAGGCAATAACCCATCCATTCACTCAATAATACATCAACAGTATGTGGTTCAATTGTTATGGATTTCTCAAGCTCCTCAACCATACCTTGAACTACTTCAATTACACCAATGGACTGTTTATTGCCTACAGTTTGGCCATCAACCCGCCAAAGGCCATTGTCTTTTGCAATCTACAATTAAGGGGCAAAAGAAGAACAATAAGATAAAGCTAAGAGAAATATTGAAAACAAACCAAAATATACCTGAGTAGCCACAGCAGCCATCTTTTCACTGGCTTCAACTGCGATTACTCTTGAAGCTCCAGCTTGGGCTGCAAAAAGACTGCATGGAAAGAAATAAACAATGAAAAATATGTTACAATTATCTTTGTGTATTGCAAAATAAAGCTTTTACCTGATCATTTCTTGAATATTAACTTAAAAATTGATTAGTAAAATGAAAGTTTGAACTTTCAACTCTATTCCCTAAACGTACTGTGAGACTACACATGTTTTCACATTCATACTCTCGCCTGCAAGTATATTTATAACGGTAAGTTTATATAAAATCACAGTTGAGAATTTTGATATGGAAGCAATCAAACGCAGATCAATAAACTACAAGCTTGCATTTGGAGTTTTTTTCAATTGCCAGCCCACCTTAGTATGCCAGTACCACAACCCACATCCATGACAACTGCTCCAGTAAATAGAGAAGGATTTTTCACGATAGCTTGCCTATAAGAATCTGTCCTTACCTACATAGCCACAACACAATATCTTCCTCTCAGAAACATGGAATCACCTATCACCTCACACTTTCCCCTGTCATGAAATATTAGTCAAAAGCTCAATACCTTGTCACTGATCATCTCCCGGTGGATACAGAATGAACTGTATGACCCAAAATAACTTTCATTAACTTTCTTGACATCCTGGGAGACATGATTTAAAAGAGAAACTTTAGAATGCATATTCCTTGGCTTTCCATCAGATGGACCACCATGTCCCACTGAACCTATGCCATTGACTGTCACCATCTTCATAGTGTTTCCCAATTCTAAATGGCCAATGGAAGCAGAGCAAAATTCATTAAGCTCATTTTGTAAGTAATGGACAGAACTAGAAGAGGAATTTTCCCCAGTATTCTCAGAGGCAACATTAACCCCTTCAATATTCACTAAATCCTTTATAAGTTCCTCTTTATCAACAGTTACAGGATAATCTTCTTCACCTTCCTCATCTTCATTGAAACTGTATAAGAGTGCATCATCTGGCCTAAAAGGTATCAAATATCTATCATCAGCCAACAAGAGCTTAATTTCTTCAAAATTTTCTGCTTCATGTAAATGACTCCGTAACTCCTCGTTAGATTGGCAAGTAATCCCACAAATCCAACATCTGTTTTCAACCACCTGGAAAGTGACATTGAAAGTGGAATAAGACATCAAGTCACTATACTATAAGCTCATCCAGTAGCAGCTCTGCATTCAGATTAGGAAATTCTGTAGCATGAAAAATGTAAACAAACAACATGGAATCCTTGTTAAACCTAGTCCTTTCAAACATTAACACAAGTTGAAGTTATGAGGGAAATTTCAAGTACCTTAACCTGGATTTTTGCAAATATACTATTTGAGGTCAAACCTCCACACAAAATAAACTTTGACATTTATTATTCCAAGAATTATGAAGTCAAAAAGTTATCAGTTCAGAACTGAATCCAAGTTCCAATCTTTTGTGCAATAGCTATAGCAAAATCAAGAGCAAACACATTTTGCGGAAACCACACTTGAATAAACTTCACAATTGTATCAAACGTGGTCGTTGAAGGAATCACAAACTTGAACTCATAACAACCATAGTATTTGGTCCTTATTCTCATGAAATCTTTAAAGTTTCGTTCTTTATATGCTTAAACTGCTCTTTCTAATGCCCTCTATCTCTCATACGCCAAACAGAAAGTTGAACTCATTGAAATTGATGCATCTCACATTTCAGCATCTTCCCAACTAAAACTACCAGCTTCATTGTTCCCCAAAAAACACATTACTTTTCCAGCAATCTCCAAAAAGCACGCAGAAGAAAAAAAAGCTAACAACAACTAACAACTTAAAACCCATTAAACAAACAATAGCAAACTCACTAACCTGAGACCTGACATAATTGAGAAGCTTAAAGGAACCGTAAAAATCCAAACTTGAGGCTTTTCTTATCCCATGAAAATCGAATTTGTGAGATAGACGACAGTGCTCAAATAACCCATTACAAGAATTGTAGTTGGAATCACAGAATAAACACAGAAAACCCAACTCCAACTCGTCCTCATCTTCCCCATCATCATCTCTCCAGTCTTCCCAGTCTCCATTTTCTTCTTCAGATTCTTCACTTTCGTCAATAATCATCTTCTTGTCTGTTACGTCCATTCTTTATGAGTATGGAGCGAGAGAGGCACAAACTAGTGTTGAAGTTAAACCTCCTAAAACCCTAAAGCTTCAGTCTTGGGATTTCAACTTTAACAAAATACATGTTATAGAACTTAAAGAGTATAATATCATATTTAGATATGATAAACAGCTTCTAATTAATGCAAAATTAACTAATCAAATTCAATTTAATTATTTAAATTTAATAAATTATTATTAAATTAACAATAATTAATTTATTAATTTAGATTTAAATTAAGTTCATTATCCCTGATTACATTAATGTCTAAAACCCTGAAATTATGAAAATCCTTTTTAATCTAAAACCCTGAAATTGTGGATTTATCTACTAAGAAAATCATTTTTTAATCACCTCTTTGCTCCTTTCATTGCCATTTTGTTAAAAATCAAATACCAATATTACTAATTTTGCATCTAATTGAATACTAAAAGAAATCATTATATTTTAAATTTGTGATTAAAGCTAATCATTACTTTTAAGTGCATGATTTTTGTGGGTCTTTTTTTTTTTTCCTTGTAATCTTTTAAACCTTTTCAAGTTCACGTATCAATCTTCAATCATCAAGTAAAGGGAAACAGGATGTGAAGTGAAAATTACTTCACTTGCTGACTTCCAAAGCCCAAAAGGCTTAGGAAATTCCCGACCAAGACACGTTTAAACAACGATAGAAAACTTATATCTTTATACAGATCAAATCCAACTCGGATTTTTTCCATCTTTTGTCTTCAGGCTTCTTCTCTGCCCTCCTGGTTTAGCAAGTAAGTGAACTACTAACCAATGCCACCACTCATCGATTCAAGTTCGTTTCTTTTTTAAATCCCATTTCAGAAACCCCTTTTGTCTCCATTTTTGTAGATCCAAGGCTGAATCTTTTCCTTTTGAAAAGATCCAATCCAATCTAGTTCACCACTGTTCCGGCAAGCTTGTCTTGCCATTTTGGATTTTTGCTATTTCATTGATGGGAAATGCATAAAGAAAGAAACTTTTGGGGTGAAATAGTTAAAGATGACGCTTTTGACATTGATTGGTTAAAGCTGCTTTCGCTTCACTACCTAAAACCTTTGACAATTTAAGCATTTTCCTCTTAGGTTTATTAATTGCTCATTGGATCAAATGATGTATGTTGAGTTTAACTTTACTTCACTTTGTCAAGAGCCAAACAGTTCGGTACAACTATGTAATTTTGACTTTTTCTGTTTGGATCAGGATCAGGATCTGATTGCTTTCTCCCTTTCTCCTTTCTCAATTTTATTTTCTCGTTTTTTAACTGTTGTTTCTAAAGTTAATCTGGGGATCACAAATCATGATATAAGATATATTGAATCAAAATTGTATTGGCCTACATTACTATCAAATGAACTAACGTGGTTTTTATTCCCCTTTTTCGGGTTTTAGCAATAAGATTGTGGATATAGCAATCCTGCAGAGCTGCCAGAACTTGTAGAGTTTAGTTCAATTTGCCATGGAAGAGTATGTATCTGTTCGTAGCTTGTTGTTTCATTGCTATAATTGAAAGTATTGTTGTTTTATTCTTTTAGCTGTTAATTTTCGTTCATGAGGCTTGTGTGCTTGCTGGAATTAGGGAGAGTGTGGTCGAGCTATTGCAGAGATACCGTCGGGACCGTCGAGTACTTTTAGATTTTATACTCTCTGGAAGCTTAATTAAGAAGGTTGTAATGCCTCCGGGGGCAGTTACGCTAGATGATATTGATCTTGACCAAGTCAGTGTTGATTTTGTCATCAACTGTGCTAAGAAAGGTGTTAACTTGTGCTCTGCATTCATCATTTCTTGAGGTTCTCTGCTTTTTGTGCTAGATGTCGTCTCCTTTATCTCTAATCGGACCTTTATGAACGCAGGTCATATGCTTGAGCTTTCAGAGGCTATAAGAGATTACCATGATAATACTGGTTTTCCCCAAATGGTAATTTGTAACTTTATATCTTCAGGAAACAGTTTAAGTGTGTCTTTAATATATTGTTTCCTTGTTAAATCACCGTAAGGACAATATGTCGTTACCTTTTGCTGGTTAGTTCTAAAGTTCATTCTTTTTTCATTTTTCAGAATAGTGCGGGTTCAATAGATGAATTTTTCTTGGTTACAAATCCCGAATATTCAGGATCACCTCCTAGAAGAGCACCACCTGCTATTCCTGCTTCAATACCAGCCCCTGTTTTTGCATCATCTCCGGTTGTGTCACTGGCCAGTGTTACAAAATCAGAGTCGTTTAACTCCACTGAAGAGCAAGAATTGACTGTGGATGACATTGAAGATTTTGATGATGATCTTGATGATGAGGAAGTTAATAGTATCAGAGTTTCCAGACATAATTCAAATGATGCTGCTGATCTGGTGCCAAAATTGCCAGCTTTCGTGACAGGTAATGATGATTTGGAAGTTTAATGATTATATTTTCAATACGTTGCTACTCATGGTGGCATCCAAAGGTGTTATGTTGGAACTGAGTGTCAAGCTGAGATATTGGCTGGCATGCAGAGTAGTATGGCATTATTGGTGTATTTGATTAAAGTGCAACTGTAAGGTTACTGATGAAATCAGGCTTTAACATCATCTTTATCCTGAAAAAGGCTAATGATTGGCTTTTATTTAACGTTATCATTCACCATGGACTGCAGTGTTAGAATGTCCTTTAGGACCAATACCTTATATTCGAAGTCTATTTTGCAATAATAAAGGCGTGAAAGGTCAGACTATATTTAAGAATATTTATCATATGTTTATCTTTCATTCTTTCAGGTATCTCTGATGATGACCTTCGTCAAACTGCATATGAAGTCCTCTTGGCATGTGCTGGGGCGACAGGGTAAGTTTCTGCAATCTTATTTGTTTACAAAAAGGGACAGACACATTACATGCATACGAATTCTTGCTTTCTTATAGGTAGAAGCACCTTCTATGCCGAGCGCATGTTACTTAGCTCTTCTTTTGGCCTTTTGCTCCTAGCCTAAATTTTGTTTATCCGTGTTTACAATTGTGTTAACAGTGGCCTCATTGTTCCATCAAAGGAAAAGAAGAAAGATAGAAAATCTAAGCTGATGAGGAAGCTTGGTCGCAGTAAAAGTGGGAGTGTTGTGAGCCAATCTGAGCGTGCACCTGGATTGGTTGGTTTATTAGAGACAATGCGATCGCAGATGGAGGTATTTTCTTGGTTTCCTTACATATCTAGTGATCTTTAGCCTTAAATGGGCTGTTATAAGGGTAGAAGGGAGACAACCTCTTTTGTTGCATGATAGCATTTATTTGAAGAAAATGCTCCACATACTTTTCAACTAGAATATTATGTATGAATGCTTTTGTTTCTGACATACCAACCTACACAATTGAATATGAGGATCTTAGCAGGAACTAGGCTTGCTAAGTGCTCAAAGTTCATTTACTTAAAGGATATGAAATTTAAGTTTGTGAAAAATTACGTTTTTTATTTTGATACCATTTCAGAATCGAAAGTTCATTTACTTAAAAGGATACCAAACTTAAATTTGTAAAAGATCTTTTTTTTTTCATTTCGATATCATTTCTTTTTTTCATTTTGGGCCATTTTGGTTCACTTAAGCAAAAGTTAGATAGGAGTTGATAAATAGTCATATCCTTGGGCTTGTAAACCATTCCATCAACTAATTTCTTTTCAATATGGGAATTTGGATACCCAACCCATATGGGATGTCACAATTAGGCCGTTGCGTCAATCTTATCTCATTGCTAATTGAAGGACAAGGCATATGTTGTGTTCCTTTATTATCTTCCAACCTATTTGACTGTTGTGATGTTTATCTAGAATATGCTTCATCTTTTCAAAACTAGCCTTAACTGTAAATGATATAATTGTTTCATATTCCAAATCTTTATAGATCTCAATTATTGGTTTCTTCCCATATGTTGAATGTGAGCATGTGGAACTTGATCATTACTAGTCCAAGCATTAATTAATTTTACCACTATTTATTATATTGCAGATATCAGAAGCAATGGACATTAGAACACGGCAAGGACTTTTAAATGCTCTTTCTGGAAAAGCGGGAAAAAGAATGGACACATTATTGATTCCTTTGGAGTTATTATGTTGCATTTCACGTACTGAATTTTCTGACAAAAAAGCATACATACGATGGCAAAAAAGACAGGTAATACTCTTTATCCCATGTAATTATCGTTTGATTCATAGTTAATATTCCTTCAGATGTTGCAACTTGGGTTATGAGGAGATATGTTTTTCTATGTTAAATGCTTCCACTTTGTCTCAGCACAGTTATTCATGCTGGAGGAGGGGCTTATTAATCATGCTGCAGTTGGATTCAGTGAATCTGGTCGTAAGGCAAGCGAGTTAAGGATTCTTTTGGCAAAAATTGAGGAATCTGAGGTATGTGCTTCGATGATTAAAATCCACCTCTTATTGGCCTATCTTATTAGTTGAGATCAACATCATCTGGGGGCATTACAGGTTAATCAACAAATGCTGTTACAAGAATGAAGCAAGTGTATAGTATTATGCTCTTGTAAAAGCGCTAATTTCCTGATTGTCGACCTTATTCCTGTTGTTATATGTGTTTTGTAGTTGATTTTCTGCTTTATTTTGTTATGATACCCTTGTTACTGTTCTTTCATGTTCTTTCTTTGTTTCATAGTTTCGTCAATCTTCAGCGGGTGAAGTCCAAAGGGCAGAATGCTTGAGATCTCTAAGAGAGATCGCGATTCCACTTGCTGAGAGGCCAGCTCGAGGTGATTTAACTGGTGAAATATGCCACTGGGCAGATGGCTATCATCTCAATGTCAGACTATATGAGAAACTACTTCTCAGTGTTTTTGACATTTTAGATGAGGGAAAGCTGACTGAGGTTTGTGATCTTTTATGTTTATGCATTAAATCTTATGAAGCCATAGAATAATTGATTCTCCTATTATGATATCACCACTTTGATTTGGAGAAGAAAGTATTGTGCTCATAGAAATTACACTATTTCAGTATATTCATCCTTTTCTTTTCTTTCTGATTAATTTGCTTTTATTTCAGGAAGTGGAAGAAATACTTGAGCTCTTAAAGTCTACCTGGCGTGTTTTAGGCATTACGGAGACCATCCATTACACATGTTATGCATCAGTTCTATATCGCCAGGTATCACTGTTTCAGCAAAATACGCACAATCCTCCAAGTATATATACATTGGCACGATCTGGTTTTATTGTTTCTGCAGTATTATTTCAGCAACATAAATGTGCAATGAACAATACCGAGACTTTTTATTTCTGCATGGTTTTACTATGATCCCTACGATCAGCTTTGATCTCTAATTTATTTATTGTTCTAGGCTTGCAATGGTCCTTTTCCTTTTTAATATCTCTTTATAAACGTCTCCCTTTTGTTAGAGCCTTTTTCTGCTTCTTTTTTTCCAAAGGTTTTCTGCTACATAAGATACTAACTCGTTTAATAGAAATTTGTTCATCTGGCATAAAGAAGGAAATCCATTGTTAATTTTTGGTACTCATGGTTGTTTGATTGCAGTATGTCATTACTAGAGAGCATGGACTCTTGCGACATGCAATTGAGCAACTGAAGAGAATACCTTTGAAGGAACAACGCGGCCCACAAGAAAGGTTACATTTGAAAACTTTGTGCTCGAAAGTTGAAGGTGAAGAACTGTCTTTCCTGCAGTCCTTCTTGTCACCAATACAGAAATGGGCAGATAAGCAGCTAGGAGACTATCATCTTCACTTTGCTGAGGTCTGTAATCCAATGCTAGACCTCATATCTTTTAAATTGCGTACATTGACACACTCCACTAGTTGGATTTCTGCCTCTAGTTGTAAGAAAATTTGGTGACGTGCATGATATTTTCTGGCAATTCAAGAAATGGATATATGCTTTCTCACTGGAGATATATTGTAATTTGTAGAGTGCAAAAATCATTATTTGGTAACGTTTTGTGCAGGACTCAGCAATTATGGAGGATGTAGTATTAGTTGCAATGATTTCTCGAAGGCTCCTGAAAGAAGAATCTGAAATAGTATGTAGTGTTTCTGCTTCTCATTTCTGTTTGTGTGTACTCATTACTGTTGTCGCATTATTGCAGATTATCATTATCCAGAAAAAAATTGATATTTAAAAGGCGCTGAAAATATTGAAACATCATTGCATATCCAAAAAATAAAGAAAAAAAAAATCAAACATCTTTCTTTTCTTTTGCGGTGTAAAAATTATTAGCATCTTGTCTTTCATATGATGAAGCTCAATTTTCTATCTTTCTTGTAGGCAATACAATCAACATCAGATCGAGATCAAGTAGAATCATACATATCATCATCCATTAAGACTGCATTTACAAGGGTAAGTATCCTGGCCAAAAAAATAAAGAAAAAGAAAATTTCAATCATAATTATTTCTTCTGCAGTGTAAAAATTATTAAGATCTTGTCTTTTATATGAATAAAGAAACACAAATATTTGCAACCTGGCATAATGTGTGCCATGACCATGGCCATGATACATGCAAACCATTTCTCACTTCTGGTTCTCTTATTTCCTTGCCAGCATATTGTTTGTTACCTTTAGCATGTCATCATATTGCGAAAATGAATTCTAATCATGTCACGTGTTTCCTTCAGAAATTTAAATTGGGCATCTCTTAATATACTCTCTGCTTCTCTTCATGCTTCTCAGTCATCATCAGCATCTTTTTTTCCCTTATTGATGCAGATATTGCATGTTGTTGAAAGATCCGATGCATTGCACGATCATCCTTTGGCAGTGCTTGCGGAGGAGATCAGGAAACTTCTAAAGAAAGAATCATCTAGATTCACACCAATTTTATCTCAGAGGCATCCGCAAGCAATTGTTGTTTCAGCATCACTGTTGCACAAACTCTATGGCAACAAGTTGGTACGTATCTTCAGTAGGTATCTGGTGACATTTCACATCGAATAGTGTCTTTTAACTTTTAGATGCTGAATTTGGCTTCTTTTTTTCAGAAACCATTTCTTGATGGTGCCGAGCATCTGACAGAGGATGTAGTATCTGTCTTTCCTGCTGCTGATAGCCTTGAGCAATTTATCATGGCATTTATTACATCAGTAGAGGGAAACCCAGAAGCCAATGTCCGGAAATTAAATCCATACCAGGTGAGGGGTTGGACATCCGTTGTTGAGTAAAATAAACATTAACTCAGCAGAATATCAATTAGAAAGTTAAAGCTGTTGAAAAATAGAAATACCGAAAAGTAATTGACATACTATCCCTGCTAAAATTTGCGTGGGGACTACTAATTATCAGGTATTAATGAAATTTCTGGGGGTAAAGTTGTACTATTGAAGCATTCAAACTGTTTTAATCTCTCTGTTAGGATTCCTACCCCTCATTATCCAAAAAGATTAAGAAGAATGTTTTTGCATTAAATAATAAGTGGGATTTAATACTGATACTAGATTAATGAAAAATTGACTTAAAAGCTAAGAACCGAAAGGTCAATACAAAATGATACATTGTCTTTTTGGTTTTCCTGATACAATGTGAAAATGAGAGATGAGCTATAAGGAAATGTATGATGTTGATTTCCTTATCTTTTATCTGCTCAGCAATTTCTCCATCTTTTCCAGCAACACTCAGAATGGTTGTTTTGAATTATAGTTTCCTTGCTGATATGTAGGGATTTCCCTCACTGTCTGTTTATCAGCTAGGAGGAATCCTGTCCATGAATTCTTAAAATTTGGGATAAATTTGTATCTATTCTTAAACCTGAGTACTAAATTCATCTAGAAAGTGCATGTCCTCCTCATCTAAGATTTTGTTGAATTTTATGAGGGTATTGTAGATACAGAATCCCAGTAAGTTGTTTGAAATTAGTATTGCTGCTTATCATAGTTTTTCTCATCCAAGATGGCCTGTCAACTAATTTTTCAAGTGTTCAACAATGAAGCTGTTTTGTTGCTTCTCATTAATTACCTTTCCAACTTACCTTTTGCTTCTATTTCAAGGTTGAATCTATATCAGGAACACTTGTAATGCGGTGGGTGAATTCACAGCTCGGAAGGATTTTAGGTTGGATTGAGAGGGCCATTCAACAAGAGGTAAATGTAGAAATTTGCTTCATTTTACTCACCACCCGTAAATCTACTATAGCACACCATAAACACATCTAACATGTCTCACAAATTTTTTTTATATGTTTCCATTTTGAGTTACGCCTATTGTTGCTTATTCCGCTGACTTTAGGTTCTAAGTTCTATGTCGAATATGTATCTGAGCATCTCTGAATTTGTTTTTCCAGCGTTGGGAACCAATATCACCTCAGCAGCGATATGGTAGTTCAATTGTTGAAGTGTATAGGATTGTGGAAGAGGTATGTTGTACGTAGTTCTCATTGGCATGAAGCTTGCAGCTAATAATCTTGATGACTTTTCCTTTTGGTGCAGACGGTCGATCAATTCTTTGCTCTCAAAGTTCCAATGAGACCTTCAGAATTGAATGGCCTTCTAAGGGGAATTGACAATACATTTCAAGTGTATGCAAATCATGTTACTGATAATATGGGTGAGTTAGAAATTTAGTCCTAAACTTTCTCCTGTTACTATTTCTGTGCGTGTCAATCTCTTTCAGCAACACCATTATCTATGATCCTGCATTATTTTAGTGCTTTTTGTGGAACCTAAACTACAATCCTGTTTCATAAAATGGCTAGTGGCTTTTGAATTTGCTGTCTCTTTGAACATTTTTAGCTGGTTGAGCCGTATGGACTAGCGATGCTTGTCTGTTTCGTCATTCAAACACCTCATTAGTGATCTGACAGCTTGGATGCATTGACATGCAGCAAATAAAGAAGATTTGATTCCACCTGTTCCAGTTCTTACACGATTCAAAAAGGAAGCTGGTATAAAAGCTTTTGTTAAAAAGGAATTATTTGATTCCAGGGTGCCTGATGAGGCGAAACCAAGTCAAATCAATGTCCAGAGTACATCAACCCTCTGTATTCAATTGAATACTTTATATGTGAGTTTCAATTTCTTATTTCCATTTTGTTTTTTCAGATTTAATTTATCTTATAACATTGCTCTTCGGTTTGTTGACACATCACTAAAGAATTTCTGTTTATGCTTTGGATAATCCTGCTATTGATTGGAATTGCATTGTCTAACTGGTCATGTTACTTTCAGTTAGGAATTTTTACATGGTCACCTAAGTATTGCAATGGCAGAAGAGAACTGACTGAGTGAGTAATGACTAAAGAGATGGTTTATACAATGTATTTGTGAAACTGAAAACTAAGCATTGAGCCCATCAACATGAAAAAACCAAATTGTAGAGTTATTTTCCCCAGTAATTATGTTGTGAAGTTAAACAGACCATAGGCTCAAAGTGTAATTTTAGAAGCCATATTTTCTTATTTTGCACATCACAGATGTAGGTGATAATTGTTTGCACATGTATCATTTTGCATTTTCAATGTGGTTTTTTTCCAATTCACAGTATGCAATTACTCAACTCAATAAGTTGGAAGACAGTATCATGGAGCGCTGGACAGCAAAGAAGCCTCGTGAACAGTTTATTAGTAAGTCAGTTAAACACTTCAATGCCCTTTTTCTTTTACTTTGTTTTTCTAAATCTCATCTACTTGCAACTACAAAAACCTTTGAAGAATTTGCCAAGCTGAAATAGCACTTAGCTCAATGTACTTTTATTTTTAACTTTGAAGCCAGTGCAAGTGAAGGTGCACTTCCTCCACCCCTACGAATAGCTCTGCATTTGTGTCCCTTTCTAACCAAAGAAAAGTTAGAGCGTTTATGACATCAATTGACCATATTAATACTGTTTTATTAAAAAATTGGTAACAGTTTTCTGCCAAGATATCTAAGTGACAACTAAATACTTGCGGTCCATTATTGTCAAACTTGTTTATGTCATGTTTAAGTCTCCAATTCTTGGTGCTTCTTCTTCCTGTTACATTTTGTGCATGTGTCTATATTTTGTGGCAATCAATATGCTTACAATTCAATACTCTCACATTCTGATATGATGTTTTATGAATTCTTTTGTTAATAGAGAAATCCATAGATGAAAAGTCCTCAAGTTTCAAGCAGAGAGGTTCTTTTGACGGGAGCCGAAAAGATATAAACGCTGCTATGGACCATATTTGTGATTTCACTGGTAAATGTTGTTTAGCTCTGATGTTTGCGGATGAATGAGTTATTTAGCGTTGATTGATTTTTGCTTGTTTCAGGAACAAAAATTGTCTTCTGGGACTTGAGGGAGCCATTTATTGAGAATTTATATAAACCCATTGTTTCACAATCTAGGCTGGAAGCAATAATTGAACCACTTGATACCGTAAGATCAGTCCTCGTAGAATCCACATTATGATTCTTTCATTATCTGGCATTCTTCAATTGAAGCACTTTGGATGAATATCTGGAAATTGACCATGTTCTTGCATCTTAAATTGCATAATGCATGCATTGAGTTTCGTTTGATACCTTCATGTGTTCCATATTGTATTAAATTTCTGTAAAAGGCACTGTTTTTGTACGGTGCTACCTCTTAATGCTGAATATGACATCATTACTTGCCAAGGGCTGTCAGCATGGTTGTCAAACATTAATTGGTACAAGAACATTCTCCGTTTCTGACTTTGAGGTTCAGGAAAATAGAAATGCATCTCATCAATCATCTGTGTTTTTACATGCATCAAAACAGGGCTTAATTTCGAGCAAATACTGCAGGAACTAAATCAACTATGTGCTGTTATTATGGAACCGTTGCGGGATCGAATAGTTACAAGCCTCCTTCGAGCTTCTCTGGTACGTGCAACTGCTTTCTTTTGAAGGTGTTACAAATGCAGAAATTTCCTTCTGACCACCTGCTTTGTCAGGATGGCTTACTCCGTGTCATACTAGACGGAGGACCTTCCCGGGTTTTCCTTCCAGGTGATGCAAAGCTATTGGAGGAGGATGTGGAGCTCTTGAAGGTACTAGCAACTTGATCATTTAAAAGGGGAGAGAAGCGAAATGGATGACATGGGAGGGACTGGTAGAATAAAGTTGAACAAAACGTTGAACTAATTTCATATAGCTAACTGAGCAAGTTGGTATTCGGCTACCGTTTAGGCAACTATATTGTACTTTGTGAATTTGCAGGAAGGTGTTTGGAGCTCTTCTAATTAGCAAGAACTCTTCTAATTTCTTTCTCATTTGAAGAGCACTTAAAATTTGAGATTGTTTGTCCTAATCACTAGTAGAATTACATTGGCTGGACAACTGGGCATTTTTATCTTCTTACTATTCTGTATTTCTCTTCCATCCTGTTACAGGAATTTTTCATTTCTGGAGGTGACGGACTTCCCAGGGGAATTGTTGAAAATCATATGGCACGCGTTCGACATATTATTAAGTTGCACAGCTATGAGGTTAGTTTGTGAATACTATGCTCTGATGGATGTGAAAAGTGTTTGCAAGATACCGATGAAAATTTGTCATCAACGGCATGTTGGAACAACGATCAGGTATAATATCCTTGTTTTTATTGGACTTGCAGACTCGTGAATTGGTCGAGGACCTGAAATCTACAACCGGATATGGCGGTGGAAGCAAACTAGGTGCTGATACTCAGACTTTGTTAAGAATACTATGCCATAGGAATGACTCAGAGGCCTCACAGTTTCTCAAGAAACAGTTCAAAATACCCAAGTCTTCAGTTTAGACAGCATTTCTGTTTTACTTGCTTTCGACAGAGGCAGCAGAGCAAAGGGAGAAGAGACAAGCAACAACATTGTATCTGTTCCAAGAAAACAAAAACTTTTGTAACTTATCTTTCATTCTTATTACAGTTTCCATTCTTTCAGCATCTTGATCTCCTCTGGTTTGGTTTCTTTGTAAAATCTGATGAATGTAAATCCTTGAAATCATTAGCCATTCTCAACGCCTTTTTGTTTCCAATTAGTTTCAACTACTACTCAAAACACAGACACATTGCATGGTTTCACTGAGCAAAGAGATTCAAAGATGTCCCCAAACCAACAAGTTAAATTGTTCTTAGAACTTCCTTGAAAACTTGTTAGAAGACAGATTGTCTAGAGACATCACAGCTCTTCTTAAAAATGGTAATGGACTGGGTCAGATTTGGATCCCTTAAATTTTGAATCAAGTTTGAATTAAATTAAGTCAAAAAAATTATTAAAAATTTTAGCAAGTTATTTTGAACGCCTAATTTCCGTAAATAGCAATTAAAAAGAGAAAATAGTAAAAGAAATGAACAACGAGTACTCAGAAAGACCTTTCTTTTAATTGGAGGCTGCACCTGCAAGCTCAGAGATACTCACATAAGTACTCATGGCTGCAGCCGGAGCGACGACAGGTGCAGGGAGTGTGGAATGGCACGTCAGGCCTCCGAACCCCAAAAACCCAATTGTCTTCTTCGATATTACAATCGGAACCATCCCCGCCGGTCGTATCAAAATGGAACTTTTCGCCGATATTGCACCCAAAACCGCCGAAAACTTCAGGTTTATCTGGTCAACCTTCATTTACTCGTGGCTTCCACAAATAATCAGCAACTACTCAATCAAGCTTTCCGCTTTTTTATTTTCTTCTTCATTTTCAAGCCCCCCATTTTGTTTGATTTCTAAAGTTGGTGTCTTTTTTTGGTTTCCTTGTTTATCATGTTGCAGGCAGTTTTGTACTGGAGAGTACAGGTACACTATTATGCTTTCACATCCCCTCTTAGTCTTAGCCTTTGCTTCTTTTGTCTCATGAAAGTTCTTTGCTTTGTTGTGATATGGTGGATGGCTACGTACGGAACTTCTTAGCTAATGATTCATCGTATTAGAAAAAATTGCTTTTCTTGAAATGCCTGTTTGTTGGTGTCACTTATGGATGCTGACCCATTAACAACTTGAGCTTGTGGATGCCCTTTTTGTGTTTATATTATGTGTTTCTTTTTGTTGTTTTGTGTAATTATTTTTGAGGATGAGTTTTAAGCCTCCTTGGCAGTGTTCAGATTGGTGCAAGTTATTGCTGATTGTTTAGTTTATTCTTGTGTGAAATGGCAGAAAAGCTGGTTTGCCTGTTGGTTATAAGGGATGTCAGTTCCATAGAGTGATCAAAGATTTCATGATCCAAGCAGGTGACTTTGTAAAGGTTGGTGGATATTTAGTTCTTAATGCCTTCGATTCTCAATTTTGAACGTATTACTCATTAAATCTGATCAACCATGAGGATGTGAAGTCTTGAGACCAAAATCTTAAGGGTAAAAGAGAAAACTTGCTAAAGGAAACTGGGAAAAAAGGAGTTTCAGAATTCTGATTCCAAGTTTGAGAGTGATTAGCTCGTGGTTAGGGGGAAAAGGAGGCTGTTGGACAATGTGCAATGAAGGAAGAAGGAAAATAAGCATCTTGGAGAAAAGCAAAGAGCATACTTACTTCGTCGTAGGCATACTTGAAATCTTCAAAACCTTCACTGATACAAGGGAATAACCATGTCAAATCTCTTTTAAAAAAAGATCATAACTATTGAATAAGTTATTCCAGAGGGGGGAAATAGAGATCCTTTTTGAAGTCATGAAACCCCTATTTTAGGGCATGAGGTTGGTTGAAGCTATATTAGTGGGTGAAAGTTAGTCAATTAATTCATGGTAGTTGGTAGTTTTTAAATGTCGACAAGTATGGTTTGTTGGATAATTTGGAAATTACAAGCACCAGATGATAGCTTTACAATCAGTAGCAGTGAACTTGCATCAAACCCTATCTCTTTTGCTTTATACACAACTCTTGCAGTAATATTGTTATGCAGGGTGATGGCAGTGGATGCACTTCAATATACGGACACAAGTTTGAAGATGAAAACTTTATTGCCAAACACACTGGCCCAGGTCTACTGTCGATGGTACGTACATGCTTGTCCCAAGAGATGGTCGTATTTTACACATGCAGATAATGTTTCCTTATGAATTCTTTTCATGTATTGACCACGTTTTCTGTTGTTTCATGCAAAATTTTATCCTGCCTAACTTCACCAATTCTAATTCATTTGTGTTTGGTTAGCCTTGTGATTAAAGTCAACAATGATGAATTCTGAAACTGTGCAATTAATCACGATTGTCAAATAAGTCATCTTTCTACATTAGATTTCTTTTTGTTGGTGGATGACATATTTTGTCCCTCTTGCTTATTATATTTGATATGGTGTTCGATATATACTGCACTTGGGGATCACAAAACATAAGTGTTAAATAGCGATAGGTCAGTAATGTATGTTTATGGTTCTCTCCATTAGGTAGTCTCTATTGAATTTTCTTCCTAGTCTAACAAGTTCATATTCAAACTGTGAATTATTTTTCAAATTCGCATATAAAATTGAACCTAAGTGCTCATGTTTTGCCTCTAATATGAAATGAAGGAAGATCATTTGTTCCTGATAAGTCCTGTTTGAGTACTTGTCCGCCTAGTGGATTAACTGTCTAAGAGGTCTATATCACCAATGCTGAATACTGCATGTTTACTCCTAATTGCAGGCAAATAGTGGACCAAATACAAATGGTTGTCAGGTAAAACCGTTCTCATTCTCCAAAAGAATTTTCATTTATTTTACCCAACACACATGAACTAATACATTCTTTTTCTTCATTTGACTGCAGTTCTTTATCACTTGTGCAAAATGTGATTGGCTTGACAATAAGCATGTTGTGTTTGGGGTATCCCCTCTACTCCACTGTGCATTTTCTTTATTATATTTTTCTTTGAACTGTACAATATGAGAATCAACTTGATTTTAAGATCGGTTCAGGCTGCCGTGGTGATTCAAAAAGTAATCAAACTTGAACTGACTAGCTCTATCTAATCCCTTGCTGTATCTAGTGGAAGTGAAAAATGTTTAGATTGCTTATATGAAAGAGAGAGTATTGCTCTCAATCCCTTGCTGCATCTAGTGGAAGTAAAAAATGTTTAGATTGCCTATATGAAAATGAGAGAATTGCTCTCTATTCCTTGCTGCATCTAGTGGAAGTGAAAAATGTTTAGATTGCTTATATGAAAATGAGAGTATTGCTCTCTATAAAACTCCATTTCTGCTATAGTTTTCCCACTAACTACTTTACCATATTTGCTGCTATACTGATATCTGCAGAGGGTGCTAGGAGACGGGCTTCTGGTTGCCCGGAAAATAGAGAACGTGGCTACCGGACCAAACAACCGTCCTAAACTGGCTTGCGTGATTGCAGAATGTGGAGAAATGTAACCTAGAGAATGAATTCTACTGTTTCTTGATGACAAACATTTCAACACTAGACATAGAATATCAATCTGTTCTGACTTCTTGTACGAGTGATTCTCTGTACTTTTTTGTAATGGAAGTGTTACTTAGCCTGTCAAAATGACATATGATGCATTACACTCGAGTTGGGTAATGCTACGTTAAGATAAAGCATTGTAGTACATGTATCATACATGTTATGGCCAACTTTATACTATGCTTAAATGTTCATCCTTCTATACAATTGGAGTTGGTAAATTGGACCGGTTTAACCTGATTTGAACTCAATAGTACAAGTTCAAGTTGAAATAGCTCGAGTTGGTGGGACTGTTTCTGGTCTATAGGTTCTCCTATAAATTAAAATGTCATCATTTTGGGTTTCAATCTCTAGCTTGATAGAGTTTTGGCCTATATGGCATGGATTGGGTTGGGTTAGATTCCTTATCATCCTTATATATAATTTTACTATAATCTATGTTTATATGATAAATTAGGCTGAATTTAGCGGATTAAATTTTATTTAATTGAAATTAAATTTAAGTAATTGAATTTGAGCTCAAATTTAAATTTAATAACTCATTGGAATTGATTAATTTAAATAAATTATTGAGCCTAGATTTTAATTAATTTAAAGTTAAAAGGTTTAATTAAAATTTATACTTAAATTTAAGTTAACAAGACAAACTTCATAAAAATATTTGAGCATGTAATATATTATGTATCATTTTGACAAGCTAAGTAATACTTCCATTACAAAAAAGTACAGAGAATCACTCATACAAGAAGTCAGAACATATTGATATTATATGTCTAGTGTTAAAATGTTTGTCATCAAGAAACTGTAGAATTCATTCTCTAGGTTACATTTCTCCACATTCTGCAATCATAGACACGTTTGAGTATAATGTGTGTAATGAAGTTGATGTGTCTAATGCTTCTGCTGATGATAATGTGCCTAATGCTTCTACTGATGATAATGTGTTTAATGCTTTTACTGATGATAATGTGCCTAGTGAGTATATGCATAATGCTTCTGTTGATGATAATATGCCTAATTAGGATGTGCATAATGCTTCTATTGAAAATGATGATAGTTTGGTGATTGATTTGGAATGTGAAAGTAAAAGAGATGATGATGAGCTCTAAGTTATCAAATCAATTATAAAGAGAGGAAGTCTAAGAAAAGAAACAAAGATGAGATTGTGAATAATGATGTTGAAAATCACGAAAGGGAAGTAAAGGGCATGAAGGTTGCAAGCCACTACAAGGATATAATTGAGTTACAACCCAATATCAAGGTTGTTCAACTAAAGACCTTGTGGAGGAAGGAGTTAAAGGCGGATATGAGCTTTAACACTTATAACCCTGCGTTTGGTTGCTGTCCCCGTAAGTGGGGATAGTGGACAGGACATTAAAATCTTGTCATCCGTGCGTGTTTGGTTGTCAACTCCCCCATTCTGTCATCTGCTTCCGGTGTACAGAGTCAGAAATATAATGTCCATTCCAAAACCGAAAGACATATGCTCTCTGTCTCTGACTCCGAACAACGAAACTCGGTGGATCTTAAAATACCTCTCTCCTTCGTCATTGTCTGTCCATCTCCGACGGCTTCGCCTCCGACAACCCCTCTTTTCCTCACACTGGTAGAAGGCTCGTCGGTTCTCTGTGTCGGACGTCCACTCTTCTTCTCTTGTCGGGCTTCACTCTCGCAAGCATCCACTCTTCTTCTCCCAAGTAAGTTTTTGTCAAGATCTGGAAAGCTCTCTCCTTTTCAAGACATTCTGATTACGACATTCCCAGAAAGCTCTCTCCTTTTCAAGACATCCCATCTCTGTACCAACTTCCCCCCTGTCTTCAGGCTCCTCTGGCTGTTCCATTCCATCTTCTTTTTCGGCTGGTTCCATGTCTTTTTAGACTTACATTTGACATCATTTCATCGTCTTTTCTTCTCAAATTGATTTTGCTGTTTAGATCTGTCTAAATGCGTGGATTTGACTCTATGATAATGTCGTTAGATTGTCACTCGTATGGCCAATTTCTACTCTGATGATAATCTCACTCTCTCTTCTCTCGACTCACATTCAATTACTCCGTTTGGCTTATATACATTCTCAATGTTTCTTATAAGAGATCTATGTTACTCCGCATGCTCCTCTTATCTACTTTCGAAATGTTTCTCAATAGGTTTGATGATGTTGAAATTTGTTGGATGGTTGCTGGGTGTTGGATCATTCTCTGACCACTAACGTTTAACTTGTGTATGATAGGAATTTTCAAGCTTTTTGGTTGAATCCGAGCACCTCACAACTCCCATCCAAACTGCTTCTGCTGTTTCTTTGAACAGGTACGTATGCTTTTCTGTAAGCTTTTCAGGTTTACATGGAATTTCCCAGTAGTGATCTAGTTCTTGTTGGCCATGATTTGGAGAATGCAGTTCCCCTGCACTACATTAACTGATTACACTTTCTTAGTTTAGGTAAATGTAATATTTGTCACGATCTCATTCATTCCCGGTTTGTAAAGTTGAGAAATCTTCATTCATATAGATATAGAAGAGGATCAATTACTTTTTATGTGATACGTATTGAATTGTAGTTGATATTAGATGGTTTTCTGTTTAACATTTATTACTTATTTGTTGGTATATGAAAGCTTTAAAGGGAGAGATATGCTAGCTAGCAAGGTAAGGAAAGATCCCATATTTATTTAATTGGATGAAAGAAATCACAAGTGTATAGTTTGGGTCAATGTTAAAGGAGAATATAACTAAAATAGGTACTTCATAAGTCATTAACACCTATGAGGAACTTCATAAGTCATCAGGTAACTGGTACTTAACAGTCTTCATTGCACATGCAAATAGGACTTAACATTTACATCAGTTTTACTACCTAATGTTCTACTTTAGGACAACTACAGTTTTGCCTGATTATGTTAAGTGCTATCCACTACATTAGTTGATTTTGGTTTGCACAAAAATTTGTGTGAAGTTTGTACAATTGCAGCCAATTGTACAAACTTGGTTACGTACTCAGCATTTAAATCAACATAGTATTTATGATGATAACAATGTATAAATACTTTGCAGATAGTATTTATTTACAAACATGGATAACAGGCGTCGGGAAGCGATATGTAAGGCTTTGACATTTATGCATGTATGGAATGAGCATTTGGAATTACTGAAAGTGATAATATTGGTAGTGTTGGCCTATCTGAAGGAAGCGGAAGAGGAGTGAACTTGCATTAGGGAGTAGGGCTTTGACAGTGCCATCTAGGGAAGCTAATATTCATAGGATTTTGCATGAGGGTGATAGGAATAGTCAGTGGGATTTAAGGATGGACGTTAACACATTTAATGTGTTATGTGACATGCTTCAAGCACATGGTGGATTGACGAATACTGGCCATCTGCCTATTGAAGAAAAGGTGCTTATCTTCCTACGAATATTAGCTCAAAATGAATCTAATAGAGTATTACAAGTCAGGTTGATGAGATCCGAAGAAACAATAAGTAGGGCCTTTCATAGTGTGTTGAAGGCCGTACTGAGGCTGCATGGTCTGTTATATGTGAAGCCCATACCAATTGTAGATGATTGCACAGATCCTAAATGGAAATGGTTTAAGGTTAGTAAACTTCCCTTGCAACTACAAAGTGTCTCATATCAGTATTGTAAATAACTAATGACATAACTATGGTTTCTTGGAATTTTGTTCAAAGGGTTGCCTTGGTGCCCTAGATGGGACCTACATAGATATTACGGTTGCCCAATATGAGAAACCAAGATACGAGAGGCGGAAAGGCGAGAATATGCACAAATATTTTGGGGTGTGTGATAAGAACATGAACTTTGTTTATGTTCTTGCGGGATGGGAGGGTTCAGCATCGGATTCTAGGGTTCTGCACAATGCTATAACGAGGACCCATGGGCTTCAAGTGCCAAGGGGTGTGTAACTTCGGACTTATACATAACTTCCACAAGGCTTTGATGCTAAATATGCACAATAGTTAAACTATGTTTTTGTGTATAGGAAACTACTACTTGGTCGATGCTGGCTATACCAACGGTCCTGGATTTCTTGCACCTTTTAGAGGTACAAGATACCACATTCAAGAGTGGGCAAGAGATGGCAGGGCACCTAGGAACCGAGAGGAGCTTTATAATAAGCGACACTCATCTGCTAGGAATGTGATTGAACGTGCATTTGGGCTACTGAAAAAAAGATGGAAAATCTTAAGAACTCCATCTTTTTACTCACCCACAACTCATGGGCGCATAATTATTGCTTGTACCCTTCTGCACAACTTTATTAGGCTACATATGGCTGAAGATCTAGAAGAGCATAGTCCTATAGAACCCGAGGATATGCCAATTGGGGAAGATGCTTCTTTGCCTGCCACTGTTGATCGTGTTGAGGCAAGTGCTGAATGGAGTCAATGGAGAGATGAATTGGCGACGAACATGTTTGATGAATGGAGAAGTAACCATTAAATTAATACTTTCCGTTTAGAGTTCTTTGTTTTGAGATAACTGAATTGCAGGATTTATTTCGGTTTGGTTGTATTGTAACTGAAATGAAAAATAGTTTTACTCACTTTTTCTCATAAGAATTCTATATTTGTCGCATGTTACTACAAATTTCATATTTTCCTAATCACCGTTGCAGTTGTTGTCAAGTAATACGGTTTGCTAAAAAACATTTGTTCGTAATGGTTTGCAATGTTGTGGGTGTCTGACTATTGCGTCGAATAGGTGAAATGGCAAGAACTTGGACTGACAGTGAAACAGATGCATTGGTTACCTTCATGGAGGCGGTTGTGGTAGCTGGTCAGAGGGCCGATAATGGCCAACTCAAGCCCGGTACTTTCCAACTTCTTGCCCGTCAGATGGTGGAGCAGTTTCCTGACTGCGGGATTGACAAGCGACATGTCAAAAATAAGCACAAGCGGTTAAAAGACAAATATCAAACGGCATTTGACATGTTAAATTGCAGTGGCTTTGGATGGAATGAGTCCAAGCAATGTGTGGAGGTCGATAGCAAGCAAGTCCTTGAAGAATGGATGAGGGTAATTCTATTATGATTGTTTTTATAAAGTGTTTGACAAATCATCTGTATTTTGTTCTGACATGTTATGTTGCTTATTCGAGCCACCCACCAGGTACTACACTCTGGCAAGCCATTCCGCTTTTCCACAGACTTGAAAAGCGTATTTAGGCGGACAGGCGATCGGTAGAAAAGTGAGCATGCTCTTGATCTCGATGATGGTCCGACACCCTTGTTGGTGCTGATGAGGTGAAACGAAGCGAACCACCGATCTTTGATCCAACTTTGAAGACCCTTTAGATCAACTACCCCACAAACAACTCCTCCTCCAACTACTTTACCCTGTATACGGTTCGCGCATCTTCTACCAACACTGCGGAGGTCGACAAACTAAAGGGAAACGTAAGATGCGAGATACTGAAATGTTGGAACGCATTGCAGACACATTAGCTGCGCCATTGAATCGAAAAAGCGAATGCGGACGAACTGCGGATGCCATTGAAGGAATGAGTGGTGCGAAGTTGAGTGCGGAACTTGTCAATTTTGGCTTCCCCGTTCATGAAATTGTCAGGGCTGCAGAAATAATGGGGAGTAAACCCCATTTAATGAGTGTTTATTGGGGTTTACCACCTGAGCTGAAACAGGCTTATGTTAGGAGCATTTTAGATGCAGACACATGACATGCTGTATAATTTCTTAATTTGTATGATGATGAAACAGTCAACGTGTGATGTTGACTAATGGATGTTTGAACTATTATCTAACTTATGTATGGTTGCTTATCTGAATTTTTAATATTTGTCTTTTCCCGATGGATGATGATAATATGATTCATTTTCAGGTTGTCAAATATGGCCCGATACAATTTTTATGTGGTCTTTGCTGGACGTCAAACTGGAATTTTTACCAGTTGGGATCATGTAAAATTATTAGTTGACGGATATCCGAATGCTCGTTTCAAGGGATTTCGCACATTAGTTTGAAACCTGTTGCTTATGCCACGGGCTCATATAGGCCGCCCAACGCAATGTAGAACTTGTCCCCACCGCCAATGCACGTCCTTTATGCCGACTCGATCGCACCAACAACAACAACAAGTCAACAAACTTCCAACTTTGCGAGGAAAACATGACATGGGCTCAGCATTTGCTCTCACAGTCATTGGCATAATGTTGGCAATTATGGTTCATAGCATTATTAATAAATTTTAAGTGCTTTATGTATGATCAACTAATTATGTTATTTACATTCATGATATGCTTAGCTATTTGTTTTTAAGTTATGTTGACGATTAAAGTCATTAATTATATGAATGTATGTTGAACATCGATGTAATTAATTATATGAATCTTTGAGATGATGTAATATTATTTATATATATATATGCTTAGATTAATTTGACTAAATTGTAATATATAATTTCAATTATAATACCTACAAATAATATATTAATTATATATGCTTAGATTAATTTAAATAAATTGTAATATATAATTTCAAAATAATACATACAAACTATATAGTAATAATAATAATATTATTATTATTAATAATAAATTGACTACTAATAACAAATTATATAATAATAATCATAATAATCATAATAATAATAATAAATACAAATTATATAATAATAATAATAATAATAATAATAATAATAATATTTAGACATAATAATTATAATAATAAATTTGTATAATTATTATTAAAATTATGCTAAATATATTAATAATAATATATTTCAATAATATATTATACACATTTATAATAATAATAATATTAATTAGACATAATGATAATAATAATACAAACTGTTGAATTACAAACCATTCATAATAAAAATACCATTGAATTACATCTTCCTAATCATATTAAATACTATGGGCATATTAAGTCATTTGCACTATTTTACATCTCATAGCTTACAACCAAACACATTTGTCCTGGAGACAGAGACAAGATTCTCTATTCTATCTACCATCAACCAAACGACATCTCTCGTCCCAATTTACATTCCTATCCGATTACATTCGATTCTATTACATTACGACTCCACTACGGAGACACTAACCAAACGCAGCGTAAGAGAACAAAAGCAAGTGTCATCAAAATGATACATGGGTCTCATGTACAGGAATTTGCTAAACTCTTAAGGTAAGGAGAAGAGGTGAAGATCAAGAACCTGGGTACGAAATGGGCAATCAGAACAAGCACTAATGATGAAGGCAAAAGGATCTTTGCAAGTTGTTATGTTTGTTTCGGTGCTTGTAAAAGGGGTTATATTGAAGGTTATAGATTAATAATATGACTAAATTGATGTTTTTTGAAAGAAATATGTAAAGGATAGTTGTTGGCTGATATTGAAAGTGATGGAAACAATCAAACATTTCCTATTGTGTAGGGGTTGATGTTGACTATAATATGAAAGTGGATTTTAAAGCTTCTTGTTTCAGACCTACAGCTTGGAGATGGTGGTGGTTTAACATTCATATCTGATGTGCAAAATGTATACCTATAATGGATTAAATATATATGTTTATATATGTGCACTTAATAAAAACTTCTGTTCTTTTATTTATATTGTTGTTTATATTACATATGTATGCATAAATTAGAAAATTCACTTATGTTTGCAAAGTGACTGCAACAATGGTTGATTTAGCAGCAACCAAGCAATGGTAAGTTGGGGTTAGCAACAAACAAGGGTTGAATTAGCCAGAAGTAATGTACAAACCCACACAAGTAACAAAACTCAGAATGGAACCACAGGAAACAACAAAACCCATATGAACTCACACAAGCAACAAAACTCAGAATGGAACCACAGGAAACAACAAAACTCATATGAACTCACACAAGCAACAAAACCTATATTTCCTAGGCAATGCAAGAGATAGAAGTACCTTAATGGAATGAAAACACTGGAGATGGACTCTAAAGAGAAGCAACAACTTGATATTTAACAGGAGTGGCCTAAATGGTTTCAACTCCTCACTTAAGGCCTTCCCTTTCAGGAGGTCTTGAGTTCGAGTCACGCTAAAGGAAGAGAAATAAGAAATGTTCCTGTTGATGATCCTCTAGCCTTTTGGGCAAAACTCTTTGATTGGATCTATTACGGACGCCTTGCTTCCAGCGGTAGTATGGGAGTTGGAACTACTAGGGAACCTAGAGGCTGATAAGAACTTGATGCTGAACATGGCCAGTGATCAATTATTAGCTGAACAATCAAGTATACAAAGACTCTTTGTACACAGAAGTGTACAGGTTACATAGAAACCTGAGAAATCTTGGGATTCCAGGTTTACATTTTCTAGGGCTCTTGGGGTGAGGTCTTAGGAGCTTAAGACTATTTCGACTAAACCGGGATACCTAATGTAATCAAAAAGAAAAAAGAAAAATGGATGTTGAAGATCACTTGATTTGTTATCGTAGAGATCGATTTTAACATATTATTCTTTTTTGAAGTAAAATAACAAAATTACCTTTCTTTTTATTCATTTAAAATACTGATCACCACTAAGGCGAAAGAGTTGTATAAATAAAATCTATCAGTAAAATTAGGGTTAAAGAAGAAAATTTTGGAAAGTTTAAGATTAAATTGACAAAAAAATATTGCAAGAATTTTGTGCACCTCAGGAACCAATTCGAGTTTTTTTCCTTGAATTTTCCAACTAAGTTTCATGATGACTCAATAGATGAAGCCTTGGTATTCATTTGACTCTAGATAATCGGTCACTCAGTGGCCTAAGTGCTCTCCCTGAGTCTTACAGCCAAAGGTAATTAGAGATGATAAATTTAATTTAGTTTAATTTGATTCGGTCGATCCAAAATCAACTAATTAAGTTTGATATATTAAACTTTGAACTAAATTGAGTTAAAAAATTAGAGGTTACCTTAAAACTTAGGTTCTTATCTTGAGTTTGGGCCAATTTTCCCGTCATGTAGTTTACCTGAGCATATATTTGTCATCATTATCATCATCGTACTCAGTCTGAAATCTCGCAGTAAAGTGATGTTTGAGGAGGTTATATATTACGCACCTTATCTCTACATAATAAAGAGACTATTTTTGATAGACTCACGTGTAAATGTGACAGGTAAAGCACTGATGCAAGACACACCAGGAATAAGGGGAAAAAAAAAAAGTACAAAACCAGCCTGACAATGATTATCCTACGATTTAGGTGACCATCCCGAAAATCTTTTCCCAGCATGTGGTCGAACTCTCTTTGTGATATACGTAGATGCCCTACTAATTTCCCATTATATAGACCCAGCGTAATGCAAACTCTTTAGCTTAAGATTTGTGTACTTTTCAAAACTGCAATTAGCTCCCAGACTCCCCAGTTACACTCGAGCCAAACATAGAATTAGCACTTAATTTGGGTGTTCTACGTCCACTGCAATGTCTTGAAAGAGAACCAGAGAAAGGAAATTACCCGATCTGCCATTGCATATAAGACGCCAAGTATACATGGAAGGCAGCAGCATATAGCAAGACCAATCCTGAGCATATACTTGTATTGGGATAATGATCTTACCAACTTAAACGAATATGCTCGGGCAACTTCCCCGTCAAATGCTTTTCATCTGATTTGTAGCCCAATCTTAGGCCGTGAGCCTGTGATATTTAAGAACGCCATTGCCAAGTAGGTAGTAGTTCTGTTACTAAACTGCGACTAGGTGGGGCGGCAGATGTATTCTCCTTTCGATGTTCATTGGAACCTTGCTTGTTATTGGTTATGCCAAAGTTGAATGTATTCTTTTCGCTTTCCCCTTTTTATATCCCATTAATCTTTGTCCTTTCAGGTTGCCACTGCTGTGAATTGATCGATCTTATTCACTGCTATGCGCTGTGAGGCATAAAGAATAGTGTTGGGAATATCTATTTCTCTTCTTAAACATTCATCTTTGTTTGTTTTGTCAGACACATTAAAACCTCTACGTGCATTATATCCAAGTCCATTCTTGCAGTGGAGAAGCGCCTAGGAGTGCCTGTTAAATGTAAAGTTCGCCATTTTAATTCATGCAACTTCTTTTCTTTCCAGACATTAACAGTCAGTATGGATTCTGATTGAATCAGGTATTTGATTAGTTGCTTAAACAAGGACATAACACTTTGTGGAGAGTTGGACGTAAATCAAACTGAGATGGAAACATACTGCAGCAGAGGATGTGCAGAGTACACCACCAAGTATGTGCATGCCACCAAGTATTTGAGCATGTAACCTATGATTGCAGTGTCTATGATTGCATAATGTGGAGAAATGCAACCTAGAGAATGAATTCTACTGTTTCTTGATGATGACAAACATTTTAACACTAGACATATAATATCAATCTGTTCTAACTTCTTGTATGTATGATTGATTTTCACTTATCCTGTCAAAATGATATATGATGCATTACACTCTAGTTGGGCAATGCATGTTAAGATAAAGCATTGTAGTACATGTATCATACATGTTATGGCCAACTTTGTACTATACTCAAATGTTCATCCTCCTATACAATTAGAGTTGGTAAATTGGACCGGTTAAACCCGATTTGAAGTCAATAGTATAGGTTCAAGTTGACCAAGCTCGAGTTGGTTGGATTGTTTCCTGTCTATAGGTTCTCCTATAAATCATGTAGCATGCATGCCTTGGTCCCACACCCAA
Organism: Erythroxylum novogranatense; assembly: GCA_029891385.1. NCBI lineage: Eukaryota > Viridiplantae > Streptophyta > Magnoliopsida > Malpighiales > Erythroxylaceae > Erythroxylum > Erythroxylum novogranatense. The sequence goes on from CM057232.1 coordinate 2,977,280, forward strand.
ATGTCTAGATTAGGTGGCTGTGATTGACTGCATGGTTTCAAATGTGGTTGGCGTCTTTATGCATTCAAAGGTGACTGCTTGTTATAATTCAAATAAAGATGCACCTAACATAGCTAAAATCTTTAAGCATACTTTGGAAGGATTTTGCCTATGCGAAGATCACGGAGGTTTGACAATTTGAGAGAGTTGTCTTGGACGGATGCTCTCTAATATTACTATAAATAGAGGCTTCAACACAAGCACAATATATATATTCATTCTTTCCTTTTCTGAAATCATCTATCCTCTCTGTATAATTCTAAGCCTTTTGTTCAACCTTTATACTTGTATACATTCTCCACATATTAGTAAAATTCTCACCATCCAATCGTGGACGTAGGTCACGTTGACCGAACCACGTAAATTTTTGTATTCTGTCCTATTTATTTTGTCTACCTTTATTTTCGTTACGACTTTTCGGGCCATTAAATTCTACTGGTATCCGATCTAAGGGCTTTTTATCTTGACAAATCAAAATGTTATCATTTCAAGTTTCAATCCGAGCTTGATAAAATTTTGGCCTATATAGATTGGGTTGAGTTAGATTCGTTATCATTCTTATGTACAATTTTACTGTAATATATTTTTATATGATAAATTAGGCCGAGTTTAGTGGATTAAATTTTGTTTAATTGAATTTAAATTAAATTAAATTTGAGCTCAAATTTAAATTTAATAATTTTAATTAATTAAAGTTAAAAGGTTTAATTAAAATTTATCAAACTTAAATTTAAGTTAACAAGACATAATTCATTTTTTTTTTTTGTAATTTTCGGGAAAGTAAAACATTTTATTAATTGAAAAATGAGGTAAAATTGAAAAAAAAAGCAATATTCTTATTATTGTGAAAAATCAGATAAGAAAACGCACTGTTGTTTAACTAAAGCTCCATATTATGAGCTACGAGTCAACTCGGTCGGAGCGAGCTAGCAAATGGCGTTTAGATTGACAGGCGTGAAGGTGTCGCCAAACTCGGCGAGTCTGGAGGAGGCAAGAGCTCGCGTCTTCGATTTCTTTAAGGCAGCATGTAGATCAATCCCTTCTATCATGGATATCTACATTCTCCACGACGTCGTTACTGCGTCCCAGCTTCGAACCTCCATCGCCTCTGAGATTCGCAAACATGCTCAAGTGACCAATCCTAAGGTTTCTCTCGTCTCTTCCTTTATCATCATATACCAATTTACTGTTTTCTCTTCTGAATCCTTCTTGTATTGCTTCTGGGTGTAAACTGCGGGAAAGTTTGGATTTTTCTTTCTAAATGTTTATCATCGCCCCAAATTTCCAATCTTTAGACTCGTTTGCGTGTATTAACTATGATAGGTTACTTTGTTGAGTTCTCTTTGACAATGAGAACAAACCCTATATTCTGATAGCTGATGCCATGAACGAAGCAAACGAAAACGGTTCTTGGAACCACAATGAGCCAGAGAAGGAGCAACCAGCAAACCTTAATGCTCTCCTAAGAGGCTGTTTGATGAGAGGGTAGTGAAATTCCTAAACTGACATTTCAATTCATTTGTGAATAACTTTTTGAGATGAGAGCAGTTCATTTCTTGATGTGAAGTCCACTGGATTTCAGCTTCTTTATGTGTGTCTCAGGAATGCTTTCCTCTTTCTAACATTACTGGGTCTCCTTGCCTTTTGGAAGTTATACAGTTCTTAACTGTTTTGATAAGCACTGCTCTTGCCCTTTGCAGTATGTTAAAGCTAGAAGGTTGTCAATATTACTGCTCATGCTTATGGTCAATAATTTAAGAACGGCTTATTGCAGTGTTTTAATGACAATTTGAGGACCCTTCTCTTTTTCCTATTGGTATAGCTAGTAGCTAGCCGCTTTACTTCAAGAAACTACGACCTTTTGATCTCTTTATAAGGGCATGGAAGCAATTAACAACTTTTAAAGAGGTTGAAGGTTTGATTAGTTTCACCTAGTTCCGTAAACTTGTTCTTCTAACATATTCAGTATCGTGTAGTAATCCTTTCACAAAAATTGGTCATCTAATAATCCGGTAAATCAACTGAAGTCTGAACCTGAAAATGTCAAATTTTCCAGCTTCCCATGGCTGCTTAGTTGCAAAACCTTGATCCCTAGCTCTCATTTGCTTTGAGGCTGGCATTAGTAACTGTTTGTAGTCAAAGCTGGGTGCTTAGGGTACAGCTGAGTGAATCTACATCAATTTAAACCGGAATTGACTTATTGAATGCTTTTCATGATAGCCATACATTTATGTTCTTGAAGTTGTCTGCTTTAGTTCCTTGGCAGGTCATAGAGTTAATTTATGTCTCAACTGTGAGCATATTATGTAGTTTGGCATTGCGAATATGTCTCTACTTTGCTAATTGGAGTAAAACTGCAGGTGATTGATCTTTTGCTTTTTAAGGGAATGGAAGAGCTGGGAAACATCACGGAGCACGCTAAGCAGCGGCATCACATAATCGGGCAATATGTATTGGGTCGACAAGGGCTTGCCCAGGATTCAAACACTAAGGAACAAGTCACCTCTGATTTTCTCAAGAACTTTTATAAGAGCAACTATTTCTGAACTATTGTGTCTCCTTTGTGCATGTGCTTTCCCTTGACACACTTTTGATGTGGACTAGCAAATAATCATAAAACTCCTCCTACTGATATTTTCTTTTGTTGGAATCCATTGTCCACTATATTTGGAACCAATTACTGTTTCATGAGACCTAGTTTTTGTCAAAACAATAAGGTGTTGGTAGTTACTAGTGGGAAGAAGAAGAAGTCATATGGCTTTTTTGTGGTAGCTCACATGTCTATGCAGTGTCTATGAAATGAGGAACTTAGTGTAGCAAAAAGAAGCATCAACTGCTATAGGAACAAGGATAGTCACCAACTCCATTCCTGTTCTTGCAACTTATTCTAAATTAAAATTTGTGTCAGCTTATGACTTCTGCTCCAAAAGAAACACGATTGATGGCCAGACCCAAATAAATGACTTGGATTTACTAGTAGTTATGGTAACTATGAAGGATCAAACAAAGCACAGCTCCTGAAAGAAGCAAACAAATAGGGAAGACAGGCAGATTAGCGACGGGTTGGGCTGGACTCGAGCTCTCAGTCGAGGTTTGCTGGATCTGGTTTGTCCTTACAGATAGAGGAAAAAGTTATCAAATTTGAGATGGAGCCCAATATGGATGAGATTAGGAGGGGCTTTTTTTTTGCCATCTCTAAAAGCAGATGGAGGTAAATAGTAGTGAAAGTTCCCAATTGTTTCTTCTGAAGGCATAATTGAACCTTTGTCAAAAAACAGGGAATGGAATTTCATCCCAAAAAGGGCCTCAAATCAAAGTGCATTAGAAAGGTGGAAACTAATATTCCACTTTTCTTTTCAAGAATTACTTGAAATGCAAACTTTCTCTTTTCTGATTTTATCTATTTCTCAAGTTAAAAGATTGTTTGAATGCCACATTTGGAAACCAGTAATTGAGAAAAGGGATAATACACCAATCTTGTTTGTTCAAATTCTTACTCGTGTCAAATACTTGAATTTAGGTAAAATTGTGAGGAAATGTCTTCCTTCAGCACTTAAATCAACTTTTGATAAGTTTAAGCAATTGTATTATAAAATGATCAGCCATCTCCAATTATCTTTTAACCTTTTTCTTCAACTCAAATTTCATTATTTTGATAATTTATCTAATAAGTATTAAAAAAGATAACAACTTTCAATTTTATGAAATCAAACCATAAATGTCCTTTTTTACAATTTTCATTTTGGAAAAAAACATTATTTTCCATTTTAAATTATGATGAGAAAGTTATGTATCACACGTGGCAAGAAGTAAAGTGGGTATAGTTATTGAGCTTGTGTAGTGAACAACCTAAGTGGAGAGGATCCAAAGCTCTGTTTTCAGACAGTAAGCCAGATCCTCTGTATTATTACTGTTGTCACTATCCTTCGGGGCAGTTAAACCACTAAGAAAAAAAAGAACTTGTAATAAATATGAAAAAAAACTTTAAAGAAAATTCATGTCAAAGCACTGCCCATTTAAAATAAAATTGATTAAAGAATGAATAGTCTTGGAAAGTGGAAGATAACCCACAGAAGAAGACATACAGATTGGAATTATACTCACACATCATTTGTTTTTATTTTTTTTGTAATCCAATACAACATACTTTTCTCAAACTTTCTTCTAAACAATTATATCATCATCATCGTCATCAAAAACAGAATCCCAAGTGAGGTGGGTTTGGTTTGGTTTCTTACTCTGCTGTTATTTTGACTTGGATAGTCGCCTGTAGAAGTGAAAGTTTGTTTCTTTGATTTTAACTTCCGGGTTTGTTGTGCTTCATTGCTGCAACTCTAGTCAGCTCTTGGATCCCACCCGAGCTTTGCTGCGAAGGTCGGTGCTTTTGGGTGTGTGTGTCCGTGGGTGTTGTTGACTTCTCATGAGACGAATAGGAACGTCCTCCAGCGATTCTCTCAATCTGTAAAGCTTTGATCTTGTAAGAAATAGTGATGGATTTATCGAAGTGGGTTCTTATTAAGTGGAAACAGACTCACGTCTGACTGATCAATTTGTTGCTGCGTATGGTTTTAAAGGTGCTTGAAGGCTGAAGTTAGTTCACCAGGGGAATTGGAAGGCAGATGAATCAGCTCAGGATTTAGAAGCAGGTGACTGATTCTATATCTAAAAGTTCTTAATTGGCGCTTTTTAGTGCTTCTTGCTAAGTTTCGGCTTCTGGGTGTTTCTCATATTTTCTGTTCTCAACGTCATAAAGGTGTATGTTTCGTACTTGAACGATCCTGAATTAGGGCTTTTACTGTTAAATGTTGACTGTAGCTTTCGAATTTAATGTTGTGCGGAGGAGTTCGATCTCAACCACTACACTTTTTTAAGGTTTTCTGTAAGTGCTGTACTTCCTCTGAAGTTCAGTTCAGAATTTTCTAGTACTTTTCTTTAGGTTTTGCTTCATCAGCTAGGTTTATTTTGGCATATGGAATCTGCTGGATTGGTGCAAACTGTAGTAGATTATCCTCATGTACATATTTGATGAGAGTTCTTGCATTTTCTTCGAGGCTCTCTCTTTGTCTTTCCCTTTCGATTGTTTAGTGTCTAATGATTGAGTGTTCGGTTTGTGATCTTGGGATTCAAATAGATCTATTTATGTTCGAACGCTTGTTAATCCAACTTGGGTTATGTATGCGTCTTAATCCTTTCCCTCCTTTTCTTTTCAAGATTAACTTCAGAAGTCGCTGTTTAATTTCCTTTGCAAGGTTGCTGTTAATTTTTCTTCAACTTCAAAATTGTTGTATTTAAAGATTACCATGAATATGTTATTCTTTGTTTCTTGTTGAACTGTTCTTCCTAGAATCTGCGGATATTTAATGTTCAAAAGTTACGTTCTTCCTCTGTGAAAGATCCCTGACATGGGTTCTTGCAGGTTTTATCTTCAATCCTGTTAAAGCATATATCAGTTGAACTATTTTCTTCTACTAATTGACTTTCTTCTTTTGGCTCTCTTGTGTGTAGTGTACTTCGTCCTATCCTTCCGCTTCCGAGTTTGTCATAGGTTGCTTTTGGAAAACGGTCCAGATTGAACGTTATATCTTTATTTAGTGTTCATACAGAGAACTGAGGAGAGTCCAATATGGCAGATGTCAGTCCTAGGACTGATATATCCACAGATGCAGATACCGATGAAAAGAGTCAGAGGGTATTTTCTTTCTATTCTCTGTTAGTATATATTATATACTACACTTTGCAAGTCTTCAGATTATTTTAGAAGGTAGTAGTTTTCAAGATTGCTTCTTGGCTGCTTAGAATTTCCACATGCTACTGTTCCCTCACACCACTCTATGCAGTTGTCACATATTTCCTTCCTATCTGAACAAGGGCAAATTCTGAGAATTTGTTGCAATCTAACACTTTGATATCCTTTATATGCAGATTGATAGAGGACAGTCGATGGCTATTATGGCCTCTGATTCCAGTGATAGGTCGAAGGATAAATTGGATCAGAAGGTCAAGTTAAATGTTATAGATACAATAGTCAAGCATAACTACTCGTGTTGACTGAAAGCTTACTTGATTAATAGTGCAGACACTTCGGAGGCTTGCTCAAAATAGAGAAGCAGCAAGAAAAAGCAGGCTGAGGAAGAAAGTACACATCATTATTGATAAGCTTCTTCATTTTCTTATTTCTGTTTTTAATTTTATTTCTGTTGTGAGGCATTTGGACATGGCAAGTTTTAGTTTTTACTTGTTATGTCGCAGATTTTAAATCGATGTTAGATTGATTTATTTGCTTGTTACATAAAGGCTACTTGAGCATAATGGTAGCTAGGAAAGTTACTGATGAGCATCAAACTAGCATGGCTGTTCTAGGCTCTGTTAGTCATTCGGTAATAAATCATGAGATCATCACCTATGGGGCTTGATCATATGAAAACACTTGATGGTGATTGAAAAACTATGAATTCTCAGCAGAAAAGTCAGAATTATCCATTTATCAGTACCATCGGCAGGGTTCCTTAAGATTAGTTGAGTATGGTAAGAAGAGGCAAAAGATGGTTCTTTAGTGAAATCTCTATCTCATTTTTGCATCATAGCTTGGATAGCACATGCATGCCTTCCCTAGAAATAGTGCACTATGAGAGAAGGGGAAGGATAGTTCCTTTGTTTGAATCAGTTGTGAATATTCTGCCAACTTGCTTACATATGTCCTATTTGTGTGGAGATACCTCTGTCGTAGTTCCTTTGTTTGAATCAGTAGTGAATGTTCTGTGAACTTGCTTATATGTTCACTTTATGTGGAGATACATCTTTCTTTCTTGTTTGGTGAAGTATTTCTTTTCTGTTGAATTGTGTCCTTTGTGTTTTTCCTGTAGGCATATGTCCAGCAGCTGGAAAGTAGCCGTTTAAAGTTGACCCAACTGGAACAGGAACTTCAAAGAGCAAGACAGCAGGTTAGATTTAGTTGATGCTTTGTCATATAGAAATGTGATTTCTGATCCATGTAAAGCATATCAGAATTAATGCCAGACTTCGTACCACAGTAGCTTCCATTCATGATACTAAAGTATTGGATGAATAAACAATCAAATTAGTGATGTCTTATGTTTCTGCAAAAATTTGTGATGTTAATGTTCAAATTGTAAGTTATATGATATGAGCTTCAAATAAAAGCTTCTTTGTCAAAACAGAAGATTATTTCAATTACTTGATGCTTTGTGCTTAATAAATAGTATTTCCATATTGAGTTTTTATTTATTATCACAATTGGTTTTTGTGTTTTTTGATTCTAGGGTATATTTATATCAAGCTCTGGAGATCAAGCTCATTCAATGAGTGGAAATGGTAACATCTATTCTTTCTTCTGCTGCACAAATTTTTAGTGAAGATGAGAAAACTTGAATGAAATAGCAATAGAGAGAAGTAAATTCTAGAATTAATTATAGAGAAGTCTGAGAAGTGAGATTCATAAAGAGAGAAGGTAGTTTTTCATATCATAACTATCTTGGAAGGTGGATACAATGAATACATAGTAATGCTTCCTCTGGTCATAAGACACGTGTCTCTTGATTCATTAACCTATCGTGTAAATGAAGTGTTGTGTGTGGCTATGGAAATTACGTAATTCATAATCATTTTATTCTTGATATGTCCGTTGTTTCTCCCTCTATTTGTCCGTAACATTGCCTTCCTCTTTAAAAACCTCGTCCACAAGGTTGGCTTTTGGGAATCTCTTCTGAAGCTTGAAAAGTTTATCCCACATTGCTTCACCTGGGGACTACCACTTGTATGACAGGCTTATTATAGTGCCAGAATGATTGTTGGAGCTCTGTTTGCACGGTTGAGTTGTGTTGGTAGCTCTCCAGATATAGGTTCAAGCTCAAAAATGTACCTTTTAAGTTTGTGAGACATGGAATGTAGGATGGATCAATGATTCTGCAAGCAAGTGAAGTTTGTACAACACCTTTCCAATCCTCTCCACAATTCGATAAGGTCCATAGTGTAAAGGGGAAAGCTTGTGATGGACCCTCTTTTGCAATGAATGTTGTCTGTAAGGCTGGAGTTTTAAGCACACCCAGTGACCTACTTTGACTTTCCTATCTGATCACCTCTTGTCTGCTTATTGCTTTAAACGATGTTGTGCCCTTTTTGGTTAAAACTTTACAACTTACAAAGATGCTTCCCTGTTTCTCATAGCTTGATCTACTATTAGGATTTTTGAGTCCCTTGCAAAGTAAGGAAAATACAATGGCGGAAGGTTACCGTAAAGAAGTTCAATTGGTGTGGAGTTAGTAGTCGTGTGATGAGTGGTACTTTACCACCGTTCGGCCATAGAAATCCATCCTGACCAGTTGTTTGGAACCTTATCACAGAAGCACCCCAAGTAGCTTTTTAAGACCTTATTGACAGCTTCAGTTTGTCCATTAGATTGTGGGTGGTAGGCCTTGGAGAATCTCAAGCTAATTCCTTTCAATTTGAACATTTCCTGCCAAAAAGTGCTTAGGAACAAGGAGTCTTGATCACTCACAATAGCCTCTGGCTTTTCATGAAGGTTGAAAATATGATCAATAAATAATTGTGCAATTTCCGGGGCAGTGTAAGGGTATTTAACAGGAATGAAATGAGAATATTTGCTAACGTGATCTGCAATCACAAATATAATTGACTTGCCTATAGAAGTAGGTAATCTCTTGATGAAGTCCATGTTGATTTCTCTCCAACATTCTTCAGGCATTGAAAGTTACTGTAATAACCCTAGGCAAGCACCATTACCATCTTTGTTCCTTTGGCAACTTATGCAGTTCTTGATGTAGTTTCTAACATCCTTGTTCAATATTTTCCATTAAAGCGTGGTTTGGATTCTTTTAATTGTTGTTGCGCAACTCCAGAATGACCCCCTTGAAGGCTATCATAAGCTATCGATATCAGCTTATTCTCAGGTTTTTTTCAAACTCTACAACTCTTCCCTTCCCCCTAAACAATTCTTCCATTCATAAGTATTTGAATTTACCTCTTCGGCTTCAAATTTCTTGATTAGATCTTGGATAGTGGCATCGCCTTCCTAACTCATCTGAATGTCCTCAAGTAGGTTAGTGTGTACCTGAGATATGGTTAAAGTTAAGGGTTCAATACTAGAAGTCCTGGACAAGACGTCTGCTACCTAGTTCTCCTTACCATTTCTATATTCTACTTCAAAGTCATAACCTAGTAAATTAGGCAGCCTAGTTTGATGAAAGGAAGTGAAGATCCTCTGCTCTAGGAGGTGTTTGAGGCTTTGGGGGTCTATTTGCACTATGAACACTCTTTCATTCAGGTAATGATGCCACTTTTTGACTGCCTTGCTGTTTGCCAAGAACTCCTTTTCATATGTAGAGAGCCGCAAATGCTTTGTTGCTAATGTCTTGCTCAAAAATGCAATGGAATGCCTATTTGTTGAAGAATTGCTCATATGCCCATCCCACTTGGATCAGCCTCTATAGTGAATGGTTAAGTCAAATCACGTAGTGTTAAGGCTGGGGCACATGTAAGAGCCTCGTTAAGTTGCTCAATGGTTTGCTATCGGTTCATAATCCATTTCCATTTTCTAGCAGCTTGCTTTTTAAACATTTCTGTCAAAGGCCTTGCTACCCATAATGCTTAATGAATATCCAATAATAATCGGTAAGTCCCAGTTGAAGCCTGTGATGTGATTTTTGAAGTTACACAACACATCACGTAGTGAAACTAGCCATTAAACTCCAAGGACCATGCCACAACCTCCCAAGGTAATCACCAATGCATTTGTTGTGAATTTTGAATTTCACCCCATGCAAGCTCCTTGTAAATCCCTTGCAAAGTCAATGGTTGTTCAATTTGAGACCTTCTCTCATTGTTATTCGGAACGGATTCATTTCCTCAAATTCTTTGCCCCTTCTTTTAATCACTGATAAATCTAACAAATCCCATTATCAATAAGTATGTGCAGAGGTTTTCCCTGGTGAGTCCCCATAGGCATTATTTATTTGTATTCTTCCTTGTTATTTAGCCCTATCATACTTGAAGGGACACATTTGGTTTCTGCCACTCCTCATGCTCCTCCATTGTTATCTCTTCCCTATCTAGTTCTGTTCCTTCCTTTCCATCCACTGTATACAATTGAAATTGTTTCTTTTGCACTTATGTTCAAGTGTGTACCTTTCATCACACCAAAAATACAACCTTTTTGCTCTTTTCTCATCAAACTCTCTATTGCTAACAATTCTCAAGCCTTTGTTACTTTTTATGAAATTAGTCTTACTGTTGACTCATTGTTTTCTAGGAGTAGTTAGGATTCCACTCTCCAGATTGGTCTTTGTGATAGGTGTTGTTTTTGGTTATTGGTGTGAGAGCCTTGTTCATGCCTTGCCCATATTTCTAGCATTATGGATTTGTTTAGTTCTCCCTTTTAGATGATGCAAATGAGCATTGGCTGCCACTACGACCTTCTATTTTCTTGCCGTCACGTACACCTGGTGGAGGATTTGGGGTTCAAGCAGCTTCATGGTGAGCTCCAAGCAACTTCCTGGTGAACTCCAACTCAAGTTTAAGGCCCTTTAAAAAGAGCCCTGTCAAATAGTTTTTCTGGCAATAATTTGTTTGAGGACTTGTCGAATAGGGGGCAATAATCTTGTGTTGAACCTTGTTTTAACTCCTTAAAGTCACCTACAGGTTCTTCCACCCCACATGGATTCCTACTGGCTTTTGTTTTTTAATACCAATTGGTTGTACACCTGAGCTTGACCCTTAAGATACATAGAGTCGATTCCAACTCAGATTGCTAGGAGTCCGATCTAAGGTGAAAAATTGTTCACACTTGTAAAGCCATTTTTTTACCCATGCTCTTGCTCCTTTGAATCCTGAACCTTGTGGGTGCAATGTAAATCTCATTGTCAGTGTAATGTTTGGCTATGGAGCCTGTGTTTTCCTTTCCTGCTGATATGGGCTCATTGCTCTTCCCATATTTCTGCATAACCTGGTGAACAATCATCTTTAGGTGCCCTAACTCCTTTTCTTGCTTGTCCATCCGATTATGATTTTCTATCAATAATTTTCATTTCGTGTTGGAGCTTCCAGGAGGCTTCTTATGGTCTCTTCAATCCTTCTTAATGTTGCATTTCCTGTACCTTTGACACTGTGCCGAGGTTCATCCTGCTCTGGTACTAAAATGTAGCATGAATTTTTAGTGAAGATGAGAAAACTTGAATAAAATAGCAATAGAAAAGTAAATTCCAGAAGAAATTAGAGAGGTCAGAAAAATGAGATTCATAGAGAGGGAAGGTAGTTTTTCGTGTCAGAATTGATTTTGGAAAGTGTTTACAACAGATACATAACAGTGCTCCCTCCGCTGGACATAGGACACGTTTCTTTTGATTCATTAACCTATCCTGTAAATGAAATGGTACATGTGGCTATGGAAACTACGTATCTCATACGACGGCATCATTTTATTCTTGATACATCCTTAATTTCCCGGGTTGTTTCTCCCTGTATTTGTCCTTAACATCTTCCTTGACCAAGTATGTGTTCAATGTGTGTTTCTCAGCTGTAGATATTCCTGTACTTGCATTATTGCATGCATCTCTGGATCAGCTGTTATATTCTCAAATTTCTGCAAATTCCTCAAACAGCTAACTCAAGCTTACGTTCTAAGCTTTATCGGTCTTTTTAAGATGCCATGTTTATCGGTCTTTCTAAGATGCCATGGTTTGCAGGGGCCATGGCTTTTGATGTAGAATATGCAAGATGGCTCGAAGAGCAAAATAGACAAATTAACGAACTGCGGTCAGCTGTCAACTCTCATGCTGGTGATGGAGAACTTCGGATCATCATTGATGGTATAATGGCTCACTACGATGAAATTTTCAGGTTGAAAAGCAACGCTGCCAAGGCTGATGTTTTCCATCTGCTTTCTGGCATGTGGAAGACACCTGCTGAGAGGTGCTTCTTGTGGCTTGGGGGCTTCAGATCGTCTGAGCTCCTTAAGGTGCTCATTCCTCTTCTTCTTCTTGTGAACGTTTGGCATGTAGAGAATTCTCGAAAGTGTTTATGATCTTATCCTTCACGTTCCTTATCATAGTGATGTTTTAATTGTTTTTAAGGTTTTCATGCTTTCTTTCGTTCCCGAAACGTAACAACGCATAACCTTGCACTGCAGCTTCTGGTGAACCAGTTGGAACCATTGACGGATCAGCAATTGGTGGGCATTAGCAACTTGCAGCAATCTTCGCAGCAAGCAGAAGATGCATTATCTCAAGGAATGGAGGCATTGCAGCAGTCTCTTGCTGAAACTTTGTCAAGTGGATCACTAGGCTCCTCAGGCTCATCTGGAAATGTAGCAAACTACATGGGTCAGATGGCCATGGCCATGGGAAAGTTGGGAACCCTCGAAGGCTTTATTCGGCAGGTAACAGCTTCCGGGTAACTTATACCATTCTTCTGCCTCCATAACTTTTCTAGTAAACCCTACCTGATCAACTTCTACTGATACCGGAATCAAATTCATGAACTTTGAGAACTCAGGCTGACAACTTGCGGCAGCAAACGCTACAGCAAATGCACAGAATATTGACAACCCGCCAGTCCGCTCGTGCGCTTCTTGCCATTCACGACTACTTTTCCAGATTACGTGCTCTTAGTTCCCTCTGGCTCGCCCGACCAAGAGAATGATCAGAATGGAAAGTGACACGCAGAGAATCAGGTCGATACAACTGCCGATAACTCGTGTCTAAAACGTAGGATATTTTTGCTTCTCCAGTTTGTAGGTTCAGATATAGTGTCAGAAATCAGAAGCTTAACTACTCCAGGTCCAGGGTCAGCATTTGTTGTATTTCCTAGTTATTTACATAGTTGTCCGTTTTCTTTTCGCTTCGCTCGTATTTTTATCGCAATGGAGAGACAAAAATATCTTGTTTTCTGGGACTAACTTGAAACATAAAACCATTACAGTGGTACATTAGCTGATCAGTGCAATGTTTCAATCTGTTTTCAAATATCAAGAGCAACTTCCAAATCCTCCTTTCAGGTTAACTACCCCAAGTTCAGGGTCAGTATTTGCAGTAATGTTTTTTTTTTTTTTTTAAAAGGTTGACAAAAATCATTTTATAAATTTCTTTATAATTTATATATATTTCATATTATATTCAACTATTACTACAGATTAAGTTACTCTAAATAAAATAGATTATAAATAACATAGAAAATATAGTAATTCTTATTGTATAACTCTGAATTTTGTATATTTACTTTTTGGTTTATTTGAAAATTAAGGAATAAAATACTTATTAATTATAAAAATCATATAAAATAATTTTAAAAATAGAAATGATAAATACAAGAAAATAAGAAAAGGAAAACAATACTAATTCATTTTCTAATTCAAGATCACAATTTTCAGATCTTCATTAAATAATTTTATTCAAAACTATGTTGTTTTACTTATTAATGCCTATTTGGTTCAGCTTTTAGAGGGTGAATAAGTACTATTTTACAGCAAAAATTTTTTTTAATAACTGTTTGACTGTAAAATAGATAAGTACTTCTTGAATAGATATAATTTTTTAACATTCAAAATATAACTTTTAAGAAGCTCAAATTTGAAGCTTTTCTATAAAATACTTTTTCAGGTAGATTTTTAGATTAATTAATGAGCCTATTTTTAGTTTATTTTATCTTTAAGTTTTACACATAATTTTCACAATACTCACAAACTTATCTTCACATTTATTTTAAAATTTATATAATATTATTTAACTTTTTATATGTTTTAATATTTATTTTGATTTTAACTTTACTTATATAATGTATTGTATTTTGCATATTGTTTAATATATCTTAAATAATTTTATATACATAAATAATTTTATTACAAAATAAAATATAGTTAAAATTAATAAAAATATTTTATTTTATATTACCAAACAATTTATTATATGAAATTTTTCAAGAAAGTTTGTTTTAATTGACACCTAAACAGTCAAATTATTTATCAAAATTGCTCTTGTAAAAAGAACTCTACTGCTATAAGTCTATACAAACAGCCTATTCAAACAGACACTTGATATGTTTGAAATTTCAAGTCGGTAAGACTTAAACGGTTCAAATCCCAACCCGATCCCGAAATTCACAATTGGAGCATTAGTTTTGAACCGAATCGGGCAGTATAAGAACTTTATAACACTAGTCAACAAACGAACCAATTAGTCACTCAGCGGCGATGACTTACCTGCTTTAGTATCATTTTTTAAAAGGACATGCATGCATAAAATGGTTGGAGCAGATGAAGCCACGTATCAATATAATATAATAATAATATATGGGGTTCTGGAAGGTCAAGTCAAGCTGATTACATAGTTAAACCGATGGTGTCGTTGTCTGATGCGTTCATGGCCGCAAGATGGTTCGTCATCCCAAGCCCTTTCCTTATCCAAATCTCAACCTTTCACACACCCAACTTCAACCTTTACGTCTAAACATGGTGAAAGAGTGTTCATTGAAATGTCTCTTTTTTATTTTCAGGGAACGAAACGAAAATTACATAAAACAGATCTCCGATATTTTTTCCGTAAAAAAAAAATGACACGTCATGAATGCAATGCTAAAATACTTACATATTCAACGTAATATATTAATCAATCAGTATAGTTGTTGCTCTTTCGATAGATACGTCAATAAATAATAATTTAATTATTTATTATTTTTAATTTAATAGTTAATTTTATAAAATTCTTAAAAAAGATAAACATTCAAAAATAATTTTTAATTTGATTGATAAAAATTAATTATTAATTTTAATTTTTTAAATTTTAAATATCATTTTAAAAAAGTAAACACTAAAATTAAAATATCCATTTTCGCGAGGTCACAAGAGACTGCGCACGTGCTACATATCCATTTTCGTTTTTTTCTTGCATTGAATCCGACGCACCAAGATACCTAGTTAGGTGTCACAAGAGCTTCCATACGATGATCTTACGGGTCATCTAAGGATCTTTGATAGAAACTTCTATTCACCCTTTTCATGGATGGATGTTTCCTACAAGTTTCCAATTATCAACGGCAATCCCAAGTTGTTAAACCCTTTTTTTCCAACCTAATCACTTTCCAAGAAATCACCTTTTGACACATAACCAAAAGATCCCAGCTCGTGTACTCTTTAAATAGACCTATCATCAGATTCATGAAGCAGTCATCAACCCATCAGAGTCATTGTGTTGTTGTTGCTGCTGCTGCTGCCTGATGGATTCACTTGGGGTTAAGACGAAGAGCAAGAATGTTGGGAAAAGAGGCAAGAGATCCATCAAAGTTGTGTACATATCCAGTCCCATGAAGGTGACGGCTAATGCTTCAGAGTTCAGAGCTCTCGTTCAGCAACTCACAGGGAAAGACTCTGATGCCACCAGGTTTATGGATGCTAATGGTGGGGGTCATCACATGTATGATGATAATGAAGTACTTGTTCCTAAACGGAGGATTGTTGATGAAGATCCTCAACAACCTGTGATCTTTCCATTCCTGAGCTCGTATCAGGAGGAGGAGCCATCCACGAGCTCTGATTCAGTCTTTGAGTCGTTTGATGAACTTTTTCCTCCTTTCGAAGCTGGTCTTACCAGCCTGCTTCAATCAAGTTTCTTCCATGGATCTTCTCAGTTACATGTTGCTTGAGGAGAAACTATAACGACTCTTCTTCTTCTTTTTTGGTTTTTTGAGGTCTTCCTTCCTACTGCTGATCATAGATCAGTTCTTCTAAGAATACTTTTATGTAAATACTTAATAGTTCTAGTTCATAATTTCACAGTTCTTGTAATTTTCTGCACTTCTGTTCTAAAATTTTGTCTCATCTCAATTGGCTTTCATAGAATACGTGAAAGAATCTAAAGTCCTCAACTTCAGGAGTTGAAAAGGGAAGCTGATAGTTTTTGATATGGTAAAAGCAACAAGATCAGTAGCTTAGAAATTGAGTGTATGCCCTGGAATGCAGATACTTTGAGATTTTCTGCTCTTTCTATCTTAAAACCAATCTAGAAACAATTTAAGCTACCTTAGCTTCACAGGTTCATCAAAAGAAGCTCTTTCGAATGAATCAAGAATCAAACCAAGTGACGGAAGCTTGAGAAGACACAAGCAACAAAAGTGAATTGTAGCAACAGAGAGATCACACAGAATTTTCTGAAGGATGGATGGTTCAGAAAGTTTAAATCTCTCTCCTATGTACAGCTTGTTTCTGCCGACCAGGATTATAAAAAGCAAAAGTATGTGGAAGAGCCGTAATGTTAGATCGTGTTAGGCAATGTTATTGGACTTTCTGTATGAACTAAAACCAAATCACAACTCATCAAAACTTCCTCAGCAACTTCAGACCACTCAGAGCCCTTTCTTTCGAATTTATCAACCAGACATAATTGGTGAAAACGTCAATTAGTGCGAGCTGTGAAGAAGTAAGGTGATTTATTGAAATTATGATTGTCCCTAAACGGCCAAACTTCTGAATAAAAGTTATACATCAAGCAATTTTTAAACCACTAATCATATGAATTAACCCTCTGAAATAAAATGCATCAGAGGTCAGTAACATGAACAAGACTCTGTATCAAACCAAAACAAGTAGCTATTTAATTTCTGAAAACGTTTACTAATGTTCTCTTGAACAGCTAGTTAAATAAAAACTCCCTGGCAATTTATCAGGGGTTTTTGTGACCATGCAAATACTAACATGACATTTCTCCTTATGCATGTGGCAAATCAATCTTGATCAGCTGAATCCTTCCCTGTATTATCTGCAATCCACACAGAAAATTGCTCTAGAGCTTCTTCCATCCATTTGTGCCGACAATTCTCAACCGCTTCAGGTATAGTCAACCAACTTCTTGTTCGAGTGCTCTGCTCCGGCCATGACTCAAGCTCCTCCTTAACCAACAAGGCAAACATTGCAGCTTTGCATAAACCCTCTGGGCAACACTCGTCTTGATGTGTTTTACTCTTGAAGTGATAGTCACCAATAAAATCCTGAAATTCAGAGATAAAGAAGTATTTAATTTCATCAAGGTACATGGATGACAATGTAAAACAATTGCTATGAGTACCAGAAAGTAGATTGCCTTCTTGACTAACTTGCCAGAGAACAACGTCCTAGGTGAAAGGATCTAGAAGTTGGTCAAGGAAGCTGCATAGGTATCTTATGCATGAGACTTTTTTTTTTTTAATGACAATTATGTGAAAGTATTTCGATTACCAGACTTCAACCGGTTACTTAACATCAAGGTACAAGCATTCACAGAACAGAGAACTCTCCATTTTCCCAGCCTCCAACACTTCTTAATACTGCCCTTTTGTGCCATCAACCTGATTTTACAGCAATTTGAGAAAAGAAAACCATTTTGCACTCAAGTCTGATGTTACATTTTCCTGAGTGGGCATTCAGTTTCCTTCATAAGGGTTAACATACAAATATTAACCAAAGATCTTACAGATATGGCATCCTTTAAGACTTATACACTAAACATCGGTTCTTCCTATCACACCTTATTATTGGTACATTAGTGTTCCATAACCTGATTACTAAGGGTAAGCATAATAGTATATGTTACCATTATTTCACCTCGAACTCCAGCTTCTTCTATAGCTTCTCTTGCGGCAGCCTCTTCAACAGTTTCATCATTTTCCCACCCTCCCTTCAAGAAAATATGAAAGGAAACTAATTATGACTAATTACCGAACATTTTTCATATGTAGATGCAGCATAAAAAGAAGATAGTTATATGTTCAAGATAGTTTTATGAGGGTTATTATTTGATCTTTCATTCCTCCATAGTAGGATGGCATGCAAACCTTCATCATCCAGCCAAGTAACACAAAATTAAAGTGAAAATGAAGTGCCCACAACTGCATTTGACCTTAAACATTGACCTTTATGGATGTGATGCAAATGCCAGAATAATGTCCAGAACTCCAATCAGTAAAATGATCTTGAAGTCATATTCTACTTCAATGTGAGAACAAACAAGTAGCAATGAGTGACCAATGCATAAATAACCACATTCAGAAAGGGAGAGAAGCATACTGTTCATACCTTTGGAAAAAGTAGACCTGGTCCACTTGGTGTGTTAATCATAAGAACCTCAACAAGTTTTTCAGATTCAATATCACCGTTAGTATCATAAGCTCTATATCGAAATGGAATGCATCTGTCAATGAAATACACTGGCTTAGCAACTTAACTATTGAGTTGAGCGGCTTTAACAGCATCTAATCAAACAACCATTTGACGTAAAAAGCACTCGAATAGCAACAAATCAAACAAAATAAAATCAAACTTACAAACATATGAGCAATCTATTCTGAGAAAAATCATTTGTCAGGTATAAAGCAGAACAGAAAGCTGATTCAACATAAGTAACTAGTCAACAACCCGCACCCTAGCACTTCCTTGCAATTAATTCATGGAGTCCACTTATGAAAACCATTCAGATTACACCCCACATCCCAAATTCTCAAAGTAAGCCAAATAAGTTAAAATACCCGTTAACATGAAAAAGTGACCTCCTACATGAACAGGTTAACGTATGCTTACAACCGTTTATCTCCAGCTCACATTTCACCAAGCAAACAAAGTCACATGGCTAAATTTATTCCAGAAATCAGTCTAATCAGAGAGACAAACATCAGAAACTAATAAGAATATGATCCGCAACTCCATTAAGCATAGACAAGAAGAGAGCGAGCAAGAAAGAGAGAGAGTGCATTCATCATTAGTTCATTACAAAGACTTCTTTTCATCTCCCTGCACAAGACCGCCACGGCGCCACCCCCACATGTTCCACCCAAAAAAAGGAAAAACCTTTTTAAGGGAAAAAGAATAGTCAATCACCGCCATTAACAAACGAACGTCGTAAACTTACGATCAAGAAACAGTGATCCAATCAAAACAAAAGAGCTCAACGACGTAAGTGATAATGACATTCACCAATGCATCGAAATAATATTTAAGGTAAAAGAAATCGCCTCAAAAACATCATTCCAATGAAAATAACACGAAATGGATATTTGCAAAATTAACCAAAAAAATGAAGAAATACCCAGCAACAAGGCGACAACCGCCCTCATAACGCTGTTGATGTCGACCTGTACGGGCCACCAACTCAGACATACTAATACAAAATTTGCCCCTCCGTTCTATTCTATCTCAACCTACGTAATCTATTCTATCAATCCAAATCTAAATCTGAAAAAGAACTATACTTTCTTTAGTATTGGCAATATCTACGAACTGGGTCATTATCAAAATCGGTTTTTGTCAAGCCCCATTTGGTTTTATCGAATCAAAATCTGAGAAACGCTCATGCATGCACTTCTTTACAGGTCCAGCATTGCAATTCTGGGTCTCGAAGACGGTAGTTGTTGCTGTTTCTGTGACGCGACATAATCCAATCGCTTCGGAGGCTTTGTTTAGATTTCCCTCAGAAAGCAACGGGGAGAGAGAGAGAGAGTTTTAGAGAGACAGAGGGCTTAACGAGACTAAAGCGCATGAAACGGATCGGACGATAGGACTAAAGGAGTAGTCAAAGTCACGTGACGGTGTGCTGCGTCAATCAACGGTAATGGGTGGAGCCTACCCTTTTGGCTCAGGATACCTTCTTGTTTCAAAAAGGTTGAATCTCCAACCTTAAAGCTTTCTCGATTCTTGAGAACCGATTATTCTTTGGAGGATTGAATCACGGTATAATATTGATCGGTCATAATGAAATGATCCATTGTCTTGAATTCTTAAGAGTTAAACCTAACCTTGTTAATTGATTAGTATTAGTTGGCCAACCAAGCTACCCATGCAGGCCTCAAGGACACCTTCTATCATCTATACTATGTAAATTATATATAGTGACTTTTAAAAAATGGTAATTTATGAAATTTATTTAATTAAATATAAAATAAAGTTTAAACTTTAAACCCAATTCGATGTAACTCTCTCAAATCTAGCTTGGATATATTTAAATTCTATTTAAACCTGCTTATATTAATTTTAAATAAGCTCAAATCTATTTTAAATCTAATCTATATTCAGATCTTATTTGGATGAGCTTATATCAGTAGAACTTGTTGGACTCCGATCTTTTAGTGAAATTTAAAAATATTAAATAAAATTAAATGGGTGTTTTTGAGTATGTAACTATGTATGTGTTGCGGGTGTTTTAAAGTTAAATAAAATTGATGTGAAAAGAAGTGAATTTTGGTTTTTCATGACTTGAAAATTTTGAAGAAATTTGTGTGTGTAAGGGTACCATGACAATTATAGTGAATAAATTAATTTAAATGGAATTGAAAAGCAAAAAATAAATAGTGCAAGTGTTAAATTTTAGGAAATTGCAAGTCTGACTTTTTGGGATGAATAGTAGCAAATTTGACTTTTTAAGCTGAAACTTTCATGATTTTTTTTTGTTGATTTAGGCAAAATTTGATAAAATAATCTTCATGAAAGTTGTAGCTTCTGTTGATAGTTTTCTATCGCTATGAAGTATGACATTTTTCGATATCGGAATTGAAAATTATGATATTTCGAAGTTAAGGTTATTTTGTTTTGTTTTTAAAAATTCTATTAAGGGTAAGTTTGTGTGTACTGTGCTTTAAGGCAAATTTTGTACCGATGTGGTTTAAATTGGATTACGTAATGTTATTGAAAGTTGTAGAGGAAGTTTATAGCTTTTCAATGATGTATAATATGTTATTTTTTATTTTAGAAATTGGAAGATATGAAATTTTGAAGTTGGATGTGGTTTAGGGTGAATGTTTAGGTGCATAAGCTTTGATTAAAAAATTGACCTAGTTAGAGGTTGAAATTGCCTTTAAGTGTTTCATGAAAGTTTTAGATTATGTTTTGATCTTTCCATTGATGTAAAGTATGGAAATTTTGGACCATGGAATGTGAAGTTATAATTTTTAGAATTTTCTATTACTGTTTGGCATGATCACTAGTGGACAGAAACTTCGAAGTGATTTTTGACTCCCTTAGAGGTCAAATTGATTTTTCAGTTCTCATGAAAGTTGTAGATTGCTTTTTGATCTTTTCATTTATATAAAGTATGGCACTTTTTGACCTTGGAGTTGAAAGATATAAATTTTAGAAATTGTGTTACTGTTTAGGGTGACATTAAATGGGGACAGAAATTTTGAGTAAAATTTTGACCCATTTAGAGAAAGATTTGGTTTTTAAGTTCTTCATAGAAGTTGTAGAACTTTCTTTTAGCTTTCTTCTAATACCAGGTTTGTAAATTTTGAACTCTTGAGTCAAAAGTTGTGAGATTTTGAAGTTAGGCTTTTGAAAAGAAAAAAAATCAGAAGGCAGGTAGCTCGCGAGTGCGACGCGGCGCACTTGCATCCGCCTCTCGATCGAGAGGCGTCGTGACCGCTAAGGCAGCATTTTGGGGCTGCCTCGCAATCGCGATCGCAAGCACCCCATTTTGAGGCGTTCCTCGCGACGAGCTCGCGAGGGCTACTTGGTCCCCTCGCAACCTCCTCGCGAGGGTGATCCGACTCTTGCTTGTTCTTTTTCTTCTAACTTTTTTGTCCGATATCTGATTGATTTGATTTTTGAAGCGCTAAATTCCTAAGACATTACCCTAACTCCCCATTAAAGTTGTGGATTTTTTAGATTTATTTGAAAAAAATTGATTGAATCAAAGTGAGAAGATTGATTAAAGAGTTTGAGTTGGACATTTTTCCGAACATGCTTAAGTATTTTGGTGATATCTTGATCTGTAGAGATCCAATTGAGTTGATTTTTGTTTCTAAATAAATTAGAGACATGGAATTACAAGTTATCTTTAGGGACTGAATTTTAATTCGAACTCTAGGACCTTCAATTTCTGAATTGAAGTTGGGTTTAATGTTCAGTTTTGGATTAGTATGAGCTGAAAGTATTTTGACCATAACTTTTGCTCTAGTAATCCAAATGAGGTGATTCTTAATTTGGATTGAACTAGAGAGATAGGGCTACAAATATTCTGATAGAATTGAATTTTAATTCAGTCTCTAAGAGTGTTAATTTTCCGATGGAATTCAAGCTTAGGGAAATGTTTTAGTATAAGAATAGTCCGAAATTGTTTGGAGTATAACTTTTGAAGTATTAAACCAAATTGAATGATTTTGGTGCCATTATGAAATTGAGACAATGAGGAACAATTCTCTAGAATGAAGTTTTAGCAAATTCCTTCAATTTGATGATTAAAAAAATGTCCTAAGTTAATCATGATTTAATAAATTTTGAGGCTTTGTTATATTATATGATTTTGATGAATTAATTAGCATGTTAATTTGAGTAAAATCATATGATATAAGTTGATTGGATTAAATTGAATTAAAGGGGTAAGTTATGTATGAGGGCATTTTGGGAAGAAGACTAAGCTTTTAAGCTTATAAGGCTTACAAGGAAGGGTATAAAGGTCATTACTCACTCATTAATGGCACAGTTGTAAATAAGAAGTGTGGATTTTCGTATAAGACAAGGAGGAGCACGAAAATTAGAACGAAAAGAAAGAACAAAAGGAAAGAATAATTGAGAAGAGTATGTTTCGGATGAAGAAGAAGAAAAAAGAAGAAAAAAGGGTTAGGGTTTGATCTTTCTAAGTTTTTAAAAGAGATTTTGAAATTGTTTCAAGAGGGAAAAATGAAGAGGAGCACGAGAGCTTTCAATCAAGCCAAGAAATTTCTCATTTGGTGAAGGTTTAAAGTAAGATAAAATTTTGATTTATGGAATTTTGAAAGTTTATTGGTTTAGATAGCTTATAAAATCTATAGGTTTAAGTTTTCTAAGATTAATTTTGGTGATTACATGGTATAAATTACTCAATTTTGGATATTTATTACTTAGGAAATTTTTGTCTTGGATTAAGGAAATTAAGAGAGGCAATGAAGAAAGAGAGACTTTGAACAAGTTTCAATCAAGGATATGAGGTGAGTACCATATTTATAATTTGAATTATGAGCTACTTCCTTGTTTTCGAAAAATCAAGAAGATAAAATGTTTTTTCAAATGATTTGAAAAAGTGTTACAATGGTTAAATTCATTGTTTTGAATAATTTGATAAAATTGATGCAATTGAATGTTTGTTTGACTGATTTGAAAATATTGCTAAAGATTGTTGCATTTTTTGTATTTTGAATGATTGAGAATTGCTATGTGAATTTATGTGAAATTGTGAATGTCGGTATGTAAATGTGTCTGTTATGACATGGTTATGAAAAACTTAAGTTTTTTAAAGGTGTCTTTGGGCAGTTCGATTTTCATATGTGAAATATCTATTATGTGGGTTTGGTTACCCATAAGTTGTTAAGTGCACTTGTCAAAAAGGCTTCGTCCGCCTGCCTGCTAGTGGCAATAGAGCTCCGTTAAAGATTCCCATAAATTCACGGCTACACTGAACCGCTATGCGGGAAGGTGTAGTACGTTCTGTTCACGGCTACATAGAACCGCTATGCAGGAATGTGTAGTACGTTTTGTTTTCTGAACCGACCCAAACTAATTTCTGACGTGTTATGTGCTTATGTTGTGTTATAAGTTTGATGCATACATGATTTGAAATTGTTCATGAATTTTTTTAAAATTGAGATTTTGGATAAATAAGCATTTGATGTTTCAACCATGAAATTTTATGAAATGACAATGAGTTTTGAAAATAGTTTTTGCTTATTTTTCTGTTATAAACATGTTATCCACGAGCTGAAAGCTCACCCCCTTTCATCCTCATCTCCAGGTATCAAGAAGGAGATCGGATGAAAGCAAGTCAAGACCTCCATTCGTTTGTATATATGTTGTAGGGTTACGTTAAATGGCTGCAAGAATAAGATTTTAGATTTTTGTTAAGGATTTTAGAATTATTATATTCTTGTGTATTTCGGATTTTGAGATTGATGTTGTATTGTGGCTTGAAAATGCCACTATTGTTTGGTAATGAATTTCTTTTGGAGTATGTAAATGAATTATGAATTTATATATGGAATAGAAAAGTGAGTTATGGTTTTGTATATAAATTGCATATGAATGTGTTTGGATGCCGGACAGGAGGTCGATAATTTTGATTATTGATTCGAATTATTGAAGTGCTATAGGTATGTATGTGTTTGTTTGTGTTGGGATTATGGACATGAGGTTCGATGATTGTAATGATTGAACTGAATATTTGAAGTGCTAATTGTTTAAGAATTGATGGTATTTAATTTTGTATGTGTGAGATTTTATGGGAAAGAAAAAGAAGATATTTAAATTGACGAGATATGATTGATTTTGAAGAATTAAATGTATTGAGGGATGAATGAATTTTCAATTGGAAATTTGTATTGCCTTTGGATGACGAAAAAAATGAAAAAAAATTATACCGATTTGGATTGGTTTAGACCAAGTGTGTCTTGTGTTTCCAACGCTAGTTTTTCTAAGGTATATGTTTTCGGATGTCGGAATTTGACCTTCATTGTGATTGAACCGTTTTGTTTTCTTTGATTCTGAGTTATTCGATTTCCTTTCGTTTCTGCACGCTTTTGATCCGATTTGTTTTTTGTTTGCATTTGGCCCACTTTCGCTTTGTGATCCGTTTTTTTTGTTTCCGTCACTTTGTTTTTCGATTTATGTTTCCAATGTTGGGTTCCGAAAACGGAATCCAACATAACTTTTGATAGCAGAGCTTTTATCAGTGAAGTTTTTCTTATAATAATTTTTTTAAGAAATCAATTGACTCCTTGGCTGTCAATTAAAAAATAACTTTTAAAAAACTTCATACTGATGAGACTATTTGGTAATATAAAATATAAAACATTTTATTAATTTTAACTATATTTTATTTTGTCATAAAATTATTTATATATATAAATATTATTTAAAGTATATTAAACAACATGAAAAACACAATATATTAATTATTATATAATTTTAAACCATATGAAACATAAATAAAAATATATTTAACCAAATCTTTTATATAGATTATAACATAAGTTAAATTAATATTAAAATAAATACTAAAACATATAAAAAAGTCAAATAATATTATATAGATTTCAAAATAAACGTGACGATGGATTTGTAGGTAATGTGAAAATTATGTAAAACAAATAGACAAAAGATACTTAAAATAGGCTCATTAATTGATTTAAAAATCTACTTTAAAAAGTACGTTTTATAAACTCTAAATTTGAGCTTCTTAAAAGTTGTATTTTGATTGTTAAAAAATCATATCTACTAAAAATACTTTTTTATTTTACAACCAAACAGTCATTAAATTTTATTTATTTTTTTGCTATTTATGACCCCAAATTAAAGCAACCATTGGATGATAAGTTTGCATAACTTAAGAATAGAATAATAAGTCAACCTAATTACCAAGAATTTCTCATCTTAAACAGAGGCTCTAGCTAGATGTCCACCATTGACAGAGGCTCTAGCTAGATGTCCACCATTGATATTGACTGTAAAGCCGTGTTTTCCTCCATTGAAAAGGGAACTAAGAAGCCATGAAAGAGGAAAAAGATGTGAGCTTTACAAGGATATGTATGTAAAAAGAAAGAAAGAAAAAAGGCCAAGAACTAGACAAGTAGATGTTATATTACAGAAAAAGGAGGATGTTAGTGATGATGGTTTCATTGATATTGAGCACTTGCAATTGCAATGGCCAACAAGAACAAAAGGGGAGTGCTCAAGACTGCATAGATGATTGCATGCCAATATGTATGGGATTGATCAACTCAACCACTAGTGCTTGCCACGTTGGATGCCACGTTGGTTGTGTACAATTACAAGGTAGAGGACCTCCCCACTCTAGTCAGAAAGTGGAGACGTGATATCATCATTGCACAACGAGTGTTTAAACGTATATTATAAGCATGTTGGAGGTAAATCAACTTGTTTGGAAAATCTTAATTTGTAACATTGTGTTCCAGTTGTGTGATTATGCTAGGAGTTCTTTTGTGTTCTTATGTTTGTGTTGATAGATCATTAGAAACAAGTTGACATAAGAAAACAAACGAAAGTAAAAAAAGAAGGTAACAAATGATTCGAGTGGCACAGAATAGTTGTTCCACTTTTTCGGTGCCACCTCATCCATCCATTATATTAATAGAGGGACGGAATTTCACGAGCACAAGATGACACTTGAAAAATGGAACAGATGATTTGATCCCTTGATTATAGTGTGAAGATATTGCCTATGTTATAAATCTTTCATTTCTAATGATATATATATATATATATTGTATTTAAGAGGATTTTCATCTTCATATCTATATTTTCAAGAGGATTTGATCCCTTGATTATAGTGTGAAGATATTGCATATGTTATAAATCTTTCGTTTCTAATGATATATATATGTATATATATTGTATTTAAGAGGATTTTCATCTTTGTACCTATGCTTAATTTATTATTGTACGATGAATATTAAAATAATGTGTGATATATATATATATATATATATATATATATTAAGCATGTATATGTAGATATATATATATATATTCACAATAAAATTTAATAAATTTATGGATGATCACATAATTAAATTTAGAAATTTGTTTTAATAACTTAAGGTTTTAAACATAGATTATAAATGACCAGGGATGTTAATTTTGATATGTATAGCTTGATTTGAATCGGTTAAGAGAAATAATAATATTATATTAAAATTTAACAAAATGATAAATAATCAATCAGTCAAAATAACGTTGTTTTGTTAAATTTTATTAAAATAATATTATTTTGATCATAATCCAACTAAAATTCAGATTGTTTGATAAAAATATAATTTAAGTTTGAGTCATAAATCTAGTTATTAATGTACAAATTGCATAATAATTATTATAAATTACTACAATAATTACGAGCAATATAAATATAATTACAAGCGATGATTTCCTAGTTACTTTAAATAAAATTTGATATTAATCTCGATTATAATGTAATGTTAATACATCCAAGTTATGATATGATGAAGACTGTATAATTTTTATAAAATATGATTCAATTCAATATTTAATTATTGTAATATTTGATAACTTTGGATAAAAAAAGAAAATAATTTATAAAGAATATTCCAATAAACAAAGCTACATTGGGCCAGGCCCGTTTTATTGAACAGTCCAAGCCCAATTTGGACATAACTCTTTTGGCGCCAAAATCTCATCTTCAAAACTCGCAATGATTCATTTTGTCCCCAAATGTATATATATATGGAAAGTCAGTATCCCAAAAAAGGAAAGAAAGCGTTCTGTCTCTTTGTAGATCCAGTCATCTTCTTCACAAATTTTTAGGGTTTCGAGCGAGTTTATATACGCCTGTTGCACAATTACCCATAACAGTGCAGTAGTAGTTGTCTCCATTGCATGAAAAATGACGACTTTGCCTCCTTCCTCTCCCACCAACACCGCCTGCGCTTCTCTTCTTCACGAGCTCCAGGTAAAGCATTCCTTTTCCTTCTCTGTTTTTTTTTTTGGTGAAGTTATTGTTGTAAGAGGGTTAAGGGATATGACGAATTCTTTGAAGTTTTTATGATAAAAAGTGAAGTCTTTAATTTAATTTCAGTGGAATAGTGAAGTTCGGTCCCAATTGCAAGTAAGGAACGTTTTTTTTCTTTTCTGATTGTTATTAACAAATTGATGTGTGCTTTGCTTTGTTTTCGAGTTCGTAATCGAATTTGAGTAATGGAAACTATCCTTGATACGAAAGATTGTTTTTTTTTAATAGTTTTGGGAAGGGAATTAAAATTAGATTGGATGTTGGTTGCGTTGTTCTTTAGATAATTTGGGACGAAATTGGGGAGAGTGACCGCGAAAGGGACAAGATGCTTCTACAACTGGAGCAGGAATGTCTTGATATTTACCGCAGGAAAGTGGATATGAGCAGAAGGTATAAAGCTGATCTACTTCAAACATTAGCTCAGATTGAAGCTGAAATCACCACCCTTCTTTCTTCTCTTGGTGAAAATGCCTCCTTTTCAAAGGTTTGTACATTCTCTTTTTGTCTCCTTTTGTTTTGGGTGCTATTTACTCACAATAATTCGTTGCCCAATTAATTATTGCCATCTTATCCAAATTGGAAGAAAAGACGGGTTGGTAAAATTTAAAGGCTGAAACTTTTTGCTGTAGTTATTTTCATGCAAGTTCACTATCCTGTGAACAAACATTTTTGATGATTGAATCCCTTTTGTACTCTTCTGTAAGGGAAAAGGAACTCTTAAGCAACAAATGTCTACTGTAAAACCTGTTATTGAGGAATTGAGGAAAAAGAAGGAAGAAAGAGTCAAAGAATTCTATGAGACACAGTCGCAGATTGCTCGAATTTGTGCTGAAATTGCAGGGGATGATCGCTCTATCAAGCCTGCTGATCCTCACGTTAATGAACATGATTTGACAGTGAAGAAGTTAGGGGAGCTGAAGTGTCACCTTAAGGAACTCCAAACAGAAAAGGTTGTGTAACTAATTGTGTTATTAAGTTGGAATACCATATTATATCTCACCGTTTTTATTTTTTCTGCTCTTGTTTAATTCTTAGAGTTTTAGGTTACAAAAGGTCAATAGCAACATTAGCACAATCCATCAGCTCTCAGTGGTGATGTCTATTGATTTCACAAAGGTTGTAACTGATGTTCATCCTAGCTTGTTAGATGCTACAAGTGTCCACCCAAAGAGCATCAGCAACGATACACTGGCTAGGTTAACAAGCATGATACAGTCACTGAAAGAGGAGAAGAAGCAAAGGTTACAAAAGGTGAATTTTGAGTGAAATTTCAGTTCCGTGCCCAATCTTTGTGCTTATGAACCCTATCTTCTTTTTTCCGTTAAGAGCATGCAAGTGTTGGCATCACTAGAGACCTTTTCTATTCTTAGTTCCGAAGTTTGAGGGGCAAAAAAGACAAGGAAAGGGAAACAGACCCTGAGTGATGCTAAATAGAAAGAGTTCCATCTGCAAAACAACTATTTTGTTGCAACAAAAGACACTTAACTACTATGACCTTCAGAATATTTGCATTTGTCCTCAATGTATTAATAATATCTGCTTCATGTGGATATGTTTGTAATTAGTACCCATCGCCATTGCTTGCTTAAAAGCTCTGTTTCTTCTCTTAGATTCATGACCAATTTTTTTCCATATTGTAGCTTCAAGATCTAGGAAAAATGCTGATTGAGCTATGGAACCTCATGGACACACCTCTTGAAGAGCAAAGAAAATTGGAGCATGTTACTGCTTTAGTTTCTTCCTTGGTGGATGATGTTTCACGACAAGGGTGTCTTTCCCTTGAAGTCATTGAGCAGGTAGCCTTGCCTTTTACTTTCTTGCATTTATTTCTCTTCTTTTTAGCTGGGGAAAGGATGTTTCTGGTGGGCAATGTCAGTTTGTACGATCAAAATTCTAGATTTTGAAATAACTGTTGGTGTCTTTTTAGGCTGAGGTTGAAATTGAGAGGTTGAACATCCTCAAAGTCAGTAAGATGAAGGAATTGATAGTCAAGAGGCAGAATGAACTCGAAGAAATCTACAGAGCAGTTCACGTGGATGTGGATAGTGATTCAGCAAGGGAGATTCTCATTAACCTCATAGAATCTGGTCTGTTAGCTAGTCTCTTCCCATCTTTCCAGGGCTTGATTGTTGAAATGAATTTACGTGCTAAGTGTTAGCAATAGAGGTCCTAGGCCTCCTTTTTTTTATAGGTCTGGTATCTTCCATTGCTCTTTTTCCATAGAAGACTTCTTTACATTTTTCTTTATCATTGTTTCCTCTCCCCTCTCTTCAGATCCTTCCATTTTCTGCCCAAGGTTACATGTTACATGATCCTTTTGCCATTCAATAACAGTCAGGGTCGGAACAAGTGTTGAAACAACAGAACTGGGCTTTCAGTTTTTTCTTTTTAATCATTTGACAGTGAATTTTTATTGCTTCTGTTGTTTTGTCTTGAAGTTTCATTACCTATACCCTCGTGTGTAATTTGATGAATCAACCTGTCCCATTAAGAACACTTGGGGTGCAGAATTATGCTAACCAATCTTCTTTCTTCCTCCTAAATCATGTACCAATTTGTTTGTCTTTCAAGTTTTTGTTTGGTAGTGATATTACTTGTTTATAACTTAAACTATGCTTTGACAGGTAACACAGATATGTCTGATCTACTCTCCAGCATGGACGATCAAATTACGAAAGCAAAAGAGCTGGCTTTAAGTAGGAAGGATATTTTGGATAAAGTAGAGAAATGGAAATGCGGATCTGAGGAAGAAAAGTGGCTTGATGACTATGAAAAAGTAAGAGCTTTGAAGAAAATCAATTAGCAGTTGCTGTAAACAATGGCCTAGAGGAAATAATTTGTTATTACTTTTGCTGTATTTTAACTATAAGCTCTTTTGCATTGTTTTTCATTTTCAGGATGAAAATCGTTATAGTGCAGGAAGAGGAGCACACAAGAATCTGAAACGTGCAGAGAAAGCAAGGATTCTGGTCAGCAAAATACCATGTGAGCTCAACCTGGCTCTGGTTAGATTACTTTTGTTTATACTTTATCTGTCACAGATTAGGATTTCAGACTATGAAGTTAGGCCATTGAGGTATGTAATGTCCAAAAGAGGATGAGTGATTAAGCTCAATTTTTGGAGTAATTTGGATAACATGTTATATTTAAGCAAACACTGAACACATCAGTGAATTGTCTATGGAGAGTAGAAAATTGCAAAAAGAATTTTAACTGTATGTACTTGTTTTGTTTTCATTGTTCTAAACGTGTTGGTCTAACTTTCATAACTATGGTTGTGCAGCTATTGTAGAAAATTTGACTGCAAAAATTAAAGCCTGGGAATCAGAAAATGGAGTCCCCTTCATGTATGACAAGGTGATTCCTGAAATCCCCTGGTTATTTTTGAAGTCAGTGATATTTAGGTATTTGCGGGTGTGTTATTTGTTCCTGATCTTCAGGCTCCTCTCTTGCATTCCCTAGAAGAATACAACGTGTCCCGGCTGCGGAGGGAAGAGGAGAAGCGACGATCTCGGGTAAATCTTACTTTTGACTGTTTGGCTTTTCTTACATTTTCAGTAGTAAGAATGAGGACTTCTTTAGAACTGGTTTTGGTTGATTTTAATCAAGCAAAGCACCCAAGTTTGCAGAGAAGGGCAGTGCTGGCTGCTTGCCTATCTTCAAATGCTTAGGATCTCAAGCAGTAGTCCAGTCTGTTAAATAATCTGTGATTTGATTGGACTATGGAAGCAATTGATGACAGTGGCCTGGAAACAGTCAATTCGTTGCTCTATACAGCTAATTGAGCCCAAAAGACTAGTAAAGAACCTTACCAATTGCTTTTGACTTGAACAGCATGGTGCAAATGATCTGGCTCATATATTTGTCCTTTTCCAATAGACAAAGTTGTTTAGCCTTCCTATTTTACCAAGTTAAGCCTGGTTCTCGAAAACCAGGCTTTTGATGACAAAACTAACTTAAATGTCATCACTTCTGCAGGAGCAGAAACGTCTGCAAGAACAGTTTGCTGCAGAGCAGGAAGCACTTTATGGTTCAAGGCCAACTACAAAGAAGCCACTGACTCAGAGCAGCAGTAGTAATACGATGGTTGGAACACCCATTGGGCGTCGATTAGCGACTCCACTTGGACGTAATACATTGTCAGCCGGTAAGGAACGTAGAGACAGCAGCAGGTTGCCTAGTGTAGCCCCAATCAACTATGTGGCTCTTGCCAAGGATGATTCAGTACCTAGGGGCTGCTAGTCTGTTAACTTGCATAGGACCTCATGTAAATGGTTCCCATAGGGTACTAACTAGTTTACCAAATACAATTAGGCGATATCAACCAAAATAGCTCTGCAGAAAACAGATGTCAAGGAGGGAAAGAAAGGAAAGAAAAGAGAAAACAAGCCATAAGGTTTTATGACCTTTATCAACAACAGTTTAGAAGGTTGTTCATAAGAAAGCAAGTTCGTTCTAAACATTGGTTCTTGGTATTGCAATCCATGATTCATTCAGCTTTTATTTCTAAGACATCAAAACACTGATAGGAGATATGGTTGAACTCTGGTTGATTGTTCCTAATTCCTTTTTTTTTTTTTGCTACTAAGATTTGATCACTAAGCAAACCAGAAAGATTCAATCTCTGTCAATAGCTAGATTGATGCAGTGAATTTACATATTTCCCCAATCTCTGTCAATAGCTAGATTGATGCAGTGAATTTACATATTTCCCCAATCTCTGTCAATAGCTAGATTGATGCAGTGAATTTACATATTTCCCAACCATTTCACCTAAAAGAAAGTATCTTTCAGTATGGACTTTTATGATAGATAGAGAAGAAGAAACAGATCCTTATGTGATAAGTTAGACAGAGAGATGAACAAGTCACTGTCATGGTGAATGCTTTTGAGTTGTGAATAAGATTATTATGTTGTAAAAAGAGAAAGAAACATAATGTATTGGAAACGTTATTGGAGTTGGGAGTCAGACTCATGATCTCTCAATGCACCGTATGACACTTACTCCTCCTTTTAAATGCCATTTAAGTGCAAAATAATATACTATTGTTGCTAATCCAACACATTAAGCAACCAAAGCAAAAATCAAGACTACTTTATGCATCTGTTCTAAGAGTTATTAATTAAAAATCTGATTTTGGATTCCATATTTTGTCCTCTATTTGTTCATGCAAATGAATAGAGATTCTAGATAAGAATCATTTAGATCTGTTTTATTTAGTTGAAAAATCTTCAGGTTCTCATAATGATTGGCAAAGCTGTGCCCTAAATGGATAACTATATTTTTTTAATGTGGTACAATAAAAAATTGGTTTTTTAATTAAAAACATATAATTGGATTAAAAGTTTAGGAAAAGGTATACTTTATGGATTTTTGGGAACAATTCAATTTAATATTGGTCAACTAAAGTAAACCAAACAAAAAAAAAATCATAGTGGAAGATTGTCAAATTCCCAAAAATTAGTAACAAGCACCTATTGACCTAAAGTAAAAGTTTCCTTGTTATCAAAAATCCCAAATTGAGTAATTAGATAAATCTTTCTATCTAATTAACTTATAAATATAACAAAAGATCAATTACATATCCAATTCCACAAATCATTTGCATAAAATTATACATATTAAAGAATCCAGAAGATGATTATATGTAAAAATGTGAAGGAATTGGTAAATTTGATTATAGTTTAAACTTTAAAGTGATTTTATGAGGAATGAAAGGGAAACTTATGGAGTAGATAAACAATTTGTGTAGGACATGGACATGGTTGTCATATGACATACCAAAGCACCTCTAATCTCAAGTGATTTATGATTCAAACTCACTGTTGTTGTTTTATGTGTCTGTCTTTCTGTGATTATGCATACAGTTGTTTACATGAACTTCATATTGAGTTATTGCTGGCTTGCCTAAATTTGTAATTTTTTAATATTTATTGAAAATGACTAGCACTATATCTATCTTAATATTGTTTTTATTTAATTCTTTTTTATTTCTTGGCTCTCATGGAAGATTAGTGATCCCTTGCTTAGAAGTAAACCACCTGATTTTCATTTTTATGTTTATACATAAACACATTAATGTAAGTTTTGTTTGGATTCAATAGATCACATCTATTTGATTAATAAGTTCTTTTCTCATTGGAGAATTGCTCTCTTGGTGCCAAACTTTTATGCAAAATTAATCTTTTTTTCTTATAATTAATTCAGAATAACACATATGTAAGCATGCAAATTTTCCAAAGTATTTTACGTGAAATCTAATCTATTATGAGGATATTAAGATGAGAATCTGTGTTGAAGAAGCATAAACATGGTGATTGCAACAATTCCTAACATCATAGAGCATAAAGTTTCAATTCACTTCCTAAGACATTATAAAGCATACATTGA
Source organism: Erythroxylum novogranatense (assembly GCA_029891385.1). NCBI lineage: Eukaryota > Viridiplantae > Streptophyta > Magnoliopsida > Malpighiales > Erythroxylaceae > Erythroxylum > Erythroxylum novogranatense. The sequence goes on from CM057232.1 coordinate 3,011,201, forward strand.
TGACATAGAATTTTGCCTTTTATAATGTAAAAATTGTACAAACCATCTCAAGATACCTCTTACTTTATCCAAAAAACATATATATATCAACAAATACTTGTTATTTTTATTAATATTGCTTACATATCAAATTTCTTTCTATAATCACATCAACCCTGTATAATTTTATAAATTATTCTTATATATTATAAAATTAATAAAACAAAGTGTTTTAAAATTGGACTTGAAATTATATCGATGAGACAAGAGGTTTAAAGTTTAAAAGGTTCAAACAATATTATCTTGTCATAAAATCGATTAAAGATTAGATAAAATTAAAACGATAATCATCTTATTATATGTTCCAACAAATCACTTGATTGTAGGTAATATCAATATGAAGAAAAGAATCATAATTTTCATACCATTTATAGTTAATATTATATAAATTACTCTTATACATGACAAAAATCATTAAAATAATAATTACATAGCTGATTCTTATCCATATATCTCAATGAATCACTATTTCATTGGAAATTTCGGTTTAGAGAATCATGACTTTATAATTTTTATGAATAATATTGTATTAATTACCTTATACATTTAATCACTTAATCCATTATTATCAATTTATCCTAATGGACGCCAAGCATAGTGGAACATCCAATTGCAGCCAAATTTTTGGCTTTGTGTATCCAAGAGAGCATGCTCAAGAATCATCTCTTTTACATTCTTGAGAATAGAATCAAGAGATAGTGACTTACTTGTCAGCAAGCAAAAGTAAAAAAAAAAAAAGAGTTATGAGAAGAGCATGTCAAAAAAAGAATAACTTTGTGTTTTCATCATTAAAGATGCAATGCAGAATAATCCATTTTAGTGTTAATTAATTAGCTTTTGATTACTCTAATACTTCTCTTAATCTACGGTTCTTGTAATTGGATAAGAGCATCTGACGCAATACAAAGATTCCCCAGGTGCAATTTTAAGAATCTAAAACATATGTAAAGTAATAAAAAGTAATTATATTTATAAAATAATATTATTTAATTGTCATTAATGTCCATCAAATTAGAAATTTATCAAACCCTATTTTTTTTTTTTTTTCAAAGTAGTAACAAGCAAGATAAGAATGATTCCAATTGGACCAACATACAAAAATGAAAAGTCAACCCATATATGCATCAGACGTCAGGATTCTACTACCATGCAAATCACGAAATTCTGAAAGAAACTGAAACGACTTGGGGAATAATACATGATCTCTTGGTGGAATTGGATTTTTCTCATTTCGATCTGTAGAATATTGATCAGATTACAACATCACACATTAAAATATTCCCAGAACCAGAAACCATATGGAAAAAGAAAGGAAAAAGAGGTACAAAAACACAAGAAAACCCCATAAATTATATATAGTTAAGCATCAGGAAAAAAAGGGTTATGGGGATGAAAAAGAGAAGGGAGTAAAAAAGGGCATCCCCCATTTAATCACTAGTTGATCAAGCTTTTGGTTGAGCTTTCATGGAGAGTTCAGGCATAGGAATACTAATGGGGACTACAGTAAGCTTGTTGTTAGCTGCTGCTTTCTGCAACTCTACTTCATTAGCTTCAATATCATCCATTACTGAACTTCCATTTCCTTGAACACCCTTTACTGGTTCTTCTATTTCCTCTGGATCCTCCATTTTTTCTCTGTGTTTTCCCCACAGGACTGAGTAAAGTCCTATTACTATTAAGATTGCACCAAGAACACTGCAAGGAATTGAAACCGGAGATGAGTAGAGTTGATTAGTTGATGAATTAATAGTGATTATAGTATTGCAGACATGAACTTAATCACAGAATCTGTACTTCATGAAATGATTCTGATAAGTATGAAAGTGAAAATCATTATCATGCAACTTAGGAGATTAAGATGCTATATGAAATAGTGGCTATACTACTAGCCACAAGTATATAAGATACTAGAATATTAAATATGGTACCGATTAAATGGTTGATTAGATTTTCGACGTTCGTGATTTTTAGTGGTCATTATTATTAGATAAATTGATTTGTATGGAACATATTTTATTGAATAAGGGCAAAGAATTTACCCTCCAAGGTATATCTTTTCCGCTAAGATGAAAGAGCCCATGATGGCTACAATGATCATCATGAGTGGACTAAAGGCTGTCGCAAAAACTGGACCTTTCTTCTTAATCACCAGACCTTGAACATAGTAAGAAATGCTTGATGTCACAATCCCCTATATGATCAGAAAACAAGGAAAAATTTATCAGATTCCATAATTTAACAACTTGAAAACAGATCATGAGAGTTGACAAGAGTGAAATTTTTACAGCATAAGCAGCTGCAAGGAGGTTCATGTCCCAGCCAACTCTCCAGACATTGGCTTTGTGCTCCATAACAAACGTTACTGCTATAGCTTGGACGGTGCCCGTAAAGCAGACAAGTGAAGTGAGGGAGAGCTGATGGTTCTTGTAGGTCTCCAAAGCTTTGGTCTGTCAAATCAAATCAACACAGTCCCATAATTTAGGAACAACAGTGAGAATCATAGTATGTTTCTGCTCTTTTTTCTTCTGTTAGTGATTGACTTACTTGCAGAACAAACAGTGAGGCCCAGGCAAGAGTGGCAATGATAAGGAGGATTGAGCCAATGAACCATTCTTTGTCTGAGTTCTGTGATGAGGTACTGACATTGGATTTATGAAGATGAGCATTCTTAGACCAGAACATCTCAACAATAGGACCTTTGTATAAGGTCATCAACATTGCTCCTGCTACTGTTACTGCTGTTCCAGCCATCTTTGCTTGACATCTAACCCTCTTCATGTCAACTTTCTCCATCCTAAATTAACAGGATGAGATCAGTTTCAGAAAATTTCAGAATTCCAATGAACAAACACATGCTTTTGATCTCGTATCAGTTGTTAAAATCACCTGCATATGATTGCCATAACAAATGTCATGGCAGGAAGCATGTTGCTCATTGCACATGAGAAAGTTGGAGATGTGAATTTCAACCCAGCATAATAGAAGTTTTGATCAATCACAGGTCTGTCAAGAAAGTGCATAGATGTGATAGAGTTAAGTAGCAGAACTCGTGCAACAAACCAGTGCATGAAGGATTTTATGGGACACTAACCCAAGAAGGCCAAGAACAAAAATCTGCATAAAGATTGGGAAGGTTATCTTCGGCTGGTGCTTCCTGCAACATTAATGGAAGATCAACTTCGCATAAAAAAACAAAACAGCCATATTCAAGCACGAGTCATGATTCTTTACCTCTCGAAGATCAAAGCAAATGGAGCTATAACAGCAGTTGCAAAGGCGTGACGATAGACCACGAGCACATAGTGACTCATGCCTCGGTTGAGTGACACTTTAGTGATAATGTTCATTCCGGCATAGCCGAACTGCAGAGAGATCATGGCAAAGTAGGGTTTAGAAGTTTCAAGGAACTTGTTGCACCCTCTCAGCTTCTCCATTTTCAGAGGTTCGAGACGAGATTATTGAAGTTATAGGGAACAAAAAAATGGAAGGAAAAGAAGAGAGGAAGAATCTAAGCAAAGCAAGGCTCTTAAGTTTCTCCCTAGGGGATACACATTTATTTATACTAGTTTCAGACATGTCTGTATGTACTGTGCTATGCATGAGAAGGTGAAAGCAACATCTTAATGAAGGAAGATGACAAGAACTGGTGAATCATCAAACAAATTGGATCGAATCTGGAGGCTTGTAAATTCTGTGTTGTTTTGTTTACTGGGAGAGAGAGAGATATGCGTGGCAGAAGAGTAGTGGGTGTCTGAGTCACTTCCATAGCATTAGCATGCTTGATGATGATGCAATATGATGTTTATGTAAGAGATTCTTGTATAAATTTACCATTTCTAAATCATTATTATTAACTTAATTGGTCTGATTAGAATCAAACTTACCACTCAGATTAGTAGTTCATTTGATCAGATTAGGAGTGGATCAAGTAACTATTTGCTATGATTGTGAAGCTTTAAGATATATACTTTTTGCTATTATTTTCTTGATTATTTGAAGAAAGCATTATTACCCTTAAAATTGTTCATTTGAGCGATCACAAATTCAAACATTAGAAGCAGTCTTTTGGTAAAAATATATTAAAAAAGTTGCGTATATTAATGACCCTCCTTTAACCCGACTTGACTTTAAGTAAATTTGGAATATTTTATAAAATTATATGATTTAATTATATGTGATTTGGAATATTTTATAAAATTATATGATTTAATTATATGTGATCAACCTTATGATAAATAGTTAATTATAGGAATACAAGGTAAGAAAATAGATAGGTAAAGAGGGATGAAGGTAGGTAAAGCAAAGATATGCTGGTGGTCCACAAAGAATTATATACTCATGCAAATATACCATGACGTAGCCATAGCTTGATCACCATACAACCATGTGAATCCACTAAGCAACATGAAAGATTCATTTTTTTAATTTTCACATTATAAAGACAAGTCACCGTATAATAAGATTCATGTTAATCTAGATGCATGAAAATAATATACACAATAACAATAATAATATTCAATACAAATCTTGCTGACATGCAAAGTTTAGAAAAGTTATATAGTGTATGTACACAACCTTACTTCTAACTAATAAAGAGACTATTTTAAATGATTTACACACACATATATATATATATATATATATATATATATAAGTCACCATATATTCCCATGAATCTCAACCTAAACATATCCAGAGAGATGAAGAAGAAAGAATTAGGTTTCATGACAACATATATGATTTTGGCGGTGATCTTAGAATAAACTCATAAAGCAACGCATATATTCGGCGGCCTAGCAATGACCTTTATTACGAGTTTTTGTTGATTTTTCCTTGTCAAAATATGCATTGTCGTGTCCATATGCAATGGAACATATGTTCAGACATGAAAGTACTCTAATGGTAGAATTGGCTGGCTGTTACTTTTATGTAAAGTACTATAATGGCAGAGTTGGTTGTCGGCCAGCAAATTATAACCTTAAATCTAAACTCAAAGATAATCCTACGAATGGAGAAGCTTAATGAGTTCCTTCTTGATTAGGAGATTAATGAGGGTAATTAAGAGAACCGGCTATCTATGAAAAGGATGTTTAATTAGGTATATAGTTCATTTACTCTTTTTAATTATTCCCATGGATCTTTAACTAAAATATGTATTTCACGTGACAAACCTATAAGTTGCTTACAGTCGGTTGGTTAGAGAATGGTAATAGAAATAGGAATGAATATAGTAAAAAATGAAAATAGATATTATCATTATAATTATGATGGTTGATTAAAAGGAAGGAATGATTGTCATTACCATTAATAATGGTTGGTTTGTAAAATACTAAGAAATAAAATTTTATTATAATTAATTAATTATATGTATATTTTAATTAATTATATTTTAACTAATTAATAATATTTTAATAAATAAATAAATAAATAAATTTTAATTAATTAATTAATTATATTGTAACTAATTAATAATATTTTAATTACAATATTTTAATTAATTAATTAATAATTATATTTTAATTAATTGTAACAAACACATCATTACATAATAATGATACTCATTTCTAACGTTGTAGATTTAAATCTTTATTAAGTAGGTATCGGTAAAAACAATACGAAACGAGCATAAAGGGTGCAGGGATAAATTAAATTAAGATTAGCGAATTCGGAGGTATCGGTAGTATTCAAAATACCTAGGTCAAATATCGTAAGATCTTGAAAATTTTTAAAAATTGGGAAACTTTTTTACAAAATTTTTAAAAATTTTCAAAATTTCCCTCCCTTCCTTCTACCTTTTATTCCCCCCTTTTTTTCAAAGTTTTAAAATAATAATAAATAGTTTATTACTAATAATAATTATTATAAATTAAATAAAACTTTAAAATAAATTATTTTATTTTATTACCAATAAATTATTTTATTTTTATTACTAATAAATTATTTTATTTAAATTTATTTTAACATTTTATATAATATTTATTAATAAATACTAATAAATTAGTTTATAAATAATAATTTTAAAATTATTACTTATAAACTAATATTTATTTTATATTTTCAATTATTAAATCAAAATTTATATATTTTAAAATTAATTATATTTATTAATAATTATTAAATTAATTTTATATATTAAATAAAATTGTAATTATGTCCAATTAAATGTAAAATGAAATGGAATGTAAAAACATAACAATTCTAAAAATAATTCAAAATTATTTTCATTATTTTACAATTAATTATTATATATAGATAATTATTATATATAGAAATAATTAAAATATAATAAAGATATATATAAACTAAAATGAATAAGATATAAACAAAAAACTAAATTAAATAATCTACAACTTTACAATATGACAATGAACTATTTTATAATTTTAAAAAATTCAGAGACAATTTTATAAATTTAAAAATATTTTGTATTATTGTAATATTTTAAATACTTTGTATTATTCTTAATTTTATAATTGTACGATGATAATTTTCTTTATTTTTATTAATTGTGGTTATTATTTATATGTAAAATATTTAAAATTATTGTTATTTCATATTAATTGTCATTATTATTTATTATTAAGATTTTTGAAAGCATGGTTGATGTAAATAGTAAGCTAGTAAAGTATACAAGATCTGTTGTATAATAAACCAATATGGACTATTTTGCAATTTTTTAAAATTTTAGGGACTATTTCATAAATTTAAAAGTTTTCCGAAGCAGTATCTGTACCAATAGAATGCATCGATCTGATTCTATTCAGAAATTTCAATCCCGTCATCAACTCCTGATGCAGTATTTATAACATTGCTCATTCCTTTAGATTAGGAGAAGAGTGGAGTATTACCCAAAAATGGATAATCAAAATAATAACTTTATAATCATAGTTCTTTACCAAACTCGATCTTTATTTCGTACCCATTTCTTTTTTTCATACCCACCAAACAAGCATACCTTTAATAAGAAAAGAATAATTATTAATGTTCAATTTATACGAAGCAATCAGTGACTAATCAAAATCCTTAATTTGTTTTATTAGGATATAATATAATCTAAAACAAAATTGTTGAACAAAGTAGATAAAAAACGGGTTTATAATTACGTATACACTTCATTTTAATTATCAAATCAAAAACTTTAATTCAATTAAAAGTACTCAATAATCACAATAGAACTAAGGAAGGCTCCAACCAAAGACACATTAGCCCAGTCACGTGATTCACCTAAAACTGCATCTCCAACAATTCAACCTCACAAAAACTCACACTCATTTCAAGAAAATCAACTGCTTGAATTTTCCTTAATTTCGGTCAACAACTAGAAAGAATGCAGGCCATCAACGATTTTTTCTGCTAACTGAAGTCACGCAAGACCCACACACAACACAATAACAATCATCACAAAGATCTGCAGTTCACTTATACTTTCCTCCAACCTACTACAACACCTTTCAAAACAACGACTCACGCACACCACAACATACTTTCAGCTATCTCCCAATTTTCCGCACACCCAACAACATTATCTACCTATTCACAATAGATCAATCCACACAAATTCACGTGCAAGCCTCCCCTCACGTTATATTTCATTTATCTCTTTTAATTACACTATAAGAAAAGCGAGAATTAGCGACAAAAAATATATCGTTGCAAATTATCGACGAAAAATTCATTTCTGTTGATAAAATTGATGGAAAATTTTCGTTTCGTGATGGTAATAATATTCGTAGCAAAATATGGAGAGAAATCATTCTGGTAAATTTTGTGATGGACTTTAGCAACGGCATAAGTTTCCTATCAGTAAAGGATTTAGCGATAGTATAAGATATCCGTTGGTAAAATTAACGGAAAAATTTTCGTTTAGTGACGGTATCGTCCCTAAATATAGAGAGAAATCATCCCGAAAAATTTTACGATAGACACGTTATATTTCATTTACCTCTTTTAATTATTGACTAGAAATTTAACTTATACATGTATTTCATGTCAAAAAGTTTTGAATTTTCATTATAAATTCACTTATGAAGGAATACATATGAAAAAAAACTAATGTATAATAATACCATCTAAAGTAAACACAAATGTATAAGTTACATATTCTTAAATTCAAACTTGCTAATTAGAATAAATAAAAGTAGGAGAAGAACATCTAGAAATGAAGAAAAAGTAAGGTGACGCAAAGAGCTTTGGGGGCATATATAAATGAGTGAAGTCACCTTGAAAAGAAGTATTGCAAACACAAAACTTGCAAGTGGAGCACCATCAAAATGGGCATCTAATCACCCCCAATCATCTCAAATGATTCGTCACTAGTAGGACACACACACACACACACCATTCCCATATCATCCAACAACAAAAACCCTAATTTTGGACTTTTGTTCAGTACTCAAGTTTCTCTGTATCACAACTAGGATACACCATTGCCATATCCAACAACAAACAGTATACTAATCTATGTGAAGATTTGAATTATAATCCAATTTAGTTAAATTTTATGTGAAGATTGATGAGATGATGTATATTATGTGAGGGTTAGGCGTGCAATTTAGATTAATTGTAGTGCCTCATTCACCACCAGACAAGAGGGAATGCAACTTCTTTAGTGTGTTTGCTTCATTTTTCATATATCACGTTGACAGGAAAGATTGAATGGTGATGGGGCTAGTCCTAGTCACAGGTCTATAACGTCAGGAAGGATTCTAAAATTTAGAGTAAGAAACATATATAACGTTATATTATGATCTAAAAACTTTAAAAAAACCCTTTCATTTTTCTTGTATTTTTCAATGTTTCTAAAAAATAATACCTTCTTTTAAATTTTGTATAAAAAACATTAACCAAACATATATGACATGAACACATACATGGCATGGATATCATAAGTATACTAATCAAATGCTACTTATATGACGATTTAATTCCACTCTAAAACTTGGATCGAGCTAATTATACCCGACATAAACTAACTGTTTATTATAATTATCATACATGATTAATTTAACTAGAAATTAATTAGTTTCTTCAAACTTAAGAATTGAGTTATACTGCTATAAGAATGACATTTGATTAGTATATATATATAAGATGTTTAGTATCACGTATATTTCGTAATTATTTTAATCAAAGTATAAGAAAAGATATTATTTTGAAAAAAATGATAATTAGAAAAAAATTTGAGAATTTTTCCAAAATTTGTTAAACCACAAAAAAAGATAATATGTTTTACTTAAAATTCTATATGATTAGTAGAAGGATCGAAGAGGGATAGCATAGGGTGTTTGTGTGTGTGTAACATGTGAGAACTAACGTAAGATTCAAAGTGGGCAAGTGCGAAAGTTTTGTAGCGAGGAGTGGAAGGCAATGAATCTGTCCCACAAGAGTAGTGTATGTGTTGGAAATTCTCAGGCAGCTTTTGATAGTTGAGGAACAACTTAAAAAGTTATTCTTGTTATTTCTCAATTCTTCTTCTTCTTCTCTTCTTCTTAATTCTTCTTCATCATGTGATAATCTCTTTTAGCATTCATAATCCCATTTAATTACACCCTAATTTTGTTTCCCTTGTGATTTTCCATCTTCATATAATAGTTCTTGATTTTTCTACTCTTAAAAGAAAAAGTTGGAGTTCAAATGAATTAAGCAAGAAAAGTGTAAATATTTCTTCTTAATCTTTTACTATTTTATTCCAGTCTGACTTAATAATTAGGTTTATATATGTTTTGAAGTGATCTCAAATGGGTTGATTTTATTTTAACATATATAATATTAGATTCACAATTTCACTATTAAAAGATAGTAAGTTCAGTTTAATTCAATTAAAATTAATATAATGGATTAATTTTAAATTAACTCAAATCAAATCTAAGCTCTCATGTTTAAGTTATATATGATAGACATTTATAGATCAATCTATTAAAACCGTATCTAAATTTATGATAGTGTTGATTAAGATTGATTCCCCCTGCCTTTTATTCCTTTAACGTGTTTCCCTAATGGTTCAAAAACTTATTTCTGTGATAATTTTCTGATCTTATAAAAAATTATCTTTTGATGTATTTGACTTTAAAGGGGAGAGGAAAAGAGTTTTGGATCCATTTGAAGCCAACTCTTTAATATCTAATAACCATCATCTTATGCTCTTTTCATTGGACTCAAACTCATAAATGACACGAGTCATTAAATAATCGAACAATATATCGTTCAACTATGATCTTTTGCTTGATTTTTATTTTCATTTCAAACTATTTTAGAGATGAGTTAAACAATAACATGAACATAGTCAGATGTAGGGTTTCATGACCACATAAAATGCTAAAAAGCAAAGGAAAAAAGTGACAATTTAGTTGCAAAAATATGTGAAATATCTTTGTTTGAAATGATCAACATCTAATTATGAGACCCCCAAAAAAACAAAGAGCCATCTGCAATTTCTTGAATTGCTAGAGACACTTGGGCCACTTGGCTACTGTGGCAACCTGATATTGTCCATTGAAGGAAAAAAGTTTTATTGGAAACTTGACATCATCACTTCCACTGCCTCAGGAAATTCCTTCCCCTCTTTTAAAAGTGTAAAGACATCATATCAAGATTCCTTTTTGCCCAGCTTTTCATTGTTCCTTCCACACCATATCCCTTTTAGTTTTGATGAATTATTACCTCAGTACTTGTTTTTAATAATGAATATCATAATTGGTTTTATAAATTATTTGACAAGTTAATAATTCAGAATTAAACCAAAGTTTTAATTTAGTTAACATTTTAAGTTTAATATGTTTCTACTTTCAATTCATTATTTTACAAAATATTAAAATGAAAACAATCTTTTCCTCTAACTCAAATTTATATTTAAAATGACTCTTATTTAATATTAAAATACTTGAATTTGAATTACATATTTAGTATTTTCAAATAAATTGTTTGATAAGTCAACAATTTGTAATTAAATTACAAATTAAATTTAATTAACATTTATAAGTCTAATATTCCACTTTCAATTTGTTATTTTTCAAAACATTAGAGTAAAAAGGCAAATTTTAAGTGTAACTCAGAATATTTGAAATGATTCCCATTTAGTATTACACACTTCAATTTGAGTTGAAAAAGAAGAGAAGATAAATCAACAAAGTCATTTTTAGGTAAAGAAGCTATTGCAAGATGTCTCCATAGTTTTTGATCTGGATGTAATTTTCTTCTAAAGAAATTGCTTTATGTCCGTACTCTTATATATATATACATTATAATATACATATAAGAGTATACTTCTTTGCATTATAATATAAACTCACACACACAAATTAGTGGTACTTTTTGAACCATACATGGGCACATAAATGATAAGAAATTCATTTGGTCCATAAAGTTGTGATGCACCACATGTAATACGTAGTACAGATCTTATTACGTGCCCAAGATCAATATGAAATGATCTTGAATCTTCCGGGACTTTTATGAAAAGTGTTTACTGAGATACGGGCTAAGTCTTTTTACAAATTTCTCAATACGTAAGCTCTTTTAATGAGTTAGAGATTTTTTTTGCTTTAGATTAATCTTAACAACTACAAAAGACCTTAACTTTTATATACCTTCCATATTAAACTTTTCCATCACAAGGTTGATATAGGTCTGATCACTAATTGGAATCCATTTTTCATCTGGACATTGACTCATTAATTTAGATCATTTATTGAGTCATTTTATTATCTTTATAATATGAATCAAATTATGTAACTTAACCAATAATTTATTTAAAAAAAGAAAAATGCACTTAATGGTCGTTCAATTTTATAAGAAACTACAAAATAGTCCAACATAAAATACTAAGTTGATCAACTAATATCTAATCAATATATTTTCAATCTCAAGTCAGGTTTAAATAAAGCATTGAGTGGAACTCTTCGTAAATGTTTAAAGAATACAGTAACTATGAGTATGCCTTATTAGTCCCCTAATCCATTATAGCCTCTTTATATATTAACCAATTGTTCATTACTCCCTAGATTAAAACCCACATCATTTTCCATACCACCTAGAGCTTGCTTTATATTAAGAGGAAAAATAAATAAAAGGGCAGTCACATCGCTTTAAGCAAAGCGCCCATAACCATAACCTGGTACACTGGTTAGTTCAGAAATTATATAAAAAAAAAGACCCCAAAAGTCTTCCATTATTGAAACTATGGAACCCATCGATTTAAAAAGTACTTGTCAAAGATTCATTTGCCTAATACAACAAACATGAATATACGAATCTCCATCTCAAATCGACCCTACACTTCTTTTTATCTCCTTGTAAACGTTTCATTAAAATTGGTTTATGGTATTCTTATCAGATCTTATTTTCCAACTCCATTCTAATTGGAGAATGAATAAAATTGACTGTGTCAGTTTTGTTATTCCATCTCTATTCTAATCTATCTTGTATTAGAACAGGATTAAAACAATAAAATTGACATAAGTGATCACGTCCCCTTGTCCTCACAAACAAACATGATTATCAAATGTTGGTTTTGGGTAGATTGAAATAGTGTTGGAACATCCATACAAACAAACATGATTACCAAAATGTTGGTTTTGGGTCAAATTTCTTTCTCTTTTTGAAAACAAGGGTCAGTGAGTCAGTGCTTCTAACTGAAGGCCAAGTAAAAAGCACAAGTACATGTACATACGTAACGTGCAAGTATTTTTATGACAAAGCCCGAACCTGATGAGAAGCTGTTGTCCTGAAAGCTAAGATAGTACTACATGCCACTGCTAGCTATCCAAAAAGACCCGGGATGTAATTTTCTGGCTTATTAATCTTATATCAATTTTATCTCAGTCATTTATTTATGTGGGTCTCACATAAATAAATGGTTGAGATAGGTTGAGACATAATTAATATATGATTAATCCTACATAAATAGATGATTGAGATGGGTTAAGACAAGGTTGATACAGGATTAATGGATTAGAGGATTTGAAGGGAAATGTCCATGTGATGTTTTATTCTGCCTAACAATTATTAGTTATTTTTTGTCATTTCACATCAATTATTGTACTTTTATGTAATATGTTACTTCAAGTTGGTAATAAGCTAAGGGCATAGAGGGGTTGTTCTTGATTTTTAGTGACACTCATGTGTCCTCTTTATCTCATCTATTCATTAATATTTAATAGATAGAAAGAATGGAGAAGATAGCACTAGGAATCATGAACTAAAAGTTTGATCCCATAAGCCAAATCTTAAAATTTGTTCAGATTCAAATTACAATTAATACAAAATTATTTTAGTGATTTGATTCAAAATTTTTGACAACTTAATGTCCACGTCAATTTGGATTCAATCCATTAATTTTAAACTATACAATCCAGCCCATTTACTATTTGAGTCTATGATCCATTGAGGTTTATGTTATTTCTTGGTCTAATGCTGTATGCAACGGGCAAGGCTATTAAGACAACTAATCAAGGATAAGATGGCACTAAACAAATGTTAAGTACACATAATATAAAGAATAAGATCATATCAATCACATGTTAGGTAAGCGCTTTAATATTGTGAAACTCACTCATATCTATAGAGAAGGGAATTTTGCTGCCGACTCCCTTTCCCATCTTACTTTTGATTTTCCTTCTGGTTTTTATGTTTTGAGACAAGCTTCTCCTAGTGTTTGTAGATGGCTTGATCATGATTTAATAGGGATTTCTTATGTTAGGTAGTGTTTTGCTTTTGTGAGCACTACTCATTTTATTCTAAAAATAAAAATAAAGGATAAGATATTATTTTACTGGGTGTAACTAACTACGATAAAACAGTGAGTCAACTTTCTAGATCCATCATGTGTTATAAGGTTTTGTTAATTTCACGCAAAGCTTGGTGCACACGAAAATGTGGAACTCAAGTTCTTCAATACTAAGAATGTTGAAAGGTTCTTACTTCATTTGCCGTTCAAACATTGACTGGATGACATGATGTGAATGATAACTTTATTCCGAATTTTTAATAATTTTTTAAAAATAAAGTTTCGATCAATTTTAATTATTAAATTCAAATTAAATAATTTAAAATTAATTTTAATTACCTGTGAAGTTTGGATTAAATTTTGTTAAATTAGCTTAATCTCATGTATTAATTTCAATTTGAAATTTATTTTTAGAATTTAATTAAAATTGTTTTTAAATTAGGGTTCTTGAATTTTCACTTTTTTACTAGTGGAAGAAGGTGTTTGGCAAACAACTTATCAGCTTTTTTTAATCTTTTGACCATCTTAAAAAGTTGTTGATGTGTTTAGTGAATAGCTTATTAGTTAGCTTATTTAATCCCAATAAGTTGATTTCTAAAAGTTTTATAAGAAGAGCCTTTTAGATGATAACCAAAAATTAACAAGTAAAAATCAATTATACCCTCTTTTATAATTTTTGAATTATGATATATATTGTATCTATGTCATACTATAATTATATATTTATTTTATTTTATTAAATAATAAAATTCATACATATTATATAAAAATATCAATATGATGTAGCTCGTTGCATCATTCATATTAAATAAAGAATTTAACATTAGATTATTATTATTATTATTATTATTTATTAAAATTATAAACTTAATTTTTGTAAAATTAAATATTTAAATTCTTATAAGAATATTCAACGAAATATTAAGAAATATTGTTGGGCTCGGGCCCCGTACGTCCAATTCCCAAGGGGTGGCCACTCGGGTTGCGCCAGCGATGGACGCCCAATACCGTCGGACCCGATCCCAATATTTATACACAAAAACTATCAGTCGGTACATACATACATTTCCATAACATTCACAATTATCAATATAAGACCCCATAACCATGGGGATTTCATACCATTGCAAATTAAAGGAAATTCAGCAAGTATTCCCAATTGTAGCGTAATACAAGACATAATATAAAATCCAAAAATACATGAGTTATGCTCCATGAGAGTATGCTCGGAGGGCCAATTAAAATACAAACTTATAACAAAGCTCCTAATTGACTCGAAGTTTTCGATGCCTTGCAAGTTCAAAGATCGTTCTGCTCTGCACCTGAGGAGGAAAAAAATAATGGGTTGAGCTATACAGCTCAGTGGCTAATATAATTATAGCCATCGGCAATTAGCACAAATCCCAGCATATGAATGTATATATATATTATATCTATACAGACAGTAATTCCAGCATTCACATGCTACTCAACAATTTATGCATTCAATACAATTAATTCAATTCATAATTATGTCACAAAATATGCTTCACATAATGAACAATTCATATATGCAATGCACATCACAATGGCTCGAGGGTTCCATGGAAACAAAAGGAAGAAACCGACTAAACTTACCGGAAGGCACTAAACTTACCGGAAAACGCTTCCAACTGTCGGAAAACCTTAGAAATCAAAATCCTCTCTTCTTCCTCTCCACGGCTACGACTCCTCTCTTCTTCTTCTTCTTCTTCTTCTTCTTCTTTCCTTTTCCTTTGTTTTCTATTCTAATTCTCCTCTCTTAACCCTAAGGGCATGGACCCTTCCTAATAAGCCCAAGCCCAATACAACTTAAGTTAACTTCTCAAAAAGCCCTTACACAATTTAAATCCTCTAATGCTCATTTAAACCACATTTAGACCTTAATTATCCATAATTCTCTCAATTTAATCAAATTAAGGCAAAAATCACAATTCATACTGAATAATATCATAAAAAAAATTCGGGGTCTAACATTTCTCCCCCTCTTAAAAGAAATTTCGTCCTCGAAATTTACCTGAATCATCGAAGAGATGCGGATACTTCTCCCGCATAGCCTCCAATGGCTCCCAAGTAGCTTCCTCTACTGAATGATTCTTCCACAGGACCTTGACTAACTGAAACGTCTTGTTCCTGAGGACCTTGTCCTTGGTATCTAAGATTTGCACTGGAAGCTCCTCATAGATCAAATCATCTCGCAACTGAACCTCACTAGTCTGAATGATGTGAGAAGGATTCGATCTATACCTTCTCAACATGGACACATGGAAAACATCGTGAATCTGCGACAACTCTGGAGGTAACGCCAATCTGTAAGCAAGTGGGCCAATCCTCTCAAGGATCTCATAAGGACCCACATACCTTGGACTTAATTTCCCTTTCTTACCGAATCGCAATACTCCTTTCCAAGGAGATGTCTTAAGGAACACTCTCTCACCGACCTCATACTCCATCTCCTTTCGGTGAGCATCAACATAACTCTTCATCCTATCTGTCTTTGCCTTAAGTCACCGCTAACCAAATTGACTTTATCGACCGTCGTCTGAATCAATTCTGGTCCTTCCAATTGCCTCTCTCCTTCTTTATCCCAACAGATCGGAGTCCTGCATCTCTTGCCATACAATGCCTCATATGGAGCCATCTGAATGCTCGAATGGTACGAATTGTTATAAGCAAATTCGACCAACGACAAATGCAAGTCCCATGCTCCTCGAAAATTCATCACACAAGCCCGAAGCATCCCCTCAAGAGTCCAAATGGTCCTCTCAGATTGACCATCCGTCTGAGGGTGAAACGCCGTACTAAAATTCAGCTTTGTCTCCAACGCTTCCTGCAAACTGCCCCAAAATCTCGAAGTGAACCGAGGGTCTCGATCGGACACAATCGACTCTGGAATCCCATGCAGTTTCACAATCTCATCGATGTACTTCTTTGCCAACACATGCAAAGAATCAGTCTGTCTAATCGCCAAAAAGTGGGCTGACTTGGTCAACATATCCACAATCACCCAAATGGCATCATGCCTCCTACTAGTCCTAGGCAAACCCACCAAAAAGTCCATCGTCACTCGTTGCCACTTCCACTCTGGAATAGGCAACGGTCTCAACTTGCCTGAAGGTGCCTGGTGTTCAGCCTTGACTTGCTGACACACTAGACACTTACTGACGAACTCTGCGATATCCCTCTTCATACCTTTCCACCAAAAATGCTCTCGCAGATCTCGATACATCCTGGTGCTACCTGGATGCATAGCATAAGGCGCATTTTGTGCCTCATCCATAATCTCAAACTTAACCTCCTGCACATCGGGAATACACAACCTGCTCCCAACTGTCATCAGTCCATCATCTTGCACATCGATCTCAGAAACCTTGCCATTCTAAATCTCATCCCGAAGCTTGCTCAAATCTGCATCTCGCGCCTACAATCCCCTAACCTTCTCCCTGAGAATCGGTCTAACTCGAAAGTGAGCTAGAAGGCACTCTGACTCCTCCTGCTTCAAGCTTATCTTAAGCTTGGCCATCTCTTCCAATAAAGGAAGATAAACCGATCGGACATGAGCAATAGACGACTTTCTGCTCAAGGCATCCGCCACAACATTGGCCTTGCCCGGATGATACTCAATCAGCAAATCATAGTCCTTAAGCAACTTGATCCACCGTCGCTGCCTCAGATTCAGTCCCTTCTGGCTCAACAAATACTTCAGACTCTTATGATCAGTGAAGATCCGAGTCTGAACGCCATACAAATAATGCCTCCAAATCTTCAGAGTAAAGATTACTGCTGCTAACTCCAAATCATGCGTCGGATAATTCAGCTCATAAGGCTTCAACTGCCTCGAAGCATAAGCAATCACCTGATCTTCCTGCATCAAAACACATCTAAGACCCTTCCTCGAAGCATCACTATATACCGAATAACCTTCATCTCCTGAAGGCAAAACCAAAATCGGAGCACTCGTCAATCTGCGCTTGAGCTCCTCGAAGCTCCTCTGACAATCTTCACTCCAATCAAACTTCTGATTCTTCCTCAATAACTTAGTCATCGGAGCAGACATCATCGAGAATCCCTCCACAAACCTCCTGTAATAACCTGCTAAACCCAGAAAGCTCCTCACTTCTGCTACATTCTTTGGGGCTTCCCAACTCACAACCGCTTCTATCTTCTTTGGATCCACATGAACTCCTTGCTCTGAGATCACGTGTCCAAGAAATGACACTTCTCTCAGCCAAAATTCGCATTTCTCGAATTTGGCATACAACTCATTGCTCCTCAAAGTCTCCAAGGAAATCCTCAAATGTTCCTCATGCTCCCGATCACTCTTGGAATACACCAAGATATCATCAATGAAGACAATGATAAATTGGTCCAAGAATGACTTAAATACCCGATTCATCAGATCCATAAACGCTGCCGGATCATTCGTCAATCCGAAGGGCATAACCAAAAACTCAAAGTGCCTATACCGAGTCCTGAAAACAGACTTCGGCACATCCGACTCCTTAATCCTCAACTGATGATAACCCGACCTCAAATCAATCTTAGAGAAGACTCTCACCCCTTGCAATTGATCAAACAGATCATCAATGCGAGGAAGCAGATACTTGTTCTTCACCGTTACTTGATTCAACTTCCGATAGTCCACACACATCCTTAAGGATCCATCTTTCTTCTTCACAAAAAGAACCGGAACTCCTCAAGGCGAAGAACTCGGTCTAATATACCCCTTCTCTAACAACTCCTCCAATTGCTCCTTAAGCTCTTTCAATTCCGCCGGAGCCATCCGGTAGGGCGGAATTGAAATCGGCTTTGTACTTGACAAAAGCTCGATTGGAAACTCAATCTCCCGAGCTGGCGGTAGTCTTGACAATTTCTCAGGAAAGACATCCGAGAAATTCCTGACTACTGGGATATCCTCCAACTTCCCTCTATCAGCTCTAGAGTCTATCACATAAGCCAAAAAGGTCTCACAACCCTTACTCATCATCTTCTCTGCTGTCAATGCTGAAACAATTCTGGACGGACTCACTTTCCTGTCCTCAGTAAACACTACTCTACTGCCATCACCCAAATCAAACTCTACTGTCTTCTGCTTACAATCCAGTCGGGCATTGTACTTCTCCAACGTATCCATACCCAGTATCACATCTAATCCTCGCATCTTCAGTGGCATCAGATCTACCACTAGAAGTCCTCCACCAATGCGAATCTTACAACCCCTATACACCTGACTAATCACAATATGCTAGCCAATCGGAGTACTCACCATCAGCGGAGTATCCAACGGACTCGCAACCCCATCACACACAGGTCTACTCGACGACACAAACGAGTGAGTAGAACCTGGATCAATCAAAACAAGCACATCATCAACAAATAAGTGAGCCATACCAGTGACAACATCTGAAGCGGTCTCTGCATCCTCCCGTGTCATAGCAAACACCCTAGCTGGTGCCTGCCCTCTCGATCTCCCCGGAAGACTCGCCCTCTTGGCAGCATCAGAACTGCCTACCTCTATCGAAGTCCTCTGACCCACAGTCTCTGTCCTCCTAGGAGCCTGCATCTGAGGTCCCTCTCTCCTGGACGGCTGAGGACACTCTCTGGCCCTGTGCCCTTTCTGTCCACAGTTGAAGCAAGCTCCTGTTAATCTGAAACACTCCCCACCATGGAAATTACCGCAATGCTCATACTTAGGGACGAATGACCTGTTCCCATCTTCCCTCCTACTGCCGCCCACCGTAGAAGTTTGGTGAGAAACAGTAGAGGTCCGCATCGGCCTAGGTCGGCTCGCACCACTGCTCCTCTCCTCTGAGTGAACTGGGAAGCTCCTAGCACTCCTGTCTGGCATGGGAGTACTAGTGCTACCTCCTCTCCTGGACTGCTTTCTGCCGTTCCTCTTCCTGTTCACAGCACTCTTGATATTTTCTATGTTCTCCACCCGAAGAGCTGCCTCAACTAACTACTGGAAGTCACCGAAATTCTGCACAATTACTTTCTCCCGGATAGCCAAATGTAATTCCGACTCAAACCGACGACATCTGGCAACCTCACTCAAAGATCAAGTCCAAGCATCTGGGATAAGCTGTGTGAACCGGCGCTCATACTCACTCACCGTCATCTCCCTCTGAGTGAGACTCAGAAACTCCCTCTGCTTCTGCTGGACATAAACCTCTGACAGATATTTCTTCTTGAAAGCAGCCACAAAATCCTGTCATGCCAACCCCACTGGCCTCAACTGACTGCCCGACACGGTCTCTCACCAATGCAGAGTATCACCCTGAAGCAAGCTCGCAGCATACACCACTCGCTCATCCTCCTCGCAATCCATTTGATCCAGCACCCGTTCTGTCCTCCGCAACCATGTCTCAACTTCCTCAGGATCCGTTGTCCCAAAAAGTCAATCGCTCCATACTTTCTCATTGTCGAACTTTTTTCCCTCTTCACTGGGGTGGGAGCGGAAAGGGTGGCATCCGCCCATGCTTTGAACAAACGCCTGAGTAAAGGCCTGAAATATCCTCGGATCAAACCGGGGCACTTGCTCTTGCATAGCTGGCGACTCCTGAGTCGGCGAACGCATGGGCTCACTCTCTAGCCCTACAGAAGCCTCAACATGCATTGGGGCTACAGACTCATCGGTCCTTTCCTCCCTAGTCAGAGAGTCAAGTGCAGCAGACCCTTGCATAGCTCCTCGTGTCCTTCTACGAGGTGGCATCGTATTCCTTCAAATGGAAACACTAAGGATTAGCTATACGGCAATCTACATGTATGCATGGTATGCATGTCACTTAATCAATGCAACAAGAAAGCATATATCACACAATCCTATCATGCAGTCTAAGCCAAGGACACTTAAACCTAGGCGCTCTGATACCAAACATGTTGGGCCCGGGCTCCGTACGTCCGATTCCCGAGGACTGGCCCCTCGGGTTGCGCCGGCGACGGACGTCCAATACTGTCGGACCCGATCCCAACATTTATACACAAAAACGATCAGTCGGTACATACATACATTTCCATAACATTCACAACTATCAATATAAGACCCCATAACCATGGGGATTTCATACCATTGCTAATTAAAGGAAATTCAGCAAGTATTCCCAATTGTAGCGTAATACAAGACAGAATATAAAATCCAAAAATACATGAGTTATGCTCCATGAGAGTATGCTCGGAGGGCCAATTAAAATACAAACTTATAACAAAGCTCCTAATTGACTCGAAGTTTCCGATGCCTTGCAAGTTCAAAGATCGTTCTGCTCTGCACCTGAGAAGGAAAAAAATAATGGGTTGAGCTACACAACTCAGTGGCTAATATAATTATAGCCATCGACAATTAGCACAAATCCCAGCATATGAATGTATATATATATTATATCTATACAGACAGTAATTCCAGCATTCACATGCTACTCAACAATTTATGCATTCAATACAATTAATTCAATTCATAATTATGTCACAAAATATGCTTCACATAATGAACAATTCACATATGCAATGCACATCACAATGGCTCGAGGGTTCCATGGAAACAAAAGGGAGAAACCGAAGTTTAATCCTGAACGAAATGAGTCCATTTGGAGCTCATATGCCACAAGCGGGCAGCCGGGAGAAGGCTTTTGTTTACGTGCACGTGACGAACGAAATGGTTCCACTCTCGCCCAAACAAAAGCACATAAGCATGCTCATCATCGTTTAATCATACGGTATTCTTTCATGTCTTGCATTTAATCAAAATGCCATGACCGAAGTCTAGGCATAACATGCTCAAAATCTATGTAATGTTATCAACTTCCATGCTTCTTTCAAAATATATGAAAATCAAAGTCATTCAATTCATCACATTTAAACATGCATCATCTACAATATATATTCATACATAGGCAAAAATTTGCCTAATCACACAATAATTATAAGTATATTACCCACCTAAGATCGCTCGAGTAGGTGACTCACTGGTGTCCTTCCTCTTGCGATGAAATTGGGTCACCTTGGTTTCCTAAAACAACCAAGTTTCCATCAAATCGATATCCACATAACAATAATCAAAGCTTGGAAAGCCAAAATAAAGCATTAAAAAGTCTCCATCTGACTTTCTCCTAAATTCCGAACCCTTCGAAAACACTTTCCGAACTTCCCTTCTTCATATAACTCGTAGCCCTTGATCTCTAGATCACAATGAATCCAAAATCACCTCAATCGGACATCTACACCAAAAGATATGCCCCAAAATACTAAAACTCTCATTTTCGGACAAAACAGGGGGCTCGCTGCGGCTGAACGGTCCGCTCGTCGCGGCGACCACAAGTGTGCGCCGCGGCGTGCACCCTACTCGCATGTCGCAACGAACACAGGTTCGCACGTCGCGACGAAGGCCGATTCTCTCGTCGCGACGAATAAATATTTTACTCGTCGTGACGTAGCTTCCCTTCTTCGCACGTCGCGGCGTGTTCATACACACGTCGCGACGTCTGCGTCGAAGAACCGACCCCCGAACTCCAATTTTCTGCATAACTCGTCTTAAATCTTCTTCTAAACTCAAATGCAACACAACCAAGCTATAGATCAAGACTTATACTACATTTCTAACCCATTCTAAGCTTCCACCCCATCCTAAAATCATTAACCCAACGATTTATCCACATTTTCTCCCAAAACCCTAAAACCTTCGATTCTCACAGATTCAACAATCTCTAGGTTTAAAACCAACCAAAACAAGTTAGGAAGGCACTAAACTTACCGAAAAACGCTTCCAACTGTCGGAAAACCTTAGAAATCAAAATCCTCTCTTCTTCCTCTCCACGGCTACGACTCCTCTCTTCTTCTTCTTCTTTCCTTTTCCTTTGTTTTCTATTCTAATTCTCCTCTCTTAACCCTAAGGACATGGACCCTTCCTAATAAGCCCAAGCCCAATACAACTTAAGTTAACTTCTCAAAAAGCCCTTACACAATTTAAATCCTCTAATGCTCATTTAAACCACATTTAGACCTTAATTATCCATAATTCTCTCAATTTAATCAAACTAAGGCAAAAATCACAATTCATACTGAATAATATCATAAAAAAAATTCGGGGTCTAACAAATATAATATTCATGCCCTTATAATTTTTTTAAAATTATACCTTCATAAGTCATTTTACACATCAATAACTAATACTAAATAGTTAATTTTATCAAACATCTTTAATAAACAATTGATGTTATCCGCTGGTTAAATTAGCTGATGGAATCAATTAATAACTAATAAAATTCGATGTTTGCCAAATATAGCCAAATTGGTAATCCATTTGCTACTCCAAAGACTTTGACTAGAGTTACCAATTTTTCTTTCTCCTCCTCCAAATGAATGCAAAGACTACATTTGCCAAGAAATTTGGCTTTGGGTCAAATTTCTCTCTCTTTCTGGAAAAAAGGGGTCAGTGCTTCTCACTGAAGGCCAAGTAAAAAGCACAAGTACATGTACATTCGTAACGTGCAACTATTATGACAAAAGCTGAACCTGATGAGAAGCTGTTGTCCTGAAAGCTAAGATAGTACATGCCACTGCTAAAGCGATAAATTGCTGGGAAGCAAAGGGTATAGAGGGTATAGAAAATTGGGGTACAGGTGATTTGAAGAGTCCGAAAAGACCCAATGATGTTTTATTCTGCTTGAAAATTATTAGTCATTTTTTCGTCATTCCACATCAATTATTGTACTTTTATGTAATATGTTACTTCAAGTTGATAATAAGCCAAGGGTACGGAGGGGCTGTTCTTTATTTTCAGTGACACCCTATGTCCTTTCTGACTCATCTTTCTATTAATATTTAATAGATGGAAAAAACAGAGAAGATAGCACTAAGCCAAATCTTAAAATTTGGTCAGATTCAAATTACAATTAATACAAAACTTATTTTAGTGGTTTGATTTGAAATTTTTGGCAACTTAGTGTCTACGGTCAATTTGGATTCAATCCATTAATTTTAAACTTACAAAGCCTATTACAGGACTTGATACAATCCAGCTCATGTACTATTTGAGTCTATGATCCACTGAGGCTTATGTTATGTCTCGGTCTAATGTTGCATGCAACGGACAAGGCTATTAAGACAACTAATCAAGGATAAGATGACACTAAACAAATGTTAAGTACATATAATAAAAAATAAGATCATATCAATCACATGTTTTGCTCCAACGCGAGTGAGAGGTGTTAATTTGATACATTCATCGAGAGAGTAATCAGTGCGTAAATAAGTTGACGGCTAAGCAGTCAAGACGAGCCCAGGCATATAATTCCTTACGGAGCTTCCTTTGCCTGTGCTTGAGCTCCTCCAAAGGGATCAGCAAAGCGCTATATACTGCAAAGCTTTGCAAACATTTGTGTAATAGTGTGTAGTTTTTTCTTTGTAAAAAAAATAAAGAATAAGATCATATCAATCACATGTTAGGTACAACTAATCAAGGATAAGATATTATTTTAATTACTGGGTGTAAATAACTACGATAAAACAGTGAGTCAACTTTCAAAGGTCTACCGTGTGTTACAGGGTTTGTTAATTTCACACAAAGCTTCGTGCACATGAAAATGTGGAACTCAAGTTCTTCAATACTAAGAATGTTGAAAGGTTCTTCCTTTCTCGTTCAAACATTGACTGGATGACTTTGAATGGTAACTTTATTCCGAAAATTTATAAAGTTTCGATCAGATTTAAATTATTAATTTTAAATTAAATAATTTAAAATTAAATTTTAATTTTCTTTGAAGTTTGGGTTAAATTTTGTTAAATTAGCTTAATCTCATGTATTTAATTTCAATTTGAAATTTATTTTTAGAATTGAATTAAATTTGCCTTTTAAATTAGGATTACCGAACTTTCACTGGTATTTACTAGTAAAAGAGGTGTTTGACAAACAACTTATCATCTGTTTTGACCATCTTAAAAATTATTGATTTATTTAGTGAATAGTTTATTGGTTAGCTTATTTAATTCCAATAAGTTGATTTCTAAAAGCTCCATAAGAGGAGCCTTTTAGATGATCAACAAAAATTAATAGGTACAAAACTAACGATACTCTCTTTTCATAATTTTTGAATTATGATATATATTGTATTTGTGTTATATTATAATTATAGATATTTTAATTTATTAAATAATATATATAAAATATCAATATAATATAGCTCGTTACATCATTCATATTAATAAGAATTTAAAATTGGTTTAATAATAGTAATAATAATAATAATAATAATAATAATAATAATTATTATTATTATGTTTTTATTAAAGTTATAAACTTAATTTTGTAAAATTAAATACTACATTCTTATAAGAATATTCAACAAAATATTAAGAAATATAATAATCTTATCCTTATAAATTTTTTTAAATCACGCCTTCATAGATTATTTTACACATCAACAGTTAATACTAAATAGTTAATTTTACTAAACATCTTTAGTAAATAACTGATGTTATCCGCTAGTTAAATCAGGTGATAGAATCAGTTAATAAATAATACAATTCGTTGTTTGTTGTTTGACGACATTGGTAATCCATTGGTTACTCCAAAGACTTTGACTAGTGTTGCCAATTTTTCTCTCTCCTCCACCAATAGATGGATTTAAGACTACATTTGCCTTTTCTCTTATAGGATAGCCTAGCGGTAGAAAGGAGGAGATGATTGTGTGAAGGTTGTGAGTTCGAGCTTTGAAAATAGTAGCCTTTATTTGAGGTGATGTAATTCTCCTGATGGTGGCCCATCTTTCAGGAACAGGTACTTCTAATATTGTCTAAAATCAGACCTGAATTTATCTATTTATGAATCTAAGTGGGTAATTTATAGGTCCCAAATAGACAAGCCAAGCCCGGACTTGAGTTATAAAAAAAAAACAAAAAGACTACATTTGCCAAGAAACGTTCTATGGGTTCAAAGTCAACTTAATGGTCAAAAGACATTCCACTCTCTCAGCCTTTTCTTTCTTTTCGGTCCCTCTAGTTGAAATCCAACCGAACGCGCAGATCACACGTTACTAGCAATCAAATCAATTAATAAAAGTACTGAATTACCGACTTAAAAATAAGAAATGAATAAAGAGGTTCTTAGAAGGGACGATATCTTCTTTTAGACCATTCTTTGGCTGCTTGCTTGCCAGTTGCCACTAACCAAACATCATTGTCCGACTTACCATGTTCTATTATTGGTTGGTAGGAGCAGGATTGATACAGAAAATGAATAATGTTAAGTGATGCGAATCAATGAAAGGATTGAGACATTCCGGCAAGAAAAGCATTGATGGCCGGTGCTGAAACTCGTGGGGTTTTGAGCCTGAAAACTCACGTGCTGAAGTGATGATCACGATCAGAACATACGTAGGGTATGGGCCTATGGGGCCAATTTTCTTTTCTTTTTTTGTTTGTGAAACTCGTTTGGTTAAGATTCGAAGGAAGCTGTCAAGAAAATGGAGCCCCACCATTGCAGTTAAGCAAGTTTCAAGTATTTTATTGATGACCCTTTTGACATACGACTTTAATTATACACGTATCACCCGAGAAACTTCGTAGCATATAGGTGCTATCCTATAAAATGGTGCAGGTTGGCTGTGGATCGATATTCTCAAGAGTCTAAGCTTCTTGTCTGTAGGTACTTGAGCTTGGAACCAGAACACAGCCTACGACCAAACGATGGTGTGTGAGAAGAAAGTTGTGGAAGAAGTGTCTGGTTGGCTCAGGGTTTATGATGATGGTTCTGTTGACAGGACCTGGACTGGACCTCCTGAGGTGAAGTTCATCTCCGATCCTGTCCCTTCCCATGAAGAGTTTGTCGACGGAGTTGCAACTCGTGACGTGACCATCGATGAAAAGTCCGGCCTTCGTGTTAGAATATACCTGCCGGAGGTAGACTCAAAGGAGCAAAATAAGCTGCCAATAATCCTCCACTTTCATGGCGGTGGTTTTTGCA
Organism: Erythroxylum novogranatense; assembly: GCA_029891385.1. Lineage (NCBI taxonomy): Eukaryota > Viridiplantae > Streptophyta > Magnoliopsida > Malpighiales > Erythroxylaceae > Erythroxylum > Erythroxylum novogranatense. Next base: position 3,037,933 of record CM057232.1, read on the forward strand.
TCAGCCAAGCTGACTGGTTTATGTACTACACAATTTACACTAAGCTTGTTAAGATGGCTAAAGCCATTTGTGTCTCTGTTTACCTCCGGCGAGCCCCCGAGCACCGTCTGCCGGCTGCATGTGATGATGGGTTGGCTGCTCTTCTCTGGCTACGTTCCCTTGCTCAAGGAAAATCACACGAGTCTTGGCTTAATGATCATGCTGATTTTAAGCGTGTTTTTCTTATTGGAGATAGTTCAGGAGGTAACTTGGTCCATGAAGTTGCTGCACGAGCTGGTCGTGAAGATTTGAGCCCCGTGAGAATCGCCGGAGGGATTCCGATCCATCCAGGGTTTGTCAGGTCAGAGAGGAGCAAGTCGGAGTTGGAGAAACCGCAGTCACCTCTTTTAACACTTGACATGGTTGACAAGTTCTTGGGGTTTGCATTGCCTGTGGGATGCAACAAGGACCACCCACTTACGTGCCCAATGGGACCAGCAGCTCCGCCGTTGAACACCTTGAATCTGCCGCCTTTCCTGCTCTGTGTGGCGGAGGATGATCTGATTAGAGACACTGAGATGGAGTACTATGAAGCCATGAAAAGGGCTAACAAGGATGTGATTCTGCTCACTAATCCTGGAATGGGACACAGTTTCTATCTTAACAAAATTGCTATGGACATGGATCCACAAACTGCATCACAGGCCACTGCCCTTTTTGAAGGAATTGTTGAGTTCATCAACAAGCACTAGAAACGCCATGGAACGATTTAGTTTGTGTTTATTATTACCAAGTTATGTGAATCTGTCTTGAGATCATGTATTGTTGGTTGGTTGTTTTTAGTATCGATCATGTATTACTGGTTGGTTGTTGTTAGTATCGTGTCATGAACATGTGCTTAACGGATGCATTGTTTTTTCACCACCTTATCAGGCAAATAGTTTCATGTCTCATCATGTCTTACTACATTTGAATGCCAAACTTTCAGTTTCCTTTCTTTTGGTCTAGCAAGATCATAAGTTTGAAGTCTTACCCTCCAGTTTTTTTTTTTTTTCTAGCTCTACAAAGGTGAGAACTTGGAACTCTTGTTCTTGAGTTTTAAGATGAGATCAATGTCATAAAAGTAGTGCTGATTCGAAACGGCGACTCTGTTGAAAATTCTTGTTTTTAGACACACAAATCTAACACAATCAATTCGGAGGAGAAAAACAAAACTTCTTTGCTAGAAAAAACAAAAAACAGCAGAAAGACTCACCAACTCTGTACCGCAACACTGTTTTTCTCTCTTTTTTTCAACCCACTGTCTTCTCTTTCGTACAAACTTCCACCCGAGATTCTCTGTCCCCAATTATCCAAGCTCTTTTGTACTCTATGCATTCAAGCCATCCATTTAACTTAAATGGATAGCTTGGATGCATGAGATACAGAGGGGCTTAAGTAATTAGGGACAGAAAATTAAGTCCCACAAACTTCTCACTTATCTCTTTTTAATTTATAGACACATCTCTCATCAATGCTGTCAGAGCCTATATATTAACTAAACATGAATATTAAAGAATTTATAAATGATAAGGATTAATTATTCAAATAATTATTTTTAATTATTTAAATAATGATTGATCTAAGTTTAATTTTTATTAGTAGACTTTACACTCTTTTCATATTAAAAATTTAATATAGTATTAGAGCAGGTTTGGTTCGAATTATTAATTTCCCGATTGTCTGTTTGAATGTTCCCAACGGTTCGGTCCAGTTTAATTACCACTGCATATATTTCAAGTAACAATTAGATGTTCAGTCCCAGTTGTACTTAAGGGAGAGTATTAGAGTATTCTATATTGACTAAATATGAAAATATTAAAGGATTTATAAGTGATAAGGATCAATTATCCAAACAACTAGTTCTAATTATTTAGACAATGATTGACCCAAGCTCAATTCTTATTAATAGACCCTATACTTTGTCCATATAAAAAATTCAATAAATACAATAAACTGTTACAAATACCTAATTAAAATACTCATAAATTGCACAACCATTCATCTTCAAATTCTATGAACTCTTCGTATTCGTAACTCCATGAACCATTCATATTCCTTACTTATGAACCATTTATGAATCATGTTTAACTTCCAACAGGTAGATCAGCTCGTGGGCAGGAGGCTGATAGAGGTGTGTGGAATGCATTCCAGATAAAGGACAAGTTAGTGTAGCATTTTATATCATGCATTTGTTATAATTCATGCTACATACACCTCAACAGCTATTTTGTTCATAGTACATAAGTATACATCAAAGGTATAGAGGAAAATTTCTAGCATGGTTCAAGAAACCGAAACTGATCTAATCCACCTAAGAAACAGATATCTCGGTTGAAGTGAATGTCTCCACGGGAAGTCGAGATTGAACTTATATCTGAGAAACTTCTGGCGGAGAGGCTTCTGCCTGTACAGATGGGGAAGGTTCAGTTCCACTGGGCACGGCTACTTGAACAATCCCTTGTGGCTTGAACTTACTGATGTAATAACTAAGGGAAGGACCATTGTATTCAACAGTCTGTATCTCGGGCGAGTTCTTGCCAACTTGAAGGAGAATTAAAGACGCTGTGGCTATAGATACAAGCGCAAGTCCAGAAGCGATAGCGACAGTGTTTTCTGCTCCAGAGGAAGATGAACCAGCCGTTCCAGAGGCTATTGCATTTTCAGCTACATAAACTGCAGGCTGCAATACTGGAATCTATGAGATGAATCATATGACTAATACGTAATAAAAGCAACACACAAATTAAGAAGGTAAGGCAATTTGAGCAGGCAGTATATGACTAATACATGTGATATGCAGAAAAAGAAATAGATTATGAGGCACAGACTAAAAGGAGATGCTTATAAGCCAGGGCTGAAAAAAAACAAAGGAAACTAGATATGGTCTGCAACTTTCTCAATTGCAGTTCAAGTAAGTCCTGGGAATTTTCATAACACCAGTAGTTTATTCATGGTAAATGGAGCTAGATATCTTTATATGAAGGACTCAAAACCATTCTTAGAAGATTAGAGGCCATAAGATACTAGGATAAAATACTAATAAACGCATAGGAACCCTCTTTTCCTCCTCCCTTCACCAGGAATAGGTGGATTCCTAAATGCTCATCTTCTTCAACCACACATCAAACCGGACTTCTCATTACAACACTCTAAGCCAACTAGGCGAAAACTAGACCAAGCAAAAAAGGTAATTTATAACATATCCGATTGTTTCAATCCAAGTTGTTAATCTATCTGAACCAACTATAAAACTGCAATGGTAATACCAGTGAAAGTCTAGCTTTTCCAACATCAACTGTATAGGATCTGTCCATTGGAAATGGACGTATCAAATTTGGGAGCAGCATTGCACCTCTAAATTGTTCATTCCACAAAGTGATAAGTGGCGGAAATGCCAAAGAAAGCAAAGGCAAAAGCAACATGGATTATGGTTCCACTGTGAAATTCACGAACCTCAACAGAGTAAATATTTGTCTGTCCAGCAGTATCTTTCTCAACATACCCCGTCCAACCGCGAGTACGGGGAGGAAACGTCCCGACAACTTTGGTTTTCTCCCCTGCCAACCATTCCATGCTCACCTTCCCAACCTATTTCCACATAAATGACACTAAGATGTAAATTATGGATGGCTACAGAAAATCCTCCATAAATAAGCACGGTAAGCTGATTGGTGACTAAGACTGACGATTTTAAATTACAAATGAGCAAGAAGAGAAGACTTCCGTCGAACATTTTCAGTCAGTGCATTATCTTCATCCAACAATTGTTTGAGTGAAATCACCTAAACTAAGCGATTCATTATGCATTATCACTAGAGAATTGAAACCAAATTCTATGCGTGTCCAGAATCCTGGATAACAGTATTAGCAGAGGCTGCAGGGAATCAGAAGGCCAAACCCCACATACCCCATACCTTATCACCCTCGAACCCATACCCTTATCACCTTGTCATTAATGCAATTCCCCTGTAAATACTTTTACTCAATTATTTGGAAGATTCACTTTTGAATCAATTTGAGGGGAAGAATCCAAAATTTAGGCCCCGCCCAGGATAGGATTCAGAGAAAGAAATCTTCACAACAGGTCACCAACTTCAAGAAAGAGATGAAACATCAAACAACAGCCAAAACATACGAGAGCAAAACCAAATCTGGAAAGTGTTTAAAAATTGAAAAGAAATAGCAAAGGAACAATCTTTAACAAACCTCCTTATCAGGAGCACACTCTTCCGTGTTGCAGTCAGGATCATCAGAGGAAGCTCTAATAACTGTGAAGCATCTGTAGTTTTGCCTGTTCGTGAATTTCCTGAACAACCTTGGTGAAGTGAAAGCGTATGTATTCGTAGATAACATTGCATGAGATGCAATTGCCATCTCTTCACTCACTGCACCAGATAATTTTCGTTGTTGGGTTTCACAGAAATGAAACAATTCCGATAAAGGTTACGATTTCGTGGGTTGCTCTGTCCCTTGTGCTCCTGGTTATAGAGACCATAAAAATCTCAAGCGGAGGAGAGACAAAGCAAGAGGCTTTAGTCGTTTAAGACAGGAAGATTTTTATGGTGGTGGGTGTGGGTCTTTTGTGGTGGACTTTAAGCGAGCTACGCGTAAGGTTTATTACAAGGCAACACAACTAAATCTACTGTCGTCTTTCCATTGGATATGATCCAAGTCCAAACCCCATTTTAAGACACACAGAGTTCCATGTTGGACTTATCCTTAGAATCCACAAATTGAGTTGTTCCATACATGGGAGGTTTAGTATGAATAATTTGACCACTTTCCATTTTGGAGTGGTTGAGCATTTCTCAACAAATCTATTTAGACAAAAAAGTTTCAATCTTTACATTCAGAAACATAGAGTTGATTCAAAACCCTCTGAATATAATCTACACGTAATTTCAAGCGTATATGAGCAGTAAAAAAGAAGCAAAAAATCCACAGAACACAGCTTTAAGAGTGATGGAAGAGCATCCAACTCCAAGAGTATCTATTTACTCTTCCTCCTGAAACCCAACATATTTCTTATCTTCCTAAAAACTCCACTGGATGTCCTCACGGGCTGCTTTTCCTCAGTACCTTCGTTTCCTGCAACTTCTTTCTCAGTACTAAGATGATCTTTGCCTGCAAAACAAGCATTGCTTTGCCAATTCAAAATAGAAGATAAAAAGAACCCATTTTGCATCACTAGGAATGGTACATTTTGGTTAGAGAAACAACCAAGAAGCCAATCTTATTGATGGGAATATTGCCATGCACATTTTTGTTTAGTTCTCTTAGTTATATCAGAACTAAGTCGTACTTATGGTAACTCCATGTTGGCCATTGAACATGATAATAGGCCTTTTTTAAACCATTCACTGATGGTTCAGAAAGTTATAAAGTTCCTGAATTGTGGTTAAAGTCAAGCAAAAAAACTAGGTAAAGTATAGGTTTGGAGAAACTCTACAAATGTTAGATAGGAAGTTGTATTGTAACTAAACACTCCAAGTTCTACTTTTGTAGGTACCTTAGAAAACTAGAACACTACAGAAAAGTTGTATCACAGAGCTTGAACAAAACTAGTTGTAAGTTTTCGTAAAGAAACATGTATATATATTTAGATATCAACAAGGTGATGTGGTTACCAGTAGCCGCATCATCAGGAGTGGCTTCTGAACAACCCAATAACTCAGGCTTCCTTAACCAATACTGCTCAAATCTCTGTTTCGCATATCCCATGTAGTCAAAGTCAATCTCATTGACACGATCCTGAAGGAGTCAAAATGATAGCAATGAACAACATCAATTGCGTGCAAAATAAACTACCGGCATAAGTTCTATCTGATATATCCAGCAATAAGTAACAAACTTATAATGTGATACAAATGCAACCAACAACCATTTAGAACATGGTCCAAGCTAGTTCAGAATCCAAAGAGAAGTAATGAAATTCCTAATACGAGAAATCAAGATGGAGAAAAAAGTACCGATATAATCCCCCATAAGCCCCAGAAAAGATGACTTGCAAGTGTGTATTTCTCTACTTTTGCCAATAGCTTCTCTACATCTCCCTCACTTGACTGATCACCTGCAGAAATTCAATTAAGAAAATAATTTAAGAAAATCATATTGGCCTCACCTAGCAAAAAGTTGACAAATCCTACATATTAAGTCTAATCAGAATTGCAGATTAGATATAAAATTGGAATTTAATCTTTCTGTGATTACATATGAAAGTGCAACCTGATCAATCTTGTAAAAAGAAAAACTTAGCCCGAGATGCCAAATTTGTGAAGTTACAAGTGAACTGCAGAATTGATATGGTAGTGAATGTGATTTGGCTATCACTAGAAATCCAACACTTTTGCTTTTGCAAAGTGGGAACGAATTCCTTTTAAACAACCACATAGCAAGAGACAGAGTTAACACATCAGAAGATGGAGCATTCAGTCACCTCACACATACAACATGCAACAAATTTTCAAGACTTTTAATATTTCAACCACATCAGCCAACATCCAAAAACGTTGGGGAAACAACAAAACAAGTATTATTTACACTCATAATTAAGAGAAAATTTTACCTGAAGCATTTAGATACGCACGTATGAAGTGCTTTTGCTCCTCCAAACCTATTACAACGCTGAAGTCAATAGAAAATCTTTGCAATAAGGGGAAGTGATAAAAGATATACTAGTTCTATAATCACCACACCAGGGTATTTACTGAAATCCAAAACATGAGGAGTATCAGTATGGTAGTCGGCAGCCATCTCGCAAAAGTGATTTGCTATGTCGAAGGTGACAGGATTGTAACTAGCATACTCATAATCCTGGTTAGCAGAATAAAAGTTAGTCTAAATTTATTAACTAGGCATTAGACAACTGATGAAATTAGACTTCTGCACAATGTCTGTTCAAGTATTCTAAAACTTTATTACCCAGAAACAGAAACAGCAGGACAGTTTATCACCCTTATTGGCACAACATGACCTAAAACACAGTAGATATCATTTCTAGTATGACTGCATAAAAATGCAGAGAAACCATTTTTTACCAGTTCATGAAACAAGAGGTGGGAAGTTAGGATTTTTCAACCGCTTTCAAAAAAGTTCTTTGGGATAGAGAGCTTGAAAAACTACAAATTGAAGCCTTATTTATGGATGGAAAACTTACTTCAAAGAAAAAGAAAGAATAGACAAACAACTTCTTAAAATTTGAAAGATACTTATGCGTTAAAACGAAAAAGGGGAGAAAAATGATTGAGTTTAGCATCAAAAGAAACAAGAGGCTTACAATCAGAGTTATGGTCTTTGTTCCTTCATCAATCATTATGTTACTGTATTGCAGGTCATTATGGCAAAAACCTATACATACATCCCCTGAAAAATTCTTTTCTAGTAGTGAAATTTCCCCTTCAATCTTGTCCAAGTGGACAGCTTGAGCATCTTCTGAAGAACACAAGCTTTTAGCTGACTTGATCCAATTTCTGACAAAACCAGAAATAACAATGAATTCTTGATCATGAAAAGAGAACATCTATGTTAAACCAGAAATAAAAGGAATTAAAGAGGGAAACATACCGCAGCCTATCCCATAAAAGTATCTGCTTTGGACCAGCCATATCAAGACCATGGAACTCCTTTAGTTTAGCTGCTATAAGAGCAGATATAGCGGGATCGCGCATATCTGATGCTGACAGAGTCTGAAATTCATATGAAGATTAAAGAGATTGAAGATGTCTATCAACCATCAAACAATAGTTTTTTACAGATCAGAGAAACATATTCCAAGTTTCGTTGTATGCCTACTAGGCCAAGCACTTGATTTGCCTCACCTAGTATATCTGTTATGGGTCCGAAACTTGACTCAGATTCAAGTCTGAAGAAAATATAGGGACTGAACAAGTATATGTGACCTAAGCTTTAAAGACAAACTTATAAAAAAATTTCTCACTGAAGTTTATGTGGAGAGACATCTTCTTGGTGATGAAGAAGAAAAAGAAACTTGTCCAAGATTGACATCATAGAAAAGGTTAGACAGATGAACAAGAACATTTATAATTCAAGTTTCATCAAGTCTAAACTCATCATCTACTTCATCTGTAATTTACCATAAAAAAGTACACGATAGAAAGACTGGCATGTGAATGAATAATAAAGCCTCATCTTATTGATAAGGAGAATCATAGAGCTGTCAGCAAATATGGTCGATTTCGGCTCATCAATTAACTACGATCCCACTAAACTCAATTTGGCCTGCATTTGACCAAAATCGATGCCCAAAAATACAAATCATGCAGCACTTGCCACATCAGTAACAACTAGATTGCTTCATTGAGCTATTTAGATAAAGAAAAGTAATCAATTTCAAGTAAATCAAGTTACAATCAAATTAAAGCATCAAGTAGAACCCAATATACACATCAGAAGTGAAAAAGATTAAAAAGGATTCCAATTGCATATACAAGATAAAGAGAAAGGAATGCTAAATTACCCTTGCATGGATAAACTCCTCAATTCGTCCGTTGGCAAACCGGCCAAGCAAACGAGGCCCTTGGCCCTGCTTAGACATGAACTCAAATGTCTGCATCTCATCTTCTCGGTTAAAGAACACACTCACACCCTCGCCATAAATCCTGACCACAACCTTACGCGAGACTTCTTCTGTACTTGGCCATTTTATTTGAAAGACCTCATTAGTCATTGCACCCTTGAGAGGGATCACCTGTAATGTATTAGCATCAAGCACATCCTCCCACTGAGATGCCAATGATTTTAGCATCTCCTTGGCCTCTTCAGGGATTCGATTGCCCCTATTTTCTACATTATTTCCTTCGGTAGTCATGAGAAAAGATCAGATCAAAACCAAACATGCACCTCAAACGCTTATTCTAGCAAAACCTACCTTCTTAACGCAAAAACAAGCAATCTGAAACAAAAAGAAAAGCATTGGACAACATCAGAAACCCATTCACCAAGTTAACAGAACATTTCATCGAACAATCTCCAATCAACAGCGCAACAAACATTAATCAAACATACAAAGTTAGAATCTTTCAGGATACCCACAAAGAAATGTCCGACGATAATAATTAACCATAGAAACTAGAGGGATACCTACAGAGTAGCGTGAATAAAACACTGGCAAACTTAAGGATCAAACACAACGAGTGATCATAAATTCATGAAATAATAAGAAAAAGTAATTCTCCAGCTAATGCTGACCAACTTACTATACGTAAAATTTAGCAAATTTATACAAACATCACAAAGCCTTTAATTCCAATCAACGTTTCCACCTTCGAGATCGTTTCCCTTTAAAAGATCTAGAGTTGTTTATAAGCAACCAAAAAAGGACAAAACTTCACAGAATAATCAATAACATCAAGAGCATATTCTTCAGTAGAAGAATAACAAAAGAATAAACTTGTCACATTCTTTAACAAGCAAGGAAGAGACAGTGCACTCACAAAACTGAAGGGAGGGAGACCCGATAGAGAGAAGGGTACGAGGAAAGTGATGGTAATATTAAAGCTTGAAAGGAACGAATGGCTGTGAGTGATTTTTGGAAGCAGACAGGAAGTTTTGAACAAGTCTTGAGGAGATTGAACGAACATTATTAACCTCTACCCTCTACATATAAGGACTAAGAGAAAGAGTGAGAGGTGGCACATAGATTCGAGGTTGCATGTACGGTCGGTCCGTGAGCTAGTGACTTCCAGTGTCGTCTGCTATGCTTAATCACTATTTATTTGTTCATATCATCTACCTGACAAGACAAAAATCTTACGTTAGAACTGTTATGTCTTGTCCACTTCAGCTAGAAGAGTGATTTTCTTGTTACTGCTGCTATGTTTTCGCTTTCACTTTGATGGTGTTTAAAGCTTTTTAGTTATATGTTCAACGATCTCTTTGTCGTTAATATCCAGTTACATATACAAATCTGTTATATATGTTCGTGCTTTTATGGCCCATATACTGAATCCATCTTCAAGCCAATCTCTGTTTCACCACTCAGGTCCCAAAATGTACAGACTATCTTCAACCGAAGGCAGCTTCCAGGTGTTTATGCAAAAGAATGCTTCAAACATTTTAATACTGAATAGACCCCCCAGGAGCAGCAATGTGAAATATAGAAAGAACTGAGAGGAAAGATTAATGACCAGCAAATACAAAATACTTTCGTAGATTAGAGGTAGTTTTAGCGTTCTTTGCATTATGCATCTCTAGCAATTTATCCAAGTTTGACAAAGGTCCATCCTTCATCCTTCTGAGCATACAAGCTTTGATATACAATCCAGATATATGCTGATGTTGACATAGCCATATATCTGGTGATCATCATAAAGCCTCCCAGGTTTCGGCCTACAAAGTAAGCCATGATGTTGTGCATTAGCCTCAACGACTTCTTTCAAAGTCATCTCCAATGCACCATCTGCATGAGTTGTGCTACCCATGGACCAGCGACTTGCTGTAGAGCATATGTTGCAGCTTTCTGCCGCGCCTCAAACTGTCTCCGCTCCCGTGTTCTAATGTAGCTAAGATTCTCCATAAAGCCAGTCTGGACTACTTCCACACCTTCAATAGCCCTGTCAATCATGTCAGGCCGAGAGTGAACTGACAACAGATATTTTTCAAGAGCCTGGAGCTCCGGTGGAAGAAGTCGCTTCCTACCTATGTACCATCTGTGTACTTCTAGCAAGTTTGGACTTGACCACGACCAGTGATATAACACCGGCAACCACATGGCAAAGAAAAATTTTTCCATTAAGTCAACCATGAGATGCAATGGAATTGTGGAACAGTGGAAGCCCAAAAGATGACCAATAGAACTGATCAAACTTCCGAGTAGTTGGCTTTATTTGGAACTCTTGCAAAGCAATCTGCAATTTAAGAACCATGAATCTTCACATAAGATTTTCCCAAATAGCTGGATCAAACACAGGTTTTCAAGGTGACAAGATGGTGTATGCAGATGCATCACTTGGGTGCCATGCATTTGAGAACCATACTCAACCGCATACGTATCGCCCAATACAAACCCTCCAATTTCTGTTCCATATGTAGCAGCCACGGATGCACCCACACATTTTTCTACAAGGATCCCATGATTCCACAGCGGCAGATAATTTTAGCATTACTATGTTATCCAGTATACTCTTGAGTAACAGATATAGGCAACAAATTTTCCCAGGAAACCAGAACCATGGCTCAAGATCCCTAAGTTGCCATGATAGTACCTGATATTGTAACAGCAAGTAGAACTACTTCTGATATTAATCGGGTGTAAGCCATCGAAAATGTCCCAGATGTCTTGGCTTCCCTCACCTTGCATCCATTCTTCCATATCCTACCATTCGATTTCTAAGCGTGTCCCATCCTTGAAACTCTCTAATGAATAGAGGCAGAGCAAATGAACAGGCACTGCAGGATAAGTTGCCAAGCTTCAAATCATCAGCATACTTCCCACGTAACTCCATAAATATCATTGCAAGAGTAACCAAGGTCATTGTTCATGAAGAATTTTATTCCTCCATACTGCTTAAAACATTCATGATTTTCTTCATGCGATCCAGTTGCTTTTTCCGTGGTGCAGCTTCGATTTCCATTTTTGCTTCTCCATCACCAGTCTCCCTATCATTTCTCAATTCTCTATCAAACTTTTGGATATCAAGTTCAGCCAAGTCCACAGCCAACCTCACATTATGTTGAAGCTCAGGTATTCGAACACCGTTCTCTCTTGCTTCCTCTTCAGCATTTACATTCTTCAAATTTGTCAACACCTTACCTGCAGTCCCTGCATATCAAGCACCTTCTGTACAACTTCAAAACCCTCCTCTTCCTTTTTCGGCCAACAACTACTCCTCCACAGTCACATACTTTTCTTGCTTCTCCTTTCTTCCCTTCATCCATAGCCCCTCCTTTGCTCTCTCCACAGTTTACTCTGACTCTCGATCTTCTTCTCCTCCTCCTCCTCCAACTGAGGTAATTTAGTTGATACTTCTTTAAAATCATTGAACCCCATCCCCATATTCTTAGGTATCATCCTGGCTTCAATTGAAGCAACAATCTCTTGCTGATTTTTCCCCTGGCCTACCTCTTTTATACCCCATTTTCTCCATCAACTTCATCTCGATTCCTTTCGTGTAGTTCTCGAACTCCCCAGCGTCCCCTGCTTTCATCTCCCTCACTTTCCCTCTACCTTTTGCTTCCTTCTCCTTCCTCTCTTGCTCCCTCCTTTGTGCCCCTTCCTTTATCCTCCTTCCAAATTCCGTAGACAAGAAAATATCCTCCTCTTCCTCATCATCACCCTCCAACTTTTCAGTCTTCTTAAACCCATTTCTATCATTATCCAACCCTTTCCCCATATCAAACCCCAAACTCGAAACCCGAACTCAACCCCAATCCAGGCCTCTCATCATCATTAACATGTCATCACTATCCTATTCTCTGCCTTCCGATTCCTATCAATTTCCATATCAGGCATCACAGTTCCTGCAAAAAGAGCTAAGTTTTACTCTACTTTCCGCTACGAAACGTAAAAAAAAAAAACATGGGTTTTAAGGTTCCTTATATGTACTTGGAAATGAAAGTTAACAGGCTTAGTGGGGTCAGCTTTGCGCCCAAAGTCACGATCTTTCCGACGCTTCCTGGAGCCGCCACCGCCACCTCCTTCGTTCTTCGTCCGAATTAGAATTATAACAGAGAACGCCGTAGAGAACGTCGCCTTTGGTTTGTTGACGCTTCTCGTAGAAGAACTCGCCGTCTCTCCATACACCGCCCTCGTAATCGTTGTCCATCCCAAATCTCTCCTTCTACTGGTAATCGTCCATCTTCGATCTCTCTCTTAACTTCTGTTTATGTGTCCCTCTTCTTTTTCCGAAATTTGATTAAAAGCTACGGAAACACCATTTTAGGCGGGAAGAGAACGACCGACCGCCGCCTCGCCGGAATTAGAACGGCGACTTGGGTTATGTAATTGTATAATTGAACACTTCAAATGGGCCTGTGAAGTTTTTGGCCCAAATCATGCCATGTGTTCATTTTGGCGCGAAAGTTTCTGTAGTTGCTCGCGCTGTTCGTTAGAGTTACTCGAAAACTATCTCACTATGAAGGCCATAGGGTTTCGTCGTCCCCAATTCTCTGAGGTAATCAAATCCCTTCTTGGTGATTCTACCGTGTGCACTTTGGATGACTCTTTGATTTTTTGTTGATTTCGTTTTGGTTCATATGTAAATAAGAGACCTTTAAGATGGTTAATCAACCCTTTTGGTTAGAGTATCTGTTGATCTTCTTCTTTCTTGTTTCTGGATTTTAAAGTTTTCATCTTTTGCTTCTTTTGCGTTGCTTTTTCCCTGTTCTTTTTATCCTTTGAAATGGTAAGATCATGTGATAGTTTTACTCATGGCACTTCCGTTGTGAGTTTTCAGGATTTAGCTTGGCTTCCTGCTTGGCTTCATAATCCTCAAGAAGAAGCATCTGTTGACCCCTTAAAAGAATCTCAAGACCCTCCGGACCAAGCGCTGCAGGTTCATTGGCTTTTTCTTTGCTTTTTGTGTTCAACTCTAGAGTTGCTAGAACTCATGAGTTATGGTGTTCAATGATTAACGGAGAATGTCTCATCTAAGTAAAGAGTTCGTTTAACATATGTAATTATTTCGTTAATGTTTTAGAGTTATGATTGGGACTACTGGAATTCCAAGCTTTATATTCAAAAGTTCTTTATATGTTATCTTTGTATATTCAGATTGAAAGAATAATGTATTTCTCTTGTTTTGAAGCTCAGGCCACTATAGATGGTTGAGTATTCTTCTTACCCTTTAAAGTGCACGCTAACTATTGATTGTCATTTGTATAGGATTTGGTTTTTTCAAAAGGAAGCACCAATAAGGAGAAAGTCGAGTATATTTTGTCATCTGAAGCTCTTAGACCCCGCAGTTGCTGCTTGTTCTTGTCTGGAATAGATAATTCTCAGGATAGTGTTTCACTATCTCAGGGGCATGTAAGTTTCTTAGTATGTAAATGCCATTAATTCTATTACAATTCCCTAATTCATCCACTAGTTGTTTTCTGACTACCTTGACGTGTGATGGAAGGTTTGTGAATTACATTGGGAAAATTTTATATTTTCTGTAAACTTGTGTTGATTGAAACAATTTTGTTCTCACGGGTATGGAGAGTAGATGTTGTCTGAGATTGTGAGGATCTCTAGAAAAAACAGCATGCAGATAAAACACAAGAATTGACTTGAAATGAAGCGACGCTTGAAGAATGTTATATTTGTCTACTTAAATGTTCTGTTGGATTCAATGGAAAAAAAATCTCCCCATTCTGTTTTCTAGCTTATATGGATTCAAATACAAACAATATGTTTTAGTCATTTCGGTTCTGCTCTTTTCTTACTTATTCCTGATTGTTTTTAATTTGTAGAAATCTGGTTCATAACATTCCACTCATAAAACTTGTTATTGCAAAGGCTCGTAGCTCTTAAATACTTAAACAATGCCTTGAACCTTGCCTAATAGGTCTTTAATGTGTTGTAGGTGCTTCATGTTTCTTTACGTCTTTCCTCAGATGGTGATTCAGATTCACATAACAATCAAAGTCAACTTTTATATCCGTTTCAAGTTCTACATAATTCTACTAAAGATTCTACGTTGCAGCAAGTGGAAGTTTCGGAAGGCACCGGACATAATCTTTGTCAATCAAGAAAGACTGATAAAGTTGAAGTGAAGTTTTCATCTCAAACTTTCAAAGACAATGCTATGGATAATGCTCCTCCAGTTTGTCCTACCAATATAAAGAAAATGAGCTTGAATGCAGATGGTCCATGTGTCTTGCCATTAACTTCTGTCCCAGAAACAATGGAAAATGTTAGTCTGCAGAATAATAATGATGATGAACAACACTGTGATGAAAAGTTCAATGTTGGGCACATAAGTAGTTATGATGTTACTACTGCAGTTGAATTGTCTATTGCTGCATCTGAAGCGCTTGCTATATATGAATTAATGAAGACTGAAGTGTGTTCAGAATCTATTCTTGAAGCTGCACTAAGGGTTAAGCAAGCCCGGATGAAGGCCTCAGATGATACCCCCTGCTATGTATCTGATGAATGTGGTGACATTGATTATCTTCCAGAAATAAGTGATTCGATTATGGCAGATGCCTTCCAAGATGTAGGCTTATATTTAAATGATCCTGATGATCAGCATGTTTGTGACTCATATGTCTCTCTAGTTAAGGATACCCCCCTTTCACAAAATCATTCAGGACATAACAATGAATCTAGCCAAGTACAAGTCATAGAGCAGGATATTAACTGGGATGATACAGCTCTGGGTGTAGGTACCTCTTCAGCGGCATGCTCTGTCAATCCTAATTTACGTCAAGTTGCTGAGGGAATCTCAAACTCTGCTTCTTCAGAACAACGGGTAAGGAAAAGTTTTTGGCTAGTACTCAGGCTTAAGTAGACATTAAATTTTCTCTTGTTTATTTACTATTCTTTCAATTTCCCTCCTTTTGTGATATTTCTTTTCCTTATTATAAACTAGTAAAGATAGAAGGCCTGGTAAGATCTCTAATTGGCACCTTCAATATAAACTGTTCTATCTAGTTTCAATCAGTGGACTTATTGTAGTGTTGTGGGCCTCATTTCAGCATCAAGTGAATGTGAAATCTTCTCATGCATATATCTCAGAAAATGCTGGTTAGTAAGTTCTCTTTTCAGATGTACATTTTTCCTTGAGGCTGAAAGATTCTTATCACACCTTATAATGTGTATGTTTTTCCCACTAAAGGCTATGATAAAGCTAGCCATGTTGTAGCGGATAGATTCCGAAGCCGCTGGTTGGGTGGTTGGATGGTGAAGGTGAGGCCTGTATCTGATCTTATCTTCATCCTCCCATGCTTTTAAACAGATGCTCATAAGCTGGAGAAAAGTTGTTTTTTATGTTTAGATAGACAAAAGAAGGCTACACTGTCTTTTTCTTGTATTTTTCTGGACTATAGGTCCTTGTGATGAGAGAATGAAATGAAACATGAAAATTCCCATTTACTCTTCTACCATAGTGGTTATATCTCTTTTCCAACTTTTATACATTTTTCGGAGATATATTTTTTATTATTAACACTTCCAAAGCTCATGGCCTTTATGATGGCTCTAGTCAACTTTTCTTTAATAGCCAAACCAATGCTTTTATGGAAATCAGAAGCTAAAATAATATTTCTTTTGCTCATATTTTCACGAACTCTCAGAATTGCATAAATTTATTGTTATACTATCTGAATATTTCAGCTTTCTGTCTATCCAACTCATGATATATTTATTTATTCAGCTGCACTACTTTTAGTCTCAAGCATCTATTAATCAGACTTTTATTTTTGACTTCTAGAGAACCAATTATTTCACTCTTAATTGCGCTATGAAAATTTTTATGCTGCATAGTTTGTTTTCATTCTTTCTTATTCGTGTGAAGTTCTTTTTTTCTACCAATGTTGTATAATTATATGATGCACCACTGTCCTCATTAATTTGTTCTCACGTTTGGTTCTTTCCTGTCAGGAGGAAGCAGATGCTTCTGTGAATGTGGAATTGAAAAGCACAAAAGACGTCCAACCTTTTTTTCGTGGTGAAACAAGTTTTCTTTCTGAATCTGCCGATATTGCACCAGATGAAAACTCTGCTGTGGGGAAACATGGAACCGCATCGGCATCCAATAAAGGCTCAAGGTCAAATCTATATGTTCTAGGCCCACAGGACAAAACTGACGAGAGGATTTTAATATCACAAGAGGTTAAATCTTCCAATCGTTCCTCTGTAGATCCTCTCTGTTCCATTGTTCCTTGCAGTATCTCTTTGGAGCATGTGGCTTCCCCTCTGAATCATAGTCCAAATGATAGAGAAGTTGAAGCTGAAAATTGCCCCCGTCGAAACATAGAACTTTGCATGGATGGATCTCAAAGGATTTTCCATCAGAAAGTCGAACCTTTCCATCTGGAGAGATTAGTTTCTGACAAATGTTCTACGCTCCCAGTTCGAAGACATTTAGCCTCACTCAAGGCTTTTAGCACAGTTTTGCCAAAACATGATTCAATTTTAGATGTGGAATCACTTGAACATAATCAACAGTTTTCATCAAAACGCACGGGGAAGCTATCGTCCCCTGATCAGGGGATTCCCAGAGAGTTCTCTTTCAGATGTGATTTAGAGCATAATGTCAGTAAAGGTATCAAGGAAAATAAGAAAAAGAAAACCAATGTTGTTAGGAGTCAAGCTTTTGAAGCTACGAATCAGAAGAGAAACAATTATGAACCTGTAAAAGATGGGATTGAGCTAAATCTTAAGAACTCTATGCAAAGAAAATCACCCCTTATTCTAAACCGGAGGCGATACTGCCATTTTCAGGTTTCTGAACCTTTTGTAGATACTCTAGGTGCGAAGGATATCCCTGAGTGGGTTGCAGCAGAAGAAACTATAATGAAGTTTCAGAAGATCCAAGCAAAGTCGATAAATCCCCACATCACAAGAAATCAAATTGGAAAGCCGGTTTATTCCTCTGAAGTTGAAGTTGAGCTTCAGCAGCTTAAGGACCTACAGAAGCCACAACCATCATATAGAAAATGTATAACTGTGCTATTAGACATATTATGTCATGTTTTTTCTCTACAGATAGGTAATTGTACTTGTTTTCAATTGCTTTGTTAGGTTCTCCCACTGGAGTTAATAGAAGTTTCGCTGAGTCACACTGTCAAAGCAAAGATATTCAAGGTTTTCTCACAAGTAATGTCAAGGGTGGTGAAAGATTGATATTTCATGGTGTAGACTTCTTGCTTACAGGATTTTCTAGTCGGAAGGAAAAAGAGATTGTTCGGTTGATCCAGAAGCATGGGGGTTTCGTGCTCTCGGATATCCCATCTCCTCCAAATTCAAGGATAAAGCAAATTAAAAAATCTGGCTTCCTAAAGTTTCCTCTTGTTATTGCTTCAAAGAAGGTTGGGTTTAACCTTCCAGGTTCTTTCTTTGATCCATTTTCTTCAATTTCTGTTCTATCTTTTTCTGTTTCTTGTTATTACTTCACAAACACCAATGTGGAATGCATCACTGCAATTTAAGTAGACTAAAACTAATATCTATCATGCCATGATGTTCTTCTTTATTGAGTTCCATCTCTTATGATCGAATTTTTTTTAATTGTTTTGGATGATTTCCTTTCTACAGCTACAAACTACCAAATTTTTGTATGGCTGTGCAGCGAATATCCCCATTCTAAAAGTGAGGTGGCTTACTGATTCAATTGCTGCAGGATCTACAGCTCCTCCTCAAAAGTATGTTTGTCCACAATTATTGCATGCATTTATGTGTGAGATTCTAAGTTTATCCCAAATCATATGCCTTCTCCACCACCATTATGGTTATTATTTGTAATAATTGGATCTTTTTGGGATTCATAGCTGTCCTATATGTTAGGTACATGATTCTGCCGAACCAGGCTGATACAGATTGTGCAAAAATTCAGACTTCAGTTGGCTCTGGTGACAAGAAAGGTATTTTTGACAGAGTAGGGATAATGGTTCATGGGAAGCCTAGTTTCTGCAACAAATTAGCCATAGTAATCAAGGTAAAGATTCAATAAAAGCACCTGTAATTTAATGCTGTTTGTCATAAGTTTCTCTTACTTTCTGAAACATTTTTTAATTTGATGACATTCAATGCTGTTTGGGCTGTTAGCATGGAGGTGGACAGGTATTCAAGACACTGCAAAGGTTAATCAGATGTCTTCAAGGTGAAAAGATATCTTTAGGAGTCTTTGTTGCTGAGGATGAGCATAGGGCACTGCGTCATTTAAGGCAATGTGCCTCAGAAAGGGAAATCCCAATGGTGGTTGGTACATCTTCACTCTAGTTCAAGTTTCAGTAAGAAAGCTTAAATTCAGTTAGACCTCAAATCTGGTTCAGGCCTGAGAAAGATTTACGTTTATACTGAAGCTTGTCCTCCATTTTAGATCCAGCCGGATGCACGAAGATGCCGGTCCTATGATTCTTTCTGATGTGTTAATCTTTCTCTTTGAACTTTGTTAATTTTTGCAGCAAGCTAGCTGGATTGCCAAGAGCTTACATTCAGGTCAGCTTCTTCCATTCAAGGAGAAAGTGGCTACTTGTTTAGCTCCTGTGAAGCCAAGGCCAAATTGTACAACTTCCGTAGACTGGAGTGAGGAGATATAATATTTTCTTGTATTCTTAATGAGGTAAATTGTTTTTATCTCAACTAATAATTATGTATGAAATTGCATGATATTCATGCCTTAATAACAAGAACTTATTGTTTCATCAGACAATCTCCACATTAGCTGATTTTCAAGACCTTATAGCAGATGATTTACTTTCTTTACTAGATATTTAGCATGTTATTGACTTAGTACCTGGATCTACTCTATCAAATCTTCCAGTCTATCGCCTGAATCCTATTGAGAATGAAGAGCTGGAGAGACAAGTAGAGGAGTTACTGAAAAAAAATGATTTGTTCAAGAAAGTCTTAGTTCGTATGTAGTTCTAGCACTATTTACTCCTAAAAAGGATAAAAGTTGGCGAATGTGTTCTCCGGGCGATAAATAAGATCACAAGGTATAGATTTCTAACATTTCGCTTGATAAAATGTTGGATATGTGTTATGGACGATCAATCACAATAATCAAATAGCAGTGCGGAAAATAAACGAACACACAAATTTATGTGGTTATTCAAAATATGGCTACGTCTACGGATGGCTAGGATTTTTATCAGGCTTCATATTTCAACAATATGTTGATTGGAGTGATGATCTTCACTATGATAGGTGCCCACAAATTAGAACCAGACTTGAAGATGAATAAAAAACGACTAAAGAGGGACTTTATGAACGGTTGGTGATGCCATTTGAATTCTTTAATGCCAAAAGATGTATGAGATGTTGTTTGAGAGATGTATACGGATATTGAAAATTCTTCTCAAATTTTTGAACTAAAAACAAAGTTCTGGAACGCCAAGCAAGTAGATT
Organism: Erythroxylum novogranatense; assembly: GCA_029891385.1. Lineage (NCBI taxonomy): Eukaryota > Viridiplantae > Streptophyta > Magnoliopsida > Malpighiales > Erythroxylaceae > Erythroxylum > Erythroxylum novogranatense. Next base: position 3,057,971 of record CM057232.1, read on the forward strand.
GTGACGTTACTTTGTTTTATAACAAACTTGTAATCTTGTGGTAAGAATTAGACCTATGTTATGAAGATGTAGTGTAACACCCCACTCTCGTAAGACTCGAACCCGACATCAACGGTGACATCCAGATCCGTGCCCCGCGAGGGTGGCATGCTACATCACTCAGTATAAAACTCAGTATAACATTTTCTCCTCTTATTATGATTTTTTTTAACATTCATTATCGCGACATAAACAGTGAGAAACTTGAGCTCATGTTCACAATTAATCATTTTCAGTTATTACAGTCATCCAATAATGATTTTACAATCAGTCAATGTGAAACAATAGAACCATAATGACTCATTATAAATACAAAGCATTGTTGCACAATGATTGCGGAATATAATTCGATAAGACACTAATGCAGACACGGACTGATCTCGACCTCTATCCTTCACTTGCCTACAGTAGACATACTCCCGTGTCAAACGAGGTATTCTTCAAGATCTGAAAAATAGATGCAAATTTTGGGTGAATTTTGCGAACTCAGTGAGTGACTATCATCGATGGTTCACCCAATCACATAACATATAACACATACTTTCATTTCCATTAAGTCACAATTCATATTCCCAATCACACCTCACATTCACATACAGTTTCATATTTTCATTATGTTAATACAATGTCATTTTCAATACAATCAAATCAATCATTCAATCCAATTTATCATTCCCATTCAACACAATGTCACATTCCCATTCAATACAATGTTGCAGTGTCATTCAATACAAGTAATTCAACCATTTCCGTTCCGTACAATCAAATCAATCATGTTATGCATATATGCACGAGACCCACTTTTCATTTAATTACTTTGTTGTGACCGAGTGCCTAAACTGTCCCGTACCCATGGATATCGGGCTCATTGAAAACTGTCCCATATAGGGCTCATTGTAAACTGTCCCATATAGGGCTCATTGTAAACTGTCCCATATAGGGCTCATTGTAAACTGTCCCATATAGGGCTCATTGTAAACTGTCCCGTATAGGGCTCATTGTAGTTGAGCCTGAGGCTCTGAATCGGTATCTGAGCACGAAGCTCTTTTCACTCATTGTTGATTACTCTGGTCACAACTCCCATTATCTTTCATGTTTTCATGCAGTGGAATGCCTTATGCATATTTGCATACGCTCAGTCAATCATAATTACTATCATCGGACCGTAGTCCGGCATTCAACATCTAATTAAGAAGTCACATTTCATTTATGTACAATTATGCATGCAAGACATTTTAACAATCTCAATATATACACTTAGGTCATCCCATTCACATTCAAGGAGCACTTCAATAACGCAATTCCCGATATATAATCAATCATCGGACCTCCTGTCTGGAACCCATATTTAATCACAATCAATAAAATAAATCAATACTCATTCAACATATGACAAAAGCAAATAATCAATAAATAAGATCATCTAGGTCTACTCACAGTACGCTCCAGATTTGCATTGGTTTCCTCTGAGAACGCCTGAGTGCGGACATTTATCCTGCACTACCAATTTATGCCACATGCACACATTAATCACTCTGCATAAAAATTCCCATTTATGCACAATTATAGAATAAGAACAATGCATGTTCATGATATTCCCGGTCCTAATCCTATTTTTTTATCAGAAAAATCCATTTCAAAAATAAGAAATCCAATGGCGCTGACGGCGCTCATTTTGGACCTCTATAGGTCCCCAAGTAAATAAAACAGTGAGTAAAGGCTCCGTTACTCGGGCCCACGTCAATTTTCCGTCCACAAATCCCCAATTTCTCATGAAATGAAATTCAATGTTCCATGAATCCGATGCCTCAAGAATCAGGTCAATCGGATGTTGGACGGAAAAGTTATGAGCAAAAAGGAGGAAAAATACACATCCTAGTCGACTAGAGCAGGTTGTAGTCGACTAGTGCAGGAAAATACATGTCATATTCGACTAGTACAGGTTGTAGTCGACTAGTCTTATTACAATGACAAATCTGAAACAGTTTCCTCCGACATGCCAACTTGTTTAGGCCATAACTCTCTACTCCGAACTCCAATTTGGACAAATTTGGTGTCTATTTCATAGAGAAAAGAGAGATCTACAATGTTCATGAAGAACCCAAAAGCCAAATTCACCTCTAAGGGTGTTAAAAATACAATCAAAGTTTCTTTCCAGTCAATGAGTTCCTAACCAGTGCAGTAGAATTCCTAACCAGTGCAGTATTTTGTAAATTCAATAACTCCCCATTTCCTTAGTCAAAAATTACACAATAAATGTGCTCATTAAGATCACAATGTGATCTACAACTTTTATGAACAATCAAAAATCCAATTCCATTGCTAACTAGGTCGAATAATTCACCAAAACATCTGCCCACTGAAGTCAACCAATCTGGACAGTAAATTTCCATACAGTATAACTCCTTGTAAAAATGTCGAAAAATTGCATACTTTACACCCATGAAAAGATAAAACACAGTACTACACTTCTCATGAAAGGCTCAAAATCAAATTCCATCATTAACCAATTCAAAACAGTCCTGAAAGTTACTGCCCTGTTCAGCAGTCCATGACCTAACTTCAGTCCAATCTTTGAAAAATCATAAGTCCCAATTCTGTTATCTAAAAATAGCATGCTATAAATCATTTTCAAGATAATTGTTTCCTCTACAACTCTTCAGAGATTATTTAAGCCAATTCAATTCACAGAAATTACTAAAATTCCTCCAAATCAGAATGTACAACAAATCCGCCAATCCAGCTAGGTTTCATTCAATTGCTCAAAATCAGTCAACATTCCACAGTGCATATCTCCCAATATACAGATAAAAAAATTACAAGATCAGTGGCAATGGAAAGCTAAAAATGTAGGCTTTAACTCTCATTTAGATCAGTTTCTCTAATTCCTTCTCAATTAATTTATAAAAATCATCAAAACTCCTAGGTCAACAATCCGAATACTGTTCACATAAGTCCCAGTAGTAACTTTCCAAGCCAAATTTCAACCTCTTAGAGTTACAATTTGACAACACCTATTTCACACAAAAATGTAGCCAACAACCAAAAGTTTCATTGGGCACAAACCTCAACTCATTTTCATAACCACACAATGAGTTATGCCCAAAACAGTACAGTAGGTCAAAAATCTATTTTCCAGCTTTCATCTTCAACTTACACACTATCACTTCTAACACCAATTCCACATGCATAAGTATCCTAATAACACAAGAATTGAGCCAATAGGTCATCAAGACCTTCATGTCAATATATATCTATAAATTTCAGTACCTATTTTCAATCATTTTCTTATGAATTCATGCATTGAAACCATAAGTAAAACATAAACATAAACATCATCTTACCTAAACAAGCTTTCAACTCTTCACTTCTTCAATTAATCCACCAATCCTCTATTTTTCAACACCATACACAATCATCATGATAAAAAGGTAGAAAGCTTAAGCTTATATGCATGCAAGGAAAGCAATTAAGGTAGAAGAGAAGAGAGGTTTAGCTAGGATTTAAGAAGAAAACAATGAAAAAGAAGGGGTGGAAGTAGTTTTCGGATGGGAGAGAACCCAAAAGCAAGCTTCCAACTCCTTTTCTTTTGTTTTCACATGGTATGTCGTGGAAGCATGGAGGAATACAAGCCTTAAATGAGTTATGGTGAATCATAATGTCACTTGGCATGTAAGAAGAGGAAAAAGACAAAAATCAATCCAATGGTTCTAATTACTTCATCCAATGACTCTAATTAATCCATCCAACGACTCTAATTACAATCCCAAAATTATTTATCCAATATTCCAGTGCCATTGGGTAGCAATTTTCGCTACCGAAAATCAACCGGTTCGCCGCTTGGCGATTTTTTTTCGGTCCGAAAATTCTCTCCGGAAAATTCCAAAAAAATTCCTAAAAATCCCTTAAAATATAAAACACTCAATGGCGCACTCAGAATAATTTTTCAAACCTAATAACCACGTTAATCACAATAAAATTGCAGTAGGCACATCTACCGGGAATGTCATGTATGCATGTACCGAAATTTGCATGCGCACAATTTTACTGTGTACCAATCATATTATGCATGAACAGTCCTAAGTCATTCCGATCCATCTTATCCTATGCCAAATTTACTATTTTATCCTTCCAGTAGGGGTAGGATGTTACATGTAGACTATAATCCGTAGTGATATTTGGGGATAAAAAAAGAACATAAACAATAACTAGAAAAAGATAACTTTAATTGATGATCATACTATAATTACTTGGGTATTTTACTTAACGAGAAGTCAAATGTCAAGAGGGTGTTTCAAAACTTTTATAACATGATCCAAACACATTTTCATATTAGAAGTCGAGTATTTAGAAGTGATAATGGAAAAAAAAATACTTCAACAAGATTTTAAGGAAATTTTTTTTGTTGAAAAAGGTATTGTTTATCGAAGCTTATGTGCTAAAATCCCACGACAAAATGAAATAGTAGAGAGAAAAAATAAACATCTGATAGAAATTGCAAGATATCTAATGTTTTTAACTAATGCTCCTAAGTATTTATGGGTGAGTGTAACATCCCACTATTATAGAGCATATATTGACATTCTAGAGAATATCCGAACACATATCCTTCAGAAGTAGCATATTATAACAATCATATCAACTTATCATGACATCATATAGAACATAAACATTTCGAAGAACTAAGTTTCCTCGTATCATTCATAACTATAAGCTTACATTGTCATTACATTCCATAATCCATCTATTTATATTACCAAAGACATCTGAGATTCTTTGCATTTGATTCACAAACATAAACATTCATTGTATTATTACACTCATAATTCATGTTTATACAAGGCATAACATGTGAAAGTTCACAACTCTATACAACGTGTACGACATAAAATTAGGTGTTGGATCAAAATAATCTAACTAGATTCTTCATAATCAGCTGACTAGATCTTTGAATCATTCTTGGTTTCAAAATGGACAATACTAGGCTGTTACTAGATTGCCTATAAAGCTAAGTCTCAGTACCTGAAAATTAGCGACGCAATACAATCATCAATGTGTTCACTCAAGTCAGGACACAACATCACAAACTTATAATACAAATTCTCAAATATATCACACTATTCAAAACCATTTCTCATTTATCACATCATTTAGTTTGTATACCAAATCACAATATATGTATCTCACATTTCAACTAACACGTTATGAACACAAGCATTCATATAGTCATCTCAAATAATACAATCACTCATCTCAATCATTCATTTCAACAACATGTACGCAAATATTTCATATTACTATTTCAACACAATTTAGTAATTCTTCACATCTATTCACATGACACATACATGATATATAAATGTGAATGCACACATGACTCCACTTCCTTTTTATTTTGTTGTAATTGAGCACCTATTTAATTGTCTCGTATCCGTTATAGATACCAGGCTCATTTCAGACACTGTCCTATACTCATTGTAAATAATGAGCTCATTAATCATTGGGCCTATGGCTCTTTGTGCACATTTATGAGCTTTAAGTTTCTTTTCACATTGGTTACTCCGGTCACAACTCATTTATCTGATCATGCATATTAGTGTTATGAAATACATCAAATCACATAATATGTTATCAACAACTTTCATTCAGTGTACACAATCATTTATTGCATTCATCGGATCTAAGTCTAGCATTCAACATTTAGTTGAGCACTCATTTCTCACATTCACATACAAATAAATTGCACTTCTAATAGATTCCCAAATATTGAACTCCTTGGACAATCAATGTCTGAAATTACCAATATCACAGTCATATTAATATCAGTTCAAAATATATATAAATATTAATCAAACAATTCAAACAGAAATACATATATAATTGAGATTGTACATCTAGGTTACTCACAGTATACTCCAAAATAGCTATTGCCTTGATGATCTCGTAATGTCTAGATGTTGTCGATCAATTTGTGATTCTATATCATGCAATACACACATATTTACACATTATTGACTTGTTTAATCAAATGAGTACTCAATCATACACATGTATATGTGTTATGTTCAATGCACGCTCAATTAACTATCCCGGGTATATAACCTTATTCACAAATCTTGCTCATTTATTCATCATAGCTTGTATATATCTTGTTTGCAAACTTGCAATTAGGTTATGTCTTAAGTAAGTTTGATTACTCTCAATTCATCAATCATACATTCACCAACCCTTTTCTAGTATTATACATTCACACCATTTTCCCAATTCTCATTCAATCATACCTATTTCATTACTTATATCATTTAAATCACATTTGCATTCATAAGAACATCCTTATACCATCAATAACTCATACTTCTCAAATTCATATACGTTGATATTAAATAATCTATTCCTTAAGTTATAACATCAATTAATGACCTAAACTCATCAAATACTTAACCAATTGATTCAACACCAAACTAAGTTCACTTTAAGCCCTAATTAAGTATAAAAACACCAATGTATAGTGTATTATTCTTATATGATTCAACCAGAACACAAAACACAAATTTTCCTCTCTGCCAAGCATTTCCACGATCGTGGGAAGGAACCCTACAATTCCTAGGATCATGAGATAGGTGAACCGAAAATTCACCATCCTCTTCCTTCAATCTTTCTTCCAATTTCTAATTCCTTCATGATAGTTCATCAATTACATCTCAATTATACTATAAAAATACTTCAATTTCTCATCAATTCATCTATAAAACAATCTGTAACCTAGGGTTTCCATATGCATTCATCTTAATTCATCTCTAATCAATCTTTATGAATGTTATGCTTACATATATCACAATAAGGCAATCAAATACTTACTTATTTATCTCAAAATCTCTTCAATTAACAAGCTAATAAAGCCTCCCAAGCATTCAAACATACTCCAAGAACAAAATGGAATGAAAAGGGTTTCTAAATACAAGATGAAGGCTACAAAATTTTGGCAAAAATTCAAAGGTTATGGAGATGGTGTGAGAGTGTCGTTGGTGAAAGGAAGAAAAAGAAAACATAAGACCAAAACATGAAAGAAGGTAGTCTTACAAGTATGAGAGACGTTGGTGAGGTGTGTGGCAGAGAAGATGGACACTTGGCATGACATTTGTCATGCTAAGAGCCATGTTATGTGTCTTTGCCTTACACTCTCAATTGTCACTCCATAACTAGTCTATTTGTCATTTAATCATTACGCCATATGTCATTCAACTATACCACCATTTTTCACTCATTATTCAAACCAATTGTCACTCTACTATTAATGCCATATGTCAATATTTCATAGGCTCGTTAAACCTAAATTCCCATATATCAATTTGTCTTGCCCTTTAACATTTTTCCTAGACTAAATGCACATATCACCTTATCAATCACTCTATTGTAACAATAAATTCCCAATTCACTAATTATAATCCATAAAACAAAATTCAAGATATAATTAACGCACAATTACATTATAATCATTTAAGATTTTCATACCTCAGGATATATCAAATGTGTGCATATACTATTTTTACAATGTCCCTAAATCATGATTCATATATATATGTGAATATGATGCATGCAAATGAAATGCACTTCATGAATTCTCACATCATATGACTCGTGTGACTAGTATAATCCCTAAGTGTAGAAACGAGCTATTACAAATTTACAATGAGACTATCCTATAAGCTACATATTTGATCAATATGATACTTTTAAAAGCTTTAAAATTTCAAACACCTTTTCACTGTTTTAATAAGTGTTTTCCTTCATCTCGGTTATCACAAGATCTCCTTCTTAAAGAGTTTGTGTGCATTGCATTTGTTCATATTGACAACAAAAATTGGGGAAAACTTGATCTTAAAATACTAAAGTGTATTTTTGTTAGTTATCCTTCAACTCAAAAAAGATATAAGTGCTTTGATCCAATATCTTAAAAAAAATTATTTATGTGGATGTCACATTTTTTAAAGATAAGTCTTTTTTTCTCTCACCTTATCTTTACGGGGAGACACATAGTGAAGATTCATTTTTTATATTCACAAGAAAAATGAGACTACAGTCAACACTAAAAATGATGTAGATACTTTTATAATCCTAATTCAAAAGCTAATGATATCTCAAATAATAAAGATAAGGATTCATATTTGATGCATTTACAAATTCAATGCAAGAAAGAATGAAATGTGTGCTAAACAAAATAGAAATCATTTTAAAGAGAATTTTCTTTAGAAAATATCCAAAATGATAGAAACATAAACAATTTGTGATATGGTCAAGAATCTAACTTGGAAATAATTCCAAAAATTGGAGACCAACCAGATAAATCGTACCTTGAGTCTACTTCTATTGAGTTAGTGTCACGTAAGCCAATATCTATTTAAGAGTCAAACAGATTTTCTCATTACTCTTAGGAAAGATTCCATAACTTGTATCAAATATCCTCTGTATAACTTTTTATCATGTCAAAGTCTATCTCCATCATTTCGAGCATTTACTTTTAAGCTGTCCACTATTTCCATTCCTAAGGATATATAGGAGGCTCTAAATAGTTTCGAGTAGAGGGATGCAGTCCTGGAGAGTTGAGAGCTTTGGAGAAAAATAGAAGATGGGAGGAAGTTAATATTTCAAGAAGGAGAGCACAGGTTGGATGTAAATTGGAGTTCATCGTAAAATACAAATTTGATGGATCACTTGAAAGATATAAGGCTCGCCTTATTATTAAGGGATTTATTCAAACCCATGACATTGACTATGTAAAAACTTTTTAGCCTGTTGCTAAGTAAATACTAAGAGAGTGTTCCTCTCAATTGCAGTTAATCTGGATTGGACTTTACATCAATTAGATGTGAAAATGTCTTCCTAAATAGAGATTTAGAAGAAAGGTATATACAGAGTCTCCTCTAGGATTTAGTGAAAGCTTCAAAAAAGGGACATGCAAGTAGTAAAAATCTTTATATGAGTTGAAACAATCATTAAAAACCTAATTTGACAAATTCACAAGATTTATGAAGTTTCAAGGTTTCTTACAGGGGCAATCTGACCATAATTTATTCATAGAAACTTCTTATAATGAAGAATTTGCAATTCTAATTGCGCATATAGATAATATTATCCTCATTCAATTCTAATTTGAAGGTATTGAAAATCTTAAAAAGAATATCTCAAATAAGTTTGAAATAAAAACTTGGGGGTCTCTTAGATAACTTTTTAGAGATGGAAATTGCTAAATCAAAAAAGGAAATAGTAGTCACACAACAAAAGTATATCCTAGACCTTCTAAAAGAAACTAGGATGAGTAGATGTAAACCGTTAGAAACTCCTATAGAATTTAACTTATAACTAGGTGAAGTTGAGGAAGGAGTTCTAATGGGTATAGGTTGAAATCAACATCTGGCTTAAAAGAGTGACAGAAAAAACCAATAGAGAACTCAATGAAGTTGTTTTGTGATAACAACGTAGCTATTAATATTGCCAATAATCCAATTCAGCATGATTGGATGAAGCAGACGGAGATTGACAGATATTTTATAAAAGAAAAACTTGAAAGTGGAATCATTTTTATACCATTTGTAGCTACAACACAATAAGTTATTGATGTTACTAATTAAAGAATTCATTATATTCGACCGGTTCAATCGTAAAAATATAAAATTGTCTAATTTTTATGTTCAGTTTTCAACTTTTTGATTAAATTTACTTTAATATCTCTTGTTATTAAAATCAATCAGTTAATTTTATAAATTAATAAGTTCTTATAAATCAATTAATTTTATTTAACAATTTTTAAAATTAAACTTCAAATTCTTTGATTGATAAGAACAATCTTTTCAATCATAATTTAAAATTTTAATTTTATTCAACCTTTAACTAATTTTATAATAGTTTAATATCGGTTGAACCTTTTAAACTATAAACCTCTTATCTTACTGTTTTGAATTTCAGTTCGATTTTTAAAACATTAGTTAATATCTTTACCAAAAGGCTACTAGGACAAAATTTTGAGTTTACTATAAACAAGTTGGACATGATTAATAACTATGCACGAATTTGAGGCCAAGGGTGTTGATATTTTAGAAATAGTTTACAGATTCTTAAAGATAATTATTTCATTATTAATAGATAATTAGTTAATATTTTATAAATTAGTAGTTAAATTAATGAGATTTTACTGCTAATAAATGCATTCTCCGAAGTGATTAGAACTGTCCTATATATTCCCTCTGCTGTTCACAAAAAAATCAAGAAAGAGTTGGAAGATATTTTCAAAGGCCACAACAAAGTCGACATTTGCTGCCGGATTGTTGGAACTATGTCTTTTTGTCTTCTAATCGGAATTGGATATTTAAAGACTAAAAAACAAATAATCCAAAAGATCTAAACCAGAAATGAAAGTGAATTGATACCAAAAAAATCTAAACCAGAAATGGAAGTGAATTGACAGCAAAAGCGTCTAAACCAGAAAGGGAAGTGGTTTGGGTGGGCCCGCATCATTGAGGTTTTGTCCCCTTTGGTCGCTTAGGTTGTCTACTTCCTATCCTTATTTTTTGGAGAATCTTGGGAGTCGAACCTGAGACCTCAGAGTTTTGTTGGGTGTAAGACCCACGCCTCACACCACTGGACTACGTAACTCAGTGGTGAGAGGCGTGGGTCATGCACCCAACAAAACCCTGATTCTGATTTGACTCATAGTTCTACATGATGCAAGACCAATTGGTTCTACCAGATTCTGGCGGAACTGAACGTTATCGTTTGGATCCATGAAGTTGGTTGCTTCTCGTGGGAGTTTCAGTATGATGGTTTCTGCAAAACAAAGAAGGCACGTCGGGGGTTGTTTTCCAATAGGCTCCTTCGACGCTCAAGTCAGTCTTTTGATGAAGGTAGGTTTTCAGTGAGCGGAGAGAACTAGGGTTATAATTACGTACCTCTGTTATGACAGAGTTATACCTTATATATGATGTATGTGTTAGGTTTAAGTCTTTCGTATGCATGAGAGACCTCTATCTGCAAATGGGCCGTGAAACGTGGGCTAGGCCTGACGTAGGTATGAGACTGATCTTTGAAGAATGGACCGATCGATCCTTGAGCTGTTATGTTTAAATTCAGACCCAACACGACCGACTCGATCATAAAATAATAGCAACTACTATAAATAGTTGGTTGTACAGAAGTTTTAAATCATTACATGCAAATTTCATGTCACAATGTCAACTTCTTCAAACACTCCTACTTCCTTGCTTGTCCCTCACTTCACAAAGCCTCACTTAACAGCACCACCAAGTACTGGACGAAAAGAAGAAGAAGATGATGATGAGAAGGTCACAAATGAGTTCAACGAGTTTCTTCTTTCTCTTCCCAGAGAAAAAGGTTGGAGAACTCCATACCTTTATAAGTTCCAAGGTTTTTGGTGCCCACCAAAGGAGATCCAAGCTATAATGTCTTTTCAAAAACATTTCCAGGCCAAAGACACTGACGTTGTTCTTGCTTCTGTTCCAAAATCAGGGACAACATGGCTCAAAGCTCTGGCTTTTGCCATCCTGAACCGTAATCGTTTTACAGACAAAAACAGACACCCTTTGCTCTCCTCCAATCCTCATGATCTTGTTCCTTTCTTTGAGTACAAGGTTTATGCGAACAGCCATGTTCCTGACTTGTCGGGAGTCCCAGATCCTAGGATTTTTGCTGCACACGTCCCTTTTGGTTCCTTGCAAGAGTCCATAAAGAAGTCTAACTGTCGAATCGTTTATATCTGTCGAAACCCTTTTGACAATTTCACGTCCTTGTGGTTTTTCATCAACAATGTGAGGTCAAGATCTCTTCCACCCCTTTCAACGGAGGAAATTTTCAACATGTACTGCAATGGGTTCGTTGGTTATGGTCCTTTCTGGGACCACATGTTAGGTTACTGGAAAGAGAGCTTGGAGAGACCAGACAAGGTACTGTTCTTGAAGTACGAGGACATGAAAGAAGATGTTACCTTCTATATCAAGAAGCTTGCCAAGTTCCTGGGATGCCCTTTTTCAGTGCAAGAAGAGAGAGATGGAGTGGTTGAAGATATAGCACAGCTCTGCAGTTTTGAGAACCTGAAGGATTTGGAGGTGAACAAGTCTGGCAATTCCATAATCTACTTTGAGAATAAGCACTTGTTCAGGAAAGGAGAAGTTGGTGATTGGATGAACTATTTCTCTCCTTCAATGGTGGAGGAACTGAGAAATGTCATGGAGGAAAAGTTGGGTGGTTCTGGTTTGGAGTTCAAGATATTCACCGGTTAGGACAAGTTCCAATCGAACAACTCTAAAATTCGAATGATATTATTAGTATCGTGTGACATGATTTAGACAAGGTTTGCTGCATTTCTCTAAGCCAGTAAAATTTCAGTTGTATTGTTAAGGTTAATTATATAAGAGACATGTGTCATTGGCTATGTTAAAATGAGCCATGGTGTAGCAGACTCAGAAGCCACTGGTTGGGTGGTTGGATGGTGAAGGTGAGGATTATTGTATCATCCTCCCATGCTTTTAAACAGATGTTCATAATATGGATAAAGATCACTATGTTTATGTAAATAGACAAGAGAAGGCTGCAATGATTTTGATCTTGTAAGAGAGTGTCTATATCTCTTTTCCAACTTTCGTACAATTTTATGAGATATCATTGTTATATACCATCCGAATATTTCAGCTTTCTATCTGTTGGGGGTAACGACGGAGTCAGGAATTTAAGATATGGGTTTAAATATTTAATTTTTCAAATTTTAAGAGATTCAGTACACTACAAACCTTTAAATAATCATGTCCTATATATATATATATATATACATGTATCCAACTCCTTTTTTTCTTGATGAAACAAGTTCAAATATAGAGTAAAACGAGCCAATCAGCAGATTGTATTAGTTGACAGTTAATTCTATCAACGATTAGCTGATAGCAGAAGCAATTAATATCAACTATTTATTTAAAAATGCTTGATAAAATTAGTTGTTTAATATTAGTTGTTTAGTTACTTAAGGTATAGCGTGATTATTGAAGCAAAAACAATAATAAAAGATGGCAGCTTGAGGTATTTATAATAGCTTTTGGGCACATATTTTTTCCATTCCTTAAATACTTCATAGAAGTATTTTCAAAAATAATAAATTGGGTTCAATTTTTAACCAAATCAGTTGATTACTAAATATAATTATCAGCAGTTTGATATAATTAAACAGTCAAATATCTTTCAATTCACTAAAAAGTAGTTAATCAACTATTTAACAAAGAAAGTCATGGAACCACATCCGAGAAAGGCTCAAGGTCAAGCCTACATGTACGTCGTTTCTAAAGTTTTATAAGCCACGACAAATTAAAAACAAGGTCTATTCAATCGATAATATACAAATATATATTGTAAAAATAGAAGATTCAACTTATTGGTTTTTTAATTAAAATATTCTTTATTTTATTGTCAAGACTATTTTAATTTTTAAGATCATAAACATTTAACAGATGAATTGATTGTTCATCTATGTTCATACATGTATTACAAAATTTGTTACTCTTTTAACAAATTTTTCAAAAGGATTTTCCATCAGAAAGTCGAACTTGTCCATCTGGAGAGATCAGTTTCTGTGACAAATGTTGTACACTCCTAGTTCGAAGACATTTGTTGGAAGCTCTGATGCGCTTCTAAGTAAAAAAAAATTCACAAAATATGTATTTACATTAATAACAAAGTTTATGAATACAAAAAATATTCACAAGATACAAAAATTTTTCTCTAAGTACTACCGTACTTTTTCTCTAAATCTTTCTTTCTTACAAAGAGCTACAGCTCTCAAAATACTTTTTTTTTCACAAAATATTCTCTATTTTTTTCTCATATGCCTATAAATGATTACAAGATCACATATATATAGACATGCTAAAGGACTTCAAATACAATTTAGCTACTTTTTACATTAATTAACTCATTCTTATTTTTAAGATTTCAAAGACAATTTGATTTCTTCTTTAACTCATCCTTATTCATAAGACTTCAAATTTAATTTAACTACTTCTTTAACTCATCCTTATCTTCAAGATTTTAAATTCAATTTGATCACTTCTTTGACTCATCAAGTCACTCATCTTTATCCATAAGATTCTTCTATAAGTTTCTAAATTCATCCATAAATTTCTACATCATTACCAGATATTTTTCTCCATCCCAAACCTTATCTTTTATCATAACTACATAATTATTCATGACGAGGGAGGGATTGTATTTTCTAACAACATTTAGCCTCACTCAAGCCTTTTAGCACAGTTTTGCCAAAACATGATTCAGATTTAGATGTGGAATTACTTGAACAACAGTTTTCATCAAAATGCAGGGGGAAGCTCTTGTCCTCTAATCAGGGGATCCCCAGAGAGTTCTCTTTCAGATGTGATTTAGAGCATAATGTCAGTAAGGGTATCACAGATTCACAGGGAATAAGAAAAAGAAAGCTACTGTTGTTAGGAGTCAAGCTTTTGAAGCTACGAATCAGAAGAGAAACAATTATGAACCTGTGAAAGATGGGACTGAGCTAAATCTTAAGAACTCTGTGCAAAGAAAATCACCCCTTATTCTAAACCGGAGGTCATGCTGCCATTTTCAGGCTTCTGAACCTTTTGAAGATAATCTAGGTGTGGGGGATATCCCTGAGTCGGTTGCCCACTGACCTACCCCATAAGGCCTACGAGGTAACGATGAAACATTACCCAAATATACTCCACGCTCAGAAAGCCTCACAAGCTCTCAGAGTGGTATTAACCTGGACTACACAGCGGTCCCTTTTCTAAATTGAGTTTTTGGGATTCGAACACGCGACGTGAGGCAAACTCAGCAAACTCAGGCCGCAACCCGGTAGCTCTGATACCACTGAGCTATCCCGTAAGGCCCTGCGAGGACCACAATGAAGTTTCAGAAGATCCAATCCAAGTCGATAAATCCCCACGACACAAGAAATCAAACTAGAAAATGGGTTTATTCCTCTGAAGTTGAAGTTGAGCTTCAGCAGCATAAGGACCCACAGAAACCACAAGCATCATATAGAAAATGTATAACTGTGCCATTGAACATATTATCTCATATTTTTTTCTTTGCAGATAGGTAATTGTACTTGTTTTCAATTGCTATATTAGGTTCTCCCATGGGAGTTAATAGAAGTTTCGCTCAGTCACACTGTCAAAACAAAGATATTCCTCAAAGCACTGAGAGAGACTGAGAGACGGTATTTTTAGAAAAACACATGGGTGGTTTGTCACATCACATCAGACATAGGACCATATGAAGCTTTCTGCAGCCTTTGTCTTTCTGCCCCTTGGATCTCATGTCAATGCCATATTCATCTTCCTCTGGTCTGTGTCCAGTTGATAAAAACAAAAGGCTGGTGAGGACTTGATGCTTGAGGATTAAGTTGTTGAGTTCGTTTCTGTTCATTAACCAATAAAACCATCACTGTCAAGAGAAAAGAAAGATGTTACATGAATTTTGGTGCTGCTGATAAGTATGGACACACTGTATTCTTAAACTGATAACCATCTTTCAATTAACTTAGTGGGCACCATATTTAAAAAAAAAAAACTTAGTCGGCACCAACAATAAACAATGCATCAGCATTCACGCATATTATTAGAATGATTCATTGTATTTGTTCTTGTAACAATCAGAACAGTTATGTCTATTCACTTCAAGCTGCATGCAACTCATATATATCATATTATAAATTTTTAAGTGAAATGGAAAGTGATATTACATGAATTTCCCACATCTCAAAATTAAATATATGCAATGATTGTTAATTAACATATTTCTTTTGATATTAATTAAATTGCCTTCTTGAGCATATATCTTCTTTAATTTCCACCAACATTATGATGAATTAAATCATTATCAAGCCATTCATGTCAATCTAACTTCATGAGTGATTTAAAGATTGATTTTTTAAGTTTGTATCATACCCTTAGATCAATTGTTTCAATTTTTTTATTAGAGATATCATCTTAAATTAATCTGACTCTTCATTCTAATAATTGAATTGATTTATGATACAATTAACTGTAAATGATCAGTTATTGAATGTAATTTTATCAACATGAACAATGTCTCGATTTTAACCTTATGTTCACTTTTATCTAAGAATTGAAAGCATCACTTAGCACCAACACCAAGTACTGTACGAAAGGAAGAAGATGATGATGATGAGAAGCTCACAAATGAGTGCAGGGAGTTGCTTTTTTCTCTTCCTAGAGAAAAAGGTTGGAGAACTCTGTACACTTAATCACTTATAAGTTCCAAGGTTTTTGGTGCCAACCAAAGGAGATCCAAGCTATAATGTTTTTTCAGAAACATTTCCAGGCCAAAGACACTGATGTTGTTCTAGCTACTGTTCCTAAATCAGGAACCACATGGCTCAAAGATCTAGCTTTTGCCATCTTGAACCATGATCGTTTTGCAGACAAAAACAGACACCCTTTGCTCTCCTCCAATCCTCATGATCTTGTTCCTTTCTTTGAGTACAAGGTTTATGCGAACAACCATGTTCCCGACCTAACGGGATTGTCTGATCCTAGGATTTTTGCCACACACGTTCGTTATGGTTCCTTGCAAGAGTCCATCAAGAAGTCTAACTGTCGAATCGTTTGTATCTGTCGAAACCCTTTTGACAATTTCATGTCCTTGTGGTTTTTCATCAACAATGTGAGTTCAAGATCTCTTCCACCCCTTTCAATGGAGGAAATGTTCAAAATGTACTGCAAGGGGGTCGTTGGTTATGGTCCTTTCTGGGACCACATGTTAGGTTACTGGAAAGAGAGCATGGACAGACCAGATAAGGTACTGTTCTTGAAGTACGAGGACATGAAAGAAGATGTTACCTTCTATATCAAGAAGCTTGCCAAGTTTCTGGGATGCCCTTTTTCAGTTCAAGAAGAAATAGATGGGGTGGTTGAAGATATAGCAAGAAAAGTCAATACATGTTATAGCTATAAATGACTCAGGGTTAAAAGTCAATAATCTATTTTCCAGAGAGCAGTGAAGGAACAGACAACCACCAATTAATGTAAAAAAATGAAGACCAAGGGGCAAGAACTAAGACCTTGTGAAGGATAACAAAAAAGCTGTATTTTACACCCAATTTTGGTCCTACAACAAAGACAGTTTCAATGCCTCATTGTAACAACGTTATAGCTCTAAACTTTCATCCTGAGATCATCTAGTATCTGTACATTCACCTCTGATATCAACTGGTGTTTAATCTGTAGACATTCATCAAAAAGGTCTTCCACCATTTTTGGGAATTATGAATATGGAAAGATGGAAGTGGCAGGCCGGCCCTTTAAAGTTACCTCCACCACCAAAACTGTCGAAACAAATAGATTTTCCTCATTCGCACATTGTAAGTCATGAAAGCTCTAGCTTTAATGGGATCAGCGTTCAAATACTCAAATGCATACATTTGTTTAGCCTCTTCCAAGCCATCAATTTCCATTACGGCCTGTAGTAGTTCAGAGGCATCAATTGCAGTTTTGCTATGCTCCATTACATCAGCCAAACGCCGAATGCTTGATGCCACTGCCATTATAGCATCTTGGAGTGCCTCTGAGTTACGAACCCGTTTGGGCAGTTGTCCGAGAGAAGGCTGGAGCAGAGGAGGGTCTTGGTTACCATCTTGGAGGTAGTCTTGTGGTCCACTGTATGATTCTGTTCCATCAGTCTCACTCGCATCTCCTGAACTAGGAGAAAGGAATGATGCAGAATCTTCTTCATAGTTCCTTGCAGGATAATTTCCATCCTTCCATTTAGCCCATCGACTTGGAGCTTGATAATTTCCACAAACAATTTTTAATTCATCATACATCTCAATCTGCTTTCCTCGAATTCCTCTTGCATCAGGATGTGCCTATTCAATATTTTGAGAGTATAGTTAATTGAGTTCTTGGCATATATAAGAGATGAAAAAGTCAGATAGGGACTTACTGCAAGGTATCGCTTCCAAAGATCCTCATCATCACACTCAATCATCTTTATATTCGGATTCCACCTAAACCCATCTTGACTTAGCAAGTCCTTTATCACCTTGTACCTTTTCTTAATCGTCTTAAGACGATTAATAACCTTTTGATTGTTCAAGTTCAAATTAAAACAAGAGTTGACAGCCATACAGGCAGCAGTATATGCATTCTCATTAAAGCATTTGTCTATTTTATTGCCATTTCTAGCTTGAATAGCAAGAGTTTCAATGAGACACTTGTCCATTACAATTGACCAGACAACGTTTCTTCCTTTATGTTTCATTTCCCTTCTTTGAGCCCGCAAGTCATAGTGATCCATTGCCTAAAAAATACAGAAGTATTAAATGCAAACGTTGTAGTTATTGTGACAAGTGTATCCTTGCAAATATAAAGCATACCTGTACCATTTATAGAATACATATACTAGAAGAATTAAGGTATCATGTCATGTAAGGGAAAAAATATAGGAAATTTCTGGCTTCCTGGAATATCCCCAGATGAAATTTAATGTTTGAGGCTTCATTCTTGGTGTTACAGATAAATTCATCATAAAAAACAATGATTTAGTAACTTTTGACCAGACTGATAGTTCAACAACACCATGAAAGTTTGAAGAGTCATCTACCCATGTAGGATCAACAAACTTCATTCTCTTTACCTCTCCACTTTCACTAAAAGCAAGATTCTTTAAAGTACAAAAACATGACAAAGTACTTCCACTGTTTTCTGATAGTACCTAAGGTGCTAAATAGAACCTAGTATCTTTTACAGACAAAATGTTCCAGTAAAAGTTATAGCTAAAACACTTCTCCCCACCCCACCTTCTCAACATGATCATACCATTCCCGAAACTACATGCAATTCAGCAGCGCCAACCCGAATAACATTCAACATGAGAACCACAAATTCCCCCCTCCTTTATCTCAACAAGTCAAACAATTGTCAGTTATTACATGCAATCTAACGAATGTCAACCCAAATCGCAGTTGATAAAACAACTACAGATCTCGAAGACAACATCCTTGACAATGCAGGTAGGCAAGGGACAAAAGTTTTTCATAAAACCACCAGTCATCAGTGGAAATTAAGAAAAGTCATCGATCTCTGATTCCAAGTGCTATATGGTTACCAATTCCATGCTTCTTCTACAATTTCACTGATTCATAGAACCATCAAAATGGGAACTTTTCTTATGTTACAAATTAGGGACCCAAACTGGTCAAATGCATTTCTAACTTAAGTCTTAACAGCAAATACAGACTAATATTTTACAAAGAACACTCGTTTCATTATACCTTAACTTGCATAACAGCAAATGAAACATTAAATAAGCTCCCAATTCAAGCTTCAACACATGATTAAGTTCACAGTTGGTCAACATCACAAAATTTCCAATTCAAACCAAGCAAAGTGATAGAATTCCAAAGCACTTCCAATGTAAAAATGTCATCAAGAACTTTCAGAGAGAGGGAGAGAAACACCTGGAGCGAAATGAGCGAGAAAGAGGAAAAGCAAATAATGTTTCGCAATCTTATCGGCGACCGAAGAATCGCCGGAATAGAGAGCGAAGACGGTAACTTGATCAACGATGAAAACAACAAGGCCTCATTCCCGATAACTGCCGGATTAGGGTTAGGGATTGGCCTTTTCTCGACGAAAAGGAAAATCGGTCAAAATTTTCTCGTACGGTTCAACTTTCCCGAAAACCAAACGTCTAGATGGAAAATTTTACTCTTCTTCTAGTTCTGATTCCGTGCGCTCAGTTCCACCAAAGGCCAGTCAAGCCTCGCCACGTCTGTACGTTTACATTCACATGTGAATCAATAGTATTTAATTGAATTTTTTATATTTAATGTGAACATATTTGATGAATTAAAAATATTAAAAAAATTGTGTATACTATAAATATAATTTTACCAAAATTAAGACATGACCAGCAATTACTCAAAAATCAAATTAAAAAATAGTAAATAAACAATTAAAAACTAAATTGAATTAAATTTCAAATATCTTATAAAAATAAGGATGAACATAAAATTGATATATAAATTCTAAAAATTACAAGATATAAAAAGTTCTATTATTTATATATCTAAATTCGACAAAATTCAGTAAAAGCTTCGAGATCTAAAAAAATTCAGAAATACGTAGTCTTATCTCTTACTAATAGAGAAACGGTTACCAATACATCTAAACTCTTTTTCACCTTAGAGCGGGACATATATCCTAATTAAGGTTAACTTTACATGCTAATAAATTGTGATACAAATGTCTTCATATTGCAAATTACAGTCTATCTTCATGCTGATAAATTAGGTTAAATTCAGACTTTGGACTTGGGCTCGGACTCAAACTCAAACTCAAACTCGAGCTTAAATATTTAAATTTCAATCAAATTTTTTACAAATTTTCTGTTAAAGATTAAAAAATCAAGTCCAGGGAGCAATTCAAACTAGTTACAAGCTCCCAACCTGAGGCAAATTCAGAATTCCACTGCACCAACACTTTGGACAAGCATGGATAGCCCTTGCAATCAATGCGATGGCAAAAAGGTTTGAACCCAGTTCATTGCGACAAACAAAGTCCGACTTGAGCAGACTTTGATTCGAGTTCGAATTTAAATTAAACATGAGATTTGATCTTGAAGTCGGATTTGTGCATTAAGAAAATTTGCATAAAGACAGAGTCTGTCCTTAAAATCAATGAGATGGCAAGAGTGTTCGGACCTGAACCAGATTCTCATTCAAAGTCAAGGAACAAAATTTGATGTGATCGGACTTCATGCCAAATCAAATCTAAGTTTAACAAATTTTCAGGCTTCAGACTTCAGATTGAGCCTGTATATCTAAAGATATTCACAATATCTAGCCAGTACCATCAGCAGCAGAACCACAATACATGTCCATTATACCTGGGATTTCTTTCTGAAACTTGATCACAAATTTCTGCAAGAATGTCTTCTCATTCATGGTTATCAGCCACTTGATATCTCTATCTGGTGAGATGAGCTTCTTTGACTTCAAAACCTTCAAAACATTGTACCTAGGAACAAGCCTCGTATCAATCGAATACATAAGAAACTTAGGATAAGCAATGATTGATTCAGATTCCAACTCCAAAGTATTCAAATAAAAATCCATTCCCCTCCTGATTTTCTCCGCTGACAAGGCTATCCATAATGGATCTCTCTTAAAAGCCATTAAACTATCCTCTTCACTCCATCCCAGGCTTTTCATGACTTCCATTTTCATCTTCCAAGTAGGCCTAGACATCTGCAGAATCACCCTAAGAGCATTGACAAACGCAGGTTGCCTAGGTTCAATACCCAACTTCTCAACATCATTAACAGCATCAACGAACTTTTCATGTTTTCTCATTACAGTTCTCGGCTGAGACACCATCAAATTTGTTACCTTTTGAACAGATAATCCTTCTTTGATCAGGAAATCGACATTCTTCTGCAAAGAACTCCGGAAATCAGCAGACAGCAACCATGAAGCTCGTCTCATTGAACTAAGAATCTTCTCGTTACTGTCAAGATACAACTTGAGAAAATCAACAGACGGTTTAATATGAGAATTTAACGACCTCCAGAAAATTTTCGGATTTGCTAAGACAAGCTCGTGTAAATCCTTACCCCCAAATCCAGACTGGATCAAAAACTCAACTTTAGGTTTGAGATTGCTTTCGACCCCGCAATAAAGAATCAAGGGGTGTTTTCCCACCATTTTGGCGATGTGGGTATCGCTAAAGCCGTGAGATTTCAAGAATCTGACCACACGTCGAGATTGATTTTGCTTATCTCTGTCTATTTGGAGCTTTTTGGAGATTGAGAGAGCAGAATCCGAAGAAAGCCCACAAGTCCTGACGAGGAAATCAACCGTGAATGAAGATGAGGGTCCCGTGGAGGTGCTTAGGAAACGCTTCTGTAACGAAGAAATCAAGTCTCTACCAACGGCTTTCGCCATTATTGAGCTTGGACAGAAAAATTTAATTGCCAGAGAAGGGTTTAGGGTTTTTGTATATTGTTAAAAAATAAAATCTGAAATTTAATATTCAATTATTCATATGCAAAATTACAATTACATTCACACATTAGTTAGCAAAAAAAAAAAAACTTAGGATTGAGGAAGTTTTAAGAATAATTTAAGTTGTTTAAATAATTATTATTACAAGTAAATTTTGATAATAATTTTAATCAAAATTTACTTCCTAATTTTTATAAAAATTCATACTTTGGTTAAGACATATTAGTTTTATCTAATTTCGGGATAAAGATTAAAAATAGCAATAAGTTGAGGCTAATTTTACTAATTTTTAAAATAATTTTTAAATTAAAAATATAAAATGTTTTTTCATTGACTACGAGCTTAAGCCTGACCTATTAACCTGTTCATTAAAAACATGACCTATAAGTCTACCATTGTCATCCCTAATAAAATGATAATTTCTTAAGTTTGAAATATTTATGTTTAAAATGATTTTATTTAAATTAATTAAACTTTATTTAATTTATTAATTTTATGTTAGATTGATTTTAATTTAATTAATTAATTAAAATTAAATAAATTATCAAATTTAAACTCATATTTTTTAAATCAAATTTATTTTATTAATTTTAGATCAAATTTGATGGGCTGTACTAATTTACAGTCCAAGCTTGTACCAACCAACCAAAGTATTGCTGAAAGAATTGCTGACATGACTTCCTAGCAATTTGATGAACGTATGAGAGTTTTAGGTATTTTTAGATTCTATTTGCAAGAGCCCCTGGATTGTCCCACAGACCCTTTTCAATTTTGTGTGTGTTCAGAGTTTGGTAAAAGAATAGAAATGAAGGTATCACGCAGAGCAGACTTATGAAATGAAAATGAACCATTTCCCGTAAAAGAAGGCTATCCATCAGTAGCTGAGCTTCTCCTGCATGCCTACCTTAGCCACCAATCAAAACAAAAAACAAAAAAGATAGAGTTTCAGGCATTGGAACTTACCATCAAAGACAATAGAATCTGTCAAAATCCAATTCTTTTTCTCTGCAATCTCTTGTACCTTCTTCTTGAGGAACAACCTTGAACCTAAAAATCTTCCATAGAAACTTGTTTTTCCAAGCTGGTCTGATCACCTTTTTTGTTCTTCAAGCTTTAGATCAATATGGATGCAGCAGGAAGAGCTATGTGTCTTGATGATCCTATTAACCCTCTCATTACAACCACCTTGCAGGCTTCGGGCATTCTTGTCCTTTCCCACTTTTTTCATCTTATTTTGAAGCCATTTGGACAGTCAGGACCTATAGCTCAAATCATGGTAAGTTGCATAAGTTGTTGTTTAATCTATTCATGTAGGTTTCGATCGATTTGTTCTGCAGAATCCAAAGTCAAAGGCTTCCAGATGAATTGGATATTCTTTTTTCATTTTCTTTACCAGGCAGGAGTGGTGTTAAGTCCAACATTATTGTCACGAATCCACAGAGTGAGAGAGTTCTTCATTCAATCTTCTTCTGCAGAATACTATGAAGTGTTCTCCTCTGTTTTTGGAATACTTTTCATCTTCCTGATTGGTCTTGAGACAGACATTCCTTACATAAAACGAAACTTGCAGAGATCAATCACTGTTGCTCTTGGTGGCGTGGTGGTTTGTGGGATCTTCGGTCTTGCAGTCTCCTTATTCATCATCGAATATATGAAGATTCTAAATGACAGGCTTACTCTAGTTTACGTTATAATGATAGTTGTAGCGAACACTGCCTCACCTGTGGTGATTCGGCTAGCAGCTGAACTAAAATTTGCAACTTCTGATGTAGGAAGGTTGGGGATATCAGCTTCTTTGATCAGTGAGATGTGTTGTGTGTTGTGGTTCTCTCTGTATTTTGCTTTCAGATCATGGAAAATGTTCGGAAGAGGGATCCTTTTCATTCTTATGACTCTGGCACTCATCTTCCTGAATAAGTACCTGGCATTTTGGTGCAACCAACGAAACCACACCCAAAAATATGTTACAAACACAGAGGTATTGGTCATCTTATTCCTTCTTATAGGCCTGGCATTTACGATCGAAAAGTACGAATATAACAGTATGATCTGCTGCTTCTTCGTCGGCTTGGCCTTCCCAAGGGAAGGCAAGACAATGCGGACTCTATTGCGGAAACTCAATTATGCAGTTTACAACTTCATCCTCCCAATATACTTTGGCTATGTGGGATTTCAGCTGAATCTGAACTATCTCAACAGCTATAGGAACATAACTGTGACCGCCCTTCTGATCTTTCTGAGTTTTGGGGGTAAGATAATTGGTGTATTGGCTGCTTGTCATCATCTAAAGATTCCCAAGGTTGAGGCTGTTTTCCTAGGCCTTTTACTCAGTGTAAAAGGCCATGCAGAACTTCTACTCATTCAGACAATACCATCCGAAACTGTGAGTATCCTAATCCTGATAACTTCTCATCATTGTCCGAAGCTGGATCGATCCATCCCAAAACTTGCAAAAAGCTATTCTACCCTTCTCTTTCAATGTGCACCTGCAATGTCATGCATATAAGTAAGCATATATTGTTCTTTAATCCCATGATCTGAATCTGATATCAAATTTTGTAGTTGAAGAACATCTGGAACCGAAATGTGCACAATTTGGTGATAATAGTAGTAGTGCTTGACACAGTGATCGCAGGACCAGCGATAGCCATTATACTAAGGCAACAGGAGAAGTACTTTATTCACAAAAGCACTCCACTCGAGCTGCACGATCCGGAGAGCGAACTCCGGCTGATGTCCTGCGTCTACGGATCCCGACATATATCAGCAAAAATCGGACTAGTCCTAGCTTTCAATGGATTCCTGCAAGCACCCTACACAGCATACTTGGTGCACCTAGTTGAGCTCCCAAACAAACACCGCAAGAAGAATCTGATGTACCATCAGCTACAAGATGGAGACCAGTTCAGTGATGAGGAAGACTATGGAGGAAATGATGTACTGGAGATCAATGATGCAGTAGATGCAAGTAACATGGAGAACAAACTCTTCATCCACCAACTAAAAGTTGTGTCAACCTCGGACAAAATGTTTGAGGATGTCTGTGATTCTGTCGAGGACTTGCGAACATCCATAGTGATCATCACATTCCACAAGCACCAGCGTCTTGATGAGAAGATGGAGAGTGGGAAGGAGGACATGAGAACCACCAACCAGAAGGTCCTCCGGTATGCCCCGTGCTCGGTTGGAATCTTCGTTGACAGGGGCCAGACAGGGTTCCAACAACCTAGACCTGAACTAGTACAACATGTTGCAGCATTGTTCTTTGGAGGACCAGATGATAGGGAAGCACTGGCATGTAGCAGAAGGATTGCTTTACATCCTTACATCAATCTGACAGTAATCCGCTTCTTAACATCATCATCATCATCAGCTAACAATGAAAAGAATGATTACATTGATGACACGACTCATAATAATGATGAAGTTCTAATGGCAATATCAAATCAGCAGATGGAGGCTGAGATTGATAATGCATTTATCGGGGACTTCCACTCCAGGTATCTATCAATCTAGTTTGGAAACAAAACATTCTTATTCCTCTCTTACCTCAAAAGATCTTCCTGCAATTCCTTTTGCTTCTCATTTCCACAGATACGTGACACAAGGTCATGTCGGATACATCGAAAAGCTAACCGATAACGGGAAGCAGACAGTGGAAGTCCTGAGAGAAGTTGCAGAGATGTACTCATTGTTCATAGTAGGAAAAGGTGGTAGGGGACATTGTAGCAATAGCACAGGCTTGAGCGACTGGGAGGAGTGTCCTGAGCTTGGAACAGTTGGAGATCTGCTTGCTTCTTCAGAACTTGACATTGGTGGTTCAGTTTTGGTCATTCAACAACACCGGCACTCAATACTTGATATTATAGATTAGATCTTGCAAGTCTCTTTTTTTTTTTTTTTCTTCCTTTTGTTGTTGCTGTTGTAAGTACAGGATCCATCATTCATAGAAAGAAAAAGAAGCTCAGAATACAATCAAGCATGAATGTCTCGAACTGCCCAACCATTGCTTCAAACTCAATCAGACAAACTAACAAACGACCTGCAGACATAAAAATCTTAAGTCCTATGAATCTCAACCCCCTCCATGAGAATTGGCACATGTATCAGGCTTTTCACAATCTTCTGGACTTCTTTTGCATTATCCATTCAAACCCCACATGAAAAACAGTGGAATGCAAAGGTTACAATGCATGTCAGGTGTATGAATGACTGACCAAGTACAAGCTCATCCTAGTTAACATTGTCAGGTCCTATGTCAACATGAAGTTTGATCATATCCGAATTTTCTAAATTAACGGTATTTTAATTTTAAATTTTAAAATTTTAAAATTAAAATATAGTAATTTTGTAATCAAAGTCAAGATCTCTAATTATATATTTACTCAAATTGGATAATAATAATAATAATAATTATTATTATTATTATATAACAATAACAAAATACTTAAAATTAATGAATAAAGTTAGATTAAATTTATATTTGATATCAAATTTAAATGAGTAATAAATTTTTATTTATATAACAATATTAATAATACTAAAAATTAATTTCTAATAAAAAGATTTAAAAATATTTTTTACTAATAAATTTGTATTTATTATTACAATTTAAAATTAATTAAAATTCATAATTTTGTATGGATTTACTGAATTTTGCCTTTTAATTTAAAACAAGTGATTAATTAATTGTTTTTTTTTAGGGGAGTGATTAATTAATTGTTAAAAAATATTAAAGATTTACAAATGACAATAATAATTAATAACATATGGGATCTGTCAAAGAGACTGGGTTAGCTAAGCAGTCTTCATAAACTATATACTATTAGAGCTTTTTGTGCTTCAAGTTTGATACTACTGCATAAAGTCGACCCCTTTATGTCTTCTCTTGAGCGATAAACCCAGCGCTTGTCATTGGTTTTTGGGCTTTTATCTTTTCTTTCCTGGTACCTGAATACGGCGGACTCAAAGCTAGTGATGCTCGAGACCGGGCCTCTTCAGTCTTCGAATATGGTGACCTTTTTCATCTCCAAGTTTACTTCTTTCTTGCTTTTTGCTAATTGAGTTTCGATTTTTCTCTTCATTTGTTTTGTTTAAGTTCGCATTTTGGATTTAATTTCTAGGAAGTTGTTGAATTTGATTGATTTGAAATAAATACTTGTTGAACTTGATTGCAAATTGGGATTTTTGTTTTTCTCGTGTATTACGTGCATGATTATTGATTTCAAATATGTGTTGAGAATTTATTCGAGTAAAAAAAATTTCTTTTCTGTTCTTACAATTAGTTTAGAACTCTGAAATTTCTTGAAAACGGATTTTATTTGTTTCAGGAACTACTAAAGAAGGCAATACTGCAGCCTGGGCCACCAGAGAAATTTGCTTTGCAGACTGTTCAAGAAGTCATTAAACCTCAGGTGATTGCTTTCCAGTGTTCAATTTTCTTTTGATGTGTTGTTTATCGAGTTCTTACTCTGTGATATCATTCATGGCAGAGGCAAACAAAGTTAGCCCAAGATGAGAACCAATTGCTTGAAAACATGCTCAGGATGTTGCTTCAGGAGCTTGTGGTATGTTTCAAGTTTTGCTCACCAGAAAGCTTTATGTTTTACCTACAAGCTTTACTTTTTCCTTCTCCCTCATCACACTCGTAGATATCCATAAATGTGAAAATCATGCTTTTTGGTTTTTCTGTTAAAATCTGTGCTAGAAAATCCCACGTATACATTTATATAGGTGCAACCCATGTTCTTATTCTTTATTCTTTATTGTCTTGGTCTCTCTATGATTACATAAAAAAATTAACTTTACATTGGTACAGTCCTCTTCGGTGCAATCTGGGGAGCCAATAATGGAGTATGGAAAATCGATAGATGATGGAGAAACCACTCTGGGTCAAATTCCTCATCTTTTGGGTATGAGTTTGCCTCATCTTCCATACCCCGCCTGCTTATCTTTCTTTATCTTATAATGTTGCTTTTTCTCTCCTCCTTTTGGTTTTCAGATGTTGTTCTGTATCTTTGTGAGAGAGAGCATGTTGAGGGAGGTATGATTTTTCAGTTGCTGGAAGACTTGACCGAAATGTCCACAATGAGGAACTGCAAAGATATTTTTGTTTACATTGAGAGTAAACAAGACATACTTGGGAAAGTATGTAAATTTAAGAATAATTTCAGTTAATATTTTAATGATGTCAATGGTTTCCATCAAACTTCTTCCATCCTTGACTAACACTTGTGATCAATATGATGGCTACATGGATATAGCAAGAACTTTTTGCTCGTGGGAAACTTGTGATGTTAAGAACATGCAATCAACTTCTTCGTCGTCTTTCAAAGGTAGTAGCTTTCCCTTTATTAGTTTTCCTACATGAATTGGTTTTGAGATGAGTGCATGTCATATTGGTCTTGTAGGATATTGGCAAGTTCTTCAAAGAGCCCAAATTTTTAATGCTGAAATGATCTTTGTGTTAATAGATTTTTGTTTTCTATCAATCCCTTCACTTGATGAAAGTCCTTTCTCAGTTTTAGTGCTTTGGTGTTGTAATGTGCTTTTAGCAGTTAGTGCAATATATAAAATACAGTAATGTCGTCGCTAATATGCTTGGATTTGAATCTATAGGCAAATGATGTTGTGTTTTGTGGGCGGATTCTAATGTTTCTGGCACATTTTTTCCCATTATCTGAACGCTCAGGTACATCTATGTTTTACCAACAATTTCAGTTTGTTAAAGAGTGCCTTAAAGGGTGGTTTAGTTACTTTACGTTTTCTCATAATTTTTGCAGCTGTGAATATAAAAGGAGTTTTCAACACATCAAATGAGACCAATTATGAGAACGATCCTCCTCCTGGTGCATCCTGGCTCCACGATAGTCTACCATCTTCTCTCTAGTTTTGTAGGGTTGGCATCTTTGATCTAATCCATTGCTCTTTAATCTCAGGCCTTTCTTTGGACTTCAACTTCTACAAAACCCTGTGGAGTTTACAGGTTAGTTCAACTTCTTAGAACCATTGGCACTTCATTTCTTTGCCAAGCAAATCCATTGTACATTAGAAACCCAATTGGCTTTGGTAGAAGACAAGCATGAGAATTGGGCCAAGTTTAGTTGTGTACTGGTGTTTTGCATTTTCAGGAGCATTTCTGCAACCCTGCGTCTCTAACACTCGCTTCAGCCAAGTGGCAGAAATTTACTTCAAGTTTGATGGTGAACTCTTTGTGTCCTTGTGATACTTATAGATAATCTATGATTTTTTTTTAACTTCAACAAAACTAATAATTATCACCTTACATTCATTGCATCTTTATAGGTTGTATTAAGTACGTTTGAAGCGCAGCCTTTGAGTGAAGAAGAGGGTGATGCTAACAGTTTAGAGGAAGAGGCAGCAACATTCAACATAAAGTATCTGACAAGCAGTAAATTAATGGGGTTAGAGGCAGGTGATCTTAACAAATGTTGTTCAACAACGTTTGTCTAGCATATTGGTCTAATATTTACCACATACTTTATGTCTTCCAGCTGAAAGATTCAAGTTTTCGACGCCATGTACTTGTACAGTGCCTCATATTGTTTGATTATCTTAAGGTAATGGTTGCTGAAGGAGTATATATGAAGTGTCTGATTTTTATCTTCTTAGACTATCTTAACTCTAATTTCCGTTTAGGCCCCAGGAAAGAACGATAAAGATCTTACTTCTGAAAGCATGGTTAGTATAATTAAATATTGTTTTTCCTGTACATATATTTCTGGGTGCTCAAATTTTTCAGATTAAAAAGCACTCAGTTCGTGTCTAGCTACATAACATTTTATCTTGGATTATAAAACATATGCTAACTGTTTACCTCGGATTTTAATTCCAGAAAGAGGAAATTAAATCTTGTGAGGAAAGAGTCAAAAAGCTTCTTGAAATGACTCCTCCTAAGGGCAAAGATTTCCTTCACAAGATTGAACATATTTTGGAGCGGGAAAAGAATTGGGTAACTTTGCCTTGTGCCATCCACTTCTCTGTATCATAAAATTGACACTATCTTGTTACAGTTTAATCAGCTTGCAGTTTCGTGTGTTTAGGTGTGGTGGAAACGTGATGGCTGTCCACCATTTGAAAAACAGCCAATAGAGAAAAAAATGCC
Source organism: Erythroxylum novogranatense (assembly GCA_029891385.1). Lineage (NCBI taxonomy): Eukaryota > Viridiplantae > Streptophyta > Magnoliopsida > Malpighiales > Erythroxylaceae > Erythroxylum > Erythroxylum novogranatense. The sequence continues at coordinate 3,088,198 of CM057232.1, forward strand.
TCAAGAAGGAACTAAGAAACGGTATGGCACTTTTTGACTAAAAACATGTGACACATGACAGTACATATCTGTAAATATAGATGAACTCCATATCATCTCTGAAAACAATCAGTCTTAAATTGTAGCAATGCAGAACCTGCACACGAAACTAAAATCCTCTTGCTTGATTGGTTCAGATGTCAATTTGCAATTTTTGTTGTGTAAGATTCACCCTGCTTATAGAACAGAGAATGCAAAGGGCATCATCTTATGTATACCTGGCTTTCTCTTCAGGAGCATTATAATGTTAACCCTTTGTTGTATAAGTTGTTATTACAGTCATAAACCCTTCATTGTTTTGCAACTCTTTGTGATTTGAGCTTGAACTTCTTGTCTCAAGATCATAATTTTTTTGAAAATTATGATACGTACCATTCTTTTATTTGCTTGTTTGCTTTTTAGTCTATGGTAATGCTCTCAATTTCCATTTATTTCTTCTCAAACATTCCCTTGTGCTGATTAACAGAAAACCAAGGTGGAGGCTGGGGAACAAGGAACTCTCTCAATTATGGAAATGGGCAGATCAGAATCCAGTTTGTGTTTCTCTTTTTATTCAAGTTATTTTATTGGGCAAGCTACTTGCTATATGTCAAAATTGCTTTAGCAAGTTGGCCCTCCAAGATCAAATATTTCAACTTTCAAACTATTATAGCATGTGTAGTTATCAATTTTTCTAATTCTGGCATGTCCCGTTAAATTGTTAATACTAAAGTTCCTGAAATCAAGCTTTTATCTACACATTCTCGAATCTCAAGATGCTTATTGGTCCCATGAAAGTGAAAGAGCTCCCAAATGATGTGGCTAGCCACGGGGCTTTTTTTTCTCTTCCTATTATCATTGTTTGAAAGCACAAATTTCATATTTGTTGATCATATTCTTATTGTGATTTGCTTTTTTGAATGTCCAGAATGCTTTAACTGATACCCAGCGTGTTAGAACTCCCTCTATCAATGATTACTGGAAGCCATTAGCTGAAGATGTAAGCTACTTTATATTCCTCTTGAAGTCAAACTAGCATCTTAGTATGTAGTCAATCGATTTTTCAGTTCTTTTCATATTCTGAGATACATTTCTCATTTGCTTATATCAGCTGACTCGTTTCCTTTGTGAAAATACAGATGGATCCATCAGCTGGAATAGAACCTGAATACCACCATAAAAATAGCAGGGTATGTTTCTATTTTTATGCCTGAGCTTCTTCTTTATATGTGAAAGCATGATGCTAAGTGTATTCAATGCACATATAATGGTACAAGTGCAATAACTTATCAGCACAAAGGTGTTGGCTTGAGTTTACTTCCAAACTAAGTGGATTTATTACTAATATCATTCGTGTTGGCTTTCCTGTTAAAGGCGATTTCTCCTGTTATGTGCTCTAGTGCTGATACCTGACTCTGAAGCAGGATGATTATTACGTTGATTTTTTATTTCTTTTGCAGGTATATTGCTGGAAAGGTCTCCGATTTTCTGCTAGGCAGGATCTTGAGGGATTTTCCAGAGTATGATCTGAGCCTATATGTTATTCAAACTTCAAACTGTATGATTAAGTAAACCAATTTGGCCTAATCGAAGCAGCGGATATTGCTGCAGTTTACTGAACTTGGTGTTGAAGGCGTTGTTCCGGTAGAACTTTTGCCACCTGATGTCCGGTCAAAATATCAAGCTAAGCCAAATGATAGGTCTAAACGTGCGAGAAAGGAAGATTCAAAGAGTGGTGCACATCAAGTAGAAGAAACTCGGGTGCTTGCAACTTCCCCAAATTTGAGTATGCAATCTGAAACGCTTGCTTTTCATAACTGCTATTAACCACTTGTCTATCCTTTTCTCTAGAGTGGTGTACCTGCAAGTGAAAATGATGGAGAAGGAAACAAAGTAGATATTGAAACGTCTGCTGCTCCAATGGAGGCAGATGCTACAGTTTCAACCGGTAATATCTCCCAAGGTGGCACCCCTACACCAGAAGGAGATCAAAAGCAAAGCCCTGATGCAGAAGTTGGTCAAGAGGCTGCCCAGCTGGAAGCAGATGCTGAAACAGAAACAGGAGTAATAGATGGAGAGACTGATGCTGATGTAGATTTAGAAGCAGTTAGCTGATATATGCCTTAAAGAGTACTTAGTTCTGGTCCATCTTACTGTCGTTGTCACTAGCTGTATCGTTTATGTAAGATGATGTGGCTAACTCTCGGTGCCACAGAGTAAGCGTGTAGGACTTGCAGTGTTGCATTGTAGAAGAGATCCAAAAACAAGTTTATTAATGAGAAAAATTATCTGAGGCATTGGTATTATGTGGGAGCTGCGTCAAAAGTCTGTAATTGCAAGTGAACGTTATTAGCTGTATATTTCCATAGCAACATAAGTTTGTTTGATCCTATGACTATGTGGTAAGTTTAACAATCAAGACAAAAGGGCACTTTAAGAACTTTGCTGCTGTTACACCTTAACGTTTGGAAGTAATTCCGAGGATATTGGACCTACATCGGAGTTAAAACATATGATATCTATAAATGGTGATAAACAGACATGGAAAGAGCACCAGAAACAGTGACTTCGCGGGCTAAAGGACGCAGTATTGGCCATTAAAATCTGAGAGTTCTCAATCTTCGTTGAACACAAAAGGATTCAAGTGCTTGTTTGTGGCACTTTTTGGCTGCAACAACGTACTGAAGACCAGACACAGTTCTGCAACCCATCTTCTGAAATAATTTCCGCGTGAGACGGTGGCATTGGTGCCCTGAACAGGTGATGCCAAGATGAGCATTCTTCCCATGGTTCATCACTTTCTCAAGTGTTTTTCTTATCTTGAAATAATCTTGCTTCTTGTTTGTGTTTGCATTGCGAATGCAGGGGTAATGAACAGTGAAGAAAATGATAGAAGTTGCATGCAAAACATTCTGTGATCATCAGAGCCTATAACTTTTAATCTGCTAAATTTGCTTTTTGTACCAAAATAGCCATTAAACATAAATCGATCAGGTGTCAGGTGGTTTAGTACAGGAAATGTTCTAATAGTGTAACTGACTGCTTATGATAATGGAATAAGTACATATTCGAGCTGGAAACGGTAGAATGCGGCATGATGCAGAAGTGTTTCTTACAGAAGAATTGTTTCTGAATTCCAGAATATCTCACCCTTTCTGCAAATGAAATATACGATCAATAAAAACGGAAGTTATAACTCTATGAAGTGGGAATTCTCTTGGTTTATACATACCTGCATCGGGAGGTAAAGTTTGAATTCCGGTGGTAGTTCCTCTTCAGAGTAAAGGCGGTCAGAGAAATATATCCTTCTTAGGCGGCAGTTTGCGTGAACCTGAACCCGTAATGTCTCGACATAGTTGGTCCCATATGCTCTCTTGGTAAAATCAGCCAGATTTAACTGGATTTGATTCCAACCTTCATCCATCTTGAGTGGCATGGTGCAGATATATGGCTTCACTCGTGTGACAGCCTAAGACATTAAAGAAGCAATTAACAACGACCAAGGTGTATATTTCACCACAGAGAGATAATAGTTACAAACTAAATCCAGTTTCAGAAGACAAATCCCATTGAAAGTAAGAAAGAAAAAAGAAGAACAAGGGTTTCAATTCTTGCGACTCGCATTTAACAAACAAAAGGATTTTTCTGAATCTGAAGCTATCAGAAGTATAGAGATACACAAAGCCTTTATAGCAATGGCATAAGGAAACAGCTGAACACCCAACCCAACAGCTATTTTAGAAAGATGAAGGCCAAAAGAAAAGTGAAAATGTCATCAAGAGCAATAACTAACATCATAACCATGGACAAACTTACACACTTGAAAGTTAGAAGCTCTGAAACGTCAGCCTCACATTCTTATCATCCAGCACTTGAATCTCAAAAGTGAAGTACTTTTCAGGTTCTTCACAATCATGACCAAAAAAGGGAGTTTTATGCCAAGAGTTGCAGCAGGGTCAGCAGGGCAAGTAATGTACGTGGACTGAATTTTTGATCCAACAATCTCAAGCACATTGGATTGGATGTCATCATCATGTGGTCGCTTCACATGGCCATTTGAAACTGCAAAAATACTCGAAACACATAACACTTGTAATTTACAAAGATTACAGTTCACCATTGTTCCTTAGCTTTGGAAATAAAATCATATACAAGTTTCTCCTCACCTTCTTTATCCCATATTTGCAATGGTTTGCTCCTACAAAACAAAACATATCAAGAGACTCGCAAATTACATAAAATTCTTACCAGTGAACTGTCTGAAAAACATGCAGAAAACCAAAAACTACAACATACCCTAGGCTATATAAGATGGAGAGGAATCCCGACTGAAACGTGTTCTTAAACATATCAGCCTGTTAATGATTTCCCTTGCTGCAATACAATAACAGTGCCAATTAGAAGTGTTGAAAAATTAAGCAAGCAACTACATACAATACCAAATTTTTAATGAAGAAAAAGATAGACAGATATATAACCACAATGATCTCAATTAAGAAGAGTTGCACGAACTACGTGATTTGCTAAATGATTAAACTATTACAAAATCCAGCCATATTTGAACCTGAAAGCTCTTTGATATATTCAAATTAGCACCTAGTTCATCCCCCAGAGAAGAACATATAGCGCCCTGGAATATTAAAGCTTCTCTATGTTTAACTTCTTTTAAGTTAATAAAAGCATTCCTTCATTAAATAGTAATCCATGATCGACCTTCCTTCAAAAATAGACATCACAAAATTACCTCCTTTGAACTCAAAAACTACATCTTTTCACAATACTTAGCATAACTATGCAAATTCCCGTCTCGATTTCCTTAGTTACATGTTAATGAAAAGACCCACAGAGCAAAATCATGGACTTTTAATCAAGTCGTTAATTTTCATCCAGAAAAAACCCTCGAATCAATTACCAAGTTAACGACTTTTCAAGACCCAAGCATGCCCGCACAATAAAACATACAATTACACGTTCAAACAGAGACGAGGGTTAAGGTTATTTTTCCGATCACGAACATGAAAACAAACCCTGCTTGAGTCGCCGCCGTCGATCGCTGCGTCAGACAGAAGATGCTTTTATGAGCTTTGAACGTCTGGGCTTAGAAAAGGAGAGTGAGAGCCGAAACGAGTTGGGCTTTTACTTGACTTTATGTTTCCAAACAAGACTATAAGCCTATAACTCTATTATTGACTATAAATCTATAATTGTTCAGGCCCGACCGGCGCAGGCCCAGGTCTCACGGACCTAAGTCCACTTGTTAATCATATCCACAATTATGAGATTTTTTTTAAACGAAGGAACCGTAGACAATACTTTTCAAATGTCCACCCGATAAATCTTTAAATTGACATAATAACTTACAAATTATGTCAACAAGAAGTAAGCCCTGTACAATAAACTTAATCGAAAGAATGTAGGCAGACGAAATCGAACACAAGACTTTTTAACCTTATACTCCTCAACTCTACCAACTCGACTACCTTTATACAATTATGAGATAAATTTTATATGTTTGATGAATATTATTTTAATATGAACCAATCAAAATTTAAACCGTATAATTTAAATTAAACTTTGATCAAATTCGAGTTCAAGAAAATGATTTATGATCCAATTCAGCTTGTGTCGACATAGCATTTTGTCAAACTAATAATTCGTATTTTAAAAAATAATTGAGAACACCCTAAATTTATTTATTAACTTAATCAATTATTTTTGTCAAATTTAATTTTAAAAGTTAACGATAATTCGACCCGACTTGACCTGACCTGACTTAATCCGAATCAGACCTGACTTGACCTTATTTGATCCGATCCAAATCCGACCCGACCTAACTATATCTTTGAGTAAAATAACATCCTCACATGTTAAAAAAAGGCAGAGAACACCTCAAAGCTTGTGGTTCATATCATCTCCAGAGCACATAACAACGTTATAGGGCGTGGCAGGTATAGCACGAAACCCTGTCGCTTCAAATTCCCGATAAAAATCAAAGCCTTCTTTTTAGCGGCTTTTGTTTGCTTTCCGTTAACTTGCTGTCTTCTACCCCCTATTTCTCGGATCCCACCTGCCTTGACGTACTAAGTTCTTGCTGCCACGTGGCTCTTTCCATGATGAGGTCTTAATATTCCCGCGCACCTCCTCCAGCCCTACTGGCCAAAAAATGCCGACCATTCACAGTTATGGGGTTAGGTCGGATAGGACCAGACCAAATCGGCTGGATCTGTGGAATCTGAACGGATCAGATCCAATCGGATCTTCTCGTAACTTCGAGTTCAGGTGCCGTACCGCGGCTTGATCGGAAAGGAAGGGGACAGCGAACCTCCTGCCAAGAGGCCAAGGTCCCGATTGCCTTTGATTCTCATTGGAATGGGACCCCCTCGGCTTCGCCTTTGAAATCGGAGACTGTTCCAATTTCTTACTGAGACTGAGATAGGCAAGCAACGACTTAAGCCAACTAGACTTATTGCTTCGTCTTATGCTTTTGGTACCTCTGGACTTGGGACTTCTGCTTCTTCTGCTTTTGGTATCTATCTTTCCATCCAGCTTTGTTGTTTGCTGGCTAGAGGAGGTGCGCGGGAATATGATTAAGACCTCGTCATGGAAAGAGCCACGTGGCAGCAAGAACCTAGTACGTCAAGGCACGTGGGATCCGAGAAACAGGGGGTAGAAGACAGCAAGTTAGCCAGATATAGGAACGCAAACGGAAGCCGCTAAAAAGAAGGCTTTGGTTTTTATCTGGAGTTTGAAGCGACAGGGTTTCGTGCTATACCTGCCACGCCCTGTGACGTTGTTATGTGCTCTGGAGATGATATGAACCACAAGCTTTGAGGTGCTCTCTGCCTTTTTTTAACATGTGGGGATGTTATTTTACCCAAAGATATAGTTAGGTCGGGTCGGATTTGGATCGGATCTGCCTCTAGCTTCGAAATGAATGATCACCAAGCAAGGTTGTTTTTGTTGTTTTGGTTTTGGTCTAAAGTGTCAAGCTTTATCTGTGTTTTTCTGGTATATGTGAAGAATTGTATGCAGAAATTGACAGGAGCTTTATCTTCCATTTTGATATGATACTTCTTATCTTGTGTCCTTTCTGCCTCTTGCTTTGACGTGAGTGATCATCAAGCAAGGTTGCTTTTTTGTTTTGGTTTACGTCTAAAGTTTCAAGCTTTATCTGTGTTTTTGCGGTATGTATGAAGAATTGTGTGCAGAAACTGACCGAAACTTGTTAAAAGTTCCCGTCTTTTTGCTTGTTAGAACTTTTGGAGTTGAGAAATGTTTCGAGTTCATTTTAGTGCTATAAAATAGGTTGAAAATTGTGTGGTAACCGACGAAATTTGTCTGTTTTACTATGCAGATAAGAAATTATGGATTGGTATCTTGGGAGTGGAAACGATTATTGTGTTGTTCCAAAGGATCTAAGAGTATCTGATAGGCTTCCATCTCCCCAGAGTTGGTCAAAATGGGGAATAAGTGGATTTGAGAGTTATGGCCTTCCTCACAGTTGTTCATTCGAGGATACAAATCTGAACCAGGAAAATATTGCCCTCAATGATGGACAACTAAAGACTGAAAGTTGTAAGCAACGTAAAGATGATTCCACTGTCTCAGGTTTAGCAAGAGGAAGGTTTGAGGAGCCTGCGAAACAGTCTACTCTTGGACGCGACCAACCAGATCACCACCACCACCCTGACGGCGCAGCCGGAATAGAACAGTTTGAAGAATTTTTCTTGTACAGGCGTAACCTCTGGGATTAAGATACTTCATTTTATGCATGTAGAAAATCATATAGTTCCAGAAGCACACACTTGGAAATTTTGTGCTCCAATACTTTACTTCATTGACATTAATCAATCAGTCACTGAAAGTGGGTCGGCCATAGTACACCAGATGCTGTTTTGCAAAAATGGTAATCAAGAGTCCTATGTTCCCTAAAGGCCGATCTAACCCAGCGGTGTTGCAGTGATGGAACCCATTTTCTCTGGCTTGCATACAGTATCTAACACAGTATTTGTGTTTGAAAATGCCTCAGTTGACACAGTAGAGCCACTTGTTATCAATCTATCCATGTTGTTTCTATATTCAAGAATTTCAACTTGTTAAATCGTTACTGCTTCCTTGTTTTCATTTGGTCTTTATCTGTTTCAATGTTCATTTTTTGCAGGAGTTCCTTACTTGAAGATTTGCCTGGGATTGAAACTCTTGACAAGCCATATTGCTTTTCTCCGGGATCGCAATTTGAGATGGGTTCGCCTGATAATCTTGTAACAGACATGATTCTGGATTCACTAAGTGTTTGTGACAGTACACGTAGTATGGGAAGCTCAAGGTATCTCAAAACTCATGCATTTTCTCCATCTATGAGTTGGGAAGATGACAAGGTTCAATCAACAGAGTTTCCTCAATGCAACTCGGAGCAAGAGGACCACCTATCAGCAAAGGTGAGATTCCCACTTGTTTCTTAGCTTTGGAAGTGGTGATTGACCCCAGTGATTCTCTGTTTTCCCATATTTTGGTGAAATTTGTCTTTGACATTAAAGTCTCCATCTGCTCTGTGTAACTTCAAGGATTCAAAGGATCAGTTTGTTTCCTTTGTAGTTGAGCAGTAGCATTTATGGCTAGTGTCAGAACTCAATCTTCCTACTTTCTGAGCGACTTGACGATAAAAACATTCTGCTTGGGTTGTCTGTGTTTCAATATATAGAATTATATCACTAGTTCAATTTTTGGAGTTTAAAGTTTACTTTTGGATAAAATATTGGCAAAGTTTACTAGTGAAGTCTTTGTCAATTCTGGTTGCTAACCATACCGAGACCTAATTAAGACCTGCCTTGTCTGGAGTTTAAGGTTAACTTGGTAGTATTTATTCAAAGGTACCACCAGTCAATGTACTCGTCCCCCCTGAGCATAACAGCATAAATGGTGATATGGAAGGGCAATTTTCTCTTGAAGAATCTGTGCTTCAGCAGCTAACGATGGTGATGGCACAGGTAACAAACAGCACTGACAACAAGGTTACTTTGTAGGATTGATCTGATTCTGTGTTATTATTGGAACAGTTGACCGATAAGACTCGACTTTGTTTTCGTGATGCATTGTACCGTATGGCCAAGAGCTCAACACAGCGTCTGCAGTACCAAACTGGAGACTTGCCTGAAGAAAATTTTCCATGGACAGTTGGCCATGATAAAACAAGGTACTGGCACTAATTCTCCTTCTCTGTGCTTACTTTCCCTCTCTATGCGAGTTTATGGGTATCAGTTCTAGAATAAAGCGCTTATGCTTGTTACGATAGTTTAATGTAAATTGGTGATTTCACAAGGGTTGGCCAAATTGAAATGAGTGTGGCACAAGTTTGTTTCAGTGGGTGAGCACTCATTTCAGTGGGTGAAACAGGTAAACTTATCCCACAAAATAACATTTTTAGATATAGAACTGATCTTATATGTTTTCATGAAGTAGCTTCACTTTGAGCATTCTTAATTTGATTGTATTTTGTGCTCCTTGCCTGCTGTAAACTGTATCTGTATTCTATCTTAATCAAAACCTGAACCCAATATTTCAGATCAGACGATCAAATAACGGAACTGGAGACGAATGCTATTGACAGAGCTGTTGCAGGTCTCATGTTCAACAAGCAGGATCTGGAAGCACCTGATTTTTCTGTATCAGCATCATCAGTTGATTCCAAGCAAGAATTTATGAGAACTACTGGAACAGGCGACTACAGCTCAAACCACTCTTCAATTGCTGGACCTAACTATGCAGTTTTCCCAGGTGATGCTGAGGTTCCTGTTTTTATGTCAACCGTAGTAAACGCAGAAGACCAGTCCTCGGGAAATCTGGCACAGAATATGATGCAACAATTTTATAGTAATGCTTAAAGGATTTTGTTTGAATGGCACAAACCACTTTTAGAGTTTCATTGAATAACAAAAGCTATTTCTTCAAGCAAGGTCGCCTGATAGAACAGTGTCCTAAGCATTGTTATCACTGGCAAGGGTACAGACTGTAGGACTTCTCAGGGAGCTGAAAATAAGCGCTGATCCGGAGATTCTCGAATATGAGTTCCATTCAGCTCAGTTTTGGTAGGTAGGAATGTGCATGTGTAGATCAGTTTGGTAATCTGCAAAATAAGTACATATCCGTTTTGTTGCTTATGAGTTCAGCTGAATATAACATTTCTGAATACACGTTCAGTTTGCTCTGTATCATTTCAATGTTTGTATCTATGGTGCTTGATGTCAGTACTAGATCTCTGCCCATCACCGAAACATTGTCATCACAATTGCGGTTTTATCCGGCAATCTAATCCCCGTTTCCTGGAGCATTTCCAGGATCTGTTTCTGCATTTGGCACCGATCTATTTTCCAGTATTGTCATTTTAATGCTCAAGACTGGACTTTTCCTAATGTACGTGCAACCCACAATGAGATTCTGCATAAGATACCGACAACTTAGACACGTGTTCCTGGGAGTCAGGATTTGAAGGTCAACCTCAGAGACGTCTAGGAACATTAAAAATATAATTATCAAACATGGTCTGTATCAACCAGGAAAACCTTAAATAATAATGAAAATTCATTCTCGACTGCTAGAAGAAACATCCAATGAAACTCGGGTCAACTGTGGAAAACAGAGAAACGAGCAAAGCTCAATCATTTATTTGCATCTAACCAAGCCGACCGTTAATATATAGACATATCTAAGAGGGTATATCAGAAAGCATGTTTTGTACTTCACTGACACATAAATAAGTTCATTGAACTAAAAGGCACATCTTGTTCAGAGTCGTACCTCAAGTGACCTCAAAGGTTGACTTTTTTATTTTCCCTTCTCTTTAGTGACATGTAGTTAAGAATGTTCAAATTGGTGTAAGAATAATTTTCAATATTTTAAAAATTAAATATGATAAGAGGTTAAAAGTTTAAAGATCTAATTAATATCAGAGCGTCCTAAATTGAAAAGATTGAATAAAATTGAAAATTTTAAAATATAATTAAAATAGTTATTTTATATATTAAAATTTTAAAGTTTAACTAAAGAAAGAAGTTATTAAATAAAAATTAATTAATTATTTTATTTATGAAAATCAACCAATTTATAATATTAATTAATTAATTAGTAAATTTTAATAACAAATTTTATTAAAATAAATTAGATTTAAAAAGTACCAATTTCAGACAAGAGACTTGTAAAAATATTACAAACAAGCTTAAGTGTAGTGAAACATACTAGAAACATTGTTTTTCTAATTAGTTAAGGTTTGGTGTGTTTGTTTCTCGGGAAAATACAAAACCATGAAAAACAAACTCTCTTTAACTCTTGTCTCCATCGTTTTGATCCCTATCTTTGGCTGACTGCCAAACTAACTTGCTAACCATAAGTCAGTACTGAACAAATCAAAGCTACCTCAGCCTTTTCTTCTTATAAAACTAAACCCCCGACGTGCAATCCTCAACTCTTCAATCTCTTCGTTTATATTGTCAGCAGAAAACGGTTTAGAACCGTAAAACAGAGCAGAACAGAGACAAAAGAAAATAGAGGAAAAGAGCTTATTGTTATTTTAACTCGATAAAAACCTCTAAACACTCTTACTCTTTTATACAAGGAAGAGTTCTATCTGTTGCTATTATTCAGCCACCAACGGCACTACTGCCTAAAGAATAGCTATAAACAATTGACTAGGAAAATAATGCAGAAATAATAGGACAACTAATAACAGAATAGAGAAAAACAAGTTTGACTTCAACATTCACCCCCTCAAACTTGTTTTACACCAATCTGGTCTCTGAGTTTGTAGAACCTCTGTCGTGCAAGTGGTTTTGTCAACACATCAGCCAGCTGCACTTCAGTTTCAGTATACTCTAGTTTAACATCTCCATTGTGAACACATTCTCGTATGAAATGGAACCTGGTGTCGATGTGTTTGCTTCGTTCATGATAAACCGGATTCTTGGCTAAAGAAATCGCAGATTTATTATCAACTTTTAACACAGGTTTAACTTGACAATCTCCTCTCATACTTTCAATCAGCTTTGCAAGCCAAATTCCTTGACACGCACCCCCCGTTGCTGCAATGTATTCAGCTTCACATGAAGACAGGGCAACAATTCTTTGTTTCTGTGATACCCAGGTGATAGGACTTTCGCCAAGAAAAAACATGATTCCTGACGTGCTTTTACGATCATCGGTGTCACCAGCGAGGTCGCTATCACTATAGCCAATCAGCTCTTCAGAATCCTGATTTTTCTTATACACAATCCCCATTCCAATAGTACCTTTCACATATCTAAGTATTTGTTTAACTGCATTCATGTGTGATACTGTAGGAGTTTCCATATAACGACTTACAACACCCACGGAATAAGCTAAATCAGGACAAGTATTAACTAAATACCTCAAACTTCCGATGATACTTCTGTACTCTGTCGCATCTACAAGTGGTTCACCATCATGCCTGCTTAATTTGCTTCTCGGATCCATTGGAATGTGACAGCTATTGCAGCAGCTAGACATCCCTGTTTTCTCAAGTATTTTGCTAGCATAACTTTTTTGACACAAATTTATACAATCAGAATGTTGTTTCACTTCAATACCCAAATAATAACTCAAGTAACCCAAATTACTCATTTCAAATTTTTTCATCATCTCCTGTTTAAATCTTTCAATAAGTTTTTCATTTGAACCAGTGAGAATTAAATCATCAACATAAATTCCCACTACAGTTATATCATTCACTTCTTTTTTCTTATAAACTGCATGTTCAAATGAACACTTACTGAAATTGAGTGACTTTTTCCCTCAAAAAAAAAAAAGAAATTGAGTGACTTTAGGCACTAATCCAGCTTGGCGTTCCATGCCCTTGGGGCCTGCTTCAAGCCGTATAAAGCTTTTCTGAGTCTTAAAACTTTCTGCGGGTTGTTTTTGTCGATGAAACCATCTGGTTGATTCACATAAATCTCCTCTTCGAGTTTTCCATTTAGAAACGCCGTTTTCACGTCCATGTGATGGACCTTCCATTGTTTTTGAGCTGCAAATGCGAGAATGGTTCTTACGGTTTCCATTCTTGTCACGGGTGCGAATACTTCTTTATAATCCACACCGTACTTTTGCACATAACCCTTTGCTACAAGACGGGCTTTGTGCTTCACCACTTTTCCATCTGGATCCTTCTTTAACTTAAAAATCCACTTGAGTCCTACAGCCTGCTGTTTTTTGGGCAACTCAGCAAGCTCCCATGTCCCATTTTTTCGGATTGAATCAATCTCCATTTGCATAGCTTGCCGCCAGCTTTCATTTTCAATTGCCTCTTCAAACCGTGTTGGCTCCTCCATGGACAAGAAGCACATGCTAACTTCTTCATCCACTTCTCTGGTTTCATTGTAGATCTCTTGCAATGATCTAAACTTCCGTGGCGGGGTGGAGCTGCTTGAGTTTGAATTTAAAATCTGTGTACTGGCAGAAGAGGACTGTACCGGAGTTAAGGGTGATACATCCTCTTCCTCCATTGCAGCAGTAGCACCCCCTGCATCTCTCAACTGGACAGTGAAGATACCGCCACTTTTCTGCCCTTCTTCTTGTTCTTCAACAGACCATACCCAGCTTTTTCCTTCTTAGAAGATGACATCCCTGCTTATCATTATTCTGCCTTTGTTTGGATCATAAACCCGGTAAGCCTTCGACCCTTCTTCATAACCGACTAAAACTCCTTTTATGCTCCTATCATCAAGTTTTTGGAGATGAGATGTCATATGCTTGACATGAGCAAGGCATCCAAATACACGTGGATGCTGTATATTTGGAGTCTTCCCACACCAAGCCTGATAGGGTGTCATCTTTTGCACACTTTTAGTTGGGCATCTGTTCAACAAATAAACTGATGTTAATACAGCCTCACCCTACAGATATGCTGGCATATTCTTGCTCTTCATGATACTTCTGGTCATCTCCAAAACAGTTTGGTTTTTTCTCTCTACGACGCCGTTTTGTTGTGGAGAAAATGGTGCCATAAGATGTCGCTTCACTCCTTCATCCTCGCAAAACTTCTTGAATTCAAGTGACAAGAATTCTCCTCCCCGATCTGTTCTAAAGCATTTCAGTTTCTTCCCAGCTTCAGTTTCGGCCTGTTTTTTAAATTTTTTAAATGCTTCAAATGCTTCACTTTTGCATTTCAACAGGTAAATCCACATGAACCGTGAGTAATCATCAACAAGGAGTATAAAATACTTGTTACCACCTGGTGTTGATGGCGAGATAGGTCCACAGAGATCTCCATGAACTAATTCCAGTTGCACTTCAGCTCTAAACACGGCAATGTGGGGAAACGGTGTTCTGTGTTGTTTTCCTACCACGCACCCATCACATATCTGGTTCGAATGAGATATCTCCGGCAATCCCTTCACCATTTTTTGTTTTGAGAGCATATTTAATGCTTGGAAATTAAGGTGTCCATAACGTGAGTGCCAGAGCCAACTTTGATCTGCTATGCTTGCCATCAAACAGATTTTCTGTGCAACTTGAAGTTTTGCTGTGTACAACCTGTTACGCTGCCTCCTCACCTTGATCAGAAGCTTGTTATCTCTGTCATAAACTTTACAGAGTCCACCTCTTATGTCCACTCGTCCACCATTTTCGTCAAACTGACCAAGGCTGATTATATTGCTTCTCAATTTTGGAATGAAATATACATCAGTTAAGATCAAATGTTCTTCATTTTTGCATTGGAATAACACTGATCCTAAGCCGTGTATACCGATTTCTGTCCCATCGCCAATTTTCACATTTCCATTAACAGAATAATCAATTTCAGAGAAGCAATTTACATCACCTGTCATGTGGTTACTTGCTGCTGAATCGAGATACCACGTCTCTTTCACCTCGTTCCCTTTCGCTGCTGCCAAACAAGTTTCTCCTTGTAGAGCCTTTAGCTCACACGCTTCAATCATCAACAGGGCAGGTTCATCATCATCTTTTTCAGTCAGGTTTGCTTGTTCATCCTTCTCTTTCGACAAGCATTCTGAGGCGAAATGCCCCATATTACCACAATTATAGCATTTGATTTTTGACTTATCAAACTTCTTTTTCTGTTGTGGTTCTTCCTCCTGCCTTTGATATCTTCCACCGTTTCTACCTTGACCACGTCCTCTTCCTCGTCCGCCTCTAGAACTTGTGGTTTCTTTCGATTTCCCTTTCTTCTTTGCTTCTTCCTTCGCCTTCCATTATGCCTTTGTAAGAAGCACGGTTTCTTCAGATCTTATGCCACAACTTAGAAGTCTTTCTTCATGTGCTTTGAGTGAACCTATCACCTCCTCAATTGATTTGGTGGTTAGGTCACTAAATTCTTCAATTGTGGCCGCGATCTGTAGAAACTTTGACGAAACTGATCTCAACAGTTTCTTTACCACTTTTTCGTCCTCTACAGCGTTGCCAAGGCTTCTTAATTTATTTACAATGATCGTGAGTTTCCCTGAGAAATCATCAGCGTTCTCAGAGTCGCTCATTCTCAATGCCTCGAACTCCCTCCATAATGACTGAGTCCTCACTTCTTTATGGTATCAGAGCCTGACATCTCTAGCCGAGTCGAATTTTCTTCCCCGATCCTGTTTCATCTCCCTTGCAAACCAGTCTGTCTGCCATGACTATCCCAAACTCATCCCATGGTGTTAACAATGCCGATAACACCAACTCAACCTTGCCGATTATCCAATTCAATCCGGCATCGCAACTTCCAATCAAACTCACTGGAAGTGCCAATTTTGCAACCTGGAAGGCTCAAGTTTCCATAATGCATGGACATGACCTCTTCGGCCACCTTGACGGCACCTAACCCCCTCCTGATCGAACCATTGGCACCACAAACACACCCAATCTGGCCTACAACCTCTGGTTTCGCCAGGATCAATTGATCCAGAATGCCTTAATGGCATTCGTGTTGGCTTTCCTGTTAAAGGCGATTTCTCCTGTTATGTGCACTAGTGCTGATACCTGACTCTGAAGCAGGATGATTATTACGTTGATTTTTTATTTCTTTTGCAGGTATATTGCTGGAAAGGTCTCCGATTATCTGCTAGGCAGGATCTTGAGGGATTTTCCAGAGTATGATCTGAGCCTATATGTTATTCAAACTTCAAACTGTATGATTAAGTAAACCACTTTGGCCTAATCGAAGCAGTGGATATTGCTGCAGTTTACTGAACTTGGTGTTGAAGGCGTTGTTCCGGTAGAACTTTTGCCACCTGATGTCCGGTCAAAATATCAAGCTAAGCCAAACGATAGGTCTAAACGTGCGAGAAAGGAAGATTCAAAGAGTGGTGCACATCAAGTTGAAGAAACTCGGGTGCTTGCAACTTCCCCAAATTTGAGTATGCAATCTGAAACGCTTGCTTTTCATAACTGCTATTAACCACTTGTCTATCCTTTTCTCTAGAGTGGTGTACCTGCAAGTGAAAATGATGGAGAAGGAAACAAAGTAGATATTGAAACGTCTGCTGCTCCAATGGAGGCAGATGCTACAGTTTCAACCGGTAATATCTCCCAAGGTGGCACCCCTACACCAGAAGGAGATCAAAAGCAAAGCCCTGATGCAGAAGTTGGTCAAGAGGCTGCCCAGCTGGAAGCAGATGCTGAAACAGAAACAGGAGTAATAGATGGAGAGACTGATGCTGATGTAGATTTAGAAGCAGTTAGCTGATATATGCCTTAAAGAGTACTTAGTTCTGGTCCATCTCACTGTCGTTGTCACTAGCTGTATCGTTTATGTAAGATGATGTGGCTAACTCTCGGTGCCACAGAGTAAGCTTGTAGGACTTGCAGTGTTGCATTGTAGAAGAGATCCAAAAACAAGTTTATTAATGAGAAAAATTATCTGAAGCATTGGTATTATGTGGGAGCTGTGTTAAAAGTCTGTAATTGCAAGTGAACGTTATTAGCTGTATATTTCCATAGCAACATAAGTTTGTTTGATCCTATGACTATGTGGTAAGTTCAACAATCAAGACAAAAGGGCACTTTAAGAACTTTGCTGCTGTTACACCTTAACGTTTGGAAGTGTGTCGGGTAATTCCGAGGATATTGGATCTACATAGGAGTTAAACATATGATGTCTATAAATGGTGATAAACAGACATGGAAAGAGCACCAGAAACATTGACTTCGCGGGCTAAAGGACGCAGTATTGGCCATTAAAATCTGAGAGTTCTCAATCTTCATTGAACACAAAAGGATTCAAGTGCTTGTTTGTGGCACTTTTTGGCTGCAACAACGTACTGAAGACCAGACACCGTTCTGCAACTGCATCTTCTGAAATAATTTCCGCGTGAGACGGTGGCATTGGTGCCCTGAACAGGTGATGCCAAGATGAGCATTCTTCCCATGGTTCATCACTTTCTCAAGTGTTTTTCTTATCTTGAAATAATCTTGCTTCTTGTTTGTGTTTGCATTGCGTATGCAGTGGTAATGAACAGTGAAGAAAATGATAGAAGTTGCATGCAAAACATTCTGTGATCATCAGAGCCTATAACTTTTAATCAGCTAAATTTGCTTTTTGTACCAAAATAGCCATTTAAACATAAATCGATCAGGTGTCAGGTGGTTTAGTACAGGAAATGTTCTAATAGTGTAACTGACTGCTTATGATAATGGAATAAGTACATATTCGAGCTGGAAACGGTAGAATGCGGCATGATGCAGAAGTGTTTCTTACAGAAGAATTGTTTCTGAATTCCAGAATATCTCACCCTTTCTGCAAATGAAATATACGATCAATAAAAACGGAAGTTATAACTCTATGAAGTGGGAATTCTCTTGGTTTATACATACCTGCATTGGGAGGTAAAGTTTGAATTCCGGTGGTAGTTCCTCTTCAGAGTAAAGGCGGTCAGAGAAATATATCCTTCTTAGGCGGCAGTTTGCGTGAACCTGAACCCGTAATGTCTCGACATAGTTGGTCCCATATGCTCTCTTGGTAAAATCAGCCAGATTTAACTGGATTTGATTCCAACCTTCATCCATCTTGAGTGGCATGGTGCAGATATATGGCTTCACTCGTGTGACAGCCTAAGACATTAAAGAAGCAATTAACAACGACCAAGGTGTATATTTCACCACAGAGAGATAATAGTTACAAACTAAATCCAGTTTCAGAAGACAAATCCCATTGAAAGTAAGAAAGAAAAAAGAAGAACAAGGGTTTCAATTCTTGTGACTCGCATTTAACAAACAAAAGGATTTTTCTGAATCTGAAGCTATCAGAAGTATAGAGATACACAAAGCCTTTATAGCAATGGCATAAGGAAACAGCTGAACACCCAACCCAACAGCTATTTTAGAAAGATGAAGGCCAAAAGAAAAGTGAAAATGTCATCAAGAGCAATAACTAACATCATAACCATGGACAAACTTACACACTTGAAAGTTAGAAGCTCTGAAACGTCGCCTCACATTCTTATCATCCAGCACTTGAATCTCAAAAGTGAAGTACTTTTTCAGGTTCTTCACAATCATGACCAAAAAAGGGAGTTTTATGCCAAGAGTTGCAGCAGGGTCAGCAGGGCAAGTAATGTACGTGGACTGAATTTTTGATCCAACAATCTCAAGCACATTGGATTGGATGTCATCATCATGTGGTCGCTTCACATGGCCATTTGAAACTGCAAAAATACTCGAAACACATAACACTTGTAATTTACAAAGATTACGGTTCACCATTGTTCCTTAGCTTTGGAAATAAAATCATATACAAGTTTCTCCTCACCTTCTTTATCCCATATTTGCAATGGTTTGCTCCTACAAAACAAAACATATCAAGAGACTCGCAAATTACATAAAATTCTTACCAGCGAACTGTCTGAAAAACATGCAGAAAACCAAAAACTACAACATACCCTAGGCTATATAAGATGGAGAGGAATCCCGACTGAAACGTGTTCTTAAACATATCAGACTGTTAATGAAAAATTAACAGTGCCAATTAGAAGCGTTGAAAAATTAAGCAAGCAACTACATACAATACCAAATTTTTAATGAAGAAAAAGATAGATATATAACCACAATGATCTCAATTAAGAAGAGTTGCACGAACTACGTGATTTGCTAAATGATTAAACTATTACAAAATCCAGCCATATTTGAACCTGAAAGCTCTTTGATATATTCAAATTAGCACCTAGTTCATCCCCCAGAGAAGAACATATAGCTCCCTGGAATATTAAAGCTTCTCTATGTTTAACTTCTTTTAAGTTAATAAAAGCATTCCTTCATTAAATAGTAATCCATGATCGACCTTCCTTCAAAAATAGACATCACAAAATTACCTCCTTTGAACTCAAAAACTACATCTTTTCACAATACTTACCATAACTATGCAAATTCCCGTCTCGATTTCCTTAGTAACATGTTAATGAAAAGACCCACAGAGCAAAATCATGGACTTTTAATCAAGTCGTTAACTTTCATACAGAAAAAACCCTCGAATCAATAACCAAGTTAACGACTTTTCAACACCCAAGCATGCCCGCACAATAAATCATACAATTACACGTTCAAACAGAGACGAGGGTTAAGGTTATTTTTCCGATCACGAACATGAAAACAAACCCTGCTTGAGTCGCCGCCGTCGATCGCTGCGTCAGACAGAAGATGCTTTTATGAGCTTTGAACGTCTGGGCTTAGAAAAGGAGAGTGAGAGCGGAAACGAGTTGGGCTTTTACTTGACTTTATGTTTCCAAGCAAGACTATAAGCCTATAACTCTATTATTGACTATAAATCTATAACTGTTCAGGCCCGATCGGCTCAGGCCCAGGTCTCACGGACCTAAGTCCGTTTGTCAATCATATTCACAATTATGAGATTTTTTTTAAACGAAGGAACCATAGCCATTACTTTTTAAATGTCCACCCGATAAATCTTTAAATTGACATAGTAACTTACAAATTATATCAACTAGAAGTAAGTCTTATACGATAAGCTTGATCGAAAGAATGTAGGTAGACGGAATTGAACATAAGACTTTTTAACCTTATACTTCTCCACTCCACCAACTCGACTACCTTTACACAATTATGAGATAAATTTTATATGTTTGACGAATATTATTTTAATATGAACCAATCAAAATTTAAACCGTATAATTTAAATTAAACTTTGATCAAATTCGAATTAAAGAAAATGATTTATGATCCAATTCAGCCTGACCCGACATAGCATTTTATCAAACTAATAATTCGTATTTCAAAAAGTAATTGAGAACACTCGAAATTTAAATTTGTACAAATTTAAATTTATTAACTTAATTAATTATTTTTGTCAAAATTAATTTTAAAAGTTAACAATAATCTGACCCGATTTGACCTGATATGATTTAACCCAAATCAAGTCTGATTTAACCCAACCCAAATTTGACCCGACATAACCATATCTTTGGGTAAAATAACATCCCCACATGTTAAAAAAAAGACAGAGAGCACCTCAAAGCTTGTGGTTCATATCATCTCCAGAGTACATAACAACGTCACAGGGCGTGGCAGGTATAGCACGAAACCTTATGGCTTCAAACTCCAGATAAAAACCAAAGCCTTCTTTTTAGCGGCTTCCGTTTGCGTTTCTATATCCGGCTAACTTGCTGTCTTCTAAGCCTTGTTTTTCAGATCCCACGTGCCTTGACGTACTAGATTCTTGCTGGCACGTGGCGCTTTCCATGACGAGGTCTTAATCATATTCTCGCGCAACCTCCTCCAGCCGCAAATGGGGTTTTGCATTTTCGCTCGGGTACGCCACCAGCTGGAGACAGCGAGATCGAGAGGATGAATCGTGACCGTGATTTCTTGTTCCGGTGGGTCCAGATTCTCCCACGTGGACCAACTGCAGTTCAGTTTTTGATGGAGGGCTCTCAACCACTAATCCAAACTTTGAGCTCTCAGCCACAAATTCACAGGCAACTAGGCCCCACCTTGTATTGCTTTTAACTCACAAAGTTGCTTCATTTTGACTCTTATAACTTTTTCTTAGGTTTTTTTTGGATATATACATCATTTGTTATTCAGAGAAATCTTTGAAAAATCAATATACTTTTGGGGATCTAACATAAAAATTCACAGCCATTGCCTCTGTTTACTTTACAGCTGAAATTTGGGTACTCCTTTGAAACCATAGCCACAGGCACAATCTCACTCTCATCACTTAGCCATCTGGGTATCTCTTCATTTCTCTCTATCCATCAGGTTTTGTGCTTTTCCTCCTTTTTCTTCCATTTTGGTACTGTCTGCCTCTAGCTTCGAAATGAATGATCACCAAGCAAGGTTGTTTTTTTTGTTTTGGTTTTGGTCTAAAGTGTCGAGCTTTATCTGTGTTTTTCTGGTATATGTGAAGAATTGTATGCAGAAATTGACAGGAGCTTTCTCTCCCATTTTGATATGATACTTCTTATCTTGTGTCCTTTCTGCCTCTTGCTTTGACGTGAGTGATCATCAAGCAAGGTTGCTTTTTTGTTTTGGTTTACGTCTAATGTTTCAAGCTTTATCTGTGTTTTTGCGGTATGTATGAAGAATTGTGTGCAGAAACTAACCGAAACTTGTTAAAAGTTCCCGTCTTTTTGCTTGTTAGAACTTTTGGAGTTGAGAAATGTTTCGAGTTCATTTTAGTGCTATAAAATAGGTTGAAAATTGTGTGGTAACCGACGAAATTTTTCTGTTTTACTATGCAGATAAGAAATTATGGATTGGTATCTTGGGAGTGGAAACGATTATTGTGTTGTTCCAAAGGATCTAAGAGTATCTGATAGGCTTCCATCTCCCCAGAGTTGGTCAAAATGGGGAATAAGTGGATTTGAGAGTTATGGCCTTCCTCACAGTTGTTCATTCGAGGATACAAATCTGAACCAGGAAAATATTGCCCTCAATGATGGACAACTAAAGACTGAAAGTTGTAAGCAACGTAAAGATGATTCCACTGTCTCAGGTTTAGCAAGAGGAAGGTTTGAGGAGCCTGCGAAACAGTCTACTCTTGGACGCGACCAACCAGATCACCACCACCACCCTGACGGCGCAGCCGGATTAGAACAGTTTGAAGAATTTTTCTTGTACAGGCGTAACCTCTGGGATTAAGATACTTCATTTTATGCATGTAGAAAATCATATAGTTCCAGAAGCACACACATGGAAATTTTGTGCTCCAATACTTTACTTCATTGACATTAATCAATCAGTCACTGAAAGTGGGTCGGCCATAGTACACCAGATGCTGTTTTGCAAAAATGGTAATCAAGAGTCCTATGTTTCCTAAAGGTTAGATCGATCTAACCCAGCGGTGTTGCAGTGATGGAACCCATTTTCTCTGGCTTGCATACAGTATCTAACACAGTATTTGTGTTTGAAAATGCCTCAGTTGACACAGTAGAGCCACTTGTTATCAATCTATCCATGTTGTTTCTATATTCAAGAATTTCAACTTGTTAAATCGTTACTGCTTCCTTGTTTTCATTTGGTCTTTATCTGTTTCAATGTTCATTTTTTGCAGGAGTTCCTTACTTGAAGATTTGCCTGGGATTGAAACTCTTGACAAGCCATATTGCTTTTCTCCGGGATCGCAATTTGAGATGGGTTCGCCTGATAATCTTGTAACAGACATGATTCTGGATTCACTAAGTGTTTGTGACAGTACACATAGTATGGGAAGCTCAAGGTATCTCAAAACTCATGCATTTTCTCCATCTATGAGTTGGGAAGATGACAAGGTTCAATCAACAGAGTTTCCTCAATGCAACTCGGAGCAAGAGGACCACCTATCAGCAAAGGTGAGATTCCCACTTGTTTCTTAGCTTTGGAAGTGGTGATTGACCCCAGTGATTCTCTGTTTTCCCATATTTTGGTGAAATTTGTCTTTGACATTAAAGTCTCCATCTGCTCTGTGTAACTTCAAGGATTCAAAGGATCAGTTTGTTTCCTTTGTAGTTGAGCAGTAGCATTTATGGCTAGTGTCAGAACTCAATCTTCCTGCTTTCTGAGAGACTTGACGATAAAAACATTATACTTGGGTTGTCTGTCTTTCAATATATAGTATTATATCACTATTTCAATTTTTGGAGTTTAAAGTTTACTTTTGGATAAAATATTGGCAAAGTTTACTAGTGAAGTCTTTGTCAATTCTGGTTGCTAACCATACCGAGACCTGATTAAGACCTGCCTTGTCTGGAGTTTAAGGTTAACTTGGTAGTATTTATTCAAAGGTACCACCAGTCAATGTACTCGTCCCCCCTGAGCATAACAGCATAAATGGTGATATGGAAGGGCAATTTTCTCTTGAAGAATCTGTGCTTCAGCAGCTAACGATGGTGATGGCACAGGTAACAAACAGCACTGACAACAAGGTTACTTTGTAGGATTGATCTGATTCTGTGTTATTATTGGAACAGTTGACCGATAAGACTCGACTTTGTTTTCGTGATGCATTGTACCGTATGGCCAAGAGCTCAACACAGCGTCTGCAGTACCAAACTGGAGACTTGCCTGAAGAAAATTTTCCATGGACAGTTGACCATGATGAAACAATGTACTGGCACTAATTCTCCTTCTCTGTGCTTACTTTCCCTCTCTATGCGAGTTTATGGGTATCAGTTCTAGAATAAAGTGCTTATGCTTGTTACGATAGTTTAATGTAAATTAGTGATTTCACAAGGGTTGGCCAAATTGAAATGAGTGTGGTAAAAGTTTGTTTCAGTGGGTGAGCACTCATTTCAGTGGGTGAAACAGGTAAACTTATCCCACAAAATAAAATTTTTAGATATAGAACTGATCTATATGTTTTCATGAAGTAGCTTCACTTTGAGCATTCTTACTTTGATTGTATTTTGTGCTCCTGGCCTGCTGTAAACTGCATCCGTATTCTATCTTAATCAAAACCTGAACCCAATATTTCAGATCAGACGATCAAATAACGGAACTGGAGACGAATGCTATTGACAGAGCTGTTGCAGGTCTCATGTTCAACAAGCAGGATCTGGAAGCACCTGATTTTTCTGTATCAGCATCATCAGTTGATTCCAAGCAAGAATTTATGAGAACTACTGGAACAGGCGACTACAGCTCAAACCACTCTTCAATTGCTGGACCTAACTATGCAGTTTTCCCAGGTGATGCTGAGGTTCCGGTTTTTATGTCAACCGTAGTAAACGCAGAAGACCAGTCCTCGGGAAATCTGGCACAGAATATGATGCAACAATTTTATAGTAATGCTTAAAGGATTTTGTTTGAATGGCACAAACCACTTTTAGAGTTTCATTGAATAACAAAAACTATTTCTTCAAGCAAGGTCGCCTGATAGAACAGTGTCCTAAGCATTGTTATCACTGGCAAGAGTACAGACTGTAGGACTTCTCAGGGAGCTGAAAATAAGCGCCGATCCGGAGATTCTCGAATATGAGTTCCATTCAGCTCAGTTTTTGTAGGTAGGAATGTGCATCTGTAGATCAGTTTGGTAATCTGCAAAATAAGTACATATCCGTTTTGTTGCTTATGAGTTCAGCTGAATATAACATTTCTGAATACACATTCAGTTTGCTCTGTATCATTTCAATGTTTGTATCTATGGTACTTGATGTCAGTACTAGATCTCTGCCCATCACCGAAACATTGTCGTCACAATTGCGGTTTTATCCGGCAATCTAATCCCCGTTTCCTGGAGCATTTCCAGGATCTGTTTCTGCATTTGGCACCGATCTATTTTCCAGTATTGTCATTTTAATGCTCAAGACTGGACTTTTCCTAATGTGCGTGCAACCCACAATGAGAATCTGCATAAGATACCGACAACTTAGACACGTGTTCCTGGGAGTCAGGATTTGAGGGTCAACCTCAGAGACGGCTAGGAACATTAAAAATATAATCATCAAACATGGTCTGTATCAACCAGAAAAACCTTAAATAATAATGAAAATTCATTCTCGACTGCTAGAAGAAACATCCAATGAAACTCGGGTCAACTGTGGAAAACAGAGAAACGAGCAAAGCTCAATCATTTATTTGCATCTAACCAAGCCGACCGTTAATATATAGACATATCTAAAGAGGGTATATCAGAAAGCATGTTTTGTACTTCACTGACACATAAATAAGTTCATTGAACTTAAAGGCACATCTTGTTCAGAGTCGCACCTCAAGTGACCTCAAAGGTTGACTTTTCATTTTTCCCTTCTCTTTTTATTTCTCGAGAAACTTGAAGTCTTCTCTTTATCATCTTTTTTTTTTGGTTAATCAATACTGTTATTAAATCCCATCCATATATCTATGTAATATATATATATAAACAAGATTAAATATCACAAAACTAGAATATGTTAACAGAGACAGGGCAATTCAACCTGTCTACGAATGACGTTTTTTAACTTAAAACACTTCCAAGTGACATGTAGTTAAAAATGTTTAAATTGGTGTAAGAATAATTTTCAATATTTTAAAAATTAAATATGATAAGAGGTTAAAAGTTTAAAGATCTAATTAATATTAGAGCGTCCTAAATTGAAAAGATTAAATAAAATTGAAAATTTCAAAATATAATTAAAATATTTATTTTATATATTAAAAATTTTAAAGTTTAACTAAAGAAAAAATTATTAAATAAAAATTAATTATTTTATTTTATTTATGAAAATCAACCAATTTATAAAATTAATTAATTAATTAGTAAATTTTAATAATAAAATTTATTAAAATAAATTAGATTTAAAATTTACCAATTTCAGACAAGAGACTTGTAAAAGTATTACAAACAAGCTTAAGTGTAGTGTAACGTATTAGAAACATTGTTTTTCTTTTCTTTCTTTTTTTTTTACACACGAGGTATCCTAAAAAGTTTCAAACATTTTTAAACCATCCACTCTTATAATAATTTTCACCCGAATCGGATAGATTTTTTTTTTGCAAGAAATAAAACTCTAATCTTAAATTTTAAATAGTTGTATATATAAAAATATTTCGAACCCAAGCCCCTTCTCAGGTTACCGGCCCACAAACATTGTTTTTCTAATTAGTTAAGGTTTGGTCATTGGTGTGTTTGTTTCTCGGGAAAATACAAAACCATGAAAAAGCTTTTTCTTTTAACTCTTGTCTCCATCGTTTTGATCCCTATCTTTGGCTGACTGCCAAAACTAACTTGCTAACCATAAGTCAGTACTGAACAATTCAAAGCTACCTCAGCCTTCTCCTCTTATAAAACTAAACCCCCGACGTGCAATCCTCAACTCTTCAATCTCTTCGTTTATATTTCACCACCACCACACTACACCAACTATCAAACATCTATGGCGACTCTACATCCACCATTGCCCCCGGTAACAACCAGAACGTCGACCTCAGAGTCCCCTCATCAACCTGATACCCCACATTCACCACAACCCCTGCAACCATTACCACCCCCGGGAGGTATCCATGTCTGTCTAGGACAACCAAGCCAAGGCAAGAAAGGAAGGTCTAAGTCCACGCAGATATTCAGGAGGTTCCGTTCAGTTTTCCGGTCGTTCCCTATCATAACACCGACGTGCAAAATGCCGGTTTATCTTCACGAAAGCCACATCCACGGCGGGACCAGGATGACCGGGACGTTGTTCGGACACCGGAAAGCTAGGGTCAGCATGGCTATACAAGACAACCCACGTTGTCTTCCCATGTTGTTGCTGGAACTAGCCATGCCTACAGGTAAGCTTCTTCAAGATATGGGAAATGGGTTGATGAGGATCGCGTTGGAGTGCGAAAAGAAGCCAAACGACAAGACCAAGATATCGGACGAACCAGTATGGACCATGTACTGCAACGGAAGGAAGTCAGGATATGGTGTGAAGAGAGAGCCAACAGAAGAAGACTTGGTCGTAATGCAGACCTTGCATGTGGTTTCAATGGGGGCTGGCGTGATCCCGACTGACGGGAAGGAGCAAGCAGACGGAGAGTTAGCCTACATGCGTGCATATTTTGAACGTGTGATCGGTTCCAAGGATTCAGAAACGTACTATATGATGAACCCGAACAGTAACAATGGACCAGAACTAAGCATTTTCTTTGTAAGAATGTGACAAAGATTGAAAGGAAGACGTTAGGTTCTGAAACTGTTTGGTTTTAGTCTTGTAGATTAAAAGGGTAAAAGAAATAGAAATTTTATTTTAAGAAATTTTAGAAAAAAAATTTAATTTTTTAAATTTTCAAAAAAATCATTTTACTTCTCGTATTTATAAGAAAAACAAATTTCTTATACTTTGGCTAAAAAATAACAATAAAACATATGCTGTAACACCCCAAACCATCCACCCACAAAAACTATCTACTTTGGATTGCTTATCGGGCCTAGATCTTCACGATTTTGCTCTTCTCACATCTGGAAAACGGATTTATAAGGAAGAGTATCCATTTTTTTATAAGGCGTACTTTATTCTCCTTTTCAACCGACATAAGATCTCACAATCTACCCCCTAGAATCCAGCTAGCGTCCTCGCTGACACAACAGGTCAGGAACCAGCACTAATATCATTTGTAACAACTCATACCACCCGCCCATAAATATTATCCACTTTGAATTGTCCATCGGGCCAAGTAGTTTTGCTCTTCCTGCACCCAGAAAAACACGTCTATAAGGAAGAAGTATTCGTACCTTTATAAGGCGTACTTAGTTTTTTTCTCCAACTGATGTGAGATCTCACGTATGCAATATAAATATAAAACATAAATTAATCAAATGTCACTAATGCAGTAACTCATTTCAACTCTTAAATCTCACCTAAACTAATTCAATTATATTTAAATTAGTAATTTAATATTATTATAAAAATATTAGTTTGATTTATATTTAATTAATTTAGTTTGAATTAGATACCTAAATTAAAAGGTTATATAAATTATATTAAATTAGTACAAATACGATATTTATAACTCGTGTATTTTATTGTTCTTTTAGTCAAAAAAAAAGAGGTTTTATGTAAAATTAAAAATTATAAGGAGTTTTTTGAAATTTTGAAAGATTACGAGATTTTCTAAATTTTTTAACCATAATAAAGGTTTATTTCTTTTACCCAGATTGAAAACATCATTTTCAAAGGATTAAGGAAGGACCAAATTAGAAAAATAAAATTTACAACTGTAAGACTCAAAACCTCGAGATATTAGATTATGAGATAATAATATTATATCCTTAATTTTATTCTTCGTTGAAATAGAAAATTTGACAATTTAATGAATAATTATGACTGCTCAGTCCCTTTAAAAAATTTTAAGCATTAATTTAATTATTAATTAAGTAAATTGACACTTTTAAAATGAACATATTAGAAATAAAATGTAAATTCTTAAATATAAACAACTTTTAAATTTAAATTTTATGTCAATGTTAAAAACTAGAATACCAATGTTACGATCAACAACGAAAAGATGTAACAAGTTTAACCGTAAAAATATTAAATTATTTTATTTTTATTTATTTTTAATTTTTAGTTTGATTTTTTAATAACTCTTTTTTAAAGACTGATCATTTTATTAATTAATCGGTTAATTTTATAAAATCATAATCTCTTTTAATGATATTTTAAATTCTTTAATTTTGTTTAATCTTTGACTGATTTTATGACGATCTAATACCGGTTAAATATTTTAAACCTTAAATTTTTGTATTGATTTAATTTTCGATCCAATTTTTAAACATTGGTTATAACATATGTTTAATTTTATTTGATTATATTTCATTTTCAAGAAAAGAACAAATATGTTGTCCATTTCCTAATGCCTCTAAATTAATCTCCATAATATCTAAACACGACAAGCATTAATTATAAAATATTGTTATTTAATTGTTAATTAGCTTGATTGGGATTATTTATTACATACTAAAACATTATCAATCTTAGTCATAAGAGATAAAAGACACATATTTTCATTATAATTTGATATATTTTAAAAGATTATAAATTATAATATTTTTAAAAAATTAATATATAATTCTTATTAAAATTAATAAAAATATGAAAATTTATCTCGTAAAACATTTTAAAAATGAAAATAAGAAATTAATAAAAGTCGGTGTCAATTTTAGATAATATTTTTTAAAATAAAATATATTAAAATATAAAAATTTACAATTAAATACTCTGACCTCCTTTATTGCACTATTCTTTGTCAGAATTGATGTCCTAAAAGATTCTTTAGAAGAAAAGTTCTCTTTTTCTTAGCCATTCTCCATCTTAAGAGTTCCTATAAGTATCGTCTAAGAGTCTGATCTTTTATTCTTCATCTCAAAGCTGTCACCTTCCAGAACCCACCAGTTCAAAGGGTCTCAATCTCAGACAAAAACCAAAAAAAAAAGATCAGGCAAGAAGCAACAGAGATCAGGCTACAACAGAAGAGGGTGTTTTGTTTTGTGTGTGTGTTTGATCAGGAGACATATTTTTTTTTGTTTTTTTGAGGTATCAGGAGACATAATTAAGAGTGTTTTTGTTTGTTTCTTTTCAAATCAAAGAAAAAGAAGAAGAATAGGATGTGTTTAGTGTTCTTGTGTGATGAAAAGGAGAGGGAACTTGGAAGGCAACAAGCTCCAGGTTCATGTCCGTGCTGTGGAGGGAAAGTGGAAGCCATGGATGTGGATATCAAGTGGACCTTCTGTTTCCTCACCATTTGTCACAACATCAAGCGAAGGTACTCTTGTACTTTGTGTTCCAAGCGCTTGGAGATGTACAACTAGCAAGTGAAGGGACTTTTTTTTAACGCTTCTTCTTCTTCGTGTATGAATTGGGACTTCTTGGTTCTCAGGTTCATGTCCGCTACCTGAACGTCTGTTTCCTGACCAATTGTGACGCATCAAGCGAAAGTATTCTTGTATGTTTGTGTTCCAAGCGCTTGGAGATGTACAATTAGCGAGTGAAGGGAAGGCCATTGTTCTTTCTTCTTCTTGTATGAATCGAATTTAACTTCTTGGTTATCAGGTTCATGTCCACTGCCTGTGATTTTTCTGATAAACCAGAACATTCTGTTTGCTCTCTAAGACACTTTTCATGGCTGCTAATTAATCAATCTAAAGTCTAATCCAAGTTGGGTATTCAAAAGAAAAACTTGGAAATATGTAAAAGTCATAACACCAGACTTGGAAGCTGAGGTAAGCTCTTTATGACTCCATTTAAAAAACAGGTAGGAGCTTTCAGATTCCAGCTTCTATCATCATCATCTTCTATTGAACCACACAGAGGGTTAAGGAAGGGCCTCATAGCTAAATTGAAGCTTGATCATGTGCTAAGAGAAGATTAGCAACATAGAACAATCATTTATTAACTTATTCGAAACACGTAATTTACTAATAATTTTGGGTTGAAATGTAAGCATCAAAAACCAAGAACATGAAAAGGAAAGGTACATCTTTCTGTTTCTGTAAACCATTTATTACATTCACGTGGCTTACATCATTCTGTTTCAAGTTTTAAAACTCTCACTTAGAAATGAAAACTTACCATTTCAATTTCAATTTCGATTTCTACCTATAAAGTACACACCAAGAACTTGCACTTTTCAAGTAAAAATAGCCAACCTCTTAGCCAAAAAAGAAGACATTCAGTTTCAGCGCTTTCAGATTTTGCTGGTTTTCTTTCAGGAAAAAAGTCTGCACACTGCTCACGTTCTTGTCAGAACTACGGCTCAGATTCAGAGCTGACACGTCCTCCAAGTACCTTACTTGGACCACTCTAAAATCCATAGAAGAAGACAAGTAAACTACGTGGAAAAATGATCGGAATTTTTGAGGGTTTGGACCACAAACCGATTCCAAGCTCGTCAATGGAGGAAGAAGACAACGAAAACGGAGGTACGTGATGTTACTGTTATGGCTCCATGTGCACCAGTTCCAAGAAATCTGACACGGGGTTCGCGTACTAATGACTGTACTGTAACTGCTTTAGAGGTTTGTGGTTAGACATACATGCTCTCCGCTAGTCCCACGAGAAAAGATCTGACAGCTTATCCAGAACTTGCCATGTCAGGATTCAGAAATCAGACATTTCAGAAAATAAGACTCAGAAGTCTGAAAACGGGATCATCAGGTTATGACGAAAACTCTGTCTGACGAGCATCTTTTACGGGTTAATTTGATGTGACCGGAGATTAATTTTAATGTGAATGGCTTAAAATCGGGATGTGATCCTCTCGTTCGTGTATCCTGTTTTAACTTATCTAAACTATTCGTTTATGTAGGTCCATATAAATGGATGGTTTGAATGAATTAGGACAGAATATACGGCCAGAGGATTTAAAATGCTTAAAATAGCCTTTCATTAATAACCTTATTAAAAAAATTTGGCCGCTAAAACAAAAAAAAACTCACATATATTAATGATTTGATGTGGATTAAAAAAAGGCATTTTCTTAAATTTTTAAGTTAAAATTGTGATTTATACTTTAGTCTCAACCTTTTATAAAAATAAATAAATTATTATTTTTATAAATCACAAATTTAGTCAATATTTAAAATTTAAAAAATCTGATTTATAGTTGTGTATTGGAATGAAAAGTCGAGATTAATGTAGAGATAATAATAAATTGAAATTTTGATAATCCAATTTTAACAATTAAAATATGCAACCTAAATTAGGTTAAGTTCAAGTTAAAATTAAAATTATTGTATTTATTAAATTGATTTTAAATTCGGCCAATCAGTTGATATATTAAATTTAATAGAATTAAACTCGATTTTAATTTAATATCTTAAAATTTGAGTTTCAAATTGAAAGTATTATTTATATTTCTGTTTAAATTTAATTTAAATAATATGAATTAATTTATTAAAATTCTTTTTAATTAAAACCAAAACAATTAGGACTAAAGTGACCACACGGATAAAAATATTGTCAACACGTTTGAATCTTCAATACCTAACCTTGTAATTGAAACCTAATTTTTTAATTTAGTTAAAACAAATTTAAGTCGCCGACATCATTTGACTTTTAAGCTCTCGAAAACTGGTCTACCCGTTTAGTTTCATGCACGTGGTTCCTTGTACTGAAACTTAGTAAACGTGACAAATCAAGCAAAGTTCGAGGAAGATAGAAATTCATTTGCGAAATAATTAAGAAAAAAAGAAGAAGAATCCAATTTTATGACATCCTATTTAAGTGACAATTTATTTTACTTATTTACTTTGTTATTTAATTTTATTTTAATAATTATGCGACACGTAGTATATCGAAAAACAACCTCTTTATTAAATAAAAATAAAGTTACATATTATTGAAATTTTTCAAATTTTATGTCTCAAGAAGACAACGACTAAGTGATAATAACAAATAAACGAAACAAACTTATTAGTTTGAGTTTTAATAAAATTTATTTATTTATTGTTTGATTTAGGTAATTATTACTAAAAGCTTTTGTAAGGAGGATCAAATCTCATATTTCGATTATGATGTTCCTATCATGTTCTATTAAATCTTATCAATACATTTATGTGAATTAGAACAAAGGATTTGATGTATTTGTAAGGGGGATCATATCTTTTGTTCCAATTATGATGTTCCTATCATGTTTTATTAAATCTATGTGGACCCTACATAAATGTATGGATAAGATTCAATAAAACAAGGTTAAAACATAATAACTGAAACAAATGATTTGATATGTTTGTCAGGGCTCCATTAAATCTTATCTCACATATTTATGTGGATTCTACATAAATGTACGGATGAAATTTAATGAGATATGGTTAGAATAGAGTAACTAAAACAGAGGATTTGATGTGTTTGTAAGGAGGATCAGATCTCTTGTTTCGGTTATGATATTCCTATCATGTTCCATTAAATCTTATCCACATATTTACGTGGATCTCATGTAAATGTATGAATGATATTTAATGGAATAGGATGGAATTAAGAATTTGATGTGTTTGTAAGGGGGATCAGATTACGATATTCCTATCACGTTCCATTAAATCTTATTAACACATTTATGTGAAAGATATGATTGAGATTTAATATAACATAATTGGAACAGAGTAACTGGAACAGAGGATTAGATGTATTTCTAAGGAGGATCAGATCTCATGTTCCGGTTATATTATTCCTATTATGTTCATTTAAATCTTATCAGCGCATTTATGTGGATCACACATAAATATATGTATGAGATTTAATGGAATAGAGTAACTGAAACAAATGATTTAATGTATTTGTAACCCCGCTTAAAAATGAATAAAATTTAATTGAACAAGGTTGGAATAGAGTAATTCAAACAGAGGAGTTGCTATGTTTGTAAGGAGTATTTTGTCTCCTTACAATTATTGGACAAGACACAATCAAATGTCGTCCCAAAAATTGGAATGACATCATGGAATACGGTGAGTTAGAATTTAAAATTAGATTTGAATTTAAAATAAGTTATTTTAATAAAACGATTTAAATATGTTTTATTTATATTATTAAGATGATATTAATTTAACTTAGTTAACTAAAACAATATTGTGGAATTTAATCTCAAGCCTTGATACAAAGAAAATGAGTTAATTTACATGAATTATTGTTATGTTTATTTTAAATAAGACAAATAAATTAATAAAAGAAATGTTATCTAAACTTTAAATTAAGCCAAATTAGGTAATTCTTCACAATACCAATTAATTAAGACTAATTGCCTGTTTGGATGAGTTTTAGATGATTAATAAGTACTTTTCTTCACCATTAAAGTCATTTTAAGAAAAAGAGTATTTGATTGTAAAATTAAAAACACTTATTTAATAGATATGACTTTTTTACAATCAAAATACAACTTTTAAGAAGCTCAATTTTAGAACTTATAAAAATATATTGTGCTTTACATACTCTTAATATACTTTAAATAATATTTATTTCAATATTGTGAATACTGTAATGAGACATAACCGAATTGAGTTCGAGATGTTACTATATCGGTATCGGTTAATATCAAGTACTTTTTTGAGTAAGTTTTAAATTTATAAAATAGTCCATAAATTTTTAAAATTAAAAATAGTTAATTGTTATATTGTAGTTTATTTAATTTAACTTTTTAATATCTTATCTATTTTAGTTTATATATATCTTTATTATATTCTAATTATTTCTATATATAATAATTATCTATATATATTAATTATCTAAATATAATAATTTATTGTAAAATAATGAAAAATAATTCAATTTTTGTATTTTATCAAAATTTTGAATTAATCTTTAGAATTGTTATTTTCACATTCCATTTCATTTTACATTTTATTATACATAATCACAATTTTAATTTAATATATAAAATTAATTTAATAATTATTAATAAAGATAATTAAATTTCAAATATATAAATTTCAAATAAATTTTGTTTTAATAATATAAATATATATAATAAATATTAATTTTAAAATATTTTTAAATTATTTATTTTAAATAAATATTTTATTAATACTTTATTAATAAATATTATATAAAATATAAAAATCATTTATTAGTAATAAAATAAAATATTTATCTTTAAGTTTTATTTAATTTATAATAATTATTAGTAATAAAATATTTATTATTATTTTAAAAACTTTGAAAAAAGGGAGAAGGAGAGGTAGGAGGGAGCGAAGGAGATTTCGAAATTTTTAAAAATTTAACAAAAAATCTCGTAATTTTTTAAATTTTCAATATCAGTCGATATTTGACCGGTATTTTACATATTAATCGGTACCGATCGATATTTAAATCTGGTACCAAAATTTAAAATATCGTACCGGTACCATACCGACCGGTACGATACGAAATTCATATTCTTGATTTATATGCATATATAATTTTTATAATAAAATAAAATATAGTTAAAATTAAAAATATTTTTATTTTTATGTAAACTGTATAAAGCTCTTTTAAATTTTTTAATTACAGTAAATAATTAACTGATTTTTTAAAAAATTCTTTAAAAAAAAGTACAAAAAAAACCTCAAGTTAGCAAAAGCTCTACTTTTATAAGCGGGGGTTAAATCAACTAATTTTTGTAGCAAAACTGCTGTTTACAAATACGTGACTTGGTTTTGAACCAAGGCTACGTGTAAGGACTTGTTCGTGTCTCATAAAACGTGGCTTCTTATCTCTCCACCATGGAGACCCGCCACGGATCTTGCTAAGTCCAAGCCACGTGCTTCTTTCCGTCCAACCAAACACGAGCCTAAAAGGAGTAATGTCGAGAAGAAAGATCGTTGGTTGTGGATCAGATGGAGGCCAACAGGGAGAGAAGGGAAGAGTTGGAGAAGAAGGAAGCTCTAAAAGATGATAGTAATGGCTCTAGGTCTCAACAACTGAAGAAACCTTCTACTACGGGTTTTGATCCGATCACAAAGCAGATCATACGTGAATCCATTGTTAGTGGCAGTGGTCAGCTTGAAGAAGATTCTCAAAACCCTGATGATGTTCTTGTCTTCTCAAGATCTGTTGAAAAGATCGACTCCTCCCTGGAGTGAAAAGGTTTTTTTTTTTTTTTTCCAGACGCAAAATCTTTGTATGCCTTTTCTTTTGATGATATGACAGTCTTGAAAATGATGATGTTACATTAGGTTTTTCCATGTTCCTTTCAAGAAGTTGCACATTCAGAAAGAAAAAAATGAAGACACAGTAATGGAACTCCGCTATATTGTAAAGAGTCTGTCACAAGATCCATAAGAGGAGATGGAAGTA
This sequence comes from Erythroxylum novogranatense, assembly GCA_029891385.1. Lineage (NCBI taxonomy): Eukaryota > Viridiplantae > Streptophyta > Magnoliopsida > Malpighiales > Erythroxylaceae > Erythroxylum > Erythroxylum novogranatense. The sequence continues at coordinate 3,123,870 of CM057232.1, forward strand.
CTATAAAAAATGTTTGATCTGATAGGCTATAACTGGTGTTCGTGACAGTGAAATAGCTTATCTGTAATACTTATTACAAAACTTATTATTTATCATTCCAAAGATTAAACACGAGGTTAATGCGTTAAATTCAGTTTTATCTCTAATTTTGATGCCACTTTTGAACTTTAAACAATCACGAATCTTAGGGAATTTTTATGAAAAATGTTTATCAACACAAAGTTTAGGTCTTTTTACAGTTTTGTCAAAACGTAAACTTTCATGACAGTTAGAGAATCTTCATACTTATTATTAATACGAACAGTTATAAGATACTTTAACTGTTATAAGATACTTTAACCTTTATATATAGTTTTCAAATTAAACTTCTTTATCACAAGGTTGATATAGACTGGATCACACTAAAAGAGATATATTTTTTAGTTAGAATTCGATTCATTTAGATTATCTATTGAGTTATTCTATTATCTTTATCTCAATTAAATTACGTAACTTAATCGGTAATTTATTAAAAAATTAAAAAATTTTATTAATATTTGTCCAACGTAACATTGACCAAACATTGTCATCATTGTCGTCATGATCATCTCGTTACCTGGCAAAGACTCCATCGATGAAGCACTTTTAGAGCTATGTTTCAGGACATTTCCGTAACAACGGAGGAGGGGAGTTCTGATCCAAAGTGTCAAAGCTGAACTAGGAAATTCTCAGATGTGACTACGATGCACATGCACTTCGCTTGGAGATAAAATAGAAGGAAGAATAACCTCCGAGATGTTGGTGAGTTGGTGAGGGGTTTTTCTTGTTTAAGTGAAGTCATAGATTCGAACTGTTCTTATGTATGCAGCTGTTTAAAATTTGAGATTAGAGTTTTGTTTTTTCGTAAGGGACCTATCCGACTTGAGCGGAGATTAGTCTAAAAATAGATGACTTAAAGGTACCTTTTCATAATCGAAACCTTCCTAAGACACCTCGTGGTTAGCAAAAAAAAAAAAAGTAAAAATGGATCGGATCGAATCTAACTTACAAAATCGATTTAAGTCATTAAAAAAAATAGTTTTATAAATTTATAAATTTCATTGCGGCGGTATTAGTATTAGTATTAATTTAAATTTAGTTTATTAATTTTAGATATTTTGAAATTTAGGCTATACTCTTTAGCCATCGCCACAACTCTATGTAACTCAGGCCTATCGAAAGATTTGACCCTAATTATTATCTTTTAAATAATAAAATGACATTTTTTTTACTAGTTGGGCCTTATGTTGAGAATATCGAGTTTGAGGTTAATCGGGCCCTATCAAGAGATTTGACCCGAATTATTTTTTTTTTAATGACAAAATGATGTTTTTTTTAACTAGTCTAGCCTTAGGTTGAGAAAACCGAGCTTGAGGTTAATTGGGCCCTATCGAGAGATTGGGCTCGAATTATTATTTTTTCAATGACAAAATGGCGCTGTCATTTACTAGTCGGGCCTTAGGTCGAGCTTGAGATTAACTTATGTAGGCTGCGGCCCATTGGGAGTCAAAATTGCGCATATGCAACAATCATATAAAAATCAAAGTTCCTTTCAATAGTCAAAGAATTATATATTAAGAAAAGAAAATTTTTTAAAAGACAAAAAAATCATTTTCAATAGTCAAAAAAATATTTATTAAAAAAGAAAAAATGTTTATATGTGTATTTAAAAAAGCTTTAATATAATAATACTATATAGTAAGCAGTAGTTGGAGAAGCAAAGCAGTTCACGTTCACATGTCGAAGTAAAAAAGCCTCTCTGTTTGGTCGCAGAGAAAAAAGAAAAGAAATCACCTACCTCTGTTTCTCGAGTTTCTGTTTCTAATTTTCCGAGAAAGGAAAGACAAAATTGGAGGGAAAATGAGCTCGCTGTGCAAAGCTTGGCCGATAAGTGTGGTCTACTTGTTGTTGAACAAATCGGAGGGTTGTGATTCGCTGGAAGCTTCTCGGTTTCTGAGAGATTATGCGCTGAGAGAGTTCAATGCTCTTCTTTGGGTCTCGCTTATTGCCCTCTCGGCTCTGTCCTTGGAGAAAGTGTTCAAGTTGTTCAGATTGTGGGCCGTGGCTCGCTCGATCCCTGGCCCGCCGTGTAGATCGTTCTTTGGTCATGGTGGGTTCGGTTCTCGGGATGAATTTATTGGTGAGGAATCGGATTTTGTGCGTGTGTGCTTTTTTATTTTTTTTGGAATTTGATGGAAAGCTTTCAACTTTACTATGTTCTATGGGTTCTTTTGGTAGTATGATGGGTGGATCGATCTTTTATCTGGAAAATGATTTGGGGTTTTGAACTTAAGATTAGTCGTTGAGAAATTGAAGCAAGTTGGAATTTAAAGAATCAATCTTAAGTTGACTAGAGTTTATGTTTACTGATTCTCTTATCTTTGTCAGTATGTGTGATTATATGTAGTAATTCGGGTATTAAATGATTGGCTAAAGATGTGATACTGTTCGTTGCTTCTTCCAAGGAATAGCAGTGTTATGATGATTAGGCGGAGAGACTTATCATTTTTTGTACTTATCATTTTTTGTTTGTATTGTACATTTGTACTGGAATTTTGATTATCCACTGTTATTGAAATTATCATCCCCTTATTATGAAGATGGAGCTGTACGATCTGACAAAAGTTCGAGCTTTTCATTGAGTTTTTCCTTCTATTGATATGTGGTGTGAGTTTTGTGTCTTTTTTTTTTCAGACCTTTTGTCGGAGTCGCACAATAAATATGGATCGATTTGTAAGCTGTGGATGGGGCCTACTCAGCTCTTGGTATCCGTAAAGGATCCAACACTCATCAAGGAGATGCTTCTGAAGGCTGAGGATAAATTGCCTTTTATTGGGAAGGCTTTTCGCTTAGCCTTTGGACGATCAAACCTTTTCTTTTGTTCCTATGATCAGGTTCAATATCCTTTCAACCCTTTTATCGAATCCCTTTTGCACTGGCTCTTTTGGTTTACTCATCGTTGGACTAGGTTTTTCATATTTTCGGTGTATGTTTAAGGATATTAAGTTAGGATTCTCTCTGTCAGTGTTATTGGTTAAATTGTGAACAAATTTATACTTGGCAGTTTGACTTCCTGTGCATTTATATATTCTTATTTGAGTTAAATTTGAGTTATGACTTTTTTATCCATCTTGGATTGATCTTATTGGGAAAATTATACTGCAATTTAGTTTGATTAAGACACTATTCTTCACATATTTCTAGTTCATTAATATTCTGCACTTATCCCCTTTATTTAGCAGGCAAAAAAGAGAAGAGAATCATTGGTATTGGAACTGAACGAAAAGTTGCATGGGAGATCGGATATAGTTCCCAATAATGTTGTAGATTGTATCATGGACAAGATAGATAACCATATGAGTAATGGATGTGTTAACAATAAATTAATTTCTCAACACATGGCATTCACCATGCTGGGAGCTACACTGTTTGGGGATGCCTTCATCGCTTGGTCTAAGGCAAGTTCTTATGAGGAGCTTATTATGATGATTGCTAAAGATGCTTCCTTTTGGGCCTCATATAGAGTTACTCCATTTTGGGAACGGGGGTATTGGAGGTACCAGTCCTTGTGCACGAAGCTGAGATGCTTAACTCAAGACATTGTTAAACAATGCACAAAAAATTGCCGACTGTTTTGCAATATGGAGCGGAGCACCCATAATGGAGATGCCAGAAATGGAACAAAAGAAGCTAGTGTTTGGCCTAACTCTGGTATTCTGATGCAAGAAAAATTTTTATCAAGAGAGCTTGATGATCATCTTAATTTAAAAGAAGAGACCTGCGGTAATGTTATGGGTGTTATGTTCCATGGTTGGATGGCTACAGCAAGTTTGATTGAAACTATCTTGGAAAGGCTTGTAAAAGATCCAGAGATACAAGACAAGGTATCGTGGTCTGCTTTCCTACAAGATGGGCCATTATATGCTAGCAAGAACTATAAAGTGTGATTTTTTGCCTCATTTGTTACCCTTTCTTGTTCTTAGTCAAACTTTGGCGTGAGGCTAAAAGAACTTGTCTGCATGCGATACCATTTCCGTTAATATCAATATATGCTCTCCATTCTGTTTACTTAGTACTTCATTTTTTACTGGTTAAAGAATGCAGTTTCTGAATTATTCATGGTTTAAGAATTGAGTAAGCACTGTTAAGGGAATAGATATTTCCAATGAAGGGTTGCCTATCTCAATGGTAACAGAAAATGTAAAACAAGTAAATATAGAAAGGAATTCTTGTTTACGTGCAAATTTGAATATGCATCTTGCAGATATATGCTGAGATAATCATGGTAAGGCAAGGGTCGAAAGGACCAGATGTTCACAAGATGTTTTTGTTGTTGGCTACTATATATGAGTCTGCCCGTCTTTTGCCAGGAGGACCTCTGCTGCAAAGATGTTCTTTAAAAAATGGTAAGGCTGTTATTTACTGATGCATGGTCTGCAGTGCTGGGAGATTTTTGTTTGCTTATACCTCTACTGAGGTTTCCTTGGGGTTAGGGAGGCATTATGTGACTAAATTGGAAACATAGAGGGGCAAGAATTCAGTGTTTATTGAGTCACTCCATATCTAAATAGTCCCTTCTCCCAAAACTCGTCACCATAGTGTTTATGTTGATAGCTGATGTGTTGCAGCCAAGATTTCTTCTAGTCTTTGTACAAGCTTAGATTTATTAGTAATCATTAAATTATTTAGCTCATCGGCTATGTTCACTTTTGTCTTGATGTTTTACTGCTTCTCTATTGTGACTGACTCACATTCCTACTGTGCCTTCTATTGCAAGATTTGAATCTTAACAATGATGTGACCATACCAGCTGGATCAGTACTAGTGGTACCTGTGCAATTGCTGCAGACAGATGACGCTAGTTGGGGTAGCAATGCTGATAAGTTCAACCCATATAGATTTTTGTCTGGGGCTGGGAAGGTGTCTACTATGGTGGAGAAGGGATCATTAGCAGGTTCCAACTATGAACTTCTTTAGACATCATGTGTGGGTGTTGAATTGTATAGTTCTGAAGTTTGGTTATGACCTTGAACAAATACACGATGTCTTCTGCATTTTATGGATTGCTCTATGGACTGATTTTTCATTTGCTGGTAGATAATTGTGATGCCACAAACATTATGTTGGGGATGACTGTTATATATCTGGCATTATGGCCATTACAAGTTGTCTCATGTTATTTGGTCAGTTTCCCATTTTTGTTCCAAGTGATTACGGCACACTATTTCCTACATCCTTGGGAGGTTGATTTTTGTATTTGATTACTCACCTTTTTCCATTTTATGTGGCAGCTGTGGTATGATTTTCGGTCTTCTATTGCCGTGTACAGCAATGATTAGAAGACGTTTTTCCTTATGCTGTAACAATTTGGCTTTCACTGATTCTGCTTTGCAATCCTTGGAGCATTAATCTTTTACACATTAAATTACACACAGCTCAGGAAAACATAGAGACATAGCAATGAAGTTCAATGCATTTGGATCACTTCCTAGCAATAACTGACAAGCATTAAGCTCAAAATTGTTCAACTTTTAGTTTGCATCTTAAGCTTTAGCTAATGAAACTGCATTTTCTTTCTCATGAATTCTGATCTTTGACAATGCCTTAAACTCTACAGGAGAAACTGATGATCCAAATCATAGCTCAGTCCTACTGAACAATCCCAGTGAAAATGCTGCATATCTTCCATTTGGATCTGGTACAAGAGCTTGTGTGGGACAGACTTTTGTAATCCAAGGGGTCGCCACTTTACTTGCTTCATTGCTTGAACGCTACAAGGTTTGTGCTATACTTGACACTTCTCTTTTTTTTGTTATATGACATATTCACAGAACCGAGTTCAAGGACCCTTATCATTGACTATCTATGGCATGTAAACAAGTTACCTTCACTCTAATCCAAAGACTGATTAAGTTGGCTGTTAGTTTGGTTCTCATGGTAAAATATGTTAAGACACGAATTAGGGAAGAGGCATGAAGATTATAGGAAAGAACCTTTCGCTGTCTTATCCTCAAGTGCTTAATGTTTAAATCCTAATGCTTTGATTTGATACCAATATTACAGGTAAGGCTTCAAGTCAGATCTGTAGATGGCTCAAAGACAGCTAGTCCAGAGATAGTCTTTGTGAGGAGAAACTGCTGAAAGTTAGAAGTTCAAGGCCAAGATGTGGATAAATTTCTCTTGCTTTTGTACATGGAAGTCATTAAAATTGGGTTATTTTCTGCATTTTAGTATTCTGTTTTGAAATTGATGGGGGGTCTTTTCCCTGTTTAGCTCATCAGCTTCCAAAGCAGGGGACCTTACATGAGTGTATGTTTTCTCTCACTCATGTTTTTTCTCCTTGCTTTTCAGAGATTTAGTTCTGAGTGCTGTCTTCTGTCCTTTTGTTTTGCTCATTGTTTTTGAAGCACTTGAGAGCAAGGATTTGCTGCTGAGCCTTTGTGGTTTTCATCCCCATCTTTCAAAACATACTCTTGTTGTTACTTTCCTCGTCCAAAAAATTCTGTTGTTTTCTCTCTAAGAGAGAATTTACTGTTGTTGTATCTTGATACATGTCAAACAACATGTAACAGTGGCTGTGTTGAATAAATTCTGTTAGCGTTAAGTCTCTCTTTAACAAACGAGGATGGATGTGTACATGCACACACATACGTATATGTATAATTTTACGCACATACCCCATGATCGAGTAGTTTATAACTCCATGAAAAGTCCAGAGAGCTAGATCATTGAGTTATTGCAGACACAGTTATTATTTTGGAGGTCTTCTGTGTAAGTCTTTGTTGATAGAGAAATGATGAGAGAAAAGTAGTGGGAAAGGGACTAAAGCAGCGATCTTTTCCTCTCTTTTTGCCACCTCCAACTGAACTTACTCATTAAGCAAAAGTAGATATAAAAATGGGTTGCCTACGCGTCGAGGGTGCAAAAGCTCACCATTTTCTCTTTAGTTGGCTGTTTTCTCTACTTCTGGTCTTGATTTGTTAAGCGTGAAAATGGCAATAGAAGAAGCTTTGCAGAATTCTCCAACTGCTGTAGAGGACGAATCTCCATGCTGCAGGAAGAGGAAGAGGGACGAGCATCAGAGTGAGCTTACAACCAATGAAACCGACACTTCAATGGCTGGTGATGCATCGACACAAATTGAGACTTCCAAGTTGTCATCCTGTTTTGAAGCGATTGCAGCCTTGTTACCCTCTAATGATCAGGTTAGCTCTTCTTGTATATATCCCATCAGCTATGTTCCTTATGACAAGTTTGAGGAGGCCAAGACCAAGTTGAAGGAAATTCTTTCGATGGACCTACCTAATTTGGTGTGTTCGGACCGTCTCGAAGAAGCATTTGATGCTGTCAGGAACCTGGTGAGCGACAAATCTCACCTTTCCTTTGACCAGAGGGAAAGTGTGCCAGATTTGAGCAGATTGAAATGCCTATGCAAAGACTTCATTGACAACAACAACCAAGCTTTTAAGGTAAGGTATTCACTGGATACAAAAGCTGAGTTGAAGCAGAAGTTGCAGAAGTTACTGAACCACTACAGGTTCGTTCGCCAGAAAGCAGAAGCTGCTACCTCTGAGACAGAGAACATTGAAGAGAGCTTATTATCTGTGCGAGCTCAGATGGAAAAGCTTAAGGCAGAAGAGGAGTCACTCCTGAAAAGAAAAGAGGCTCTGGAGGAGACATCAGTGAAGTCCATCAAGGTCCAAGAAGATCTGTTTGTTATTGCAAATTCACTGAAAGCAAAATTTGAAGCATTAGATGAGCAGACATTGAGGACAGACTTAGCAAAAGCTGAAAAGGAAGTGTCCAAGATAGTAGAAGAATATGATACTGTTCAGTTCCTTTTTGGATTCAATTTCTTTTTTTGGAATTTACTGGACTGGTGAGCAAGGCCATGGATTCTCTGCTTTGCCTTTAAAAATATTATTAGGATTGGCAAGTTGGGTTTATGGTTCGACTCGACTCATCTATCATCTTTGAGTTTATTAATATTATGTGGCCTCTTAACTATGGTTTATAGTATAAGGACTGTTTATCATGTCCATGATGCCGATATGGGTTGAAGATTTAAGTGTTTAATATGAATTTACATAAAAACAATCCAATCTAACACAGAAATGTTAATTCTCTACTAAACATGTATGATTTATTAGATAAATCATCTTAATAAAGGAGAGGCACCATTTGCTATTTCTTTTGGATTTTGGATTCTTTGAGTGAGGAATCCAAAGATATCTCCACAAAGTAAAACTTACACACTAAGCAAAGACAAACTTTTAAGTTCCTCTATCTTTTAATGTTCTTGTCCTAAGCAATTGAACACCATATGATCAACACCTGTTGTACACGTGTCACGATCTTTGCCTACCCAGCAAAGGAGTGCCCTGCTCTGCAAGTTTACCAGAAACTTATATAAAGATGCATCATTTGATGAGCCCATGAAGTACCTTGCGTCTCTCTTGATTTTCCTCAAATTGATTTCGTTTTCTCTGATATCTGCTTCTGGGTTTTGTGGATTCGACGAAATGGCTACGCTTGGAGGTGTTCACGAGTCTTCAACCGCTCAAAACAGTGCTGAAATCGACGGTCTTGCTCGATTTGCCGTCGAAGAACACAACAAGAAGGAGGTTTTGTATTGTCACTTTCGTCTATGTGGAAAAAGTTCGAGACTTTTTGAATGTTTTAGTGATTTTGTTTCGTGGGCAATTGTTATATAGAATGGTGTGGTGGAGTTTGCGAGGGTGGTGAAGGCGAAAGAGCAAGTGGTGGCGGGTACACTCCATCATCTGACGATAGAAGCCATGGACGCTGGTAAGAAGAAGCTGTATGAAGCCAAGGTCTGGGTCAAGCCATGGCTGAACTTTAAAGAACTGCAGGAGTTCAAGAACGTGGAAGATGCTAACGCCCCCACTTTTACTTCTTCTGATCTTGGTGTGAAGAAATGTCGCTTCCTTTCGTCTTTGTTATTACCTATTCGACTTGTGTTGCGGAGGCAAGCGAAGAAGACGACGACGATGCAATGAACAACGGAAGCTTCACCAGCCGTTAAAAATTAAATACTATACGCTGTGTTTAAATAAGATCCATTGTTGTATCGTATACCATCTGTATTTAAGCTGCATTGTAACGGATATATGGGTACGTTACAATAGGGAACTCGGTCCCAACGTATCCTTCGGGAAGAGAAGGTGGCACCTAATGGGCGTACTTACAAAATAAGTGACCTCGGTATTAAAATGACCAGTATAGTTTGCAAGTCAATCCTAGTTTGCAAGTCAATCAGCACATCTGTTGTTTTTTCGATAAACATGTTGATGAGTAACAGTTCAATTTTTAGAAAACAAAGCGCAAATATCACTGACGACGGGGTTGAGTACCGTAGCTCTATGAGATGCTGAGGAGAGAAGAGCGATCACGATCATAGAGTCTACTTCCATAACAATACGGGGGTATACCAAGTTCCACACAAGCTAGAGTCCCGTAATAACCATGGTTGAGGGTATAAAAAGTGCAGAACTACGTAAAATGGAGGAAGAGAATGTTTTCGGAGTCGTAGGATAGAAGTAAGTAAATGTTTTCAGAGATGCAAAAATAGAACTGAAAAGGTGGAAAAAGAAATTACGGAGTCAAGAAATATGATTCTACAAATGCTGCAAAAAATAGGAGGAGATGTCGGAGCAGTAGACCTCACATCTCAGAGTAGCTCCGAGAGATTGAAGGAAGAAGAAAGGGTGATGCCAACGAGGATGAATCAAATTGAATTTCCATTGTTTGACAGAGAGAATGTCAAACTATGACTCTACGGTTGTGAACAATATTTTTGTAATATCTCATTATACTATGTTAGCGACTAGACTCTATAATAGAGTTCACGAGAGATTATTGAGAAGTTAAAAAGTGCATTTCATGCTCATACATAATATAACATGCATACACATGAAAATATTAATTATTATACACATTAAAATAATTATACATGCATTTATTAACATTTTCTGGGTCTAATGGATATTTAATGTGATTATAATGTGAATTGTGATTTATGTGTCTTAAAATTTGAGTTGGTATGTATAAGTATTGATTTAAAATTTTGGTAAAAATTTGAGAATTTTTAAAATTATATATATTTTTAGACTAAGAATAATGTCAAGTGGCAGAATAATTGATAATAATAGTAGAATTAAGTGTCAAATAAAAGTGGAAATTTTTGATAACTGATATTAAGATTTAATAGTAAGTGTCATAGAAAATTGAAAAACAATTAGATTAAAAATTGGAGGACAAATTGACTAATTATTAAAAGGACCATTTGGAGACCATAAACACTTTGCCTCGCCACACTTTTATCCACGATATTTTGTATTTGAATGGTCATCTCCCTTGTCTTTCATCTTTACGTAATCTCATGAAAGGCTCTAACTTCCTTCATCTTTTTCATTTGTTTTCATCCACGATATTCACTTCTCACCCTCATCAACGTTGAAGCTTACTCTCTCCTCCATTTACTACTGTCATTTTTGCTATCTTCTTAATATTTATCACTAAAGACCTATCCTTACCACCTTTGAAATGATGATGATGGTGTGATATTAGGAAGCTAGGGTTAAGTGTGATTTAAAGACATTGAAACTAAACAAGTAAATATAAATCATTACTTTTTTTTATTTTTTGAATGAAGCATGTATGATGATAATTAGAGGTTAAATGGACATAAAATGGTGTTTTATGTATGCTAGAACGTGGGTAAAGAAACAAATACATTGATGTCTTGCTTTTACCTGTATGATGATTAATTATTCATAAATTGATATAGAGATGATTTAGAGTTATAATGAGTCCTAAAATGATGCAGAAAGAAGTGCAGAAAAATTGATTTGTAAATAGATGTTCATGTTATGCTTTTCTTGATGTATAACGTGCATCCCTTTGGGTGTTATAGAGATGAGTTAAAATGAATTTGAAGTTAGTTAAAAAAAAGAGTACTATGATGTCTTGAAATGACATGAATTAAAGTGATAGTTTAGAAATGGAATAAAGGTGAGAATGAAGTAAAACATATGTGTAAAAAAATGATATGATAAATGGGTACATGTATATGTTTCATTTTTTGGATAATGATCAAATATAAATCATGATTAGTTTGTGGATGATATTGAGCTGAAAATGAGAGTAGGAATGAAGAGAAAATAATGAGGACATAAACTAGAAATGATAGACTAAGCAAAAGAGATGAACTAGGATGAAAATGAAGTTAAATGTGTGCTAGAATATGTTAGATGTAGTGTTTCCACAAAACATGCATCTGTATTTTAGCCATAACTTTATTTGTATATATCCAAATGAGATGTTTTTAAGCTCAAATTAGACGAGAGACATATGGCTACAAATTTTATGAAGGAATCAAATTTTAATTTTGTCTTTAAGAATTTTAAATTTTGATTTAAAATTGAACACCGGGTGCAGTTGCAGTTTGAGAACAACAGGTAGTATTTTGTGTATAATTTGTGTTGGGCCCCGAAAATTTTTCGTTTATTTAATTGATTATTTATTAATTTATTTGTTATTCTTGCTTTAATTGTTTTAATTATGTGTTTATATAGATATATATTTTATTGAGTCTTGGGATTAACATGTATGATTGGGAATTAGAATTTTTTTGGAAATCAAGTGAAGGGTTAGAATTTAATGTTGGAAAGAATGGGCTTTATAGAATAAGTGGAATAAGAAGAAGGATGATTAGAAATAAGTGGATTATGTGTAGTGGGCTTGTGAGGAGGAGAGCCCAAAAAGGGATTGTTAGGAGTATCAAAACTATGTAGTTTTGGGAGGAGGGTTTTAAGTTGAGAATTAAAAGAGTTAAGTTATTAAGAGAAGAGAAGGAAGCAAGTGTCGTAGAACAAAAAGAAGAGAAGAAATCATGAGCAAGGAAGCAAGAAGAGCTTTCGGCCAAGAAGAAGAGGGAGAGCCGTAGGAGGCTTGGAGGAAAGAAGAAAGAAGAGGAAAAAGAGGAGAAAACTACTTGTGAGAGGTAAGTTTCATCTTTGCTTAAGTTATGTTTAAGAATGATGTAGGATGAAGGTTAGGGTTTGTATAGAGATTGAAGAAAGATAGAGAAAGGTGAGATCTATAGATTTTAGGGACTTTTAAGCTAAGGTTATGGTTATTCTAGCTTAAATGTCCTATGGGTAGGTTAGGTTTAAACTTTATTTTCATCTTTGCTTGATTTATGAATATTATGACTTCCTTTTAAAATGTATTTATTGAATGAAGTATGATTTAATTAAAGGAACTCAAGAAAATCTCACTCAAGACAAGGAGGAAGGAAAATCTTGAATTCGGATACCGACGATAGGTGGGTAACATTTTTATAGTTGTTGTGTAATGGACAAATGCCCTATGTGTGCTATCTTTGTTAATTGTGAGTATATTAAAAGTATATTTCCATTGATTTGAAAAACAAGAACGAATCTATGATGATTTGATACAATGAAAGAAGCATAAAATGCTATTTTTGTGTTTGAATATGTGAGCATAAATTGGTTGTGATTGGGCAAGAGAGAACCTATATCGTTAGTCACGTGCACGTTGACCTCCCCTAGCCTTCTCCCGGCAGCCCGTTTGTGGCCCACGAGATCCGAAAATAGACTCGTTGTATTTACGATAAACTTCGGTTTATTCGTTGTGTTTAAGGAACTCTCGAGCCAATTGTGTGCATTCCATCTTTTAATTGTGTTTATGATGCATAATATGTGGTTGATAATATAAATTCGCATGTTATACCTTATGTGATGATTTTGGATTATTTATGTTTCATATGATAAATTGCTATTGCTTCGGATCATTGTTTACGTGTTGTGTGGTTCATTACTCGATGGCTATAAACGTGTTAGCCACTGAGCCGTGTTTGCTCACCCCATTCTCCCTCCTCAGGTGCAAATTCAAGTTGAACTCGAAACCTTGCAAGGTATCGGTCTTAACTCCAAGAATCGTAGATACTTTTGTATTAAGTTAGTAACTAGCTTTTGGATGGCTTTATAAGCATATTAAACATTGAGCATCTCATATTCTGTATTTTGTACTTGATTTTGATGAATATGTTGATATGTAACTAAAGCTGTGTATGAATTCTTGTATGATTGGTAGATGTAAATGAGAGCTTTAGTACTCTCTAGTATCATGTGAAATTGCTGATTTACGACCTGTGTATGGCCTTGGAAAATGGTATGTGTGTGAATTCTTTTAAATTGTTGAGTTGCTGTTGAGTTTTGCCTTGAGAGAGCCCGCTGGAAAATTGTTATGGTTTATGTGTTGTTGAAGTGGGATGTAGTGCTGAAATTCTGGGCTGATGTACTCAGGTGGTCATTTTTGGGTATATTGTGTTGTACTGAAATTTCTGGGTTGATATAGGTTGAATGGGATCATTTAGACTTGTTGAAGGTGTTAGACGAGCTGTAGAGCTTGTTCATGAGGTGTAATGAGTTAATTTTGCGGTATTGATTGGTAGGTGTGAGTCGTTAGAATTAAATGCAGGTGCTGTCTAAATGGCAGATTGTCAGGCAGAGTTTTGAGTCCACTTTTGACCCTCATGGAGTTGGAATATAGGTCGGTGATCTTCATGAAAGTTGTATATAATTCTTTTACCTTTCCATAGACACTAAGTTTGTTCAATTTGGAGTTCTGGGTCAAAAGTTATGGTGTTTGTAAGTTCTGGTACTGTTTAGGAGGAGCTAGTCGATCGGCCTTTGTGTAAATATTTGTTTCCCTTAGTGGCCGAGCTTGTCCTTGAGTCCTTCTTTAAAAATGTAGATTTTTCTTCTAGCTTTCCAACGCCTCCGACTGTGTCTAATTTGGAGCTCAGAGTCAAAAGTTATAAGAGTTAGAAGTCAGATAGGTTGGATCGCTGGCGAGTTGCCCAAGCCTTGATGGAAGCGCCAGACGCCGCCCATCGCTTTCACCTTAGACGAACCGAGGCGTTTGGGGGTCGGTTTTGGCCGACTGACCCCTTTTCCTTCTTTTGGCTATAACTTTTTGTGTAGACCTCCGATTGACCCATTTTCGAAGCGATAGATTTCTAAGATATTTTTCTATTTTTCTACACCTGATTTACTAATATTGCTTTTAACTTGAAAAAGGTGGTTTGAAACAAAGTGTAGAGGTCGGCTGATCAAGTCTGAATATACTTTACTAATTTTGAGATATCCGGAGCTATAAAGCTCGGATCGAGGCGATTCTTATTTTAAATTAAACTAGAGTCATAAACCTACAAGTTTTATGAAGGAACCGATCGGCAATTTAGCCTCTAAAGTTTTCAAATTCTGACACGAAGTCGGTTGAGGGTCAGTTTTCACTGTTTTCTTTAAGATAGTATTTTAACCATAACTTCTTCATTTCTAATCCAAATTGAGCGTTTTCAGTGGTGTTGGAATCGTGATATCATGAGGAACAATTTTATAAAAAAAGAAAATCCCAAATTTTCTATTAAAAGTTTCTCTATTTGTGGTCAGTTTGTGTTTGATTTTGGGTCCTTTATGCTTATGTATGCTTGTGTGCTTCCGAATGTTGGGCCTCGGAGACGGGGTCCAACATTTGCGTAATACTGAACCAAATTGTATAAAATTGATGTCATTAGAAACTTAAGACATATGGGAACATTTTTTCAATAGTTAATTTGAATTTCATTTATTACATTTACTTTATTTCATTTAAATACTATAACAAAAATACATTTGAGTCTTATTTTCAATGTTATTTCATCTTCTACTTGAATGCTTTATCTTATAAAACTTCAGGTGCTAATGAAACTATTTTAGTGAAATTGAATTGTCTCAATTTCCGCGCGATTGCACAAAAAATCCTTGGATTTCCTTCTTGATCAATGACAACTACAGCATTATCCTCATATAAAATGTATTTTCTAAATAACTTATTTTCTCTGTCAAAATTGCTATGCAGAATTGACCCGAAAGTTTGTCTTGAGAAAAAAACTTGAAAGGTCATCAATGTGAATTATTCTTCTTTTATATGATGTTTGAAAAAATAAATGGTAAGTTACTTTCCTTTGATGCATTTAGACTTAAATGAAACTTGAAATGAACCTAGTTCGAGGTCGAATAAGTTGATAAAGTGTTGGATATGTATAGATTGTAATTGAGGACATAACATGGTGAAAAGATTGTTGATATCAAGTGTATAAAATTTGGAAATTTATGAATGTTATAAGAATAAAAGTGTTCTTAGAAATTATAATATGATTGTAAGGAGATGAGTAATGTGTGTCAAGTAAGAATGAATGAGAGTTTGGATATTGTGTGATCTTATAATGTTAGAATAACATTGGTGAATGATTGATTGATGATATTATAATAATCAAGTTTATTGAGCCATGAATCGTAGTGCTTGATTGAGTGATGAACTTGGAATAGGTTTGTATTATCGAGGTGTAAATCTAAATCCAAATTAGATATATATGAGCTTTGAATTATGGATGTTCATAAGATGTGAATAAAGGAAATATACCTAAAATTGTTATTGAACATGCATTGTACATAATCCATATATGCTATGTGCATAAATGAGTACTTATATAGTTGTGCAAAGTTGTAATGTGTGTAAGTGTGTACGTGTTGCATGATATAAAAGGGCAAATAGAGCAACAACATCTAAATGTTGCCAGAACTTCGAGACAATAATTTTTCGAAGCAACCTGTGAATAACCTAAATGGTCTCACTTAATTATTTGTTGTTTCAAATTCTGTATTGAATTATGTTTTGAATTTGATTGTGTTGATTCCGGACATTAAATGTCCGAGGCATTTGATGCATGAATGAGATATTGGAAGTGCTATTTGTATGTGAATTTGACAAAATAAGTGCTACTTAACATTATTGTTGAATGTCGAACCAAGGTCTGATGATAAATGTATTCTGAATATGAAACTGAAATCTGATGACTGTTGAAAATATGTAAATATGTTGCATTTCATTACATGAATACATGAAAGATAAAAACAGTTATAACTGTAGTCGCTAATAAAAAAAGCTTAAAGCTTAGAATGTGATAAGGGCCTCTGGCTCAGTTGTTATTGTACTCAGTATCCACTAAGGGATATGAGACATTATTTAATATAAGCTCGGTATTCACAAGGGATATGGGCTAGTAGAAAAGCACTCAGTCACAACAAAGTAATAAATAAAAATGAGTCTCAAGTGCATTGCATTTATAATTGATATGTATATTTTAAATGATTGAAATGATTGGTTTGACTGCTCAAAATGTGATATGTGATGCTACGCAATAAATGAAATGATGTGAATTATGTGTTTACATGTGTTGATTTGTTGTATGAATTGAGTGAACCGTTGAAGATGACTACCTCATTGAGTTCACAAAACTCACCAAAATGGTAATGTTGACATTTCAAGACCGAGAGAGGACACTAGTGACAAAGAGACTCTACAAGAAGCATAATTCTTGTACCTTTGGAAAGAAAAAATGGCTCAAAGATCGGTTAGTTGAAATTGAAGGATTAGATATAATTTTTGTATAATTCCTCATATGTGTAGCGTGTTTTGTATTTAGTTTTGATAATATACATAGAGGGATGAAATATGAAATGCTACAATATACATATTCGATTTTTATGAAATGAAATGAGGAATTCGTGTTTTTAAAATATTGTGACGTTTACGTATTAATGATGATGTCATTATTAAGTTAGTGATATGAGTGCTCTAGCATGTCACTCTTATGGAATACTTATTCGAATATCATGCGGAATATCGGGTACATGTCTTGCGATAGTGGGTGTTACATTTTTTCTCTGGATCAAACTCCAGAAAGAACGAAGGTGAGTGTTGCTAAGAATGGTATCGACTATACGTCAGAAACTATAACAAGATGGACGTAATTGATTGGAATGAATTCATGTAACATCCCACCCCCTACTGGAAGGGTAAAATAGTAAATTTGGCATAGGATGAGATGGATCGGAATGACTTAGGACTGTTCATGCATAATAGGATTGATACACAGTATCATTTTTGCACATGAAATTACTGACATGCATACATGACATTCCCGGTTTTCGTGCCTAATGTAATTTTAGTGTAATTAACGTGGTTCTTGTGTTTGAAAAATTATTCTGAGTGTGCCATTGAATGTTTTATATTTTTAGGGATTTGTGAGAATTTTTCTGGAATTTTTCGGGGTACTTGCCTGGACCGAAAAATTCCAACTGGCTGACTGAGTGGATTTTTCTGTACTGAAAAGGGACTGCCAAATGACATGAGATTGATGGATAAATGATTTTAGGAAATTTTAAAGAGTCATTAGCATAAAATGATTTAAAGATTAATTGGGATTAATATTCTTTTACTTAATTAAATAGGATTATTTGTTGGCTTTTTTCATTAAAGGACAAGTGTCCTCTTCATTTATTAAACTTGTCTTATATCCTTCACTCATTTACGACATTTTTCATTGGGAATGACTTAAACAAACTACTTTAAAAGCCTAACCTTCCTTCATCCGTAGCTTTGCTTCTTCTTCTTCCTTGGTGTTCTTTTCTCCTTCTTTCATTGGTGTTTTCTCAATACAAGAAATTTCTTGTTCATTTGCTTGCTCCTCCTTCCTATTCACACAAAACCAAACTCAAGCCTTGTAAAGATGATGATTTGTGTATGTGTGAAGTGATGACCATAGGCTTGGGTGAGAGGTAAAGAGTTGGAGTGATTTGAAAAGTGAAGAATTTGAGAGCTTGTAACTTGATTAAGGTAAGAATTGTGTTTGTCTTTATTCTTTTGGTAGTTAGAAGCATTCATGGGAAGTACTTGTGCATTTATTCATGATGATAATGGTAGGTTTGAATGGGTGTAAATGTATGCTTGTGTATGGATGAGTGAATGAATGGTTTCCATTGATTTTGGCTTGGTTTTGGCTTGCTTGTTGGAAGTCTAGGTGAATGGAAAACTAAGGAAAGTTACTTGTGTATGTGCTGCCAAATTTTGTTTAATCATGTAAGTAAATGTTGTAATAATTTTGTGGTTGAATTGGAGGTGTAAATGAGTGTATGTTGATGTAGGTAAAGTGATAGAATGGAAGAGGAAGAGGTAAGGATGAAATCTGGAAAATTTGGTGTTGAACCTATTGTAATGTTTTGATCATAACTAATTGTGTAGGTGAGCAAATGAGGTGAGGTTTGTGCCCAATTAAACTTTGGGATGTTGGATACAATTTTGCATGAAATAGGTGTTGTTAAATTGTAATTCGAGAAGGGTGAATTTTTGCATGGAAAGTTCCTATTTTAGTGTCTGTGAACAGTAACCGAAACTATGACCAAAGTGTTTTGCTGATTTTTCTAAATTAATTGATATGGAATTTGAGAAAATGGTCTTCATAAAAGTTGAATCATATTAAGTTAGCTTTCCATTCCCACTGATTTTGCTATTTTTCGATCTGTATATTGGGAGTTATGCATTGTGGAATGTTGACTAATTTTCTGTCATTTGTGGAAACCTAGCCTAATTGTCGATTTTGTAAGCTTTCTGATTGGAAGCAGTTTTAGCAAATTTTGTGACTTGAATTGGCTTTGGTGATCTTCTGAAAAGTTGTAGAGGAAGAAATTATCTTGAAAAGGATATATGGAAAGTAATTTTTGAAGGTCAGATTTGGGAGTAATGAATTTGCAAAGACTGGACCTACATTAGGTTTCTCACTGCTGCCCTAATCAGTACATTGTTTGGCAGATTTGAAATTGTTAGAGGTTGAATTGGAATTTGGGTTCTTCATGAAAATTGAAGTTTGAGATCTTATCTTTTCAGGAATATAAAGTAGTGATTTGTTTGACATTTGTGCTAGGAGATATACTGGTTGGAAACTTACTACTCAGATTGGGACAGTTTAGTAGACAGATGCTTCGGTGAATTATTTGACCTAGTTAGTAAATGAATTGGGATTTTGGGTTATTCATGAAAGTTTTAGATAACATTGTGATCTTGATGAGAATATTTATTGTGTAATTTTTGACTGAAGAGAATGAAAGTTACTGAATTTACAAGATACTGTACTGTGTTGAGTGACTTTGAGTGAGCAGTAGCTTTCATGGGGTTTTTGACACCCTTAGGGGTGGAATTATTTTGAATGGTCTAAATGAAACTTATAGAGCTTGTCATGATCTTTCCAATGAGATGTGGTTTATAATTTTCTGAATTGTGTGCAAAGAGTTATAGGTGTTGAAAGTTTGGTTGGAAATCAGGAAAAAAATAAAAAGAAATAAGGGTTATATATATATATAGATATTAATTGTTTAATGTGAATTTTGTTTTCTTTCGTGAATAACTTTTCCGTCCGACGTCCGATTGACCTGATTCTTGAGGCATCGGATTCATTGAATATTTAATTTCATTTTCTGAGAGATTGAGAATTTTTAGGACGAGAAATTGACGTGGGTCCAGGTAATAGTTATGTGGCCACTGTTTTATTTATTTTTGGACCGATCGAGGTCCGAATTGAGTACTGTCAGTGTCGTTAGATTTCTAATTTTTAGACAGATTTTTTTGAAAGAAAAAGTGGGATTAGGGCCGGGAATATCATGAACATGCATTTTACACCTACATGTGCATCATTACTAGTTCGGATTGAACAACTAGTGATCGTTTTATTCTCTGATTCTTATAGAGGCCAACTGGAGCGTCGATCAATCGACGTAGCAGAGACTTCCCGGCATTAGCTCGGAAGTAATAAGTGAGTAACCTAGTTGGTTCCTCAGCCTTTATGTGTTTAATATTATATGCATTAATGTCATGCGGAGATAATGGATGGATATATGTGTGTCTGATTTGATTGATTTCGGACCATGAGTGTCTGAAATATTGAATATGTGATATTGAAGTGCTATTTTGTGTAAATGGCCATGAATGCGTAAATGAAATAAAGTGTAAATGTATATGATCAAATTGCACTGTATGACTACATGCAAAGGTGAACTACATGATTCTTGAAATGTATAGGTTTAATTTCGTGCTTTTACCGCATTGGATCGACTATCGATGAAATGGGAATTGCAATATCGGGCTTTTATAGCCATACATCGTAAATTATCGAACATCGCATTGCATGCATAAATGCATGATCGATAATGGATATGTGCCCCAAGTTGCTAATGCCACCGATTGAGCCTCGAGCTCTAATATCAGATCGACGGGCCTCGAGCTCGGGGAGAAATCTCGATCGTCCCCATCGAACAATGATCGAGCACTTGGGCACAACATCGAATAATCGGAAAAGAGTCACATATGCATTGAAATTTCATGATTGATCGATTTGTGACGATGATTGATTATGTGATGGCATGATTTATCGTGAATTGCGAAATGATATCGCAAATTGTTACATGTTATTGTAAAATTGTTATCACCGTAAACGTTATATAATACGTAAATGGTTATATGATATCGCTAATTGAATATTATTGCTTTATCTCAGATTTAATATGCGTAATGCATGCGTTAGGTGGACCATCGATGATGGTTTCTCATTGAGTTCGCAAACTCACCCAACATTGCAATTATTTTTCAGGTATTGAAGAGTAACCCGTTAGTGGAACGAGAGTATGATTATTGCAAGAGTGTCGGTGTTTGAAGTCGGGATCGATTCACATAACGCAATTGTGTCATTTGAATTATGTGTAAATTTATATTCGCAAAATATAATCAATTATTTGAGGCCCTAATTGATAAATATTGTTTTGAAATGTGATCTTTGGTAAAGTGTATGACCGAAAAGGGTTTTCGTATCATGGACCCGAATCGTTTATTATTTTCGCGCACTCGACTGTTTTCAAAAAGAAAAATATCATAATGAGTTTTTTTTAAAAACTGTATTGACTGCTTTAGCATTCCACCCTCGTGGGTCGCAGGCTCAGATATCATCGTCGATGTCGGGTTCGAGTCTCGCAGGTGTGGGGTGCTACAATTCATCAAGGCACTCAAACAACGATTTGATGCAGAAATCTTTGATGACTTAGTAAGCGATTTTAAGGATTTAAAGCAGTATGGAACAGTATTGGAGTATTGCACATTGCTTGATCATCATTCCAACTAGCTATCGTTACCAGAAGAACACTTGGTCGGGTTTTTTATTAAGGGACTCCGACTAGAAATAGTTGTGACGGTAAAGCTATATGAACCAAACTCTTTACACCAGGCATGTACACTTACTCAGAAGCAAGAAGTCATACTAATATCTACAAGCAATACTCTATTGCATCGGAACAACGCTATGAAGAAAAGAGTTTTTATGGTATAAGGACTATCTATCATGTCCATGATGCCCATATGGGTTGAAGATTTAAGTGTTTAATATGAATTTACATAAAAACAATCCAATCTAACACAGAAATGTTAATTCTCTACTAAATATGTATAATTTATTAGATAAATCATCTTAATAAAGGAAAGGTACCATTTGCTATTTCATTTGGATTTTGGATTCTTGAGTGAGGAATCCAAAGATATCTCCACAAAGTAAAACTTACATACTAAGCAAAGACACAAACTTCAAGTTCCTCCATCTTTTAATGTTCTTGTCCTAAGCAACTGAACACCATAAGATCAACACCTGTTGTACACGTGTCACGATCTCTGTCTACCCAGCAAAAGGAGTGCCCTCCATTCCTTTTTATATGCTCTGCAAGGTTACCACAAACTTATATAAAGATGCGTCATTTGATGAGCCCATGAAGTACCGTACGTCTCTCTTGATCTGCCTTAAATTGATTTCGTTTTCTCTGATATCTGCATCTGGGTATTGTGGATTCGACGAAATGGCTACGCTTGGAGGTGTTCACGAGTCTTCAACCGCTCAAAACAGCGCTGAAATCGACGGTCTTGCTCGATTTGCCGTCGAAGAACACAACAAGAAGGAGGTTTTGTATTGTCACTTTCTTTTATGTGGAAAAAGCTCGAAACTTTTTGGATGTTTTATTGATTTTGTTTCGTGGGCAATTGTTATATAGAATGGTGTGGTGGAGTTTGCGAGGGTGGTGAAGGCGAAAGAGCAAGTGGTGGCGGGTACACTACATCATCTGACGATAGAAGCCATGGACGCTGGTAAGAAGAAGCTGTATGAAGCCAAGGTCTGGGTCAAGCCATGGCTGAACTTTAAAGAACTGCAGGAGTTCAAGCACGTGGAAGATGCTAATACCCCCACTTTTACTTCTTCTGATCTTGGTGTGAAGAAAGGTTGCTTCCTTTCGTCGTTGTTATTACGTACTCGATTTGCGTTTCTAGTTGCAAAATCTTGTTTCCAATGTCTTTTGGGGGCTACAATCACAAATTCTTCATCAGCACTTTTCAACTTTGATCACTTGGTTTATCATGATGATTTGACAGCAGGGTTTGTTTTGAGGGAGAATTAGTATCTATAACTGGATAGCTTTCTCCTTTATCTTGAAAATTGTGAACTTTTTCACATGATCTCTGAATACTAGAGCTGCATTAGAATTTAAGATTTGGATTAATGGTAGAAAGGGCATGTCAATGTTTAACTTAGTAGTTTTAGCTGAGGTTATGTCATTAATAGTTATGATCTCAGTAGAATTATTGCTAACTCGAATATAATAAACTAGATTGTCATGGTCCTGGATGGCAAGAGGTGCCAGTTCATGATCCTGCAGTACAAGATGCAGCAGGCCATGCTGTGAAGACTTTGCAGCAGAGATCCAATTCATTGTTTCCCTATGTTCTTCAAGAGATTGTTCATGCGAAGGCTGAGGTGAGCCCTTTGAGTTCTTTTTCACATTAAACGTTCAAGTCTTTTGTTCATTTTTTCTGATTGAGCTTTAAACTCTTGCATGATCTAAAGTTTTGGAGGACTTGTGCTACCTAGTTTTGTTAAACATGGCTTCAAATTGTTGTATAGCATGTTAATTAAGATCTTTCTCTATTATTACTTGGAAACTTAACAAGTTTTAGTTCTTCTTTCCATGTTTTCTTCTTCTGTCTCTCTATCCCTAACAAGTTCAGTCTTCTGTCCCTGTCTCCTATGATCATATACTGCAAAAATGGACGAATGGGGTGCTCTTTTTTGTCTTTTCCTGTCACTACATTCGTACTTGATTTTCTTTTTTACGGTTTGCTTGTTCTGAAGAATGTCGAAAATGTACTACTCAGGTGGTGGATGACTTGGCAAAAATTAACATGCTCCTCAAGGTCAAGAGGGGAAGCAATGAAGAGAAGTTCAAGGTGGAGGTCCACAAGAACAACGAAGGCTCCTTCCATCTCAATCAGATGGAGTCACATAACTGAACTTTGAATTTTACTGACCTTACGAACTCCATTTCTATCTGCTACTGCTTTGTTTTAGACCCTTGTTATCTTCTTGGTGACTGATTTGTGTATCTTGGTACAGACGATAAAGTTTCTAAAAGTTTGATATACTACTATCAGCCATATAATCTTGTTGCATACCAAGTGGAATTACCTTAAAACTGATATCACAAAAATTGTCTTCCAAGATCAATTCAGGCATGAAAAAT
The DNA here is from genome assembly GCA_029891385.1 of Erythroxylum novogranatense. NCBI lineage: Eukaryota > Viridiplantae > Streptophyta > Magnoliopsida > Malpighiales > Erythroxylaceae > Erythroxylum > Erythroxylum novogranatense. The sequence goes on from CM057232.1 coordinate 3,147,419, forward strand.
AGAAGTTAATACCAAGTTTATGCAGACGATATGGCTTGCTCTTGTGTTGCAATGGCCGCTTGCCCTTTGCTTATCGAAAGGACAGTTGATAATTTAATAGTTCTAATTGGTTAATCATATGATTAAGTATATGATAGTAACAGACACCCAAATGGAATCGTACACAGATGTCTTAGAGAAGAGCTTCTGCGAAGTATAACATATTTTCCTACAACAGGCAATCAAATTACACAATAGTTCAACCGTAAGACAAATCTAAGCATTAAAAAGGTAAGGATGTTAGCTAATGGACCACATCAGAAGATGGACGAGAACCAAAATGCAATTCAGCCTCCCTTACCAGAAAGGGATGAACTTACAGTTCCCACTCGAGCCCTCAACTTCTTGTTCTACCCACCTGCCTTTTACCTCTGTTGATGCCACATAATGACACCCCAAAAGCTAACCTTTCCTAAAAGCTGTTACTAATACTAAGTTATCCTTCTTCGTCATAGTCTTCCTCCTCTTCATCTATTCTAGAACCAAGCTGTGCAAGTTGAAGAGGATCAATAGCCATTTTGTCCACCTCAGAAAGTGACCAACCTGGATACTCTTCATGATTAGGCTCAGTAGTTGGTACTGATGATACTCCTGCTGAGGCCTGAGCAGCAGTCAATGCAGCTCTTGCCTCATCGTTTTCGTTCACATCAGCGTTCAGATCAAAGTTCCGCTCGGGCTGATTGGCCCCATCACCTACAACCATATTTTCCTTTGGACCATTATCTGTCACTTCTCCAGGACTAGAACTATTCTTTGAACCCTGTTGTTGCATGATGCATGGTTCAGATTCAGTATCACGATGGGATGGCTCTCTTTCAGCGTTCCGAGCACCTCGCCCACGGCCCCTTCCACGACCCCGACCTCTGCCTCTGCCACTGCTTCCTGCAATGCTCATCTCATGCTGCAAGTACCAAGGAAAGTTAAATTCCATTAACCATCTATTTCTGAAGTGCGTCATGCATAAACCTGCGTCTGTATCAACATACACACGGTGGCAATTGGATGCTATTTATTATCAGGATCAAATTCTTGAAACACAACAATTATGCACCATCACATTGGAAATAGTAGCTGGAACAGAAAAAAACACCACATAGCTAGCTATTTGAGCACTCTAGGAAAACATGGATCAGTGTACAGATATCTGCAGGGGTACCAATAATGTTACATAATGACTTCAAAGGGGTATCTTACCATCTTGCTTCTCTTAGATTCTTCGTCACTATCGACACCCTCATCAGCAATAGGCTTCCTGGCAGAGAAAGAATTCATGTTTAAAACTTAATTTGTTAAGCAGAACAAACTTCACATAAGAGAACAGGAAGGAGAACAACAGAATGTATTTTGGAGCCACCTCTTGGTTCTGTGATCTGCAGCTTCAGAATGACCATGACCATGACCATAGTCAGGAACTCTCCCTACTATTTCTCTTAGGAAATCAAACACTGTGTAGCTCTGGACACAATGTTTTCTGCAGTTTATAAAGACAGTCATCATAATATGGTTTTCTTCTTGTAGAAATATAAAACCGATCAGTAGAAAACCCTTTAGCAACTATTCAACAGAAAAACACACCTATTTTTCATAAACTGAGCCAGACAAGTTACAAAAAATAAAGTGCAGGGTGTCACTCACAGATGCAAAGAACTCATAGTCTTTGCTCCTCGTTGAAGGGTTATCTCATATGTACGATCACAGAGATCTTGCAAAAATAGTTCCAAAGCTTTAGCTGCCATAACATCAAAGAAGAATATAGGGATATTTTCATAAAACTCCATGCAATAATATCAAAGAAGAATAGGAGCCCGAACTCATACAACATAAAGCAAGATCAGAAAAGCTACTCACAAACTAAAACAGGAACTGCAAGAGCTATCTTCCCAACGTCCTCATCAGCTTGCATTATCTTTTTAATACGTGCCTGGAAAATCAATTTGCATACATGTGCTGTCAGCCTAAGTGAGATGGAGATAGAGGAGAGGGGTGATCAAACCATCAGCACAATTATCAGAATTGTTGGTGAAATTTGTACACATAAATAAATGCAAATCATCTAACAAACAGAAAATCCACGAGAACTTTTACTATTTCATCTAGAAACCATAGATACAATTGCACAAACCTTGCTGGTAAAGATCGAAAAATGTAAGCACATATGTACAAACGGGAAGTGTAACAACTCACAAAGCTTCAATATGCAAACGAGAAACTAAAGCATTCAACTAGGTACACCATGTTTTCACAGCAGCAAATTACCGCAATTCAATCCAGCATCGAGCACAAAAGAATAACATATTTATATTCTTCCCAATACCGAACCAAACGGAACGAGAATGAAGAACACCAAAAGACCTAACCTTTTGTACTGAATTGCGCAATGAACACGAAACTAACCATATCAACTAGAGTAAAGCATAACTCAGACTACATGTCACCATAATAGCCTCGATAAACAGTACAATCGTACAGAACACCAACCACGCCCTTCAAAAACGAAAGTACCCGCAACCTAATTTCCCCCAGAAACCCAATCTATAGAATACGAAATTAACACAAAACCCCAAAACTGCATCGCAACCTTTGAATCACCCACCTATTAATCCCAATTATAAATATAACAAACCGTCCACAAACTGCAAGATGAAAACTTCTCCACAAAAACAAACCCCCAACAAGTAATCAAACACAAACTTTTCGAAAGGCCCAAATCTAAAAACAAAAACAGAAATTCCTTAAAAAAGGAAGAAAGATGCAACACAAAATCCCAAAACCACCACTCTGACACGGCAAGAGAAAGAAGAAAGAGAGACTTACGGCTGGGAAACGAGTATCGAGCTTCTTCCTCATACCGTCAGATTTGCATTAAATTAAAAATCGAATAGAAGAAGTTTAATTCACGGAGAAACAGAGACCATCAAAGCAATGATTTTTGCAAGAGAAAACGAATTCAGCCCCCGACCATCGAATTGTGTATAAGATTTAAATCCAAAATAATAAAAGCGAGGGAAAAACCAAATCAAAATCAAATCAAAACCCAAAAACCTAAACCTAAACCTAAATTTTGGTTCGAAGCTCTCTCTTTCTCTCTCTCTGCTTGCTTTTCAAAAACTCGATCTTCTCTTTCCATGGAATATCCGTCCGTACAGGTTTGACGGAAAGGGCAAACTGGACATTGCAAGATTCCTTCTTTTCAATTTTATATAAATAATTTTAAAATTTTAATATCTTCAAAATTTGCTTTTTTCAACCTCAAAATTTATATATAATTAACATTTTATTATCTTACATATTTATCTTAAGCCAATTAAAAAATCAGGAGGTTCAAAGACAACAAAAAGGTCAAAACAGAAAGGAGGATAGAGGAGGAAACCATAGTGATGCTACTTGCATTGAACTCTTTCAATATAAATAATAATTAATGTTTGGAGTTTATAAGATCAAGATGATATATTATAAAGTGAATTTCATTCAATTTTGTTATATAATTTAAATTTTGAGTCCGTTGTTAATCTTATTCAAGAGTAATGTTTTAAAAACTAGACCGGAAGGTAAACCAATAAGATAAGATATTTAAAATTTAAAAGGTTCAACTAGTATTATACAGTCATAAAATCACTAAAATTGAATAAAATTAAAATTTTGAAAATATAATTGAAATAGACTGTCCTTACTAATCGAATAATTTAAAGTTTAATTGAAAAAGATATTGTTAAATAAAAATTAATTTATTTTAGTTTATAAGAACTTAATTGATGAATGAAAAGCGTAGATTGATTAATAAATTGATCAATTTTAACAATAAAATTATTAAAGTAAATTGAATCAAAAGTTAAAATTGAACTAAAATGTGGATTGTTTAAGATTTTATAGTTGAATCGATCAGATTAGTTGAGTTTTTAATCGATGTTCGAGTATATCCAATTCAATTTTACTATGTAATTCAAAACATGGTTAAAAGATTGTTAGTCTTATTAATTCAATTTAATATATAATTCAAAATTATATTAATGAAAAGTTTGAGTTAACATATTTGAAAGTGTTAGTCCAATTAATCTTTAAAAGAAGAATGGGGTTAAAAGTGATTAATCTTACAACAAATTAAGAATAATTAACTAATATATTTTAAATTTTGTGAATGAGAGAATTTCCTCATCATTAATGAAAAGGAAGTCATTATTTGATTAAATAATTAATTAGTAGAGAGTTTTATCAAATCAAAAGAGTTGGACTCAAACCTCTTTCTTTTTCTTATTATGGTTACTAATATGGATGTTTAATGAGTTAATTAAGGGTATAATTAAGGACATTTAGTGTGATCAAAAACTTTGACAAATTTGTTTTTACTTAATAATGTCATAAACATTACTTCTCTTCCCGATCAACATTATTGTTATCATTTTTATTGGTTAAAAAATAGCAAAGTAGAGATATTAATAGGCTGAGTCAGGCCCCGACCTTTGATCTGATAGCCTGCGGGCGGGCTCGTGACCCTTATTTAAAAAAATACAAAACAACATCATTTTTGTTATTCCAATGAGATCATGGGCTGACCTGATCCAGACCATTCTCAACTTGTGGCCCAATCAGGGAGAACCATTTTGGACCATGACTCGGTCAACCTGAGCTAAAATCGAGTCGGATCAAAATTGCCATCCCTAGTAAAGAAAAGTTAATATTGTGACAAATAGTTCAAAATTTAGTGTCTTGATGACCTTAATTATACATAGAACTTAAAAGTATTAATTTGTTTATCCCTAATTAAATTCCTTCATATTGTCATATCTTATATTTGATATCGTAGAATTTAATCCGATTTTCAACTTGTTTTATGTTTAACCAGTTGATAACTTAGAGCATTATAAATTTCTTAATGTTTAGTGTTCTTTGATTTTATATAAAAAATATCAAGAGAAATGATTCTTAACCTTACTAATATTAACATGTTGAAGCGTTACATTAATGTTTTGTATATATACAAATAACTTAATCAAATTAGAAATAAAAATATTTTAAGTTAAATTTTAAATTAGTAAATAAGTTCTTTTGATCGGATTTGAATTGAGCTTGATAATTTATTTTGAATTCAAATAATTATAACAAATTAATTTAAAATTTTATTAGTTGACTTTAAATTAACAGGATAAAATATATTTAAATAAACACAATCTTAAAAATTCTTTATAAATCGAAACTTGAACCTTAAATGTTAGAATTATAGTTCGACCGATAACCGACCTTACTTAAACTAAATACGCTAGAGTTTTATAACAAGTAATAAAATATTACAATAGTAAATAGGTGGATAGTGTAAATTTCTAATGATGATTAACAAGTCTAATGAGTTTTTCTCAAGTTGGTCTACATTTGATTTCCTAAATTAGAATTACATGAACATTTAGGATATTAATTTCTGAAATGGGAAATTAAATTAATAAGCTTACTATATTTTACTCTTTATTTGCTACTGATTAATCAATTATGTTAATTTTGGTGCATTATCTACTTCTATAAGCTATATATGCAATATTTTCTATTACTTAGGAGTGTATTTATGTTGCATTATGACTTAATCAACCTTTGATGTATATATATGCATTTGAAGATCTCAAATTAGTACTTATTGTGAATATTTTATAAATGATTCTCTTTTGTTAAAGAGATCCACTCCTCTTATTGCATTTCATTTACTTGGAAATGAAGTTGAGTCAATCTAATTCAATTTAGTATGTAGTTGCTTACCTTTTCTAAACCTAATTCAACACAAATAATCCATTGAATTGTAAATTACTCCATTGTTAGGTCATACCTTATGTAATTTCCAAAATTTCCTTGTATTAATTATCCCTTCTTTTTTGATTTTGTGCATAAATGGAATTGAAGTTTTAAAATTTATAGAATTATCAAATTTTAATAATATTTTAAACTCTTTAATAATCTTTGATTATAAGTCTTTTATTGAAAAAATGTAACTTTTAAATAAGTGACTTGACAAAAGTATTTTGTAAATATCGATGCACTTTTTATATAATTATAAGTAAGATTACATACTATTAAACCTCTTGCTTATCAATATAATACTGACATTGGCTACCGATATCCACTAATTATCGAACACGTAACTTGTTTCTTGTAAAGCACCAAACCAATATGGACACATGATTCATTCCCAGGCAGGAAAGAATGCACTCTTTTATGGAAGTTTGGGTGTATACAACAATTGAAGAACATATTTGAACCAAATTGTGCTTGTAAGACCCTCATTTATTGTAACAAATCTCTCCAAGCTTAACCCTTCAACATCTCAGTTCATTTTTGGCTAGAATGGTGCAGGTCATAATTACAGTAGGATTTTGTTTACATTCCTGAAATGATACTGCATTTACTCAAGCCCATTATAAGAAGAGTTTCATCCTCCAAAATTTCCATAACCCAGATACAAATTCTCTTTCTTTTTCGTTCCCAATGAAACCATCTGGTGCAGATCCATGCCCATCTGAGTCTTCTAGTATATCTGCAGCTTCATCCGGAGAAACTCTGCAGAAACTACAAGCTAATGATCAACAGAGGAGGAACTCGATGGTCGTGAAGATGAAAGACAAAGTGGATAGCTATGAACAAGAGGAGCTTGTGGGTCCAGAATCAAGCAGTTCACGAGTTTTGCTGGATTTGAAGCTCTGTAATAATGTGGAGAACCCCAAGTTAGACCTCAACCTCCACGACACGGTAAAAGCTAGCTCTTCTCAGACAAAGGAGTCCACTGATGAGACAAGACATGAGAAGCAACAACCTGAGCAGTCCAAGGTTTTCACATGTAACTTCTGTAAGAGAGAGTTCTCAACGTCCCAAGCCTTAGGTGGTCACCAGAATGCACACAAACAAGAGAGAGCTTTTGCCAAGAGACGTCAAGGAATGGAAGCCAGTGGTTTTGGTCACTTCCCATATTACAACAGTTCATACTCAACCCTCTCAGCCGCACAACCTGCACTTTATGGATCTCTCAGCAGGTTTCTTGGTGTGAGAATGGAGTCACTCATTCAGAAACCACCTTCTCATCCATGGATTCCCCCTGCATATCGCTACGGACATGGTGGTGTGTGGCCTAGGCCAGCAACTACGATGAGCACTCAACCTTACGTTGATAGGCTAAGGACCGAGAGCTTGAACAGTAATATAAACGGAGGGTTTTCATCACCTTCTTCTGCTTCTTCTCCATCAAATGCAGCCATGAACAGACAATCTAGTGGTGATAACCTCAGAAGAAATGACCCTCCAAAGAGTGATCAAGTGGATGCTTGTGAAGTTGATCTAACGCTTAAGCTCTAGGCATGTTAAAAGGGTTAAGCCTATAATTATTATTAATTAAATCTTCATTTCTTCGAGTTTATCAATGCATATTTCATGTTTTTTTAGATTGTTTAATATAAATTAAAATTGGTATTAATTTCTTTTTTAATTCTTTTACCATTTTAGTGATCCTAATAATTAGAAAATATTAAGGTGTATAATGATTTTATAATTTCTATCTCATGACAATAATTTAATTTTTCTATATTTGAAGTTTCTCAATATTTGATTTGATACAATCATAACACCATATACTAATAAATGTCATGTCCTAGTTTTAAATACGTATTTAGTAAATTGATACATATGATATATGGAGAAATTAATAGAAATTATAGTTAATTACTCTCTAATCCTAAATTATAATCAATAATGATTTTCAATAATTTAGATCAATATTAGGATGCAAAGACATCATAATATTTTAATTATAAGCCTAAACTTTAACAATTGTTGTATATAGGGATGACAATGGGTTGATCCATGAGCTCATATTTAGGTGTTTTCATTTGGTTGGCTCGTGAGCCCAGACTCATTCTTAGATCTAGATTTAGACCGATTTAAAGTTCAATTCTTTTAAACAAAACGATGAACTCAGTCTCGGATATAATTAAAAAATTATAAAGTCGACCTATTGTCATCCCTAATTGCATGAACAATTAAAAAGATAGCATAATTTAACGAGACAAAGTAATTAAGATTGGTTCACATATCTTCCTCAATTATTCTTAATAAATTGAGATTCCTTTATATGTCTTAATATATGCATGTACTTTCTAATAAAATAAAATTTGAGACAATAATTATAAGTAAATAAACATAAGCAAAATTGCATATATTATCACATAACTCCTCTTAAATTGGTTTAAACCAAAATTTTAAATACTTTTTAAGTATCTTTATCATACATTTTATTCGTTTATGAAATAAATTAGGATCATATTTAAATCAGTATAAAACTATAAAATCTATTAATACCTCCTCTTTGTTTTTGCCCTTAAATATTGTCAAATAATATTTATTATAAAATTAATAATTAAGATCGGATTAAAATAACTATAAAATTTAAATTTTGATATAAAAATTATAAATTAATCAAATATTTTTTATTATGCAAAATTTATTAATTAAAAATTTTAAATTTGGGTTCAATTAAAATCAAAATAAAATGAAAATATAATTGTTTAACCACTAAGGAGAAGGAAAAAAAAAGGCAGAAAAAAGAGTACAAGCGAAACAGAGTGCCGAATCAAATCACTCACACTCGTGCTCGCCGATCCTGTTATCCCATTTCTTTGGGTTAGTTCTTAGTTCGTAGTTCATTTCTTCTACTTTGATTGGTTTCTGTAGGTACCGTTGACTACTTTTTGTCTTAACTTTCTTTATGGGAATTTTCCTGTTTCCTTTTATTTTCGTTTTTGGTTTGTGGGAATTCGTGGGATGTGATAAATCCAAGGTTTTATGTCTGGGTTTACATTGTAGAGTCTAAGTTTCTTCAAATATTTACGTGGGTTTTCAGAAAGATTGCAACTTTGTGGCTGTTTTATTTTGGGGAGTGGAAGCTGTGTTTCTAAAATGGTTGAAATTGTAACTTCTTGTTCCATGGAATCCGTTTCGATCGATTGGTTATTGAGTTATTGCTTCTGAGAAGATAATTTGTTTGTTTGTTTACCTTTCCTGCTTGCTGTAAGAAGATAATTTGTTTGTTTGTTTACCTTTCCTGATTGTTACAGCAAGCAGAGCAATATGGATTTGAGTGCGTTAAGCGAAGCCTTAGCCTCAGAATCATATGAAAGGATTGCTGACATTTGTGATGATCTGATGCTTAAGGCAAGTTTCTTCTGTGCTTCTTTAATTCTTCTCCTTCTTTTTGCCATTGTTTTTCTTTTCTTTATTGGGTGTGTGTGGGTGAGTTTCTTTGCCAAATAATGTTTGTTGTTTCATGTGTCGAATGAAACCTTTTACCTTCTCTTTGAACAGGTGGCAGCAGAAGGTGTTGCCTTTCAGGACGAATGGCCGTATGCAATTCATCTTCTTGGGCACTTTTATGTAGATGATATGTATTGTTCACATCTTTCTTCTTGCTCTATTGTTTATAATTGTTAAGCTTAGTAGGGTTTTCGGGCAATTTCTGTTTTTAGCAAATTCAGGTTTTTGGAAGCAGTAGTTCTTCACAATCGGGCTTTCGGGAGGATTTCAGTCATTTCATTGTTGTCAGTTTGCAGGATTTTAGTTTACTTGTTGTGAAGTTTGAGTACCTGAACACTAACTGCTTATCTCAGATTCGTAGATGCCTGAAATTGTATTGGTTCCATTGCTGTATGTTCAGTGCAAATCATAGCACATGTTTTTGATTTTGCAGTAATAGTGCCCGATTTCTCTGGAAGTCAATACCGGTATCGGTGAAGGAGAATCGACAAGAATTAGTTGCAGTGTGGAAAATAGGTCAGAGGTTATGGACTCGTGATTATGCAGGCGTGCATGAGGCTATTAATGGTTTTGACTGGAGTCAGGATACTAAAATTGTTGTTACTGCATTTTCAGGCAAGTCTGTAAACTAAATGTTGAGAGAACACACATGTAGGTACATGAAAATGTCAAGGCTAAAAGTTGAAGCAGTTGAGGTTTACCTAATAAGTTGATAAGAACTACTATTCTAGTTTGTTGATCAGGCCAATATGGTTATACTATGTGGCTTTTAGATATTTCTGCTCTGTTATGTTTATGTTTCTCCCGCTTACTGGTGATATACATTAGTTCACGAATATCAAATATCATTGGTATGTGTAGTAAGTGCGAGTGTACAAGCCCAAAACAAGGCATGTTTGACCTCCTCGAATCTAATCTCCTATTTTTGGTTGATTTCTCCATTAAGTGGTCCATTTGTGTTAGAATTATCGGTTGAGTTTTTCTATTGTTATCTTCATCTAATTGCACATCATTTCCTCTGTTCAGATGTTTCTTCTGTGAAATTGTATTTGCATAAATTGAATGCGCTGCTGGATGCGCCTCTTTTTACTCTCGATCTTTCTGAAAACAATGCATCTACCTGAGTTTTTTAAATGTTGGATTTTCCATAATGCTTTAGGCCATTGCTTTTTGCAGAGCTTTACACCAAGAGGATGTTTCAGCTGTTACTATCTGCTTATTCAACAATCAGTATCCAAGATACTGCCCGCTTTCTTGGGATGAGTGAGGATGATGCTACGAACTGCAAGTTCCCCACTCTTTAACAAATTATTTCTTTCAAATAAGCATTGGAGACAATAGCTACACCTTTGACTCTTTCCTTTGTTACTTCTTACATTCTGTTATTGATTTTTTAGTCCAACTAAAGGCCCCCTAGGAAGTATAAGTTTGCTTGAGAAGATTAGGAGCATTAATGTTTTTTTATGATGGGTATATACTGCTAAAAATAACATCCATATTTTTGATTGGTGATTCTTAATTTGTGAAATAATTTCTGTAGTTAAGCTTATATAGATAACAAGTTGGCATCGAGTTCCACGTTTGCCTTCGTAGAGAAGTTGTCAAGATTCATTATGAGGTGTTTTTTGTGTACTAATGTTGTACTTTTGGTTTACTGGCTTACCATGCTCGGCCACACGTTATGATCACCATTGATATTCTGGGATTTTCCTCTATATCACCATTGATATTCTGTTATCTTTCTGCAGATGTGTCACGACATGGGTGGATTGTTGATCATGCTTCTCGAATGCTAACTGTAAAGAAGCAGCCTCTTGTGGCAGAGCAGAAGCTGGATCCGGATAAGCTACAACGTCTAACCGAATATGTTTTCCATCTGGAGCATTGACCAGAATTAGCAAAAGTGACTATGCTTCGGTTTAGATTTGAATCATTGATAAAAAAACAGTGACCTTTCTGTATTTTACACTGTTATATGAGTAAAAATTTTTGAAGTATGCAAGCTTTATAATATGAAATTAAAGAGCATATTTCACATGGTTATCTGAATCTGTCTGAAGTTCGGAAACACTATTCATAGAGGTCAGTTTTTAACTGAATTTCCTGCTTCTTTGGTTCCAACGTACAAGGTGAAAGGTGTTTATTGGCAATGACAGAGATCTTTCCTGTATTATAACACACAAAGAATCATGACTGTTGAAGAAATTTACACATTCTGGTGAATAAACTTGTTCTATTCTCATCCTATACAAAAGCTCACAGTTCACTTAGCTGCATAGACATCAGAGAGCAGTCTCTGTTTCTTCCTCTTTGGCTTAGCAGGCCAATCTTCCCACTTGCCTCCAAAAACCTGATCTTCCTCCTCAGTTTTAGCTGAGACACATTCACTTTCTTCTCTTCTTCTGTATTCACGTTCTTCTGCTACGCAGTTTTTGGCAACCCTGAATCGATTCCACCGCTTAGACTGGTTGCTGAGTAGTAGTAGTTGCCGAGCCACCTCCATTTCTGTGAGGTTAAAGAGGGTTCTTTTCATTTTCGCCATTGTTGGAGTTTTGGTTTGTTGGTTCTTTTATACATGTACTTGAAGGCGGTACGATCATTGAATCCTTATAGGAAAAGGAAAACATACAACTTTAAGCGTCGTAGTCCGACTCCTTGTAGGATTCGGAGAACCCAACGATGCCGTTTAACTAAATAATCTCTAACTTGTCACTCAAGAAAATTTCTTTTTTACGATTTCGGTTTTTTAAGGAAAATTTGATTATATTTAAACACATTAAATTTCAAAATTAATCTAATAATAATAATAATGAAAATAATCTTAATTTGGATTTTAGAAAATTATAAATATAGTTGAAAATAATTAGATGGAAATTAATTAATAGGCATATTCTAAACACTTACAAAGTTAACAACATGCATAATAACTCAGTAAAATTCACTAAATACCTATTTGGTTGAATTTTAGAAGGTAAACAAGCAAGACAAAAGCTTAAAAAAGCGAGTGTATAGCTGTAAAATAAAAAGGTACTTTTAAAATGGATATAGCTTTTTGGTAGTTAAAATATAACTTTTAATAAACTTCAATTTGGAGCTTTTCAAAAAATATTTTTAGATAGATTTTTAGATCAATTGATGAGCCTATTTTTAGTCTTTTTATCTTTATGTTTTATACATAATTTTCACAATACCCACAAACATATCTTCACGCTTATTTTAAAATTTATATAATATTATTTGACCCTTTTTATATTTTTATATTTATTTTGATATTAATTTTACTTATATTATAATCTATATAAAAATTTAGTTAGATATATTTTCATTTATGTTTTATATGATTTAAAATTATAAAATAATTAATATATTGTGCTTGCATATTGTTGAATATATTTTAAATAATTTTATAAGCATAAATAATTTTATTACAAAATAAAATATAGTTAAAATTAAAAGTCTTATTCATTTTATGTTATCAAACAGTCTAAAGTTTCATTCAATTTTTTTTTTAATAACAGCCAAATAGTGAACTAACTTTTTAAAAAGCTCTTATCGAAAAATTTTATGGACAAAACTCTACTAATATAAGTTTATCCAAATAGACACTAATAAATGTCTTTTTAAAAGATCGATTCTGAACTTTACTATTAACTAATAGAGATTGTTTTCAAAATAAAGTATTTAATTGATAAAATTGAAGTGGCTTAAATACAAAAGTTGGTAGAAATTAATTTAAAATTTTAAAATATATAATATTTATTAATTTTTTAAATAATTATTTGATTCAAATAAATAATTATATTTATCCTATGATTTAACCAAGTCTTCACGAACCCGGGCACTGAAAAATATCTGTTCTTTGGACAAGAGAGTTGCTCCTGAATGCTGTTATGAGCATTACATGTACGTACTTGTCGCCGTCGAGGTGGCTTGCGTCACCGCTGGCGGAAAAATTATCATCTTCGACGTGTGAAAAGTATAGGGTCACCGCTAGTTCTTATCCACAACTCTCATTGTCTAATACCAAAACTGACACTTTATCTCTTATTCAGAGTTCTGGTGTTATTGCTTGCCTTCGTGCCACTAGGTAACTTCTCTCGCTCTGAGCCTCTCTGGGTTGAGTTATTGTGCTGCATGGAATTGTAGAGCAATATTCTTCATGTGGGTTTATGGTAGAATGGGGTGGAGGTGGGCTTATCAATGCTTTTGATTTGATTGCAGTGCAGAGCTCGCTTTTGAAGCTGCATCAGCCGCACTCAACGGTGGTATTTCAGTTGTTAGTTCTATATTCATTCCTTCATTTCAGTTTCATGTTTGTGCTTTTTGTAATAGCTTTAAGAAGGAGGGGATTGAACATGGTCTTTAATTGGTTCTCTGTTCAAGGGCTTTGGGGTTTGTAACTATTCGACTGAAACCAGTTGTTGAACTCTTTCTTATTCCCAAAATTTTAAGGATTTGATGTAGTCTGAAGGGCTGGAAAGTGCTTTTCCTTGTTAGTAAAACTTCTAGCTGCCTCTATTTTCCATGAAAGAGGACTTGTAAGTTTTTTCCTATGCAGGAGTTCTAATCATTGTGTACTTTTCTGATGGGACTATGATGCATCCATTACTTTCCATGGAATGCAGCTTGAGATTGTGATGTCCACCCCAGGAGCACTTCAGGTTTTCTTTGATAAGCCATTTTCTTCCCACAGTTTTTTCTGCTTTTGATGACCCTGAATGAGACCAAATTTTTATGTTTTTTGCTCAGGTTGTACATCAGCTGGTGCAGGACCATCCCAGATTGGCCATAGGGGTAATCTTTCTTCCTGCAAAATCTTGGAATGTTTTAACATTTCGTCTTGTTTTTTGTACATTTGGGTATCGGGCAAGGGTAAGATGGAACATCTTTGAATGTTTCAATCTGTGTCTCCAAATAGTACTATCTTTCTGGGTTACGCCCTTGCTTTATCTGATATAAGTGCAACTAATGAACATTATGGTATATGGAAAACAGCAGTGTTGAATCGTTAAATACCAGAGCCTCTTACAGATTGCAAGTGCTTGTCGTTGTAATACTAATCAACTGTATCATTCAGGTTGGTACTGTTTTGAGCTCTAAGGATGCTATAGATGCAAGGAATGCAGGGGCCAAGTTCCTCATGAGTCCTGCAATAGTGAAGGTGTCCAATTAGTCTTCAAAATGTCTCCATTTTAATCAGTCAGTTAATCTTGATCAGACCTAAATACTTTTAAGTAATGCTTCCAATTTCAGTCTCCTATTTCTGTTCCCAGCGCTTGCTTTTTCTCAGGATATTATGGATGATTTCTCTAATGGAGAAGTCTTATACATACCCGGCACAATGACTCCAACAGAAGTAAGATCCCTTTAGCTTTCCATTTAAAATTTCATCAACTCCTCAACATCTCTATGATAGCCTTGTAATTGATGTAGTATTCAGCTACTGCACCATATCTATGGTCGGATCGGTGTCTATATCAATGACAAAGTGCTGCACACTTTGCTCTCTAGTATTTTATTTGAGAATTTGATCCCTTTAGCTATTCTTCCTGGACATATTAGTCTGAGTTTACTGCTTTGCTGCTGTTCAGATATTGTCTGCATATAATGCTGGCGCCGAGATAATCAAGGTGAGATTGGTGGAGTTCCTACTTCTCACACTGGTTTCTATATGAGAACTGCATAAGATTGAAACTATTGTTTCTTACTTTGCTGGAAGCATGTTCTTCTAAGAATACAGGTTTTGCATCTTTTGTTGGAGTAGGTTTATCCTGTTTCTGCACTCGGTGGTGTCCCATATATGTCGGCAATTAAGAAGCCTTTCCCTCACATACCAATGGTAGCTTCTCAGGGCATAACAATAGGTTGGTTATTTAGTACAGTTCCTCTTGAAGATCAGACTCAGTAGTTGTTCTTTGAGAAAGTATAAGTAAATGTCTGTAGTTTTATTTAGACTAGTACTCAGAAAGGTCAATATGCAATGACTTGATGACATTAGCTTCAAAATCATTGCTATGTTCTCAAGTCATCTCGTACCATTTTAATACACAATATCAATCGTTTAGTCTGATTATGAATAGTTTTTGAGTTCTGATGCACGTTCAAAGCTAACTGCAGATTCTGTGGGAGACTACATATCTCATGGAGCATCTGCAGTTGTTTTATCTGACGCCATATTCAGAAAAGACTCAATGCTTCATAGAGATTTCAATGCCATATATCACTCTGCATACCTTGCTTCTTTACAGGCAAAAGAAGCTATACAAAGGTGAGTGCCACTACCGTCAGGCTCATGCAAATATAATACATATTGACTTGTTCTGAATTCTACATGTTTAATCTGTTATCGAGTTTGTTACAACCTCATTCTCGACTTTGCTATCGTGCAGAAACAGAAGCTAAAACAGTTGCGTGCGATGAATTCCCTCGACTCATCTGTATCAGACCTTACCGCAGAAGTGTGCTTGATGGTGTTGATGAATTTTGACTAGATCTGAGTGTGGATTGAGAAGGTAGACATAAGATCTGTACTTGTATTTGTTTTAAACCAACACCTTAACCAATTTAGTCGCTAACATGTCACTTGTTCAAGTATATTCTGATGCAGGAGCTGAAAAGCTTCTGCAGAGTTCTTGGTGGGTTTTCCGGTGTATATTCCAACAAAAAAACAAAAGAGTATATAACAGTTCTGGGTTTGAGAATTCTCCATCTCTTTTCATGCATTGGCCTTGTTTGACAATCAGCTGATTGCATTAATTACTACAATTGATTTTATCCAGCTCAGATCTCGTCATGTGAGAAGGAATAACCCTGAATTTGGACGATTGATCTGGTTCAGAAGAAGAGTAGAGAGAAAACGAGAGTGATTTTTCTAGAGAAAACGAGAGAGACGACAGACGTAACGAGGTCAAAAACTTAGGGCAAAATTGATATTATAAGTTCAGGGTAATCAAATGTTGCTTTAGAGCAGCTGCTTATTTTTAGCTAATTGGGTTCAACCAGTCAATTACTAAACAAATTTAATAAAATCAAACAGCTGGTTATAGTCAATCAACTAAAATTTAGCTGATCAGCTATCATTAAAAAAAAAGACCACTAAAATTCAGCTGATCAGTTATCATTACAAAAAAGACCATTATCTACTTCTATTGGCATGCCGAAAAACTTGAGTCCAATACCAAAAACTAAAAAAAAAGGTTTTAGTTACTCCATTTTAATCGATTTATATCAAATTTAAGAATTGAGTTTAGATGTTATATTAATAATAATTTAATTAATTTATGTAATTTGTGTATATTATATGTGTTTTATTTATATTTTTAAACAAAAATCTGAAATAAGTTTTAAAACTAAGAATTAAGAATTGTTTTGTTTCAAAGAATCTTTTATAGTAACATAAATATAATTTCAATAACAATTCTAATTAGAATCGAAATATTGTAATTATGGTTAAACGTAATCATAAATTATGTCAAATAAAACTTGAACAAGGCAACCAATGTTATGAATACTGCATCAATTTAGTATCGGATTTGAGTTCGATACGATATTGTATCGTAATTGGTTAATATTAGGTACTGCTTTTAAGTAATTTTTAAATTTATAAAATATTTCTTGAATTTTTAAAAAATTATAAAATAGTCCATTGTCATATTATATAGTTGTATTGTATATTTATAACCTTGTCTCCAAAAACACAATAATAAATAATAATCACAATTTTAATTTAATTTATAAAATTAATTTAATAGTTATTAATAAATATAATTAAATTTAAAATAAATTTTAAAAATATATAAATTTGAAATAAATTTTGATTTAATAATTAAAATATATATAATAAATATTCGTTTATAAATAATAATTTTAAATTATTTATTTTAAAATAAAATATTTTATTAATACTTTATTAATAAATATTATATAAAATATTTAAATAAATTTTAATAAAATAATTTTATTTTATTTTATTATATTTATAATTATTATTAGTATTAAAAATATTTATTATTATTTTAAAACAAAATTCACAATTTACAATAATTATAAAAGTTGAAACAAATAAAATAACTAATTAAAAATTTTAAAAGGGGAAAGAGATTTTAAAATCTTTATAAATTTTGCAAAAGATCTCCCAATTTTTTAAAATTTTCAGTACCAATTAGTATTTAATTGATATTTTGAATATTGGCTAGTACTATCCGAAATTGAATGGTACCAATTAATATTTAAACCTAGTTTGGTACAATATGTACCGGCTGATATGGAACGGTATTTATGAGTGCAACTTGAAATCAAATTTAAGTTCATTTGATCCTTCCAAATAGGGATGACAACTGCCTGATTTCAAGTTAACAAGTTAGACTTAGGTTGATCGGATCTTAGGATAGACGCATGTTATTCAAGGCCAGGCTTGATTTTTATGTGCAAAATTTTGTTTTTTTTAAATAAAATAATGTCATTTTGGGATTTTTAATTGAAAAATTGGGATGGGCAGAGTTAGGCTTGAGTTGAGTTACCTCTGGCCTAGTTGCTTGGCTTTTGTCAACCCTGATTATAATTTAAAAGTCTAAATTAGACATTTCCAATGTTCCAAATTAAAATTTAATTTTAGAAGGAAAAAAAAGTAAACAATATCTAACAAAGAGAGGTTGACCAAAAAGTTAGGTTGTGAGAATAACAAACTACCGACCAAAGTGCCTCCAGTCAACATGTGTACATTAGATGTTTCTAGACATGTACGAGTCGGTGGTTTGCTATTCTCACGAGATTTTAACAACTACCTCTCCTTTGCTTTCGCCTAATTTCACGGTCTAAAATTACTATATATTCTTAATCTTTGTAATTATAAATATAATATAATAATTACTATTTATTTTCTTAAATTAAGACTTAATTTCAAAAAATGTAAGGAAAGCAAATTAAAATTGAAAATTTACAACTTAAATTTATCTTTATATTTTAAAATTTGATTATTCCATCTCTTCAAAACTCACTTTATTGTGAGATTTTAGATAGGATATAATGTTGACGATAATGATGATTTTAAAATTTGAATTTCAAACTAAGCATGCAAAATAAGAAGTCAAAATTTAATTAAAATTAATGGGTTCATTTTAATATATAAAATTAATTAATTAATCAAAATTTAATTATCTAAACAAATAAACAGAATATAATTAGATATAACCGAAAAAAAGAAGAAAAAATAAAAAATAAAAAATAAAAAAGGACAAACACTCTTAATTGGGGACCTCACAAAACATTAACAAACATTGACAGCAAACATAGAGTTAGCGGGACCACCAACAAACAGCATAAGCGAGAAAACTAAAAGCTGCGAACCCAAAATTTTCTTCGTTCATTAATCAATTTGTCCCTATCCTTCTCATCAATCCTTCTGTTGCCTTTAGGTTTGTTCTTAGATCTGTTCTCGTCCTTCTCTTGTTTCGTGTTGCTTTTGCTTTTGTGGGTTTTTTTTTTCTTTCATTGTTGTGCTTGTTCCAGATCTACATTGCAATTCTGTGTTCAAAGATTGTTCCTTTTGTTGGTTTCGCCTCTTGAATTTGCTTTGTTTCGATCGCTTTGTGTTTTTATTTTGGTGGGTTTGGTTTGATTTTTAGAGATCTAAAGTTATGTATCTGGGTCTATATTGTACGGATCTTCCTCTTGCGTTTGTTGCACTGCACAGTGAGGTTATGTAGGTTCTGGGATTCGGGTTGTTGTTTACTGTCGAATTTCGTTTTGTTTTCCCGGGCATTTTAAAAGTTGCAATTTTTGTGTTCTGGGAAAGGCAAGTTACTATCTTTATCAGGCCTATGAAGGTCGCCTTCCAGTTCTCTACTTCGGTTTTTTTGGTGTTTTTACTCATGAAAATCTCGAGTAACTGCTTCATTTAATCGGCTATTGGCTACATTCTCTTAAATGGATATTTTAAACTGAAATTGTGATTTGGCTTTCAGGATTTTTGGTTTGCTGATTAGAATCAATGGCGATAGTGTGCATTGATTTCGTTCTTATAGGAACATTGCATGTTGTATTTTTTTTTAAATAACATATCAAATTCGTTGTTTGTCTTCCTAAAAAAATTTACGAATTAGCCTTCATGTTTTGTGCGCTTTTTAGTTGTGTAGTAATACTCGTTTGGGACATCTGTGTTGAAGACTGCCAAAGATCTTCAGTTGATGTTTTATTTTATTGATTTTTCTATCAATTTGGAGCCTTTGGTTTCAGATAAGTGTTTCTTAAATCTGTTTCTACTGGGGATTAAAAAACCAGGTTTCAAAATGTCTGTTGTTTATTGGTGAAGGTATAACACCAGAATTCCCCAGCATTTGTTGGGTTTGTGGTAACTAGAGCATTGAACATTGTTTTACACATTATTCGTAAGAGCAAGACTTGAAAATGGTCCCATGATACCTTGAGAAGATGGCTGCATAGAAGTTACATAGCTGATCTACATCATATTGATATCTGCTTGCAAGTAATTGTTATATCAGTTATCTACTTTTCTCCTTACTGTATAATTTTAACTAGCAGAATTCATTTTCCTTCACATTGTATGTAGGTAATTCATCTTATACTTCTCTAGAGAATGTCTCCACGATCAAAGTCCAAGGGGAAGTCCAAGGATAAGTGCTCTGCCAAATCTGTCAAGGAACAACAGAAGGGTTCTGTTAAGCCTTGTGGTTCTACTAACACTTCAGGTGGCAGTCCAGCAAATGCATATAACCCTCTGTCAGGCACTTTCCATACTCTTGAAATTCCTTCAGGTGCTTTACCCCCACCTTTAAATGACAGTAGTCATTTCAGCAGTATAGATGACAATGATGAGCATTCCAGTAGCCCTCATGGAACAGTATCTGAGTATGATTCTGTGTCCAATAATGGGAGCTGTTCTGGTGAGTCGGAAGACCCAAAAGAGAAGATAGCCAACTCAACTAGGTTAGAAAATGTGCCTGGACTAGACAATGAAAAGCGAGGGAAAATTCGATTAAAAAATGAGAAGAAACATCAGCGTCAAAAAGAAAGGCGGGCACAAGAGTTGCATGAGCGTTGCACAGGCTATCTAATGTCAAAAAAGCTAGAAGCACTGTCTCAACAGCTTGTGGCCATGGGGTTTTCTGCCGAGCGGGCAACTCTGGCCCTTTTGTTGAACGAGGGCAGGTTGGAAGAATCAGTGAACTGGCTCTTTGAGGCAAATGAAGAGGAAGTTCGCAGCAAAGAGAGTAAACTTGTCGGAAATAGTAGCTTAAAAATAGATATTACTGAGGAGCTTTCTCAGATGTCAAGAATGGTGGTGCATTTCAAATGCTCAAAACAGGAAGTTGAAAGAGCTGTTGCTGCTTCTGAAGGGGATCTTGTGAAGGCAGAGGAGACATTACAAGCACAAAAGAGGGAAGTGCCTGTTGTTCCACCAGTCAGACAAGAGATTGCTGATGCCAAGAACCTGAAAAGGGTGGAAGAAAAGCCTGTAGTTGCTGCTTCATTGACATCACAGCCAAGGAGGAATGAAAGAGACTTTAACCCTGTGAAAACAGCAAGTGCATTGCCAAGTTATGCAGAACCTGCTACTAGCAGACATCTACAGCTTTTGAATCAAGAGAAGGCACTGGCTGATAAAAGGTGGGTCATGGCAGGACCAAACCCATCTTTCTCAACAGCTGTTGCGTCACCAGTTCAAGGGATTCCTTTATCGGCAAAGCTAGAGATCAGGCGTGGTATTGCTGGAAATGAAGTGAATAGTTCTCAACAGATGATCAGGGAACCCATAGCTGTAATGCAGCATCCACAGTCTGTAAATCCCATGCAAGATCCAGTTCCTGGCATAAGTGCCTTGCATTCTGTGCCAGGTGGATGGTATTCAAATGATGTTACAGGCGATAGCATAATGCCAAATGTTAAATTACTACAGAACACCGGAAACCTAAACCGTGTAAATCAGAATTCAGAGCAATTTTACCACTCAGCATCTTATAAAGGAACCCAGTTACTATCTAGTAGCCCAGTTGATTTCACATCCGAGCTGGTAGGTTCATGGGGCATGATGAGGAAATCTCTTGTAGTTCCTTCAGATCTCCATAGTTCATATGGTATGCCATCTACACCTTCACTTGCAGTGCCATCATCACTTGGTCTATTTGCTGGCTGGGGTTCGGGAAGAACTTCAGGGTCATCTGCACATGTTGATTGGAACACAGGCGGCTTGATACCTGATTTAGACTATGCCAGTGTAGATTGGACTTTGGATTCAAACTTGTTACCCTCCAAGTCAAGTGGGTTGTGGCTGGGGCTTTCTTCCTTGTTGAGGAACAGTTCTGCTACAAGGATGAGCGGTACAAGTGGCTCCTGCATACCAGGATTACGGGACGGTGGAGTGACACAAGAAACATCTCAAGCTGGTCTCCGTGAATGGACCTCTCCTTTTACAGGAAAGGACATGTTTAGTTTGCCTAGGCGGTATGTTACTTCTCCTTAGGACTACTGTAGGACTTTGGAAAAGGAGAAGGGAATCAATGCGCTTGTGGCTGATTTGGATCTTGAATCCTGATGGTTGTTTCTTGTTTCCCTCATAATTGCAATTACTGATTTCTGGCTTTACATGATTCATTTTGTGCCTTTCCATTTCATTGCATCTCTCTTTTCCCCTTATTGTCTGGTTCTTTCTGAAGCTAGCAAATGTCACGCTAAAGGGTGGTGAAAACCTGTGTCTCTGAATTGTTTCATTCACAAACATTAAATTACAAGCTAATTGAGTAGTAAAATGATACTTTCATCATCTTGGACGTAAAGAATTCTAGGCTATCTATAAATCCTTTTACTATTAAGTACTACCACTTAACTGAAATGTTCCTCCAGTTGATAGGCCAGCAACTAAGAATTGATATACTGCTCATGATCAACAGAAGGACAAGGAAAAGGAGATGAAGAGGCTAAGCTCAAATTTACTTCTTGATTCATTCTTGTGTTTAAAGATCAAATCTATTTTAGTGCAAATACTGTGAGACAAGTATCCTGCTTTAAAACTATTTGTTATTTCAATTTCTTTCTTGTCACCATAAATGTGATTGTGAAATTTGCAGGTATATCTTCAAACTGTTAAGTCGTTACGGATTTGACTAGAAATAAAATATCATATTTTGCTAGTAACTAGGCATAAAAGGATCCTGAATCTAAAAACGTTTCATAGCAGATGATAATGCTACAACTTATCATGGTTGCTAACCAACTTTACTCCCCAAGGAAGATCTTGGCAGTGTCTTATGTAAGGAACAAGAGTGCCTGCATCAACCTTTGCTTTTGAATTGCAGTCAAAAGTCAAGGGGAAATGAAAACAAGGCTCTCTGGAGATGTCCCTTCCACAAGGTGGATCTGGGATGTGTTGGTCGTTCGTCTTGTACAGAAACCATGGCTTCAATCCTCCCAGACCCTGTGCCACATAGCCAAACGTTGACCACGCACTAGTCACTAATACATTACTCAAACTTAGGAGATATATTTCAGCCCATGCCTTCATGTTGTGCATGTTATCACCAAAGTGTTGATAAGCTTCATGGCTTGGCTGGTAAACTCCAACGGCTTCACCTGTTAATGTTGGATTAGTCCAATACATGTTCTTTATGTTCTCATAGAACTCTGGATACAAAGATGTCACTAAGATAGCTTTTGATGTGCCATTTTGTGTTGGTCTAGCTGCAGATATCTGGGTGTCTATCTGTGGTAGCAGTTCTTCCTTCTTTCCACATGCTAATATTTGATCCAGAACAGTTTGGCGTGGAGTCGATTTAGGATTGAATACTCTTACCTGGAGACCAATCCTCTGATCTGCTCCGGCCAAGTATGCCTCATAGAATCTAGTAATCAACCCCCATATATGATTTGAGGGATTGAAAATATAGTGACCCAAGTGGTAGAAAACTGTTTCTTTTTCGGGGAACAATTTCTTTACTTCTTCCTCAAAAGATGGCAAGAGAAAGAAAGAAGGAACAAAATATTGATCTGACAGCAGAAGCAACCAAGGTATATTCTGGAGATGATCTTGGGTTTTGTCACAATAGAAAATCCTATCTTCATCATCTCCACCGTGATTTAAATTGAGAAATAGATATGGAGGTATTGTTTCCATTCCTGCATTTGCTGCTTTCTTCATCAAGCTTCCCACACTATGTGAATGCCTTACCTTATCATTACCAAACTCACGTTTAAGAGGAAAATGTGAAGGCAACAGCCATGATGACTTTGGAAATGGCTCACAGAAGAGATCTCTCATATCACGTCCAAAATCAACGAGTAGAATCCGGTTTGTGAGAAGTGCATAAAGAAATGATGAAACCATGCTCACCATTCTGTTCCCCAAGCCATTAGCAGGCATCCATACAATGTAATTACACTTGGATGTTTGATTGACTTGATTACTCTTCAGTTTGTTGAGAGCATTTCTGTAGGATTTGGTATTAGGTCCACAGGCTCGATGAAGCTTTTCATACTTGCGCAGTTTTGACTGCAAATGGGAAGATGGTTTATAATACGATGATCTGTGATAGAGGAAAGACTGGTACCTGCTTAAGCAAGAATCTTCCTCAATCCCAGGAGGGAAAAGTCCATAGAAGAACTTTTCATCGTCTTCACTTGGTGGTGAAGAAGAATGATTACTTGCATCTGGTTGGCCCTGGGGAATCATGGTAGTCGGAGTAAAATCATATTTTGAACTTGATCCATTGAGCAGTTTGTCATCTGTAGCCATGTTCTCAGAGCCAGTAGTGTCATTTATCGAACCTGAGGTATTGTGTAGATCTTGAGTAGATTGGACCGGAGCCTGATGGGTATCACTTTCCAAGCTTGTTTCATTGAGTAGTATTGAAGGATCAGACGAAATGTTTCTTGCAGAATTACAGTCGTTCTGTGAGTGATTCTTTTCTGTACCATTAGCCATTTCATACTTAGCCATGTTGGTATGCTGAGTGGAATCATTTCTTGAACCTGATAATCACATGCATACAAAAGGAAGAATCATGTTTGATGCATTCATAACTAAGTTTTTGTTTCTTATTGTAATTCACAAACAGATACTTGATAGAGATGGTCTTTACCAAGACTTGGCTCTGTATCATTACGAGCTTCAATAGGACTCCAAGTTATAGTGAGTTTTTGGTTCTGGGAAGTCTCGTATACCACGAATAGTCCAGGCAAAGCAAAGAGACACACAACTAAGGCTGCTCCAAACCTCTTGGAGTCCAATCCAGAATTTCCCATGGCGGCTTGAGAGATTTCCATGTTTTAACGTGACTGCTGAGGCTTCGTCGAAGTGACCACTGTCAGTAAACGTTGTGACGTTTTGAGATTTCGAGTTCCAGGAATAGCTCAAGATTAGTAAACATTCCAAGGAAGAGACATCCATTTCCAGAAGATCAAAATCCATCAAACAAGAAAGGTGATAAGAAGTGCAATAATAAGCAATTCATCTAAGACCCCTTTTTTTTCCTGATGAACAAAGATTAAGTCTTTGCAAGAAAAGTTCAAGAACTCCAAAAAAAAAAAAAACCGTTCTTGTTCAATAACAAAAGCTTAATCAACCGAGAAAGAACAATTCTTCAATCCATCTTTATATTTTCTTTCCATGATTCTCCTTTCCAGTGTTCTCAATAGTGAAGAAGAAAATGTAATATTCCTAAGAACCTAGCACAGTTTCTGTCAATGATCTGTCAGAATCTTAAGGAACTGCATTATACACAAAAGTAAGAGCAGAGAAAGAGATCATTAAAGGGATATCAAAAGGATTTCTTTATGAAAAACATGATAAGCTACAACAAAAGCAACGCATACCAGGATCAAAACATGCGGATTTCCCAGTTAAAAACTTAAGAACTTGAGATGGTACTCCGCAGAATCACCAAAGTTTCCATAAATCCTTACACCCCCAAGTTTTTTTTTTTTTCACTAAAACTGACGATTTCTTTCCTCTCAAATCTCATTAACCAGGAGAGACCCTTTCCTTCTTTAAGTAGAAAGTTAAATACTAAGTTGCAGATGGTAACATACACAGCTGTTACAGAGCAAAAGTACCTTAAAAACGAAATTAAAAGCAATAAATACCCTCTTCTTAGTCTCTTTCTTATTCGCATGTTCACATCCCTATCTAGTTCTTAACTCCACACAGCAAACCCTACTGGACTTCTTACCAAAAGAGCAAAGTGGAAGCTTTTCTAGCTTCTCTTCCCTGATCCTAGAACATGCTTGGTTTGTCTCAAAACTCAATTCCTGCAACTGTCAAGTTTTGACTTTCTGAACCAACTTGCGTGGAGATTCCAAAAACCTTATCTTGTACTCTCACAACACTTCATTTGGAATTTTAGCATGGTCTTGAAAATCTATGGTAAAAACATCGTACCTGGTCAATCTCATAACGTAAAATCAGGTAGTGCTTCGTACACTTTAACTGAACATGTTGGCTAAACATAAGGTTTCACTTACTTACAAAAGAGTATTGTCCAAGGAATCTGAAGCTTTCCTGGATCATTTCTGGTGTTCGAATAACTTACAACAGAAAGAAGGGAAAAAAAAAAACTGAAACGAACTCATGCAGTTCAATACTACGTTAAAGCGATCCAAGAACATGGGAACAGAAGAAAAACAGACAGAAACTAGAGATTGAGGAAGAGAAGCACTAAGGGTACTCAGAACAAACCTTGTCAGTGATATTCTGAACTGTACAGTTGGATTGGTCAGTGATGAAAGAAAAGTAAATCAGATTGGATTCTGTGCATGAACACAAATCAATACTAAATAAATGAAAAAATCCATGAACTTTATCAAATAATGAATGCTCAATTATGAGCTTTAAAAATCAATCCATATATGTCACTACATACAAAAATTTTAAATTATCAATTTTAAAACGATTCGGTTCCGTGAAATTATGTGGGTGTAGTATTCTTCTATCATCCACCGACGCCATTGACAATGACGGAGGTCCTTCCACTCCACATTCTTTGTCGTCTTTTTTGTCACTACATACAAAATTTACATGTTCCTGTAGTAATTTTAGTAACATAATTATGAGAATTTTCCATTAATAAGTTATGTTATACTAAAATTTTCATTTTCATATATTTTAATTTTAATTTTGATGTAATTTATTAATTAAGATTTCACTTAATTAAAACATATCTTTTCAATATCTATTTAAGTTGACAATTTACTATTATCAACAATAAGCATATTTACTTATAAAAATAATATTAATAAGAAAGAGCCTTTTAGCCCTCAAGGGGTGTGGCTCGATAATTAAGAGCGGAGCTTGATTTTGGTTAGGTCGGGTTCGATTCCACGCTAATTTTCTCAAAAGTTCTGAAGAATGAAGTTTTCTTGTAGATGGATAACTAGTTGGTTTCAATAATAAGATCGTCGTCTCATCAGAAAGTGATGATCGTTAGACCTAAAAAATGTGTACCTACTTGACCTACGTACGAGATTTCCTCGAATTAAAAAAAAAAAAAAGAGCCTTTGAGCAACTAGTAAAAGTTACTTGCCATAAGATAAGCAACTAGCAAAACACGGAACCTTATGTATGAATTATATTAAAAAACAAATTATAAAGGAAAATTTTAAGAGATAAAGTACAAGTAACATTTGCAATTATATTATAAAAGCGTGTAATGAAGGTAACGTGGAATTTACGTTGATTGAGATTGAGGAAATTAAAATTATTTCTCCATATTTTATCTTTTGTTTCTATAATTTTCTTGAGATTCGGATTATAATATTTATGTATAATTGAAGACTAAACCAAGCAAGCAAATAACCATAATTTAATTTTAAAAATAATTTGATAAGTTCGAGTTATTCGATGTTTGGACATATTCAAATTATTCAATCCCATTTTGGAAATGTTTGATTAAATTTGATCCAAAAAGTCAGGGCAATCTTGAAATCGGATTTTTTTATGTTTAATAAAATTAAAATTTAAAATGTGATCAGAAGAGATTGCTCTTATAGAATTTGAAGTTTAATTGAAAAGAAGAATGTTTAATAAAATTAATAATTTTATAAAAATTAATTAGTTTACTGAAACTAACGATCAATTAATAAACTGATCGATTTTTAATAATAAGGGTTATTAAAAAAATCAAATCAAAAATTAAAATTAAATTAAAAATTAACTAATTAAAGATTTTCGAGATTGAGTCAATCTAATTTGTTGAATTTTTAAAATTAAATATCATTCATTGACACTAAGCTGAATTGTTCCTGATCATTTTGTGGTGCTTAATCATATTCTAAGGACCACAAAAAGGTGATATCTAAGGACCACAAAAGGTGATAACCATAATTTTAAGGCAAATTAGGGTCAAATTAATATTTTATGGAAATAATTTTATCACATATTTGATAAAGAATCATTATTACACATATGGTATATGGTTATGTGATTGATGTATTAAGTATTGTCAAAATCTTACAACTCATCAAATCTTAACATATTAATACTAATATTTTACATTTATATTTAATTATCAAGTTTATTATTTATCTCAAATTTCAATAATTAAAGATAAAAATATGAAATAATTTTATATTCTTTTCCTATATGAGAATTTAAATAAAAAAATCATATATTGCTAATAAAAGTCACCATACACTATAAACCAATAATTAAAATATCTAATCAGTTTGATCAATTTAATTATAAAAATTTTGGCCCAACTAATTCTTTAGTTCAATTTTATAACTTTTGGTGTTTAAAATCGACTTAGTTAATCGACCAAAATTAACAATTTTTTATAAATTAAAATAAATTAAATATTTTTTATTTAATATTTTTAAAATTAAATTTTAAATTCTTGGATAGATAATCTTGTAATTCACAATTTTAAGCTAAAAATTAGGCAATACATTGCGGATGTGGACAGACAATGGTGCAATTAATGATGATGGAAGATGTTGATTAACAAGCTCAATCCCTGAATCAAGCAATTTTATTGACAAGCTTTATTCCAAAAGTTGCATCCTCACAGTGCTTTATATGAGGAACAAGAGTACTCAGATCAGCTTTCACTTTTGTCCCTGACCTGCACTCATAACTGGGGGGAAAATGGAAGCAAGGTTCGATCAAGTTGGCTCGACGGCAAGCCGGATTCGGCGTCATTCTCTTCTCTGGCATGTACAGAATCCATGGCCTCAAACCTCCAAGACCTTGAGCTATATAGCCAAAGGTAGACCAAGAGCTAGTGGCCAGATCATCACATAAGCTTAGCAGATTCATTTCAACCCAGGCCTTCATGTTGTGCATATCATCCCCAAAGTGTTGATACCCTTCATGGCTTGGTTGATAAACTCCAATTACCTCTCCTGTCATGGATGGAGCTGTCCAGTACATGTTCTTGATGTATTCATCGTATTCTGATCACAATGATGCAACTAATATAGCCATTCTCTTCAGGTTTTTGGATGCTGGAATTGTAAGGTTTTGACTTTTGAGTGTCGACTTGTAGCAGCAACTTCTCCTTTAGCACACAAGCTAGAAGTTGATCCATCACCATCTGAAATGGGCTATTCTTAGGATTAAAGACTCTTATCTGCAGACCGATCCTTTTATTTGCTTTAGCTAAATAGGACTGATAAAACCTTGTGATAAGTCCCCAGGCCTTGTTGGAGGGAAGAAAAAGATACGGAGCCAAGTTGTGGAAAACCATTTCTTTGTCAGGGAACATTTTGTTTAGTTCTTGTTCAAGAGATGGGATCAGAAACAGTGACGGGGTGAAGTACTGATCCGATTTTATGGTCAGCCAAGGGATTTTCCCAAGAACAGCTTGGTGTTCTTCACAGTAAAATAGCTTATCACGATCATCATTGTTGTGAGGTAGGTAAAGATACATAGACAATGGAGACAGATGCGTTGATGTTGTTGAATTTTAGCATGTTCCCCTAACTATGCGGAAACCGTTGATCCAAAACCCTTTGGATCTTGAATCCTGATGGTTGTTTCTTGTTTCCTCCATAATTGCAATTATTGGTTTCTGGCTTTACATGATTCATTTTGTGCCTTTCCATGTCATTGCATCTCTCTTTTCCCCTTATTGTCTGGTTCTTTCAGAAGCTAGCAAAATTTTCACGCAAAAGGGTGGAGAAAACCGGTCTCTGAATTGTTTCATTCACAAATATTAAATTACAAGCTAATTGAGTAATAAAATGATCCTTTCATCATCTTGGACATAAAGAATTCTAGGCTATCTATAAATCCGTTTACTATTAAGTGCCACTTAACTGAAATGCTCCTCCAGTTGATAGGCTAGCAACTAAGAATTGATATACTGCTCATGTTAAACGGAAGGACAAGGAAAAGGAGATGAAGAGGCTAAGCTCAAATTTACTTCCTGATTCATTCTTGTGTTTAAAGATCAAATCTATTTTAGTGCAAATACTGTGAGACAAGTATCCTGCTTTAAAACTATTTGTTATTTCAATTTCTTTCTTGTCACCATAAATGTGATTGTGAAATTTGCAGGTATACCTCTGTTACGAAGGTTTTTCTTGGATTCGAGCTTTCATCGCAAGTCGCACCCATTTTTATACGGTAATCCCACTTAGATCCGCTTAAACAAGATTCAGTCTTCTCATGTGAATATCGCCGAATAAATTCGTTAGTCCTTGCACACCTCACGCACACACAAGTGTTTAAAATGTTTCCCCAACACAGATAAAGAACTCAAGTGTACAGAGTAAAGAAAGCGACAAAATTTTTTTAAATTTAGTCGAAGCTATTAACTCTCAACAGAATATTAACAAAAGACACAAGTACCTCTTACTCGAAGCACTCAAGGAACTCTCTACTCGAAGCCCTTATGATGAGAACTCACCCCTCAACTCTGATTTAATCTGATAAATAGGTCTCAACTCTAATGAACTATTTATAGGCTCCTCTGGATAACTAAGAGTCATAATAGAACTCTATTAGCTAAGATCACAATCTTATCTTATCTAATAAGATTATATCACATTTAAAAGATTTACCCTATTTAGGAAGATTATCATTATCCACGAAGATCTCTTCTATCTTCAGATGATCCTTCCACGTGATCTTTATCTCTTAAAGATGATGTTCATCCACGGTGATCTTATCCATCACGTCATCATGTGCTACATCATCCATCGTTGCCACGTTATTGATGATGTATCTTCACTACAGCCTATCCACACATAAGTCCATCAATGAACGTCCACGGACAAATCCATCTTCCATGATTAAGTTCATTCATGGTACAGTCTTATCGCTCAATAACTAAGTCACAAGTCACAATCCGAGTTAATATATAACCTCGCACATACTACATACCTTCAACCTGCCTCGACGTGTTCGCATGCCTTCGCGCATCTTCGCGAGTCACATACATCTTTGCACCTTCTCGCGAACCTTCGAGTCTTGTATTACTTAGTTTTCCAATTCCGCGCGGCCTCGCATTCGAATCTCACGTCTCGTCGAAAATTCCTGTCAATGCGAGCATACACATACCCACGCGTATCGAATCTCGTCTACTCTCGAGATCTTTGCCGATATTTCTCGCATCTCTTACCTGCTTCGCAAGTTCTTCGGGTTTTGCTTACCAACTCGCAAGACTTTGCTTTGTTTCCTCGTTAACATGCCTTTCTCTCGCCATCTTGTGTGCCAAGTATTGGCCAAGGCTTGCCAACACTCGCACAATCCCGCAGTCTAGATTTAGGGGTCTGACACCTTCAAACTGTTAAGTTGTTACGGATTTGACTAGAAATACATATCATATTTTGCTATTATCTAGGCATAAAAGGATCCTGAATCTAAAAACGTTTCACAGCAGATGATAATCCTACAACTTATCATGGTTGCCAACCAACTTTACTCCCCAACGACGATCTTGGCAGTGTCTTATGTAAGGAACAAGAGTGCCTGCGTCAACCTTTGCTTTTGACTTACAGTCAAAAGTCAAGGGGAAATGAAAACAAGGCTCTCTGGAGTTATCCCTTCCACAAGGTGGATCTGGGATGTGTTGGCCGTTCGCCTTGTACAGAAACCATGGCTTCAATCCTCCCAGACCCTGTGCCACATAGCCAAACGTCGACCACGCACTAGTCACTAATACATTACTCAAACTTAGGAGATATATTTCAGCCCATGCCTTCATGTTGTGCATGTTATCACCAAAGTGTTGATAAGCTTCATGGCTTGGCTGGTAAACTCCAACGGCTTCACCTGTTACTGTTGGATTAGTCCAATACATGTTCTTTATGTTCTCATAGAACTCTGGATACAAAGATGTCACTAAGATAGCTTTTGATGTCCCATTTTGTGTTGGTCTAGCTGTAGATTTCTGGGTGTCTATCTGTGGTAGCAGTTCTTCTTTCTTTCCACATGCTAATATTTGATCCAGAACAGTTTGGAGTGGAGTCGATTTAGGTTTGAATACTCTTACTTGGAGACCAATCCTCTGATCTGCTCCGGCCAAGTATGCCTCATAGAATCTAGTAATCAACCCCCATATATGATTTGAGGGATTGAAAATATAGTGACCCAAGTGGTAGAAAACTGTTTCTTTTTCGGGGAACAATTTCTTTACTTCTTCCTCAAAAGATGGCAAGAGAAAGAAAGAAGGAACAAAATATTGATCTGACAGCAGAAGCAACCAAGGTATATTCTGGAGATGATCTTGGCTTTTGTCACAATAGAAAATCCTATCTTCATCATCTCCACCGTGATTTAAATTGAGAAATAGATATGGAGGTATAGTTTCCATTCCTGCATTTGCTGCTTTCTTCATCAAGCTTCCCACACTGTGTGAATGCCTTACCTTATCAATACCAAACTCATGTTTAAGAGGAAAATGTGAAGGCAATAGCCATGATGACTTTGGAAATGGCTCACAGAAGAGATCTCTCATATCACGTCCAAAATCAACGAGTAGAATCCGGTTTGTGAGAAGTGCATAAAGAAATGATGAAACCATGCTCACCATTCTGTTCCCCAAGCCATTAGCAGGCATCCATACAATGTAATTACACTTGGATGTTTGACTGACTTGATTACTCTTCAGTTTCTTGAGAGCATTTCTGTAGGATTTGGTATTAGGTCCACAGGCTCGATGAAGCTTTTCATACTTGCGCAGTTTTGACCGCAAATAGGAAGACGGTTTATAATGCGATGATCTGTGATACAGGAAAGACTGGTACCTGCTTAAGCAGGAATCTTCCTCAATCCCAGGAGGGAAAAGTCCATAGAAGAGCTTTTCATCGTCTTCACTTGGTGGTGAAGAAGAATGATTACTTGCATCTGGTTGGCCCTGGGGAATCATGGTAGTCGGAGTAAAATCATATTTTGAACTTGATCCATTGAGCAGTTTGTCATCTGTAGCCATGTTCTCAGAGCCAGTAGTGTCATTTATCGAACCTGAGGTATTGTGTAGATCTTGAGTAGATTGGACCGGAGCCTGATGGGTATCACTTTCCAAGCTTGTTTCATTGAGTAGTATTGAAGGATCAGACGAAATGTTTCTTGCAGAATTACAGTCGTTCTGTGAGTGATTCTTTTCTGTACCATTAGCCATTTCATACTTAGCCATGTTGCTATGCTGAGTGGAATCATTTCTTGAACCTGATAATCACATGCATACAAAAGGAAGAATCATGTTTGATGCATTCATAACTAAGTTTTTGTTTCTTATTGTAATTCATAAACAGATATTTGATAGAGATGGTCTTTACCACGACTTGGCTCTGTATCATTACGAGCTTCAATAGGACTCCAAGTTATACTGAGTTTTTGGTTCTGGGAAGTCTCGAATACCACGAATAGTCCAGGCAAAGCAAAGAGACACACAACTAAGGCTGCTCCAAACCTCTTGGAGTCCAATCCAGAATTTCCCATGGCGGCTTGAGAGATTTCCATGTTTTAACGTGACTGCTGAGGCTTCGTCGAAGTGACCACTGTCAGTAAACGTTGTGACGTGTTCATGTTAGCTCAGTTTTGAGATTTCGAGTTCCAGGAATAGTTCAAGATTAGTAAACATTCCAAGGAAGAGACATCCATTTCCAGAAGATCAAAATCCAACAAACAAGAAAGATGATAAGAAGTGCAATAATAAGCAATTCATCTAAGGCCCCTTTTTTTTTTCCTGATGAACAAAGATTAAGTCTTTGCAAGAAAAGTTCAAGAACTCAAAAAAAAAAAAAACCTGTTCTTGTTCAATAACAAAAACTTAAACAACCGAGAAAGAACAATTCTTCAATCCATCTTTGTATTTTCTTTCCATGATTCTCCTTTCCAGTGTTCTCAATAATGAAGAAGAAAATGTAATATTCCTAAGAACCTAGCACAGTATTTTCTGTCAATAATCTATCAGAATCTTAAGGAACTGCATTATACACAAAAGTAAGAGCAGAGAAAGAGATCATTAAAGGGATATCAAAAGGATTTCTTTATGAAAAACATGATAAGCTACAACAAAAGCAACACATACCAGGATCAAAACATGCAGATTTCCCAGTTAAAAACTTAAGTACTTTAGATGGTACTCCGCAGAATCACCAAAGTTTCCATAAATCCTTACACTCCCAAGCTTTTTTTTTTCCCCCACTAAAACTGACGATTTCTTTCCTCTCAAATCTCATTAACCAGGAGAGATCCTTTCCTTCTTTAAGTAGAAAATTAAATACTAAGCTGCAGATGGTAACATACACAGCTGTTACAGAGCAAAAGTACCTTAAAAACGCAATTAAAAGCAATAAATACCCTCTTCTTAGTCTCTTTCTTATTCGCATGTTCACTTCCCTATCTAGTTCTTAACTCCACACAGCAAACCCTATTGGACTTCTTGCCAAAAGAGCAAAGTGGAAGCTTTTCTAGCTTCTCTTCCCTGATCCCAGAAAATGCCTGGTTTGTCTCAAAACTCACTTCCTGCAACTGTCAAGTTTTGACTTTCTGAACCAACTTGCGTGGAGATTCCAAAAACCTTATCTTGTACTCTCACAACACTTCATTTGGAATTTTAGCATGGTCCTCAAAATCTACGGTAAAAACATCGTACCTGGTCAATCTCACAACGTAAAACCAGGCAGTGCTTCGTACACTTTAACTGAACATGTTGGCTAAACATAAGGTTTCACTTACTAACAAAAGAGCACTGTCCAAGGAATCTGAAGATTTCCTGGATCATATCTGGTGTTCGAATAACTTACAACAGAAAGAAGGAAAAAAAAAATTGAAACGAACTCATGCAGTTCAATACTACGTTAAAGAGATCCAAGAACATGGGAACATAAGAAAAACAGAGAGAAACTAGAGATTTGAGGAAGAGAAGGACCAAGGGTACTCAGAACAAACCTTGTCAGTGATGTTCTGAATTGTACACTTGGATTGGTCAGTGATGAAAGAAAAGTAAATCAGATTGGATTCTGTCCACGAACACAAATCAATACTTAATAAGTAAAAAATCCATGAACTTTAGCAAATAATGAATGCTCAATTATGAGGTTTAAAAATCTATCCATATATGTCACTACATACAAAAATTTTAAATTATCAATTTTAAAACGATGTGGTTCCGTGAAATTCCGTGAAATATTCTTATATCATCCACCGACGCCATTGACAATGACGGAGGTCTTGTCAATCCACATTCTTTTGTCATCACATCCTCTTTGTCACTACATACAAAAATTTACATATTCTTGTAGTAATTTTAGTAACATATTTATGAGATTTTGCATTAATAAGTTATGTTATACTTAAAATTTTCATATACTTATACATTAATTTTAAGTTGACAATTTACTATTATTAGCAATAAGAATATTTACTTATAATAATAATATTAATAAGAGATAGCCTTTGAACAACTAGTAAAAGTTATTGACCATAAGATAAGAAAGTCATTGATAATCGTCGAGATCCTTATACATGGATTACATTAAAAGAATAAAATGTAAAGAAATTTTTAAGGGATAAAGTACAAGTAACATTTGCAATTATATTATAAAAGAGTGTAATGAAGGTAACACTCTTTTATCCATATTTTATGCATGGATTACGTTGATTGAGATTGGGAAATTAAAATTATTTCTCCATATTTTTATCTTTTGTTTATATTATTTTTTGAGATTCGGATTATAATATTTATGTATAATTGAAGACTAAACCAAGCAAGTAAGTAACCATAATTTAATTTTAAAATAATTTGATAAGTTTGAGTGTTGGACATATTCAAAAAAATTCAAACCCGTTTATTAGATGGAGTTTTGGAAATGTTTGATTAAATTTGACCTTAAAAAATTAGGTCAACCTTTAAACCAAATATTTTATGTTTAAACTTAGCTGATGTTTTAAACATCAATTGAAAGTTACACCAATAAGACGAAAAGTTTTAAAAGTTCAATAGGTATTAGATTGTCATAAAATTGGTTAAATATTGAATAAAATTAAAATTTTAAAATGTGATTGAAGGAGATTTTAAATTTTTAATTGAAAAAGAAGACTATTCAATGAAAATTAATTAATTTATAAAACCGATTAATTTATGAAACTAACTGATTAATTAATAAACTAATCGATTTTAATAATAAATTTTATTAAAATAAATCGAATCTAAAAGCTAAAAACTGAACGAAAAAATCA
This sequence comes from Erythroxylum novogranatense, assembly GCA_029891385.1. NCBI lineage: Eukaryota > Viridiplantae > Streptophyta > Magnoliopsida > Malpighiales > Erythroxylaceae > Erythroxylum > Erythroxylum novogranatense. Next base: position 3,183,366 of record CM057232.1, read on the forward strand.
ACTGATTCAAGATTTTCACAATTAAATCAATCAAACCTGTTGAATTTTTTAAAATTGAATTTCATTCATTAGCGTCAAGTTGAATTGTTCCCGATCTTTTTAGTGATCCTTAATCATATTCTAAGGACCACAAAAAAGATGATAACCATAATTTTAAGGCAAATTAGGGGCCAAATAAAAATTTATATGGAAATAATTTTATCATATATTTGATAAAGAATCATTATTACAATTATAGTATATGGTTATGTAATTGATGTAGTAAGTATTGTCAAAATCTTACAACTCATCAAATCTTAACATATTAATACTAATATTTTACATTTATATTTAATTATCAAGTTTATTATTTATCTCAAATTTCAATAATTAAAGATAAAATATGAAATAATTTTATATTCTTTTCCTATATGAGAATTTAAAAAATCATATATTGCTAATAAAAATCACCATACACTATAAACCAACAATTAAAATATCTAACCAATTCGATCAATTTAATTATAAAATTTTGACCGAATAATTTTTAGTTTAATTTTAACTTATTGATTCGATTTACTTTAATAATTTTTTGTGTTAAAATCGACTAATTTATTATTTAATTGATCAAAATTAACAATTTTATAACCTAAAATAAATTAATTACTTTTCATTTAACAATTTTAAAATTAAACTTTAAATTCTTATGATGAAATGGATTTGCTGAAGCATCTTCACGAATATTTGCCATTATGGTGTTAATCCGCAATTGCAGATTAACTTGTAATTCTCAATTTAAAACTAAACATTAGGCAATACATTGCTAATTTTGATGTGCACAGACAATGTTGCAATTAATGATAATGGAAGATGTTGATTAACAAGCTCAACCCCTGAATCAAGCAACTATATTGACAAGCTTTATTCCAAAAGTTGCATCCTCGCAGTGCTTTATATGAGGAACAAGAGTACCCAGATCAGCTTTCACTTTTGTCCCTGACCTGCACTCATAACTGGGGGGAAAATGGAAGCAAGGTTCGATTGAGTTGGCCCGACGGCAAGCCGGATTCGGAGTCATTCTCTTCTCTGGCATGTACAGAATCCATGGCCTCGAACCTCCAAGACCTTGAGCTATATAGCCAAAGGTAGACCAAGAGCTAGTGACCAGATCATCACATAAGCTTAGCAGATTCATTTCAACCCAGGCCTTCATGTTGTGCATATCATCCCCAAAGTGTTGATACCCTTCATGGCTTGGTTGATAAACTCCAATTACCTCTCCTGTCATGGATGGAGCTGTCCAGTACATGTTCTTGATGTATTCATAGTATTCTGAGTACAATGATGCAACTAATATAGCCTTTCTTGTCAGGTTTTTGGATGCTGGAATTGTAAGGTTTTGAGTGTCTACTTGTGGCAGCAACTTCTCCTTTAGCACACAAGCTAGAAGTTGATCCATCACCATCTGAAATGGGCTCTTCTTATGATCAAAGACTCTTATCTGCAGACCGATCCTTTTGTTTGCTTTAGCTAAATAGGACTGATAAAACCTTGTGATAAGTCCCCAGGCCTTGTTGGAGGGAAGAAAAAGATACCGAGCCAAGTTGTGGAAAACCATTTCTTTCTCAGGGAACATTTTGTTTAATTCTTGTTCAAGAGATGGGATCAGAAACAGTGATGGGATGAAGTACTGATCCGATTTTATGATCAGCCAAGGGATTTTTCCAAGAACAGCTTGGTGTTCTTCACAGTAAAATAGCTTATCACGATCATCATTGTTGTGAGGTAGGTAAAGATACATAGAGAATGGAGACAGATTCAAGATTGCGTTGATGTTGTTGAATTTTAACATGTTCCCGTAACTATGCGGAAACCGGTGATCGAATAGTTTGAACTGATTCTTCAGAGGAAAGTCTGCAGGTAATAACCATGTTGTGTTTGGAAATGGCTCACAGAATAAATCAGCCATGTCGGTCTCGAATTCAACGAGCAAAACGCGGTTCGTGATGAGAGCATAGAGAAATGCTGAAGCGATGGATAGAATCCTGTTTCCCAACCCTTCAAGAGCTATCCATACAACATACTTACACGCTGTGGGTTCAGAAACATTGCCAGATTCAAGTCCTTTCACTGTCCTATTATACGTTTCTGTATAAGGTCCACATTGCTTGTGAAGCCTTTCATAATCTCGTAGCTTACTATGGAGATATGGAGAAAGCTTATGACTCGAGCTTTTTCGGTATAAGACAGATTGGTACCTGCTTAAGCAAGATCCTGCATCTTCTTCTTCAAATGAGTAACTATCTGAGTGCAGTTGAAGAAGAAGAATCTTTCTTAGCACCCAAAAAGATCAAGAAAATAAGTTTTCACAAGAACTAAACCATGTTTTGATTGAATCTGTGCAACTCAAACATTAATCTAATCAATGCCGTATTCAATTTGCAGATAGCAGCATATACTTCAGGCCTTAGATGAAAAGTTTCTGATATGCAGAATTGAATCCGAAATTGTCACAGTTTGACTACTTTTCCTGATAATTAGCAATTGAAAACTTCACAGTTAACATGGAACATACACTTTTTCGAGGATTAGCAGATAATTCTGTTGATTGAAAAGCAAAAAGGACAAGAAAATTGCTATAATAAACAATGCAAGGGACTCACCTGTAGAATTCTGATCTTGTCGTTTCAGGATCGTGACTTTGGAAAATCCTCCAAACAAATACAACATTTGGTTCTGATAAACGATTGTTAACACAATAACCAAAGGAAAAGCCACAGAACAAACAATCAGTGGTGCGCTGAGCCTCGCCATACTGATAAACCCGATTCTCTTTCTCTCAAGAACCTGTGTGTATTAGCATAGAACACATCAAATCCTACAGAATTTAATTTCTTCCAACTCTTAATTCATAGATCCTAAAGAAAAATCTGCCAAGCCTGCAATTTGCTCTTAATTTCACTTGTTAAGCCTGGAAGGGGAGCTTTAGAAAATCAAAATTCAATGTAAAGATCAAGCTCCACTATATAGATGAAATCCAAACATATATACGATTCTTCAGAACAAAAAGGCCAAAAAAAAAAAGAAAAAGCAAAAGAAAACATAACCACAGTTTCTGCTTTGCATTAATTCCAGAACGCAGGTACCTAGCATTCACTTGTCACAGGTTCTTCCCCTCCTTAAACCTGACCCTTAATCAATCTATTAAGTTAAAAGTTCCAGCTTTCACGTAGCAGAAAGTGCTCGTTCTTAAGTTCTTTATTCACGTTTACGTAGAAAAATAGTAGCGTGCTAGTTTGCTAAATGATATTGAATTAGATTGCCAATGAACGGTTTGATTTAGTTTGCTGACAGAAGTCACTTCAACCTATCATGCTCTTTTAATCTGGAAATTCCTGCAAAGTTCTAAAACATCCAATTCTGAAATTCTCGGTTTGCAATTACTGGGGAAAATCTTTTTCCTGAAAAGTGTTGTTTCAGGATTTTTATTTGCATCTGTTTTATCACAGATCAGGGATAGTCTGTCAGGGAGTGCTTGAGATAAATTTCAGGAAAAAGGGTCACTTTCCAAAGCAACCAAATGATTAAACTAAACTTTCTTTAGTTACAAGACTTGCACAAGCCAAAAAGCATCAAAACTAAGGGCTTGTCAATATTTTTGATAGATCCAAGAAATCTAATAATCTATTCCATTACTGGTTAGGTGCAGAGACTCCATGTTTAAAATACTGCCAGATCTGGAGCTTCGGGAGCAAAACTGGAGAGATTTGCATATTCCAGCTCTTTCAGAGTTCTATTATGAAGTTCTGTGTAAGGTCCAGAATGTCTACCGGGATTCTCGGTAGTACTGTGTAATGCTCAAATTTAGGAACAATCCAGAAATATTTGTCAAAAGAAGAGACAAATCCCTTGGGAAAGAAGAAAACTATCAAACTTTCGACGCCCCACCCGTTACCATATTCAGCTATATATTTAGTAAGTAATATAAGGTTCCAGCAATCGGTTGTTGACATGTGTCCTGGTGCTCTTTCTCAATGGTTCCTCACTCGTAGTATCTGAAACAAGGCTTGGGCCCATGACAATACCCCCACCATTAAAAGCCGTGTCTACAAGGCTTAATTTGTTCTTAGCTGCCGTGGAAGCTCCAGAAACCTCTATCCCACTAGGCTCACATAAGTGTTGTTGCACCAGATCCTTACCCAACTCCACTTTACTTTGAAGTCCAATCTCAGTTAAACTAGTGGAAGTCGGTGTGTTGTCCAAAACTAAAGGGATAGGTGCAGAGAAATCCCTAGCCACGCCGCCCCTACAAGACTCCAACAGATTTGGGTTCACCATCTCCTCACCGTCAATATCTAATATCTGGGAAACCTCCACTGCCGTGGATGTCTCTTCAACGATATCTTCCGGTGTGTCAACAAACAACGAAGGAGGCAAAGCTTGAGAGACGTAGTTGCCGTGGCAAAACTTCAGTTGCGATACATGAAAAGTAGGGTGGATTTTCGCAGTAGCCGGAAGCAAAAGACGGTAAGCAACCCGACCCACTCGATCTACTACCGGAAAAGGGCCAAAATATCGCATATTTAACTTCTGCTGTTGGCGTAGCTCTACAGAATGTTGTCGATAAGGCTGTAATTTAACCCATACTAAGTCTCCCAAGCGAAATTCACGGTCAGTTCTTCCCTTATCTGCCTGATTTTTCATCCTGTTCTGGGCACGAACTAAGTTTGATTTTAATTTTTGCAATAACAGGTCACGTTCAAGTAATAATGCACGGACATCCGATGGATCTCTTCTGTTAGGGACATACCGGCACAGTGTGGGAGGATCCCAACCATAAACAAGCTTAAACGGAGTGAATCCGGCACTGGAATGCCATGACGTGTTGTACCAATACTCCGCCCAAGGTAGCAGTCTCACCCAATTCTTTTGAGTATCTGATACAAAACAACGTAGGTACATCTCCACACATTTATTAACGGCCTCTGTTTGCCCATCCGACTGCGGGTGATAAGCAGTAGACATGGCCAACGTAGACCCCTGCAACTTAAAGAGTTGACGCCAAAAGTTGCTAGTAAATACCTTATCCCTGTCCGTCACGATAGACTTAGGCAGTCCATGTAGTTTTATGATATTGTCCGTGAAATATTTGGCTACTGTTGAGCTTGAAAAATCTGCCTTGAGAGCTCCAAAGTGAGCATACTTTGAGAGTCTATCAACGACCACAATAATAACCGTATAACCAATGGATTTGGGCAGGCCGGTGATGAAGTCCATGGAAATGTCCTCCCAAATTTGCTGCGGAATGGGCAGTGGCTGTAACAACCCAGCAGCTGGAGTGGTAGCCGTTTTGGCGCGTTGACATGTATGACATTCCGCAATAAAGCGCCGAACGTTTGATCGCAAAGAAGGCCAATAAAATTGAGCAGTAATGCGAGCTATGGTCCGCTTCACCCCAGCATGACCCCCCAACGGTGAGCAATGAAACTCCTGTAGCACCTTGTCAATGGAATCTCCTTTTGGGACCACAATACGGTCTTTATAGAATAACAAATTGTCTCTGATCTTGTAAAATGGTGTGTGTTTTGCAGCTGATGAAGAATTCTGCAATATCAGAGCGATCTCCTTATCTGCTAGTTGAGCTGCCCTTAACTCTACCAAAAAGGATGGTTGCGGTTCCGATACAGCCAAGAAGAAAGAACGCGATAACCCATCAGCGGCAAGGTTGGTCTTACCGGGTTTATACTCGATGGTAAAGTCATACCCCAATAACTTAGGTAACCATCGTTGCTGTTCAGGTGTTTGAATGGTTTGTTGAGTTAATTCTTTCAGGCTTCGCTGATCCGTTTTTATTACAAACTTGTGTCCTAACAGATAGTGGCAAAACTTGGACACTGCCTCTGTAATGGCATATAGCTCACGGACATATGCTGACTGAGATTGCATCCGTGGACATAACTTCTTGGAGAAAAAAGCAATGGGATGCTTTCGTTGGCTTAGGACAGCACCAATTTCCACATTCGACGCATCAGTTTCCAATGTAAAGGGCTCCGAAAAGTTAGGTAAGGTCAATACCGGAGCATTGATAATGGTGGTTTTAATTTGCTGAAAAACTGAGGTTTCCTCCTCACCCCACTTAAAGGCATCTTTTTGCAGTAAAGCCAAAAGTGGAGCTGTCAGCGATGCAAAACCCTTGATAAACCGGCGATAATAGCCTGCGAAACTCAAAAATGCCCGTAACTGGTGCACAGATGTGGGCAGAGGCCATGCTACGACAGCTTGCACTTTTTCTGGATTCATGGAAACACCATCACAGGAAACCACGTGACCCAGGTAATCGACTTTCCGTGTTGCAAAGACACATTTCTCACGTTTAGCATATAATTGATTGTCTGCCAAAATCTGTAGCACGAAATGCAAATGTTGTAAGTGCAAGTCGACTTGTACATGGGGTAAGTCGACTTACACGTATTCAGTACCGATAAGTCGACTTGTACATGGGGTAAGTCGACTTATGCAGAGACGATCTTGTTTATATTATCGCCCTAAAGCAATCCCTTTAAGCGCGTTTTGTTCAAAGTCGTGTGCGAGACTTTATGAATAAATAAAGAAAGACATACTTCATTAATTTGATGTTCGTGAGCATTGTTTATGAATTGATTGGATCTTTAATCGAATTAATGAAGTTCACGATATATACATAGCGTGAAGGAAATTATGATGTCTTCATCTCCCGAGATTCCTATCGTATGCAATTATGTCGAAGATCTAAATTCTCACTGGTCGTAGGATTAATGAGGATGGACGTCATTAATCCGGATAGACTAAAGACACGTCATATTCCTTGATTGGATCGGCGGTGGATCTCGAAGCGTAAATATGAGATATTTAGAATTGGCGTGTGGATGCTTACTTAGTGGTAGTAAGTTCGTTGGATGACCCGCCACGTGAGATCATCGCATGGATATCTTCTTCAGTGTCGATGATAATCTCATCATAAGAATGCAGAAGATCCCAGACTGGAGTCTTCGAGGATATCTTGATCTTGATCGCGTCTTTATTCCATTCCTTGTCTTTCCGAGGTAACTCGTAGAATTAGTCTTGGAGTGCGATTCAAGGTATTCGAAGATAATTGAGTGGCCGATAAAGGATTCACCACTTACGGATTAGCGGAAGAGATACCGTGGGCTCTTGTCGGGATCATTACTAAGTCGACCAAGATATATGTCGTGAAGAGTGTCTTCATTGACATATAGAGTAATGAAGTCGGGGCGAAGCTATTATCACTTAATTTGGACTTGATACAGTGAGAGTTGACACTTTGACCATACTCATAACCAAGTAGGGTATAGGATGGTGAAAGGACGAATTGCACAAGAATTAATACATGGAAGGGTTCGTGATCCGGTTCAGTAATGAATACATCAAACCGATTACTTTCCGGTCGATTAGGGGTCGTGATGTGTTCTTGAATCTGCTTCATGACTTGCTTAGATTAAGTGTTAATCTAAGTGGCCAACTTAGGAGCTTAAAAGGGTCACAGCGATAAGAGTGATTGAGAGAATCAGTAAAATAGTAATTTGATGAGTTCTAATTATGGAGAGCATTAGGATTAAATAGATCCGATGAGATCGGGATATGTTAAATGAGATCGCGACATCGATATTCTTAAGAAAGGTTTAGGAGCTATTTTGATCAAGGGCCGAGAGTAGATAGAGGACCGACTCCAGTTGAATTGGGACCTTAGCAATTATATTCTAATTAATTAATTAAGTAATTAATTAATTAATTAATTATTATATTTATATAAGCATGTATGCGTGGATGATGAAAAGGAGGGATGAGAAGATTCTTTTTAAGCTTAGTCATCACTTGTAATTAATGAAAAAAAAAAGACAAAAATGATGTGATGAAAGATGAGAATCGTTGGCTTATGGTGGAAGAAGAAAAGAAAGAGTCTTTTCTTTGATCTTTGGAAGATCATCTTCGTAGGTTTTGGAAAAAGGAAAGAAAGAGTTTCTTTCTCTAACTCTTCTCCAACGATTCTTCATCCTCTCCTCCAAGCTTTTTCATCCTCCTCCAACGTTGATCTATGCTCTCCAAGGACGGAGGTAGGGTCAGCAGCCTTTAATCTATTCTAGCTATTCCCGTCAAAGGGTTTGTCGGTTAGGTTTTCGATCTGCGTGGATCACCTTTAGAGATAGTCTCTTTTGGCTATTTAGGTTGATGTCTTCATACCGAAACACTGGATCTGGGTTTCGGAAAGTCCAGGAACAAAATTTTGTTTTTATTTCTTGGGTACATGTGATGTACCTCCCGGGATTTTCCTACAAATGTGTAAGATGATCTTGCCAGGTTTTACTGTAGATCAGTATGTCGTCAAAAAAAACCAGTATAAACCGTCGTAAATATGGTTGGAATATCTCATTCATAAGAGCTTGAAATGTGGCTGGAGCATTAGAGAGGCCAAATGGCATGACGAGCCATTCATAATGACCTTGATGAGTCCGAAAAGCAGTTTTGTAAATATCCTCCTCTTTAATTCTGATTTGGTGATATCCCGAACGAAGATCCAACTTAGAAAAATAAGAGGCACCCCACAATTCATCGAGTAATTCATCCACCGTCGGAATAGGAAAAGAGTCCTTGACAGTAACTGCATTTAAGGCTCGATAATCATTACAGAAACGCCATGAGCCATCTGTCTTTTTCACCAGAAGTATAGGAGCAGAGAAAGGGCTAGTGCTAGGTCGAATAAGGCCTTCTTTTAGCATTTTCGAAACCATTTGTTCAATAACAGCTTTATGTAGATGAGGATAACGGTAGGGTCGGACTTTAACTGGACTTGTGTGTGGTTGTAGGTCAATGGCATGGGCATGACGACGAAGTGGTGGTAACTCAGAATGCTCCTTGAAGACGCCTGCATAACGGCACAAAAGCTGGTGAACCTCGTTAAGGAAAACAGAATCAGCCGCGTCTGCATGGACAGTCTTTCCGGACTGATCGACACAATGCAAGGTATATAATTCTGTTAAGAAACCAGTATGCGCACATTTGAGCAACTGATTAAATTTTATAGGTTCCACTGTCGTATTTTGAATTCCTTTCAATGTAACCAATTCATTATTATGGTAAATTCGAAGTGTAGACGTGCTATAATCTGCCATGTGAGGACCCAGAGTCGCCAGCCACGAAGCACCCAACACAATATCAGCTGCACACACCGGCGGTAAAAACACGTCCAGGTGAATTAAATGTCCATCAATCACTATGGGCAATTTCTCCACTCTTCCTTCTGCATGAATAAAGGAACCATCTCCCAAACGCACTTTGAATTGAGGTGGTATAATGGTAATTTCAAAACTTTTGCAAGCTTAGGTTGTATGAAGTTATCCGAACTACCCCCATCCAAAAATACTTGGACCGCAACACCCTGAACTGAAGCTTTGAATCTGATTGTGCAGGGACCATTACAACCTTGAATCGCTTGGAAAGAAAGGTGTAATTCCTGCTGACCAACCCTACTCAAATCCGAGTCCAACTCTGGTGTCACGAACTCGTCACTATCATCACCCAGCAAAAGGAAAACATGCTTATTGGGGCACTTATGAGTGGGAGTGAACTTCTCATCGCAGGTATAGCACAAACCCTTAGCTCGTTTTAGTTCTTGTTCTGCAGGAGAAAGTCTGCGTATATATGGTGGTTTAGGTTGTAAGTTTGAATGCATGGTTGGTTTGATTTGTAGTGTAGGAAGTAGAGGTGGCAATTGAGGTTTGGAAATAGTGGAAGAATTAGATAGTGTGGTTTTGAAGGAGTTAGTGATGGGAGGGACAAATCGGCCCTTACTCCCGGTAGACTTGCCATACTTTTCTTCATAGAGTTTAGCCAGAGCAACCGCCTTAGAAATAGACGGAGGAGTTTGAGCAATGACCTCCCGGCGAATATCTTCTGTCAAACCACTCACAAAACAGTCCAAAAGGGCGTAGGAAGAGACCCCATCCACACGGTTAGCAAGAGCGGTAAATTGCATATAATAATCGGCAACTGACCCAATCTGTTGTAATTTAAACAAGGTAGCCCTGGAACACTCAAACTGAGATGGGCCAAAGGTGGGCCAAATTCTATTTCCAAAGCCTGTGTGAATTGTTTCCATGACATGATTTGATTGTTCTTTTTCAGCATTTGGAACCAAGGGATTACATCACCCTCCATATGTACCGAGGCTATCAACAAACGAGTATCATCGGCCACATTGTAATACTCAAAAAATTGTTCAGCCTTAAACACCCAATGCAGTGGGTCTGAACCATTAAATCGAGGGAAATCCAGCTTAATATTACGAACCTGGAAAGAGCCCGGTTGATGAAACAAGCCACCCGATGAAGAGGATGGGCCTGGAACAACGGCAGCAGCAGCTACCGGAGTCGAACGAGCAGCATGGGACAACTCCTGGATGGCTGACATTACTGCACCCAATCCGCTCTCCACCTTTGATTCAAGAGTCTCAAATCGATGTGATAAAGTATTTTGCCCCCCTTCAATTACTGCCATTCTAGTATCATCTTGCAAAGATTTGGATGCAAAAGCTTCTTGTAATGTTTTAATTTCGTTAGATAACTCACGAAAGCGAGTACCCTCAGCCATAAGAACACTCCAAAAGCACCCACGAACAACAAAAAATAGTGGGAGAGAGATCGAAAATGAAAGCACCAATGTAATGCTCAAATTTAGGAACAATCCAGAAATATTTGTCAAAAGAAGAGACAAATCCCTTGGGAAAGAAGAAAACTATCAAACTTTCGATGCCCCACCCATTACCATATTCAGCTATATATTTAGTAAGTAATATAAGGTTCCAGCAATCGGTTGTTGACATGTGTCCTGGTGCTCTTCCTCAATGGTTCCTCACTCATAGTATTTGAAACAAGGCTTGGGCCCATGACATACTGTAATTCGAGGAGGACGAAGGCTGCAGAGTTGAATTTTTCTGGTATACGAGAGTCTGATACGCGCTCCTCGTCAAATCCTGTAGACAATAATCCACCAAGAAAGCTTGCACCAGGCAATGATAATGGGATATTTGGGCCACAGCCAAGCTCAGCTTTACAAACTTTTGGCCATATTTACTTGGATGTTAATTAATGAAATGGAATAAAATAGAACAAAATGAATCGATTTATAATAGAATGAAATGTAATATAATGAAAAGTTATTTGAGAGAGATGGAATGATTAATAATATAATGTAGTGAAGTGTTGTTTGAACGATAAACGTAATGAAATGTAATATATAATAAATGACTATTATGTTTCTTATATTAAAATGACCAATTATAAGAGGTTTATTATTTTATTATTAATTATATACAAATAATATTATTATTAATTATTTAATATATTTTATGTTATTTGTATTTAAAAATAATTTATTTTATTTTATTTACCTAAAATATATACAAATAATTAAAGAATATTTTTTATATATTTTTCTATTTTATTAATAAAATTTTATTTTATTATTAATTATATACAATTTATTATTAATTAATTATTTTATTTTATTTTATTTTATTCTATATACTTTATATATAAAAATAATTTATTTATATTTTATTTATATAAAATATATAGAAGCAATTAAAGAATAATTTTTAAAATATTTTATGTCTTTCATTATATACAATTTATTATTAATTCTATAAAAATATTATTATTAATTATTTAATAAATTTTATTATATTAAATTTTGATTTATATTTAAAAATAATTTATTTATCCCACAACCTCCTTGTTGCCACTGCTATCAACGTTACTGTCTCTGACGGTGTTGCCACCTTTGACACTGTTGCGAGGTACGGTGGCTCTGCCTCTTCCTCCTCCACGGTCACCGACGGTTCTGGCTGTTGCCTACATAATAATCAAAGCAATGAAAACAATCATCAGAAGTAGCGTCCTGCAAGCCACCATCTTAGGGTCGTTCTTAAGCTTTACATGAAACTTCTTAAGTAAATATGTAGTGTATGTGTGGAAGAAAACAGGAGAGGGCTAAGGGAAGATAGGGCCAGTGGATGAAGGGACAACTTTCGAGAACACCCTCTGTTGCCTCTTTGAATGTGTGCAAACGATCCGATCTGAGGTTGTTGCTTGGTGTCTTGGGTGCGCCGGTCGCTCCTGTGCATGTTAGCAGCTCTGAGCCTTTGCCTCATCTTAGTATTAAAGACCCGGATCACTTTTAAGTATGTTGACTGGATTGTGAGAGCCCAGGTGTTGAAAAACAAGGTTTTCCTGGCTCAGGAAGTTCCGGTGGACACCCTGGTGAACTGGACTAAATCCCCGAAGGGTTGGGTTAAAGTTATCACAGACGAAGCGGTTAAGCTCGAAGCCTTTAAGGCCTTAGCAGGAGGGTTAATTCGTGATTGTCATGGGCACTAGTGTGGAGGCCTTCAGCAAAACATAGGACGAGCCTCGCCTTTAACGGCCGAGCGATGGGGTGTGTTCTCCGGCCTTTCACTGGCTTGGGATCTGGGGTTTCGTAGGGTGGTCGCCGAGGTAGATTCCCTCGAGGTTATTAACATCCTTTTTGACCCGCACTTTGGACTAACTGGGGTTACTTTTTTGGTAACAAGTATCCGGGAGCTCTTACAGAGGCCTTGAGAGATTCACCTGCAGCATGTTGTTCGAAAAGGGAAACAGTGTGCGGACAGTTTGGCAACCCTTGCAGGCCTTCTTCACCTAGGCCTCCACGTCCTCCAGGAGCCACCTTTTGACGTCCAAGAGCTACTTTATAGCGATGTGCACGGATAATTGTATTCTAAAGTAGTGCATTGATCTAGTTTTATTTTTTCCCTTGTAACCAAATTAAAAAAAAGGACACTCCAATAGTTATTCTCTCTCTCCCCCTATTTGTCTTTATGTGATCTTTGGTATTATGAGTGGTATCAAATTAGTAATGCTAATTGTTTATTGAAATTCAGGGCACCAAAGGCCAATTGTTTTCTACCTGTTTTTTTGTGTTGGTATGGTTGTTTTTTTGTGTTGGGATTGAGATTACGCAGGTGGCTGCTCTTTCACCGCCGGGGTCGAATGCGCCTCCTCCCCACGACACTGCCAACTTCGGTGAAAGTAACAGTTATTTTTAGTGTTTTGGTATTTCCATTTTTATTGTTCGGGTAAAGTTTGCAAGGCACGAAGAAACTGCCTCAGTCCTAACGCATGGTTTTCAGGTGCATAATTTTACTTTATGCCTCTTTAATTTTTTGTGCAAGTTTGTTATCCGATGTTTTTGGGCATATTCTGGTTAGTAAGCTATTATTTTAGTTGTCTCCATGAGTGTCTCTCGACCGTTTGTGGTGGTAATAAGTGCCAGTCCAGTGCATTTTTCATTTTTTCTTTTTTTTTTAGTTAGTTTGGAGTATTGTTATGTACTAGTACTTTTCAGTCTTCGATGAAGCTCATGGGTACCGTTCAACCTCGCTATGAAACAAACCAAAGTAGGCTTTGCTTCTAGGATGTTAGATCAAACAAGACGGTTTTTAGGGGACAGTGATGCTCTGCAATGTTGCTTCAATATTGGCAGGGCCGTTCCTATCCATTTTATAGGCCCCAGGCGAAATATAAAAAAATATCTCAACAAAAATAATATACTTTATATACATGTTTAGAATAAACCAACCATTTTCTATCACAAATCTCTCCATTACTCAAATTTTTATAATAATAAAAATATGAAAAATGACGAGAGGCATTGTCTAAAGGAAACATAAGATTCAATTCTCTTACAAACCCTTTTTTAACTAAAATATCCCTTGCTTTATTATCAAGACTATCCAAATCTAGGATCATGAATGTTCAATACAGGGCCTACTTGCTCATCTGCCTTTAAATTTTCTAAAATGAATGCAATTGGTATATGACCATGCTTACTCAGATTTCTAATATCTTCGTGAATATAAATCTCATCACTTATGTTTTTTTTATGTTGTTCAAAACTACCTTCACCTAATTTCTCGAGACTCTCACTAGAAGAGCTACTCTTTTAATAAACTTAATTGCTTCTTTTTGGGATTCTATCCACTATGCTACTTGTTTTCTTTTTTTTTCTTTCTTTTTTCACTTCTAGATAAATGTTTTTTAGGCAACATAATATAAATCAATTGTAACACAGTTAGATTAGAAAAAATAACAAAAGCACATGTATGAAACTGAAAGAAGTATACATGCACAACCAAACTTTAATAGCTTCACAATATATCACAAAGATATATAAATGGTATTATATCTGTGATAGAGGAAACAAAATAAATAGCAAAATTTAATATCTAATATTAAAATAAAAACAAAAGCAAATTTTAATGATAGGCGACACTAATTTCTAAAAATACAAGAGATTAACATATTTAGAAAATAAGCTAATATAATGTCGATGTTAATGACAAATTATAAATTAATTATAACATATTCAAATATTGAATAAGCTAAAATACATTAAAATCGAAATTTTATTTTTAAATTATACTCGAACTCGAAGATGAATCATGAAAATTTTTGTTGTTAATTTTTGTGTTGAGTACCTTAAAACATATATTGATGAAAATAAAAAATTAAAAGATAAAAATATGCCTAAATACTTCAAAACTATTTATAAGTATAAAAAGTTAATGTTAAATCTTGGGAGTTGCTTTACTCTTGAAAAATGAAAATATTAACAGCGTCATCAACATTCTCCACCAATGTTACCTATATTTATTAGTACATTTAATACTCCTCTATCTTCATTACAGCCCAACAAAGGAAGAAAGAGTTGCATAGTGGGAGAATAACAAAGCACATTTATCACAAGAGGGGGGCCATGGGCCTTTTTTTATGGCAGGCCTTAGGCAGGTGTCCTGCTTGTCCCTGTCCAGGGCCGACGCTGGATATTGACAAACATATCTTCTGGTACACCACATGTCCTCTCTGCTATCTTTCTTGAGCCGACTGGCAAATCTGTTAAGAGAGGCAATTAGTCTTGTTTTAATTATTACATTAGGTATCTCGACTTAGCCGAACTAATTCTAAGTCTCGAAGACTTCACTCCAAAAGTTCTAGAGGATGTAAACCTGAAATTTCAAGATCTCTCAAGTTCCTACGTAGCCTGTACACTTTTTTTAGCTATTGATCAACTTTATTTTAATATTAAAATAAAGTTTATTTTAATATTAATCTCAATTATCACGTTATAGATATGAAAATTCAAACTACAAGGTCTATAATGCTACAGAAAAAGCATTTTTTTTAAATCTTATTCCCATTCTAATTTTCTAGGGATACATTTTGAACTTTATTAGTCGTTGAAGGTACTGTTAAAAAGTGATATGTTCTAATAGAAGGATGTAGGAGAGTAAATCTATTTTTGGTGCTTCAGAAAACAACACACCTCTTTATTTTAGAAATTTATAAATATTCAAAATTTAATGTACGTATGAAATGGGAGATTCTTATGAAGTCTTGTGCGTCTGTAGTGATATGATGGTTTTTCTATTTCTGGGGTGAACTCGAAGGCCAAGTTAGGATTGATTGATACTTTTAAGTTGCGGCATGCAACTTTTTGGGTCCCATATCGACAACGAGGGAGTGCGAAAAGAGATTAGTGCGTACAAATAGAAGGCCTATGCCAACTCTCCAACATACTTACCTGGACGGGGTCAATGGGTGATCAAGAAGACCTATGGCCTAGGGTGGTGACCTTCATTGCACTTGGAAGGGGTGCCTCTCTAAGGTCTCCCCAATGAGGGAGAGCCTACATCATAATTTGTGGTAGAGGGGGCTTGCGTTCGCGCAGCCCCTGCTAATAACGAGTTGGAATTGTTATTTAGTGAATATAAGCAAAAGTTAAATAAGTGAAGGTGTAATAATTAATTATTTATTGAAAGCATAATTGTTACCATCGTACGCAATGGGCGTCATACCAAGCGTAATTTAGTAAGTATGTTGTTGGAAACAAAATGTAGATGATGAGCAGAGAAAGTTTAAGTAACATGAATAAAGCAATATATAAATCCATAAGACATGAACTCTATTGAATTAGTTCTTCAACAACAAACAATTCATACAAAGTCTCCCAACAAGTACAGTACTTCAAGAGCAAGATGACGATAGAAAATGCTTCGATCATGTAAGTCTTTAATCAAGCATTCTACATTGTTTTAAATTAAATTATGTGATAACCGAAAACTTTTAAGAAAATGTCAGGGCACCATGAGGGTTAGCGTTCAAGTCTTTAATGAAGCTCGTGGTTACAGTTTCAATCTCGCTATGAAATAAGCCAGAGTGGGCTCTACTTCTAGGATGTTAGATCAAACAAGACGGTTGCTATGGGAGAATGATGCTCTGTGACATTGCTTCGATATTAGCAAACGTATCTTCTGGCACACCATACGTCCTCTCTGCTATCTTCCTTTAGCCGATTGACAAATTTGTCAAGAGAGACAATCAGTCTTTTTTTTTATTACATTAGGTATCCCGGTTTAGTCGGACTAATCCTAAGCCCCTAAGACTCCATCTCAAGAACCTTAGAGGATGTAAACCTAAAACTCCAAGATTTTTCAGGTTCCTGCGTAGCCTGTATATTTCTGCACACAAGGAGTCTTCACATACTTGATTGTTCAGCTAATGATTGATCACTGGCCTCCTCCTGTCCAGCATCAGGTTCCCATCAACCCTCAGGTTCCTTAGTAGCTCCAACTCCCACACTGCCGCTGAAAGCGAGGCGTTCGTAATTGATCCGATCAAGGAGCTTTGCCTAAGGGGCTAGAGGATCATCAATAGGAACAATTCCTATTTTTCCTCCTTTGGCATGACTCAAACTCAAAACTCCTTAAAGGGAAAGCCTTAAATGAGGAGCTGAAACTATTTAGGCCACTCCCACTTGTCAGCAATCAATCTTTTCTTTAAAGCACCGTTGATTGTCCACTTTTAAACATGAGTCTTTTTTATACAAGCCTTTTTGCCTTGGTTTTTATTTCCAACCTCCCTCAACAACCTTTTGCAAAAGCCGCTTACTTTATAATCGACCCTTTCTTTCCCTCCCCTTACATACCTCAACAGTTGCAGTTTATTGGCACCAAAACCTTGTCAAGTGTCGTTCGATTTGATTAATGTGTATAATTGGTCCTCGTCTCTTTCATTGACATTGATTTTTAATTGTTTTACTACGTTTCCTTCCCAACTACAAATCTGTCTATATATATATATATATATATATATTTATATATTATTTTAATATATTCCTATTATGTGTATCTGTTTTTTAAAGCTATTTTATGATTAACTTTCTCTTCATTATTATCACTATTTTTATTACTATTAGTAGTTTAGTAGTATTTTTACTATTATTAATATTTTCTTTTGTATCCTGCTTCATTATTTTGCATGTCACATCTGCATGTGGGTCTACCGAAAACAGTCTCTCTATTATGTAAAGGTAAGACTGCATGATATATGACCTCTCCAGATCTCGCTTGCGGGATTCAGGTTGGGTGCGATGATGATGATGAAGAATAATTTTTTAATATATTTTTATTAATAAAATAAAAATATATAAAAATATTTTTTATTGTTTGTATATATTTCTATATAAATAAAGAATAAAAATTATTTTAAATATAAAATTTTAATTTTATTATTAAATATATATAATTATTATTAATAATATAAAATATTATTATTAATTGTTTAATAAAATTTATTATATTAAATATTATTATATTCTATTTAATATATTAATATTATGAATTGGTCACAGTTGATATGAAGAAAAATTATTGAAGGTATATTAGGTAGTATATTTTTATTAGTTTACATTCCATCATAAACCCCTCGAATCGAAGGTTTCTTATTTTCACTGTTTATGATAGAATGGAAAGTAATATGAAACTCTCCGATTCTATCTCATTCTATTATGAAACCCTCAATCAAACGATAGAAGTGTGTTACGTTCTATCATCTTCCATCTCTAACCCCTCAAGTAAACAGAGCCTTAAACATGTATAAAAAGCCCGCATTTGAAAAATTGAATAGAGCATATGAAAATCACCATCTTCTTCTTTTTTTCTCTCAACTTTTTCGACTAGTAATTGTGTTTAAATGCATTATTTTGTTCTGTATGTGACATTTATCTTATAGGTTTCTCCTTATGTTTATTTTGTAGAAAATGTGAAGCTATGGAGGTTAACAATCTCAAAATCCCTCACACTTAGGTAAATTTCCAACTGCAATTTTGTAACTTTTTTTTAACCATCCTACACTAGTTTATAGTTATATTGCATGTTATAGTTATTTAAGACAATATTTGAGCTTGCATGAAAAGATAAAAAGGGAGAACATGTGGCTAGAAAATTGATAAAAGAAAAGTAGAGAGAAGAAGAGGAGAGGGTGAAGCCCATGACATCTTTTGAAATTTTAAGTTACAAGTAGGGGCAGAATAAGAAATGCAGAAAGTGAAGGTAAATCTAGAATTTACTTGTATAAAGGGCATTTTTTGTATTAATTGAAATGGATGAGGTAAAATAGGACTTTTAATTAGCTAAGGGTATTTTAGTAATTATGGGGTTAGGTATATTTTTTATAATTAGGAATAAATTATAAGAGAGAATAATGTTGGATTACTAAGAGTAATTTAGTTACAAATTTTCAGTAAATTAGTCTAATAGAATTTTATAAATTTTAGGTGTGAAAGTCGATTAAGGAGTAATTGAGATTATCAATTAGTTGAATCCAAATCGAGATAAAGATAATCTTATACTTTACTCTTGAAATTAAGTATCGTTTTGTTATTAATAAATTATATTATGAATTAGCCATTACTTTAATTAATGATTAATAATTACATACATGAATTATATTTACTTTAACTATCAAATAATTAATGTAGTATAAGGTGTTTTACTATTATATTTTGTTATGTTTTCTTAGGTGTATTGGTTGTTAAGTTAACAGGAAATGTGTTAATTAAATAAAGATCGGTAGATATAAGTTGTGAATAATTAGCAAAAATTGAGAATCGGTGGCTTGCCTAGGATAGGCTATATTTGATAGTCTTAAATGGATAGATTGTGTCGATATGAGCAAGGCGGTGGCTAAGTATTTGTCCGTGGAATAAATACGGGGCATCCTAAGTCCCAAGAATGTTTTGTACCGATGATTAGGTACCGAAACATCCTGAGTCCCGAAGATATCCTATGTAAATAGCTAAGTATTAGAGTAGTGTCGAGGTACCAAGAGAGATTGAGAAATTGAGATGCCTTATGCTGAAATTTATACATTTAATTACATTTCTACTTGGTGAGAGTTTACAATGAGTTGAGGTGAGCCGACAAATCATTAGATGTAAGCCTACTAGGTTAAGCTAGGCCTCGACAATTCAATTAAATATTGAAATAAAGCATAAATGACAATTATAATTAATATTTGTGTAAATCATAATTTGGTAAATTTTTTGAGATGTTTATTAACTGTTTGGATTAGTTCGAGTATTGTTGTGTATATACGTATTATATGTATGATTTAATCAGTTGACTAAGACTTATAAATACTTTTTTTAGTAACTTGATTTTAAAGATATGATCGGTTACCCTGACTAAGTAGGAAATTCATCCCTTGCCACCGTTTTTTTTGGAGATTGAGTAATTGCTGATAACCTCATTACATGTGACAGACATAGTGACAAATAGATAGGATCAATAGATTACTTATGTAAAGTTGTTGGAATGTATATATTTTTTAATGTAAAAGTTTAAGTAATTATGTTGTATAGAATATTTTCGTGTTTGACAAGCAATCTTCTCTTTTGAAACTAATAAGGAATTCTAATAAGGAATTTGATGATTGATGATGTGTTTTAGTAACTATTTGGTTAATTGTGTTTTAAGATTTTTGGGAGAGTCGCACAAGAAGTTAGGTTTAAAAGGTCAATAGGACTCCAAGTTATACTGAGTTTTTGGTTCTGGGAAGTCTCGAGTACCACGATTAGTCCAGGCAACGCAAAGAGACACACAACTAAGGCTGCTCCAAACCTCTTGGAGTCCAATCCAGAATTTCCCATGGCGGCCTAAAAGATTTCCATGTTTTAACGTGACTGCTGAGGCTTCGTCGAAGTGACCACTGTCAGTAAACGTTGTGACGTGTTCATGTTAGCTCAGTTTTGAGATTTCGAGTTCCAGGAATAGTTCAAGATTAGTAAACATTCCAAGGAAGAGACATCCATTTCCAGAAGGTCAAAATCCAACAAACAAGAAAGATGATAAGTGCAATAATAAGCAATGTCACTAACAACCAGAATCAAAGCGAGGAAAAAAATCCAAAGAAGGATTATCCACCTTATAAGCACTGCAACAAAAAAGGTCATCCACCAGTTAAATGTTGGAGGCGGCCAGATGCGAAGTGTAGCAAGTGCAATCAACTGGGACATGAAGCCATAATTTGCAAGAGCAAATTTCAAAAAGTTGAAGCAGATGCTCAAGTTGCTGATCAAGAAGAAGAAGATCAGATTTTTGTGGCAACATGCTTTGCGGCAAATCACTCTTCTGAATGTTGGTTAATTGACAGTTGTTGTACAAACCACACGACATACGATAAAACACTCTTCAAGGAGTTGAAGCCATCAAAGGTCACAAAGGTCAGAATCGGCAATGGTGTTTATCTTCCCGCAAAAGGGATTGGAGTAGTTGCAATCACAACACCATCAGGTACAAAACTAATTTCAGAAGTTCTATATGTGCCTGAAATTGATCAGAATCTATTGAGTGTTGCTCAATTGCTAGAAAAAGGATTTAAAGTATCCTTTGAAAATTTTCACTGTCTTATTATTGATGTAATTGGAAGAAAAATCTTGGAGGTTAAAATGAGGGGTAGAAGCTTCTCGTATGACCCAACAGAGAAGGAGCAGATGTGTAGCACCCCACTCCCGCAAGACCCGAACTCGATATCGTGGGTGATATCCGAGTCCGTGCCTCACGAGAGTGGTATGCTAGAGTACTCGAATACCGTCAAACATTCAGTATAAATGTTTTTTTTAAACAAGCTCATAAGTGCAGAAATCAGTAAACAATTTGGCTCCGCTTTAATTTGTAAACATTTTAGGCCATCATAATACAGTCACAGTATTTAGCCATCGAATGTACAAAAATCCATAATCACATTGGGCCCAACTTTAATCATAAACATTTTCAGTACTTACTTCACAATCAAAAGAATGTCAATAGCCACTTGGGGTTCACTGAACTACAAGCACTATTTTACAGAAATTGCAGAAATATACATTTTTACAAGAATTGAATGCCACTAATGCAGACGTGAATTGATCCCGACCTCTATTTTTGACTGATATGTAATAGGCATACTCTCGTTTGTCTAACGGGGTACTCTTCAAGGCCTGAAAAAAATGATTGCAAATTTTGGGTGAGTTTTGCGAACTCAGTGAGGAACGTCGACTAGGACATGTATTTTTCTTGCACTAGTCGACTACAACCTCTGACTAGTCGACTAAGATGTGTATTTTTCCTGAACTAACCTCTCTCCACTCTTTTGCTTATAACTTTTCCGTCCGACATCCGATTGACCTGATTCTTGAGGCATTAGATTCGTGAAATATTTAATTTCATTTTCTGAGAAATTGGAAAATTTTGGATGGAAAATTGACGTGGGTCCGGGTAATGGTTCTTTGGTCACTGTTTTATTTATTTTTGGACCTATAGAGGCTGAATTGAGTAATTTCGGTGTAGTTAGATTTCTAATTTTAGATTAAATGTTTGTGATGGAAATTTTGGATTAAGTAGGAATATCATGAACATGCATTGTACACCTTTTAATTGTTACATGTGCACCATTAACTAGTTACGATTGGACAATTAGTAATGGTTATATTCTCGATTATTATAGAGGCACATTTGGGCGTCAATCAAATCGATCACGCAGAGACTTCCTGTAATATTTCGAAGTTATAGGTAAGTAACCTAGATGGTTCTTTCAATTATTATATGTCTAATGTGAGGAATAATGGTGGGATTAGTGATTGCGGTTGTTCATGACTGGGTTCCGGACACGGATGGTCCGATGAATTGGGAGATTTGACATAGAAGTGTCCTTTATGTGTTAATTGTCAAATTGCTTGTTATTACTGTGCTTCATTGCGTTGCCTCTATTGTGACAGACTGTTTTATATTGACCTCGTTCCAGGTACTGCTCCTATATCTATCCCTCCATATAGGATGATCTCTAGTTAGGACTGATATTTTTGTCTTAGTGTATATAGGGGTTGTGTTAAGTTTTCGAAGGAATGTACAGACAAATGATACTAACAGTTTGTAAATTACTGAGTTTGATGAAATGAAATGAAACAAAATTTGGTTTTTAAAAAGTCACAAATTACTATTAATGTTTTATTATTGTGATGCCATGTGGAGTTTAGAGTTGTTTGTCTGTAGTTCTCTCTTATCGTAGGATATAGACCGGAATGATCTACGGGTGTTCCGGTGGGTACTCTACGGGAAGGGAGTGCTACAAGATGGCTTGTTGCAACAAAGCCGAAGCAAGTGATACAGAGATTTGGCACAAACGGCTTGGCCATTGTCACCTTCAAAGGATGATAAGATTGAAGAAAGGTGACATGACAAGAGACCTACCAGAATTCGTCAAACACTTGCAAAATTGTAATGCCTGTCAATTTGGAAAACAAAGCAGGTTGCCATTTTCCAAGTCAACTTGGAGAGCTTCTCAAAAGCTGCAACTAGTTCATAGTGACGTTGCTAGACCGAAAAGAACACATCCTTACAAGGTAGCCTTTATTTTATACTATTCATTGATGATTTTACAAGAATGAGCTGGATTTTTTTTTCTTGAAATTCAAGTCAGAGGTGGCTGGAGTATTTTGGAAGTTCAAGAAACAGGTGGAAAAACAAAGTGGCTATAAAGTTCAAGCGTTGAGGTCTGATAACGGGAAAGAGTACACTTCAACAGAATTCAATTTATTTTGTTAAGAAGCTGGCATTGAACATCAACTTACTGTTCCATACACTCCAGAACAGAATGGTGTCAACGAAAGGAGAAATCGATCCATAATGGAGATGGCCAGATGTATGTTGCATGAAAAGGAGTTGTCAAAAAGTTTATGGGCAGAAGTAGCTAACACAGCAATATTTTTGCAAATTCGACTTCCAACCAAGGCTTTGGAAGATAAAACTCCATTTGAAGCTTGGTATGGGTATAAACCTTCTCTAAAGTTTCTTAAAGTATTTGAATGTGTATGTTTTGTTCATGTACCTCAGGTTAAGCGCGACAAGCTTGACAAGAAGGCAATTCCAGGTGTCTTTGTGGGCTACAGTACTGCTTCGAAAGCCTACAAGGTGTACTATCCTCAAACCAAAAAAATGACAATCAGCTGGGATGTACACTTTAATGAGGATGAGCAATGGGACTGGAAAATTTTGCAGAATAAGGATTGTCCTTTAGAAGTACCTAAGGTCATCAGTGATCCTTTGCAAGATGAGTTGGAAGATGATTCTCCAATTAGAGGAACAAGACCACTTTCAGAAATCTATGCAAGATGTAACGTGGCAATTTGTGAACCTGCTTGTCCTGAAGAAGCTTTACAGGATTCAAAGTGGAAGAAAGCAATGGAGGAAGAGCTGTTTATGATTGAAAAAAATAAAACTTGGGAGCTAGTTAAAAGACCTGAAGGGAGAAAGGTCATTGGCGTCAAATGGGTGTTCAGGACAAAGTTGAATGCAGATAGCTCCATCAACAAATATAAGGCCAGACTCGTCGTCAAAGGGTATGCTCAGATTTACGGTGTTGATTACTCTGACACTTTTGCTCCTGTTGCAAGATTGGATACAATTAGATTGCTGCTTGCATTATCAGTACAAATGGGATGGAAGGTGTTTAAGCTAGACGTCAAATCAACATTTTTAAATGGCATCTTGCAGGAGGAGATATATGTTGAGCAACATGAAGGATTTGTGAAGAATGGTGAAGAGGACAAAGTGTACCTACTCAAAAAGGCTCTTTATGGCTTGAAGCAAGCCCCAAGGGCTTGGTATAGCAGGATAGATGCTCACTTGTTAAGCCTTGGTTTTATTAAAAGCTTGTCAGAAGCCACTCTTTATGTAAAAAATAAAGATAATGACATTCTCATTGTGTCTCTCTATGTTGATGATCTTTTGGTGACAGGAAATAATACAAGGTTGGTTGAGGCATTCAAAAAGGAAATAATGCAGTTTTTTGAAATGACAGATCTTGGTCTCATGACATATTTTCTTGAAATGGAGGTCAGGCAAGGAGAAAATGAAGTATTCATCTGTCAGAAAAAATATGCAAAGGAAATCTTGAAAAAATTTCGGATGGAGGAGTGCAAAGCAATGAGCACACCAATGCATCAGAAACAAAAGTTGTTCAAAGAGGATGGAACTGATAAAGTTGATGAAGGACATTACAGAAGCTTGATAGGATGCTTAATGTACCTCACGGCAACAAGGCCTGATATACTTTTTGCCATAAGTCTTCTGTCTCGGTTTATGCATTGTGCTAGTGAAATGCACTTAATTGCTGTAAAAAGAATACTGAGGTATATAAAAGGCACTATTGATTATGGTGTCAAGTTTGAGAAATGAAAAAATTTCAAGCTATATGGATTCTCCGATAGTGATTGGGCAGGATCGGTTGACGACATGAAAAGCACCTCAGGTTGTTGTTTCAGTCTAGGTTTAGGAGTTTTTTCTTGGTGTTCTAAAAAACAAGAGATTGTAGCACAATCTACTGCAGAAGCTGAATTTATTGCAGCAACAGCAGCTGCAAATCAAGTTTTATGGTTGAAAAAGATATTATATGATTTACACATAGAGCAGAAAGAAAGCACTGAGATTTTTGTTGACAATCGGGCCACTATTGCTATCTCAAACAATCCGGTATTTCGCGGGAAGACCAAGCATTTTAACATCAAATTTTACTTCTTAAGAGAAGTGCAGCAAGATGGAAAGCTCACTTTAGTCTACTACAAATCAGAAGACCAGCTAGCAGACCTATTTACAAACCCACTTCCAGTTAGCAAGTTCGAGCTTCTGAGAGAAAGAATTGGAGTTTGCAATCCTTAAAGCAATGAGGAGTGTTAATTATATGCTTTAAGTGTTGCACGTGTTTTTTTATCAGATATCCAATAAATATCCTAGTCAATAGGTAGTCCTAGTCTACAGGGATTAGGATCCGATTTTCTGATTTTTTGCCAGATTTTCTTTGTTTCAGTTAGTAATTCAGCTATTTAAGTCATGAGCTAAAGCTCTAAATGAATCTGTTGTTCTCGTTTCTACAGTAGTCCTTCTTCGAATAAAAAAGCTCCGTTGTCTTTTGCAATCCTCTGTTTTCAACTTTTATTTTTTAACTTACAGTGGTGATCAGTTCTTGATGTTATGAATTGTATAGTTCGATCGGTCAGTGATGTATTTAGCCGTTTAAAAGTTAGAGCCAGAACTTTGCTTTCTGTAAGGGACCCATCCGACTTAAGCGGAGATTAATCTAAATGTAGATAGCTTAATGGTGCCTTCCTATAATTAAGACCATCATAGGTGGCAACAAAAAAACAAGTATACCAGATTGGATTATTTCATGAACACAAATTAATACTAAATAAATAAAAATCCATGAACTTTATTAAATAATTAATGCTCAATTAAGAGCTTTAAAAATCTAACCATATATGTCACTACATACAAAAATTTACATATTCTTGTAGTAATTTTAGTAACATATTTATGAAAATTTTGCATTAATAAGTTATGTTATACTTAAAATTTTCATATACTTATACATTAATTTTAATTTTGATGTAATTTATTAATTAAAATTTCACTTAATTAAAAGATATCTTTTCAATATTTATTTAAGTTGACAATTGACTATTATCAACCATAAGAATATTTACTTATAATAATAATATTAATAAGAAAAGATACCTTTTCAATAACTATTTAAGTTGACAATTTACTATTATCCACAATAGGAATATTTACTTATAATAATAATATTAATAAGGGAAAACCTTTGAGCAACTAGTAAAAGTTACAGATCATAAGATAAAAAAGTCGCGTATATTGATAATTCTCCTCCGATTCTTGCAACGTCGGGAACCTTATGCACGGATTACGTTAAAAAACAAATTATAAAGGAAAATTTTAAGGGATAAAGTGCAAGTAACATTTGCAATTATATTATAAAAGCGTGTAATGAACGTAACTTGGAATTTATCAAGGATTGAGGAAGTTAAAAATTACTTCTCCCTATTTTTATCTTTTGTTTCTTGAGAATCGGAATATAATATTTATGTATAATTGAAGACTAAACTAAGCAAGTAAATAACCATAATTTAATTTTAAAAATAATTTGATAAGTTCGAGTATTCGAGTTTTGGATATATTCAAAATATTCAAACCCGTTTGTTAGATCGTGTCCAAATTATTCAAACCCATTTGTTAGATCGATTTTTGGAAATGTTTGATTAAATTTGGCCTAAAAGAATTAGGTCAATCTTTAAACCGAATTTTTTTATGTTTGAACTTAACCGATGTTTGAATTTTTATATTATTTTCCTATATGAGAATTTAAATAAAATCATATATTACTAATAAAAATCATCATACACTATAAACAATAATTAAAATATCTAACTAGTTCGATCAATTTAATTGTAAAAATTTGAAATCGCTAATTCTCTAGTTCAATTTTAACTTTCTGATCCTATTTGCTTTAATAACTTTTGTATTAAAATTGACCAATTTATTATTTAATTGATCAAAATTAACAATTTCTTATAAACTAAAATAAATTAATTACTTTTTCGTTTAACAATTTTTAAAATTAAACTTCAAATTTTTGGCTAGGTGATTTTGGTTATGAAATGGATTTGTTGAAGCAACTTGACGAATATTTGCAATTATGGTATTAATCCACAATCGCAGTAGTACCTGTAATTCGCAATTTAAAACTAAAAATTAGGCAATACATTGCTAATTTTGGTGTGCACAGACAATGGTGCAATTATTGATAATGGAAGATGATGATTAACAACCTCAATCCCTGAATCAAGCAATTTTATTGACAAGCTTTATTCCAAAAGTTGCATCCTCACAGTGCTTTATATGAGGAACAAGAGTACCTAGATCAGCTTTCACTTTTGTCCCGGACCTGCACTCATAATTGGGGGGAATATGGTAGCAAGGTTCGATCGAGTTGACTCGACGGCAAGCTGGATTCGGAGTCATTCTCTTCTCTGGCATGTACAGAATCCATGGCCTCAAACCTCCAAGACCTTGAGCTACATAGCCAAAGGTAGACCAAGTGCTAGTGACCAGATCATCACATAAACTTAGCAGATTCATTTCAACCCAGGCCTTCATGTTGTGCATATCATCCCCAAAGTGTTGATACCCTTCATGGCTTGGTTGATAAACTCCAATTACCTCTCCTGTCATGGATGGAGCTGTCCAGTACATGTTCTTGATGTATTCATAGTATTCTGAGTACAATGATACAACTAATATAGCCTTTCTTGTCAGGTTTTTGGATGCTGGAATTGTAAGGTTTTGAGTGTCGACTTGTGGCAGCAACTTCTCCTTTAGCACACAAGCTAGAAGTTGATCCATCACCATCTGAAATGGGCTATTCTTAGGATTAAAGACTCTTATCTGCAGACCGATCCTTTTGTTTGCTTTAGCTAAATAGGACTGATAAAACCTTGTAATAAGTCCCCAGGCCTTGTTGGAGGGAAGAAAAAGATACGGAGCCAAGTTGTGGAAAACCATTTCTTTGTCAGGGAACATTTTGTTTAGTTCTTGTTCAAGAGATGGGATCAGAAACAGTGATGGGGTGAAGTACTGATCCGATTTTATGATCAGCCAAGGGATTTTTCCAAGAACAGCTTGGTGTTCTTCACAGTAAAATAGCTTATCACTATCATCACTGTTGTGAGG
This sequence comes from Erythroxylum novogranatense, assembly GCA_029891385.1. Lineage (NCBI taxonomy): Eukaryota > Viridiplantae > Streptophyta > Magnoliopsida > Malpighiales > Erythroxylaceae > Erythroxylum > Erythroxylum novogranatense. Next base: position 3,211,336 of record CM057232.1, read on the forward strand.
TAGGTAAAGATACATAGAGAATGGAGACAGATTCATGATTGCGTTGATGTTGTTGAATTTTAGCATGTTCCCGTAACTATGCGGAAACCGGTGATCGAATAGTTTGAACTGATTCTTCAGAGGAAAGTCTGCAGGTAATAACCATGTTGTGTTTGGAAATGGGTCACAGAATAGATCAGCCATGTCGGTCTCGAATTCAACAAGCAAAACCCGGTTCGTGAGGAGAGCATAGAGAAATGCTGAAGCGATGGACAGAATCCTGTTTCCCAACCCTTCAAGAGCTATCCATACAACATACTTACACCCTGTGGGTACAGAAACATTGCCAGATTCAAGTCCTTTCACTGTCCTATTATACGTTTCTGTATAAGGTCCACATTGCTTGTGAAGCTTTTCATAATCTCGTAGCTTACTATGGAGATATGGAGAAAGCTTATGACTCGAGCTTTTTCTGTATAAGACAGACTGGTACCTGCTTAAGCAAGATCCTGCATCTTTTCCAGATGTCGAAATTTCACCAAGCAACATGTCTTCAGGCATATCAGTAGCTTCAAATGAGTAACTATCTGTGTGCAGTTGAAGAAGAAGAATCTTTCTTAGCACCCAAAAAGATCAAGAAAATAAGTTTTCACAAGAACTAAACCATGTTTTGATTGAATCTGTGCAACTCAAACATTAATCTAATCAATGCCGTATTCAATTTGCAGATAGCAGCATATACTTCAGGCCTTAGATGAAAAGTTTCTGATATGCAGAATTGAATCCGAAATTGTCACAGTTTGACTACTTTTCCTGATAATTAGCAATTGAAAACTTCACAGTTAACATGGAACATACACTTTTTCGAGGATTAGAAGATAATTCTGTTGATTGAAAAGCAAAAAGGACAAGAAAATTGCTATAATAAACAATGCAAGGGACTCACCTGTAGAATTCTGATCTTGTCCTTTCAGGATCGTGACTTTGGAAAATCCTCCAAACAAATAGAACATTTGGTTCTGATAAACGATTGTTAACACAAATACCAAAGGAAAAGCCACAGAACAAACAATCAGTGGTGCGCTGAACCTCGCCATACTGATAAACCCGATTCTCTTACTGCCAAGAACCTGTGAGTATTAGCATAGAACACATCAAATCCTACAGAATTTAATTCTTCCAACTCTCAATTCATAGATCCTAAAGAAAAATCTGCCACAGCCTGCAATTTGCTCTTAATTTCACTTGTTACGCCTGGAAGGGGAGCTTTAGAAAATCAAAATTCAATGTAAAGATCAAGCTCCACAATATAGATCAAATCCAAACATATATACGATTCTTCAGAACAAAAAGGGGTAAAAAAAAGAAAAAGAAAACATAACCACAGTTTCTGCATTGCATGAATTCCAGAAAGCAGGTACCTAGCATTCACTTGTCACAGGTTCTTCCCCTCCTTAAACCTGACCCTGAATCAATCTATTAAGTTAAAAGTTCCAGCTTTCTCGTAGCAGAAATCGCTCGTTCTTAAGTTCTTTGTTCACCTTTACGTAGAAAAATAGTAGCGTGCTAGTTTGCTAAATGATATTGAATTAGATTGCCAATGAACGGTTTGACTTAGATTGCTGACAGAAGAAGTCACTTCAACCCATCATGCCCTTTTAATCTGGAAATTCCTGCAAAGTTCTAAAACATCCAAATCTGAACTTCTCGGTTTGCAATTACTGGGGAAAATCTTTTTCCTGAAAAGGGTCGTTTCAGGATTTTTATTTGCATCTATTTTATCACAGATCGGGGGAATTCTGTCAGGGAGTGCTTGAGATAATTTTCAGGAAAAAAGGGTCGCCAAAGCAACCAAATGATTAAACTAAGCTTTCTTTAGTTACAAGACTTCCACAAGTAAAAAATCATCAAAACTAAAGTCTTGTCAATATTTTTGATAGATCCAAGAAATCTAACAATCTATTCCATGACTGGTTAGGTGCAGAGACTCCATGGTTAAAATACTGCCAGAACTTGAGCTTCGGGAGCAAAAGTGGAGAGATTTGCATATTCCAGCTCTTTCAGAGTTCTGTTATACAGTTCTGTGTAAGGTCCAGAACGTATACGGGGATTCTCGGTAGTACTGTAATTCGAGGAGGATGAAGGCTGTAGAGTGGAATTTTTCTGGTACACGGGACTCTGATACGCATTCCTGATCAAATCCTGAAGACAATGGTCAACCAAGAAAGCTTGCATGCAATGCTAATGGGATATTTGGACTCAGTTCCAAATTAAATTAGATAATTACCCGAACCCCCTTTCGGCATCCAGGAGCTCCTCGGACGAGATGCGCAAGGCCCCATGTACTCCCGGCAGTTAATTTAGTGTTGTTATTTCCTTTGTAAAAAAAAAAAAAGATTAGATAATAAATTTTCAAATCTAATTAATAATGAAAAATTAAATTAACTTGAATTTAAAATTAAGAAATTAAATTATATTTAATTTTGAGTTAATCAAATTTTAGTTTAAATTTAAAATTTAGAAATTAATAGTAACTTCTTTCCTAAAACAATTTTTATTTTGACTATAGAAATTTAAGATCAAATTAAACAATATTATTCTAAAAGAAAATCCAAAATAATGTCGTTTATGCTTGTTTGAATAGGCTTAGCTTTTGTCAGTAGAACGTTTACAAAAGTTTATTGATTGTTTGACTTTCATTTTAAAAAGAACTTTTTGAAAGAAATTTCACAATAGAATCGTTTAATAACGTGAAAATAAAAAGACTTTTAATTTTAACTATATTTTATTTTGTAATAAAATGATTTATGCATATAAATATTATTTAAAATATATTAAACAATATATAAAGCACAATATATTAATTATTATATTATTTTAAATCATATGAAACATAAATGAAAATATATCTAACCAAATCTTTTATATAGGCTGTAATATAAGTAAAACTAATATCAAAATAAATATTAAAACATATTAAAAAGTCAAATAATATTATTTAAATTTCAAAATAAAAGTAAAGATGTGTTTATGGTATATATTGTGAAAATTACGTTTAAAAACATAAAGGTAAATGAGACTAAGAAATAAATTCATTAATTGATTTGAAAAATATACCTGAAAAAGTGCTATTTTAAAAAGCTCTAAATTTGAGCTTTTCAAAAAGTTGTATTTTAGCTTCTAAAACAATCATTTCTGTGAAAAAAAAAAGTGTTTTTGAATTTTATAGTCCGCTCATTTTTCTTAAAAACAACCTTTGTGATAAAAAAAAAAAAAGCTTATTCACCCTCTAAAAGTTGAAATAAATGGGCACTAAATAACCTAATCCGAATTTATCTATTATAGTCCCAACTTTAACATAGATTATTTCAATTGAGTTCTTGTTTGAATGATCAATTAGTTCTCAATATTTGAACCCGTGCTTGGTCCGATCTGCCACAACCCACCCCATGATCAACGGGTTAGGCCTGAGTTGACTAAACTTTTGGTTTATTTTTGCAAAAAATCGGGCCTCACGTGTTGAAGCTGCCCAAGTCTAATCTAACATGAAGATTTGGACATAATTTGTCTAGCCTACGCGGATTTAGCCCAATCCGGGCCACTGAATCTTTAATTTATCAAACAATTTTTAAATTATATAAACATATATAACATCCAATTCATTAAAATAACAACAAGATCCATAGGATCGTGTGTCAATGTAACACAATATGAAACAAAATCCAACCAAGCCAACTTCAATACAACTCTTTGCCTTGTCTTCATTAAGACAGTCTTCCACTATTTCTAACCCTTGTCTGAACTTCAAACAAACCAATCTCCATATCTATAGCGGTCTCTTAGTGAAGAAGACAAGTTATTAGTATTAAACATCCTTTGCACGAACGTACCCTAAAATTCTGCAGAATCCATGTTCATGGAACTCTGTGAGTGAAATTTCCCTCAGTTTTCGAACCTGACCATGTTCGTGAATCGTTCCTCTTGCTTGCTTCAGAATCAAATCTCTCTCACTCTATATATATTTTTGGATTTTCAGTTGCAGTCAATCTCAAGCTCTCGAGTGAGCTTCTTCTTTTTTTTTTCTTTTTTGTTGTTGTTATCTTTTATACACCACGAACATGGCAGAATTCAAGCTCCAAGTGCATAACAGCAACTCTAGACTACTCAAAGCACCTTCAAAGAAAAAGGGTTACAGTGGATTCACCAACAAGTGTGCGTGCTTGGTTAAGGAGCAACGAGCTCGTATCTACATCTTGCGTCGATGTGCCACTCTTCTCCTTTGTTGGCACATTCATGGCGATGATTAGACATTGCATCGAGAGTCTCTAATGGTTAGTGTAATAAGGAGGTCTTAGTCTCTGAAGCTGAAGCTGAAGCTGGAAGCCTGCAAAGTTTATATATGCTGTGTTGGGATTTGTGAGCTGTTGGTGTAGCTTGTGATTATCCATTTTCTTTGGTTCTTCCATGTCTGCAACTCCATATTTTTACCTGGTTTCAGAGTAATATGTGATCAGGTTTTGTGGAGGCAGATTCAGGGCTACACTAGATATGCTTGATTTTTTTAGCAACCATGCATGAATATGTATGTGAAAGTTCTTCCTTTCCATGCAACTTTTGATCTGATGCTTAATCAGATTGCAGCTTACTCGGGTGAGGCTTTCAGATCAGATGCGTAATGTTTGTCTGTCTGTTTCTTTTGAGTTTGTCACTGTTCCAGTTTCTGTAGTGGAGAATGAACCTGGATTTAGTAATTCATCCATCGTCTAATTTTTATGATTGTAGATAGGCCGGAGGGTGGGCTTCGGACTGGGCTCAAACTTGGGCTGCCTAGGTTCGGTTCAGTATAAGGCCCGACAATTATGCAAAAAACGATATCATTTTTAATTTTAATTTAAAAAATTAAAAAATTGAGTCAAGCTAAGTTGCTCGAACTTATGGTTGGATCCTATCGGGTCTCATGTCGAACCTCAATCAAGGCAAAAGTTATTGGGCTGAACTCAGCCTTAGATAGGCCCATCATCCAACTCATTATTATCCCTAATTGCAGATAAGATTAACAATCGCCCAACAAGTTTTTGTTTTTGTTTTTTTTTTTTTACTCTAAGCTAAAATGTAGTTGAATTTGTTCTAATATTTTAAATTGGATCAAAGTATTTTTCAGTTTAAATTTATTTAAAATTCAATTAATTCAAGTTTTGTCTAGATTAAACTAAATTTAAATCTCTAATTATAATATTCTTTAATAATAATTCAATTATTATACAATTTTGTAAAAAATTTCACTAAAATATAACAAATTAATTAAGGTTTGTCATTTGATTATTAATAAAAATTAATAAAAAGGATTTTATAAATATTTAAAATTATAATTTTGTTATTATTATTTCTATATTGATTTAAAGGAATATCTATTCAGATAGTTATACTATACTAATATGATCAATTTAGAAATTATTAGATTTATTAAGAAACTTTTAAATAGTTAAAATGTCACAATCAATGAAATAGTAAAGAATAATTTAGAAGTTAAATTATGCAGAAAATCATTAAGTATGAGCAATTTTTAACAGTAAACATAATCTTAACTACCTAAATTAAATGGAAAAAGAGGATAATTATATAATACTTAAGAATTTAAATGAAATATTTAGAAAAATGACAATCTGAACTTATTTTGATTTCATCTAGTTATTTAAAATTTTATGTGTGCATATTTCAAACTAAAGACTTTTAGTGTATGGACGTTGTTGTCCCCTCAATTTACTGCGTCTGCTTTCTTTACACAGCCTCTTCAGGAATGGTTGTACACTAATATTCACACCGGCAATTGGTTTAGGGGCCATACCTGGGCAACCATCTTCGGGCTCACTTGTTGGTTCCTCTGGACCTGGAGGAACAAGTCGTTATTTGATACCCAATTCAACTGGGCCCCTCTCCTGACGCTTTTATTTTGTCTTATGCAGATCATCTACACTAGTCGACCGTGAGGTGCAGTAACCCTAGCCCCCGGGTGCAGCCTCGGTCTGAGCTTCTCATTAGTTGAACCAAGTCACCACCGAGATGGATCAAATTAAACACCGATAGAGCCAGCAATCGTACTACTTGCACAGCGGTTGTCGGTGGCCTCTTGTGTGACAGTGACGGACATTGGCTAACAGGATTCACTCAGAATCTGGGTTGGTGCGCTCCTCTGTCTGCAGAACTCTAGGGAGTCTTCACCGGTCTTTCCCTCGCTTGGTAATTGGGTTTTCGCCGCATCGAGTTGGAGGTGGATTCGCTAGCAGTATACACCATGATCACCTCGACTGCGCGCTACACACAGGCGACCAATCCTATTGTCCTGGGCATCCACGAGTTACTTTTCATGATTGGTGCATGCTTCATCGACACGCCTACCGAGAGAAAGAAGATGACAGATCATTTGGCCTCCCAAGCACCGCCGCCTGTAGGGTTACCTTTTGACATCACACCCTCTGGGTGCCACCCATTTCTCCTTGAGGATCAGTTAGGGACTTGTGTCTCACGTACTATTTTGTAATTAACTCCGGCTTTTCCATTAAACAAAAAAAAAGACTTTTAGTGTAACTTAAATTAATCTAAAATCAACAAGTTAAATTTGATTAATTCAAATTCACATTTAAAAATTCATTTATGATCGGTTTTTAAGTTTAGATTCAAATTTAACTTAATTAAACTCGAGTTTAACCTAACTAAACTCAAAATCAATATATTAAATTTTGTTTTAACTAAATTCATATTTAACTACCCAGAGTTGGACCAATTTAAACTCTTCAAGTTTGATGAAATTTTTTGAGCCCAACTAATAATAACAAATTAATTGGACTAGAGTAAGTTTGCCTCAAGTTCAAGTTTGATGAACTATTTTGAGCCTGACTAATAATAACAAATTAATTGGACTAGAGTAAGTTTGGCAAAACTTGCTCAACTCGACCTAACTCGTCATGGTTAGATTTGCATAGTCTGAAGTCAACTTGTTCGTCCTAAGTTGACTTGGTTTTTAGCCAAACTTAGGGGATGTTTGATTTACTTGAGACAACGGTAATAAAAATTAAAATGAATATCGTGAGAAATAAGAATATGTATAATCATTATAATTATAATGGTTGGTTATGAAGAAAGAATGATTACTATTATCATTAATAGTGGTTGTTTTGTTAAAAATCTTGATAAATAAAAATATGTGAAAATTTTGTTTTGTATCAAATTTTAATGTAGTCTAATTAATTATATTTAATATTACTATTTTTTATTAATTATATTTTATTAATTATATTTAATTATTTATGTTGTTTTGATTTTAAAAAAAAGAAAATAACTGTCACAACCTGTGACACTCCTCTCACAGGCATGGTAGCGATTTGTCAAGCCCGTAACACTTGCGCGTTACACAGAAATAATTTTCATTCTTCTGATATTCGAAGAGTATGAAGTAATCCCCAAAACTCGAATATAAAAGTACCATTCAAGTAATGATAATATATAATCAATTAATTGTTTTTCATTCCTTACCTATTTTATTCTTTACCTATTGATATCTTCTCAAATTCATTAACTAAGCACCCCTTAAAATCAAAGTCATTTTTTTTTTATCTTAATTTTCGAGTCGGGCTCAGATTAAGGCTGTTATATTCAATTTAGCCTGAAGACTAAAAGTTTTATGTAAAACTACGCTGTATTGATTAAAAAAACGTTATTTAAAAATTAAAAATATATATTTAATTAGGCTTAGTTCGAAGCTTAAATCTGCTCAATTTGTTGCCATTGCTAAATTCAAGTCAAAATGACTCAAAACTAACAAATTAAATCAAATTTGACTAAGTTCGAGCTTACACTCTTCGAGTTAAAATTTTTTTGTAATCCAACCCGAACCAACTTATTATCAACAATTACATAAAATTAATGATTCATATGGCCGGCTAAGTTGGTCAAAAAACTTAAAACAAATTTAGATTGAGAATTTATAATGGATCTATCGCTTTCACATTTGCCATTGTCATTTTCTGTATAAAAGACACTTCTCCACCATTGTTATCAAATTATATCACTTGATGTTTATATATATAAAAGTCAAAGTCAAAATCTTAGAACAACGTACCTGTAATCTACTTAACTAGTTTGGTAGAGAAAAGGGGTAGCGACCAACTTAGTATTTTGACAGATTCATTACGTATAAAACATATATATATATATATAATATGTTTCACGTGGTCCACGTAGGGACACAGCTAAGAACCATCGTTGTATGATGAAATGTTACTTTCCGTTCTTCTTGCAGGGAACAGTTGAGTGGAGGGAGTGACCGCTAGGTTTGAAGGGCAAGTTTTGAATGGTAGTTGATGGTGGTTAACGACCATTCTGGGTTTTGAACTCTTGTTTAGTGCTGTGAACATGTTTGGTCGTGGTTTAGGGTTTAAAGGTTGTATTGGAACGTATATAACACATGTTGGACATGGAGGACTAGGAAGCTTCTTCTTCTTCTTCCTCGCACCATTTTGGGAACACTCACATGAGCCTGGAGGGTCTCGCATTCATCACTCAGAACTAGTGTTTTCTCAGATCGTTTTCTTCTCAGTTTCTCCATAGTTTAAGAGTATGTACTTGGAAGGAGCTTCTTTTTTCCTTACTGTTTCTAGTGCTGCAAACATGATTCATTCCCCAAGTTGTTGATTTGATTGTTTTGTCTTGTTTTGGGATGTCAATTTTGCTGTTTACCAGTTCAGCAGTTTATGATCCTTTATTCGTTTTTCACTTTAAGTAGTTGCCAGTGGAAGCTGTAGAGTTTAGTGAACTTTGAGAAACGTTAATGAAGTCTCCATGTGATGCATGTTATTTGACATTGAAATGAGATCTAAACTTCGCAGAAAGACTATCAGAACTAGCAATAAGATGACAAAGATTGGTTACGGCTAGAGTCATTTCTAATTGATTTGGAATTGTATCTGATGCAAACTTGACAGAAACATGTTGGCCTGTTAGAATTGTAAACCTGATTCATCCTGTTACACCTAATTCCAGGTTCTGAGGAGGCTTGAATCATGGCTGAAGAACTGGAAAAGCCACTGTTGGATCCTGAGAACTTCAACCGAGAAGGAATCGACTTGGTGAGTTGCGGATCGAATGTATGAAGATGTATCAGAAATGTCGGAATACATTTCATTGCAGCTTATTCTCTCTGAAATTGATTTCACAGGAACGGCTGCCATTGGAGGAAGTCTTTGAACAGCTCAGAACATCAAGACAAGGACTCTCGTCTGAAGATGCTGAAGCTCGAATCAAGATTTTTGGTCCAAATATGTTGGAAGAGAAGCCTGTAAGCACCTTTTCCCACTATCTTCTTGCCAAATTAACTGAATCAAGCTTTACATCTAGCAGAAGATGCAATCAGGATCATCACAGATTTCAACTGAATTCTAAATCCACCTGTTCTTACAATTCAATTGAACTGCACTTAACCACTGTCTTTTTGCAGGAAAACAAGTTCTTGAAGTTCCTGAGTTTCATGTGGAATCCATTATCATGGGTTATGGAAGCTGCAGCAGTAATGGCAATAGTCCTTGCCAATGGTGGAGTATGTACTTGCTCTTCTTAGACGATTATTTCAATGAGTTCTTTTTTGGTTCATCAACATTAATCCAAACCATAAAAATCTCCAATTTGTCATGAATTTTTCAGGGAGAAGGACCAGATTGGCAGGATTTTGTGGGGATCATTTGCTTGCTAGTAATCAACTCAACCATCAGTTTCATAGAAGAAAACAACGCAGGGAATGCTGCAGCTGCACTTATGGCCCGTTTAGCTCCCAAAACAAAGGTATGTGCTTAGCTTTTCAAAATTCTCAGTTGTGAAAGGGCTGCACTTTTGCCTTTTCATTTTCAGAGTCTCCATTGTTTACTTCCTTGCATATGTGTTTGAACCTTTCTCAGATTTGATTGATTGATGCAAATTCATCTGAGCTTTGAACTAATTAATTCTGAAATTTTAATTGATCATCTGGGAATGCAGGTGCTGAGAGATGGGCAGTGGCAAGAAAAAGATGCATCCATTTTGGTTCCTGGAGATATCATTAGCATTAAGCTCGGTGATATCATCCCTGCAGATGCTAGACTACTTGAAGGAGATCCACTTAAAGTTGATCAGGCAATTTCTTCTTACTTGTTCCTGTCAGTTGCTCACCTGTATACAATCCCAGAATGATGGAATCACAGAGAAATTTTTTTTCCTTTTTCCCGTTGCAGTCAGCTCTTACTGGAGAGTCTCTTCCTGTCACCAAGAGGACAGGTGATGAAGTTTTTTCTGGCTCAACATGTAAGCAGGGAGAAATTGAGGCTCTTGTAATAGCCACTGGAGTTCACTCCTTCTTTGGAAAAGCTGCACATCTAGTTGATTCAACTGACGTTGTTGGGCATTTCCAGCAGGTAACAAAAGCTTTCCCAACACTCCAGTCTTCTATGGATGCACTTGAAACAATCTTTTGTTTTCTCATTTGTTGTTCCTGGAATTAACTTGATACTAGAAATCTGTACTAAAATCACTAAGCAAGAAAAAGTAAATAATCTGCTAGTTTGAAGTGACGTGGTTACTATGATCTTGTGACAGGTCCTTACCGCCATTGGAAACTTCTGCATTTGCTCAATAGCCATAGGAATGATCCTAGAGATCATCGTCATGTTCCCAATACAGCATCGGTCATACAGGGATGGTATCAACAACCTACTTGTTCTCTTGATTGGTGGAATTCCCATAGCTATGCCTACAGTATTGTCTGTTACACTTGCTATAGGTTCTCATAGACTCTCTCAACAGGTGCAAATCTTAGAAACCACATGCATAAAACAATTTGTAAAACTATTGAAACTTAAAACAGATTCCGTTTTCCTTTTCAGGGTGCCATCACAAAAAGGATGACTGCCATTGAAGAAATGGCAGGAATGGATGTACTCTGCAGTGATAAAACCGGAACACTTACCCTGAACCGTCTCACGGTTGATCGCAATCTTATCGAGGTAGAAGACTAACTATATTGCAATGCTGTGCTCTTGAATATCTACTGAACACAGATTGTTATGTATGAGAGAAGTTACTGTATTCCAAAAATCCCTATATATCTGATTAATACTGTAACATAATCTGAAAAGTCACAGTACATGATCTGCAGGTTTTTAACAATGAAATGGATAGAGAAATGATTGTCTTGCTTGCGGCAAGAGCGTCTAGGTTAGAGAATCAGGATGCTATTGATGCAGCCATTGTTAACATGCTTGCTGATCCAAAGGAGGTAGAGACAGAAATGAGCATTTAGTCAATATTCTTTCCTTCAACTGAAATATTATGTCAAGACCAATTTTACTTTTATGTCTACAGGCACGAGCAAACATCAAAGAAGTCCACTTTTTACCATTCAATCCTGTAGACAAACGTACTGCGATCACATATATCGATTCTGACGGTAACTGGTACCGTGCCAGCAAAGGAGCTCCTGAACAGGTGTCTACTTGTTCAATCTTCAATTTTTCACATCATACTTATAATATATTTGAGAACAGAAGTTCTCAGATATATTTCTGCTCTCCGCTTGTGTTTATTTTCTTCTAAGAATGCTTCTATTTTCATTATTTTGTTGCAATTTATGAGGATTCTGTCTGCAACTGAAGATGATGGTTAAACTATTATCTTAAGAGGCCTGAAATTGTTATCAGGACAGTTAATTAGTCTCAATATTGACTTACTGATATATGGCTGAGCATGTAGCTAATTGAACTTTCAAAACTTTGATTCTATTGTCTATAATGCCAGATTCTAAATTTGTGCCAAGAGAGAAATGAAATAGCAGCGAAAGTGCACAGCATCATTGACAAATTTGCAGAAAGGGGCTTACGGTCTCTTGGAGTTGCTATTCAGGTATAGAGCTTGTGTCATTCTTCCTGGCTGGATTTTCCTGTACATAATTGTTGGAATATGATTACACCAGACTGATTTGAGCTTTATTTAGCAAAAGAAATAAGGTACCTTTTTTATTTTCTTATGAACCCATTGAACTACTTGTAGGAAGTACCTGAGAAAAGCAAGGATAGTCCAGGAAGTCCTTGGAAATTTTGTGGACTGCTGCCTTTGTTTGATCCTCCAAGGCACGATAGTGCTGAGACAATCCGTCGAGCACTTAATCTCGGAGTATGCGTTAAGATGATTACAGGTAGATGCAAGTTTTGTTGATTTGTCTAAATCTTTCGGTTGTTAGTAATCTGTCTGTACTATTGTTAGAGAAGTGCAATATGAGATTTATTGACATTTTTCTTGAGAAATTTTCTTGAATCATTGGTTTTTAAAAAAGTGTATCAGAAAAGCAGCCAGCGTAGCTGCTTATCATATTGCAGATATCTTTCTTAATGCCTCTTTGAGTACCTCCTGCAGACATATCAGTTTAGAAACTAACACCATAAATATGCTAATAGGTGATCAACTGGCAATTGCGAAGGAGACTGGAAGACGACTTGGCATGGGGACAAACATGTACCCCTCTTCATCATTGTTAGGCCGTGATAAGGATGAAAATGAAGCTCTTCCAGTGGATGAGCTCATTGAAAAAGCTGATGGCTTTGCTGGTGTTTTCCCTGGTACTTATGCTGGAAACTAATATCTCAAATTACTTCAAAATTTGGCTAAATTACAATAAATTTTTGACACAAACAAAATGAAATAAGAACAAATGCTGAAGTCCCAGTAATTTTTTAAAGATAAGGTCAATTTTCTGTCAAAATTTACCTGTATAAAGCTTCATGCTTCTCTTTTTCTAATTGAAACTATAATTTTACCATTTCAGAACACAAGTTTGAAATTGTAAAAATTTTACAACAAAAGAAACATGTGGTTGGAATGACCGGAGATGGTGTGAATGATGCACCTGCCTTGAAGAAAGCGGACATCGGAATAGCAGTCGCAGATTCTACTGATGCTGCAAGAGGTGCAGCTGATATAGTCTTAACTGAGCCCGGATTAAGTGTGATTGTTAGTGCTGTCTTAACCAGCAGAGCCATATTCCAAAGAATGAAGAACTATACAGTTAAGTTTTAGTATCCAATCTTGCTTATAAGTACACTAAATGCAGAATGGTATGTGCCACAGACCAATATCAAGATGCAAATACGTGATGATCTCTGTAGGCAGGAATCAAATATATAAATGATCTTGAGCAAACAAAGTTCAATGCATTCTCACACTTAACAAGTTGCAATATAACATTATGTCTAGCTTTTGTGTTCATTTACGGAGAACTAACAAGTCTTCATACATCTGCAGATATATGCTGTGTCCATAACCATTAGGATTGTGGTAAGCTGGCTTTCTTCTACTTTATTAAACTCTTTCTGCAGCACTATTGCAATAATATTTGAGCATCAGTTCTGCTTACATTCTTGATTGACTTGTGAATTTAATTGATCCTTTTTGCAGCTTGGTTTCGTACTTTTGGCTTTGATATGGGAATACGACTTCCCTCCTTTTATGGTACTGATAATTGCGATACTAAATGATGGTAAATTCTCAAAATACAAATACTCATTCCACTTTTATAAATAAATGATACTGAATACTGATAATCTGTGATTATCTTTAGGGACGATAATGACAATTTCGAAAGATCGTGTAAGGCCATCTCCAGGTCCTGACAGTTGGAAGCTCAATGAGATATTTGCAACAGGCATTGTTATTGGCACATATCTTGCTGTGGTCACTGTCCTGTTCTATTGGATTGTGGTGTCAACTAATTTCTTCGAGGTAATGAAATTATATTCCTGTCCTAAAATGTCGGAACACGTACTACTTATGCATCTCTTAACTGATTTATTTCTCTCCCTGATAATCATCTCTCAGACGCACTTCCATGTGAAGTCCTTATCCAGCAACACTGAGGAAGTTTCATCTGCCATATATCTACAAGTCAGTATCATTAGCCAGGCCCTGATATTTGTCACACGCAGTCAAAGTTGGTCATTCTCAGAGAGGCCTGGAGTACTATTGATGTGTGCTTTTGTGGTGGCTCAACTGGTAAGAATTTTTGCATTATACCTCCCCTGAAGGGATGCAACCCACTGCACAAATTTAGCAGGTTCAGATTCCCAAACTGTTACTGAGATGGCTGTTCTTCAATTTTTCAGGTGGCTACCTTGATTGCTGTATATGCACATATTAGCTTTGCTTATATTAGAGGCATTGGATGGGGATGGGCTGGTGTGATATGGTTATATAGTTTGATCTTCTACATACCACTGGATATTATCAAGTTCACAGTTCGTTATGCCTTGAGTGGTGATGCATGGAATCTTTTATTTGACAGAAAGGTGAGATTGGCAATCACTGTTCAATGCTCTGGTGTTTGCAATTCTTCTTTCAGGAGCTCAGTTTTTTTGACTTGATCTCTTTTGGTGTCCATAACAGACTGCTTTCAGTTCTAAGAAGGATTATGGGAAGGAAGATAGAGCAGCTAAGTGGATTCTTTCTCAGAGAAGTTTACAAGGCTTGTCGGGTATTGACTTGGAGTTCAACGGAAGGCGATCTTCTCTGATTGCTGAACAGGCAAGAAGGCGTGCTGAAATCGCCAGGTACACTAGAATCATTAGCCATTCTCATAAACAATTCTTTGAGGAGTAGTTCCTACAAGTTAGAAGTTATAAAGGTGCTTGCTAAATGTTCCTTGATCTTTGCAGACTTGGGGAGCTTCACACGTTAAGGGGGCATGTTGAATCAGTAGTGAGGCTCAAGAATCTGGACTTGAATGTGATCCAAGCAGCTCATACAGTTTAAATCCATGACAATAAAAATTGTAGCCTTTCAGTTTTCTGCAGAAGCAAAACCAGACAGAAAGATTGCTTTCAGGACTGATAGTGGTTGCAATTTGCCAAGATCCAGTTGAGATGAGAGCCACTCATAATATAGCTTGTACCTTATCTTTTCATGTCTTCTGGGATAGAATAGTGAAGAGGCCAACTCAAAAGTATCTTATGCTAAAGATTCATCGTGTTCTTTGGTACTAAAGTTGCAACCCCTTTTGTTCAGGAGGGACATTCATCATCTGTTCTTTGAAAATTACACTTTGGATGCAGAATTTTTCATGTAATATCAGATAAAATCAGTGTAATAATAAACTTCATGAGAAATTGATTCTTTATTTTGGAGAAGGGTTTTATTTGTGAACAAAATTGTGGTAAGTGGATGCGTTTTTGGAGCTGGTTTATAAAATCTGTAACCATAAAACACTTCTCAGCCGCCATGAAAACTTGATCAAGAACCTTGCAACACCATTTATCATCAGAAGAGGATAGTGTTAGCACTACCAGTAGTATATGACAGCCTGAAATTTATCTCATGTCTGGCTTTAGCACTATAACTAAACAATGATTGTGAAAGATGGACGTCCACAGGAACAAAAATACAGGTCAAGTCGCACGACTTATATTCAAATGCCTGGGTAAGTAGTGCAGATACAGCCATCTCCTTCTTAAAAGGACACAGTTGTACCAGTCAATATTCGTAGCACATAAACAAAAGATTTGGTCATTTCACTCATTATTTCTTCGTCCACCAACTTTAACTAGGTAAAAAGATTGATTCTTCATATGGGTTTCCTCTATTTTCTTGCTTATATCTTTTCACAGATTTGCTTTGAGTTTCAATTTGGGAAGCAAAGGGTTTGATGGGGTTCCACTGATTTTTGTAAAGATGGATTCTTTGTATGATTTTCCTCTACTTTCTTACTTACGAGCAACAACTAATCCTCTAATCTGATGAAAGATTGAACCTTTTATATGATTTTCCTCTATTATATTCTTAATGTTTTCACAGTTAATCTTGAGCTCCAAGTTAGGACAATAAAAACCCTCTGGGTGAAGGAATTAGGTCAGTTCCATCTGTCGATATCTATGGGGCTGTAGTTTTTTAATCGTCTTCAATGGCTGACAAGCTTTTACCATTGTGGGGTAGAATTGTTTTTGGTCATAAATCAATGATGACCATCGAAAAAGTCCACCACCACTACTACTACCTCCACAACCAGCACCACCACCATCTACACCACCATCACCAGTCACTTAGCCGCCCCCACCAAAAAGTAAACGCTATTAAGATATTCATATTTTTCATGATACAGCTCCTTCCTTAGTGCTCATCTTATTACTTGATTTTTGGTAAATTTTTATACGTAAGTTGGCATTATAATATCCACTGACACAAACACCACGTACGCAGATACCTCAACTTTCTGTCTTTCTTTATGTTTTGGTCAATGGGGCGCGAGCTCACTGCAACCTCTAAATCCGTCTTGTTGTACCACTTTGGTCGCCACCTAACGAACAGATAAATCTTGCACTTGGCATCCACTTTCTCCTCCTCCTCCTCCACCACCACCACCACCACCACCACAAACACCGTAACAAGCTGCACCTTATGTGATCTTGAGCTAGTCCTGTAAAATATGGTGGCTATGATGATGACAGATAAAAAAGTCAACTTAGCTCAACTTGGTTTCTTAACTTGTTCGTCTATCATTTCAAGACCAAGAAAACAGGAAGCATCTCTGGTGATGGTATTCTATTTTGTTCTTCTTTTGGTGGTAGTATTGTTGCTACCTTCTTCCAAAGCTGCAACTTTCTGTAACCAAGATGATCAGAAATCTCTGTTGTCTTTTTTCTCCAATTTATCTTCCTCTGCTTTGAATTGGTCTTCTTCTGTTGACTGCTGTCTCTATGAAGGTGTTGTTTGTGATTCTTCTGATGGTCGCGTTGTTGGTCTTAACATACCTTCTAAAGGCCTCACTGGCTCAATTTCTCCGTCAATTCTCAATCTTTCTCGTCTCTCATACCTCAATCTGTCGCATAATCGTTTTTCTGGCGCTCTCACAGATGGGTTCTTCTCTTCTCTTAGTAACCTTCAGATCCTTGATCTCGGCTACAATCGTCTCTCTGGGGAACTGCCATCTAATTTCAGTGCAAGTAATGGCACGAGTATGATTCAGATTGTGGACTTGTCAAGCAATCACTTTCATGGAGTAATCAGTCCCTCTAACTCGTTCCTTCAATCAGCTTGGAACTTGACAATCTTTAATGTCAGCAACAATAGTTTTTCAGGGTCGATTCCTTCTGATATCTGCCTTGCTTCTTCTCGCTCTGTGATGATTCTTGACTTCTCCAACAATGATTTTAGCGGCCAAATTCCCCCAGGACTAGGCCAATGTTCCAAGTTGCAGAGATTCTCTGCAGGTTTCAACAATCTCTCTGGGACACTTCCTGATGACGTATACAAGGTTGTCTCACTTGAACGTCTCTCCCTGCCTCTCAACAATTTTTCTGGTCCCATAAGCGATGCCATCACCAACCTTAATAAACTTAAGATCCTCGAGCTCTACTCTAATGGATTTAGTGGTCCAATACCTCTGGATATTGGCAATCTTTCAAGCTTGGAGGAGCTTCATCTTCACATCAACAACCTCACAGGAAGTCTGCCTCCCTCTCTGATGAATTGTGTCAATCTGGTCAGACTGAATTTGCGTGTCAACAAGTTGGAAGGAAACCTGTCTGCCTTCAATTTTACAAAACTCGTCCAGCTTAGCATCCTTGATCTTGGCAACAATAACTTCACAGGTAATTTGCCTGCAAGCCTTTATTCATGCAAGTCACTGACTGCAGTTAGATTTGCTTTTAATCAGCTAGAAGGTCAGATCACACCTGACATACTAGGGCTACAATCTTTGTCCTTCCTGTCAATTTCCACCAACAAATTAAACAATATTACCGGGGCACTACAGATTCTGATGGGTTGTAAGAACCTCACTACCCTGATTCTCTCAGTGAATTTTATCAATGAAACTATACCAAGTGATGAAAACATCATAGACTCGTCTGCATTCCAAAGTCTTCAGGTTTTGGGCCTAGGTAGCTCCCAGTTATATGGTCAGATACCTGCCTGGCTATTCAATCTCAAGAACCTAGAAGTTTTGGACCTGTCGCTTAATCGACTTACCGGTTCTATTCCCAGTTGGTTGGGCAGTCTTTCAAATCTCTTTTACATAGACTTGTCAAGCAACAAGCTTTCTGGAGATTTTCCACTGTCACTTACAAAACTGACAGCTTTATCATCTCAAGAGGCTGTAGGACGAGTCAACCGCAGTTATCTAGAGTTACCTGTGTTTGTCATGCCAAATAATGCTACTAATCAGCAGTACAACCAGCTCTCCAATTTACCACCAGCTATATACTTAGGAAATAACACCCTCACTGGCAATATACCTACAGAGATTGGCCAACTGAGAGCCCTTCATGTCCTGGACCTCAGCCATAATAATTTCACTGGTAGCATTCCGGACGAGATTTCCAACCTGACTAACTTGGAAAGGTTGGATCTTTCTGGAAATTACTTGTCTGGGGAAATCCCTTCATCCCTCAGAGGTCTGCATTTCGTATCTTGGTTCAGTGTGGCAAATAACAATCTTCAAGGGCCTATACCATCTGGAGGTCAGTTTGATACTTTCCCAAGTTCCAGCTTTCTTGGGAATCCAGGGTTGTGCGGTTCGATTTTGCAGCGTTCATGCAACAATCCATCAGGAGTCAGCCATCCTGTTGAACCTAAAGGTATAAACGCCAAACTTCTTGTTGGACTGATCCTTGGTATCTGCTTTGGCACTGGACTACTTGTCACTGTCCTTGCACTGTGGATATTGTCTAAGAGAAGGATCATTCCAGGAGGTGACATTGAAAAAACTGAGCTAGATACAATTTCGATCAATTCATGCTCTCAATTTCCGTCTACAGCTGACAAAGATACGAGCCTTGTCGTAGTATTTTCAAGCGATACCTATGAGCTAAAGGATCTAACCATATTGGAACTTTTGAAAGCCACTGACAACTTCAATCAAGCAAACATTGTGGGTTGTGGGGGCTTTGGTTTGGTTTTCAAAGCAACTTTGGCTGATGGTACCAAGTTGGCAGTGAAGAAGCTGTCGGGAGATTTTGGCCTGATGGAAAGAGAATTCAAAGCAGAGGTGGAGGCTCTATCTACGGCACAACATGAGAACCTGGTTTCCCTGCAAGGTTATTGTGTACATGAAGGCTTTAGGCTGCTTATCTATTCATATATGGAGAATGGAAGTTTAGATTACTGGTTGCACGAGAAAGCTGATGGTGCATCTCATCTAGACTGGCCAACCAGGTTGAAGATTGCTAGAGGCGCAAGTACTGGTCTGGCTTACATGCACCAGATTTGCGAGCCACACATTATTCACCGTGACATCAAGTCCAGCAACATACTCCTCGATGAGAAGTTTGAAGCACATGTCGCTGATTTTGGATTGTCCCGACTGATACTCCCTTATCACACTCATGTCACAACTGAACTTGTGGGGACTTTGGGTTACATTCCTCCAGAGTATGGCCAGGCATGGGTAGCCACTATGAGAGGGGATGTTTATAGTTTTGGGGTTGTCATGCTTGAGCTGCTCACTGGGAAGAGGCCAGTGGAGGTATTCAAACCAAAGATGTCAAGAGAATTGGTTGGTTGGGTGCAGCAACTGAGAAGTGAAGGCAAGCAAGATCAAGTTTTTGATCCTCTCCTGAAAGGGAAAGGGTTTGAGGAGGAGATGGTGCAAGTGTTAGATGTGGCCTGCATGTGTGTAAACCAGAATCCCTTCAAGAGGCCAACCATTAAGGATGTTGTTGATTGGCTCCAGAATGTAGGCTCATACAGAAACCAAAACAAGGGTTAGTGGCATATGCCTGCTTCTCCTTCATCACTAAGATCAGATGTATACATACAGACTTATGTTTTTTTGTTTTTTACTTTCACATTTTATACAATGTAAATGGAAACTTTCCACAGAGATGTATAAATAAATAACTACAGGCAAGTGAATTCAGTTTTTGAGTTGGCTGTTATAGATCAAAGCCAAATATGCAGTATTGTTATTTTCTACGAGATACATGAACTCTTGTCACATATCATAAGCAACAGGTCCCAGTTTCCTATAGTAAAATTCTGTTATCTGATATATAGCAAATCTACTTAATACTCCTCAACTAGATGGTTGATGTTTAATGTATCATCCTTAAAACTTGTTAAGCAAAGAGGAGAAAGAAGATGGAACTTGTTTAAGTAAAAGAATATGCAATGATGATAAAAAAACATGTTCTGCTATGCACCACTCTCAGGCCAAATCTGGGGAAATTGAAGTTTTTTCACTTTTGAATCACAGGGGCTGACACTAATAACAGGTACTCATCAGAAATGGGGAATTAGATACTCTTTTCTTGTGGTATCTGAAATGGATGAAGGTTTTGGCTGATGTCGTTAGGTGTCCGAAAAGTAATTCCACCATGGACAGAGCTGAAAGATTTAGTCTTGTAGCTTGAGCACCATCAAAGGGGCTGAGAAATGGATGAAGAAACTAAAAGAAGGCTGAAAGCAGTACCTTTGCTTTACGGAAACAATTTTATTTCTGGTGTCACCATTCCTACTTCTGCAGCTACAAGTTTGTCCTTTTATCCGATATTGGAAGTTGCATCTGTTGATGAATAGTTATACAATGGCAGTCTTTCCGTATATCCAGTTTCTGTTGTCATGGAAGAAGGGAAAGCAGAGCTGAAAGCTGGGAATAGGATGCTTGTAGAAAACAAAAAATAAAAAACAAGATGCCTGCAGAAAACAAAAAATAAAAAACAACTTAGTTTAGATCAAAATGATTGTCCATTGATAGGGTTGAAGACATCTGTGAATGTTGTTAAGATAACATGAGGAGGCTTAAGGCAATGGGATGTACAGAAACTCCAACATAGGGATGGCTCATGTGATTTTCTTGGTTATATCTGCAAAGGCAATGGTCTGAAGCAAATCTAAAGCTCCATAGCATTTGTAATCTGACAGAATTAGTGGCTCAAATTCCCGAAATCAAGTTATTTCATGTGTTCATTTTACCAAGTGGCCGCAGACCAAATTGTGAACCCACAAGTGTTCTGGAAAACTGACATGAGCATATAATCTGCAGTATCCAATTGAAAATGCAATTAATACTTGTCTTTCATGTCAAATTCTAGACTTTTACCTTAAGGATAAAGCTAGACACCACCTGGAATTTGTTCCAGCATCATTTCTCAATCCATTCTCAATAATTAAGAACAAAAGAAAATTTATTTTCTTCAAAACACGATTGAATTTTTACAGGAAAATGGATATAAAAAAAATGATTTCAACCAATAACACACAAGAAATAGCCTGGAATCGGCACATTATTTCTCTCAGACAGTGATGATATTATTTTACAGAATTAATCTTGCAACTTTACGATGAAGAAAGCAGCCTATCTTAGTTGACAATGCTACAAAATTCCATTTTCAAATAAAACTTGTCAGGAAGAGGATGTCAACGAAATTTGCAGCCTTCCAAGCCTCACCGAGTTGATATAATTTGTAAGGCAATGGCCAGAAATACCAGGGAATGCCAATCCCATTACTCTGAACAATATGGAGAACCATCCTTCCTTGTACTCTGGCCCATAGATGTACCCCATTATTAGACTTTGGATTAGCTCCCACGCAGCATTCAGGTACTCCGGAATGAGATATCTCAACCCGAAAAAATTTCTATTCGGCTCTTCATCCACTTTCTTCAAAACAAACATAATCAAGAAAGAAACAGAATAATTGAAAGGAAAAGCATAGAGAAGATAACCGCATGCTTCATCTGTTTCAACATGACATTGATCACACTCAAGCAAGCTTTCTTGGTCTTAGATAATTTATGTTTAAAATGATAGGTAATTGCTGCATCATCCAGTCGCAAGCAGGATATATCATCAACCACACAATATCAAGTGCCAGATGTCACATAAACTGACTCTTGTAAGTTCAAGACTTAGCATACTAAAAGATATGCATGAAAATGGAAGAAAACTTTGAAGAAAGAAGCAGGTGTACATACCTGTTCCATGTACAAGCTGCTATAGTACAGGCACACTCCAAAGTGCTTATACAAGAAGGTCTTGTCATCATAGGGTAACCTAGGCACAAGGTCATTGCAGTAAACTACTCGGAAATATTTAGGAACCGGGTATTCGAGATGGGTTTCCATATACTTCCCAAGTTGCATGTTCCCGATCCTTGGCTGTCCGAATGTGTATACACCGAGCAACCTTTGCATTACTTCAATCTCATTGTGAAGCACCAAAACAGTTGGAAACAATATGGCAAGTGCCCCACCCAAGCTGTGACCAGTGACTACAAATTTCGCATCCTTGTGCTCCCTCAGTAAGATCTTGAGCTTCTCTCTTACAGCATAGTACGCAGTCTTCTTCAGCATATGAGGTAGAATTCTTTCAAATGCTTCTGAGGAGCTTTTGGCACCATCAGTTCCATTTGAATAGTTAAAATCCTTGAGCTTCCTCTGAAGGTTGTAATGGAAAGTGGCAGTATCAGCTCTGTTGCCCAAGCCCATTGCTTCTAAGAATCCCATATGGACTTTTCCCACTCCTGGGATTTCATACCAAGAGTAATCAAAATCTGTACTCCAGTCATCAGCATCAAAAGGTTCGGTTCCTCTAAAGCTGATCAAAATCAACTTGGCATCTTTTCGCTTGTCACATAGTATGTAAACTTGGGTAGACCATTGCTTTTGGAAATCTATCATACATATGCAGATGAAAGGGCAGTAAAAAATCATCAAAGAAAGGGAGCAAAGAAAACAGGCTTCATTTATTGATGAAGGATAAGTGAAGCTGGAGGCCTGGAAATTGTAGAAATCTTTGATAATGATCACATTTATGAAGGGATTATCTTACCATTCCAACAGTCGTAAAAATCAACAAAATCCATCTGATTTTGCCAAAACAGGAATTGTTAGAAACTATTGCAGTAAAAGAATCAAAAGTGCACAGACAGAGGTCAGAAGAGAGTTGCTCACATTCCAGTGATGATCAACAACACTTTGGACAACTTTGGCATTCTCATAAGCTAACTTGGCAGCCATGATACAGAGGTCCAAGAGAACACGATTCCCAACTTCTGCAGAAAGAAAATCATCTGTTCGCTCAGCCAAGCTTTTAGGCTTGTATAGGTCTATTCTTCCATCCAGTTGACCAATGGTGCTGATAAAAGTCTCTGTACCTCTCTTTGGTATCACCACTTTCCCTGCAATTCAGACTTTAAATTCTGTAAGAACATATCTGATCATGTTAATGACTCTTCTGGTTTAACAACAGATGGCATTGGAACTATTCATCTACAGTTCTGATAAGAGCAAGCAAATACATAAGAGAGCACATTTCATCAAACACATGGAGCAACTTCGTAGAGCCAAACAATTCATTTTCTTCAGTAGAAAACTTCTTAATTCCTACCAAGAAAACATCAATGGATGTTCATGATTTTGAGGTATGCACAGGTTAGGATCATTACAGTACATAAACATAGCACGAAAACTTTTGAACTCAGTCTATTACCCATAGAAAGTTACAACCTTTCATGTCCTAGGCAACAAAAAGACAACATAGATGGTTTTGGTATCATATCAGTTTTGCAGAAACACTACAAAACTGAGATGGGGGGATGGTAGATTCATTTCCAAATACCTTGAATAAGGTTGTAGAGTAAGGTAAGAAGACCGCTATTTTCAGAAAGAAGATTGAGAATAAACTCCAGCACAAACCCTACATCCTCCATGGGCTTGCCAAAGAAAGCAAGAACCTTGCGAACCACAATAGAAACCAATATCACCCAACGGTTATCATCTGAAACCCCATCCATAACACCCTCTTCTGAACTCTCCAAGAACTTCTTCCCACTCCCTCTGTCACCCCAAACCATATACCTCCACAAGTCCCTTACTCCTCCATTCTCTGGCCTCACAATAAGATAGTTGAATCCATTATCACACAGTTGATGATTGTACTCATCACCACCATGTGTGCTGTTTTCTTCAATTTGTGAAGCATCAGTGCCCATCAACCAATTCTTCGATCTTTGAGAACTTCAGATGATGGAGAGAAAACAATTCAAAGGGTGTCTAAAAGTTTTGGACTTTACGAGGTTTATCCACTAGACAGACACAATTAAGTGGCAGTAATGGTCAACAACATACGAATGTGAGCTGCTGCCTGTTCTTTGTCAATTCATGCATGCATCATTTATATAGTATGTATTTATACGGTATGTATGTGTTCGATATGAATATGGTCAAAGTCGCTGTACCTTTGGATCAATCCTTTTCTGGAAAGGGTCACGAAACATTGCTGTTAACCAGTATGGATTCCTAGCACACACCCATGACACTCACGTCAGCCGAGAGACGTGATCCTCTGGCCCGTATAAATTGTCTTTATCTTAAACTAATTAATCTCAGTCATTTATTTATATAAAATCACATAAATAAATAGTTAAAATTAGTAGAGATAAGGTAGAGACGATGTATACAGATAAGAGGATTTAAGGAGCACATCAGCCCCAATTCTTGAAATTGGGCTAATGCTACTTTTTTTTCTCCCATCTTGTTTTATTATAAAATTTTAGATTGAATGTGATGATAAAATTTTGAAATTTCAGATTAGATGTAGTGATAATAATAAAATTGATGGTACCTTTTTGAGAATGAAATCATCATCCAATTAGACATATTAAAATTTATTTAGTTTATTAATTAATCATTAATTTTATAAATTAAAATTAATTATTATTTTCATTTAACAAATTTTCTTTTTAATTAAATTTTAATTTCTGTTAATAAGTAATTACAACCTTCTTTAATTATATTTTAAAATTTTCAATTTCATTTAGATTACAATTATTTAATACATCTTAAACTTTTAAAATTTAAACCTAATGTTTTATCGATTTAATTTTTTTAAACATTGATAAAACATATTGAAATCTTTTTTTCGTATCTATAAATAGAGATGACATTTAAGTTTGGGTCCAATCCAATTTAGACCCGATCTCAACAAATATAACAAAATGACATCATTAATCCAATTTAGACCCGATCTCAATAAGTATAACAAAAATGACATCATTTTATAAAAATAACTGTTTTAAAATTTTAATTTAAAAACTTATTTATCCCGTATACATCTAAAAGATAGCAATCAGCGAATTTGGGACTTATATATGGGTCAATAAAATCTGTCAGGCTATGCTTAGATTTGGCCCATGTATTGTCATCTCTATCCATAAGGTAGAATTCCTTCCTTGATCTCCTTGTTTATGCTTGTTATGGCATACGTGTCCAGCAAGAAACTGATAAAACCTGTTGGCCAAATGTTTTCTTCTGCATTTCGGCATGTTCATGCGAATGCTTTGCTCCCGTAACGTAGTTGGCGGCTAAGTACAACTGAGGTGTGCTCTGTTTCTGCTGCTCTGCGCAAAAGACAACTGAATACATGTATATAATGATTGTTTCTGTTAGAAAAGCAAAGCAGCCATTCATAATGCCACCTCCAACCTTGATTCTGATATATTATCGGTAACTACTAATTAAGACAGCTTTGTTGCAATGTCTTTGAACATTTCTGGTATGATTAAACCATTAATTTTGATTCAAGTAAGGATGTTAATAGTCGGGTTTCAACTTGAAAATGATTCGACTAGCCTGAGTTCTATCAGATGTAGATAAACGGTTCAAGCTCGAGTCGATTTAACTGTTTTAAAAATGAAATCGTTCGATCAGATTAATAATGAAGCTTGAATTGGTTGGTTTGATTTAATTTAATAATTTTTATTGTTAAAAATTAATTAATTAATTTTATAATAGTCTAATATTAATTATACCTTTTAAATTTGAAATCTCGTATTTTATCCGTTTAATTTTCAGTCCAATTTTTAAAACATTATTTTAAGTATATTTGAAATTTTCTATCTTATTTATTAGATCGAGTTTTTAAAATGCTTTAATAGATTTAAACTTTTAGATCGAGTCAATCAAAATACCGGATGAATAAAAAATGAGTAGTTTAATCCCCTTATATAAGGTCAAATGGGACATCCAACAGTGTCACAACTATAGAATCATCAAATTACTCAATCACATCATGAAATTGTAGGAAAAAGGTAATTGAAAAAAGAATCCGGAAGACTACTTCTATATCGGACAACCAATTTGGATTTATGCCTGATAGGTCCATGATAGAAGCAATACATCTACTACGGAAACTAATGGAATGCTACAAGAAGTGTAAACGAGATTTGCATATAGTTTTTATTGATTCGGAGAAGGCGTATGATAGGGTTCTTCGAGAAGTCCTATGAAGATGTTTTGAGGCAAAGGGTATTTATGTGGCTTATATAAGAATAATTAGGAATATGTATAAGGGAGTATTGACTATAGTAAGGACGATAAGAGGTGACATGAAAGTGTTTTCTATTGATATAGGACTATACCAAGACTCGACCTTAAGCCCCTTTTCTGTTTACATTAGTATTAGATGAACTTATCAATCATATTCAAGGAGACGTATCGTGGTATATGTTATTCGCTGATGATATTATCCTGATAGATGAGACAAAGGAGGAGGTCAATTCAAAGTTAGAATGTTGGAGATAAACGTTATAATAAAAAAGTTTTAAGATGAGCAGGTTTAAAACAGAATATTTAGAATGTAACTTTTCGGGAAGCTAGATTGTACAAGAGGAGACAGTAGCAATTCGTATCGACGTCATACCACAAAAATCGAATTTTAAATGCCTCAGATCTATCATTCAAAGAGATATAAATATCGATGCCGATATAGTACACCGTATTAGATCCGGGTGAGCTAAATGGTGAAATGCATCAAGTGTTTTATGTGATAAAAAGATTCCTTTAAAACTCAAAAGGAAATTGTATAAAATGGTGATTCGACCAACCATGTTGTATGAGGCAGAATGCTGACCTACCAAGCATAGACATATAAAACAGCTGCTGGTAGCAAAAATACGTATGCTTAAGTGGATGTGTGAATTTATCAAAAGAAATAGGGTCCGGAATAGGGTGATGAGAGACAGGCTACGGGTGGCTAGCATTGCTGACAAGTTAAGGGAGACTAGGTTGAGGTGGCTTGGGCATGTACACAGGAGGCTCTTAGGTGCTCCGGTTCGGCGTTGTAAGAATATAACCATTATTGACTACAAGAGAAGGAAAGGAAGGCCTTACAAGAACTGGAAAGAAGTGATCAAGAAAGATATGTTATAGTTGATCCTTACAGAAGCAGTGGCTAGTAACATAAAAGTTTGGCATAACCGAATAAGAGTAGAGGATGCCTTTTAAAGCTCCCCCACAGCAGTTGAGTAAGTATTTAGGAAATGTTTATTGTACGCTTGCGTCGCGTACTTACTACATAGGGAGTCCATCCCGGATGTTCTTTTTAGTTGGTGCTAGTTGTAAGGCTAAGACAAGATTTTCAGACCCATTACTTGGTTTTACAGGACATGTGTGTAGGGGAAAGATCCCACGAGACAGTCTAAAATCGTAGGATTGTCTTACTCTCAGAACCTCTGATCAAAGACCCCTAGCTTATCTAACAACATAAAAAGCCGGTCTTTGCAACGTATAAGGTATTAACAGATTTAGACATCATTAGGTATATCATTTTGACTACATCAAATTGTTTATTTATTTATGTATTGTTTTAGTAATTTTATTTACAAAACTAGTTAGTATGCCAATTTACTTATCTACGCTTGTACATACATCACTATTTTATTGTCACATTTGCATGTGGATTTGTTGTAAACAATCTCTCTATTATATAGGGGTAAGGTTGTATGTTATCAGACTTTTCCAGATCCTGCTTTATTGTGGAACTTTAATTTTGGGTGTGATGATGATACATATATATATATATATATATATATATAATCATGGGTATCAGGAGAAGCAAATTTGCTAATCACCAGAAGTGGTAGCAAGATTGACCAATACCAGTGCTGCATCATAGTGCTGCATCATTCAAGTTTAGAAATGAAAATCTACTTGAGTTTCTCTCCACCAATGGTGTCAAAGCAATTGCAAAAAAAGAATATATATATATATATATATATATCTTAAATTTTTAATCAAAACAACGTTCTTTTGAATAAGGAGTTCGTACTCTCCAAGCCAATGCTCTAAATTCAAATTCAATTAAGTTGACTTTGATATATTAACTTTACGCTGATTCAAAATTGACTAAATGCCTATTTAGTTGAATTTTGGAAGATAAATAAACACTTTTTATTGCAAATTTTTTTAAAATTAATGTTCGACTGTAAAATAAAAATACTTTTTAGTAGATATAATTTTTTGGCAACCAAAATATAACATTTCAAGAAGCTCAAATTTGGAGCTTCTAAAAAAGTAAATTTTCATATCAATTAATGAGATTATTTTTAGTCTCTTTTATCTTTATATTTTATACACAATTTTCAAAATATCCACAAATTCATCTTCACATTTATTTTAGAATTTATATAATATTATTTGTCTTTTATATGTTTTAATATTTTTAATATTAATTTTATTTATGTTATAATCTATATAAATAATTGGTTAGATATATTTTCATGTATGTTTTATATGGTTTAAAATTATATAATAATTAATATATTGTACTTAATTTTCATATTATTTGATATACTTTAAATAATATATATATATATATATAATTTTATTACAAAATAAAATATAGTTAAAATTAATAAAAATACTTTTTAGTTTTATGTTTTCAAAGATTCTTTAATTTTTTTAATTGACAGTCAAACAATAACTTTTTATAAAAACTCTTTTGACAAAAACTTCACTGAATTTAAGACGAATCTCTATTCAAAATTCAAACTCGAGATCTTGGTTAAGGTAGAAAAATCCTTACGGCTCTACCACAATTCTCGTAGGTAAATTATATCTAAAATTTAATTAGACTTCAAATCCGAACAATTAAAATTTAATTCATAATTTATGAAAGAGAGATAACCTTTCGCTATCTCTTGAAGCCAAAGTTTGGAGCCAGAGTTTGTTAGGAGATCTTAGTCCCATAAGATAAGGAAATTCGGTAACTTTTTTTTTTCTCTTTCTGATTTTGTTTCCTTACAGCTTGGGACAGTTGAATGTCTTCATTTCTAAGACACGCACACGCGCGAATGCCAAATTGGTCAAGTAACGCGTAATGAGAATGAAACCTAACCTTCCACAAATCAAATCTAAACCTATTACATTATAGATTAGACTTGACAAATTAAGTTGCATTAAACACATAATGATCAATCATACGTCCATAATTCATTGTATGTCCCGTAATAAATTTCATTATTCTATTATTTTTCAGAAATCAATGACAATTCATAACTATTACCTCGATACTAAAGAAGAATTTTACCAAATATTTTATTTTCGATCTAATTAATCCGGATTCGAATGATTCAAATTAATAAAGTTAGAGACAAATCCTAGTCAATACAACTCATTCCCCGGCTCATTGTTGACAAATGCGGTGATTATGATGTTATTTGGTGTAGATTTAAATAGTAGAAAATGGTTATATTCATTATTAATATTACTAATATTATATTATATTATCAAATCTGTTCATATTTTACTTTAGAACTTGATTAAGTGTGAATGACGAGGATGATTATATTATTTTAAAATATTTTATGATATAAAACAAAAAAATTAATCAAATTATTTTAATAAAATTGTAGTAAAAGACGTATGGTATATACATTTTAATTATTTTCTTATATTATTATTATTATTATATATTAAGAATTAAAATAAGTTATCGGCATTAAATTTATAAAATGTTATTTAATTTACTTTGAATTTTAATGTCAATATTAATTTTAATCAAAACTCAAATAAATATAATTATAAATTAAGTAATTTGACTCTTTATCATTTTAATTTAAAACAAGACCTGAAAATAATGTGAAAAATATGTACGGCAAGAAGCTAATTATTTGGTCAAAACGGTTGAACATAGGGACATACATACATACGCGCTAATGGAGAACAGTGCCACCGACAGTCACATCCTGTTGCTAGTTGTGACTCAGTACTCGTTTTTAATTATTATCTTTATTATAATAAATAATACTTTTTAAAAAATCTTTATTAATTTGGTTATATTATAAAATTTACGATTCATAACTAATTTTACAACTATTAGATGAGATTTTTTTTATTTTTTTGTCAATATTAATTATTTTCAAATTAACGTTTAAATTAATTAATTTTAGTTTTAAATTAAACTAATTGAAATAAGATGACATTATTGATTTTTAGTTTTAAAATTGAGCTAATTAAATTTTTATTAAATTGAATTGAAATTTGAATTAAATTAAAATTAAAATATGATATTATTTATTATTAAATTTATTTAAAATTAATATAATTTATTATCAACTCTAATCGCTAAAAAAGTGACTCTTATATGGTCTAATTGTTTGTTCGAGCTAGAAAAGGTCTAACGTACAGCTAGCCCGCTAATGCTTGGGCTACAAAATGTGGTATAATGTTACGGCTTAATTGTCTTACATTGATGATAAAAAAAAATTGAAGTGGAGTTTATAAATTTACAGACTCTCCCACCTTTCAAGCTAACTTTTGAAGTTTGCTATGTGATAAGACTTGTAATAAACTCATTTGATGTTATAACTTAGCACATTAAATCTTATGTTCAAGTTATTATATTTCAATCATGTTTAATTAAATCTTATTCATACATTTACGTGAGATCTATATGAATATATGGATAAGATTTAATGAAATATAATAAAAACAGTGCAACCCATAACTCGGTGGAAACGATCAATATTTTTAATATTATTTTTAAAAATATAATTTAGATTAATCATTCTTTGGAGTTTAGGAGTATATTCTCGTTCTACCTACTACACGTAACGGACCATTTGTGGACACGTCTTGGGTCGGGTGGCATTTATTTATTCGAAGCACAAATTACTTTTATCATGTAAACGAAAATTACACATTCAAACTCTCAATCCTTTCACTTTATCAAGAATCAATTCTACATATAACAATCTTAATCTTAGGATTAATGACAGTGCTAAGAGCATCATCAGTTACATCACATCAGGTTTCTTCTGCAATTTCTATATTATCTGAACAAAGAATATGAAAAAAAAAAACAAAACTTTTGATCATGATAAGGTGAAAAAAACCTCAAGACAGGAATGGTCTCTCGTCGTTCTTATTCAAAGTCTCGTGACTCTCCCGTGAACTATGGCTGTGATTAGAAGTGACTGGTACTGTCACTGTTTAACTATACAATCTCTTTGTTTCTTTTTCTTAATAATGGATATTATATACGTACCCTTTTTCACATACATGTCAGGTTGTCATTACAAGATCTCCGATATCTTGTAAAAGATATTACTTTTATTATATAAACATAATTGGAATTGATATAGGAAAATATTTGAGGTAGCCCCCATGAAATTTGAAAGCAACCCTTTCCTACCTCTGGTATGGTTACGTTGATGATTCTTCCAAGCAAGGAAATAAGTATATATAATATGAATAATTAATAGAAATAGTGCCAACCTGTATATGTATAGAAAAAGAAGCAAAGATGAACAGTAGAAAACATAACATAGGAGAATACTGAGAGAGAGAGAGAGAGAGAGAGTTGATGAAATAGGAGAATGTGAATGTAATAAAATAAAGTTAAAACCTTTAATATAGAGAAGAGACAAAGGGTATTCTGATCTGTGGTCTTGGATTCTTTTGCCAAATCGTGCCTGCCAGCTCTCTTTGGACACGGCTACATTATTATAGAGAAGAGATATTAGTCAAAAGAAAAAAAAAAAGAAGGAAAACCAGTGAAGGAAGAGCTCTTTGTCATCAGGCATTTGGTCATCTTCTCTGGTTTTTTGTGGGTCATGATGGGTTTCTGGAGAAGGGTTGAGCTACTAGTGACACTAACTATCTGCATTCTTAGATGCATCCATGGTGATACAGATCCAAACGATGGTCAGTCAATTCGTTTCCTTAGATGGGTTTAGACGTGCTTATATCTGCCGTAGCTGCATTTTTTTTGGGTGAATTTTCTCTTGTTTACTGTTTGCTGTAGTCTGCCGCAGCTTGTTATTTGGTATTATAACAGAAAGTTTCTGCCTTTCTTATGCATCTGCAGATTTTTTCCATTTGTTTCTTTGTTTAACTAAAATTTTGAACTTTTTAAAGAGAAAAATTGTTTTTTTTTTCTTGGATAATTTCCAGTTTTATAAATTGATATTTAGTTTAGCGTCTCTCTCTGTTTAAAAAGGCTGCTCCTTTGAGCATTCTTTCTGAATGCAGCCATGTCAGAAAAGCTAAAGCTCTGTGTGTGTGCATATGCTCATTTAGGCCAGTTTGGAGTCTGGGTTTTATAGTGTCAGTTTGTTGAGAAAGCAAAGACCTTCAGATGATCTTAATGATATATGACAATTGTGTAAAGAAGCCAACGCCTTTCTAATTTTGATGGTTTAGTCTGCTCTTCTTTTGCTGCAAGAGCACAAATTTTTAGTCTCAGATAACTAAGCAGGGGCATATGCTCCATAGCTAGCTCATGTACCAAAACTTAGATCCCAATATTTTTTAGTTCTTGGAAGTTTACTTTAATCTTCATGCTAATTGGGATATCATGCTAATTCCTTCAATGTTGTGCTCCACCTTAAACTTGTTGTTCTCTTTATATATTGACATTCATCCATGGAGTCATGCAAGATCAAGTTCCATGAGTGAAATGCTGTCATAACTGATATTTGGTATATTAACTAATGATTGCTTGGATCTCATACAGCTTCTGCTCTGAGGACCATGTACAGCAGCTTAAATTCACCACCGCAACTAACAGCATGGAGTTCAAATGGTGACGATCCATGCGGGCAGTCTTGGAAAGGTGTAACTTGCTCAGGCTCTCGAGTCACCGAAATGTATCTATTCTGACACTTTTCTTTTCCTGATTTGTTACATTAGCATTGCCAGCACTTACGATATACTTTTCCAACTTGATTTCCTATTTGGTTCTGTTAGTAAATTATCAGGTCTTGGACTTTCTGGGTCAATGGGTTTCCAGCTCTCAAGTTTGACATCTTTAACAAACCTGTAAGATGAGAGTTCTCATATAACTCATAAGCTGTCATACATTTGTGCTATGGTGATATGTTGGACTCTTGCAGAGACATGAGTAATAACAACCTGGCAGGTGGAATCCCTTATCAACTTCCTCCAAACTTGACAAGACTGTATGTTTCTCTTGAAAATTGCTTATTTATCTTAATCTTCCCATTCTAATTCGCGTTGACTCAACCCACTTTTCCTTTTCATGCAGGAATCTTGCCAATAATCAATTCAGTGGAGAAATTCCCTATTCCATTTCACAGATGACTTCTCTGGAATACTTGTGGGTGATTTCTCATTCTTGGTTCTCTAATTCAGCTTCTTTCCATAGTTCAATGTTAAGTTCATACTCTACATGTTTTTCCCTTCCTTCCATTCGGAGTATAGGAATCTTGCTCACAATCAGCTTCAGAATCAACTTAACAACATGTTTGGACAGCTATCTTCACTCTCCACACTGTGAGATCTTCTATACGCTCTAGTCAACCAACAAAACTTTACAAGTTTTTACTTTACTCTGTTCCACACTAAGCATATTATTGAAGTCTAAGGCAAGTAATTGTTTTCATGGCTACTTGAAATTTGTTTCTGACTCAAGTATATGAAGGATCTTACCTTTGGATGCCTATTCCTAATATCTTTGGAATTTTATCATGCCTGTATTATTCTGGCCTGTTTGATAACCATTGATGCGTGATTCATCAAGTGTTTCTGAAAGTACCTAGCTCTTTGATAGTTGAAAAGTAAATTCATTTCCTAGTTGGTTACTATTTCTTATAATACCGTTTTTATGGAAGGGATAGATCACAAGTATTGACAACTTAATGCCACTCTTCAGGGATGTCTCCTTCAATTCAATGACAGGAAATCTGCCTGAGAGTTTTAGCTCCCTTTCAAGTATGACATCAATGTAAGTAGCATTTCCTCATAAAATTGGCAATAAATGCATGATTTAACTCTTTTTGCTTACTATCCTTTATCCCCTCACAGGTATTTGCAAAACAACCAGTTTACAGGAACAATTGATGTCCTTTCGTCCCTTCCTCTTGAAAACCTGTGCGTAACTATCATAGCAATCAATTTAAGTTGATAACCTTTTTTTTATTTCATAGCATTTAACCCATGATACTGTCATGTTGCTTATTATTCTCTATCAGGAATGTAGCAAACAATCATTTCACTGGCTGGATTCCTCAACCATTGGCCAACATTAATCTGCAGTAAGAATTCGCCAACCAATTGTTACCTACCAGACCGATTGGGTTAAGGAGTCTTTCTGCCAACTTGTTTGAGCAATCTTCATTGCAGGAAGGAAGGAAACAATTGGAACTCAGGGTCTGCACCTCCACCTCCACCTGGTACACCTCCAGCCCCAAAACACCCTAGTCATAAATCTGGAGGAAACAATAGTCCATCAGACGGTGGCAGCAAAAAATCAGGAATAACAGGTGGTGGTATAGCTGGAATTATCATATCGATATTTGTTGTTGGGGCAATAGTAGCATTTTTCCTTTTGAAGAGAAGATCGAGGAGGTCTTCTTCAGACATAGAAAAACTTGATAATCAGCCATTTGCTCCTCTATCTTCTAGTGAAGTGCAAGGTAATCTATATGTTGTCTGAATTTTGATTTTATTGGAGCATCATCTACCAATAGTTTTTGCTATATTTGGCTCCTATGGTGTAGCATGAGAATGATATCTTGTTGATTGTTTTCCATACCTAGGATGTCAAGGCTTCATTATATCAATCTATTATGATCCAAATGCTTGGTTGATTTTGCTTTTGGTTTAAGTTTTTTTTGTAACTTAGACGTTTGGCTGCTAATGCTTTGACAAAATGGAATAAAAATCTGGAAGATGCAAAGATAAATTGAACTTAGTTTAGATATGATCAATTAATTTCTCAATAATGTTGTCCTCGAAAAACTGTACCCTGCCTTGTATTGATAATGCGCTAATCTTTACATTTAATTTCCACATAGCACTAATTTTATTGTGTTGCTATCTAGATAATTATATGGAAGTTTGTTATTTTTAAATGTCCAGTGCCTGCTTATAGGATTTTGTTCAGTGGCTATTAGAGGATTCTATGTTGGTGCCAGTGATATTGTTAACTAAGGATTTTTAGCCTCTTTAATGCTTTGGTTCCCGTTTTGAGGCAAATGGTTCTCTATATGTTTGATTTAATACATAGATATTACTGTTTGTGACTAGACCAAATCTCTCAATCATATTTTGGTTCCCTTCAATTTTTGTATTATTAAGTTCTTCAGTCTGCAATATTCGGACAATTCTGATTGGAACTTTCACTTCTCTTTTTCCAAAACTTCCTTGTACAGAAATGAAGTCTGTACAAGCTCCCTCCACTGTGATTACTAAGACATTGGATAGCTCTGCCTCGATGAATCTTAGACCCCCACCGAGTGACCGTCATAAATCATTTGATGAGGATGATTTTCTCAAGAAGCCTGTTGTTGCGAAAAAACCTACCCCAGTTCCTGTCAATGTCACCTCATACTCAGTAGCAGATCTGCAGATAGCCACTGGCAGCTTCA
This sequence comes from Erythroxylum novogranatense, assembly GCA_029891385.1. Classification (NCBI taxonomy): domain Eukaryota; kingdom Viridiplantae; phylum Streptophyta; class Magnoliopsida; order Malpighiales; family Erythroxylaceae; genus Erythroxylum; species Erythroxylum novogranatense. Next base: position 3,246,984 of record CM057232.1, read on the forward strand.
GTGTGGAAAATCTTCTTGGTGAGGGATCATTTGGACGTGTTTATCGAGCTCAGTTTGATGATGGGAAGGTTTGCTTCTCTAACCTGATAAATCTTGAATATTTCAGTTAAAGGGCCAGAAAGAATGGAAAACAAATAATGCTTTTGAAACACATGTGACTATGTTCTTTCTGGGACCATGTTCTAGGTTCTTGCAGTGAAGAAAATAAATGCAGCATGTCTTCCCAGCGACATGACCGAAGATTTTACGGAGATAGTTTCCAAAATCTCAAAGTTGGATCACCCCAATGTGACAGAGCTAGTTGGTTATTGTTCAGAGCATGGGCAACAACTCCTGGTATATGAGTTCCATAAGAATGGGTCACTTCACGAGTTCCTTCACATGTCAGATGAATATAACAAACCTTTGATATGGAACTCTCGTGTCAAGATAGCATTGGGGACTGCCCGAGCATTGGAGTAAGTTCATTGCAGCACATCAAAAAGATACATTGTGTACATTCAATTTTCTCCCATTCTAATATCAACCAACATGTTTTAAAAGGATAATTGTTTGTTTTCAAAATCCTTTAAAGCATGAAGGAGCAACTCTGGGATGTGTAAATTCGGTTGATGTGAATGCATATACCTAGTCAATGAATGAAAAAAGCGAGTAATATGTAATATCAGTTGAAGCAATTAACTTGATAGCCAATGGTTGTACTCAAGTTTCAGTTATTCATATATGTGCTGATGTTTGAATTTAACTGTCTAGTATATGAGATTCGATACGACTCTAGAAAACTGTGGCCTTGATGATGTAGGATTTAATCAACCATACCATCTTCTCTGCAACATTGGTATCATAGCCTTCATATCTTGGGGTTCTTCAGGTACCTACATGAAGTCTGCTCTCCATCCATTATTCACAAGAACATCAAGTCAGCAAACATACTATTGGACACTGAACTCAATCCTCACCTTTCAGGCTCTGGCCTGGCAAGTTTTCTCCCTAATGCAGATCAGGTGATCTTTCTGAATGACTTCCTGAGAAAGTTTTGCATGTCTCTTTTCTGTGAACTTGACTCGAAATCCAGAAATATAAGTTTGGGAGTACATAAAGTTATAAATAGTTGAGTTTCCTGGTGGGATCTACTCAAGTGGGTGCAAGAAGTTCAAAAGAAAAAGAAAACTGCTAAAGGAGGTGATCGATAATTGGGTTTGAAAGTTGAAATTATTCACTTCCCACTTGATACTAGAAATGGATTTCCAAAATTCGTGTGGACTTTTGGCTCATTGTTCTTGGATGACTGCTGTGTCGACTGTCTATCTGTCGCATGCTTCAACTGTTTTTGGCTGCAGTATTTTGTCGTTGGGACATTTTTTAACTTGGATGCTAGAAATGATCACCTATTATGTGATTTTGTTTCCTGTTCCCAGATATTGAGCCAAAATGCAGGTTCTGGCTATAGTGCACCTGAAGTCACCATGTCTGGTCATTATACTCTAAAGAGCGATGTTTACAGTTTTGGCGTGGTCATGTTGGAACTTCTTACTGGGCGTAAACCATTTGATAGGTGAATGATTGATTACAATAACTAATTCGTATTGATATGACCTAGAAGGAGCATAAACAAGCTTATTGTGCTTGAAGATACGAAATTGGTTCTTTCCTAGTCTTTATTATTTGTGAATCCTTTTACAGCTCGAGACCAAGGTTGGAACAATCTTTGGTAAGATGGGCCACACCTCAGCTGCATGACATTGATGCTTTATCGAAAATGGTTGATCCTGCACTTAAAGGGCTTTACCCTGTCAAATCTCTCTCCCGGTTCGCAGATGTCATTGCTCTCTGTGTTCAGGTAACCTTAAAGACTATCTCCTTGAACATGTATGTTGAAAGCTATGTGGAATGCAAGTTGCTGCTATTCTGCTTATCATGTCATACACATTTTACTGGGGACCCATTTTCATTGTTCTTGCAGCCGGAGCCAGAGTTTCGACCCCCTATGTCCGAAGTGGTTCAGGCATTGGTTCGATTAGTGCAGCGAGCTAATATGAGCAAGAGAACTGTTGGAAATGATCATGGTGCACCACAGCAAGCTGACAATCCAAATACTCAGGATTACATGTCTTAAAATGATCAAAACGGGTTGTTGTTCTCTTGTTTTGACATTAATCATAGGATCTCATTTGTACATGGCTGCTTTAAAACCGAAGTTTCAAGTTTGTTGAACTTGCTATGCTAGTGACAGAAGCTTGGAGATATGGTTGTACCATTGTGCCAGTACTTCAGCCATATATATATATATATATTCAATTGTAATATCTAGTGTAGCCTAAACCTGGAAAAGATACTTGGATCAAATGAAACAGATGATTTAAACTGTCTAAACTGGACGTGGGACAACTATTTACAGAATATCAAGACTGAATTTTTTTATTGAATGCTAAATTTTCTTACTTTATCCGTCTAGAGTACTAAATTTTTTTAATGTTCACAAATATTAATTGTTTTTTTTTTAAATTTAACCATGTTTTTCTATCAGATTTGAGCTTATGAATTGCTAATTATTTTAGTTTAATTCAGAACATTGTAAATGAAGTACAACTTAAATCTGCACGATGCAAATGAAACAATCTAATAAAAGTTGACATCTTTTTGTGTAATTATGAAAATTGAGGTTCTGATAATAAAAAAAAGTACTGCATAATTACGATAATTTGTGATAACTAATCCAACCACAATTTCGATAATTAAGTATTTGTTTCTAATAAATTTCCACTTGATTACTGGAGATAGAGATATGGTTCAAGTAAAACAGTTTGAACTAGCTGTGGTTTGAGCTTTATTTTAGCTTTGAATACTTATGAAATGAAGCCTGTGTGCAATACATAACAAAACAGAACCCTGATAAAAGGACGAGCTTATGTGCAAAAGAACAAAGAAGATGGAAAGAAAAACAAACTAGCTGCATATTAATGGAACTTTGATCCGGTTAACTGTGTGTGCCGATAGGGGTTCTTGATCCTACAGGATTCATTGCCAGATTATCACCACGAACAAAATGCATATACAAGCAGTAAACATGATCCTGAAGAAGGCCAAATTTTGGTATCTTCATTCATTTTCTGCTATGAAGTTTGGCAGCTCATTGTGGCAGAGATACTCGTCACATAATGATGCAGATTGCCAGTCCTTCCTTAGCCGCAAGATGTCCTCAGTAAAGGTTGATCCCAAGGATCCGATGAACACGCTAGACATGGCACAGATTGTCTTATCCAGCATAGCTTCCACCTTCAGAAGAAATATTGAGCATAGTGAATACAAGAGCTTCCTATAAGAGACTGGACTTTGGACACTATTAGGATTCCACTCTTGCCTCAATGATGCAGTATGGAACTACTGCATATGCTTTAGTCAAATACAACAATATACTTTCGTACTTGAGAACTTAAACATTCCAGGAAGCTCCAATCGAGACAAGTTTATAGCTTCCTAACCGTTTCAAATGAAGCAAATGATTTACCCTTTTCTTTGAACAAAAATAGAACATGTGAAGAGTATGACTTTTTCATCCCTTTGTCGTCAAAACTTTCGGAACAATTGGAGAATTGAAGACGCAAGAATGCTAACAATAGACTATGCTTTCTTCAATCCAAAGAAAATGATAATAAGAAAAGAGAACAAACACTATTTACCTGAGGATCATCCTGCAGACCATGTCTGTGCAGGAAAGCATCCCACTTTTCAGCCGAATTATAAGACGGACGTTTTACAAGGGGCACGGTCTTCCCATTTACAGCAACCAATGACTGAAGCAATCCAGTTTCACTCTCTGCAGCATCAGTTGAAAGATATATAACTGGTGCATTGGCTCTTCCAACAACTCGTGAGATGCAATCAGCTGCTTGTGGAATGGGATAAAAGCAACTAGGCTTTTTCGCATTGCTGGGAGAACATTCAAAAGAGGATTAGAAGCATTAGTATAAGCTTTCTCAGCAAGGTACACAAAAACATGTCCGTTAAACTAACTGACTGAACGTTTACCCGATTCACGCCAAAGGGATATCTAAGCATACTCTACATGACCAAACAATTCAATCCAGCAAAACTACCAAAGTTGAAGAAGCATCAACTGGTTTACGGCAGGGAAAAGGAAAGAGGAAAGCATACCAGAATGTCAAAAATCCATGGCGTCGAAAATGGAGAGCAACGAAATTCTCCCCCAGGAAAGTTTGAATAAACCGCTGGGCCGTAACCATGATAACCCTACTTGGTTCGATCAATGTCTTACACTTGTGAGCAAGAGGACCACCGGGCTGCGTCAACCAATCCTTCTCCAAATCAGCATAAAACACATCTCCAATAGCAATGACATCGTCATCAGACTTAAACTTAGCTTCAATATCCTCAATACTCCTTTTACTGGGTTTCTTTGTATCCTCATTCCAAGGAGATTCAAGCTTTCCCATAGAAAGCCCCAATGATTTCAACCTCTTAAGATGTTCCTCATCAAGATAACATGGATTTGGCTTCAAAAAATAACATATAAACTTGTCAATATGAGGATGACTCTTCTTCAATTCCACGAATTCTTCAAATGTAATCACAACCTTGGTCCCCAAACACTCATTGATATGAGCAATATCCAATACCCTATGGTACTGATAGTCAAATCTCGAACTCGGAATAACCAAAACTCGATTCAACAATGCAGCGAAGAACATATGCTTTTCTAAGCAAATCAAATGGTTACTCATTTGACCGGATAAACATATTGCAAACAAGAACTTATTAGATCTAGGCTTCCACTGAATTGTACTCCTCTCTGAAAACCTCTGATCCACCTTCTTACACGTAGAATCCAAGAACAAACCTTTATTATCAGATTCTGAAGACCTATTACCTGATTTGTGAGTAGACAACAAAACTTGCTGAATTTCTTTGTTTAAAGAAAACTGCTTCAAAAGGGCAGACTTCAAATCTTCCAATAATATACCACTGTTAGTGGGCAACTTTGGATCGACATTACTACTAGAATTAAAAGCAGAGGAATTCACAAAAGATCGGTTCCATATAGAGTAAAGTGAGAGCTGTTGTTGTCTAAGCAAGTAAAGAGCCCGCAATTCAGACTCTCGCATACGATCAGACAAAGAATCGAACTTCAGAAGAGCCAAGTTCGGGGCAGAGAACAGGTTCCGGAAACTCGTGGAGAAATAGAGAAGAACAATGAAGAGCGGAAGAAAAATGGCGAACAAGTAATAATACCGTCTGTTGCGGGAAAAACTGAAGAATCTGAAACGTCTCCGCAAGCTTGAATCCAGGTGGTCGTCAATGTGGAATGAGGACTCGTGGTGGTTATGGTTATCGTGTTTCCTGTCATTCTGGTCTATCAAGTTCTCGCGATCGTCTTCTTCGTCCGATAATGGATCTCTCTCCATCGTCTCTGAACTTCTCATCAATCAAGTTTGCTTCTTTTGGAGTTTACAGTAAACGGATCCAAGTGATCGATGAAATGCCTGAGCCGGAGGTCAAACAGTGGTGCAGGAGAGCAGCTAGAGAGTGTAAGTATGAAGGGACTTGCGGAAAGGAAGCCCAAATACGAAGCAAAGAGGTTAGGAAAATTATGAACCAAACGACCATAGTCGGTGGAGGAAAACGACAAGGCACTGACCGACACTGTTGCTGAATGAGCTTCAAATTGGGGTTAAAAGTGTTGTGGGAACTTGTGTAACTCTTGATCTAATGATTCAGATTAGTTTCAGTCAGAGTCCCAGATTGAGAAAGACTCGAACTTTTTATGTTAATAACTCGATAATCACCTGCTAAAATTTATCTGTCAAATTTACTGTTTATCCATTAACAAATTTATGGTTAACGAAACTAAAAAGAGTTTGGATTCAATCTGTTTAAAATTAACGGATAAACTTAATTTATCTGAATTTGGATCGGTTCAAGTTTTGATCCTTTTTTTCGACAGTTGGGTTCTTGAAACTGGAATCAAACGAGGACTTGGTATGTTAAGATTCCTATTTCTTGTCACGTCAGATTCATGTTTCACTATTATTCACCAACGAATGGTGGCATCTGGTTATTAATGTTGATTGGATCAAATAGTTGATATAAATAGGCAAAGTCAAGAGCTACAATAACGAAGACAAGACACGTAGACAGAACGTCAAAAGACACTTGGCAAGCTTGCATGTCGAACATGTCTCACTCTCTCTCTATGGTCACTTCACTGCTGCGTTTCATTGCATTTCAGGGTCTAGATATATTACTTCCTCCGTGGTTAGAAGACACAGATGCTCATTTTGCGATTCTGCAGAAGTGGAAATGGAGATGAGGAGACTCATAGCTGGATGTGGAGTTGTGAAGAAGATATATCACCACCAACTGGTCATGGTGAGCAGGTTAATAACAACAAAAGCTTCCGACCGAGCAGCTGTTCATGGAACTAAGCGACCTGTTAAAGAAACCATCAATGTACTTTCCACCACCTACTATGTGTTTATAATGTGATTGTTTAGTTACTAGTTAGGTGGCGGGTGGGATCTTTTCTTTCTTTGCATTTTGCATCTGAATGTTCTGTCATGGGAATGAATCCGTCGCACTAATGGTGCTTTTCTTCATTGACACAGAAGGAAGAAGCAGAAAAGGAGATAAAGGGAAGGGAAAGAGGAGATGAAACAGAAAAAGAAACAAGTGAAGCTGAAAGTGGACTCTAGCATGAGCGATTTTACTAAATCTCGATCATCTGCTCCTGAATCCTGATCGTTAACAACCCAAAAAGCTTTTTAAATTTCATGGCTTTCCCTTTCACTTTCCTTTTCGATATCTATGCTTACGTTTATTGGTTGTAATCTGCATCTTAATAGCAAGTCATAATAAGCTGGAAGATGAATACCAACATGGTAATACAAGTGAAATTGTAAACGAGTCTAAAGATGCGATCTTTTTGTGACGTGATGTATATTGAACAAGATGATTCTGATCAGCTATGACTAATACATTACCAGAAAATTGGTTGATGAGAGCCTGCAATTTTTTGAGACTTCTATGATGAGCTGTTGCTGGAAAGAAGATGATACCATCGGGATCTTTAGCAAATCACAATCAACATATACTCCTGATGGATTTGGCGGAGATCTAGAATTATTCTTTAAGCTAACTCTGATCACCTTCTGTGACTTCAACAAGCCTTCCACGTATCCATTTCTTAGTAGAAGGAACAGTTCTGGCGGACGTCCCCTCTTTCAGGAGCTTAGCTTTTGATCCATTAACTAAAGAAATGTTTCCAGATTTGTGAACACCATTAAGCTTCAGGCTCACAGTTTGGTGTGCAGAATTGGACTCTTGTATGAGAGTATTCAAACTGAGCTGAGATAAACCATACCCATTTGGGCTTTTAGCAACAAACTCCTTCTGATCACCATTCAGTACATCATGGAAGGTGAATTTAGTTAGATTGGTTTTCTCTTCTTCAGCAGAAACTAAAAGTTTTGATCCATTTACTTCCCACAACCCTGCGTCAGAAGAGCTTCCCTTGCCAACACCTTCTTCACTCTCAATCTCTATAGTTGGTACTCTTGCTGCAAGAGAAGCATCATGATCATTCTCATTACGTATAACATTTCTGGGATCTATGGACTCAACCAGTTGCATTGCTTCAGCTATGAGCCTTCTGGTTTCCACGAGGGAGGCTTGAGCAACTGGACTCTTAGCTGCAGCAACCTCAAGCGCCTTAGCTGCCTTCTGAGCTTCAGCAATTAATAACCTGCGGGGTGTATGATATAACATGAGGTTTGACTGTTCACTGAGGACTAGAATGTTGTAGTAAGAACAGTGTGTACTTTCATTCATGTTTTGAGGAATCCAGGATATGCTAACAAACCTTGCTCGCTCAATGGCTTCAGATTTTTTGGTTTCTGTGACAGTTCTTTTTGCTCTGATATTCTTCAACATTTCCAACTTGGAACTTGCCAAAGGATCTTTGTACAATGGCATTTTACTTCTCCTCAACTTCTTGCGCTCAGGTTGATCTGCAGGGTCATTTCCGGGCGAGTTGTTTGAATTACTCACCATTGTCTTCCTGGTGTCTTGTTTAGCTCTTGGCTTCCGCCTTGGCTTCGGTTTAGTTCCAACTGGTGTGCCATGATATTTAGACAGTGCAGAACAAACTCTTTCACGATATCCCTGATGAGAGTGAAATATGATAGTTGAGTAACGCATGGAATCAAGGAAGTTGCAGAACTGATCTTGTTCTCTTTTGTATAGCCAGGAGTTACAGTGCATATAGTTATCAAAGTTTGTCAAGTTTTGAAGCATGCAAAACTTAGGGAAGTACTTACAGGATCAGCCCATTTGGCAGCAATGGCTTCTGCAATTTTTCTTCTCTGCTCAAGGGACTTTGGTGCTCTCTTGCTACCTTTAGGCCTTGGCATTGATTTCCTACGTTCAATACTTTCCAACCATTCCTGTTCAAGCTTTTCACTTAAAGTCTTGTAGGAATCCCACTGCAACTCTTCCTCCCCAGAGTAACCATTTCTTGAAGCTTCAGCTATCAAGTTTTGCCATTCAAAATAACAAGTTTCCTGCATCGTTTGCTTCTCACGGCGCTTTTGCCACCCCATTCTCACTCCGACCCCGATCTTCAATCTTGTCTCCTCGCTGAGAGATGACAAGCAAATAACCCTCAGAACGAAAGTATTAGAAATGTGAGCATTCAATAACTTGACTACAGCAAGTACACTTAATGTAACATCCAAGATAAGCACATCTAGATTATTAAAAATGAGCAAGGCTCTGGGGGCAATAGGTGAGGAGAGAATTATAAAAGATCCAATTATGATGGTGTACTCACCTCTGCGCATGTCCAAGGTTAACCAACTTCATCTTGACCTGCATTACAAATTTCAAAATGAGAAACATTTTCAATTTCATTGCATGACAAATGCAATAATGCAATGGGAAAAGTTCCGAGCTTGATTTCTTGGCAGATACATGATAGGTCATGTCCTCAAACCATCAATAGTCATATTCCTGATGAACTGATTCTGAAAACTAATTGTAAATACATCAGTCAATTAGAGGAAGCTTCAGTTAGACTGGCCAGAAGCTGGTGAAGACAAAGCATTGGTTCAAGAGAAATTTTACCAAATGAGTGGATGGCTAAGTGGATAATGTGTGATGTTTTAGCTTCAATGTAGTGCAAATCCAATATTGGATATCACATATAGTGCTCTTACAACTATTCAACTTGTCCTAGATGACTCGAGCATCAATTAACCTAACACTGCCCAACTGACTAGAAATCTGCAACTAACCAATTTACATGTGATGTTGGAGTAATCTGACTTGAAAATTACTAAGAAATATCAAGATATTCATGGCCAGAAGTTTGATGAGTTGATAAGCTTTCTAAACTGAAGCGCTTCAGGTGGCCACATGACATAGGAACAAGTACAAAACGCCCATCTTTTCTCAAGTGATAGACCAAGACAAAATAGTTTTGTTTCTTGACTAGTACCTGAACATCCAATTTGCATGAACTAATCTAGTTAAAGTCATGTATCAATTGTTATGAAATCGAAAAAGGGTTTTTCATCCAAGTAGATGTTGATCAAAGCATCTCAGGCCATGCCATGGGCATACACACATTCATTCTTACATGACATCACCTTTGGATTCTGCATTGCTAGCCTTGTTCTTTCTCTGATCTTTTGTCGGGTTTCTGCGTAGAATCAAAGCTAAGTGGTAACTTACAGAGCTAATTACAGAAGAAAAGAAGAGACAACAAGCAACATAATGCTTTACAAATACAATCACCACTCACCAGCACTGTGCTTCCTGCCTTTGTTCCAGGGGGTGTTTCCCTTATTTGCTTTAGAAATCCTTATCCTTCTCAACCTTTCTCTGTCATCCAAGTCCACCCATTCTGAATTTGAAGACTCAACCTGAGCCACTGAGGAATCTGAATCAGCATCAAGCTGAATGTCTTTGTAAATCTTACTTCCATCTTCCTCAGAAACCAAGCATTTTGGTTCAAGGGTAGTAACTGCGGTAATCCAAAGTTTACTTCTCCTATGAGGATCGACCGTTTTAGGCAATTGAAGAGACGTCCAAACTGATAACAGTCTCTTGCTATCACCAAACGTAAATGGCCTTGATAGACCTTTACAGGGAATAAGAAACTGTGCCCTTAGAGGACCCAGATGGTATTTAGAGGAAGCTTGAGAGAAAACAATATCTGTCCAAAGAAATCAACAAGATAACAGTAAGCATAGCACCAAAGTTAGTGATCATAGAAGAAGCACAAGTGGCGAAGTTATATACATGAAGTAACAATTTGTTGCACTAATCAATTGGGAATAACGTTTGTACAAAAAGCTTAAAACCTCAAATTACTAATGCAGAACTACTAACGAAGCATCACAAAGGAGTGAATTTTTTGCAAGATATAACCTTTATTGTTCTTGCTAAAAGCTTGAAAGGCAAAGTCTTAGCTTTACGCAGTTTTTGAATCTTCAGCAGAGCAAACAATCACGAAAAGGCAAAGAAGACGAGGATAATGAAGAAAGAAAGAGCATTGAAGTTAATAGGTAAAGAAGGAAGTACCTAACAAAGGCATTGATGAGAGGTCATTCAACCAAAACCCAGAATTTATTATCTCAAATGAACTCAAAGAATCAAACTTCAAGCAAATTTAGCGGCAAGCATGCAATTCCAACCATTATGGACCAGCAAGCTATTTGCTAGTGTGCTTTTCTGTGAACAGAAAAGGGATAATAGTGGGAATGAAGCTCTCAAAGTTAAGGTACAGTTGAAATGTGGATTACTAAGGAGGGCAAAACAGAGGAAGAGAATGAAACTGAGAGAGGAACACACACAGAGAGAGGGTAATTTCACTGGCGGTGTCTGTTGGTCGGTGAGTTGAAGATAACGAATAGTCTCAAGTAAATTTTTGCAGCCCATACAAAACTTCTGTCCTAAAACTGAAAATTCGATGAACAAAGATCCCATTTTTGTCAATGGGCCAACAACCCATGTCTTACTGTCATATGTATGGGCTTCAAGCATTTACTGGAATTCTAGTATTGATTTTGTCCTTTTTGTCGTTGGCTTTAGGGTTTATTCAAATTCAATACTATTTTTCCATAATTTACATGAGCTTTTGATGGATTACATGACTTGTCCCCTTAATTCAAGAACAAGAAAATGCCTATGAACTATGCCATCATACATCATCAATTTGGATTTGTTTTTAGGATTTCAACCTTTGCGTTTAAAACATTTTTAAAAGCCTCAAGAGCTACTCTTGACTTGAGCAACTAATTAAGTCAATCCAATGAAAATATGGCATACGAAAGTTCCAATCTTTGGATTTTACCATTGTTTTCAAACCTCCGTAAATCCCTCTAACTAAAGATTCTAAAAGCAGACGAACTACTGTCAATTTCCAACCTAACCGAACTCTTCTAAATTTTTAAACGTGAAAATTAACGAAACGGTGGTGTTTAAAAGTCAATTTACTCGCTTAGGTTGCCTTCTTCTCATGACATATTCAATATCGTCTGCTGATTCTTTCCTTTTCATTGGTGCTTACAAGTTATAACAATTTGGCTCTTTCTCTAACAAGACAATTCTATAACAAACAGAATCAGAAAATAGCAAGTTGGTTTCTTACTCTAGGTATGCATACTTAACGATTTTCCAATCAAATCCTCTCTCAGCTTTCTTTCCATCAGTCGGTTCGTAAACTTCTTCATAACGGATAGGTAATCAGAGTACTGTGCTTGACTTGAGCAGGAAAAGTTTGCGTCTTTCAACAGAAAAATGTTGCCCATATTGATGATTTCCATGGTTGTTGTCTGCTTGTTCCATTTTTGTTTCCTACGGCCAATTCAATCAGGACTTTACCAACAAGACAAGAAGGGGAATATTAGGAACGAGGATGATTCTGAGTTTGAATGTGTTGTTTGCTTGAGCACGATCTGTCACGATGAACAAGTCATGATTCTTCCAACATGTAAACATGGTTTCCATTTGTCTTGCATCGAGATTTGGCTCCAGCTTCATAAAAGTTGTCCCCTTTGCAGGGCTAAGGTTGCAGCACTTCCACCTTCACCTTCACCTTCACCTTCACCTTCACCATCAACTTATCGTCGTTTGTATGACTTCTTGTCTGTCTTGTGTACTTTGTGTCGATACATTGGAAAGTTGAAGGAGAACCCTATTGACTTTGAGTTCACGTCAGCATTTTGGGAGAGTCTCTGTTACCTTTGAAGCCATAGGAAGGGGAAGTTCCATTCTTTGATGTTTGGTAAGTAGGAATCTTCTTCCTTGGCCGTGTTCCAAGGACCTAATTTGATTTCTGTCAAAGGCAGTCTAGCTTAAAAGTCACAGCATTGTTGGAGATCTTGAATTCTCAATGAGGTTACTGAAATAGGGTAATAGATGTAGTGAATGATTATGTGCACCTCTTTAGGTTTAAGGTGCCAATGAAAATTCTAAGAATCATTTTTTTATCAGTTCGTTGAAATGGGAACTCAGAGCAGCCAAGAAGTGATGATAAATGTTTTCCTTCTCTAAGCGATTTAACGAAATGATTAAAAAAGAACCTTCTTTTTCTGGCGCTTCAATAGAGATTAAGCAATGGATTGGAGTGTTTACAGAAAATGAACAAAGGAATCTGCTTGTGGGATTGAAGAATATATTGGACTTTAATTAGACAATTAATATGAATTTGATTAGTAGTTGCAGAAAACCAGTATCTTATTATTATTATAAATATTGGGGAGAATGATATGGTTTCATGTAAATGGATTAACAATGAAATTTAAAAGCTTCTGACATCCTAGTTTCTACAACTAGATTGTTTGCTACATAGCCATATTTACAAGGAAGTAACATATATAATTCCTCATACGACAGTTTGAATATCCAACAACTTACTCAGACCAAGCAGGTTTCCAGGAACATCAATTCCCTTCTGCACAGGCATTTGCAATCTTTGCATTTATTCTTAATGCTTATGGTTCAGACCAAGGTGCTCTTGTGATGCTGACGATCTGACTCAGAATGGTCTTGACATCCTCCGGAACCATCTCCCCGGTTCAGGAATAATCTACTTGAAGGAACTTTAAAAGTTTGAAGTTTTCCTCTCAGGAGATGATCTGCCATGTGAAAATCTGTAGTATTGTTAACTATTGAAATTATTAACAAGTTTAAAGCTTCCAGAGAGGCCACCATCATCCTACCTGATGATAATTTAATTAAGACTGCCAAGAGTCTTTAAAGATGACCCATGGAATAGCTTTATGCAAACTTGACAGCAGCTGATAGTGAAAAAACAATATTTATTGCCAAGTTTAGTAAAGAAAGGAACAGAAGTCCTTGATTTGCCACACTGAAACATTCCCAATTTGTTAAGACAACCATTTGAATCAATTAGAAGGTAGTTCTCCTCGAGATTCTTTCAAACATATATATGATAAAAACTTGATGATCTCCTGCTTCTGTTCGAATCAAGGAATCTTTGATAAATAAAAAAAATTGAAACTTTTGGTTAAAAAATGCAATCTTTACCCTTCAGTTCAATGAAAGTTGAATCTTTCTCTTGGAGGCTGAAGCATGCCAGGAAGGATATTAGTCATTAACTTGCACTGCAAAAAGGACAGTTTTAAAGTAAACTATGAGTTATTTGAGTCAATTAAACAATAACAAAATAAAATGCAGAATAAAGAACATACCTTCAACCAACTTCAATTATCAAATGAATGGAGGCTGCATGTAGAGTCAAAGCTAAGAAGACAAGAACGGAAATAAAGAAACAGACAACCTTTGATTGTGTTCTTGAAAAGTCTTATCAGTTTTAAATTGCTTTAAATCTTCCAGGTCATAGTTCAAAGAAGTGCCTTTGAACTTTTTTAAGTATAGACCAAAGTATCATCATATTTCTTCTTCCTTCCAACTCTTATATCCTGACAAATAGCAAGGTCCAAGTCTCTAGTCTTCAGAGTTGATTCAGTAGTCCTCCCGACATTTCTCCACACATGGTCTTACTCTTAATTGCTATCACTTCTTCTGTTCATATATACCCGTGAATCATATGTAATCCTTAATCAAAACAAGAGTTGTCATCTTATTCCTTTCATTTTCTCGCCTGGGTATTGCTCATTTTTTAGCTTATCAAACTCACAGCAATTGAGTTATATCTGTGTGAAATTTGGCAGAAGCAAGAACAATGGTTGGTTTAAATGACTCAGCGGTAATAGAAACCACAGGCAAGATCATGGTAATGGCCATAATACTTCTATTCTTGGTGGTGATTTTCGTTCTCTTCCTTCATTTATATGCAAAATGGTTCTTGTGGCGCACTGAAGAACCTCCTCTTCCACCACCTCAACAGAGGGGCTTACGTCGCGTGCGTTTTACCTTCACCCCCGTTGATGACCCTCTGCACAGTGCACTGGACCCCTCTGTCCTCGGATCATTGCCAATGGTGATTCTTGGATCAGACGAGTTCAAGGGTGGTTTAGATTGTGCAATTTGTTTATCTGAAGTTGAACAAGGTGAAAAAGCTCGGTTGCTGCCTCAATGCAACCATGGTTTCCATATTGATTGCATTGACATGTGGTTCCTTTCCAACTCTACCTGTCCTCTCTGTAGAAACTCAGTGGCACCTCTAAGTCCAATCCCAGGATTCTATAACAGCAATGACTTGGAAGAGAACAATCAATCTTCAGAGGAAATTTCTGATTCTCAGTTTTCAGTGGAACCTCCAAGTTTTCCAACAAATGTGCTGTTCCAGGCTGATCGGACTCAAGTAGGCGCTTCGGTATGTGGCAGGGGCAGTGGCAGTGACTTGGAACAAGGAACTTCTACTCAATCGGTTTCATCATCACTACCGTCCTCGTCGTCATTATCAGCATCATCTTCTTATTCTTCATCTGAAGTTGGACCAATGCCTGAAGTAATATTGGTCATGGAAGATGCTATGCAAATGAGTGGTAGCTTTGAGGAGGAGGAAAACAAATCACCTGTGCCAATGCCAAGGCTTTTGGTTGAAGAAAAAGGGGTTCTTTCAAGCAGTTCTCTTGATGTTTAACGAGGAGAAGATCGGTTCGTTTTGAGACTCGAGCATCGATAGCTTTTCCGTGAATTACAAAGAATCCTCTCTGCTTCCTTTACTTGCTGTTCTTTTATTTTGTTGTTGATATCAAGTTTCTGAATAGTCTTATGTAGCTAATTGACCATATACCTTAACAGAGAGATATATAGTAACCCCCTCACTGGCATGTTCTTTTCTTCCCTTTCTTTTTTCTTTTTAGGGAAGAGGGGCATTCGATACTAGATAGATTAGCATATTGTACAGGACAGAATCCATCATCTTCCTTGAGAAGGTGTAATCATTAAAGATTATGAATGAATGCAGGTTTCTTTTGTAAGGGTTTCTTGATTTAGGTCGTTCTTTCTTCCTGTTCCTTTTGTAAGTTCAAATCGATCTAACTGGTAAAATGACATGAAAGTTTGATTCTTTGACAATGTCGTTAACTTCTGAGTATGCAGGCAGTTCAGTGTTAACTTTTTGAGAGTAAGAAAACTTTGTAAAATTGTGAAGAAGTCCCTGGAAATCCGTATTGATCATGTTATTTAAGGTCACATTGATTATTTGGATTGAAGAACACAACAAACAAATGGTTCTTCAGGTGGGACAAAATGAGGAATGTCTTCAGTTAACAACAGAAATGAACATGGCTAAAAATGTTCTTTTTGAACTCTTTTCCCCAACTAATACAACTGTTTTCGCTTCAGAAGTCACAGCTGGTCTCAGATGATATTGCAGAGATTCGTTGCCAATTCAAAAGAACTATTCAGACTGAATACTTTGTGGCCAGGAACATGAAATTACATTGCAGATTTAGTTTAGGTCTTAAACTTCATGCCTGTATTACCCGCAGTTACGGTTGCATCGTCTGGAATTACTGCAATAATTCATAACTGCAGAGTAATCTGCAATCCGTGCTCAAGTCACTGAGTAGATGGGTCCATAGACAGTAACCTCTGGATCATTGTTAACATCGTCGAGACACATATAAGGTATCTCATTCTCTGACTTCTTCACCTTCAATGGGCTAAGGAGGCTAGTCAGTGGTCCTGATGATGGCTGGAATTGCCTTGAATGAGCTCTAACACTCCCACGTATTGGACCGGAAACATGACCCTGTCTTTGAAGCTTCGTTTTGGGGCTAATCGTTGCAGGTTCTGATCCAGTTTGCTTATGTTTTTTGTCAGCTTTCCACCATTTGAAAAGTGAGCTCTTCCATGAAACCTTGCTCTTTTTGTCTTCCTTCGTTCTTCTACCTCCGACTTCAATGGGAACTGGTGGAAAAGTCAGGATGTTTCTTTCCCTTGCATGTAGTCTTGCTTCTTCCAAGAACTGATGAATGTATTAACAAAGATATCATTGAGAAGAACTTAAAAGCTTCAGTTCAGTTGCTAATTTTCAGAAGTAAGAGTTCAACAAAGTAGAATGAAACTGAAGCTGACAGGTTTTTTTACCTGTGTGAAATCCAGCTGAAGATCCAATTCATACCCACCATAGTCCCTTGTCTCATGGTTCGGGTACACTGGAGACTCCATTTTTCTTCCTGAAAATTGACTGAACCTGAAACCTTGAGTTTATATATCAGAACAGAATAGCTGAAGAGACACTGATGACTATAAGAAATTTTGTGGGTAGAAGATGAGAATGAAGAACTGGAAAGACAAGGAATGAAGTGGAGTGCAGAGCTTATGCATATGGAGTTGAAAGTAGAATCTGTAACTTGTTAAATTACGCAGATTATGCTTCTCCAAGTGGCAAAAAGGAAAAGGCAGAACCTGCAATGATGTTTCATCATCGAGTAAATACAAGAAACGACTCTTAAACTTCAAACAACAATGATTGGTGGCAACCACTAGTTACTGTCAGACATGAAGAATTGAACAAAACAATGATGATTAATTATGAAAGCTTATCAACTGTCGTTAGGATTGAAGCATATACCAAAATGCTCCTAAACTGCCGGGTGTTCAGGAGTGATTTGAGGCTTGCTTGTTTTCTCTTATTCAACCAGACCTGAACTGAGGACAGGTATCTTAGGATTGGGACACACCAAGTTCATACCTTTGACTTCTGATGAGATTTGGCCCTCATTTCATGGTTTGCTACTTTGCTTAACCTGGATGTAATATAGTTCATACTGCCGGCTGTATCCGGCTTAGGGATGGAAAAAAGATCTGAACCCAAACTGGCCTGAACCGGCTCGATTTTAAAGTCAGGCCAAATCTGAAAAAAGTTCGAACTTGAACTAGATTTTAGAGATTATAGGTGCCTGACCTAAGCCCGGCCTGAAACATTCCCATATATACAGCCCATTTTATACAACTTTGGGTCAAAAAGCCCAAACTCTTCAACAAGCAAACATACTCAGAAGTTCAAATAAACTCGGGCTCGGACCTGCCAATTTTTTTTGGATCCCCGGGGGATGCCAGGATCCATGCCTTCTTGAAAGAGAAATCAAGAGAAGAAAAGGTTTGTGAGGGTTTAAAGAGAAGATGGTAACTCAAGAAAATTCACAATTCCAACTAAATTCAGACAAACATCATAATTTGGAGCTTCAAAACATTGGCTAACAAACAGCAATAGGTAACATAAAAATTAGCCACCAGACCCAGAAATCTGGGCATCAACGTCTATACAAGGCCTGTTTAAGTAAAACAGAAACCTAAGAACCATTTGGAGAGAAGTTTCTCCTCTAGCCAAAGCTTTGCTAATGTCTCCGTTTCTCATCCTACACATCAAAGTTGGAGTAGTGGCAAAGCCATGACAATACCAAAGATCGAGAACAGTAATAGCAGCATCCAGGTTGAGAATGGCTGTTTTCCGTTTCTTTCAAGGTCCTTAGGGGTATCTATTCTTTTTGCATCTTCTATTAAAGGCTTGTTTTCCAACTTGGGTTTTGATTGATCTTCTTGTGGAACATTTGGAGATACCTGCTCAGAAACAAGGTGCTCAGAATTCTGCTGCTGATTATACTTCTCCACATACTCTGGAAACAATTTCCTAAATGTTGGGCTGTCATAAGGGGAAACGAACATCAAATGAAAAGTTAGACCTTCAACCGCATGTTTCAGGAAAGGAAAAGCATATGTTAAAAATGCTTAATGGCAGGAAAAAGGTGAAGAAACTATTTGGATAATGCATCAAGACTAATTGAGATTAATAGACTTCAACTTTCATGCGAAAGAGCTCTATGCGAAATAGAGATGCATGAAGAGAAGAAACCAATGCACTGCACAATGACATGGGTTCTAGATTCTATATAGCATAATGACAAAAGTAAAAGCAATAATCGAAAGAGAGGAGTCGCATGCAGCAATTGCATTGATGCAGCCTTTGAAATAAATGTACAGAGAGGTTGAAGTACAAGATCATGTATATCACTCAGGTTCCTGAATAAGAGAGATAAACAGTTCTGCAAATCCTGCAATGACGAGAAAAAAATACTTACTTCTTACAGTTGAAGGCAAGAGAATTCTTGGCAAGAAGCTCCTTCTCAGCGACAGTCGTGTCTACACTGCCTGTTGTAGGACTGTTATCCATCTGCACAATAATCATACAACTTCAACAAACAAGAAGTCTTAAAATAAGTAATATAAGCTTCATGCATTTATTTTACGAGCTTATCCGATAAAGAAACTGGTACTAATGTAAGAAATCTAAGTAAAATTCTGATTAAAAAATATAATCTAAAAATCATAGGCATGTGTCAATTTATGCAGGAAGATCATGACAATAAGATTATGAATCAAGGAGCAGTCTGAACAAGTGAAACCACAATTGTAAGAAAATCCAAAATCCAAAATCCACAATCCACAATCTACTTACCATGAATGATAGAAGGCCCGTAAGTATGCTGCATCATGAAACAAGAGAAAAGTTACAATTTGGGTAGATTATGAAGTTATCCATGAATTTTAAACAGCTAATGGCAGAATATACAAGCATATTACATAAATATCATATGATGAAACATAACAGCAATGAAATCTGTTTTACCTTGATACAGACCACATTGGATTCCAACTTTCGGGATGAACTGGGGAGTTGAGGTAAAAAAAAACTGTTAGTCGTTAAGGTACAGTAAAATTTCTGATTTATTTAACATAGCAGTATAGGAACTTACAGTCACTCATTGATAAGCAGATTTTCTTTTGCGTCATGAATCGTCCATTGGGAGTGATCATGCTATAAAGCATAAAAAATTAAAAAAGGAAATGGATTTTTATTGTCATTATGTAAGAAGAAAGTAAAAACGAAAAAAATATTTTTCGAAAAAATAATGATAAAAGGCCGATGAGATTATAAATTACGTGATTCCAGGAGGTTTATAAGGATACTCTGGAGGGAACTTGATCTTTCCATAGTAATATCCACCTTAACATATTAAAGATAAAAACTATAATTCAAAATCAGAAATCAAAAGAAGTCATGAATTTCAGATAGGCATGAAGTAATGGTCAAAAAACCTGCAAAAGGAGTTCCTTTACTTCCCTCCAGCACATAATCTGCAATACCAACATTCAACAACACCAAAATCAAGAAACTGAATAAAAACATTTAGATGAGAAACAAGAAAGCCCCCACTAAAGTAGAAACAAAAACAATATATTCAAAAAGTCTTGCTCATCCTTATAAAGGATAAATGCTAAAATATGAAAAACTTTCAACGTCATTTCCAAGTTGCTAAAACCATGTTAATTATCAAATCATAAGCGATGGTTTCTCCTTTGAACTATAGTGCCCCTTTCCCTCTCGAGCACTTATCCACATGTAAATTTCATAGTTTAATGTAATAAAAGCAAGAAAGATGCATGATTCAAGAATGCAAATTCAGCCAGTCTGACAAGGCACAACTTAAACTACGGTATCCAGTTACAGCCCATAATATAAGATTACACAAGGAAGTCAGTGGCGCATCAGAGAATAAGCATGACATCCTTACTCTTGGTTCAATCTTCTTTATCCGATTTTCCATTTAAAAAAATTACATCAAATTTATTTCATCTTTCAATTCTTCATCAAATAATTTTTTGGACAACATCCCAGGCTATTATTATATTCGATAAATATGTTTATTTCCAGTGTGCCCAGAATCCAAAATCCAGAACTATTAAATGTCATATGCACATGACAGCAAACTCAAACATCACAAATAAAAACTTCTCTTCTTTACTAATTTAAAACCTTACATACCATAATTCACACTTAAAGGAGCTAAAAGAGGTAAACTTACGCCATTCAAGTATGTTGCTTGGTGAAGGACGGGCAACAACATGAGATACTGGCTCCTACAATCAAGTGATGAAAACATGTGATACACATACGAATTCTAAAAAACTGTACATCTCACCCATCAGTGGTTAATATTACACTTACATCTATTTATAACTAAAATGCCAGATTCACATACTAGCCAGTCTTCTACACAATATCAAGTTCTTAAAACCTATAAATGTAACGCAGTGAATTGAGGGCAAAAAGAAACATACTTTACAAAGATCTCTAAACTCCTTCTGAAGCCGCTTGATGCACGATTTCTCAGCCATCACAGTATTTGCACTCTTTAACTTGTTTGATACTCCGAAAAAAAAAAAAGATAACACGTCCTGATACAAAGAAGAAGCAAAATTGAAACAGTCAAACAACTGAACAGAATAATCAACACAACGAATGATACGCCTAAATACTGAAAATTTTGATCAATTAACAAATTTATCAAACTCAGAATCTTCAACAAGATTACTTGAATCAAAGTGCACAAAAAACCCTAATCTTGATGCATTAAGTTGAAGCACGACAACAAATAGAAGCACACAAAAACAGTAGACGCCGATCAACCGCCGCCGGCCGCGAATTGAAGCTAAAAAACATGTTGAATTACAGAATTGAAATACAACGCAACCCAATTCGCCATAACAATTCCTAAAAGATCAAGATAATGAAAGATCTTACAAATTAACGAATTTCACAAAGAACCAGTTAATTTTGTGTAAACAAAAGCCAGACTATTAAAAGGGTCACATACCTCGTGAAAACCCAATTCGAGTAAGCGAGAAAGGACAGATTTTTAATTAGGGTTTCTCAATTTTCTCAACTTCCCCCCTTATTTGATGAGATGAGATTGAGAAATAGAGAAAAGAGGAAGAGGAAGAGGCAGAAGAAGAAATAGGGCATTAAATATAATTCTTAGACTTTGACCTTTTATCATATTTTCTTTATTCACTATTTTAAAAATTTTGTGGTGAATTTTGTATTACTTTATGTCTATATCTAATAGGATCGTATAGATATAATATTCTTTTTATTATCTTTAAGATTTTTCAAATTAATAAATTTAAATACTAAAATTGTATTTTTAATTAAATTTAACAACAATAACAGTATCCAGTAAAATTCTTGACACTCGAGTTGAGATGCCCAATAATATGCAATCTTAATTCTAATTAATAAAAAAACTGTTTTCAAATAATCATACAAAATAACAATAATAATTAATTAATTAACTTTAAAATTATTCTAATTCATTCCATTTTCCTTTTAAACTTTACAACATAAAATAAATTAATTTTAGATTATATAATTTTAAATTTACAAAAAATTTAATATCAAAGACATCCAATATCTATATATTTTACTTTTATTGTAATTATTAAAATCAAATTAATTTAAATATATTATAAAAGAAAATTAATTCTATCACTTATAAAAATTTATTTAACAAATTTTAGTTAAACATTACTTTCCTTAAATAAATTTTATTTTACTATTTTTCTAAATATTTAAGTCTAGTTATGATTCATTATAATTTAAAACAAAAAATAATACTTTCTTATATTAATCTAATTCCAATTTCCAAGACAGTTAAAATAAAAATATCACGTGATTAAGTCACATGATTAAGAGCTAACTTAAATAACTGATAAGTGAAAAAAATCTGACTCAACAACATGCAGCAGTCAAAGACAAAGTGCAAGCACATGATCCTACTGCTTCAGATCCCAATCTTCTTCTAGTCCTGTCTGTCTTATGGTACTAATACTCTTTTTTTTCTTGAACACTTAACATTCAAACTCTGGTATAAATCTTTCTAAGTTCCAATCCTATATAATCTTCAAACCAACCAACCTACCATACTTGCTCAGTCTTCAAGCTTCCATCATTCAACCAACAAACTCTTGCATACCTGCACACATTCAATGAGGGCATACTCCATAGCTGCGGCTCTTCTGCTTTCTGTCATTCTCCTATCTGCCTGTCTGAACATGGCGCGGCCACTTCCCTCTTTGTCGGTCCCGACCATGGCTTCATCGTCACGATCAGTTAGAGACCTGCAGGCTGGCTACAAGCAACTAAACTCGAGTTTCAGAACGATTCCTCCAAGCACCTCTAATCCCATTCAGAACAAGTAACTTCTGGGACTTATTTTCAAAGCACTTCTTCAAGCTTCCATCCATGCCATTGCCCACCATTTGCCATGACTAACTCTGGATATCACATTTTCTGCTCCCCAGGCGCAAACCTCCATTCAGTGACTCAAGATCAAAGAACAGAATGGCAGCATCTAGCTCCTCAAACCCTCCAAGAATCTGACTTTTCTCTTCCTTTTAAATTCTCCTGTTCTTTCATATTTTTTCTGTTTTCTTTTCATTCATTGTTTACCATATTTTTGTGCTAGTGTAGGGTAGTTTTTGAGAGTTAAAAGTTGATGCATTACATAATGTATCCACAGATTTCACAACCCCAGACAATTGAGTTTTTGATGTATAAATGGAAGCTTTCCAGTTTATCATATATAAAGAAAAGTTTACATTAGTTGCTTACAGCAGCGTAAAGTGATAATCTCCCAAGTTGTATCCGATATAACATATTCAAGACCTTCAAGAACTAGTGATTCTAAAAATACGATTAAAACAAAGTAAAAGGCTTAAGCTATCTGCAACTCTACTCGGTTTATCTCTCCAACTAATTTTCTATTGTTTAAGCTCTGTGCTATTTTGAAGTATAACAAAGTAAGAGTGAATGCTACAAAAGCCTTGCTCATCATAGTTTTGACTTCTTTATTGAAGCTGCCGATGAACTATCATCTCTCCCTCAGTTCTAGCCTTTCATGTCAACAGAAAGAAACGGCCTTTGGCATACAAGAAGTTTCTGATGACCTATCATCTCTCCCTCAGTTCTAGCCTTTCATGTCAACAGAATGAAATGGCCTTCGGCATACACCTGATGCTTCTTCTTTCTTGGATGCACTGTCGATGTCAGACCTGCTTGATGCTTTTTGTTTTTCAACTTCTTGTTTTTGTACCAGTGAAATCAAGCGTGGCATGTTTGGGATATTTCTGAGAAGCCATGAGATGCCCAATCTGTTTCACCATTTTCTTTCCTTCGTTTAGATTTGATGCATTCTTGGAAGTATTACTAAGGATGGGCTCATTTATGAAGGAAATTGATTAACTGGATCCAAATGTAGCAGAAATTTCTCAGTAAGCTTATTCTTTTGACACTTGCTTTGGCCTCTACTGATCAGGATGGTTCGTGTACCTGTTGCAGTAACACAAAGTGAAAAAGAACATGAAATAAAGTCGAATTACCCAATCAGGACCCACAAAAACCATAAGTAAATCCACAAAAAAGTAGTAGACATTCAATGATTGCATCAAGATTGTTTCTTTACTAAAAAAGTCTAATTTAGGACAAAAATTTTATAAGAATCCTGATCCTGCAATGAAAAAACCATATGGAATACCTATCAATAGCTAGTCTGCTGAGTAGATATGGGCCTTGCTTTGTCTTCAAGAGCTCAACCTAAACAGCTAGCAAATCCGGTGCTATAACCTCTCCTAATGATGCATTAATGGCCACAAAGCACTTTTCAACGGTAAACAAACCAGATGAATGCATCACAAGCTCTCCAAAACGGCCTTGCAGCCTTTAGACGTTCAGAATAATCAAGTAAAACCAGACGTCAATTGCTGGTAATAGCTAATAGATTGAATATCCAGGACATATAAATGTTAAATGATATAAACTCCAATTCAAAACATTTACACAGTTAACTGCACATAAAGCAAGACAATGCAGAGGAAAAATGTAGATAAATGAACTTTTGAAAATGGGGAACCACCAAAATTTAATAGTAAAACATACTCCACAAGTAGTCTCTGTTTAATTTTTCCAGAAGCAATAGAATCTAGCAAAGCTTCAACAACTCGTGCCCCTCCATCTTTTGTAATGATTGACTTCCAATCTTTCATTGAGGCGAGACTCAGAAGATAAAGCTGCATGAACCTGTTCAATAATATCATGAATTCTGTGTGAGCATGGCAAATACAGAACTGACACCAGAGCTCTCAACCAATCATAAGCTACACATCTACCAGAAAACACTTTTGCCTATGTCAAATTTAACAGAAAACAATGAGAAAGAGCAGAAAAAAAATTAGAAACATGAAAGGAAAGTGGAGATAAAACCCACAACCAGAAGTAAGCGGCAACAGGTAAACTTCTGCTGTTCTGCACAACACCCAATAAACAAGCAAATATTAAGAAACCAAACGGACCCAGAATCACAAATTAAGAGAATAAACACGAGAACCTACCAAAAATACAAAGCTCCAACTTCAACATCTGACACCTAATCAGCATATAAACTCACGAAAACGGCATAAAAGACGCAAGCTTTGAACAGAAAACGCAACATAAATCAGACACGAGAAACAAAACACCAAGAAGGAAAAACCTTGCAAAAGAACAAGCATTGAATAAACAACAAAGTTGTGACTGACTTGCCTGAAAATACACAAGCAGAAGAAAGTAGCACAGAAAAGCTTTGAGACTTAAGAATTACCCCGGACTTGGAGCTAAAGAGGAGCGACTAGCGAGCAGAGAAATGCCGTTTTCAAAATAACGGCACAGCTACAGTTGAGGTCTCTTAACGTCATGTCGTTTTAATTTGAGCTTTGCATCATTAGGAGGCCCAACCATTACGGATTATAATCCTTCTACGTCTAGAAGGCCCAATAATGGTCATGACCTACTTTTGTTTTAATTTTTATAATTACAACGTTTTATGTTTTTCAAAATTTTAGAGACATAAGATAGATCAAAAGTATTTTAGTTATTATTTATACATTTTAACTATATTTAATTTAAAGTGCAATTTAATTTAATAAGTAATAATGATAATAAGATAAATTGGCTTAATGGAAACATAAATTTTACTTAAAATTTTGACTTCAACAAATAATTTGCTAAATTTTTAAAAAATCCTTCAATTTAAATTTAAAATTTTGAATTTGTTAAACCAAATAAAGATAAAATTTCAATTTCTAACCTTAAACAGAACTTTGGCTCGATTTTAAGTTTAATTAATAGAGTTTAAATAAGATTGGAAGTAAATCGGAATGAATTCACATTTTTTTTATTTTTGTTTAAATCTACTTATAATGTAATCCAATAGTTAAAAAAAAGTTGACAAGTAGGATGTGCCTGATTGATTTCAACTCTTCACTTAAGGCTCCCCTTTGTAGAAGGTCTCGAGTTCTAGTTACTAAAAAAGAAGGGAAGAGGGGAATTTTCTTTGTTGATGATCCTCTAGCCCTCTGGACATGCTCCTTAGACGAATTAATTACGAACGTCTCGTTTTCAGCGGTAGTATGGGAGTTGGAGCTATTGGGAAACTTGATGCTGAGTAGAGTCAGTGATTAATCAGCAGCTGACTAATCAGTATGTGACAACTCCTTATGTACAGAAGTGTACAGGTAACGTAAGAACTTGAGAGATCTTGAGTTTCAAATTTACCTCTTTTACGGCTCTTGGGGTAAAATTTTAGGGATTTAGGATTAGCCCAACAAAAGTTGGGATACCAAATGTAGGGGTGTTCATGGTAGGGTAACCTGGCCCATTTATAAATAACTTCAACTTGAACCTGAACCTGAACCTGAACTTAAAGAACCTATATGATTGATTAACCTATTTTCAGGTTCGGTTCTCAGGGTAATCCGAACCTATTCATATCAATGTATATGACAAAAAATTATAAAAATAATTGGTGAAAACAAATAGAAATTATTCATTAAAAAATGCATATAAAATCCATCAAAGATTATTCCAATATGTTAAACCCAAGCAAAGTAAAAATAAGCCAAACAATGCCTTATAAAAGATCCATATTAGGGGGAAAAAGAGATAAATTATTAAATAATTATTATTCGAATATGATGGTAGGATGGTAGTTTGAGAGATGAGAGGTTCAAAAGTGACTGTGGGATGAAAGATTTAATGATTTTTTTTCCTTTTTTGAATGGATAGAATGACCTTTATTTTTTCTTTGTTTTCATCGAGGAAAAAACTTTTCAACTTCAATAACTGATAGTTGATAAAAAATCAATTGTGATTCAAGCGATCTTAGTCATAAATTTACAATGTTTGTATTAAGACCGTTAGATTGAATTATCTTTTTTTTTTAGAACTGAATTTACAAGTGATCTTAGCAATTTTATCAATTATTCATATAAGAACAACTATATTGCCATATCAACGAGTCAGATAAGAACAAACTACATTGCTATTCTCAATTTAAATATTACAATGATTGATATTCATTATATTAACAAAATTGAACACAAAACTTTACGTAAGATTTTATGGCAATATCTTGTTTCTTAATAAACTTTCAATAAAGTTATCTATTATTTTCCAATCGAAGTGCTTAGATAAATAAAACTATGTTTGTATTTGTACAAGACAATATTATTATATGCTTATTATTTATTAGCAACTATATTATATATTTTAAGAATTAGTATTACTTGCTTGTTTAATGTTTACAATATCTCATAAATATCTAAGTTAATATATGTGCCTTAAAAACTAAAATTGTAGGATTTCTTAATAAATATGTTTTATACTTATCAATTTCTTTAATTAATCTCTAAATGATTATTTTATTTTAATCAATAAATTTTTCTATTAATATTTTAATACTTTGATCAATAACTTTAATACATATTAATTACTATTTGAAGTAGAAGTATTGAGTGTTATGCATTAGTTGTTACTTATAATAACAATATTTAAGATTAGAGTTTAATAACATATAATTAAAGTAGTTTTTCTTTTCTTTTTTTCCTTTTTTACTCAATAATTAATGTAGTAAATACTAGTGAACTTATTATTATTGATATCCTCTTAAATTATATCTAAATATATGATAGATTTTTTTTGGTGTTTCAAGTTTAGGTTTAAACCTAAAACCACAAGTTAGAAACTTGAACCTGAACCATGAATATGATTTTTTAGGTTTAGTTAACCTCATTTACAGGTTCGGTTCATATGGTTCAGGTCCGGTTCATAGGTCCACATATTTTATTGAACACCCCTAACCAAATGTATATCAAAAAATAAAATAAAAAAGTTGGATTTCTTAAAATTTTATTACTTGACTTTGATTAATTGACTCGTTAAATAATTTATTTAAACTACATAACTTAAATTTTATTAATATTCGTCAAGTATGACTTTCACCGACATTTAAACATTATGAACACCTTTGTCCTTCTTTATTACCGAACTTATAGTAATGAAGTAAGGTGATGATAGAAGCTACCATAAAAGCATAACCTCCATAGAAATAAAAAATAATAAAAGAATGCTAATGATCAAACAAAAGGATAATGACATTTGCATTCATGAGCATGTGCTTTGTTAAGTGTTTAACAACTCATGCGTCTGCCTTATCATTATTAAAACAAAACGACACAATCGTAGTCGGTATCCATGCAAACCGTAATTTGCGATACGCGTCCAATCAAAGACTATAAACATTTCCATGGGCATCGTCATTATTACGACATAGCATTATAAAATAAAATATGTGTTTATAGGAAATAATTTTTTTTATTACTTAAGATTAAGACAGTATATTATCAAACCTTCTTAGATTCTGCTTTATTATTAAATTTTGGACTAGATGTAATGATAATGAAGTACTAGTTAATTTAATTATTCCAAATTATATCATTTTAATTTGTAAGTTCAAGATTAAAATACTTAAAATATTTAGTGAGGAATTATTGTAATTATTTATGAGCAATCTTATCATAAATAGTAAAATTAATATTTTAATAAATTAAAATATTTTTATTTAATAAAGTGAGTTATAAATGATCCCTAGTGATTATAATTAATATTTTAAAATTGAACCTAATGTAAGTGATAAGAAAAGAAATTTAGAATTTAAAAGATTCAACTAGTTTTAGGTTGGAATAAATTTGGTTAAAATTTTAGTAAAATTAAAAAATTAAAATATGATTGAAAAAATTATTGTTATTGTATAAAAATTGAAGCTTATTTTAAAATAATATATTAAATAAAATTTAATTAATTTATTTTAATTTATAAAATTAACTAATAAATAAATAAATTGATTAATTTTTAACAATAATAATTATTAAAATAAATCAAACTAAAAGATAAAAATCGAACAAAATGATTAATTCAAAGTTTTAAAGATTAAACCAATCGAACTGATTTAATTTTTAATTATTGCATGTAATTAGGTTCAAAATAACATTAATTTTGTCAATTGCATTTCAAACATATTTAGTAAATAAAAAATAATAGACTTCAAGTTCGAGCTTTTGATGGTCTAACCCTACCCAACCATTACCATTGTCATCCACAGTCTGAACTCCCGCCGCTAATTGGTCAAGGTGCTTTATCTTGACTGATATGTAAAGCACTCATGCCAAATTTGAATCGTGAAGCAGTCAGCCACCCATGTGCAGACGTGCTCTCCCTTTCATGCATGTCATCTTTTCCTGTCATCTTCCTCATATCTGTCCAAAAACATAAAATAGAAAAACCATATTCAGCACCATTTGTTCCTTCCTTCCTTTCGCCCAAATGGCTACTTAACTTAGTAGTTGGATTTTTCCGTCTCATGGTCACGCTCCATTAAAGACAAAGCAACAACCTAAGCTTGATCGATAAGAACGAGTCACAGTCTTTCATGCATATCATCTTCTTCTGTCATCTTCCTCGTATTTAAGGTTTTGAAATTCGAATCGGACATTAAATCAGAGGTCTTATTGATAATCGATTTTACCGATTTGATCGGTTCAATCGGTGATTGAATCGGTATAATATCATAATTATACAATAATTATATTTAATTATATATAATATTAGTAATATTAAAAAAAGAAAAATATACTAAATAATATTTAAAAATATATAAAAAAATATTGAACCAGTGGTCTAATCGGTTCGACCAGTCAATTAACCAATTTTCACATGTTATCACTAATTCAATTAGGGACCGATTTTTAGGAGTCACCCAAACTGAATAGTCGACCGATCATCAGTCGGACTGATTGATCCGATCCAGTTTTTAAAACAACGCTAATATCTATCGTCACAATACCAAAAACATAAAATACAAAAACCATATTCAGCACCATTTGTTCCTTCCTTCATCTCGTCCAAATGGCTACTTAACTTGGTAGTTGGATTTTTCCGTCTCATGGTCACGCTCCATTAAAGACAAAGCAACAACCTAGGCTTGATCGATAAGAACAAGTCACAGTCTGCTCTATATATCCGACACTCCCGTTTTTAATTAAGCTAATTACCTTAACTAGTGTCTGAATTTTGTAGATAACCCTACAAACATCATGGCATCTGAGCTCAGTCAAGTATAAAACTACATATTACCTGTAAAGGTAAAAGGAAACAGCTTTCTTTTTTGGGTGCTGTCTGTTCATTATTCGATATGCTTTATGGAAAAGCTCATGCCAACTTGAGCGTACGACCAAAGTGAGAAAAGCGGACTAATTTTGTTTATTAATAATGCATACATTTACTTTTAAGGGGTGATTTAAAATTTGTAGATATGATTTTGATTTAATTTATTATATTGTTAATATATTTATAACGATTTACTTAACATATATATCAAAAGCAACTAAAACTAAGACTGCATATTACTAGATCTCTTCATATTTTTCAAATCTGCAAAAATTTTTATTAAATTAATGATTTAGTTAATATATATTAAAATAACAAATACAAATCTCATTAATATGTATCTCTTTAACTAACTTCACTTTATACATTATTTTAAAATAAGAATTTAGTTTCCAATAAAATTATAATTTAAGAAAAGTAGTAAATGAAAATTTAAAATGGACTAAAATATAAATTGACCTATTTTCAAAAAATAATGGCTTTGTAGATTACTTCCAAATATAAAAAGGGTCTGTTTTAATTTTAATTCAAGCCTTTTAATGAGTTATATTCTGACACAGCTGTCTGAAATGATTCTTTCAAGTTGCAGGTCTCTTGACTTATTGCTTTGAACAGCACAAGAGGGAAAGTATTAAAATATAATATATTAAGGAGAATTTTCCACGTGTGTTTGTTAAAAAATTGCAATTTGGTGGAAAGGATCCCAAAGGAAAAAATATAAATTTACGATTAATGATTAAAAGTCTTGATCACATTTTTAAAAAAAGTTGAATAAAATTTTACTTATGGCATCAGAATTAGTATTTTTAGCAATTAGCAATATGTTACACAAGTCTTTTGGCTTTGTAAAGAATAAAGATTCAAGGATGGTCGTAATATAAGAAATATTTTTTGTATTTTTACGATGAGATTATCTCTGTAACTTAAATCTGTGACCTTACGAATAAAAATGCGTCAAAGCTTACTATAATAATTAGAATGTAACTTAATTTATTTTTAAAATAAAATTTTAAATATTATGTAAATTTTAGAAATCTATTACAATTGTATTTTAACATTTCATCAAATGCTTATTTAAACTTTAATTGATATTATAATTAATATTATACTCTATTTAAGTATAATAAATAATTTTAAATAATTATTAAAACGTAAACTATACTAAAATTTACACATTTAGCCTCTCAATAATTAAATTATTAATTTAATATATTTAGCACCATATTTGAATAATTTAAATATGACATAATTTTAGAACTTTAATTGATTTTTATTTTAATATTTCATTAAATGTTTAATTAAACTTTTACTAATTTTTATTATAGTATTTAATTATAATAGATATTTTGAATAATTATTATTGATATTATTATTTTATTATTAGTATTTTGTATTTATATCTTTATTATTTGTATTAAGTATTTTTGTATTATTATTATTTGTAATTTATTATTATTAATTTTTACTTATTTATTATGTTAATCTTCATCACTACTTTTCCGTCACATCGGCATATAAATTTATCAAAAACAGTATCTGTATTATATAAGGATAAGCCGGTATATTATCAGAAATTTCGATATCTCACTTTTATGCAAGTATTCAATATGCGTGATGATGTGATATTTTGAATAATATTAAAATGTGAAGTAATTCTAAACTTGACACCTTTTGCTTCTCACTGATTCACTTTGCCTGCAAGCCAATCCTCTTTCACTCTATAAATGCTCCGTACTGACTCTGGTGGTCTGCAACACCCACCCAACACTTCCTAATCTGTTCCACACTACTTTTCATTTCCTTCTTTGAGTGCATAAGTCTGATCATGATCCAAGACAAGGAAAGCTTGGCAGGAACATCAGGTTCTGGGAAACACATCACGTGTTCCAAGAAAAACAAAAGACTCTTGCTGGGAACATTTGCTTCTCTTCTGCTAGTTGCCACCACAATCGGTATAGTCACAGGAGTGAAGTCTCACAACAAGAACAAAGACAAGAATGATTCGTTAGCTTCACATCCTGTACTCAAATCCGCTTGCAGTAACACAAGATACCCTGATTTGTGCTTCTCGGCCATAGCTGAAGTCCCTGGAGTCTCTTCAAGGTTGAGTAGTCAAAAGGAAGTGATTGAACTGTCCATTAACCTCACGACCAAAGCTGTTCAACACAACTTCTTCACTGTAGAGAAGCTTATAGCAACCAGAAAGCTCACCAAACGAGAGAAAACTGCGCTCCACGATTGTCTAGAGAACATTGACGAGACCTTGGACGAGCTACACCAGGCCCTGGAAGATCTTAATGTGTACCCCAACAAAAAATCTCTCACCCAACACGCAGATGACCTCAAAACCCTCTTGAGTTCTGCTATCACCAATCAAGACACGTGTTTAGATGGCTTGTCCAATGAGGATGCCGACAAACATGTCAGGGAAGCTTTGTTGGCCGGTGAAGTTCACGTCGAGAAAATGTGCAGCAACGCACTTGCCATGATCAAGAACATGACTGACACTGACATTGCCGCTGAGCTCATGATGAAGGAGAAAACCACGAACAGAAAACTCAAGGAAGAAGAAGAAAACCACGACCAAAATGTATGGCCTAAATGGTTGTCAGGAGCCGACCGGCGGCTACTGCAGTCCACCAGCGTGACGCCGAACGTGGTGGTGGCAGCGGACGGCAGTGGTAATTACAGGACAGTGTCTGCGGCCGTTAACGCTGCGCCTAAGAAGAGCAGCACGAGGTACATTATCAAGATCAAAGCTGGCGTGTACAGAGAAAACGTGGAAGTGACCAAGTCTCATACGAACATCATGTTTGTTGGAGATGGAAGAAAAACAACAATCATCACAGGAAGCAGGAATGTGGTTGATGGAAGCACAACCTTCCATTCTGCTACAGTCGGTAAGCTCTCTCCCTCACTGATTCTCTAATTTCCTCTTGCACATAGCTTTCTTATGTTTCTTGCTGCATCCACGCATGGCAATGGAGGGATTTAATCGAATTAGTGTATGAAATTGCACATTCCTGGCGTGTGTGACTCTTTTGCCATAGTCTCAATTCATATTTTTCCTTTTCTTTTTCATGATTGACCAACTAACGTATGAAAAGAGAATCAAATTGTAATAAGCAAGCATGCACATGGTGAATAGACCTTTGTTTGCAGATCGGTAGTTGCTTTTCGAAACACGAAAGGTCAAGATCGATCTTTCATAATCTTCTACTCATCCTGTGATTACTATAAACTTTATTATATATAAATAATAATAAAAATTAAAAAAGTATCTATAACAAATTAATCATAGGATGATAACAAATTAAGAATCAATTAACCAGATAATCTGTTCCCGCTTTCTTTGCCTGAAAATCAGATGATGATAAAGACTGTCACACTTTGTTTTATGTCTGTCATTTGAGCTCTTGTGTGTGTGTCGTGTCCTTTTCTCTTTAGACCTTTTAGTCCTGTCAAGCTCTAGCATAAATCTGTCAACTTAGATGCGAGTTTGAGTATACACAAGATTTTCTGTCTAGTATTATTTTGTCTTATTCTGTTCAATAAAATCTCAATCATTTATTTTGTAGGACTCACGCGAGACTCACGCGTAATTTACACGAGATTCATATAAATAAATGGCTAAGATTTATTGGACAAAATATAACACCATAATATTGAACAAAAGATCTGGACTCGTTTATGTATGGGTAGGATTTAACCAATAAAGAAGACTTAGGATAAGTTTACTTTTCAAACTTGGAAACGACCGGAAGGGAAATAGTTACAAGAGACAATTAAGGTTGTCGTTTTGTGGCTTTTATAATTGGCGTACAGCTGCCGAGTGCAAGGGGGTTGTGGGTCCTGGAGAGCGTGTATGTCTGACGTAGGAGGGCAGTCTTATCATCATTCCCTGTCACACCAGGATTTAGATGTGACGGTGGATATTTCCTGGATGCTTCCTTGTCCTGGGTCCGATCATGCTCAGGTCAG
This sequence comes from Erythroxylum novogranatense, assembly GCA_029891385.1. Taxonomy (NCBI): domain Eukaryota; kingdom Viridiplantae; phylum Streptophyta; class Magnoliopsida; order Malpighiales; family Erythroxylaceae; genus Erythroxylum; species Erythroxylum novogranatense. The sequence goes on from CM057232.1 coordinate 3,280,801, forward strand.
ACCCAATTGCCCTTCAGACTAAGTCCATACTAATTTAATCTGGTTCATTGTCAAGCCTACTTAAATGAGGTTACAGTTTGTGTGGCCTAAGATGGAGGTTAAACAAATCTAGAGTCAAGTAACTAGTGTACAGTGAATCTGAAAGCTAATTTCAACCACAGGAATTCCACAAACATTAGTCTCTGTCGGGTTCTTTCTTGTACAAATATTCGTTAATATCCAACTAACACACTCCCAACCATGTGGTTGCAGCTGTGGTTGGTGCAGGATTCTTAGCCAGGGACATAACCTTCCAGAACACCGCTGGTCCGTCCAAGCACCAAGCTGTGGCACTCCGGGTAGGGTCTGATCTTGCAGCATTTTACCAGTGTGACATGCTAGCTTACCAAGACACACTCTACGTCCACTCAAATCGCCAGTTCTTCATCAACTGTTACATAGCAGGAACAGTGGACTTCATTTTTGGCAACTCTGCTGCTGTGCTCCAGGATTGTGACATCCATGCTCGTAAGCCCAATTCAGGGCAGAAGAACATGGTCACAGCACAAGGTAGGACGGACGCGAATCAGAACACGGGAATTGTGATCCACAAATGCAGGATTGGTGCAACCTCTGATCTTGAACCTGTCAAAAGCAGCTTCCCAACTTATCTGGGCAGACCCTGGAAAGAGTATTCCAGGACTGTGGTGATGCAATCGAGTATAAGTAATGTGATTCACCCAGCAGGTTGGCATGAGTGGTCTGGGAATTTCGCACTCAACACATTGTATTATGCAGAGTATCAGAACACTGGAGTTGGGGCTAACACCTCAGGCAGGGTCAAATGGAAAGGGTACAAGGTGATCAGTAGTGCAACAGAAGCTCAAGGGTTTAGTCCTGCCAGGTTCATTGCAGGAAGTAGCTGGCTCCGTTCCACAACGTTTCCTTACTCTCTTGGCTTGTGAAGAAGATTAAATTTGATGTGATCATATGTATGTAGTAGTTATGCTGCTTCGTGTTGAATTGATTCGAGTGTTTCCCGTGGCTAATCGAATAATGTCATCAATAAGAGCTGACTGTTCTTGCTCTACACATGCTTTTAACTATTATCAAAATTAGATGGTACCATAGACTTTCATTTTGGCAATGCTGCTGTTGCTTTCCAGGATTGCCTAATCCAACCAAGACAACCATTTACAGCCACCAATCCAACACCATCATAGCTCAAGGCAAGAACCCTAATATCAAAACACAGGTAGTAGAATACACTATCAGCTGTAAAAATCTCACGGCTCCCCCATACATAGGTAGACCCTGGAAAGGTTTACTCCATCACTGTGATTATGCAGTCTGACACGGAGAATTCCTGAATCCGTTGGACTTGACCTCTTGGAAAATAATACCAGAACACAGGGCCTGGTTCTGATCTGTTTGAAAGGGTCAACTGGGCTGCATAGAAATCCACTCTTTCAAAAGATCATGCAAGGATGTACACTGGTTAATTCATGCTTCGGCAATTACTTCCATAATTCAGAAGATCTTGAATCTTAAAAGATTTACTTTTTAATTAAAGTTACCTAACAATTTAAAAATATATATTTATCTTCGTTAGGAGAATTTAAACGAGACCAAAGATACAATACATGCCATTCAAACTATAACTGATTTAAATTAATAAGTCTTGTTGTTGTTGGAAAAGTTTTAGATTCTGCCAAGTCCATATACGCCAAACTGCAACCCCAAACCATATATCCCAATCTGCAGTAAGCCTCATACCCTTAAGCCACTCGTGCAAAGGTTATGAGAAAAATTCAGGCCATACATCCACCGACACTAATTGGTTCCACACCAATCTGGCCCAACGATAGTCCCGCAAAGCATGAAGTAAAGTCTTCGCAGCCTCCTCACAATGGTGGCAACTGGTATCCTGGATCACATGTAAGGAGACCGCCCTTGATTGCTAACCAAAGAAAGAGTTTAATCCACTCTGGACCCCTCCACTTCCAAACTGGCATCCACTCATTATTCCTGGGGAGGCTCATCGTCCTCCATCAATATGTCATATGTTGACCTGACTAAGAACAGACTAGTAGCTGAATGCCGCCAATGAAATTCATCTTCGCCATTTCCCTGTAGTGGTCTTAGACCTGAAGCGAGACTCATTAGGATCCTAGGAAGAAGCCAGGACTCGAACCGATGCCATAGCTAGCTCTCCTCTAAGTGGACATAAGCATTCATTGGATCCGTCAACGTATATTCTAAAAGAGCTCTAGTCACATGAGCTGCCAGAGGTCGCTCATTGATCGACTATCCATCAGCCCAAAACCTAGCAAATTTTCCATTACCAATAGTCCAAGCGAGGCCAACTGAAAGTTTACCCCACAAAGATCCGATTGCTTGCTAAAAAGACTAGCCCTTCCTCTTCAACATTGAGGGCACAACATCCTGAACGCTATACTTAGCCTTCAACGCCTTGACCCATATCTTGTTTGTAGAATGAATCAACTACCAATCCGCTTTCATAAGGAACGCTTCGTTCATCATTTGAAGCTTCCGAATCCCCAAACTGCCACTTGCTTTACGACAACACAAACATCCCACGCCACTAAGTTGAGCTTGCGATTAGGATTAGAATAAGTCTTAAATTGTATCTAACGTCATCTTATAAACTAGATTTGGTGATTGAAAATTTTATTTTAGTTGTTTGAATTTTGTCTATATAAGACAACCAAATTTAATAATAAAAATATGAGAGTGTTAATTATTATTTAAACTTTTCTTATCATATTTCTTCGTCTTCCCTTCTTTTCTTCAAAATTCTAACATGCGTGATCCCAAGATAAATTGACGAACATGCTGCTCAATCTTATCTCAAAGAAAATATGTTGCATGGCAAACTGAGGAAGGCTTTATAGCACCTTCTAGGCCGACGTCACACGGCCTGCTAGTGAAAGACTAGAGGCAGTCCAAACCGTTAAATGTTTATGCATTTTCTCCAAGATGCCAACGTAGGTTCTCCTAGTAACCCGTCCATGTAGAATCGGCATGCCCAAGTATTAACCCAGATCTTTTGTGGCCTGAAATCCCAACCAGCAAGACAGTGTGACTTTTTTTGCCTTTGTACATTTTGTGAAAAAAAGACCACAGTTTTAACAATTTTGATTCGCAACCCTGTCTGAGTACAGAAATCCTCTACCAACTGCTGGATAATCTTGACCTGTGTCGTTGAAGCTTCAGAAAACAGTAACAAATCATCTGCAAAAAATAGATAAGAAATGGGCAAGCTCTTTAAAGCGAAAAAGAGCCCACAGTCCATGCACCATAGCCTGAATGATGTCTTGCACAAGGCGCTCAAAACATAATATAAATAGATATGGAGAAAGATGATCGCCTTGACGAATACCTTTATCGAGACAAAAGGATTCGAAGCCTCTCCGTTAATTAGAAGGCGCATACTAGACGATGTCACACATGCCATAATTAGATTTATCAAATATGTTGGAAGTCTTGCTTGGTGTAAAGTGTACCATATAAAATCCTATGAAAGCATGTCCAAATCCACCTTTATCGCCAAAAAACCCTTTCTCTCGGTTTGTTTCTGCATAGAATGAATAACTTCTTAGGCAAAAATAATATTGTCCTTAATGTGTGTCCCATGTACAAAACTCGTTTAGGCTGGGCCAATAATTGACGAAAGAACACCTTTTAATCGATTAACTATCACCTTCGAGAGTATCTTGTAATTAACATTACATAGGTTGATAGGGCAAAACATCTTGATAGATGTTGCATTCTCTATTAAGGAATATATCCTTAGCATTTATGTACATAATTATCTAGATAGGATAGAATCCCACATTAGGTGGATCACCCTGTATTATGGAGATAATCTCTCCTTGTTTATTGTATCGTTCTTGTATAAAGCTACGTGCCAATACATCAATGAAAAATATCAAAAATTCTACCATTTCTTCACATGGTATCAAAGCACTGATCTTGGTATTTTGAAAGCCTTCCTCTGTAATTCGCTGCAAATTGCATCATGTCGCAAGAATCATCCCAGAATAATGCCGATTGCGATGAGAACACCATTCAGGGATTTACGGCAGACCAAATACAACAGTTGGCAAAGGCTATTACCATGATCAATAGCAATCCTGGTAAACATGAAGCCTTCGTAAATGCTACAGGTGTGTTTATTCCTCACTCTTCCATTTGTTATGTTTTCACTAAACCTTGGATCTTAGATAGCGGGGCAACCGACCATATATCTTCTGATTCCCGTCTCTTCGAACACACGTCACAACCCAATTTGTCCATTCATCAAAACGTCAATTTGCCCACGTGTGGTCGATGCATGCCATTACATCGACAGGCACAGTAAACTTCAGTCAAAATATCACTCTTAAAGATGTACTTTGTGTCCCTTCATTTAATTTGCATCTCATGTCTGTTAGCAAAATCACTAATGCGCTGAATTGTTGCGTCATTTTCTTTCCAAATGGTTGCATTTTGCAGGATTTAGTCACAGGGAGGACAATTGGCTCGGGTAAACAACACGGAGGTCTATACTACATGACGCCAATCAACCCAAAATCATTCCAAGTATCACACACTTCTGATTTATGGCATAAGCGCCTCGGACACCCTTCTCCGACGGGTTTAAAGTTAGCTTCACCATTACTACCTTTAAACACAAATTCCGTTTTTAATCACAATACTTGTAGCGTTTGCCCAAGAGCAAAACAGACAAGGTTACCTTTTCCGTTGAGTTCAATAAAATCACAATCTCCATTTGATCTATTACATTGTGACATTTGGGGTCCACATAAGATTCCGACACATTCAGGTGCACGTTTCTTTCTTACAATTGTTGACGATTTCACTAGATGCACGTGGGTGTTTCTCATGACTCAAAAATCCGAAACAAAACACATTTTAAAAACATTCATCACATTTGCACAAACCCAATTCCATGCCTCAGTTAAAATTGTCCGAGTCGACAACGGCTCAGAATTCATTGCCATGCAAGATTTCTTTATTAGCAAAGGCATAGAATGTCAAAGAACTTGCGTCTACACTCCACAACAAAATGGAGTAGTAGAACGCAAGCACAGACATATTCTGAATACAGCACGAGCATTATTATTTCAATCGCATTTACCTCTAGAATTTTGGGGTGAATGTGTTCTTACTGCAGTATACATCATTAACCGCTTACCATCACCCCTCCTAAAAGAAAAATCACCCTTCGAACTTCTTTACAAAAAGCCTCCATCCTTTTCTCACTTCAAAGTGTTCGGATGTTTATGTTACGCCACCATCGTATCTCCTAAACACAAATTCGATTCAAGAGCTCGACAATGCATTTTTGTTGGTTATTCACTAACCCAAAAAGGTTATAAACTCTTCGACATTAACGATGACACATTCTTTGTGAGTCGAGACGTCACTTTCCATGAAGAAACTTTTCCATTTTTTTCCCAACCAACTTCAGCGCCCAAATCTCCACTTGTCATACCAAATTTAATTGTTGACTTACCGAATCCTGTGCTTCCTATCCCAAGCTCTACGCCATCTAATCCATTAAATACTGAAAATCAGCCTCTACCAATGCATGACGCAGAACTAGAAATTAATTCACCAGATCATACCTCTTCCTCATCGTCAAACCCACAGGACATTCAGCCATCATTCTCACCTTCTGTGCGACGTTCAGATCGTCCTAGAAATCCACCTACTTGGCATCAAGACTACGTGATGGATACTCAAGCCAATTGCTCTAACCGTGATCGAAGCCCGCAGAATGCCACCAGGTACCCACTTCAACATTTTCTCTCTTACTCAAAATTTTCTACAACACACAGTGCCTTTTTAGCTAACATTACAGGCATAAAAGAACCAACTTCATATGCCCAAGCTATTCTTGATCCAAAGTGGAAACAGGCCATGGATGAGGAACTTGAGGCTTTGCAACTCAACAAGACCTGGGCAATTACACCATTACCGGCAGGATACAAACCTATTGGTTGCAAATGGGTATTCAAAATAAAATACCGGTCTGACGGAAGTGTCGAAAGGTATAAAGCACGCCTCGTCGCAAAGGGATACACTCAAGTTGAGGGCATCGACTACCGTGAAACTTTCTCGCCTACGGCAAAGCTTACCACTCTCAGATGTCTTCTCACCGTAGCCGCTGCAAGGAATTGGTTCATACACCAATTAGATGTGCAAAACGCTTTCTTACATGGCGATTTGCGTGAAATCATTTATATGGATTTGCCACCGGGACATAGTCGACAGGGGGAGAATGTTGTATGTCGACTCAACAAATCCTTATACGACCTTAAGCAAGCTAGCCGCACATGGTTCTCTACATTTTCTACCGTGATCAAATCAGCCGGGTATCAACAATCTAAAGCAGACTACTCATTATTCATAAAATAGCATGGGTCTTCATTTACAGCCATCTTAATATATGTCGATGACATCCTCTTGACTGGGAACGATATCAAAGAAATGCAACGTCTAAAAGAGTGCTTGGTTCAGCGCTTCCGCATTAAGGATCTCGGGGATTTAAAATATTTTTTGGGGATTGAATTTTCTCGATCTCAAGCTGGAATTTACATGTCACAAAGGAAGTATGCTCTTGATATCTTGCAGGATACAGGGTTGACGGGTGCTAGGCCAGACAAATTTCCGATGGAGCAACATTTAAAGCTCACTCCGGACGACGGCGAGCTGTTAAAAGATCCGTCCAGATATAGACGTCTCATTGGAAGGTTGATATACCTTACGGTTACACGGCCTGACATCGTGTTCTCAGTTCGAACGTTGAGTCAGTTTATACAAACTCCAAGGCGGCCACATTGGGATGCGGCAATCCGCATTTTGAGGTACATTAAAGGTTCGCCTGGACAGGGGCTGCTACTGTCTTCAAAAAATAATCTTGGGTTGACGGCATTTTGTGATTCCGACTGGGGTGGCTGTCAGACTACTTGAAGGTCAGTTTCGGGTTATTGTGTACTCCTCGGATCATCTATCATTTCGTGGAAATCAAAGAAACAAACAAACGTATCGAGATCCTCAGCAGAAGCGGAATATCGTGCAATGGCAAATGCATGTTTGGAGTTAGTTTGGCTACGGTATCTGTTGCATGACTTGAAAGTGTTGTATGATACACCAACACCATTATTCTGTGATAATCAGGCGGCATTACACATTGCTGCGAATCCGGTCTTTCATGAACGCACAAAACATATAGAGATAGATTGTCATATTGTGCGGGAGAAATTGCAAGCAGGAATTATAAGTCCTTCGTACGTACTAACTCGTTGCCAACTTGCGGACATTTTTACGAAGACATTGGGTAAAGATCAATTTTTGACGTTACGACACAAGTTGGGTGTTCATGATCTTCACCTACCAACTTGAGGGGGAGTATTAAGGAATATATCCTTAGCATTTATGTACATAATTGTCTAGATAGGATAGAATCCCACATTAGGTGGATCACCCTGTATTATGGAGATAATCTCTCCTTGTTTATTGTATCGTTCTTGTATAAAGCTACGTGCCAATGCATCAATGAAAAATATCAAAAATTCTACCATTTCTTCACATTCTCCATCTTCGGGATAAGCATAAGGAGAATTTCAATCATCTCTTGTGGAAGAATTTGAGTTCTAAAGATATCCCACACCAACTTACACACAAAAGTGCCGATTGCATTCTAACATTTTTGGTAAAAGATGGGTGAATGCCATCGGACCTGGTGTTAGAAATTGATTCAAAATTAATCGCTCATATTTACGTTGTTTAGTTGCTAATAACTCTCCTATTTAATCTCACTGTTTGTTGAGTCAAAGCACGTTACTGATAGTGTCGTATTTCTCTGTTGTTAATGTTATTGTATGGCTATAAATAAGATATCAGTTTTCTTTAATGATAATCGAATAAGAGTGCTTTTCTTCTTCATTCAATCTTTTGATATTCTCTGTTTCTATTTTAGCTTTATATACGATTGTAGATATAAGATATAAAGTAGTTTTCTGTTTCTGCTCAACACCTGGGGCCTTCATTAGCTTCATACTAAAGATGGCACTGCGGATTTCCTCTTCTGTAATCAAACTCATCAAACTTGTTGGACTCTGCTTCCGGAGCCCAACATTTGAAGTCATGAAAACGTCTACTTGTGCTTGTTACCATGTATGGTTATTCCAATTAACTATCATTAGTCATTCTCGGTTCTTCTTCATTCTCTGATACCATAAGTGTCGAGCCATATTTTCTGAATCATTCTTATACTCAAGCAAATATTCTATGCTCAACTTCCATCCAAATATATTCATAATGCCGAAGCATGTTCAGTAAAATAATACCAGTTCATACTATTCTAACATATTCCTTCACTTTCCTACAATCAAAACCTTTTTCCAATCAATTCGGAATGCTGTCAATTTTTATCAAGAGATAGAAAAATGTGTTGAAAATCTATTGCTTCAAGAATCACTTAATTTGAAGGTTGGATTATGAAGTTATGGCCAAAATAATCAACCATGCTCATGTCCTCAATCATGTTGTAACAATGTCGGAACAATTGGCGTAACTTTCATTAGAGATGTCAAATCAAGGTCATTCTTGGAGGATTCGAAAGAGAACTTCAAGATCTACAACTTTTATGAGATATTGAAGACAAATTCTATCATCTACAAGGTCAAAAATGGGACCAGACGATAGGATCAAATGAACAGTGCACCAGACGAAGCGTCCTCACCAGACGAAACGTCCTCACTAGATGAAGCATCCTCACCGGATCATACGTATTTATCAGACGAGACTTCCTCACTAGACGATACATCCTCACCAGAAGAGACGTCATCACCAGACGATACGTCCTCATCAGATGATACGTCCTCACTAAATGATGCGTCCTTACCAAACGATACGTCCTCACTAGACTGCACGTCATCACCAGACGATACGTCATATACTTCTGAGCATTTCCACTTATAAGGACCATAACTTTTAACTCTGATATCCAAAAATTTCAGACTTTATAGCGTTGGAAAGCTAGAAAAACAAGCTATAATTTCCACGAAGACAACTTGTCAAATTCATCCTAGATCAATCCAGATTTTGCCCTAAAGTCAGAACACAAAATTTTTCCTTATGGAAGACTTGAAATTTTGCATTGTGCAAACTTGGAATGTCCTGAGCATAACCATTCAGCCACCAAATGATTTCATTAAACTCTCAAGTCTCAACTCTTTTGTCTCATCACCTTTAACTACATTTGATCAGTCAAAATTCCTATATTCCTTTTCATAGCATCTCACTTTTGCGCACATATATATATATATTTATATCAACAATTGATGTCCCAAAATCATCAACTCAAGTTGATTATTTCTTCACGTATATCTAATTTTAAGTCACATCATCCATGCACCATCACATTTCATTAACATCAAAAGAATAAAGTTTTACAAATCTTTAATGACATTCTAAGTCACATTACATCATCGTCTCAAAATTTCAAATTAGAAAAGATCCTTGAACAAACAAACTTGTTGATTTTCCAATATCAACTCAAAATATAAAATAAGCAAATTTGAAAAAATTCCCGTAGGCTCTTGATCACTTGATCTCTTAGCTATTACCTGAAGATGGGATAAAAGGGAGGTGGGGGTGAGCTTGAAAGCTCATGGGTAGCAGTTTATAACAAAAAACAAGCAAAACCTTTGAAAGCATTAACTTATCGCACACTACAACAAAAATGACATACAGTAACACTAGACAGTAACACTTTTGACAATATGTTATAAAATACCTATCTACGGTAACATTATATCTTAAAATGTTATGATTCTTAATTTGATAAGTAACACTTTAGGATTTTATAACATATAATTTATCATTGATAATAATTTTTAAGTGTTGCTAAACATTATAAAAGGTTACTATTTTAAGATGTTACGAAAGTGATGTAAAATAATGACACTTTATATGAGTTACTTTAATAATAAGTTTATAACACTTTATATGAGTTATCTTAATATCATAAAATAATAACAATTGATTTGAGTTACCTTAGTGATGTAAAATAATAACATTTCATATATGCTACCCTAGTAAATGTAAAATAATAACACTTTAGAAAAGTTATCATAATAGTGTATTATAATAACATTATGTATGAGTTACTTTATTAATAAAATAATAACTATTTATATGAGTTATCTTAGTTATGTAAATTAATAACACTTTATATAAGTTACGTTAGTAATGTAAATCAATAACACTTTATATGAGTTACGTTAGAAAATGTAAAATAATAACACTTTAGAAAAGTTATCATAATAGTGTATTACAATAACATTATGTATGAGTTATCTTATTTATGTAAATAACAATTTATATAAGTTACGCTAGTGATATAGATTAATAACACTTTATATGAGTTACTTTAGTAAATGTAAAATAATAAAACTTTAGAAAAGTTATCATAATAGTGTATTATAATAACATTATGTATGAGTTACTTTATTAATAAAATAATAACAATTTATATGAATTATCTTAGTTATGTAAATTAATAACATTTTATACAAGTTATGTTAGTAATGTAAATCAATAATACTTTTTTTTTAAATTTAGGGAAATCCGGTAGGCAGGCCAAACGGGCACACTTCTCTGAGAGCCCAACTAGCACACCGCCCCATAGGCGAGCCAAGAGGGAGCATCCCATCATTGAGGGTCCATCTAGTTCTCCACCTATAGGTAAAACCCTAGCTGCCCCAGGCTCTTACAAGAGGGGCTAGCATGAAATCGAACCTGGGACCTAACCGAAATCAAGCCCCATTCTCAACCATCGAGTCACACCCCTTAAGGGCCAATAACATTATGTATGGGTTACTTTATTAATAAAATAATAATAATTTATATAAGTTATCTTAGTTATGTAAATTAATAATACTTTATATAAGTTACGTTACATTAGTAATGTAGAGCAAAAGCAAATAATTAACTTAAATCAATAAAATATACACCAAAATTTGGGAAAAAAATATAACTTAAAGTTAGTTTAGAGAAACCACGACAAAGTTGTCACACTAATAGACATTCACATTCCTCTCTTACATAATTAACTTCCTCATTATCATCATGTACATTCATATCTCGTACAGTAACATATTCTGACCTATACGTAAAATCCTCATCCTCATTATACGTGCTCACTCCACGCACGAGAAATTCAATTTCTCTGATTGGTATAATATTAATTTGAAATAATATTAAATTGGATCATAACTTATGTATTAAAATTTTATCATTTAATGATATTAAGATTGATTTAAATATGATTTATTGACATAATTAATTAATAATATGTTAAATTAAACAATTATAAAAATAAGGTGAATGATATAAAATTTTATATAATTTAATTAACTTTATTTAAAATTCTCAAATTTTTTAATTTTTAAAACATACATCTCCGGTTAAACTTTTGAAATATATGGAGTATATGACACAATTTAAATTTAATACTGAACTAAACAAATTAGATTTAAATTAATAAATTATATTTAATTATTATTTTAAGTTCAATTTAATTATTTTAAGTCAAAATTAAAAATTAAATTGGGTAAGATTTTATTGATTTATATATAATATTTATTTAATATTTTTCTTTAAAACATACTTATATTGTGATATAAGCACAATTTTAACAACTTTAAGAACAAAAATGAATGACTTCTTGACTCATAAAACTTTTCACTCCATACTTTAATAAGCAAGTTAGTGTGCGCGTGTAGTATCTTCTCTTCGTATTCCTCTTTTCCCTGAAGAATTAGAGGGATCAAACCTAGCACTACAAACTTTTTGTTGGAGTATCTCGGTAAGGTTTTTTGTTTATATGAAAATGTACCCTAGGCTATGTCTGTGCGTGTGTGTGCGTATTTTCCCTTAGTCCTTACTTCTGTTTCTTAAAATTGACGCATCCATTTAAGGTTGTAGATTGCAAAAACAATCCATACAAAAGTAAATGCAAGTTGTTTGCTTAGAGAGGGTCTAATGAACTAGTAGCCGAAGGACGTGTTTCTTCAAATGATCCAGATGCACTTGTTCATCATGTTCCTATTGGTCCTGATGCTATGAGAGTTTCTATAGATATAGCTAAGGTACCTACTGCATTTTTGTGGAGGCTAGCATCATAAATGATTTATGTTAAAGATGTCGTAGGTAATACAGTTGCTTGGCCTTTTGACAAAGTTGTCATAATTTTCCCAAACTAACTTTTAGGTAATTAACTAATTTTTTTTTTCTGTTTTCTTGTGATTTTTTAAATAAGATTTAGTATTTATTTTTATTGGTATTATGTCAATGTCTTGCATTAATTATTTAAATGTTCCTGTTTTCAACTCTTCTTAAGTTTGTAACATACGTTATATCATTCTACTATATTTGAAAAATATACTGATGATTTTTGTTTTAATGGTTGTAGATTTTGAAGTCGAGGGTATTATTTATGAGAAGGTAGCACATGGAATTTGAAGATGATATGGTAGTCAGTTTCTGTTTTAATAATTTAGGAACTATTTTAGAATAACGATTTAGAGACATATGTTATTGCCCTTTGTTATAAATGTCTATGTGTTCACTATCTATAATTTGCTTATATTTGATGAGCAACAAAATATGTTTTGAAAAGTTAATTTTATAGTTATAAATTTATTACCGCATTAGTGTACCATTATTTATATAAGTTATACAAGATATATTAGTAACACTATTATAATAGCATGAACAAATGTTATCATAAATTCAATAATAACATATTTTTTAATATTGTTATTAAACAATAATTTAGAGCATTTTAGAAGTGTTCTGAAACCCATATCCACAACATTTGGTGATGTAAACAAAATCATTTATAACAGTTTATGAATGTCATGGTTAACTAATTTATATGGTTTAATCAATTATTTGTTATTAATAAATATCATAATAGACTCAACAATAGCATCTTAGTAATGTTGCAAAAACTCTTTTATAACATTTTAAAGTTAATATATAACAATTAAAAATGTTACAAATAACTAATTAATAACATTTATAAAATCATTTGTAGCTATCAATAAATGCTATATAAACTCAACAATAGCATTTTATCAATGACATGGAAAACTTATCTATAACATTTTAAAATGTTACAAAATTTATATCTACTATACGTTAATGATGTTACAAAAGTTAATATACAACAGTTCAAAAATATTACAAATAACTAATTAATAACATTTATAAAATATAATATAAAATCATTTGTAGCTATCAAAAATGCTATAATAAATTCAACAACAACATTCTATCAATGTTATGAAAACTTATCTATAACATTTTAAAATGTTATAAAATTCATATCTACTATATGTTAATGATGTTGTAAAAGTTAATATATAATAGTTCAAAATGTTACAAATAGCTAATTAATAACATTTATAAAATATAATATAAAATCATTTGTAGCTATCAATAAATGCTATAATAAACTCAACGAAACATTCTATCAATATCATGGAAAACTTATCTATAACATTTTAAAATGTTACAAAATTCATATCTACTACATGTTAATGATGTTGCAAAAGTTAATATATAACAATGTAAAATGTTACAAATAGTTAATTAATAACATTTATAAAATATAATATAAAATCATTTGTAATTATCAATAAATGTCATATTAAACTCGACAATAGTATGTCAAAACTGTTACTAAAGCATCATATCTTTAGTAACATGGGTTGTCATGACATACTCATTAGTGTTACCATTCATATTTAATAACACTTATCATCTGTTACCGTATGTCATTTTTGTTGTAGTGGCAGAAAATTCTCTTTGAGTTCGTAAAACACATATTTATCAAATTCTTATCGTGTAGTCAAATTTACAAACCATAAAATATGAATGCATCAAACTTGTTCACATATCGTAAGCACATCAGAATAGTTTGGGTGGATCCAAAACAGAACTTACTACATATTTCCCCTAAGGGTCCTATGTAGCCGTGAACAGAACATACTAACGCAATCTCACATAATGGTTTTGTGTAGCCGTGAACTTATAGGAGTCCATGAAGGAGCTCCATGTCATTAACAGGCAGGTGGGAGAAGCCTTTAACTTGATCAACGTGCACGTGACTTAACTTAGGGGACCACCACAAGCTCACATAATATGTAATTCATGACTTGTAAACTTGTTGCCCAAAATGACACATTTTCGAAACTTAATTTCATATACTTGTAAACATATTGCCCAAAATGACACTTTTCTGAATCTTGACTTTTCATAGACACAAGATATGTCGAAAATATTTTCGAAAACATGATTCCATAAACATGTATCTTTTCACAAAAATTTATTTTCAAAATCTTTACATATATCAACGCAATTCATATAGCAAACATATCACAATTTCTCAATTCATTCAAGAAGCAATAGATACAACACTTATGATGCAATTGAAATCATTAAACTTTCTTTATTCAAAGAAAACATGTAGTGACTTATTTACTCTATTATAAACATGTACTCACCTTGATTTCCTTGCTTATAGGCTCACTCAAAATGTCTATACTCTTACTCTCTTGTCTTTCTTGATTTATTTTATTCTTCACCAAATGAAGATATCTTTAGCACAAATAGAAACTCTTCTCTTTCTCTACCTTTTTTCCTTCTTGAACAACCTCAAGATCTCTCTTGAAGGCCAAGAAAATTGAAACCCTAGCTTGTTTTCTCTTCTTTTCTCTCAATCACCAAAATCTCTTCTCTTTATCTTTCTTATTTTTCTTCTTCTCTCCCAATTCACGTTTTCTCTTTCTCTTAAATGTAAGACTACATTTTTCTCTTCCAAATATACCCTTAATGAGTGTAAAATGTCCATTTTACCCTTCCTTATATGACTTACACTCTTTATCCTTAAGTGTCTTGCCAAAAATACCCTTGAATATTCTTATAACTTTAACACTTTAATTTCACTTACCCATTCAATAAATTCTACTAACTTTGACATAATAATTAACTCGAAATAATTTAATCTATCAAAATCTCAAAAATTATTTAAATCATGCTTATTCATCGAGAAAAAAAATTGAGGGGCCAACAAAACTGGTCATCACCTGATCAGTAATATGTGGAAAAAGACTGACCCTATTATCAGATATGGAGATATTGGTCGAACAATTATATAGATTGGTAAAGTAGTCAACGATATGTCTTCTCAACACCTTTCCATGAAACACAGTCCCTTGATCATCCTTAAAGGTCTCCACTGTCATATTGCATTTTTTCTAAGTACCGCACAATGGAAATAAGATGTATTTAGATCACCATGTTGAAGCCAATCTATCCGAGATTTCTATTGCCAATAAACTTCTTCCTGGGCTCGAATCAAATCTAATTCCCTATGTAATTTTGCTTCCACCTGTTTAAGAGTAGACATCCAGTGCATAGCCCAAGATCATTGAACTCCATCCAATCACCGCAACAAATATGTTTTTCGTTTAAAGATATTACCAAATTCCTCCACATTCCATTGGGAGATTCTGGCCACAAACTGAGTCATAAAAAGTCTCCAGGAATATGGTAAGTCAAATTATTTATTTATGATTTTGGGATGAATTGGAACTAATTTGACTTATCTCTATGCAAATTTGGAGCTTTATTTGGTTAATTTCACCCGTTTCAAGTTTATTACTTAATAGATGCAAACAGATAGATTTTGGGGCGAGAAACATAACTTTTACTATGGATGTCGGATTAAGGTCATTCAAGTATGCTCTTGAAGAGGACTCCTAGTTCTACAACTTCTATAAAGACTCTGAGGAGAGATTATGTCATCTAAAGGGTTAAAATTTGCACATCTTTGTAGATGCCCAAGGTATGTCCCCTTAACGGACATTGACTGGCCAATTTCACTCCAGAGACCCGAAAAGGGCCGCTCAATGCACATGAAGTCCACCTAACAGACTT
The DNA here is from genome assembly GCA_029891385.1 of Erythroxylum novogranatense. Classification (NCBI taxonomy): domain Eukaryota; kingdom Viridiplantae; phylum Streptophyta; class Magnoliopsida; order Malpighiales; family Erythroxylaceae; genus Erythroxylum; species Erythroxylum novogranatense. The sequence goes on from CM057232.1 coordinate 3,296,824, forward strand.
TGTCGACACTAGGATGATCTGCATTCTCCTGTTTAGCAAAAACTAGGTTTCTTTGAGCCTAAGACACTATAAATACTCAATTTTACAACTAGAAAAAGGGGGAACACTGAAAACGAGGCTGCAACATAAGGAGGCTTCCAAAAGAGACAAAGAAGAGGAGAAAAGAGGATTGAATCAAGCGTTGGAAGCAATCTTGTTTTGTGTTCTCTCTACCTTCTCTCTCTACTCTTTTTTAGATGTTGATTGTCTTTAATTGTATGGATTATTTTATCATGTTTTGGAACTAAACTTTATTTAAGATGAGGGATGTAGCCTATTTGGGGGATTGATTTGTATTTTATGGATTGATTGATGTTGAATGAAAGTTCTTCGGTTATGTTTATCTTTCTTGAATTTCACTGTTGTTCTATGCTTGATCACTATAGATGCAACCTTAGGAATCATATGATGAACCGAAAGGTGAAGTATGATTTATGCAGTAGGAAGATAAACACATTATATTTCAAGATAGAGATATCCTAAATTAATGTGATAACTTGTGGTTAATTGTTCTTAATGAATTTGACTAGTTAGGTTTCATATTGAGAGATGGTAATCAACTAGTTAAGTATTCTTATATGTCTTAAGAGAGAATATAAGTAAGGTTATGCAATTGTTATTATAACCTGTTATTCAATCAATTTCATAATTTATTAATCAATCTCTTAAATTGGTGAACTTCAAAGCCCTAAGTTTAAATCGACAAATTACCCTTGTTTATTTATTTACTCAAATCCAATTATCTTTTAAGTTCTTGTTACTTTCGTTCAAGTAATTAAGATTAATTGAGTAGTAAGTATCTTAGTCCATGTGGGAGACGAACAACAGGAAACTCGTGTATGTAACAACCAAGGAGTTAGAAATTGAAATCTCTATCTCTTTGCTGATTGATGTCGTTTTTGTATGGGCAAAGTTCGAATGAGAAGAGGGCGATGATCAGAGCCCACTTTCGAAAGGTGGAATACAGTGGTGTTGGGAAAACTCTCAACAAATGCCACATTGCTTACTGCTCGATCGAGTCGTTCACGAACTCCACCCCTTGTCTATGTAAACTTCTGCCCTTTAAATCCAAGATCAAGCATTTGAGCATTGAAAAGTCAATCTTGAAAGAATCTGTAGGCTCCTCTCTTTAAGGAACCCCTTAATTTTTCAGAGTCCTGTAAAATAAAATTGAAGTAGCTATTAAGTAGCGAAGGGTCCGAAAGCTAGTTTCCAACTCTTAGAAGATTCGACCAGAAGCTGCTGTGAGTCGGGAGATTCAAGCTGGCATATGCAACTGTAAGAAACAACTTGTGCTCCAACAACTCTACCATCAAATAAAAATATTGAAAATTGTTCTCCAAGATTTTGAGTCTCAAATTGTTGTGCCAGAGAAGCCAAATACTGCCGCTAAACCCAATAGCTTCAATGCAATAAGAGCGAGCGAAACTACTACGTCTAACGAATGTAAGACATTTTTGTCCTTAACGACAAATTTGTCCATATCTCGTAAAGTTGGACTAACATTAATTGCAATTTTGGTTTTTAAATAAATTATCGGTTAAATTACGCGATTTGATTCAGATAAAGATAATAAAGTGACCCAATAAATGATTTAGATTAATGGGTCGAAATTTGAGTAAAAAATGAGTCCTGATTAGTGTGGACCGGGTCCATATCGGCCTTGTGATGGGAAAGCTCGATATGGAAGCTATATAAAAGTTAAGGTCTCCTGCAGTTACTCAAGAGTTCATTCACAAGCATAATAATTCCTGATCTATTAAGGAAGCTCGTGATTTAAGAAAATTGTAGAAAAGCCTAACCCGTGAGTCGGTGATCACTTTCTACTAAAAAATCTCGAAGATTCAGAGACGTTTGGAGTTCGGAATTGACATCGGAATCAGATATGAACCGAAATCGAAATATTTCGCATTACCTTCATTTTTTATTCTTTCGTGTAGATCCAGAATATGTAATAATGCTCCCAATGCATATTGAAATGAACTCATCCATTGTTGTCCCTGAGATGCGTGGCTCCAACAATGCGATAAGATTAGACTTATAAATGGTGAAGAAATGACGAAGATTATGGGGAAAATTAGGGGACGCCGGCCCTTACGCAGTTGTTTTCTTTGACATAAGGCAAAGCCATTTAGACTTTTCCTGAGAAAACTCTCGATCTTTTTGGTCATCATCTCCAGTTTGACTCCATCCAATATATGACTTTTCATGATTGATTGTTCAGCTCCTCTTACGGTGACTTTGGTTTTAAGGTTACCTAATGATGTCCTGCAACAAGGTCCTGTACTTGTTATGATAGATATATTAAATAGTCATGAAACATGAGAATCTGTCAGTCTTAGATCATATGATCTTAATGTATGTAATTATGTATACTTCTGAGAACTGGTGGTATTCCAAGTCAAAACTATGCATAGTACAAGAAAAAAACCTGTTTTCTTTCATAATTCAGTACAAATTTAGGGAAGTTTTTGAAGAATAAAGTTGTTCTTTCTAATTATTATCTGAAAAGAGCATTAATTATTATTAAACAGGAATACAGATTAACATAACCAAAAGACCTAGTAAATATAATAAGCCTGAAGGTGGAATCTTTGTCATGATCTTAATGTATGTAATTATGTGTATTTCTGAGAACTGGTGGTATTCCAAGTCAAAGTCATGCATAGTACAAGAAAAAAGGTGTTTTCTTACATAATTTCAGTACATATTTAGGCAAGTTTTCTGAAGATTAAGCTGTTTTTCTAATTATTATCTGAAAAGAGCATTAATTATTAGTAAGTAGGAATACAGATTAGCATAACGAAAAGACTTGGTAAATAAAATAAGCCTGAAAAGGTTAAATCTTTGTCACCTGATTTGGACTATGAACAGAAGTTGAAAGTAAAAAACTGTGGGCTGGAGTCAAGGAACCTGCTTAGTGATGAGTGAGGCGTAAACAGCAAAACATAACTTCCCCTCCAAGTTCTGAAGAGGTACTTCTGAAAAGCCCACCTGTCAGAAGTCGAGTCTTTCAACGTTTTGTTAAAGCTTTTATTTTTTATTTTTTGATTCTGACGAAATTTTTTTTAGAAAACGACGTCAATCACCTCTCTCTTTCTTCGTATCTCAACACCACCTGTTCTATTCCTATGTACTGCGTGTCTAGAGACTATAAAGGATGCGGAAATTAGTGATTGTCAAAAACATCTTTAACCGATCACATCAATTACAAAACTTGCTGCCATCTCTCGCTTCTTCACGTTTCTTGTCTTCAAATTCTGTTCTTGATTCTTCTCCTTCTGCTTCCCCAATGGCTCCAGTGTCTCTTGACACCATTAATCCCAAGGTACCCACTTACTTATTTTTCAATCAAGTTTGAATCTTTCTGATTGGAACACTGTTTAATTGATTTATCTTATCGATCTGACTGCTTGTTTGCTTCTGGGTTGGTTTGGTTTGGTTTTAGCTTGTCTCTTCATATTTTGTTCGGATTTATGATTTTTTTTTGTGTTATTACTGTTTCTTCTTGCAATCTATATATTCATCTCTGGGTTTGTGTTTGACTTTAACAATATATCTCCATAGAAGTCTTCACTCTGGTTCTGCCATTTAGGCGCATACATAAGCACTTTTTTTATAACACAGGGATGCTCGTATACTATTATGGGAAACTTTCCTTATGATTGTACGCTCAGGTTCTTGCTTTTTCCTTATATGTATATGTCTAACAGCCCTTTTGTGACACTTCCCTTGCTAATGGAAGGGCTATGGATGCATCTGAAAAACAAAGAACCTTTCTTTAACTTCTATTAATGTGCAAAAGTGTCGTGTATTTGAATGTCTACTATCTGGAGGAGTTAAGTGATGATTTGCTTTTGCAGATTGATGATCACTGATTAGTATCTAATTATTCTAAAATTAAAGGCTTTTATTCTCAATCATTTGCACTTATGTTCATTTTTTTTTCTGTTGCTTTCTCCAGGTTTTGAAATGTGAATATGCAGTGCGTGGTGAGATTGTCACCCTTGCTCAGGTAACACATAAAACTTGCAAACTAGCTCGTATGGGCGTCTATCCCTCTCACAGTTAGGATCACACTGTATTCTCTTTAAGAAAATTGCAAGTTGATCTGCTTGTGTATTGAATGTAGTTGTGTTATTTGTCTGTATTACACAGCGGTTACAAGAAGAATTGAAGGCTAAGCCAGGTTCTCTTCCCTTTGATGAGGTATTTCGTTTTTGTTTTCGATTCACCTCTTGTTATCTAAAGGCATGTGAAATGAAATGGTTATTCTTCTATGAATTGAAGTCCTCCCTTTATGCTTTAATTATTTTGTTCTGTTAGTTATATTTGATTTGCAATTGATAGGATAGATCATTTTAGGGAAGCTTCTCATTTTTGACTAGATCGAATAGGGATTTCAATGGTCAAGGAAAAACAAATAATTTACCTTGTTACTTATTTATTACATTTAGTTCTTTGTTTCTTCATGCTGCTTGGGAAGTAGAGAAATTGATATATAGAATGTGTAAATTTCAATTGTATATGTAGAGTGTAAAAGGGAGCTTTTATATACTTATTTTCAACCATCTGACAGATAATATACTGCAATATCGGGAATCCTCAATCACTTGGTCAACAGCCAATCACCTTTTTCCGTGAGGTATGTCCTCTTTAACTTCTTAGTTGATAGTATGTATTTGGTAGAAGTAATTCTTATTCATAGATATTTTACTTAGGTGCTTGCACTCTGCGACCATCCTAGCATTTTGGACAAAAGTGAAACACAGGGTTTGTTCAGGTATTAAATCTTTTTTGTTTCTATCTTCGAAATTCTTCCTTTACCATTCTCCGCTTTGACTGGATAATGGAGTTGATTATGACCATGTACTGTCCTGTAAACAATTAGGTTGCTATTGTTGCTATTTCCTGCAGGTAAATGAAAAGAAAAAATACCATATATGAGATGAAATATAAGATGAATACGTTAATAATAGTGAAAGTCTTCCATTGAATATCTTGTTACCTATTCTTCTATTTTGTGGAACTGAGTAATAATAGAAACAAAATTCTCCCCTTTCCCTTTCCTTTAACAATACCTTATATAATTATTGAATTACTTCTGCAGTGCTGATGCAATAGAACGAGCTTGGCAGATTCTTGATCAAATTCCTGGGAGAGCAACTGGTGCTTACAGTCACAGTCAGGTGATTATCAGTTACCACCTAAGTCAGTTTTGGAGTCTTTGGTTCAGATTCAGTGTGTTAGAAGGATAGAATATCATGGTTTTACCTTTTCATGGCAGGGCATCAAGGGATTACGTGATACCATTGCTGCTGGAATTGAAGCTCGTGATGGTTTTCCTGCTGATCCAAACGACATTTTCTTGACAGATGGTGCAAGTCCAGCGGCAAGTCAATTGTTCCATACTTGATTCTAGAAATACTGTGGGACATATGATTATATATGATTAGATATACATATATACATATATATATAATTATGTATATATACATGTATGTAAGTGTATCTAATCATATAGATTGATAGTTGCATGATTGATACTCAAAACATGCGTACTGATTGTGCTTTCTCTATTACCAGGTCCACATGATGATGCAGTTACTAATAAGTTCAGAAAATGATGGAATACTTTGTCCCATTCCTCAGTATCCATTATACTCAGCATCAATTGCTCTCCATGGTGGCTCTCTGGTATGCTTTCTCTATTTTAGAATTCAACAATGTGTGCTGGTTGGCAACTTAGTCATTCTTTTAGCTTTCCTGAACTATATTGATGATCCAACTGGCTCTTTCTTTAAATTCTTCTTGAAGCATAGTCTTAAAAGTGATCTCACCCAATAAAGAATTTTTTGTTAAATGTCTGGCCTATCTTACAATTACATTGACCTTAGGACTTGATTACGAAGATCTATACTGCAGGTTCCTTACTACCTTGACGAAGCAACTGGATGGGGATTGGAAATTTCTAATCTCAAGAAACAATTGGAAGATGCCAAGACTAACGGTATCAAAGTTAGGGCCTTGGTTGTGATAAATCCAGGCAATCCAACAGGGCAGGTGACAAACTTTCCTTAAGAATGCAGTTTTGAGTATATATATAACTTCAGTTTTCTGCAATAGCCAAGAAAACTATACTGTAGATAAATTGTAATTTGATTTCTCCCTGTGATTTAGGTCCTTGGTGAGGACAACCAGAAGGAGATTGTGGAGTTCTGCAAGCAAGAAGGTCTTGTTCTTCTGGCAGATGAGGTTGGTGGGCAAGTAGTTTATGCTTTTGTGTTGGATGGTTTCTTTATAACTGATAACTTAGTATGAATTTCTTGTGTTGATTCAGGTTTATCAAGCAAATGTTTATGTTCCAGAGAAGAAATTTCACTCCTTTAGGAAGATCTCCCGATCGATGGGTTATGGTGAAAAGGATTTATCTCTAGTATCTTTCCAGTCTGTCTCTAAAGGTTAGATGGCAAGTTGATAATTTCTTTGTAAAGTGGTGGTATTTCTTTATTTCAAGATGTTGATTGTACATTTTCTTTTTGATATTTTTAGGGTACTATGGAGAGTGTGGAAAGAGAGGCGGCTATATGGAGGTCACTGGTTTTACTCCCGAAATAAGGGAGCAAATATATAAAGTAGCATCAGTAAATCTTTGCTCTAACATTTCTGGTCAAATTCTTGCTAGCCTTGTCATGAGCCCGCCCAAGGTTTGTTGTTGACCTCTCTTCCTATGTTAGCTTCCTTTGACATGATTTCAGATTCTTTAGGCTTAGGTTGAGCAAACTTTTGTCTTCTATCCATGGGCATTGATGAAGACAGAAACCTACTAATCCTTTATTTTCTTACCTTGCAATGATTCCAAATGATGCATGTTGGCAGGTCGGTGAAGAGTCTCATGAGTCATATGATGCAGAGAAAGACGCGATTCTTTCATCACTAGCAAGGCGTGCAAAGGTGATAACACTGTGCTTTTAAGTGCATTCGAGATAGTACCGATACCCTGATGGAGCTTGCTTTCTATTACATATTATCGATCTCCATGTTGTCAACTCACTTTCAAATGTCGTGCTTACACTTTCATGATTACTTATGTTGGCTACATTCCTAGAGTTTGAGATCATAATATGGACTACCATCTTTATGATTAATGACAGACACTGGAAGAAGCGCTTAACAATTTAGAGGGTGTGACATGTAACAAAGCAGAAGGAGCAATGTATCTTTTTCCGCAAATTCGCTTACCTGAGAAGGCAATCAAAGCAGCAGAAGCTGCTAAAACAGCCCCAGATGCATTCTATTGTCGCCGGCTCCTCAACAGCACAGGAGTTGTTGTTGTCCCTGGTTCTGGATTTGGCCAGGTGAGTAAAATGGTTCAAGTTTGCTTTGAGAATTTTGTAGTACCAGCATAGTCTTACCTATAGAAGCTGGGTTGTCAGATATCTCATGAGTTGTTCCTTTAGCTGATACCTTGTATTTCTGTTGCTTTGTCAAAGGTTCCTGGAACATGGCATTTCAGGTGCACTATACTGCCTCAAGAGGACAAGATTCCAGCTATAGTTTCTCGTCTGACAGAGTTCCATAAGAATTTCATGGATGAATATCGTGACTAGAAAAATTATGGAATCACCCTTCCGTTCAATCATAATAGGTTCCTTGAAAAGAACATTTATCTTTTGTGTACCATGCAATTAGCCTTTACCTGTTGTTTCTCTAAAGTTTCAATGGCTATGCAGATTATTCTGCAGGCTAATACACCTTGTTCTCAAGTTTGATTCAATAAAAATGGGGCAAATCAGTTTTCACTTTTTTTCAACATTTTCTACAGTTGAATTCATCTTGGAATCGTTGCTCAGTATTAAGGTTTCGAGTCGGCCTGAAAAGTCCAAGCCTGTTGAACAAGGAAAGGGATAAAAAGTATAAAAATTCAGATTCGGGTTTAGATACATCAGAGCCTGAAACTCGATCAATTCGGAATTTATCCTTTGCCAAGCCTACTTTGTATGATGGCTAGAGAACTTGTTGCCAACACACAAAGTCCTGCCATTAACAGTTAGTTAATCTTTCAAGTATCAATTGCACAACTACAAATTGTACTACGCCAGCCTTGATGTGATTGAAGAATAATCAAGCCTTTTCAAAAACAAATTAATTCATATTTGGTCCTTAAAGAAGTTCAAAACCTTCTTTATGGTAGATAGCTTATTAACTGATCACAATGAGATTCTCTGAAGAGTTGTTCATTCTTAATCAAGTAAAATTACACAACTGATAACGAAACAAAGTTGATTGAACGGTTCATATCTCAGTGTTCTTCAACTAATAAAAAGTCTGCAGTTCAGCTAACAATGGACCAGACATTAAATCAAGCCGGAAATTTCGTAGACGGTTTTTTTTTTTTGTGTTCTTATAGGCGAGTAATGACAGCCTCCACCTCAGAAGGGGTATACAAATGGTATGTTGGAGCAACCTTTGCAATGTCAACATTGTTAGGAGTAACCTGAAACCAATACACAGATAGATAACATAACTGGACCAACAAAATGATACATACCAATGTGTCATTGGTTCGATGAATGACAAGTAATCATAAGCTTAGCCTAATGAGTTATAGAATGAAGTAAACTAATGGATGTAATAAAGTTTGTCACATTACCTTTTCTTCCATCACTTGCTTCAAAATAGAAAGTGCAATTGTCTCGGCCTCTTGAAGAGTAAGGTCCTGTGTAAAATTCAACCATTACTGTCACAGGCCATTAAAACCTATTTGTTGAACGACTGTTTTAGACATGGAACTATTCTGTAATTAAGTCCTCCAAGATTATTTAAACCGGAAGCAGTAGTACCTTGTTATATTGCTCTTGCAGAGAGCTATCTGCACCTTCAGAACCTGAACCAATAGCCTTTGCATTGCATTGCCAGAATGTGCCAGAAGGATCTGTGTAATACCTGAAAAAAAACAAGTTATCCTTTAAACATTATAGCAAATATTTTACCAAGATATAAAGGGATAGAGAGGGAATGTGCGAGCACTAATTTTAATTTTTTTCCCCAAAATTCACTACAGAATCAATTTATGGAAGCCTAAGTTGGTGGAAACAATTCTATCCGTAGGGGATAATGGTTTACGAAGATGCTAAGAGTGGAAAAGTTCAAGCATCCAATAATTAATTATTTGGTAAGGAATTTACAGGAAAAGAAGCCTTTGGTAGATCTAAAACAAACTGATATGCAGAACTTACAAGCTGGGTCCATTTTCATCGTGACCAGCAATGAGTAGCGATACCCCAAATGGTCTGGACTGTTAAGGTAATAAAACATGAAAATATCAGGAAACAAAAGATAAACTCATATTATAGACATAGCTATGCCACCGTATAGAAGTATGAAATTTTATTCCAAAAAGAATTTAGTTGCAAGGAGCATAGCAAAGCAGTAGGACATAAAATAGCTTTTCCTATGCTGCTGTATGGCATACAGCAGGGAATTTCAATCAAACTAGTTGAAGCAGGAAGCCACACAGCCAATAAACAGTTTTCACAGTAAATGATGAAATAAAAAGGAATTAGCTGGAAAAGGAAAAGGCACATCTATGATCTTACTCATCACACCAGGAGAAAAAGACATAAACTCGGAAATAGTTGGTTGCAAGAAACATTTTATGCATATCTTCACAGGAAGGGTTTTGAGAAATGAACTCTAGACAAGCACAACCAAAAAATAAGAAGGAAACAGTTATTACCATTGATTCTTCATCACCTTCGCCAAAACGAAGGGCTAGATCACAAAGTGCTTGAGTTGTGGACTCCACAGTCATTGGCTCACCATACGAGAAACGGTGGTTCTGAAATTTGGAAGAATTTCACTAAAGGATAGTTTAAAATTTTATGTACAAATCAAGAAAGAAGCTAGAATAACAGGATTACTTGAGTTTCCACACGTGCATGTTCAACAAGTGTTCGGGCATCTGCAATTAATCCACTCATAGCACATCCAATATGCTCGTCAATTTCCATAACCTTTTCCACACTACTAGGCTCCTAAGAGAGGATTTCAAAGGAAAAATGCCTCTAATGAGTTGCAATAGCTAAGACCAATAACCATATCTCAGTTATCAAGGAAGGTAAGTACATAGCACAAAAGAAAGAAATGCAATACTCATCAAACAAAGACTGTAAATATTCAATAAAAACTTGAACGCAAATTTCAAAATATAAATAAATAAAATCTAATGAGGTTACAAATCTACAAACTATGTTCGTATTATTGTAAAAATTGTTTAAGATCACGTAAGTCGCTCAAGAACAAGTGAATTGAAAAGGTCACTCAAGCTAGGTCTGACTACTCAGCTTTTACTACGAGAACGAAGCTATGATCTTTGTGAACTCCAGTTATCTCATATACTAATTGCTTCTACGTGTGTTAAAATATGAACAGAACTAAAAGTAAGATCATAAAAATCTAGAGGATGCAATTGGTAGAGGACAAACCAGCAATGGCGAGGTGATGCGCTTCTCCACAGCAAGCACTACACCTTCTTTTGTCTTCAAGCCAATGGCAGTTGAACCCAGCTGAAATTAATTCAAAGCAGACTTTGTTAACAAACACATAACCATCAGTCAACTTCTGCGTGCACAAATCGATCTTTAAGTTCACAATAACAATACAAACCTTTCACAGCCCTACTATGATTTATAATTCATCTGAAAATCCTGGATTTTTCAATCAATATAATTGATAATTTTACCGCCCCAAATTAAAATGAAATTACGATTTACACAAGATTACCATAAATTACACTCGGTTAACAAATAGAAAGTACATGAACTGACTCAAGTTACCTTGATGGCTTCAATAGCGTATTCAACCTGAAACAATCGGCCTTCAGGAGAGAAGGTGTTCACTCCTCTATCATACTCGGTCCTTTCAAAGGGGCACACACGCGCAAACAAATCGGAGTCAGAAAACAAAAAGATCAAATCTTTTCCATTCTAAGAGAAAAGGGAGAAAAAAGATAGACTACCCATTTGAGTACTAGTGGTGATCATGAATGGAATAGCTTACCTCGTAAGAAACATCTTCGATTCAACCTAAACACACAGACAATGAAGAATGAAGGAGGCACGAATAGTCACTCCTCACTAGCGTCCGATTTACTTTTTGAAGTGCCCTTCTTGGTAAACAAGACAAGTATCAAAACGCTGCGTTTTTCTTGTGCTTTACACAAACCTAGATTGGATTGGAGAAGGCCAATTCCCTTAGGGCTACAATAATGGCATGACCTTATTTTAATGCCATTTAGTATTTTTAATCTTTATTTAAAGGAACTACTGATGAATTTTTAAGACTCTTTATAATTCTTGTAATGTATAATGATTCAAACATACTATAAATTGTAACTTTAACGTTATTTAGTATTTTAATCTTTATTTAAAGGAACTACTAATGATTTTTAAGACTCTTTATAATTCTTGTAGTGTATAATGATTCAAACATACTATAAATTGTAACTTATAACATAAGGGTGCTATGTTTAAGTGCCCGTCGATAGTGAATAAACTTTTTTCATTACAAAAGTTTTTTAAGGATAGTGAGTGTTTGATTGTAAAATAAAGTATTTTTAAGTAGATATAATTTTTTAGCAGTTAAAATACAGTTTTTAAGAAGCTCAAATTTGAAGCTTCTAAAAAGTATTTTCTCGAGTAAATTTTCAGATCAATTAATGAAACTATTTTTTAGTCCTTTTATCCTTATGTTTTACATACAATTTTCACGATCTTCACAAACACATCTTTACGTTTATTTTAAGATATATATATATATTATTTGACTTTTATATATTTTAATATTAGTTTTATTTATGTTATAATCCGCATAAAAGATTTAGTTAGATATGTTTTCATTTATGTTTCATATGATTTAAGATTATATAATAATTAATATATTATGTTTTGTATATTGTTTAATATACTTTAAATAATATTTATATGCATAAATAGTTTTATTACAAAATAAAATATAATTAAAATTAAAAGTGCTTTTTAATTTTATGTTGCCAAACAGATTACAATATAAAGCTCTTTCAAAAAAACTTTTTTTAAAATAATGCCAAACAATCAACTGGTTTCTTAAAAAATCTCATCTTAAAATTAAAATTTGAACTTTAAAAATTAAGTTATGAATTTAAAGTTTTAACTCAAATCTGCTCAATTTTAATTTTAAGTTTGAAATGATTTAAAATTATAATCTTAATTAATTTTAAACCCAATCTATAGTATGTTTTGGGTTTAAATATAATTCTAGGTCAATCTTCTGCCAACTATATAATATACATGGCTTGATAAATTAGACCCGAGTCCGGTTCAAGTTATTATCAACCTTATTTCATGACATGAGAAAAGTACCAAGTATATATGAGTTCTTTCATTAATTTTGGCGGCTCTTCATGATATTCTTTAGCTGAAATGCACTGAGGGCCTTTTCCTTGAAAAGTGTCAAAAGTTACAATTTCTGGTCAACAATTTGCTCATTAGATTAACTAGTGGTTGCTTCTACAAGGGAAACAACCACAGGAAGAGTGGGAAGAAAGTTGCAAATTGTGTTGGCTTATCATCCTTTTAGCATGTTCAGTGGCCTTCTGAATCTGCTCAGTATGTTGCACCCTAGCTGCTGCTCTCCATTCTTCAGCTTTTCTATGCACTATTGCCATCCTCTTCATTAACTTCTCTTCCAGGTTTGATCTCATTTTCTCTATTTTCACCTGGAAACAAACATAAGTTTCAGAAAAGAAAAAAAATCACTCTGATAAAGCAGTGCTCGTGACTCGTGAGTGAGTTTGGATAAGTCTGCAAGAAGTGTGAAAATAAGGTGGCAACTAGCTGGTTCTTCCGTGACTTTCTTTAATTTAATGGTTTGGTTTGGTCATATTTTAATCAGCACGAAGCAAAGCACAAGTTTCTAAGCAATGGAGATAGCCAAGTTCAAGTAAATGTACCAATTCCCTACAAATATCTTAATTCTGGATCTTCACATGGTTCTCCCAAGTTGCAACAAAGAACTAGCAATATTTTATACTTGGTCATCATGACTCAGAGCTTTCTCCTTCCTTGGAGGTGAAGCGTGCAACTTAAGAATAATTATTGGATTATGGAAGCACTCTAACAGAGGTAGACCAGTCAAGAAGACAGAAGGAAATATGTCCAAGAGCAGGGTGGGGCTCGAGGGCCACGAGGGTAACAATTCGATACGATTCAATCCAAAACCTCCAGCTGTAGTCAAAAACTCCAGCTACGGAAGGTTTATTGTAAGTTCGTAAATGCCAGCAAGAATAGGAGGAGAGGACTATTCAATATTATCATGCCTAATTGCAATTGGTCAAGGATCATGGTTCATCAGCTTGAGAACATTGACTGACAGGACTTGGAACAAATAATCAGAAGTACCTCAAGCTTTCTGGATTCAGCTTCTGCTTGTGCGCTTTGAAGGTTGACCCAAGCTTGGATTTTGGCTTCTTCTCTCTGATACCTGCAATACAATTGACAAATGATTCAGTTTCATGATATGTGAGAATGATGAAAACTTCTGCAACTTTCATAGCCTTACATTACCTAAGACAATACTTGGTCTTCTCCTCATCTTCCCATGCGGCAGCCCTTGAATCCGAAATACTTTTCCGGGATGCAATGCCCGTTTCAAAATGTCGTAAGCTTTTTGATATATCCTCTTCCTCCTCTTCCCTTGAGCTCCAATTTGATGTAAGGGAGTCATACTGAGATCCTATTTGTAGCTTAGCCAAATGACAATCTTGCAGCTTGGAGATGTCAATTGTGTTGCAAGTGCTGTTGTAATTAACTGAAGCCAACGGGCCTGACATATTGGTTGGCGTGTTATGACGAGCTGGGGAAGATATCTTGAATGGTGTGTGACATCTAGAGGTTGTGGAACTGCCTAGTGGAGTCATATCTGTCCCAACATCTTTGAGCTTCACCTCATGGATAACTTCAGTTCCAGCATCTCTCATTGTTGTATTGGCCGAGTTTCTGAAGAAAAAGCCTTGTCTTGATGGTTCTGAGTATCCAAGGTTTGGTAAAACTGATTCTACCTCGTCAGTGAACTTATCTGCAACAGTCAACATAAACTCTGCGTGAGTAATATCCAAAAGAAACAACATTTGACATGTTACTATCAGAACCAGTTTAATTCCACATCAAATTAGCTTAATTCCATCGTATGGAAAAAGTTCAGAATCTAATTAGCCAATAATGCAAACAGTATATAACTTAGTTTCATGATTAGTAAGTGCTTTAATCACTTCTACACCACATAGCAGTGTCCATTCTGTCTGATGTATGAACATCAAAGACAAAGCTTCTGAAAAATGATTGAACCATAAAGTAGAGAAAAAGTCCAAGCTTTTAGAATGAAAAAAAAGTGAAATGCAAGAGTGCTTGATGATAAAGTAGCAAAAGGGCCATCAATGAAAAGCACTAAAAGGCAAATACGTCTATGTCATAAAAAGTTAAACCGAAGTCAAAGAGCCTACCTTTAAGAACATCAGCAGAAACAGTAGCCCCATTGAAAGCTGAAGAACCATAGTGATGATGGTCCAACGTCAATGACCCTCGAAAGCTAGAAATACTCTTGGATATTTTTTCCTCCGTGACCCTTGATTTCTCTGCAAATACCTCTATTTGAGGCTTGAAGCTTTCGCATTGCCTGTGAATTTTTGAAGACTCTGATGTCTTTATGGTGTGAGCTGGAGAATCATGGCAAGAACTACTAATTAGCCACTTCTCTGCATCATCCCACTTCGATGGAAAGCTTCTTCTAGGAAGATTGCCATTGCTGAAGCTAAACACAGGCCTACCAGGTGTAGGAGGAGCTTCAAACCTCCTGTGTGTGACTGAGTTCACTCCTTCTCTTCTCCTTTGAGTTGATACTTCAAGAAAACCTCTACATTCTATGCTATTACTTGGCAAAGGAAATGACTTGACAAATTCAGAGCTCTCCTTCAGATTAAGCTTGCAAAGTGGGTCTTGAAAGGTGTCTGCAAAAGGGTCATCGTTGGTCTTCCCATACAGGCTTGTATTCGTCACCATTGTTGGTTCCTGCTCACCATAACACACCAAGAACAGAAAGAACAAAACCAACATGAGCAATTCAAACAAAAGAGACTGATAATACCAAAAATAGCAAAGGTACCCCATTAGAAGCAAAAAAGTTAGGAGCTTGAAAGTATTTGGAACTTGATAGATCCATGGTTATGACTTGTGAGGATTGTTGGGGACTACTGATTCAGAAACAAGTAAGCGGAACCTCTTCTGGGTGTTGAAACTCTTTTGCTACATCTGCTGCTACTATAGAGCTTTGCTTCTTATGCAAAACCAGTGTCAGTCGAAAATGACTGAAGAAGCAGCCGAAAAGCATAACTAAACAACATTAAAAAGCGCAGACTCATTGACCGCTTACTAAGAACTTTTGGTGTAAAATACTGTTAATTCACGACCCCCCATTGGATGCAAACATAACACTGTGTTTCAAGCCGTGACCACAGTTGTTCATAGTGACACCAAAACAGTCCTGATCTTGGGAAGGAGACAAAATAGTACTTCGTGAAAAGAAAAGTGGGAGCTTTGGAAGCTGGAAAAGAATTTTTTTAAAAACAAAAATTTGAAAAAGAAAGGAACTCGAAACATGCACAGACACGATAAGAACATAAACCAAATTTGAGGATCAACTAAAGATTCATCTTTTTGTCCATGTTTTTGTATTCCTTTTGGGAAGGTTCTTTCTTTCTTACCTTCAACATTTTGATCTCCGCTCATGTGCATGTGTATGTGTGATAATGTGACAGAATCTCACCTTGTTGTTATATGGAGTCTAGATTTCCTGTCTAATATTATGGTGTCTAATAAATCTCAGTCATTTATTTATGTAGACCCCGCGTGGATCTTGCAAAATAAATAGTTAAAATTTTATAAGACAGAATAAGACTAATATTGAACAGAAAATTTCTTCTCTGTTACATGTCAGGCAAACACCAAACTTTGTTGGTTCTTACTCGTAGTTCTTCTCTTGATACCTTTCCTTAATCTCCTTTTTTCTACCAAAAAGTACCCAAATACCTATAGCCAAGTTCATCCCTTCCCTTTGGTTTTTTCTTCTTGTTTATATTACTAAAACTTGCGGTTTTTATCATTCGAATGCACATTTGTTCAAAGACTGATCAGAATCCTTGTGCGCATATTCCACAAGTTTGAAAGATGTGTATTAGGAAAAGCTCAAGTCTTTGAGTTGTCGATGCAATGGAAGTGACAAACTTTAAGCTTAGAGATATAAATAAAGAAGAAAATGGAGATGGGAATGATCTAATTTTCATGCTTGAAAAGGTTAAACTTGCTAATACTGGAATCCAAAAGCCAAGGCAGAGTATTTTGTCCTTGAGAAATGAGGATGAAGAACCAAGTTCAGCTGGCATTGGACTTGTGTGTGTTAAGAGACAAGAGCATCTCACCGGTTAGATTCGTTTTTTGGAGGCACCTACACATAGTGGACCAGTATCAAGTGACATAGGAGTAGCTATTATTGACTAAGAGCTATGTTTTGTTTTACACCTACAAACCATCACTAGGGTTACCATGAATAGTGACAGCATGATATTTAAATTCAATTTAAAAATCAATTATGTTATTTTATTTAATAAGTTAAAGAATTTATAAATTAAAATAATATTTTTATTAAATAGATGAGAATTTGATCAATTGGCTTTGACCAACTTAATCATTATTTAAACCTTCCTTTATTTTAATGTCTTTTATGTGATGATTAATGATAATTTTACTACTAAAAAGATATTGATTTGATTGGTGACCTTGAGTGAACAATTTGATTAATTAAGGAAAATGTCATGATATGGTTCTATTAATTAAGGAAAATGTCATGATACGGTTCTAATCACCAAGTCTTAATAAAAAAGTCATAAACAAAAGTTCAAAGTTCAAACCAAGTAATTGAGCACTTGGAGATGTTGAAGAGATTACAAGCTATTGACTCTCCCAATCTCTATTTGAAAAATGCCATCTCTTAGCTGAAAATTTAGTTGATTCAGATGAGAAACTAAAGATTTGCTTAATGACTTTTATGTAAAAGTTATGAAATCCTGTAGTTGCAGGTATGATTGCAGTTGAAATTCTGGATAAGAAAATCTATATCAGTATTTATATCAGCAATAACATTGTTCTATTGATTAATTTTTAAGTTATTAAATAAAAATAGATGATAGTGTTTTATCTCAATTAGTCATTTTTTATTATCTAAAATGTAGTTAATTGGAATTTAGTTAATTAACTAGAACGGTCATGATCAAAATTGTCATCCCTACGGCCATGAAACAACAAGATAGCTTAGGGTTCTCCAGCAGCAACAGGGTTAAGATAAGCAAGAAGGGACCCACATTCACCTATTTTTTCGTCAGAGTAATGCAAGCTGACAAGACATAACCTGTCAATAATGGAGTTTTATATCTACTTTAAGCTACAAGACCACTGAAACCATTATTTACTAGCTTACCTATAGAACCCTTATCAGAGAGCTAACCAAACCTTTTCTCTGGCTCTTCCTCCACCCCTTCTGACACATGATCAATGGCTGTAAGCTGCTTCTCTTCTCCTCATTTCCCACTTCAGAGGTCCACTCCATTCCTGAAGTCAGTAGCTAAGTCCATGATGCTAAAAGACAGACAAATTATTCTCAAGAAATCTCCTTTACTTTCTGTCAGATCCTCCTCCGAGAGCAAGGTATCATCTTTTTTCCAGTCACTGTATTTAAAACATGCAAGCTACACTAGTTAAACTGTGCTGAATTTTTCAGTGTAAGGGGCCGCTTAGTTTTGCTTGATTCATATTCAGGTCTTGTTTGAGAATCGATCTGAGGGCATACTTTGTTATAGAGATGACGATGGAGAGATCATTTGTGAAGGGTACGATGAAGGCCCTCGTCTTCAGAAACAGATACCAATAATATCAGACCATTCCAGGTATAGAATTACGCTTCAGAGTTGACTTCCAATCAGTTTATTGCAAAAAAAGACATATGCGGCTAACAGAAACTGTGGTTGACTTCTTCCAGGGATGAAGATATCATCAATCTGCTTCACCAGAAATTGCTTCAGATTATTAATGGTGTTGAATTTGGCAATTCTGACAACAATATTATTGCTGTGCAAGAGGGACTCCAAGTGGAACAACTTTTAACAGATTCTGCTGATTAATGACTTACTGCTCTAGTTAACCCATGTATATATCTGTAATAATGCCGTTATAATATGCAAAGTACAAACATGTCTTCCAATCAAAGACTTGAAACACTCATCAGACACAATAACTCTCATTTTTCTAGTCCCCATCTTGAACCCAATTTAGCAGAAAAAGGAAAAGCTCCCTTTTAGCTAGTACTGCAATCTGTTAATCAGTCATGAAGTTTAGCAGCAGGAGCAATAACTACGACAGTTTGTGATGATTTTGGTATAGAACAGCCAAATACGATTTCTATTTAGCAAGTAGCAAAACCATGACCTGCAATGTGAGAAATGGAGCAGTTTCGTAATTACCTGTCATACAAAGCTGCAAGCTACATAACAATTCCTAGCTCAGTATCACAGAATCAGGACGCAATATCGATTACTAGTATGGTAATGACAACAGGTTTCATTTTGGGTTCTTCAGCCATTTTTTTCTCTTGTAAAGTTCTTGGAAAATCAAATAGGAAAGGAAGGAGTTCCTTTCAACTTGAACAAATATACAATATCATATCTAAAGAGCAGATACAGGATCTGTTTGCCAATATGCGTCAGCACATTAGAGAGATATAGAGGACCTCAAAATCAAAAGAAAAGATCTTATTACAATCAATTTTTGCTTCTAAATTAAAAGGCAAATGCACTATAAAGATGCAGTAAATGTACAAGTCTCAACTCTAATTACATGATAAATATTCTTGTACAAGGGGCTCAATGAGGAGGCAATCCAATATCATCCTTCTCATTGGATTCCTGTGGCTTTAATAGCCTTGTTCTAGCATCTCCTAACAAGTAATTATATTTTTCTGTTAAACTAAGAATACAAGTATACTTCCTACCAAAAAGAATTTAACAGTAAAAAAAATCATTAAGTATATGGGAGGATCTTCCCAAGTGCATATTTGAATGTACAATCACAGCCGTTGGCAAATCATTCAATCAACGTCCCACCTGAGATGTTTTCTTCACCAAATTCAGACTGTGATTTACTTGTAACTGTGAATGGAGGAGACCACTGATCTGGGACCATTAAAAAGTAGGTAGTCATAGCTTTCCTGAACCTTTTCTTATATTGCTTTGGAGAAATAACAGTTGGGGATGAATTCTTATTCCCACCAAGTATTCCTGATGCCTTCACCCAAGTTTCCAGATGCTTGTCCCACGTGTACTGCCTCATGAAATCAATGATCCCAAGAACTAATTCATGATTCTCTTCATCCACTCCAACCAGTAAGGAGTAGTCCATTACATCAATTGACTGCATTAGCATCAGTGCAACAGATTAAAACGGAGAGCAGAGATCATAAAATTTGGAATTCATTCCAACATAGTATCATAAGCGAAAATTGCAGTACATGCTCATCCTGGCTATCTCCAAAATCCTCCCTAAGACCCCAAAATCACTGCCCTGCTCTACCGAAAATCCCAGAGAAGTAAAAAACGAAAAAATAAATGGTAAATGGAATAAGCAAAAGAGACATATATTAGTACATGCAAACACAAAGGCCACAAAACACTTACTGCAAGAAAAGAAGTATCGTTCCAGACAGCTCTTTCTAGTAATCGCTTTGCCTTGTTTCCAACAAAAATTGGAGAAGTTGGCATTGATTCAATCAAGTTCTGATCTAGCAGAACTTTGTTGCTCCCACTAGAGTCAGGATTGTATCGTGATCTGGAAGATCCCTTAAGATCATAAAGTCGGATCACGTTCCTTCCATATAAAAGATTCTCCATTACCAGAACATCAATCTTGGTTTCTTTCCCACCTTTTAGATGCTTTGAGGTAACCTGACAACAAAGGTTCAATGAAAAATAAAATAAATCCAGGCAACAAATCTTATGTCTTAGTGAATATAGCTTCAATGAAAGAATCTGTCAGAGCTTGCAGAGTAAAGTAAATGATAATGACAGTAAAGAAACAGCATTTTAATTGTCAGGCTAAACTAAAATGACTGATTATCTAACACTTTCTAGTGCTTTAGAACCTGATATATTCCCAAGATCTTTGCCAGGCATGTTGGACTTCTAGAGCTAATTGATTCAGAGAGGTACTTGAAGTATCCAGGACCAAATTTTATAAATGATTCCAGTTCTGTCTTTGTCACTTGTTTGATAATAAACCGATCATCCAAGGTTTTTGCAAAGAAGACATTGCTTTTGCCACCTTGAGCTCCCCATTTTTTGCAACGACTAAGAGACCTTATAAAATCAAGCTCAGATGGGCAGCATATCCTTCTTAAGGCATCAAATCGCTTTGCATAGTAACAAGTCACAGAATATTTCACTTCACCACTAGGGCCGCCATCTCCAAAAGAAACTTTAACATGCAGGGATTTTGTGTAAGAGAGTGGGTCCGTGATCAATGAGCTACGAGATCCTGACATAGACGAGATGTCATCAACCGGACCAAAACTTTTATAAGAATCAATTGTCAATTCATCAACAGAATGGAATGAATGAGAAGTGACTGAATCCAATAAACTCATGGACTTGAAAGCCCCGCTGTCTTTCATATTCTCCAGATCATCAATCAGTTGGCCATGATACTCTGGAGACATCAAAGCATAAGCTATAATACTTGTGGGTTCATCATCATACACAGGAATCACAGTGTCATTTATACCCACAGGTAGTAGCAGCCTAGCATTGCCCTCAAGCTCCAATTCCCTGAAGGATGAAACAAAGACTGGGTCATAGTCACCCAATGTATCAAGCTTCTCAGAGTTTGCAAGAAAATTCTTGTTGAATGAGCGGTAGAAGTTTAGGAAAGGCATTTTTAACCAACTTCTAGAATCTTCTGCATTATCAGGGCCCTTAGGCGATAATACATATGGAAGGGAGTGGCTGAATGTTAGTCTTTTTTGGTCTTCTGCGTGGTCCTCCAAATTCTCTGGCTCCACAACTGTGGTTGAAGAATCTGCAGCCTCCAAATGCGCATTGGTGTCATCCTGTGATACTCCTAATCCTGGGTGACTATCCCCAGTCCATGCAGCATCAAGGGTATCAGACAAATTTGCCATGATAGCTGCCTCAGACAGTGTCGAAGAAATCTTGTTGTTGGGTTCCACAGTGTCAGAATTATCAGAGAATATGATGGCAGCAAAATTAGCTTTCTCTTGTTTCTCGCTATCAGATTTATCTAAAATTTCTGTTTCTTCATCAGCAGCATCTGATCCATCAGTGTTGCTATTGAATTCTCCTTGCTTGCCAGGTTTAATATGAACTTCTTGATCTACAGCAAGAGAGTCAGAACCTATAAAACCTTTTCCTAAAGCATCATCCTCATCAAGTGTCTCCGTATTAACGGCTTCCTCAAATCTTGAATTTGGACTACTTAAACCATCTTGGATGCTGCTGTTATCTATACTATTAGCATAGATTAGGCTGTGGTCCCACATGAAAGACTGGAAAAGCAACTGCCTCCTTAGTCTATTGATCTCAAGTATGTCTATGACAGGTTGCTGTTTCTTTGCTTCACTGTTCAATATTTTCCGAAGCGACTCCTAGGCAAGCATCATAAATAATTAAACTTGTCGAAATCAAAAGCAGATTAGAAAAGAAACATTTTCTTTCTTTCTGTCCTCAACCTTATCAATTACATTACAAGGCCCTAAATTCACAAGTACTTGTCAAGCAATAGAAAATCTAGGCTTAAAATTTTTGTATAGTCAAAGCACATGAACAAACTGATGAAAACTTGTCCAATTACAATTGGTCCGGTACAGCAATGGCAAACTTTGAACATGAAAATGATGGTCAAGAATCAGTACAATTCAAGACATATAGATTAAGTGTTCGACCCTTTGAATAGGTATATTTCTACATGAAAGTAGGAGACGCACTAAGTGCTGACTTGCAATTCATATGTATACATAAGCTTGTCTTTTTCTTGTGTATAATATCTGCTCAACTAACGCTAGCCAAAAAAAAAGAAGAAAAAAGTTATGGCTCACCTCAAATTCTGTTTTTTCCTTTTCCAACATTAATTCAAGTTCTTTAATCTGGCGTCTTGTTTCGTGGTTCATGCCACTATTAATAGGCAAAGCACCAGATCTTTTGTCTGCAATTTGATTTAGAGCTTTGAGTACTTCCGAAAATAGAAGCTCTGCGCGATTGGCAACCTGTTATAATTAGACAACTAAATCACCAACAAGTAGAGATATAGAAAAGAATAAACCGTTAGAAAAGAATCAAAATGGCCATCACTGTACCTCATCACTCTGTTTACGTATCCATTCCTGATTCTCAGAGTAAAAGTCAAGCTTTGGAGGTGGAAGGTATACAGAAAGAACACTAATAGATGCATACCGAAAACAAGCAACCATTTTGCCAAATCTGCCAAATGCAGGAGAACATGAGAGAAAAGCATCCAGAAACAGAATAGCATAGTTTCTTATTTTCCCACTTTTCATGATCGAATTAGGAAAATTATTCTCAAGTGGATATACTAAATATAACTGACATGAGAACATTCACTGGAAAATCTCCTTAAGTTGTAAGGATTACGAACTTATATAGACAATATGATTGCCATGATCATGAAAGAAAAGAAAATAGTGGAAAAGGAATATCGGCATTTACAACATAATAAGATACAGAGATGAGGAAAATACCCATAGAAACGAAGACAATCCCTGTGCAGAGAATGACCACAACTTGCCACTCTGCTTGCAGCTGCATGGTTAGAAAAACTCAGCTCCAAGAACTTCCCGAAAGATAAACCCCATGCAGCATTAGACATTACAACTCTTCGAGTAGCTGGAGGGAAACCATTGATTCGAGGACACTTCAGGCATCTGTGCCACATCCAGATCTTCCCATCTTTTTCACCTGGTAGAAGTATTTCCAATAACTTCTTAACAGATATAGTAAGAGAGCCTTGTCGATGAGTATAACAATGAACATGGGCTTCCGACGGCATATGACAAGAAGGGCAAGCATAACTCTGACAAATAATTAAGTTTTTTCAGTTTGAAACTGGAATTCCCGTATATCTAAGATTTGGTATATCAAATAAGTCACTGAAAGAGAAACTTACTTGATCAAATAGATGGTCACGCAAAAACCGACCCAAAGGTTTGTCAAAATTACCATAGTATTTGATTCGAAAGAGGTGGGACCTTTCACAGACAGTTCCCTTCCACACACACCGTGAAGATAAGGAAACCAAAATGCTTTGGTGATCTGAAGGAGATGGAGGAAACTCTTCTTTTAATGCTACTGATTCAAAATTATTATTACCATCCCACTGTGAAGATGGTACCTCTGAACTACATTTTTGAGTTGCAGGAATCTCATCAGGATCCTTTTGTGAGGGATTTTCTCCAACCTCCTTGACCAAGTCAGGGCCATTAAAAGCAAAATGGTCACTCATACTAAAAAAACTGCTATTTACTGCAGGAATATCTGTCATGAAAGAATTTCCAGATCCCTCTTTATTCTCAGCATAACTATGGTAAGGATCTGCATCAACATCCATTGCAGAAGGAACACTATCAATAATAGATGTTGAATTAATAAAAGATGAGGCAAGATCTGGGGATTGAGAACTGGGATCATCAGTTGGTAGTTTTCCATTAACTAGATTGAAACAATTGCTGATATTCAAGTCCAAACATGTTATAGGAGTGCTGTTGGATCTTCGTGGTTCACCATTAGCTTGTAGAGCTTGAGGCTTTTCATTTGTGAAGATCGTGAATCCAGGTATAGTTGATATGGATCTTTCAATACGTGATGGCTTGTCCGGAAGTGCCACAGTGATTGGAGAGTTCAATGGCAGTTCTGGTAGAGAAGCTCCTTCATCAGCAAGAAAAGATGTCTCCACAGCCAAATGATATGCTGCAAAAACTCCATACTGAACCACATGTTTCACTTTCTTCAATTCATCCTCGTTAGCACCTCGAAGTAAAATCTGAAACAAAAGAAAACAGAAATTAGTTAAATACAACTTCACTGCAAGCCTATTAGCAACCCAGAAGGATTATAATTAATGCAAATTGATCTGTGCACTCCAGTAATGCATATCACAAGCTAGTATATAGCGTTCAAGGAATTACAGTAAACCCCAGGGGCTTTGGGCAGCCTTCAAAATGCATCAATGTCTTCAATGTTCTTTTCCCTCCCTGTTGAACAGTATCCAGATCTACTGAGAACTTCTCCACGTGAAATTTATCACAGTATCCCAACTTTGAGGAAGAGAGATGGTCAACTGAAGGAATTATCTGAGCACCTGTGCAGCGGGCTATTCGCTCTAAAAGTGGCCTTTTGATATTCAGAACAAGAGATATGTCTTTAGCAAGAAGGTATTCCTGTGCGAATCTTGAGACCGATTTCTCTACTAAGAGGACATTAGGATGATGTGCATCTATCCGTGCCACTGTCATCTTTAAATGGTCCATTTCCTAGAGTTGGACATCCAAAAGAAATGAGGACAATAAAAGGAAAAAAGTTTCAATTAGATGTGGATAATGCTCGAATGAAAAAGTAGGAAAATAAATGAATGGGTAGTGAATTTTGGAAAGAAAAGAGAAAAAGAAAGTAGATGCAGAAGGTGATTTTGTTTTAGAACCTGCTGTAACAGAGTATCAAAACTTGATAAGTGGTTAGAAACCCGATGGTACTCAAGGGCACCTCCAAGGATCAGCAATCGAGGTTTCTCTATTTTTGATGTCATTCTACGATGAGCCACATTCTTCTTACAAACAACTCCTTTGATGAGAACACTAGAGGACAATGAATTATAATCAACTTGACAGGCAAGGAAGCAAAGGGCTATGCTTAGTGAGAAACAACAAGAAAGTTAAAAAGACAAGAAGATTAAAGTAATGATCAATTAGCAAAAGAAAACCTCAGGTTGAATGAATTTCCCACAGTCAAGTTAGCTCAGTGATTAAAAAAATGAATTTTGTAACTCTAGCATAGGAGAAGAAAATTTGTGCTTCTTACATGGTACCTAGTCAAAGTTTTTATCTTTAAGCAACTGCTGCAATTAGCAAGTTCAAAGGGAAAGTTTTCTTTGTTGTGGACTGTATCAATTTCAGGGTCAATATCCTATTGTTCCTCATCTGCAGTAATTGATCCACTTTCATTTTTACCAATGCAACCCAGATTGAAACATTTTGTTAAAGTCATATGGTCACAATATTTATTCTTTTATGTTCAATATTACTAAGCATTCTTGACATAACTTACAGGATTGGATTACATATTAGTAAATTAGAGGACCCTAATTGGGACAGCACTTTGTACCAGCAATCAAGAAGAAAATTACAAATTTCACATGAAACCAATTTTTTAAATTCTTTATAACTTTTCTGACATATCTGCCAATTATGATTGAGGTTAAAACTCAAAGTGAGAAAGAATGTAGAACGGTCATGACATCAACCATGTTATGCATCAGAATACAAACCATAGAACTAATTACCTCTCACTGCGGCATCCAGAAGCAATGCACTTTACTTTCACATATCCACCAGGGTCCATTCCGCCCCCCGAACTCATATCTGGTTTTAATAGTGTAGCAGCCTCCCAAGACAGAGATGCGACAATCTCCAACCAGCCATCCTTGTCATCTTCATCACCCAATGGAACATTCTCTACAAGCAACAGCTGTGCTACCAAAGCTTTAAAATGGCCATCAACCACATTCTTCATCACTTGCTTGTGCTCCTCAGCTGATTTATCTCTACTACGAAGTTCTCCACTTCCAAAGCTGCTCGACACACGTAAACGTCCCCAATCTCCTGCAGTATTCCCCTCATAATCGTCATCACTATCATCAACATCATCAAACAAACCAGATTCTCTCTCATCCTCTTCATCCTCAGGTTCAGGTGGGAGCCAGAGCAGTCCATTGCTCTCAAAATCCACAGGTTCCATGTCTTCATCTTCACATGGATACATAGAGGAAGGTGGTTCGCATTCATCGTTGATATCAAGGCCATCTTTTATCCCAGAGGGTGAAGCTCCTAATGCACCCTGAGAGCCACTATTATGGTCCAATGAAGGGCTGCTTAAACTTTTTGACTCAATAGTTTCTCCATCAAGATGGAATTTTTGCAACCCACCATCGTTGCTCAAGTGATCAAGCTCAATTTGACGATAGTAGTCATCGACGTGAGTAAAATGCCTAGTCTCAGAATCAGAATGAAATAACCTGTAATCATCCTCATCATCCTCATCACTCCTGATATAAAAAAGAAAATCAAGATTAAGCAATGGAATTCTTTAACTTAAAACATAACAATCCATACTATTCTTTCTTTATATACTTGGAAATATATGGGTATCTGCTTTCTTGTCTTTGCAGAATGAGAACCAGTGGACATGCATTAATGAAAATAACTTAGTCAGGAACAAAAATGCTAATAAATTTTTTTTAGGAGGACATCTAGCTAGACCTGTTCATTGAGAATCCATATTGATTGGAAGATTGAAACCCTCCATCAGCAACAAGGTCATTGGTTCTACTCAATGCAACTTCCCCTTGCTTAACATGTGTCTTCTCCATTTCAGATTTTTGAGGTAGATTGGGACCTGAAGAGCAATGAGCTTGTTGATAAGTTCCAACTGCACATGCTCTTAACCCAAGAGTAAAGGCACTAGTACTTTTAGCAGTATCACTAGAGATACTACTCGTCAAACTCGCCCCTGATGGAGAACTGCTGAGAACCTGGGTTACATCATCAAAGTTAGTTATACCCTGCTGCCATTGCTTGAAACAGTAATTACACACCCGAATCTTCTCCCACTCATCCTCTGCTTTTCTTGAGTTACTAGATGGAGCAGGAATGGAATTGACTGTACACTTGGCACAGAAAATACGACCACAGAGCCGACAGTGATGCCTGCGGTTGAAAACTGTAAACTGGGAATCACACTCGTAGCATACCCTACAACTCTGATCGGGCATCCAGAAATCCCTTGAAACACTGGGTGGCTCAGTCCGCCAAGGAACCCACAACTTCAATATCCCAACTAGTTCAGAAAATGTCTTGTCAGGAGAATCCATCTACACGAGCTCCTTACTGCCACGTTCATTACGCTGTAATCATTTCCTGCTCTTAGCAAACAAAGTCAAGGTTTCAACTGAACGATCATAATCAATCTTCAAAGAAACCAAAATACCCATATAATCTGCTGCTGCAAATGATACCTGTCAAGGCTATCTAAACAACCAAATTCTTACTACCCTAACTTCCTAAGGACCTTTATAAGGCAGAACCATCATCATTTCTCACGAATACATAATCCTGCAAATATCATATTTCTGCCTTCTACGACTCAATTAGGAGGAAATGAATGTTGAACACCCTACAAGCACCCAGCCCAAGCTCCTCGATAATTTGCAGAGAGACAAAAAGACAATTCCAAAATCCCTAGGAGCTCAAAGCTAGATTAAATCATTCGAAATCATCATAATCACTAAGTGGCATATCTAAAGATTGCTTCTTTCTCTCATCACCAATCTTCTTCAATCAATTTTTAATGGAATCGACATCCAACATCTATCTGCCTCCGCCATAGCCCACAAAAAAAACAAATTTCCAACAAATTTTGGCATGCAGGAATCTGAAGAAAGCAAAAATGTTACCTTGAAAAGACGATCATCAACCAAGAACAACGAGAATAATATCACAATCGAGAGACTTCCCTTCTGCAAGATAATGTTGCCTCGTAGAAAACTAATCCGAGAAGAATGGTAGGTGGAAAAAGCACTCCTACCCAAATAGCGGTTCTTTCAGAAAATCAAACGATTCAACACTTGATCACAATCATGATCATGTACAGTTCTCGCTCTTCAAATAAAAAGGTTGCCCCATCTCAACAAAACTCGTAACAGATACGAGGAACAGCGCACATCAAACATAAACAGCACGTGAGATTAAAATGAATTATCAGCAGTTAACGATCAGATAAATCTTTCAAAGGTCTGCCTATAATTTCCCCCATAAGAAAGTTGAAGTCGATCAATTATTTATTTTCTCCCCCCACAGCAATAAAAGCTTCCCTATTTTCCTACTGGTTTGAATCCGATATATCTATATATGTTTAATCTATGTACAATCTTTTTATTTTATCCATTGAATCCTTTTCTTTATGGAACAGACAAAGACAAGTTTGGCGCTTTTGTCAACGTGGGAAGCTGACACAATTAATATGATTCGCACTTATGCCCTCTACTGTGACGTACTATTAATAAATCGAATTAACCAACCAATCACTAATAGTAATTTCTTATAAAAAGATTAAAACTTTTTAGCTTGGCATTAAAAAAAACCAAACTTTATTCCTTAATTTCACCAGAAGAGAGAGAAACAAAGCATCACTAGTTCTTCTGAATGTGGAATAGAACAAGTGCGTGGAACAGAGCAGACCGACAGATGTACATACAAAGATACATGAAATATTAGTATTTATGTTTTCTATACCTGTACTCTACGTGGGTGTCAATGAGAGTTCGTGTTTGGCTTCCTGATTCTTGAAGCTGTGAAGATGGCGTTTGGGTGGCGGACGTTGACTTTTGGCAACTGTAACATAATCACCAGACAAATCAATGGCTTTTCGATGTCAACTTCACAGAAAACGCGTCTGTTCCTTATTTTAGAATAGGAATGTACAAGTTTTTCAGGACAAGCAACGGTTTTGTTAATTGTTTTGTGTGTTTATCAAGACATTCTTATCCAACATAAGCACCCTGTCTTCTTGGAACTTATCCAAACTGATGTTTATCTGTCTTCTTCAGGTGATAAAGATCCGAACTACCTTAATCCATACGAAACCTTGCTTGACAGTACAATTTGACCAATGATTGAAAGGTTAATCTGTTTCGAGGCCCCATTTATTGGTACACACAACACTTCTGAAGAAAGAAAAGCACTAGATTCATGACAAATCTCCATTTTTTAAGAAGCCACCATGACAGCCATTGATAAAGCAAGAAGGTTCCTTCTTCATGAAAATTGCTAATGGAACAATAAGATTTTTGAGTATGAAGTAATTAAACGACAACCAACTGAAGTAAATCTGCCAAGTCCAAGTTTTTGGTATAAATTTAGCAAACTTCAGCTACGCCGCATGTTCTTTTCCTTGTGTTTTAAGCATTTAAGGGGGCTTTATAAGCCATTGGATTACTGACAAGTAGCAGAACCTGTTTTGAGATGGCAAAGAATAGATTCATCCCCAAGAACATGATCGCTCGAAGCGCAATCTTCAGAAAGGTAACGACTTTGACAAGCTTATTGTATCAGAGCATCTGTAGAAGAAGATGGTCTAGTTTCTTTTCCAATGTGTAAAATTGTTCTTAGAATTTCTTAATATTTGTAAATATTAAACTAATTATTTTTTTTAGTTAATTTCTCTTTTTAATTAAGAATATTAGTTATTAATTTAAAATTAAGACTGCATATTATCGAACTTTGTCGGATCCCGCGACTGAGTAGGATTTCAACTACGTGTTAATAATAATAACAAAAACAACTATTAATCATTTAATATTTTAAATTATAATAATTTTTACCTCTAAAGGTTTTAATTTTATTAATGATATAATTAGTACATTTTAACTCCAAAATATTAATTACATTCTTTTAAAATGTCAAAAAATAAGATAATAACTTTTGATTCTCAAACTTAACTAATTTTAATAATAACAAAAAACTAATAATAATAGACTCATATTTAGTTGTAATAATAGAATTCGATTTAAGACTTAAAATAAATATTTATAAACTTGTCCGAATTTAAGTTAGATATTTAAAAATTATTTATTTAAATTAAATTTTGATTAACATAATTTTAAAAGTTAATAAGTGAAAATTTGTTTATCAATTTTAAAATTAATAATTTACAAAAAGAAAAACAAAGTCGCTTTGACTAATTATTGATTATAATGGAAAAGGTTTGAGTTTAGGAGAAAATTGAGATTACAGCCTCTAAACCCCCAAATTAGAAACCCTAAAAAAGTGATCTTTTAGCAGAATCAGAAACTCTCTTTCAC
Source organism: Erythroxylum novogranatense (assembly GCA_029891385.1). Lineage (NCBI taxonomy): Eukaryota > Viridiplantae > Streptophyta > Magnoliopsida > Malpighiales > Erythroxylaceae > Erythroxylum > Erythroxylum novogranatense. The sequence continues at coordinate 3,327,156 of CM057232.1, forward strand.
TCACTCTCTAAGCATGTGGTGGAGATCAGCATCTTTCATTCTCGACAGGCAGCAAAACGACGCCGCTGCGGCCAACCCCGATACTCTAACGCTCTCCTCCTCTTCTCTCTCCATGTCGATGGCCAATTCTCACCCTAATCCTAACCCTAACCCTAACCCTATTCCTAAACCCAACATTTCCGCTTACTACCAAACTCGCGCTGCCCATTACGGCGTTGTCACCAGCGATTGGCTTGCTCAGGCCCAAGCCGCCGTTGATCGGATCCCCGACGACGATACCGGGGTTGTCCCTGGGAAGCCGTTCAGCGTAATTGATGAGTTTAATAACTGGAGGAGGCAGCCGGATTTGGCTGAGGCTGTGGCGGCGATCAGAGCTTTAGCTGCTGTGATTCGTAACAGTCAGGCTACGACTATGATGGAGCTTGAAATTGAGCTCAAGAAGGCCTCTGATTCGCTTAAGGTGTGTTTTGGGCTGTTAAATCCCCGACCCTTTTCTTGTGACTTTTCGTAATTGATTCATTATGTGTGATTCCTGTTCGTGTATGTGATGATGGGTTATGAAAAAGGCTCAATCTTTGGTTCAAAATTTAAGTTTTTTGTGTAGTTTATGGAGCAATGAATATCTCATAGCATGTTCCTAAGTTCAAGTAGTCCTTTCTTGGAATTTATTTGGTAAATGTTTTGATAATTTAAAGATAATGGCTCTGGCTTGGGCATTCTTCTTGGTAGTGCGTGTGTTCAATTGAATTGTTCTTCTTAGTTTTATGGTGTTTCTTCTTTATGTTGGTCATATCCAATTGTGTTAAGATGATTAATCAGTGCTTGCTGTCCAGTCATGGGATACCACATCTATCTCTTTAACAGCCGGCTGTGACCTGTTCATGCGCTATGTGACCAGAACTTCAGCTTTAGAGTATGAAGACTTCAATTCTGCTAAATCTCGTTTGATTGAACGTGCTGAGAAGTTTGGAGAGATTTCTCATAAGGTGCTCTGAGTGATTCTAACTTTATCCGAAACTTATTTCATACTACTAATTAAAAATGTCACCGTCAAGAGTATGTTATATTTTCACTTTTCAGGCACGCAGGATTATCGCAATGCTTGGCCAAGATTTTATCTTTGATGGTTGCACTATTTTGGTGCATGGTTTTTCTAGAGTTGTGTTTGAAGTTTTGAGGACAGCTGCACAGAATAAGAAACTTTTTCGTGTTTTCTGTACAGGTCTGTTTCCAACCATCATGTTTCACCTCTTTTGGAAGTTTGTTTGGGGAAGGACTTCATATAATATGTTATTCAACCCCGAGTTCTTGTCATTGGTAATGTTTGATCTATTAGTTTTTGATATAGTGTTGAACATTGTTCCATCTGAGCATAACAAAAGGCTTTGTGCCTGTGCTAGTACAGTATGTTTTCTTGTTTTCATTTAATCATCTAAGGCTTTGGTTGAGGACATTGAGGTTGATCCTTATTTCTAGATAAATTAAGCTTCTATGACTATCCAGATTTCAGGGCCTAGAATTTGGCTTCAGATAGTAACTGAATCTGGCTGTTTCATCAATTTAAGTAATTGTTTCTGCTACAAGGATTTAGATGAATATAGCTTATGTGCTCAAAATTGAGCTAAAAATTTACAGATTCGTTCTTCAATTACTTTATATCTTCTTTCATTTTTTGTTTATCTTGGCCTTCATTCATATGTATAATGTATGCTGCAGAGGGAAGACCAGATAGGACAGGACTAAGGTTATCCAACGAACTGGCCAAGCTTGATGTTCCTGTGAAACTCCTCATTGACTCAGCTGTGGCATATGCCATGGATGAGGTGGACATGGTTTTAGTTGGAGCAGATGGAGTAGTTGAAAGTGGAGGTATAATCAACATGATGGGGACTTACCAGATTGCACTTGTGGCTCACAGCATGAATAAACCTGTTTATGTTGCTGCCGAAAGTTACAAGGTATTGCCAAATCTGTCTATGTAGGAAGATCTAATCATTCCGTTCGTCAACTGCCAAATGTACTCTTAGTCATCATTGCAATGCTTGCTTGGGCTTGACTGTTTATGTTTTGTGTAATATCAATTGGTTGTATCACAGTTCGCTCGACTTTATCCCCTGGATCAGAAGGACATGAGTCCTGCCTTGCGCCCGATCGATTTTGGTGTACCAATTCCATCAAAGGTCGAGGTTGAAACATCAGCTCGGGATTATACTCCTCCCCAGTATCTAACTCTGTTATTTACTGATCTTGGCGTACTTACTCCATCAGTTGTTAGCGATGAGCTCATTCAGTTATACCTGTAGAGTCACAGACGTCTTTCCTTTGATTTTTTTCAGATAGAGTTGTTGTCCTTGTATTAAGCAGCCGTCAATGTACTGAAGACCGTTTGTTTGGTCTTCTCCGGACAAAATTATTGATCCAAGCAGCTAGTTTTGGTAGAGTATATACGATAGTTTGATCTTTATAAACTTTCTACCTCCCTTTCACTGGATTAAGATTTCCATGGGAATTTACACTCGCAGCTATAGCTAACTGGTTCTGTTAGGCCACCTATTTGTTATACTTATCATAGGAAGGGTAAGTTGTTATAGAAAATTATTATAGGAATTGACTAGACAGAAGTAAGTGGGGAGGGAGAGAACCAGCCTCTCAAAAGTTGGCTCATTATGTTATCAAATTTTCAGCAATATAATCAGTATATCAGATTTCTAACAAGTTGGCATCAGAGCAGTACATGGGAAGCAATGGGGGCCATGCAAGGTAACATTGCAATGCTAAAAAACGAGGTGCAAGCGATGAGTCGACACTTTGAGCATTTGATAAAAATGCAAGAAGAATATGCCAGTATAGCCTTATCTTCGATGTCTAGTTAGGAGGAGACCCACGTGACAAGTCTCAGGATAGGTGGCTTACCAGCAGGAATGCATGGCTCATTCACTGTTAGTTCCATACCTGATTTCCGATTTCATAAGTTAGAATTGCCGATGTTTGATGGGACAAATCCGGATGGGTGGATTTTGAAAGTGGAAAGGTTTTTCAGCTACCATCACTGTACGAACGAGGAGAAGTTAGAAGTTGCATGATCGGATTTGAGGGTGACGTTTTACTCTGGTTTCAATGGGGGCCTGATCATCGTTGTAGAAAGAAGGGGTTAAGTGTCTTAATTACCCAAGATGAAGATGAGGAAATCAAGCAGCCCGCACTAGAATTGGAGACGAATGAGGTTGAACGAGGTGTGGAGGTTTCTCTCAACTCCGTGGCTGGGTTGACATTGCCTTGGACAATGAAATTGAGGGGAGCAGTGAAAGAACAAGAAGTCACAGTGCTAATACCCACAATTTCATTGCATGGGAACTGGTTCAGTAGTTGCAAATTCTAGTTACCAAAACAGAAGAATTTGGGGTCACCATGGGAACTATTTTCCAACAGGAACTGGAAAGGCAATGATGGGAGAGGGAGTTTGTTTAGGAAGGAGAGAATGGGGATTATAGTTGAGCTCAATCAAGTAGGCAAGGACTCTCAGAAGACGGCAGAAGTACCAAACTACCTTCAACCCACTATAAACAACTATCAAGGGGTGTTTAAAATGCCAAACCAAAGGGCATGAGCATTCTATTGTCTAACTAGAAAGTAGTCACCTTCTAGTTATTATGAGATTTTTCTTAGATTACCGGGTTTTAAATAAGGTAACGATTCCATACAAATACTCAATTACTGTGATCGATGAGCTGCTAGATGAATTATACGAAACTTGGGTGTTTTTCAAACTAGATTTGAAGTCAGGTTATTACCAGATACCTGTCTAACTAGTTGACTTACACAAGACCGCCTTTAGAATTCACGATGGGCACTATGAGTTCTTAGTAATGTCTTTCGGTCTCACAAATGCTCCAGCAACCTTCCAATCACTCATCAATTCAGTATTATAACCTTTCCTTTGTCAATTCATCTTAGTTTTTTTTGACGATATTTTGGTTTACACCTCAAATGAGGAATTATATTCAACGCATCTAGCTCAAGTATTGGAAATACTCTAACACAGCCAACTCTTTGCAAACCGCAAGAATTGCGAGCTCTTTTTTGAGTTTTAACTATATATTATCGAAAATTCGTATCGGGATATGCTAAAATAGCCCAACTATTAACGAAACAGCTAAAAAAAGATAATTTTGGGTGGAATCAAGAGACAGAGCAAGATTTTTAGAACTTAAAATAAGCCGTGACAGTAGTTCCAATGTTAATCATACCAGATTTTTCACGGCCATTTATCGTTGAGACGGATGCTTTCGGTTACGGAGTGAGAGCAGTTCTTTTACAAGGTGAACAGCCAGTGGCCCATTATCATATCAATTTTTCAGCATTATAATCAGTACATCAGATTCATAACAGTTATATTCTGAATCATATTTGTAACATCTGTAGGGGTATATTTACAAATTCTTCGAATTACGACAATCATTTCTAGACACGAGACTTTAATAAGCCGACTTGACACTATATTCGCTTTTGCTACCTGTAAAAGTTATTCATACCCAATAACACGACCAACTCGTATTAACCTCAATAAAGAATTTTTCTCAATAATTTTTTAAAGCAAGAATAATGAATAAATCACTTAAATGATTAAACAAACTATTCAACACTCAAAGAAGATGCTTGAGAAAAAGACAAAAGAACAACTTCCTATATAACCAATAAATCATGCACAACTGAATAGTAATGCAAGTATTATCACTAGATTTGCAGTTCACGCATGCTATCCTTCAGTCCACGGTAATACCTTTTAAACATAATAGTTCACATACCTGACAACATATATTTAGTTGAAAATCAGATTTTTTGTCCAATATTATGGTGTTTTATTATGTCTAATAAATTTTAGCCGTTTATTTATGTGGGTCCTATATAAGTTCCGCGTGAACCTACATAGATCTCAAAAAATAAATGGTTGAGATATCATGAGACAGAATAAGATAGAATAATATTAAACAGCGGATCTTAATTCATTTAGTTGTCCCCCAATTTTCTTAACATTAAAACCATATTATCTACCCAGTCATCATCGATAAAACACACCAATACACAGAACAAGAAACACTCACAAGCCTTCCACAATTCAGCCCACACAAAAAAGAATCAGATCTCAAATTAACCTTTCTCACATATACTTGTCATAACCATCAAAACGGAAGCATTACCAAGTGACTCACGTGTATATATTGCAGCAACAGGATCACGCACAGCACACAAAATAAACGCCCAGCCAAACTTTCATCAAATCAATGACGTTTTAAGTGCAGAAGCTGGGCCACACATACAGCAACACACCTTCAGCTATCTCCAATTTTCTTCACACTTAGCAACATCATGCACAAGCCTTTCAAATCACTTACGTAATTGTTGCAAAGAGAGAAAACACAGAGTTACCCATGCAGTAAGACAAAGAGCTGGAAAAATTCACGCAACCCTCACACAGTAGTCTTGCATTATTCATATCTCCAAATTGAACGCGATCCACACCAATCTTGATTTAAGATAAATTTCTATTTATGCAACAACTCTTATCTAATAATCCAATTCAAGGTACTAGACTTCTTAATTTATATTTTTAATCATTATCTTAAATACCCAATAATGAAAAATGTCAAAATTAAATAATATATAGGACATAATAAATATCCTAACAATGTTGTAGAATTAATTTGTTACACTATGATTTTTTCCTCTTTAGAGATTCATATACAAGTGAAGGAATTTAATCCAAGAACAGGTATCATGAAAGGTTTTAGTTTGGTAATATTCTTATTACACTAAATCCTAGCTTGAATGGTAGACGTTGAAATGGAACACCAAGCAAAACTTATAAATTTATATGTTTTATTTAACCTCTTTGATTGAAACCAAAGAGCACTGTCTAGAAATAGTTTAATGTTTTTTCGACAAGAGCTGGTTTCTAAGATCAGCAACATCAATATCATCAAAGTGATTCTCGGGAACCCAGTTGCCTGTCTTTGGATCTCTCATCCAAAATATCTCCTTCCTATTCTCTGCCATGTCTTTTGTCTTGTTCACAACAGAAGTTGCTACCACTTTCTGGTTGCTGAGCTTTTCTGTTGCATTCACCTGCAATCTCGTGCTGCATGAACACAAACATATATCACATACGATAAAGAAGAGAAACTCACAGACAAAACCAACAATACTAACATAAATAGGTATATGGTTAATAGGTGCATTGATCTGATAACATGAAGATCAGTTCAACCAACCTTAGAAGGGGGAAGGTCTTCCTCAGAAGCTTCGACATGTTAATATGTTGTGAAAAGAAAAAAGCTGCAAGTATATGTTGTTCGGAAAGCTTTGCCTGTAGGGTTTTTATAGACGAAACAAGAGTCCTAGTTCTACTCTAACTCAACTTATGCTTGAGGTTCCTCGTGACAGATGGAAATGTGATTTAGAGAAGGAAAAGAAGGGGTTTCAATAACTTTCCAGAATCTGTCAATATCTTTCTTCTTCCTAATCCTACATAGTAATGCATACACGCACACACATAAATATATACCAATGAACAAGATTCTTCCATGCATGAACTTAGAAAGTTTTATTATCTCTATCTGGCTAAGATCACATGATCAACTAGAATCTTTGTTCTTGACTTTAAGACTACTTAAGCTTTCGTCACGTAATTGCATCACTTACATTGCATAATCAAGTTTCTGTAATTAAATGCTATTGTCTTACAGAAGATAATTAATGAGTCAATTGAATAATATTTGCAATTTTGTCAAAATTATTCCATTGCTAATTGATGCGTAATTATGTCAAAAGATTGATTCTGATAATAAGATAGTCTGCTGAAATCAAAAGAGAATCAGAATTGATGAGCTTGCATGCAATAAAGAGATTAATGATAAATATATAGATTTTGAGCAATTACTATATTAATTTCTCCTTGAATTTTATTTTAATTCTCTTGAAATGTCTTTTAATGGCTTAAATATTTGATTATTACATGTCAAAAGTTTATTGCAAAATACAAGTTTTGATTAGTTACATTAAATTTGATTTTTAAATTTCAATTCTCACATTTTGAAAATTATCACTTATCTCCTTGTGATATATTACACATTTTTAATTATATATATATTTTAATCTTTTCATACTTCCAAAATATCATCTTATTAAAATTTAGAGAAAACAATTTTGAAAATATCTATTTTTTTTAAATTTTCAATCTACTATTAAATTTTTAAGTTTTCAATTTAATAATTAACTTTTCAAATTTTATATAAATCATATAATTAAAATGTTATTTTACCAAATGTCACGTTAGTGGAAATTAACTAACTTTTGACCTAATTTATACACGTTTTAAAAGATTAGTGGATAAATTAAAACTTTCAAAATTTTAAAACTAAAGTACAAAAAGTCATAAAAATTAGCTGACTCAATTAAAGTTAAAATATATGTATATATAATAATTATTTTAAAATATGTAATTAAAATAAAAATGCCAAACCACGTGTACTTAATAGCATCAACTTTGCATAAACATACTTAAAAACATGAGAATAAGGATCTTGGCCAACAACTCTTCCTCTTCCCTTTGCACCACTAAAAATGGGATTTGATTCTTTCTTTACTTTTTTTTTTTTTGGCATTCTCCATACAGAATTCCCCTTTAGAACCAAATAAATTATCAATAATAAAAATCAGAGAAAGGAAAAGGCAAAAGTAGGACGGTTGAGTTGATGAAGATCGAAGCATGGCATCTTACTTTGCCACTAAAACTTCTTTTTTAAGGCATATTGAATGTTGATACAGTGTTCTTAAAAGCGTAATTCTTTGTACTGTATATCGATCTATAAGTAACTTTTATAGGAATTTCTCAATTTTTATAGTAACACAATATTTTTATATATGAAGAAAAATACAAATATGGTCGAAATAAATTAAACTGAGAGTGGAAAAAGTTTAAAGTTTAAAAAATTTTGTTAGTACAAGACTTGTCTAATATAAAATACTCGATTGACATATTTTGCAGATTATTGCGTCAATTTGAAGATTTATTCACTGCGCATTTAAAAAATAACAGCCGCGATTTCTCTGTTTTAAAATAATTCTTTAAAATTATGAAGACATTAGTGTCCATCTTAATTTAATGTAAGAAGATATTTTCACGTGTATCTTTTTTGGTAAGTTATTCACACGTGTATCGTATTGAGCATAATGCAAAATATAAAATTCAAATGATCTTTTCAACAAATTATTTAAAAAAACACGTTTTTATGATGTTAAACAAAAAGTACATCATACATTAAAACTCATATATTAAAAATTTGGCATATTATATCATCGTATACTTTTAAAGTGATATCAACTATACATATTTGTGGTTAAGTCGAAATTGACGTAAAATGAGACTCGTCAATGCATAATTTGGAAATATCTTTTGTTCTAATTATCGAGTTCTTATTTTATTTTATTAAATTTTATCCACATATTTATATAAAGTCCATACTAATATATCGATCAAATTAAATAACATAAAATTAAAATACCCTCACAACAACAAGATGCTCTAACTCCTTTCAAGACATTAAGGTAAGAGTATTATTAACTTAATCATTATTCTTACAACATGTTTCAATATAAATTAAAAAACATAAAAGCAATAGAAAATAACTTCCTCAATAAATAAAATAATTGAAATAGCTACTTTTAGGATAAAATAAACAAAAATAATAACAACAACTCAATAAAATTTTACTGATAAATTTCAATAATACGCAATCTTATTCATAACTATACTGATAAATTTCAATAATACGCAATCTTATTCATAACTAATAAAGAGGTAATTAGAATGACCCAAAAGAAATCAATATAGTATATATGTATATATATAAATATTGAATGTGAACCCACTTTTGTCTATATATATATATATAGTTTTAGCCTGTGATTTGCATTAAATTTATTTCTTACAGAATCTTTTGTGTGTATATATAATATAAATAGCTTGTGATTAATGCTTCCGTGGTCACGGGAAAAAAGAAGGTTTATATATATATATATATAGAATATCCGGTAGATTTTTACTTGGGCTTCAATCTTCACAATCGTAGCTTTCACTTCTTCAATGCAACATACCTTCCTTTTCTCTCCTCGTCTCTGCACAAGCCATAAATGCTGAGAAGACTCACAAAGTGTACCTGAGAATGGAAGTTCTGAGTTATTTCAACTATGGAAGATCTAAATCCACTCGTGCTACTACTGCTCAAGCAAGCTCAAAGAATAGCTCAGTGGCCGTTGGGTTACAAAGCTTGATACAGCTCTGTTCCTCCTCCGCCTCATCATCATCATCAACAGAAAAATATAAACGTAATGTTGTTCTGAAATCTGCTTTAAGAGCTCCCAAGACTACGAACCTTTTGCCTCAGGCCACCAAGTTCGAATCTTGCTACCTCAAAACATGTTCTTTATGCCATAAGAAGTTGAGCTTGCACAAAGATGTGTATATGTACCGGTAGGTAGTTCTTAGTTAAAACCCAGTTCTGTGAACTAGTTTCCTGTGATGGCTACTCAATATTTGTTTCAAATTGTAGAGGTGATCAAGGATTCTGCAGCATAGAGTGCAGAGACAGGCAGATATTTTTAGATGAAACGAAAGAAGCAGAATCGAAGACCAAGCATATGCTTAAATACTCCTATAAACACTGCAGTAACAGTAGTGCTGATGAGTCTGAGATTCGTTTACTCAGAGAAGAGCTTAGTCGTCGGAGACAAAAGCCACGACAACCTCATCATCAAGGACAAAGGCCTTCACTAGTGACTTAGTTCAATACAATTTTGTATCAAAAAGCAATGTTTGTTGCGTGTTTCTAACTTTACAGTTGGTGCCAGAAAAGTGACTAATGGGAGATATTTCGGAAGGGACATTTTTGTATCACATGGCAAAGGGTAAAGATGATCAGATGGGTATATTGCAGTTATTTTTTTATATCTTAAATTTTAGAATTTAATAATTTTCATAAAACTATAAAACCTATTTTGAAGCATGATGAAAATAAATAATTATTTTAAAATTTTAACCAAGTCAAACTTTTGAAAATTTTGAATTTTAACTTTCTATGTTGTAGTATTTACCTTTTATAAGCAGCAATAAAAAGAAGAAAGTTTTATAGTTAAAAAGGTGAAACATTTTAAATTAATTTTAATCATTTTATATTTTAGTAAAATTAAAATATTAACTTTGCAATTATTTCTTCTTTTAAAAATCGAGTCGGAAGTTAAACCGGTAAAATAAGGGTTTAACTTTTAGTCAATTTATAACGATATATCGGTTAAAATATTTTAACTTTTAAAAGTTAAAATATTTTAACCGATTATATCGTTATAAAATTGACTAAAGATTGAATAATTTGAAATAAGAATAAAAACTTTAAATAATTTAAAGTTTAATTAAAATTATTGAATAAAAATTAATTAATTAATTTTAATTTATAAAACTTATTAAATAATAAAATTAATTAATAAATTAATTTTAACGACAAAAATTAACACTCAATCTGGTAAAGGTGCTATTAGTAATTAAATTAGCAAGTTTTAATCATATTTACACAAGCCCAATAGTAGTGAAGAAGTAGGTTGGACTTGTTCAAGAAAGTCCTTGAGGCCCTTCTCCATCTATCAAAGACCTTATCCAATATATTAAAGAATCATTGGATATTAAAGAATTACACTCGTTATTGTTCACATTACATTTTAAATAATTTTAAATAATAGATATTAAATTTATCATTTGATAAATTGGCAATTTAGGATCCATTAATAGACTTAACTTTAAGTGATTGAAAGCCAGCTATTAATATAAAATGTGATTACTTTTGTACTAAAATTTAAAATTTTGACCATAAAATAGAATTTTGAGAAGCTCTCTAACTAATTTAGAAAAAAAGGCTTTAAAAATATTATATGTTATCTTTGCATCCAAATTAAAATTGTTACATAGGGAATTTAATTTTATATCTTTTGAATTCATTTCATAATTAAAAATTCAATTTTGATCTAAAATTTAATTAATTTCAAATTCAGAATTTAAATCAAATAAAAATTAAAATTATGATTTTTAAAGATTTTTAAGTTTAAATTTTATTTAAATTCAAATTAAACTAATTTAGATTATACATTTAAATCAACAATAATATCAACAAATTAGTAGAAGTCATAAAGTTATATATATATATATATATATATATATATATATATATATATATATATATATATATATATATATATAGTCTTACTTCTAATTAGTATGAAGACTATTTCTGATTGCCAAATTGAGTCGAACCTAATAGAAAAATATGATAAAACTTATTACAGAATAACATAAATAAATAATGTTTAGTTAATTAGTTTCTTACGTTAAACGTGTTAGTTTCTTACGTTAAACGTGTAAGACTTCTTTGCCTACTGAAGTTTATTTATACCTTTTGTATATTTTTCTTTGTAAATTTTAATTTTTTCAATACTTTTACATAGTTTACATCTCTCTCGTTATTGTTCATCGTCAACCGTCTACGTCTTATCAAAACTCAAACTTTATGTACCAACATGAAATCAGACCTTAGCCAAAATTGCAACTATGTAAGTAAAAGGGCAGATTAGTAAAGGCGACATCCTTGTAGCGCGTTGATTCATTGAGTCAATTGAAAATGACATTTGACCACATAAAGTGCTGATTTGCTGTCTACCCACAGGCACAATGGACCCCCTCACGGTAAGCTTTCTCTTCCTTTCACTCAATGCCCCATTAAGCATGCAATTATTAGGTACTAAAATTTGATCTCTTTCACAAAAGTAAAGTCATCGAGATGGCTACTACTTCTAGTCAGCTTCTAAACTCATGATTACTATATAGTAATTATAATCTTACTCATCTAAGCACCTTGTAAATGTACTTCATCATATCTCTGATCTCTTTATTTAAAGTTCATGTATTCTCTCACAAGCTTACTTGGGCATGAGTAGACTTTAAATTCAAAGCTAAAAGTGGCAGGAGAATTAGAGAACATGTTGAATGGAGTGAAAATTTTTAGTGAATATATAAAATTAATTAAGTTGATTTTAAATAATAAGTTAAATTATTGTAATGAAACGATCATTTAATATAGTGTCGAATTAGAGAACATGTTGAATAGAATAAAATTTTTTAGTGAATATATAAAATTAATTAAGTTGATTTTAAATAATAAATTAAGTTATTGTGATGAAACGGTCATTTAATATAGTGTTAGAGTTTTTGTGACTAAATAGTTGTGAGTTCACATCCTACCATCTATCTATTATTCAGCACAAGGTAAAGTTAATTTATGCAAGTTTTAAGTCTAAAGAATTTTTACTTAAAAAATTTATTAATAAATATATAAAATTAATTAAATTAACCTAGTACAATAATTTAAACTATTATAATAAAAAGATGACTTAACAAAAACAAATAAAGAGAGTTCAAAATCTATATAAACAGCATTTTGTAAAGACTCCATTGTGCTCATCCTTTTCGTGGATGAATCCATTCCTTTCACGTACAACTTTAATGTCACAATCTAAATTCTTGGGTTGAACGAAAGTGAGCAAAAGGATTAAAAAGTAATAATTAAGGGAAATTAGGAAAGCTGACAATATGAAATGCAAGAACCTTCTCATAAACTCTATATACTTTCCCTTTATCTACCAAAGTACTTTCAAAACATATAAACAAAAAATAGGGATAAATTTAATACTTAATTTTAAAAATATTCTATTCAATAATTAAAATTTTACAACATTAATAACCCAATTTAAAATATTATTTTTATTATTTAATGCCCATCCCTTTCTTCTTCTTTTTTTTACATAGAGGGAAAAAAAACACCAAAAGTTAAGTAAGTCTAAGAAGACTGAGCTCTGATAAATCCTCTACAAAGAGACAATGGCACTCTGAGGGTGGAACATTAAAATACGTGACACCGATGTTGTTCAGGCAGGTCGGATTAGTGAATCAGTCCGTACATCTGTTGCTCTCTTTGTAAATATGACGATAAATAATAGATCAATTTTAATTAAGGAGTTCCCGGATATCCATAATAAGAAGGTTACCTGACTTAGAGCGGGAGATGCCCATCCCTTTCTTTTATTCGAACACAACTAGCACCAGCGATAATGATGACGACGAGACTCAATAATTGCTTGTGAAGTGTAACCAAACCCCACTGTCTCTGTCTCAGCACATCTCAATTGTTGCTAGTTAAGCTTTGTATCAAAAGGGCTCGTGGGAATTCATTTCTAAGTGATGATTTGGTATGCAGGAGAAGCTATACCTTTCTTGATGCCATGCATTTGATTCCGTGGATGAGTCCAAGAAAACAAGAACTGGCTTCTGCAATAATTGCAGTTTGATACCAAACAATGGTAAATAAATCCCTATAATTACAAACAAAATTGAAGTTATAATAGTAAATTTAAAGTGTCACTAAGTTTAAATATTGATATTTTTTGAATAAGTATTAAATAAATTATAAAGTTCATAACGAACTAATAAATTGAAATTAAATTGATACGATAATTATTATAGTTAATAATAACAAATCGTGATTATTTTTTATAATAATTTTGAAATAAATAATAAATTGAAATTTTCAAAGATTTAAATACTTTTATGTCGGCCAAATTTACATTCTTTATCTTTCTATAGAATAAACTATAAGATTTATAACAAGTTAATAAATCAAAATTAAAAGATGAATTGGAGTTAAATGATAATTAAGATCAATCGTCTTCTTTAAAAAGGAAAGGAATTCATGTGCTCGTGCAGTAAGTCCAACCTAACACTATCAGTAGTGGGGTTTCAGGCTCTATTAAGTCTGTTTTCCTCTCTAGTCTCGTCAACTTTTGCTTTTGCATTTTGAAATCTGCATTTCAACCATCCTTTCGAACCTTTTGTTTCTCCTTTTTCACTATGTATGTCTCATTTTTCACATTCAAAAATCGTAGACAAATCACTCACAAGTGGTAACAAATCAAAGATTACACTATTATAGTCCTTTTTTTTTTTGGTTCTTGGATTTACCATTTAAACATTTATTACCATCTATCTCGTGACCCACCAACCATGATGTTCTTCTGTTTTTCCTCTCTTCATGACAAAAACCTAATCATGTTTTCTTCTTTTTTCCCAAAGATTGCAGACAACTGTCATGGCCATGCGCTTGCTGCTACCTACTGATGACTTTCTTTAAGAAAAGAGGAGAAATGTCTTCAGAAGAAGAGTTGGACTTGGACCCTCTTCGTAATTAATCTTGCAGAATTCTTCTTAATCATGCTCTCCGCAGATTCATGAAAGTAACATAGGTTATTAATCATGCATGAAGCTCCAGGGTTCTGTAATGGAGGGGACTAGCTATAATTTTCTTCTATTATTGATTGCATGAGTTTGAACTTGCCCAACCAACTCTAGCTACTAACCATGCAAGCAAGCACTCTTAAAGTTTTTACGTGTCCAGCAAAAGTCACAAGGCAAAAAAAGGAGTTTATCAGGAAAAAAAAAAGAACAATGTGTGTCAATAATTGCACAAAGTTTATTAAAAACTATATAAAATTAATTAATAAAAAGATATAGATTTTTCTTGTACTTTAAGAAATATTAGAAAAATTCTTGACAAAAATTGTTTTTAATTTTCAGTTTTTCAAAAAATAAAAATAAAATACATACAACATTATCATGAAATATGAATTAATTAAATATCAATAATATGGTAACCTAATTCAGTCCTTAAATTCAACATGAATAAATTAAATTCAACTTAAATTAGTAATTTAAGATAATTATAATAAATTATTAGTTTGATTAGGATTTAATTACTATATTTAAATTTGAGAGCTGAATTGAATGATTATATAAATAACATTTAATTAGTCCATATTTGATCTTTACAAGAAATTTCAATGAATCAGGTTGGGGTTAGGTTGCTCTCGGCCTAGCCTGGCCCGATCACAGGCTAGGGTAGCTCGTGGCTAGACGACGTCTGGATAGGTCAGCTTGTAGCCCAACAAGTCACAAACAGGCTGGGTCAACTCGGCCATCTTATATATTTTTTTTAATGTAAAAAACGACGTCATTTTTAAAGTAATAAACGGGCCATGGGTTGAACCGGGTCAACCTGTGCTCAACCCGACCTTGACTCGTGGCCCGATCGGACACATCACTTTTGATCATTGGCCCATTCTAGCCTGGTCAACCTGAGCTAAAATTGAGCTGAATCGGGCCAAAAAAAATTCTTAGAATTCAATTAAAAATACATACAAATATTAACATCAAATATGAATTAATTAAATATCAATCATATGGTAACCTAATTTAGTCCTTACGTTCAACTCGAGTAAATTAAATTCAACTCAAATTAACAATTTAAGATAATTATAATAAATTATTAATTTGAGTTGAATTTAATTACTATATTTAAATTTGATAGCTGAATTGAATGATTATATAAATAACATTTAATTAGTCTTCATATGATCTTTATTAAAAGTGTCAATGAGTCAGTTAGGGCAGGGTTCGGGTGGCCTATGATTAGACAATATCTAGATAGGTCAGCCCGTGCCCCGACAGGCCACGGGCAAGCCCAACTAACCCAACACATCTTATAATTTTTTAAAAAAAATATAAAAAAAGTTTTTTTTTAAAAGTAATAGTTGGGCCACAAGTCGAGCTGAGTTGGCTTGTGCTCAGCCCAATCTCGACCCATGGGCTAATCAAACATATTACTTTTGATCCCTAACCTGCTCATAGCCTAGTTAATTTAGGTTAAAATTAGGTTGAATCGGGTTAAAATTGACATATCTAATCTTTGTAGATATTGAATTTTACAAGGACTTAGAATCGATATATAAAATGTGGTAATGTCACGTGTGGACTGTCTTGACGCGTGAGTGACATAGACATGGTAATGGTACACAGAATAAGTTCCATATTTTTGGGGAGATTCTAAAGCATTTTATTTATAAATGATATTCTTCTCATAATTTTCTTCAAGTCATCTTTTGGACTTATAGCAATTTTTTCATATGAATTAGGTTTATTTCTCTCAATTTTATAGAATATGAAGTATCTAAAATTAAAACAAAAAAAAGAATTTGCAAAAATTAATATTTAAATTTTTATTTAAGTCATCTAAAATTTAAATTTAGAAATTTTATTATTGATTATTAAATTAAAGAGAAATTTTAACATTTAAATGATCGCTTTTATTATCTGATATTAAGAAAATTATAAATATAAATTATTAATAATCTCACAAATTGTGAAATAGTAATTTATAATAATAATAGCAATTATTATTAAAACTACTAAATTATGGTTTACATAATCAGTATCCTTGTTTGACAAACTTTTACAATTAAATTAAGAAAAAATTATTTTATATTGAAAATTGATTATTGACTATTTAAGTTAAATTAGTAGTCTTAAAATAATTAAAAGATTTTGAGCTTTTAATTATTTTAAGTTTTTAATTTAATTTTAACTATTTAAGTTACTAATTCATGAATTTTATAGCTTAAAAAGGAAAAATACTTCTAAAGGCTTAAAGCTGCAATCTTTCAAATTTGAACATGCAAAGCAAGAGAATCTGATGATGTACGTGCCAAATTCCTCACTCTTTCACAATCCAAACCCTAAACCCCAAAATCATGATGAGTGAAATTCAATTCAAAATCACATTTCACTAGCTGACAAGCTCTGCTCACACCCCAATTCACATTATTAACATAGAAAAGTTAAAAAGTCTAAACCCCACTCGCTTCTTCCTCAGCTGAGCTCCTCACACAGACAATCCAATGTCTTCTTCTGCATTAAAAATACTATTCCTTCAAGTCATTAACTAACAGCCTGAGCCAAACCCCACCTTGTAAAACACCATAACATCGGCCATGATCAGCCAGCCTGACCCTATTCCAATCAGGCTCAAACTCTTCTCATCACTGTGTGTGTCTTTCTCATTACTTTTATACAGAAAAATCATAAAGTAGAAAAAGATCCAACCTTTACTTCCGTACTGTTACTGCATACACTATTCACTGAATTACTCAGTAGTCACTGCCTTTCTCTGTTCCACTTTCTCATTTTAAAAAGCTTCTCTCAGTGCCAAAGCTCAGTTAACAACACCTTCCCATTTTCTCTTCATTTTGAATGGCTATCTTTTTGCTGTTGTTTCTATGCTCTGCACTTTCTCTTGCTTCGTCTTCCTCCATTAATGACCAGCCTAGGACTTTCATTGTTAAGGTTCAGTATGATGCAAAACCCTCCATTTTCCCAACCCCAAAGCACTGGTATGAGTCTTCACTCGCCTCAATCTCGCCTCGCAACACCTCTTCAAGCTCGGATTCCCGTGTCATCCACACTTATGACACAGTTTTCCATGGTTTTTCTGTAAAGCTCTCACCTTTAGAAGCTCTGCAACTCCAAACACTACCCCACATCATTGCTGTCATACCAGAACGTGTTCGTCAGGTTCAGACCACACGTTCACCGGAATTCCTTGGCCTGAAAACCACTGACAGTGCGGGTCTGCTCAAAGAATCCGACTTTGGGTCGGATCTTGTCATCGGAGTTATTGACACCGGAATTTGGCCGGAGAGAGCGAGCTTTCATGACAGAGACTTGGGTTCGATCCCAGCTAAGTGGAAAGGTGTTTGTGTTAGTGGTAAGGATTTCGACGCAACGTCTGCTTGTAACAGAAAACTAATCGGAGCCCGCTATTTCTGTAAGGGTTATGAGGCTACAAACGGGAAAATGAACGAGTCGTCGGAGTACCGGTCACCGAGAGACTCCGACGGGCACGGGACACACACTGCGTCGATATCCGCCGGTCGGTACGTGTTCCCAGCCTCAACACTTGGTTATGCTCGTGGTGTTGCCGCGGGAATGGCACCAAAAGCTAGACTTGCTGTGTACAAGGTGTGTTGGAACTCTGGTTGTTATGATTCAGACATATTGGCTGCATTTGATAGTGCTGTTGCTGATGGCGTTGATGTAATATCGCTTAGTGTCGGTGGAGTTGTCGTTCCTTTTTACTTGGACTCTATTGCTATTGGAGCTTTTGGTGCCTCAGATCGTGGTGTTTTTGTGTCTGCTTCTGCTGGTAATGGTGGTCCCGGTGGCCTTACAGTCACTAATGTTGCTCCTTGGGTTACTACTGTTGGAGCTGGAACTCTTGATCGAGATTTTCCTGCGAATGTGAAGCTAGGAAGTGGAAAGGTGATTCCTGGTGTGAGTGTTTACAGTGGCCCTGGATTGTCTCCAGGTAAATTGTACCCTTTAGTTTATGCTGGTAATGTTGATCAAGGTGGAGATGGTTACTCTAGTTCATTGTGTTTGGAGGGTTCTTTAGATCCTAAATTTGTGAAAGGAAAGATTGTGCTTTGTGATAGAGGGATCAATTCAAGGGCAGCTAAAGGTGAGGTTGTGAAGAAAGCTGGAGGGGTAGGGATGATCTTGGCTAACGGCGTGTTTGACGGTGAGGGTTTAGTTGCTGATTGCCATGTATTGCCTGCTACTTCTGTTGGTGCATCTAATGGTGATGAGATCAGGAAGTACATATCTGTGGCAACAAAATCCAAGTCACCTCCTACTGCTACTATTGTCTTTGGGGGGACTAAACTCGGTATTAGGCCTGCGCCCGTTGTGGCTTCTTTCTCTGCCCGAGGGCCTAATCCCGAGTCACCTGATATTTTAAAGCCTGATGTTATTGCTCCTGGTTTGAACATACTTGCTGCTTGGCCAGATAAAGTTGGACCTTCTGGAATTCCGTCTGATAAACGTAGAACTGAGTTTAACATTCTTTCAGGTACTTCCATGGCTTGTCCACACGTTTCTGGATTAGCTGCTTTGTTAAAGGCGGCACATCCTGAATGGAGTCCTGCAGCAATAAGGTCAGCTTTGATGACAACTGCATACACAGATGATAACCGCGGTGAGACTATGCTCGATGAGTCCACTGGAAATACTTCTACTGTGTTGGACTTTGGTGCTGGTCATGTTCACCCTCAAAAAGCAATGGACCCTGGTTTGATTTATGACCTTACTTCATATGATTATGTTGATTTCCTCTGCAACTCAAATTACACAACCAACAACATTCAAGTAATCACTAGGAAGGCTGCAGATTGCAGTGGAGCAAAAAGAGCTGGTCATGCTGGGAACTTGAATTACCCTTCATTGTCTGTTGTGTTTCAACAGTATGGCAAGCACAAGATGTCCACACATTTCATCAGGACTGTGACTAATGTGGGGGACGCAACTGCTGAGTATAAAGTATCCATTAAACCGCCTACAGGAGCTTCGGTCACTGTGCAACCAGAGACACTCGTGTTCAGGAGGTCGGGACAGAAACTGAACTTTCTTGTTAGAGTGGAAGTTAGACCAGTGGAGCTCTCATCTGGAGGAACCAGCATGAGGAGTGGTTCTATAGTTTGGTCGGACGGGAAGCACACAGTAACTAGTCCGATAGTCCTGACAATGCAGCAACCTCTTTAAAGGAGTTTTGGGTTCTAGGAATTTTGCTCTATTTGCTCTATAGCTAGCTCATATTTTATTTCAGTCTCCTTATGTATGTTCATATTGTGTGGATGTTTTCTATATCAGAAAGCAGCAAGAGTGGAGTGGAGTTGAGTTTTTCAGTGTAAAAGCGAAGGTGTAATATGCCCAGAAGAGGTGAGAAAAAGGTGTTATCTTCGCATTGTAATTGAAGAATCCAAGCTATGTTTGTAGACAAATGGCCTTGTTGTTGACTAAGAAGCAAAGACATAATGGAAACAGATGCTTTTTTCTTTGCAGAGAAAGTCTGTTATGTGGAGTAGAAGTAGAATCATCATCATCTAATTCTAAGAAGCAAAGACATAATGGAAACAGATGCTTTTTTCTTTGCAGAGAAAGTCTGTTATGTGGAGTAGAAGTAGAATCATCATCATCTAATTCTAAGAAGCAAAGACATAATGGAAACAGATGCTTTTTTCTTTGCAGAGAAAGTCTGTTATGTGGAGTAGAAGTAGAATCATCATCATCTAATTCTTGTATGGAACTATTTGCAGGTGTTGTATGAGTGCATGTGAGGAAGATTCTTATGATTTTAACTTCAAGTTAGTCAAAAAGTGTGTCCAATTGTTAAATATGCAGATTGAGAACAAAGTCGTGACAATAAAGTCAATCATTGAGAGACAAAAGACATGTGGGGTTGGTTTGGTTATGTTGCTAATGTCATTAACCGTGTATCTTGCCTGCTTCTGATGCGAACCTTCATGCATAACACTCGGTAGAACACCTTTATGCAAAGTACTAACCGCCAGGAGGGCTTGGGCTTAGGATGTCAGCTCAACCAGGCCGAATGATCCCAACCCAATTCGCTCTGTAGTGCTAAATGAGTCACTTATGACTTTTTTTTATTTATTAGCTTTTAGGCAGGTTCAAGTCACACGGAAAATGTGCTAACTTATTCTTCAAACTTCTCTGAGGTTTTATCAGGGCCAAAGTGGTCAGGGTTAGAACATTTCTGTCTAAAACACAGGCCTGGCTATTGACATGGAGGTCTTAGCAGTCCTCCTGTTGATTTATGCCCTACAGTCAATCGCCTTGGTTGTAATTTAGTGACAAATTATTTAAAAGGTATTTTTTATCTTGTACATATTTAGATGTATATGATAAAGTCCATGAGATAATTATACATTGCAAATGAAATTATAATGAGATTATAATTATGAGATTCATATTGCATTTATTTATTATTCCTAAATGTTCCTAGTCATTGTTTTATTAAGATTGGACATTAATAAAACGAAAAAAGACTAGCATACGTTTTGTTTTTCCTTATGAAAAAAATAGTCGATCTCATAGACTAAATTATAGAGATATTTAAACAAAAAGTATAAAGACATTTAAATAAACGTGTGGGTGTTTGTTAGAGATTAAGTTCACTGAACAGACCCGATATGAGAAATCTATTTGGAACATTACTTGTATATCTATGAAATTCTCATTGTGATGATTGTATAAGTGATCATTTGACTTAAGGTCATCAAAGTTATCTTGTATGGGGATTGTTATATTTTGATACTACTTGTAATCTATTTTATCAAAGATCGTTTAAACGGTAGTCATTAGATGTAGCATAAACTATATAGAGATAGTTGAATGATCAAGATAGGATTCATCACCCTAAAATAATTAGAGAAAATGTTCCATTGTTCTCAATTAATATTGATTCAAAAAATCATTGGTTAAGGTGAAATGATATTTTGTAAACAGTTTACAAATATCATTAATTGAATCAATAGCTAATGCCGGAAAATTAATATAATTAGACTCAAAATAGAGTAGACATTAATTCCATGCTCTATGTCTAATTAAAACATTGGTTGATGAAAGGATTAAATTATACGAAAAAATCATGCACGGAAAGGTTAATCAAAATTATTTTGACATTCCTAAATATTTGGGTGGTCATGATGCGTTGCTAGATGCTAATCTTGATCTATGATTATAAATTGTTTAATTAGAAAATTAAAGATAAATTAAAAGGAGTTTTAATTTATCTAAATCTAATTATGAATTATAATTATAATTTATAATCATTACCAACATATTGGGGAATATAATGAGTCACACATATAGAATGGGTTGGAGAGAGCAAAGTTAATTTAATCAAGTTGGACTTGTTTGTAAAATTTGAGAAACTTTATGATTAAATATGAGATATTTAATAGATAAGGATCAATATGAGATATTGATTCTTATATGTGCATAATTGGTATTTAATTAGAGTTATTTGTAATTCTAATTAAAGTTTAATCGAAATTAAAATTTCACTTTAATTAAATTACTAAAACATCCTAAGCTTATTATAAATAGACTTGAGCTGGAGCTAACACTTCATGCTTAACCATCTCTATAAAAATTACAAAGTTCTCTCAACTCATTCTGTGGATACCGTTAGAGGCCGGACACTTGTGCGACTACGGTGGTTGAGACGGATTAGTTTCGAAAACGGTTCGATGGATACGTCAAGATAAAGATCAAGATTCAAAATAAGGTGCGAATTAAATTTTCGCTTTAATTAATTAAATAAAATTTGATTTTTGGGAAATAAAAAATCACGAAAAAGTTTTATGATTATTATGCTGCGGTTCGGATCAGATCCCGATCTGATTTTTTAACAATGATATCAAAGTAGGTTTTATTTTTATAATTTGATTAAACTATTTAACTATTATTGATCAGAAAAAAATTTGGAATTGAATAATCAGATATGATCTGATTCTTGATGAAAATCTGGAATTGCGTTCACCTCTACGTTTGTTCTAAGTTATGGCACTTTGGAAATGCATTACATGTTTTTGTTTTTCTGCTTGTGGTTTATTGGGTTTGTGTTTCTGAAGGGCGATGTATCGCGATGCCACCACCGTGGCGCATGGCGTCGCCATCGCGAATAGCAGGCGACGCCAGCCATCGCAAGATACATGGCGTGGCCAATCGCAGACGATGCTATGGCGTGGCCAGTCGTTGGCATCGCCTTGCGTCGCTAGTAGAAGGTGATGACCTGTAGGTGACGCCACTGGGTGGCGTCGCGAGTAACAGACAACGCCAGTCACTATGGAGACGCAGTCACAACAATAAGGAGATGTAAATAAACAAATAAATAAATAGACTCGACAGCGGTGTGAGGGACACAGTGACATCGTGGGAGGCGGTTGAGAAACGCGGAAGAAAATCATGAAGCAGTAACGTGAGAACGTGGGAAGCAGTTAGTGAATTGTGAAATACGTGAACAATATACATGGAACTTCTTGTTTATTTTTCAACTATTTGGAAAGAGTTCATGTGCATTCGGGTGACACTTGATATCCGCAAGCCTTTAAAGCGGAAACTGTTCGTGAAGAGATCATCGGGGGAGAAAGTCTGTCTAGAATTTAAATATGAACGACTGAATACTTTCTGCTACTTTTATGGTATTATTAGACACACTGATCGATTTTGCCATCTCCTATACGATCACCCACAAATCCCCATAGAACGATTTACTTATGGGCCATGGCTAAAAGTGGAAACCAGAAAAACAACTCAAGTTGGAGCTAAATGGCTCAGATCGGAAACTGATTTTTCGACAGGATCCAACGAACAATTCCACTGAGGCTACGGCGATATCTGGGCAGAATCAGACGATATCTACGGAAAAGGAACAACCCACCATTGCCGCAGAAAATCACGAGATCCGCATACCATATCCCACTCAAATCTGTAGTGGATCACGTCCTCCTAAAGAGCAACCTCCATCAGATAGCGTAATAGCGGTGAATCACGAAAAAGTTGACAATTTGCCGTAGACAACAATTGACACAATCACAGTTTTGGATCCTAAACGCAGACGTCTTCAAGAAACAATGGGTCCTGAACACTTTGATATGGAAGAGGAATTTATTCCTAGTACCTTAACGCTGGGCCAAAAAACTTGACTTTGGTGGGCTTTGCTTCCGAAGCCCACTGCAACCTATGAGTACATTAAGTTGGAACTGTCGGAAGTTTGGGAACCCCCGAACAGTCCGAGTCTTACAGGACTTAGTGTCCGAAAAGAGACCCAATTTTATTTTCCTTATGGAAACTAAAATTAACAGAACCAGAATTTTGACAATTAAATAAAAGCTGGGTTTTAGTGGTATATTTTCGGTAGACCCCATTGGCATTAGCGGAGGTTTGGCTCTTTTGTGGAAAGAAAAGGACATGGACCAATTATTAAGTTATTCCCAAAACCATATTGATGTCATGGTCTGTATGGAGGGTATTAAACGCTGGTGTTTGACTGGCTTTTATGGATTCCCAGAACATCACAACAGATGACTGGGTTGGAATTTTCTCCGTCAACTTGATGGTAGATCAGATTTATCCTGGTGTGTCATCGGTGATTTTAATGACATCCTGTTTCTTTCCGAGAAGCAAGGTAATAATACTCATCCTAGAGGTTTGATGAAGGGCTTTTGTCAGACGCTCATGGATTGTCAACTATATGACTTGGGGGTAGAAGGTCCACTGTTCACTTGGGAGAATAGACGACATGAGTCGGCAATTGTAAGGGAAAGGTTAGACAGGGCGGTTGGAACAGTTGATTGGTCTTCCTCCTTTTGGATGGCACGAGTCTACGTTTTACAAGCTGAATCTTCTAATCACCTACCCATATTTCTATCTCTGGGCAATCAATGGAATAAATATGTGCAACGTCGGTTTCGGTTTGAAAACACATGGACCATCGAGGAGGAATGCAGACAACGAATACTTAGGAGTTGGTCGAAAGGCTCCACAGGGTCTCTCCAAGACAAACTTCTTTCTTGCTCTATAGATTTGCAAGCTTGGGCAACATCGCAGACCCACGAATTTCACCGAAGGATCAAGCAAATTAAACAATAGATGGCAAGTGTGCATCGACAGTCGTGTTTAAATAAGGAATTTGTACGAGCTTTGGAAAAGCAATATAGTGACCTCCTTTTACAACAAGAAATGTATTGGAAACAAAGATCCAAACAAAGCACTGGCTAGCAGAAGGGGATTCTAATTCAAAGTTTTTTCATCTCATGACTTCTCATAAGCATAAGAAAAACTTCATTTCCAAGCTCAAAAACAACAACGACTAATGGATTGACTGGGATCCCGGCTTACCGAATATGTTACTTTCATATTATCAACAACTCTTTACTTCTTCCTGTGGAGATACCAGTCAGATTATAAACAATGTTGATAGTAAGGTAACCCATTCCCAAAATGAATTACTATTGGCCATGTACACTGAAGAGGAAGTGCGACAGGCATTATTCTCAATGCATCCTGATAAGTCGCTAGGACCAAATGGCTTCAACCCAGGTTTCTTCCAGACTTATTGGGTTATCGTTGGGAAAGAGGTTCCTACAGCTTGTCTCAACAGTTTAAATGGAGATGCGCCTATGTCGGGGATGAACAAAACAAACGTTATTCTTATCCCGAAGAAGAAAACACCAAAAATTATTGTTGATTTGAGACCTATATCATTAAGCAATGTCACCGATCGTGTCATCTGCAAAGCAATTGCCAATAGATTAAAGCATGTTCTACCTTCAATTATTTCAGAGACGCAAAATGCTTTTATCCCAAATCGGTTAATTACTGATAACATTGTTGTGGCTTATGAGCTTTTTCATTCTCTTAAAAGGAAAACTCAAGGAAAGATGGGTTCATTCGCATTGAAAACGGACATGAGTAAGGCATACCACAGAGTTGAATGGGAGTATTTAAGGAGGATCATGTTGAAACTAGGTTTCAATGAAATATGGGTCTCGAAGATTATAAATATAGTAACATTGGTCTCTTATAATTTTATTCGAGGTAAGGACGAATATGGACCTTTGATTCCTAGTTGAGGATTGCGACAAGGAGATCCATTGTCTCCTTATTTGTTCATCATATGTTCGGAGGGTTTATCGGCTACTCTACATAAATCACAGGAACAAGGGTACATACATGGGACAATAGTTGCAAGAGGTGCTCCTCCAGTGTCCCACCTATTTTTTGCAGATGATGCTATCTTTTTTGCAAGAGCTACAGAGGAGGAGGGAGGCAATTGAAAAATATTCTACAGGAATATGAGCAAGCGTCGGGTCAAAAAATAATTTTTTTCAAATCAGGTATCTCTTTTACTCCAAATACTATGCCTGAAATGAAGAATGTGATATGTCAAACATTGGAGGTTGCGGAGATTACAGGACATATAAACTATTTAGGTATGTCGTTAGTCATTGGAAGGGGTAAACGTCAAATTTTTCATTATGTGGTAGAAAAGCTTACAAGGAGGCTACAAGGATGGAAAGCTAAAATACTTTCGAAAGATGGAAAAGATATATTGTTGAGGACCGTTGCATAGGCTATACCGAATTATCTCATGTCCTTGTTTCTATTACCACTGGATACCTGTCAGGAGTTGGAGAAATTAATGAATGGCTTTTTATGGCAGAATGGAGGAAGAGATAATGGGGGTATACGCTGGTTAAGATGGCAGAGGCTAGCCATACCAAAGATCTTCGAAGGATTTGGATATCGGGACTTAAGGCAATTCAATATTTCTCTTTTGGCAAAACAAGGTTGGAGGCTCCTTAAATATCCAAAATCGATTGCAGCAACCATTCTAAAAGCAAGATATTTCCCAAAGACCGATTTCTTTAATCCAAGTCACATTTGGAAAAGCATCCATCAAACCAAACCAATTCTTAGTCAAGGTTGTCGAAGAAGGGTAGATGATGAGACAAACCATTCACATTTGAGAGACTCGTGGTGATGGACGCCGATGATCCATATATACACGGAATACAATGAAGCGAGTTAATGCATGTGGTGAGCTTCTACGGACCATCGGTGGAATGAAGCCAAGATCCGACATGTGTTTAATCAACGAGACGTAGACCGAATTCTCCAGATCCCATTCGGTTTCTCACGGCGTGAAGACGATTGGTTGTGGACTCTAAACACTCAAAAGGAATATAGAGTTAAAGAAGGATATCGCCTCGGAATGGAAGGAGTGGATTTAGACTTAAGAGAACCGGCTTTCCATGGGAAACATCCGCGATGCACGCCCGAGTAAGGTTAGATTTGTTCTCTGGCGTTCTTTGAGGAATGCACTTCCATACAGAATTAACTTAAAAAAGAGACACATTGACTTAGACGACAATTGCCCAATATGCGGTAAGGCAGCAGAGTATGAACTTCATATATTGTTACATTGTGATTTTGCTACTTCTGTTTGGCGTGTTTATTCCGTGAATTGGAATGTGTCTACTATGATCACACTACATTCTTGGTTTGCATCGATTATGTCTGGTTTTCCTAAGGCACAACAAGATCAAATTTGTATGATTTTATGGAGTTTGCAGACCAACCGAAATGAAGTTGTATAACATAAAAAAAAAGCGTAACCCATCATTCATTCTTCATGAGCTTCAACAAAGACTTTCGAATGGCGACTTCTCAACAAAGGAATAAAACCACATCCTCAACCAAGCAACACTCTCAACCTAAATGGAAAGCTCCATTACCGAATCATTTTAAATGTAATGTCAATGTGGCGATTTTAGCCTCTGGATTTTATGGATTAGGAATGGTGATTCGGATTGTAACGGACTAAGCTCGCGCTAGAAGGTTAATGTTAAACGGGATGGAGGGATCCCATAATGGTTGAAGCGTTATGTTTTTGGGAAGCACTAAGCTGGATCAAAAGCCTCTCCTTTTCTCCGATTTATGTAGAAACGGATTGTCAAACATTACCAAATTTTTGAACGCAACACAAACTTTTCCTTCCTATTTTTCGATGATTATTCAGGATTGTAAAGCTCTTCTTCAAGAACATCAGTTTATTTATACTGTTTTTGTTAAGAGATTAGCGAATCAGGTTGCTCATAAAATCGTTAGGGTGGCTAATTCTATGTCTGGTTTCGAGTAGGGGGTATGCCCTCCCAGTTTTCTATATGACGTTTTATCTTTAGATCTGAATAATATGCGTTGAGCGCACATGTTAACGTTTCAAAAAAATAGATTGAAAATAATTAATTAATTTTTTTTTAATTAGAATTAATTATTTTCAATTATATTGAAATTAATTAATTAGACTTCTTAAAATTAAGAAAAATGTTTTCTTAAATAATTAAGAAAAACGTTTCTTAATTAAATTTGTTTATTTCAATTTGATTGGGATAAAAATAAATTTATGATTTTATTTGTTTAGATAATAATTATTTAATTAGAAATTGTTTCTTTATTTATGAATAATAAGTTTCTTGACTTTTAGATAAAGTATTTTCTTGATTAAATTTTTTAAAGTGTTTTCATTTATTAATTAAGAAAATTTGTTTTCTTTAATATTTTGAAAATAGTTTTCACCTTATCAAAGAAAGGTTTTCTAATTAGTCAAGAAATAAATCTCTAAATAAATAATATATAATAACTTTCTTAATTAAATTTAAAAGTGTTCTATTTAATTTTTAAAGTAGTTTCCTTTTAATTTTAGAAAATAGTTTTCTAATTAAGGAAAATAATTTCTAATTAGATTAGAAATAGTTTTTAAATAGATTAGAATGTGTTACTTATATAATTTTGAAAAAGAGTTTTTTCTTCTAAATTATAATAAGTAAGAAGTACAATTTATTGAAAATTGTTCCAAGGAGTTAAGATAAATTGAAATAGTTTCGATTGGATTTGAAAATTTGTTTTCAATCAAATTAAATTCTATTTAGAATAGAAATTTTATTTATTTAGGAATCAATGATTTTAATCTAATTTAAGTTTTCCAAAGAGTTGGAAATGTTATTTTAGATTATGAAGATTAATAATTAGAATCACACGAAGCTTAATATTTTATGCATATAATTTGATTATGAGTATGTTGAATACTTTATTTATATGGCAAGAAGTTCGAAAATCCCCAATTTGGACGAAATTCAAAGATTAGGCGTGGGCACGCCTAAGGTCAAGAATTCTAAATCTGCAGAGTTTCCAGAAGATGGTATCCCAGTAGAACAAAAGTGCCAAAGATTCTGTGGGGTCCCTTTTAAGAAGTTTTCCGCTGAAATTTAAAGATGATTTAAGTGGATGGAATAAAAAAGATCGTGAGGAGATTTTAAAAGGAGCCGACGTGGACAAGAGCTAGGTTTTGGAGGAGATAGGCAATCTTTGGAGAGCAGCCGCAGGGAGCACACTTCTAGAGTTTTTACGCAGAGTTTTGAAGAAAAGAGGCCATCGATATCTTGGATTTTCTTAGTTTTCATAGTTTAATTTTCAGGCCTTTGCTCAAGTAGTTAAATAGTTGGTCGTTGGACTTATTCAACTTCGGTTTTCTTGTCTTTAATTTTCTGCATAATTTCTCTTGTCATTAACGTTACTTTTACTAAAAACTAGTTATGGAGATTGTCTCTTTATTTATTTCTTTTGTTTTCAATTCAAGTATGAGTAACTAATTTTCTTGTCTTGGTTGAGGGATCCGTGTTCCATGCTATTGAGGTGAGATGTTCTAAATCTTATTCATGTTTATTAACGCTCATTGGGTAATTTCAGATTAATCTTTTAATTGGATTCGTTAGTTTCTAGGTGCGCAACTAGGAATTAATGGATTTAATCGCTAGGTTAACAAAATCGACGCTCAATTTTGGTAACCATAGTAGCAATTAGGATTAACCCTCTACGTTAGAGTCGGAAAATCCTAAGAAATTATCCACTTGATTGATTTCATGTCGTACATGTTATCACTTGTCATTGGTTCTTAATGCTATTAAGCAGTTAATCTATGATCGTATCTAGATTGTTGTTTAATAAGGTTGCTAGGATACATGTTTCTAGTCAATATTATTGATAGAAAATTCTCTCAATGAATGTTCGTTAATAATTATAATTTTCGTCGAGGATCCATAATAGCATGGTAACACCGGTGACCGAAACCAAGGTATTTTTCCTATCGATTTTTCAGTCTTGATTATTACTTCAATTTGCAATTTTTCCTTTCTGATTTTTATTCTTCTTTCAGTAAGTAACAAAACCCCCCTTTTTATTATTTGTGTCGTTTGAATTCGTGATTTTCATAATCGTAAAATTCCTCGTGGGAACGATATCCGCTTGCCGCTACTACATTAATTTGTTTTAACGGAAGTGAAAATTTTTATATTTGGTTGCAGGCGACAGTATCACCAAATTTTGGCGCCGTTGCCGGGGAATCTTGACGGTTTATGTACGTTACGCGTTCAAACCAATCAGAAAATTTGCAGTATAATCCTGAGATAGAAAAGACAGCAAAAAGACTACGAAAACAGACCAAACAGCAGAAGGAGACGCAAAAGATGGATAGGATAGCTGCCAATCTCACTCTTCGTGAATTAGCCGCGCCGACTGACGCGCAACAACCCCACTGCATCAATTTTCCGAATTTAGGTGATAATAATACTTTTGAATTAAAATCTGGACTGATTCATTTATTGCCTATTTTCAGGGGATTACCAGGAGAAGATCCATACAAGCATTTAAAGGAATTCGATGTAGTTTGCATGGGAATGAAGCCGACCAATGTGACGGAGGAACAGATTAAGTTGAGAGCTTTTCCGTTTTCCCTTAAAGATGATGCACAGGATTGGCTTTATTATTCAGCTGGAGAAAACGTGCAGACGTGGGCCGAGATGAAGAGACTCTTCTTTGAGAAGTATTTTCCAGATCGAGCCGCCAATATTCGAAGGAGATTTGTGGAATTCGTCAACATATGTGAGAAACACTTTACTTAATATTGGGAAAGATTTAAAAATTATCGCTTAGTTGTCCTCATCATCAAATAACCGAACAATTATTAATTCAGATTTTTACGAAGGACTTTGCTTTCTCGACAGAGCATGATTGACGCCGCCCGGTGGTGCCTTAGTTGACAAAACGCCCAAAGCCATGTAGAGAATTGATAGCTAACATGGCCTCCAATACACAACAGCTTGGAATCCAGACAAAGTCATGGGTCAAAAGGCGTGAATGAAGTTATGCGACCTCGGTAGAAAAGAGATTGGATGACCTCACTTCTTTGGTGCGACGGTTAGCGATCTCAAGAAAAGAAGAAGCTAAGGTATGTGGAATTTGCTCAATGGTTGGACATCCCATCGATTCATGTCCAATTTTGCGGGAAGACAATCTTTGAGCAGTGAATCTTGTGGGAGGATTCAATGGACCAAATCGAGGAAGTATGACCCATTCTCCAACACTTATAATCCCGGATGGCGCGATCATCCGAACTTCCGATATGGGAATCCTCAAGGACAACAAGCATCCACAATTTCCAGCCATATAGACCACCATTCGTGTAACGTCAAAATCCAAATATGCCGTCAACTTCAAGGTAAGTCTTCTTTAGAAGAGGCATTACAAACTTTAACCACTAATACTTTGGCGCTTCAGCGGTCTACTAAGCGAGCATTCGAACTTGGAAAATCAACAAAGAAATTTTGACAATCAATTGGGTCAAATTGCAGCAGCGGTAAACCGACTAGAATCGCGGAACTCGTAATTTTCCAGACAACCAGAGGTAAATCCTAGACAGAGTGCAAAGGCAATCACGCTATGAAGCGGTAAAGAATTGCGGAATCAATTCAAGGCTTCAAAACGAGAAATAGAGGAAGAAATCACGACTTACGGAAGAGAAACAAAAGTTGTGATCAACAAGGTGCTCCCACCTCCTTTTCCGAGTCGATTAGCAAAGGCGAAGAAGGAAGAACAAGAAAAGGAAATTTTGACACTTTCCGAAGGTTCGTAAATATTCCTCTTCGATGCAATTAAACAAATTCGCGTTATGCTAAATTTCTTAAGGAGCTTTGTACGCCCAAGAGGAAATTAAAATTCAATGAGAAAGTTCAGTTAGGTAAAACGCTTCAGCTATCTTGCAAAAGAAAAGCTTCCACCGAAATGCCAAGATCCGTATGTTTACTATCCCATGTCAAATTGGTAATCTGCGAATTGAAAGAGCTATGTTAGATTTAGGTGCGTCCATTAATGTCATGCCATATGATGTTTATAAATCTTTGAATGTTGGACCTCTTAAAGAAACTAATGTGGTAATTCAATTAGCAGATCGATCAAATGCTTACCCGAAAGGTGTGTTAGAGGATATATTGGTTCAAGTGGGAAACATGCTTTTTCCAGCTGATTTTTATATTTTGCAGATGGGCACAGATGATTCATCATCTTCTACTCCGATTTTATTCGGAAGGCCGTTTTTGAAAACGACTAGAACCAAAATCGATGTTCATGATGGGTCGTTAACTATGGAATTTGATGGTGACTTAATTAAATTTAATATCTATAATACCATGAAAATTCCAGATGATGAGCAATCTGTTGTCTGTGTGGATTTCGTTGACACCTGGATGCAAGAACATTGGAGTTTGAACATCACAACTGAAGAGGATTTGGTGGAAATTGCGTCAATTGATCAAAGTCATTCGAAAATGCGTCGAAGGAAGAGACCGGCAGCTAACGTTATGGTCACACAAGGAGGAAGAATCAACATCGATTGGAGAAGTGAAGGAGCAATTCACGCCATCGGACAAAGGCACAAGGATTCAAGAGAGCATGGAAGTAAGGAAGTGCGTTACTTGAAGGAAATCAACAGCAGATCACGTGTTGCTCACCAGGAGAAGGGAAGTGTGCGTCATCTGAAGCCTTACATGAAAACGAAATTAACGCTCCACACTATTCAGCAAAGGAGGAATTCACGCTATTTAGGGAAGCCAAGGCAGAAACGTTTCAGTGGGAGGCAGATGTTGATTTGATGGTGCTTGACAATCAAGAGGACATGTTCACATGTGCAGTGGAAACAGCCACCCCATTTCTCCAGCAACTTACGTCCATACAAGCTTCAAGAGAGGAAGACAAGTTGCTGTCATCATTGATCAAACCACCAACTTTGGAATTGAAAAGCTTGCCCAATCACCTTAAATATATCTTTTTAGGTGAGAAAAATACATTGCCTTTGATTATTTCTAACCAACTTTCTGATGTGCAGGAAAATCAACTTATCAATGTTTTGAAGGCGCATAAAGCAGCTTTTGGGTGGACAATCGCCGATTTGAAAGGAATCAGTCCCACTATATGCATGCACCGAATTTTGATGGAGGACGAGGCGAAAGAGGTAAGGCAACCACAGCGTCGACTTAACCCGCCAATGATGGACGTGGTAAAGAAAGAGATTTTGAAACTTCTTGACGCAGGCATCATTTATCCGATTTCGGACAGTAAGTGGGTAAGTCCGCATAAGTCGCATCAAGAAAACTGGTGTTACAGAATGGAAAACAAGAACGGTGAGTTAATTCCAACTCGTGTTCAAAATGGTTGGCGAGTATGCATAGATTATAGGAAGCTTAATTCGCCATTAGAAAAGATCACTTTCCGCTTCCTTTTATTGATCAGATGCTTGAAAGATTAGCAGGAAAATCTCACTATTGTTGTTTAGATGGGTATTCAGGATATCATCAGATTTTGGTGGCACCACGAGATCAGGAAAAGACGACCTTCACATGCCCATTCGGTACCTTCGCCACCGATTTAATGCCATTTGATCAGGTAACGCATCAATGACATTCCAACGGTGTATGGTAAGTATTTTCTCCAATTTGGTTGAAAATTGCATGGAAATTTTTATGGACGATTTCACGGTATATGGAGAGTCTTTTGAAACATGCATCATTAACCTTGAAAAAGTGCTAAAACGTTGCATTGAAACTAATTTGGTTTTAAATTACGAGAAGTGTCACTTTATGGTTAATGAAGGCATTATTTTGGGTCACACTGTTTCGTCAAAAGGAATTGAAGTCGATAAGGCCAAGATAGATGTTATTCAATCTTTATCTTACCCCGCGAATGTGCGGGAAGTTCGTTCTTTTCTTGGTCATGCAGGATTTTATCGGCGATTTATCAAGGACTTCTCCAAGATTGCGCAGCCCATGTGCCAATTACTCCAAAAAGATGTGCAATTCAATTTTGATGAACAATGCCGAAATGCGTTCAACGAGCTAAAGGAGCGTCTCACTACCGCACCAATTATTCAGCCACCACGTTGGGACATTCCTTTCGAGTTGATGTGCGACGCCGATTATGCGAGAGGCGTGGTGTTGGGACAAAAGTGGATAAGGTACCGCATGTCATTTATTATGCTTCTATGACACTTAATGATGCGCAGAAAAATTATTCCACAACGGAGAAGGAGTTTCTAGCAATGCCTTTGGCTTCGAGAAGTTTGGTCTTATTTTTGGGGACCAAGGTGATTATTTATTCCGATCATGCCGCTAAAGTACTTAGTGAACAAGAAAGAAGCTGCCTAGATTGATTATTGGATCTTATTGATACAAGAATTTGATGTGGAAATTCGCGATAAGAAAGGAGCGAGAATTTGGTGGCCGATCACTTGCGAATCACACCCAAAGGCTACATCGATGTCCTTCACGACAAATTTCCGGATGAGAGCCTTTTCGCAGTTCAACAGGTAACCCTGGTATGCAGACATAGTAAATTTTTTAGTTACCAAGTCGTTACCTAATGATTTGTCTAGAGCTGAAAAAGATAAAATAAAGCGCGAGGCTAAATATTATGTTTGGGATGAGCCTTACCTGTGGAAATTTTGTGCTGATCAGATTGTTAGGAGATGCGTCACAGATGATGAAGTTTCATCTATTTTACAATTTTGTCATTCATCTGTGTGTGGGGGACATTTCGGGCCTAAACGAACTGCGCGGAAAATTTTAGAATGTGGATTGTTTTGGCCTAAGTTATTTTATGACTCTTACATGTTTTGCAAGTCTTGTGATCGTTGTCAGAGAACAGGTAACTTGGGATCCAAGAATCAGATGCCATTGACGAACATTCTGGTATGTGAAATTTTTGATGTTTGGGGCATAGATTTTATGGGTCCGTTCCCTTCTTCTTTCGGTAAGAATTACATTCTCTTGGCAGTGGATTATGTTTCTAAGTGGGTTGAAGCTAAGGCTACTATATCTGATGATGCTAAAACGGTCATTGATTTTGTTAAATCAAATATTTTGTCAGTTTGGAATGCCTCGAGCCATCATTAGCGATCGAGGAACGATTTTGCAACAAGATTTTCAAGCGCTCATGAAACGATATGGTATTACGCACCAATCTCTACCGCCTATCATCCGCAAACCAGTGGGCAAGTCAAGTATCCAACAGGAAATCAAGTCCATCTTGGAAAAGTGGTTAACCCAAACCGCAAAGATTGAGTCTTCGTTTGATGACGCTTTATGGGCTTATCGGATCGCATACAAAACTCCTATAGGTATGTCGCCTTACGAGTTAGTTTTCGTAAGCCTTGTCATTTACCCGTGGAAATTGAACATAGAGCTTATTGGGCGTCAGCAGCTTGAACATGGATCAATTAGAGGTAAGCACTAGTCGAAAATTACAATTGCAAGAGTTGGAGGAGATTCAGAATGAAGCATATGAAAATTCAAAATTTACAAGGATAAAACTAAAGCTTTTCATGATAAGATGATTTCTAGGAAACATTTTTCCATTGGACAAAAAGTTCTTCTTTATCATTCAAAGCTTAAGTTATTTCCTGGAAAATTACGATCTCGTTGGCTCGGCCCTTTTATTGTTACTAACGTGTTTTCTCATGGTGCGGTGGAAATTCAGAGCATAGATACTTCTAAAGTTTTCAAGGTTAACGGACACCGCCTTAAGCCTTATTATGAGCATTCACCGATCGAACAGGTCGACGAAATCGGGTTGGTTTCACCAACTTATCTCTGAATCGGTAAGTTCCAACATGAGTCTAGCTTACGACTATAAAGAAGCATGTTCGTAAAGTGTTCAGGTTTGTCATTATTCCTTCTTTAATAGTTTTATTTTCATTATTTAGTTAGGAATTTTAATTTGTTTTTATTATTATTTTCGTCACAATTTTTATTTTGTTTTAATTTTCTTATCGCTTTTCATTTACTTTAAATTTCTTTAAAAAAAAAAAAAAACGCAAAACGAAAATTAATTTTGGTTACCGCCCCTTTTGTTTTCCCCAACTCACTTAACCCTCTCTCTCGTCATCTTGTTCCTTTAGCCACGGCACCTTGTTCCTTCTCTCCTCCAGATTTTCTTTTTCTTTGATTTCCATCTACTCCTCCAGTTCACACTTGATTTCACCAATTTCTTCACTTCCCATTCATGGCCATACCCTATTTTTTCCATTTCTCCACTCATCACTTTCCCCATTGTCGATGACCCTGTTTTCTCCTCTTCTCCAGATTTTCTTCTTCTTCTTTGATTTCCACCAAACCCCTCACGCTCACGTACCAACTCCACCCCATCTTCTCCACATTGCGTGGTTGTCTTCCTTGATTTTCCCCAACATTCTCCAGCCCATTCACGACATTACCTCAATCCCTAATTTTCCAGATTTCTTTTCACCACAACCCTTCATTCTTGCTATTTCTCCGCCATTCCACAATGTCCACCGCCATCACCTCGATTTTTACCACTAATTCCTCTTATCTTTCAATTTCTTCATCTCTCTCA
Source organism: Erythroxylum novogranatense (assembly GCA_029891385.1). NCBI lineage: Eukaryota > Viridiplantae > Streptophyta > Magnoliopsida > Malpighiales > Erythroxylaceae > Erythroxylum > Erythroxylum novogranatense. Next base: position 3,363,298 of record CM057232.1, read on the forward strand.
CATTTACAAGAACCACAAGTCCCGAATCGCCAACCTCAAGTCTCTCGCTTCATCGCTTTTAATTTTCCCATTCCACCTTCGCTCACGTTTTGGTACTTTCGTGACTATTGTATCTTGTATGTGCGATTTCTATCCACCGATTACCACAATGCCCGTAACGAACCGCCAAGCAGAGAAGGAACTGTCCCCATTCAAAGTTGTTTACCCACCACAAGCTCCACCAAGAACCGCAGCTTCAACTTCCACACCGACAACCAGTACCCAACTCCAAGAACGCGTCTCACGATCCCAACAAGGTAGAGGTGGAAACCCGCACACGATCTCAAAACGCTGGATGCACCTCCTTTGTGTTACCCGACGATACCGAAAAATTTGAGCTTCTTCAACAATAAAGATATCTCCTCGTAAGTCTATTAACTTTGATACATCGCAAGCGTTAGCGTATATGATAGTTTTGTGCAATTATTGGGTCCTATCGCATGGAGTTCTTTTGCTCGTATAAATTGTCCCGCTTTCCACTAATTAACCAGGAATTTTATACCACATTTCGGTTTAATTGTGACGACAATTTTCATATGCATATCATGGATATTGTTGAATTTCGATTAATGGGACGAAATTTGCCTTTTCGATTCACGACTTTAATGTTGCATTGGGATTTATGTCATCTGCGATATTGAATCAATTATTTCCTAACTCTCAATGTGATTTTCATTCGATTTCAATGCTTGAACTATGGCATCAATGGTGCGTTGACCCTCGTCCCTACAATGCTAGTTTGTCTAAGAGTTCTTTTCTTAGCAACCCGGTTTTCAAAATTATGCATCGGTTGTTAGCCTTCAATTTTTACGGTCGTAAGGATGCTGCAGTACTTTATCAAAGGCTGAATTTTACTTTCGTGGTGTATGGATAGACATATTCTCGCCAATTTAGGATTTTGGTTTATGAATCGTTTCATTACGTGTTGCAAAACAAGTCAAAACCATTAATCCTTGGTTCATATATCACCCAGATGGTCATTAATTTGAATGTGTTAGATCTTGAGCATACCGACATGACGGTGGCTTGTGAGCTCGAGCCATTGGATATCGATTTGCTTATGCAGGATGGGGATTGTGGACCTAAGCCAAGGACACCTCTCTTTACTCTTCCCGGCCGACCACTTTCCCTAGCACCGAACCTCAACAGAAGTCGTCGGACTCCATCGTTGCACCACACAATCAGCCACGGAGAACTCTGCGCCTCGTCCCAACGCAATGATGACGGGACACTCGCTTTAGCAGACTTGAGCAGGCAATGCAGGATGGAAACCAACCTAATAGCCTATTGAAGTATCAAGGCTTTCACCGCCCCACCCACCGACACCTCGATCCCGCTTAATAGAGAAGCTTCCTTACCTCTTTTCCTTTATTTATTTATTTATTTATTTTTATTTTTATTTTATTTTTTTATTTTTTTTATTTTTTTATTTTTCGCTTTCTATCATTGAGGACAATGCTGAGTTTTGGTGTGGGGAGTTCTTTACATTTTATGTGCATAATTTTGGTTTTATGTGCACATTCTTTGGAATATTTTGGTTTGTTTTGGATTGAATTTTGATCTTTGTTTTGGTTGAATTTTATTCGAGTAACATATCAAACCATGAAACTTTGTCATAGTAATTTGGACGAGATTGGGAATACACATGAAGTTGATTTGGGCTAAGTAGGTTTAAGATGCGACACATTGATTAATTGCTCTAACTAATCTCATAAACTTGGTCAAAATTTTGACATTGGAGTGATAGAGTAAATTGTGAAACTTAAGTGGATTCTTAATTTGAATTTGATCAGTGAGGAAATTGAGCCTAAATGACATCATCTTCATGTCATAATATTTTCTTGAATTGAGTGGTGCTCCTCTAATTGTGTTGCCTCTAGAACTTGCATGGAACCGGTTTGCGTATTGTTTGATCACAAGGGACTTAGAAGTGATTAAGGCCATCTTTGTTTAAAACCATTTGGCTTAAAAAAAAAAAATAATAAAAAAATTGACTCACCTACTACTCTTCCTTTGGAAACAATTTTGAGCCTTAACCTTATTCCTTGAATTATCACCTTACAAGAGAAAACCAACAACCCCATTAGCTTACCTTATCACAAGTTGAATGAAGCATTAACTAAATTGGGATTTATGTTATGTATTGTGTTCGAGATACTTTCATAGTACATCTGCTCATGCTCTTATTATTGTCGTTATTTTCCATGAAAAAAAAAAAAAAAAGCAGAAAAGAAAAGAAGGAAAAGAAAACAAAAGAGAAACATCGAAAAGGAAAGAAAAAGAGAATAAAGTATGGTGGCTTCAGTTAGAATGAGTAGATGTAGTTCTCTTTCATGCTTATCTCGAATTTTAATTGTGTCCCTTTCTACTTAATGCTTTATGAAAACTTGTGACAAAACCTCTTTACCATATTTTACCTCACCCATGAACCAAGCCCCATTACAACCATTAAGAAAGTCCTTTTGATCTATGAGCCCATGTGATCTAAATGAATAAGAATTGGTGAAATTGCAAGCCTATGGTAAGGCAACATGGTAGAGTGAGATTTAAGTGAAACAACCACCCGCAAACACTTGAGTGTAAGAGCGAAACCGTGAGAAGAATTCACTTAATTTCATGTTTCTTGTTGAACAAAGGTGCTGAATTTTGACTTCGCTTATTTGAATTGGTGAAAGGCAATTATGATGTATGCTGCAAATTGAATTTGGTTAGCCTAAGTTGGTGGATTGTGTGCACTTAATTTCTGAAGGATAAATTGATTGAGTTAATGGTTTGATGTGTTGCTCGAGGGCGAGCAAAGGTTCGGTGTGGGGGAATTTGTTAAGTCAATTATAATGCATATTTGTTGGACTTAATTGTGGATGATTTGTGGAAATTATGTTCATAAATTGATAGAATTAATTGTTAAATGTCCACAGATGGTTTTCAATGCCGTAAAGACGAAAAAGGATCAAAACGAGGAAAGAAATGGCAAGAAGTTCGAAAATCCCCAATTTGGACGAAATTCAAAGATTAGGCGTGGGCACGCCTAAGGTCAAGAATTCTAAATCTGCAGAGTTTCCAGAAGATGGTATCCCAGTAGAACAAAAGTGCCAAAGATTCTGTGGGGTCCCTTTAAGAAGTTTTCCGCTGAAATTTAAAGATGATTTAAGTGGATGGAATAAAAAAAGATCATGAGGAGATTTTAAAAGGAGCCGACGTGGACAAGAGCTAGGTTTTGGAGGAGATAGGCAATCTTTGGAGAGCAGCCGCAGGGAGCACACTTCTAGAGTTTTACGCAGAGTTTTGAAGAAAAGAGGCCATCGATATCAATGGATTTTCTTAGTTTTCATAGTTTAATTTTCGGGGCACTGCTCAAGTAGTTAAATAGTTGGTCGTTGGACTTATTCAACTTCGGTTTTCTTGTCTTTAATTTTCTGCATAATTTCTCTTGTCATTAACGTTACTTTTACTAAAAACTAGTTATGGAGATTGTCTCTTTATTTATTTCTTTTGTTTTCAATTCAAGTATGAGTAACTAATTTTCTTGTCTTGGTTGAGGGATCCGTGTTCCATGCTATCGAGGTGAGATGTTCTAAATCTTATTCATGTTTATTAACGCTCATTGGGTAATTTCAGATTAATCTTTTAATTGGATTCGTTAGTTTCTAGGTGCGCAACTAGGAATTAATGGATTTAATCGCTAGGTTAACAAAATCGACGCTCAATTTTGGTAACGCATAGTAGCAATTAGATTAACCCTCTACGTTAGAGTCGGAAAATCCTAAGAAATTATCCACTTGATTGATTTCATGTCGTACATGTTATCACTTGTCATTGGTTCTTAATGCTATTAAGCAGTTAATCTATGATCGTATCTAGATTGTTGTTTAATAAGGTTGCTAGGATACATGTTTCTAGTCAATATTATTGATAGAAAATTCTCTCAATGAATGTTCGTTAATAATTATAATTTTCACGAGGATCCATAATAGCATGGTAACACCGGTGACCGAAACCAAGGTATTTTTCCTATCGATTTTTCAGTCTTGATTATTACTTCAATTTGCAATTTTTCCTTTCTGATTTTTATTCTTCTTTCAGTAAGTAACAAAACCCCCCCTTTTTATTATTTGTGTCGTTTGAATTCGTGATTTTCATAATCGTAAAATTCCTCGTGGGAACGATATCCGCTTGCCGCTACTACATTAATTTGTTTTAACGGAAGTGAAAATTTTTATATTTGGTTGCAGGCGACAGTATCACCATCTACGTTTGTTCTAAGTTATGGCACTTTGGAAATGCATTACATGTTTTTGTTTTTCTGCTTGTGGTTTATTGGGTTTGTGTTTCTGAAGGGCGATGTATTGCGATGCCACCACCGTGGCGCATGGCGTCGCCATCGCGAATAGCAGGCGACGCCAGCCATCGCAAGATACATGGCGTGGCCAATCGCAGACGATGCTATGGCGTGGCCAGTCGTTGGCATCGCCTTGCGTCGCTAGTAGAAGGTGATGACCTGTAGGTGGCGCCACTGGGTGGCGTCGCGTAATGCATAACGCCAATACTATGGAGACGATCACAACAATAAGGAGATGTAAATAAACAAATAAATAAATAGACTCGACAGCGGTGTGAGGGACACAGTGACATCGTGGGAGGCGGTTGAGAAACGCGGAAGAAAATCATGAAGCGAGAGCGTGAGAACGGGAAGCGATTAGTGAATGTGAAATACGTGAACAATATACATGGAACTTCTTGTTTATTTTCAACTATTTGGAAAGAGTTCATGTGCATTCGGGTGACACTTGATATCCGCAGCCTTTAAAGCGGAAGCTGCTCGTGAAGAGATCATCGGGGAGAAAGTGCATCTAGAATTTAAATATGAACGATCAATACTTTCTCGCTACTTTTATGGTATTATTAGACACATCGATCGATTTTGCCATCTCCTATATCGATCACCCACAAATCCCCATGAACGATTTACTTATGGGCCATGGCTAAAAGTGGAAACCGAAAAACAACTCAAGTTGGAGCTAAATGGCTCGGATCGAAACCGATTTTCGACAGATCCAACGAACAATTCCAATCGAGGCTACGGCGATATCTGGCGTAATCGGACGATATCTACTAAAAGGAACAACCCACCATTGCGCAGAAAATCACGAGATCCGCATACCATATCCCACTCAAATCAGAGTGGATCACGTCCTCCTAAAGAGCAACCTCCATCGAGATAGCGTAATAGCGGTGAATCACGAAAAAGTTGACAATTTGCCGTAGACAACAATTGACACAATCACAGTTTTGGATCCTAAACGCAGACGTCTTCAAGAAACAATGGGTCCTGAACACTTTGATATGGAAGAGGAATTTATTCCTAGTACCTTAACTCTGGGCCAAAAAACTTGACTTTGGTGGGCTTTGCTTCAAGCCCATCGCAACCTATGAAAGTACATTAAGTTGGAGCTGTCGGAAGTTTGGGAACCCCCGAACAGTCCGAGTCTTACAGGACTTAGTGTCCGAAAAGAGACCCAATTTTATTTTCCTTATGGAAACTAAAATTAACAGAACCAGAATTTTGACAATTAAATAAAAGCTGGGTTTTAGTGGTATATTTTCGGTAGACCCCATTGGCATTAGCGGAGGTTTGGCTCTTTTGTGGAAAGAAAAGGACATGGACCAATTATTAAGTTATTCCCAAAACCATATTGATGTCATGGTCTGTATGGAGGGTATTAAACGCTGGTGTTTGACTGGCTTTTATGGATTCCCAGAACATCACAACAGATGATTGGGTTGGAATTTTCTCCGTCAACTTGATGGTAGATCAGATTTATCCTGGTGTGTCATCGGTGATTTTAATGACATCCTGTTTCTTTCCGAGAAGCAAGGTAATAATACTCATCCTAGAGGTTTGATGAAGGGCTTTTGTCAGACGCTCATGGATTGTCAACTATATGACTTGGGGGTAGAAGGTCCACTGTTCACTTGGGAGAATAGACGACATGAGTCGGCAATTGTAAGGGAAAGGTTAGACAGGGCGGTTGGAACAGTTGATTGGTCTTCCTCCTTTTGGATGGCACGAGTCTACGTTTTACAAGCTGAATCTTCTAATCACCTACCCATATTTCTATCTCTGGGCAATCAATGGAATAAATATGTGCAACGTCGGTTTCGGTTTGAAAACACATGGACCATCGAGGAGGAATGCAGACAACGAATACTTAGGAGTTGGTCGAAAGGCTCCACAGGGTCTCTCCAAGACAAACTTCTTTCTTGCTCTATAGATTTGCAAGCTTGGGCAACATCGCAGACCCACGAATTTCACCGAAGGATCAAGCAAATTAAACAATAGATGGCAAGTGTGCATCGACAGTCGTGTTTAAATAAGGAATTTGTACGAGCTTTGGAAAAGCAATATAGTGACCTCCTTTTACAACAAGAAATGTATTGGAAACAAAGATCCAAACAGCACTGGCTAGCAGAAGGGGATTCTAATTCAAAGTTTTTTCATCTCATGACTTCTCATAAGCATAAGAAAAACTTCATTTCCAAGCTCAAAAACAACAACGACTAATGGATTGACTGGGATCCCGGCTTACCGAATATGTTACTTTCATATTATCAACAACTCTTTACTTCTTCCTGTGGAGATACCAGTCAGATTATAAACAATGTTGATAGTAAGGTAACCCATTCCCAAAATGAATTACTATTGGCCATGTACACTGAAGAGGAAGTGCGACAGGCATTATTCTCAATGCATCCTGATAAGTCGCTAGGACCAAATGGCTTCAACCCAGGTTTCTTCCAGACTTATTGGGTTATCGTTGGGAAAGAGGTTCCTACAGCTTGTCTCAACAGTTTAAATGGAGATGCGCCTATGTCGGGGATGAACAAAACAAACGTTATTCTTATCCCGAAGAAGAAAACACCAAAAATTATTGTTGATTTGAGACCTATATCATTAAGCAATGTCACCGATCGTGTCATCTGCAAAGCAATTGCCAATAGATTAAAGCATGTTCTACCTTCAATTATTTCAGAGACGCAAAATGCTTTTATCCCAAATCGGTTAATTCATCGATAACATTGTTGTGGCTTATGAGCTTTTCATTCTCTTAAAAGGAAAACTCAAGGAAAGATGGGTTCATTCGCATTGAAAACGGACATGAGTAAGGCATACCACAGAGTTGAATGGGAGTATTTAAGGAGGATCATGTTGAAACTAGGTTTCAATGAAATATGGGTCTCGAAGATTATAAATATAGTAACATTGGTCTCTTATAATTTTATTCGAGGTAAGGACGAATATGGACCTTTGATTCCTAGTTGAGGATTGCGACAAGGAGATCCATTGTCTCCTTATTTGTTCATCATATGTTCGGAGGGTTTATCGGCTACTCTACATAAATCACAGGAACAAGGGTACATACATGGGACAATAGTTGCAAGAGGTGCTCCTCCGGTGTCCCACCTATTTTTGCAGATGATGCTATCTTTTTGCAAGAGCTACAGAGGAGGAGGAGGCAATTGAAAAATATTCTACAGAATATGAGCAAGCGTCGGGTCAAAAATAATTTTTTCAAATCAGGTATCTCTTTTACTCCAAATACTATGCCTGAAATGAAGAATGTGATATGTCAAACATTGGAGGTCATGGAGATTACGGGACATATAAACTATTTAGGTATGTCGTTAGTCATTGGAAGGGGTAAACGTCAAATTTTTCATTATGTGGTAGAAAAGCTTACAAGGAGGCTACAAGGATGGAAAGCTAAAATACTTTCGAAAGATGGAAAAGATATATTGTTGAGGACCGTTGCATAGGCTATACCGAATTATCTCATGTCCTTGTTTCTATTACCACTGGATACCTGTCAGGAGTTGGAGAAATTAATGAATGGCTTTTTATGGCAGAATGGAGGAAGAGATAATGGGGGTATACGCTGGTTAAGATGGCAGAGGCTAGCCATACCAAAGATCTTCGAAGGATTTGGATATCGGGACTTAAGGCAATTCAATATTTCTCTTTTGGCAAAACAAGGTTGGAGGCTCCTTAAATATCCAAAATCGATTGCAGCAACCATTCTAAAAGCAAGATATTTCCCAAAGACCGATTTCTTTAATCCAAGTCACATTTGGAAAAGCATCCATCAAACCAAACCAATTCTTAGTCAAGGTTGTCGAAGAAGGGTAGATGACAGACAAACCATTCACATTTGGAGAGACTCGTGGCTGATGGACGCTGATGATCCATATATACACACGGAATACAATGAGCAGTTAATGCATGTGGCTGAGCTTCTTACAGACCATCGGTGGAATGAAGCCAAGATCCGACATGTGTTTAATCAACGAGACGTAGACCGAATTCTCCAGATCCCATTCAGTTTCTCACGGCGTGAAGACGATTGGTTGTGGACTCTAAACACTCAAAGGGAATATAGAGTTAAAGAAGGATATCGCCTCGGAATGGAAGGAGTGGATTTAGACTTAAGAGAACCTGGCTTTCCATGGGGAAACATCTGGCAGATGCACGTTCCAGGTAAGGTTAGATTTGTTCTCTGGCGTTCTTTGAGGAATGCACTTCCATACAGAATTAACTTAAAAAAGAGACACATTGACTTAGACGACAATTGCCCAATATGCGGTAAGGCAGCAGAGTATGAACTTCATATATTGTTACATTGTGATTTTGCTACTTCTGTTTGGCGTGTTTATTCCGTGAATTGGAATGTGTCTACTATGATCACACTACATTCTTGGTTTGCATCGATTATGTCTGGTTTTCCTAAGGCACAACAAGATCAAATTTGTATGATTTTATGGAGTTTGCAGACCAACCGAAATGAAGTTGTATAACATAAAAAAAAAAGCAGAACCCATCATTCATTCTTCATAGAGCTTCAACAGCACTTTCTGAATGGCAGACTTCTCAACAAAGGAATAAAACCACATCCTCAACCAAGCAACACTCTCAACCTAAATGGAAAGCTCCATTACCGAATCATTTTAAATGTAATGTCAATGTGGCGATTTTAGCCTCTGGATTTTATGGATTAGGAATGGTGATTCGGGATTGTAACGGACTAAACTGCGCTAGAAGGTTAATGTTCGTACCGGGATGGAGGGATCCCATAATGGTTGAAGCGTTATGTTTTTGGGAAGCACTAAGCTGGATCAAAAGCCTCTCCTTTTCTCCGATTTATGTAGAAACGGATTGTCAAACATTACCAAATTTTTGAACGCAACACAAACTTTTCCTTCCTATTTTTCGATGATTATTCAGGATTGTAAAGCTCTTCTTCAAGAACATCAGTTTATTTATACTGTTTTTGTTAAGAGATTAGCGAATCAGGTTGCTCATAAAATCGTTAGGGTGGCTAATTCTATGTCTGGTTTCGAGTAGGGGGTATGCCCTCCCAGTTTTCTATATGACGTTTTATCTTTAGATCTGAATAATATGCGTTGAGTATATATGTTAACGCTTCAAAAAATAGATTGAAAATAATTAATTAATTTTTTAATTAGAATTAATTATTTTCAATTATATTGAAATTAATTAATTAGACTTCTTAAAATTAAGAAAATGTTTTCTTAAATAATTAAGAAAACGTTTCTTAATTAAATTTGTTTATTTCAATTTGATTGGGATAAAATAAATTTATGATTTTATTTGTTTAGATAATAATTATTTAATTAGAAATTGTTTCTTTATTTATGAATAATAAGTTTCTTGACTTTTAGATAAAGTATTTTCTTGATTAAATTTTTTAAAGTGTTTTCATTTATTAATTAAGAAAATTTGTTTTCTTTAATATTTTGAAAATAGTTTTCTACCTTATCAAAGAAAGGTTTTCTAATTAGTCAAGAAATAAATCTCTAAATAAATAATATATAATAACTTTCTTAATTAAATTTAAAAGTGTTCTATTTAATTTTTAAAGTAGTTTCCTTTTAATTTTAGAAAATAGTTTTCTAATTAAGGAAAAATAATTTCTAATTAGATTAGAAATAGTTTTTAAATAGATTAGAATGTGTTACTTATATAATTTTGAAAAAGAGTTTTTTTCTTCTAAATTATAATAAGTAAGAAGTACAATTTATTGAAAATTGTTCCAAGGAGTTAAGATAAATTGGAAATAGTTTCGATTGGATTTGAAAATTTGTTTTCAATCAAATTAAATTTCTATTTAGAATAGAAATTTTATTTATTTAGGAATCAATGATTTTAATCTAATTTAAGTTTTCCAAAGAGTTGGAAATGTTATTTTAGATTATGAAGATTAATAATTAGAATCACACGAAGCTTAATATTTTATGCATATAATTTGATTATGAGTATGTTGAATACTTTATTTATATGGTTGATATATATATTAGATGTATGATAAATTGTATGTTTCATATGTATGATATTTTACATGCAATTTGTGTTTGATGAGACATATGAAATTAAAATCCCTCGTTAAAATATTAAGTACAAGTTAAGAATGTGATTGTTGTCTTCCATTGTTATAAGAATAAACCAGAGTTCTATTTATTGTAAGGCTTGTTGAGTAAATTCAAGGCCCTTTTAACCTGAATATGTTTAATCTTATAATAGTGGGTTTTACTTAACTAAATTTGTATGATTTGGATGAGCAAACTCATGATCACATAAATTTAGAGGCAGGGTTAGGAATGATATATAAGATATATTTTAGCAAGAGTTGTCACCTAACTGATCTAGGAGTTACATGAGATATGATTGATAAAGTTGTTATCTAGTTAATTTAAGTATAGTTGGTTTGTTGAGCAAACTCAAGGTTAACTATATTTGAATGGGATCCTAGCCCACTGGAGAGATTAAAATAATCTTTCCGAATAGTAGTGAGGGCTATTGTTTTGAATAAAATTATGAGAGTAACCAAATATATGATTGAAGTCCTAATCTTATTTGGTAGTCATGATATATAATTGATTACTTGTTTTTCCTTACACTTATATTTTGTTCTTAGTGGAATTTACCTTATTTAGTATAGTTGATACTAAGTTAATGAAACCAAGTTCTTAAACATAGGATATATTTCAAAAAAGTTGTCAAAAGTTAAATAGAAAATTGTATGTTCATTATGCAATTTTGCTATAATCCCCACTGAGGATATAGTGACAAAGTTGTAGAGATATGTTAAAATCATATAAATGACAAAATGTATTGACATTTTGAGTTGACTAATAGCTCGTAAACTTTGATAAAGACATGTAAGATATATGTCAACACCATGATAACAAAATGCAAGGGGTTGCATGGAATAGGGCTGAAAGGTATAATACCTTGTTGAAATTGTTCTACTTAATTTAGCATCCTAAAAGCATAATCATGGACTACAATTAAACGCTTTGTTATAGAATGATAATAGTTATCATTAGAAGAAAATAATTACATGATTTTTCTTTCCTATATATGATATGATAGAGATCATATGTATTTCTAACTCAGGCTTATGAGTATTTGATACTGAATTTAGATTCAACATTATTGTAATGTTCAAAGCCTGATCCAATTTTATGCAAACAGTTTGTATATGTGATGGATTAAAGGAGACTTATACTTAACATAAATGACAAGAATAAAAGGTTAGATAATCAAGACAATTCTTTTATGTCATGTTGGTTAAATCAATAAAACAAGAATCATAAAGTTACATACTAGGATATATGTAACTTTATGATTCTTCATATCAATTAACATTAAGCATTAACAGCTAAAGAGAACAATATAGTCTAAAATAACACCGTACAATATAAACAACAAAGAATACAACTTACATAAACAATAATATCAAACCTCCACACTGAAAAAAAAAACAAAACCTAAAAAAAGTCAATTCTTAATTTGCCTAAATGTTCACCATTCATTGAACATTTCACGTGCCAATCCAATTCTCCAATTTGTCCAAGCATTAGTTGGGTCAATAGTTGTGATAGACTCCTCCTCAAATATCATGCATTCCAACTAAAGATCCAGAGATATCATGTATTAATTAGGTTTGTTGTCTAAAGTTCATATTAAAATAAAGTTCATATGAATCATATGAATTCTCTTAACATGTTTAGGTATTAGAACTTTTTTGGATCTTTTGAATTATCAAATTATGACATACATTCAAAAATTCATTGAATACTCGGGCAAAAACCTAACACTAATCTTTACGCAAACAACTAAGAATGGAAGACTTACGTTTAGTTGTTTAAAACAAAAAAATGCTCCAAGATTATAAGCTTATTTGTCCTTATCATTAGCAAACATCCAGACTCCTTAATTGCCGTTATTAATAGGGGAACTTTAAATTGGTAACTTATGGACGTTACGTAAAGCTTAACCAAATGTGCAGGTCCTCTCTGTCATTAGCCTTTCCTATTTTAAGAGTAAAGGCAAGCAGCGATTTGTCTCGTGGGAGACAGCTTGATGATTCATTGTGCACACACGATTTCTATGTGCCAAGACTTGGATATGTTTCACTTTTAAGAATCAACAACTGATAATTGTCAAGAACTCATCATCTTTAAAGCTTTTTCCTCAAATTGGACAAGTGCAGACCTACCCTGTCATCAGTAAACATTTTCCGGATTTGAAAGGACAACTGAAACACATAAGCTATGAATTATTACGATCCGTTCAAAATAATTTATTTGAACTATTCTGTTTTACCCATTTAACCTTATCTTTACGGGCACATCCAAAGCAGCAAATGTCATACTACAAACCCTTATTCAACGTAAATATTTGTTCCATTCCTACACATGCATGTCGGCAGAAGCACAAAATAAGATCACATAAGTGGTTCAGGAATTGAAAAGGTCACTCACTCCAGTTATCTCATTTGCTAATTGCTTCTACGTGTGTTAACATATGAACAGAACTAAAAACTTTACTCTTTTATTTATGAACCGTGTTAACATATGAACTCCAGTTATCTCATATAAATCTAGAGGATGCAATTGGTAGAGGACAAACCAGTGATGGTGAGGTGATGCGTTTCTCCACAGCAAGCACTACACTTTCTTTTATCTTCAAGCCAATGGCAGTTGAACCTAGTTGTAATTAATTCAAAGCAGATTTTGTTAATAAATACATAACCATCAATCAACTTCTGCATACACAAATCGATCTTTAAGTTCACAATAACAATACAAACCTTTAAGCACCCTAACTTCAACCAGAAAATTAAGCATGGACTAAGTTTTAACTGACCCGACCTAAAATCAATGAATCTAATCTAGTTTGACCTAGCTTTCAATTAGATTAGGATTTTTTTCTAATTTCGAGCATTAAGTTAGGCTCGAGCCGCATGATCTACCTTGAAGTTTGAAATTTGAAGAAAAATAAGTTGAAATCATTTTTAAAATTTAAAAATAAAATAAATGGTTAAACTCATACTTAGACCTTGTGTCTTAGGTCTGGTCTCACTCTGAGTGTAGCTCGGGCTTAGATGAATTCAACCTGACCCAATCCATTGCTACTCTTACTTGAAAGCTTCGGTGCAAACGAGGCCCGGCAGAAGAAAAAGCCTCCTCCTCTCTATACCTTAATTATCATGATACTTCAAGAATAAATATAGGATAACTTTTAAAAATTGAGTATTTAATTATAATGAATTTGTAATATTTTTTTCTAAGTGAATTGTTTCCATAAATCTGATATTTAAATTGACTCCAAAACAAAACACAAAACCCCATGATTTAGAAGACAAGTAGGTAAAATCTGTGTGTTTCATGCAACTTTCTCTCATCATCTAGCCACAAGAGGACTCACACAAGAGGACTCATGGGTAAATTGTACAAGAGTCCAATATGAAAAGTTGGTAAGATAGATTCATAAGGTAGGACCTGATCGTTAAATCCCATTCTGACTGCCTTATATTTTGATTATGAAACAGCAAGTGGGCATGTACAAACAAAGTTGCTGGCTTTGAACATCCGAGCGAAGAGGCCATGCTTACAGGTGTCTGAGAAGCAGACACAGAGATGACTAATGACGCTAATCCTGTTGTCTGCCACTTGCCACTAAATTGGAGCGAAACTGAATGAAATGAGTAAGCCACAAGCCTTGATTTTCTCAGGCTAATCATAATTAGATGAAGAAAATATCCTTCTTGTTTCCATTTTTTAATTATTGAATTTTATAATTAATCACAACATCTTAAGGTTTTATTAATCGTTCACTAATAAAATTTTAAATCATATTTAAATTACACACGTACGCATTTTTAGTAATAATTCGGTTTAATTTTATTAATATTATGGAGAATTTTGGTTAAAATATTAGTAAAAATTTAATATATAGTAATTAACAAAATTTAACAATAAATTGAAATTTTAGTACTGTTTGGTTATTTCTATTTTTCATTGTTGTTTTAGTTTCGTTTTCTTATTTTTAGTTTCGTTTTTTGCTTAAAAAATGAAACCTGTTTAGTTGAAATTTGTAACATAAAATTGAAAATAGAAATCTGTTTGGTTGAGATTTCTAATAAACTTATTATTATTATTATTATTATTATTATTATTATTATTATTATTATTAATTATTGTATTTTATTATGATTAATTTTATTATTATTTAATAAGTTATTCTTATTTATTATTATTATTATTATTATTTATTTTAATAATAATAATAATAATATTAATTATTGTTATAAAATTTCTACTTATTATTTTAATATTATTAATATTATTATTTTATCATTAATTTTATTATACCAAATTAATTATCTTATTATTATTATTATTAATTATTAATTATTAATTATTATTATAAATTTTATTATTATTATTATAAATTTGGTTGAGATCTGTAATATAAAAACTGAAAACAAAAGAAAATTTTATTATTATTATTAAAAACTTGAAGGTGTTGAAGATTCAGAATACGAAGTCGACACAGAAAAGAAAAAAAGTTGAATATGTTATATTTTTGGGAGAAAAAAGTTTATGGAAACCTGTTTTCAAAAATCATGAAAACGTTATTTTTACGTTTTTATAAATCTGTTGTAGTTTTTTTATTTTTAAAAACAAGAAACGACAACAACCCTCGTTCAAACATGTTTTAACCATTTGTTTTTCTTTTTTTGAAAACCACAACAAAAAACGGAAATAAAAAACGGAAACAAACGGGCCCTTAACAGCTAAACGAAAATACGGAATATTAAAAGGACTCTTTATTGATGTCTAATTCTTATCCATTTGTAAAAAACAATACACTCTTCAAATATAATACAGTGTTAAACAACTTGATTTATTTTAATTAAAGCATAACCTAACGCAAGACTAGCCTTTACACTTCACACGTTGCATGCACAACGGTTGTGTCACCTCTTAAAGTAACACACAACTTGCTACTTCATATTGCCCACACTCCATCCTTAAGATTCAAAGAGGCAAATCTTCGTGAGTTTTTTAAAGTTTACGTTGATGATGAATTTTTTTACAAAAACTTTATTGGAATATCTCACGCGTAATAACGGATAATATCGCTTCCCTCAATCAAAAAAAGAAGTTTAGCTATTCATAATAAAAATATAAATAAAAAAAGTAATAATATAACAAGTCTCCATCTTTAGTCTTTCTTAAAGAATACAAAAATATAGAAGAAATACTATAGAAAACATAAAAACAACTAAGAGAAAATTTGCAGAAAACGAAAATCTATTCTAAAACAAAGGTTGATGTGAATAGTAACTTTCTTCTCTTTTTATACTTTTTCAATCCCTCTTCTCTTCTTTTTTTCGTGATCTTCAGCAGATAGTCCTTATCCCTACTTCAAGATGCTGATCTCCATTAATAAGATAGCAATATGATTTCAAAGATTATAAAAATCTCGGATTTGAATTTTAAAAATAAATCTGCAGATTTTTTCCATCCTTGCACATGCCCACGCTTAGTTACTTAATTTTGCTGTCAATATAGAATTTTCGGATTTTCTTTGTTTCTTTTTCATCTTTTGATTCAATTTCATCTCTAAAGTGTCGAAAATCACCTGAAAATAATTAAGAGACAATTTAATTAATTTTTGATCATAATTTTCACACATTAAAGAGAATTAAATAGAAAATGAGCCAAAATGACAACTTAACAATTTTCTCGAGAAAACATATCAAACTTATTATTATCAAAATGATTCGAATTGTTTGAAAGACCCAACATGTTTTTTTTATATTTACATTGGACTCTTGTATTAACGAATTTTTTGTATCAGTCAGTTTACCAAAATTCTCTTGAAAGCAAGATAAAAAGATAGCTTCATGTGCTTTGATTTACTAGTTATATTTTGATCTGAGAGCACTATCAAAGTTTTTCAAAAAAAAGAGTATTTTGACGTAGATATACTTTTGATTTAGATCAACCTAAGTTAAAGTTATAAATAAGTGGAGTCTGAGTTGCCTGTTTGCTTAAAGAATCCAATACGAAACTTTGTATACCTTAAAGTTCATAGTTTATGACGAAAAGATAACATTTTGAGGCTTGTATACTCATTATGCTTGGCAAATTGCTCGTTCGGAATCAACACATCATGATTGCCTCTTTAATTGGAGATTAAATATACTAAACTCGATGCTTAATTAACAATAACATGTGTAGATTCAAACTTGTAGATAAGAAAGCTGTGGATTAATAATCTTATTTTTCAACTAATTGTTTTAAAATAGTGCCCACCATGTTTAGCTTAATTGTGATTTATAAAAGTATTCACCATCTTCCAAGCTCTTTTTGACTATTAAAATAATGAGGTCATACGAAAATATAGTTGTATAATTTGAATAGTATCAATATTTGGTAGTCTAATTTTTTTTTATAAGACAATGTATTTTAAGGTCTATGTGCATGTTGAAAAGGGTATTTTTGTGAAACAATAATATGTCCTTTGACCAATATAACATGACCTCTCGTGAGTCATGATTGCGGTATGTATTACAGCTGGTGTGAGAGACACTCGTGGACTACTAGTATTGTCGAAATGGTGCAAGTTGGCACCCATGACTAACCACACGCTTACTACTATTCTATTCTTTGTACTCTTTCTAAAAATACCCAAACTAATTTCTCAAATTTATTAGCATTCTTTAAAAAATTTCTCTAATTTTCTTGACTTTATTATCATTTTATTTTTTAATTTCAAGTTTATTAATATTCTTTAAAATTAATTCTATAAATTATTGATTTAATTGATATTTTTATTTCTAAATTTTTAATACTAAAATGTGTGATATTAATTAGATAAAACTAATTGTTTGATTTTAAAATTTATCAGATGACTTATTTAAAATATATTATAAAATTATAACTTATTTGATAAATTTTACAGGCTTTAAAATTTTAAAATTTTAATTATCTAATTTTCTGATAGTAATATATATATTGATTCTTATTTTTCAAATTTTCATTTTAAAATTAATTTCTCAAATTTATTGGAATTCCTAAAACTTTTTTCTAAATTATCAAGTCAATTGATATTCTTTGTTATTTTAATTTAAAAATAAAATATGTGAGCTTATTAATATTATTTCAAAAATTTTCTATTACATAATTTATTTAACTAAAAATAAGTAGATATGGATACACTTAAAACATCTCTTTCTTTGCACTAAAAACAAAAAGGGTAAGCACTATTAATTTGTCCTCCATTATAGCGCTTTCAAGAGCTTCTAGTGCATGAACCTTCCCTTTCACCATCACCATATGGCCGTCTTCTTTGTTTAGTATTTTTCACTTCCACGCGCAATTCACTCGGAAGAATACTCCAAAGTCCACGTTCAACAACTCTCTCCATTTTTATTTTTTTTAGTACAAGGAAAAAAGAAAACTAGCCGATAACCCTACAATACTGGATGCCTTGATTGTCCAGAAGGAGAAGCGGCAAAAGGGTCACTGGAGGTTTCGGTAGATAACGTAGCCCTGTGCCAGTACGAAAAGCGAGTGAGACCAAGTAGTCCGTGCATTGGTTCCCTTCCCGCGGCACATGCTGGAGGTGGAGGGTCTAATCACGATGTAACAAATCTTGGATACCTGTCATTAGAGCAAAATGGTCAATAAGCTCAGGACGGGAGGAAGAAAGAATATTAATCACCTCGAAAGAATCCGTTTCAACAATGACACGACGGTACCCCCTGGCCCAAGCCCCAGAGAGACCCGAGTGTACGCCCCAGAGTTCAGCAATTTGCGGTGATTCATCCCCGAGGTGATGCGTAAAATCGCCACACCATTGACCAGTCGAGTCACGAAGGAGGCCCCCAGCGGTAGCAATGGACGACCCGAACTAAAACGCTCCATCAGTGTTGAGTTTGAGCCAGGTCTCTGGTGGTGGGGACCACTCCACGAGACTGCCAACCGAAAGCCCATGGTTGGGGTAGACACAGCGCTCGACTGCCCTTGCCTGGGCTATCCACTCTACATAAGCCATCACTGCTCGCGGCCAGTGCTCCGGCCACTCAAACGCGGGCTCGAAGATGCTTTTGTTGCACCAGCCCCACAACATCCAGCAAGCGACACCAAAAATAGTAGCCCATGAGCCGAGTAGCTCGTGTGCCGGGGCTAGGAGGTTGGCTTTGACCCAGTCGGTCACCTTCGAAAAAAAGAAGCCCGGACCATCCCTGGGCCTAAGGAGCCGACGCCAAAAGTCTTGAACATGTGGACAGTCACGGACAACATGGATCGAGGTCTCGGCCTGACCACAGAAGGAACACTGGCCATCAATAGTGAGGTGTCGGGCCACCCGTTGCTGGTTGGTCATGAGTTTCTGCTGACATATGAGCCAAAGAAAGGCACGAATCCGTTGAGGCCCCGACCATTTCTAGATGATCGTCCACAGGCTGGCAGGGGTAGCAGCGGGGGTGCCTTCAATGACTTCATAGGCAGACGCGACGGAGAACCTGCGAGTATCAGCTGGACCCCACCTCAGAATGTCCTCGGTAGAGTCAGAGGGGTGCAAACAGATATCAACGAGGTCAAGATAGACAGAGAAAGGAAGGTAATACTGAAACAGGGCCCACTTTCAGGAGCCCCCAGTATCATGTCGGCCACAGTTGCATACAGGGATGCGTCGGGAATAGGAGAGATGGCCACTCGATGTAAAGGGCCCCACTCCTTGGCCCAAGCGTCCAGCCATAAATAAATGTGCGTCCCGACGCCCAAACGTCAGTGGACGTTGTGCCGAACATGATGCCACGTGGTCGAAAGCCCATGCCAGAAGCTGGAAGCTCCATGCCTAGCTATCGTAAGTGGAGGAAGGGTGGGATTGATTCTATATTTAGCTCGGACAATGCGAACCCATAACAAGGAAGGTTGGGTGAGAAGAGTCCAACCCAATTTAACTAAATAGGCGTCATTGGTCGACCGATTGCGCTTAAGACCCAATCCGCCCGCCTTTTTAGGCTGACAGACTGTCTCTCAGTTGACTAGGTACATAGCCCGCTGATCTCCTGTGGATCCCTAGATGAACTTGCGCATGAGTCTCTCTGAATCATCGAAGAGGCGTCGTGGCAACCGGACAGTTTGCATGGTGTAAATCGGGAGGGCCGCCAGAACGGACTGGGTAAGGGTAACACGCCCTGCAAGGGACAGCTGTCATGCTTTCCAACCGGCGAGTCGCCGTTGGGTGGCATCTGGGATATGCTGGTAGGTGTGGTGCGTGGTACGCTCATGCAACAACGGGACGCTAAGATATTTCCCCAGGTTCGTCGTACTTTGGATGCCCAAGACATGGCGGACACTGTGAGCGACTCCCGAAGAGACATTCTGGGAAAAACAAATTCTAGTTTTCTGCAAGTTAATTGCCTGCCCAGAAGCCTGACAAAACTGCTCCATCGTCCGACCAATGACAAAACTCTCTCCATTCGTGTTTCTCTTCTTAGCTTAACCCTTTCTGTTCAATGGTTACTACCAACTTACCACATTTACAGATAAGGATAACAAAACGAAAGCACTATTTTCTGGATTTTTTTATTTCAGTATTATAGTTTTTAAGTCTTTGTCACTGCTTCCTCCTACATGTCTTCGGGATTATTCACTCTAGAAAAATGTAGTTTCGTGTTTACCTTACAAAAGAATAATTAGAGAAGTGTAGAGAAACAGCTGCAAGGGTTTAAAAGACATGTCATGCATGACATAAACTTAATATCTTTTTGGTGAGCTCAAGAGCAGAAAAGACAAAACTTGATACAACAAGGTTCAATAGTAACTCTTCTGTTAATACAAATCAGAATTAGTTATAACCTTATTCACAAATTACCGATAATTGGAAAGAAAAGAAGATGTTGATATTGGAAAAAGAACTAAGATAAATGATATTCATAAATCAAATAATTATAATATCCTTTTATATATTTTTCAATACTTTTCAAATATAATAATGCTTTTTATTAACAAAAATGGGCAACAATTACTTTTTAAAGTATGCACTAAATATATTAATTAATCAATATAATAATAGTATTAACTAAATCATAGTATAAGAGTAACGGTGGTAAATTAATCCGAGTCTTATCCTAACCAATGTCAAGGAGACAAATTTGACTCGATTCGGTTTGAATTTAAATATGATAAAATTTATTATTTGAAAATTACGATTAATTAATTAAATTTAATTTAAAGACAAGATTAAATGTAGACATTTAAATTCAGTTACATTAAATTTTATATTTTAAAATATTTTAAAATTAAACTAAAAATTAAAATATTTAAACTAATATGAGTTGTTATTAATAATGGCCAAGAGGCTAGAAAACAAATAAAAGCTACATTATAGTAATATGCAACTTGTATATATTATTCATTTTAAGAGAATTATATTATGGTATTACAAGATGATATCATAACTTAAACACCACAATTTAATTACTAAAACCATCAAATTATACCCTAACAACTCCAAATCTTGTTTAACAAATATTTGGTAATATATTGAATAGCTTTGACCAAATATAATTAAGAGCATTTAATATAGGTGGATGCACATAATTTTCACTAGTGTGCCATAAAAGATCCTGTGTTCTAATAACCATGTTCCAATTATATTCTACGTATAATATGACATAATTTTAACTATAAAACGAAGTCATATTGTGTAGAACGAGTTGGAACAGAGTTATTGGAACAGTAAATCACAAGACTAATGTGACATACCATCCTTTACCTAAATCGATTTTTGTAATTAAATGTATGATAATTTTGAAACAAAAAGAAAGGTAACAACCTAGAGATGGAAACCTAGAACGTACTGCATGCCAAATTGACCACAAAAATTGATTAAGTTGAAGTCTATATTCAACAAAGTGAGCCATAGATAGTTAAAAGTGTGTAAGAAAAATAGAGCTTTCTTGAGTCTAGGGATGTTATGTGATTCAAAAACACATTTTATCTGGTCAAATAAACGTGAAAGTGGCTAAATTTGTGAGTTCAAGGCAATGTTATGAATACCGTACCGGTCTCGATACCGAATTGAGCTACGGAATGGGCTATCTAGGTATCGATTAGATTATTAGATGCAGCTTTGAATATTTTTAATTTTATAAAATAGTTCCAAAACTTTTTAAAAATTACAAAATAGTCCATATTGATATATTATCTGATTGTCTTGTATACTTTACTAGTTTACTGTTTACATCAACCATACTTTCAAAAATTTTAATAATAAATAATAATGACAATTAATTTGAAATAACAATAATTTTAAATATTTTATATATAAATACTAATCACAATTAATATAAATAAAGACAATTATCATCATACAATTATAAAATTAATAATAATACAAAGTATTCAAAATATTACAATAATACAAAAATATTTTTAAATTTATAAAATTGTCCATGATTTTTTAAATTACAAAATAGTCCATTATCATATTGTAAAATTGTAAATAAGTTAATTTAGTTTTTGTTTATATCATATTCATTTTAGTTTATATATATCTTTATTATATTTTAATTATTTCTATATATAATAATTATCTATATATAATATATATCAATATATAATAATTATCTAAATATAACAATTAATTGTAAAATAATGAAAATAATTCAAAATTTTGAATTATTAATTATTTTCTATTTTATCAAAATTTTGAATTATTTTTTAGAATTGTTGTTTTTCACATTCCATTTCATTTTACATTTAATTAGACACAATCACAATTTCATTTAATATATAAAATTAATTTAATAATTATTAATAAATATAATTAATTTTAAAATATAATTTTAAAATATATAAATTTTGATTTAATAATTGAAAATATATAAAATAAATATTATCTTATACATAATAATTTTAAAATTATTTATTTCTTACAATTACAAAACATTCATAATTTCATTTACATTCATTCCATTGACAACAATTTCCAATCCTAACAATTACAAAACATTCATAATTTCATTTATGTTCAATCAATTTTCAATCCAAATTCCAATTCCATTCAATTTCATTCGATTCAATTCAATTCCAATTTAATTTACATTCCAATTCAATTCAATTCAATTCCATTCTAATTCAATTCAATTCCAATTCCCAAATACCCAAATTTATACTTAACTAATTATTTATCAAAATTCAATATCCAAATATAGAAAATGAATTACCATATAACAAATATTAACAATATGTCAATTAATGATTTAAGTTTTTTCAATTTTACTGATTTTGATTATTAATTGTACAAACTTACATTTAATTATTTATTTCACATTTGATTATCAATTTTACAATTAAAATTAGGTTTAAATGTTAATTTGATTTTGATTATCAAAATATCAAACTCAATCTCAAATTCAATTGCACAAATTAAAATTAAATCTCATTCATCCACAATTCAACAATTCAATCACAATTACCATTCTAAATTTATTTTCTAATGAGACATTCGGATCAATTCAATGCCAAAATCCAAAATCAACTTCCATAATCCAAAATGCCAAAAACCAAAATGCAAAATGCCAAGTTTACTTCAAGAATGTCATTCAACATTTCAACCGAAATCACCTTCACCATTTACATTTTACACAACTTCACTTCAACGGTTCAACACTTCAACCCAAATCCATCATCAATTCATCATCGGTATCCAACGCAAAAGCAGAAGCAATTTCCAACAACCACAAATCCATCGTCATCCAATTTTTAACCACAAATCTACCATCATCCAACAACCAACACAATGACAGAAGCAATTAATGTCAAAAATCCATGAAAAATAAAACAATACATTCGGTCTTCACCGATCTGGGTCGATGTCGGGTCGGCTGGGGTTGACGTCGGAGGACGACGGACAAGACCGCGAAGGCTGCTGCTCACGGTGGAGGACCGACGACGCGAGGGAGAATCGACTGAAGCTGGCGTGGAGGACCGACGAGGCGACGACGAGAGGGAGAAGAACGAAGAGCCGAAGACTCGACAGACGGACGAGAAGACCACCGAGTCGAGATCCGGACTGTGGAGGGCAAGAACGCAGAGAGAGCGACGGATGGCACGGATCCCATGGACGAGGCGGAGAGCAGATGAACATAAGCGAAGAGAGAAGAAGAGAGGAGTAGGTCGGGCCGTCCGGGAGGGAGGGGTTGGGTAGATTTTTAGGTTAAAAGTTTTTGTTTTTGCAAATAGGTCCTTATTATTATTATTATTATTATTATTATTATTATTATTATTTTGTTGTTGTTGTTATTATTATTATTATTATTATTATTATTATTATTATTATTATTATTATTATTATTATTTTTTGTTGTTGTTGTTATTATTATTATTATTATTATTATTTTATTTTATTTTTTGTTGTTATTATTATTATTATTATTATTATTATTATTATTATTATTATTATGTTTTTTATCAAAATTATAAATTTAATTTGTGTAAAATTAAAATACAAATTCTAAATTCTTATAAGAACATTTAATGAATTACTAATTTTTTAAAGTTATGCCCTTATAAGTTATTTCACACATCAACGATTAATATTAAGCAGTTAATTTTACCAAACATCTTTAATAAACAGCTAATATTATCTGCTAGTCAAATCAGTTGATAAAATAAACTATCAATGAACCGCTGATAAAATCAGCTATCAACTAACGTAATTCGTTGTTCAAACAGAACCATTGTTTTCTAGTTTACATTAATTTTTTAAAATAAATTTAATTTTAATTTACAACAAAAATTCAACTAATTAATTAACAAGCAGTAAAAATTTTAATTCTTAAACAACAATAACACTCGCTAAAAATTCGTTTATTTTCAATTCTTAAAATTAATCAATAATAAATTTTAGTATAAAGTAAAATTTCAATTTTTCAGAATTTATTTAAATTTTAAATAGCTAAAATTTTCTAATCTTTATTTAGAAAATTTTAAGTAATGTTATAAGAATCGAACTATAAGTTAAATATGTAAAATAAAATGTTTAAAGTTTATAAGATTCAATCGGTATTACGCTATCATAAAATTGTTAAAGATTGAATAAAATTAAAATTTTAAAATATGATTAAAGAAAATTATCCTTACTCTCGAAAATTTTGAAATTTAATTAAAAAGATATTATTAAATAAAATCGAATCTGAAAAAAATGAAAAATCAATTGGGTCAAAATTTTTATGTCATTAGAATTTAGTATAAATATTATTTTTAATAACTTAATAAATCTAAAATTATGATTAAGAGACTATTTATTATTTAAATAATAATATTAAGAGATTGAAAAATGTCTGAAAAGGGCAACGAGGGAAATTTAGACCGCTTACTTCCTGTGACTTCTAAGACAAAGCTTTCACCAAAACACCTGCAACTCACTTTCTAAAAGCCCCTGTTACTCTCACATATTTACCATTTCGCCACTCCTCCCTTGAAGATAACCCACCATTATCAACCACCATGTGTGGCGGTGCTATCATCTCCTAATTTATCACTCCGACGACCAACACCAACCTCCGATCATCCAGGCGCCTGACGACTGAGTTGCTGTGGCGTGATCTGAAGAAACATGTCAGCAAACAATACTCCAAGTCAGCTTTTGTGGATCTTGTTGATGATGACTTTGAAGCTGAATTTCAGGGCTTTAAGGAGGAGTCAAACGTCGAGGAGGACGATGATGATGCCTTAATCGATGTCAAGCCTTTTGCTTTCTCTGTTGCTGCCTATGGTCCTAATCCGTTGAAGAGTCGGCTTTAATGGTTGTTTATGTTTTATGCAAATGTTTATCTTGTTTTTTCTGGTTGAAGTTAGGGTGTTTTTTTGTGACGGAAATATGTTTTTTTTGAGTAATTAGTTCGTTGTGTAGAATTGGATTTGCCTCCAAAACATTACTTTCATGAATTTTTTTGGAATTGATGAGTTCATTTGTCTAATATCTATAGCTTAGGGGGCGCTTGGTTCATAGAAGGCAACGAGGAATGAAAATGAATATAGTACAGAATGAGAATGGATATAATCATTATTATTATGATGGTTGGTTAAGATGAATGAATAATTACCATTACTATTGATGGTGGTTGGTTTGTTAAAAATGTTAAGAAATAAAAATTTGTTAAAATTTTATTTTATAGCAATTTTTAAATATATTTTAAATGATTATTTTTAATTTATACACTCTAATTATAATGAAAATATTAAAATCAAGCATATTACGATTTTTACTTTTCAATAGCTCTTGAAGAAAAAATACTCTAATATTTTTTGTATCAACATATCATTAGTTACATAATATCTTCAAAATATAAATTAATCATCCAAAATATTATGCAATTTATCAACGCACCATAATATCCACCATTTCATTACTACAATAAAATCAAGTAACATAGTTTAATACAATTTACATTAAATCGATAATGCAAATGATGTTATATTTTAAGTAATTAATGAATAATATTTTAATTAATTACATTATAATTAACTAATTGATTAATTACATTTTAATTAATTAGATAATTAATTATATTTTAATTAACTAATTAAATTTTAATTAGACTTTAATTAATTAATTATTTGAATTAAGTAATTAGATTTTATGTTGATTAATTATTTTAATTAATTAGATTTTATCTTAATTAATTTAATTTATTGTAATTAGTTAAAATATCTTAATTAATTTAAATTATTGTAATTAACTCATTAATTAATTAATTTCAATTAATTATATTTTAACTAATTAGATTTTAATTAAACATGTAATTAATTATATTTTAATTAACTAATTAAATTTTAATTAATTAATTATATTTTAATTAATTAAATAAATTTTATGTTGATTAATTATTTTAATTAAATAATTAATTAGATTTTGTAATTATTTTATTTATTAATTAATTAACTTTTATCTTAATTAATTAAATTAAATAATTAATTATATTTTATATTTTAATTAAATATATTTTAATTAATTACATTTTAATTATATTTAATTAAAAATATTTAATTAAAATTTAAAAATTAGCATTGGTAGGAATCAAACCCATTCCTCCCATACATGGAGGGTATGGATCAGTAACTAAAACTTGGGTATAAAAAAACTATTCAATCAATCATAATAACCAACTAATCATTATCATTCATTCTATTTTTATTGATTTATTCCCATACCCCTTAACCAAGCACCCCCCTTACTGTTAGTACTGGATTGTCTGTTTGAGGTTTTTTGAGATATTTTTGTTCTAGTTGTTGATAGATGACTTTTTAGGGATCTTTGATGGCAGAAAATTGGGATTTTAGGTTTTGTAGCGTTGTAAACCTATGCCCAGAACTACAGAACCATATATCATATATATTTAAGCTGAATTGTAACAACTATGTCAATATGTTATAACTGAATGAAATGTTATTTTCTCTTCTCTCTCTCTCTTGATTATGTGTATCTTTCCTTTCTTCTAGTATTCTCTCGAGTTGTTATCTACACTTTAAGCCGAATAGGCATTTCTCTTCTCTTATCTAGTTTATTCTTTCAACAATTTGGTATCAGAGCATTCGAATCTAGAGACAACCATGGCTGAGGGTACAAAAAGTGCAAAACTACTTAAAATGGAGGAAAATTTGAAGGGGATGATGGAGAGAATGTTTTTGGAATAATAGGATATGAGCAAATGTTTTCAAAGATGCAAAATAGAACTAAAAAGGTGGAAAAAGAAATGATGGAGTTAAGGAATATGATTCTACAAATGTTACAAAAAATAGGAGGAGACGTCGGAACAGTAGACTCTACATCTCAGAGTAGCTCCCAGAGATTGATGGAAGAAGAAAGGGTGATGTTGGCGAAGATGAATCGAGTTGAATTTCCATTGTTTGACAGTGAGAATGTCAAGCAATGGCTCTATTGTTGTGAGCAATATTTTTCTTTGGATCAAAATCTAGAAAGAACGAACGTGAGTGTTGCTATTCCATATATGGATGAGCGGGCGCAAGAATGGTATCGACTATACATCAGAAACTGTAACAAGACAGACATAATTGCTTGGGATGAATTCACGAGGACACTTAAACAACAATTTGATGCATAAATTTTTGATGACCCAGTAGGCAATTTTAAGGATTTAAAACAGGATGGAACAATATTGGAGTATTGCGAACTGTTTGATCACCATTCCAAGCAGTTGTCTTTACCAGAAGAATACTTAGTTAGGTTCTTTAATAAAAGACTTTGACCAGAAATTGGTATGATGGTGAAGCTACATGAATCAAACTCCTTACACCAGGCATATACACTGGCCCGGAAGCAAGAAGCCATATTGATATCTGCAGGCAATACTCTGTTAAATCGGAACAATGCCACAAAGAATATGAATTGTAACATCCCATATTAGGGGTTAGAAATTTAAGAAATTTCAGTACATCATTTGCTTTGCATAATTGAGTATTCGTTGATATGTGCATATGAATTTTGACATATACAAATAATTGTACATACATTTATTGACATTTTTCAGGTATAAATGATTTTAAATGTGATTAAAGTGTGAATTTTGGATTAATTGTGTTGCAAAATTTATTTGGTGATAATAGTTATTATTTTGAAATTTTGGTAAATTTGAGGAAAATTATCAAAAATTTGAGGTATTTTAGACTAAGAAAAATATTGAAATAAGAAACAAATAGAAGTGTGACAAATATATTAGAAATTAATTGACAAATGGACAAATTATGGAGTGACAAATGGATAAAATCACGTATGACATGTGGACCTATAGCTACGAGACAAATGATAGCTTATCTAGTAGACAAGTGGAATACATGCAATGGAGACATGTGTTAAAGCACTAATGAAACACCTAGGCATTAAAAAAAATAAAATAAAATACGTTTCTGCAACTCTTTCCCTTAGGTTTCACTGAAACCATCTATAGTATGTTTTTTGCGTGTTAAGTGATTACCTATGATATCTCTTGCTTGTACATAACTTTTTATTCTTTATAAATTTCTGATTTACCAAAAGAAAACCATCTACACCATCTTCCTTCTTATTTGCTCTCCCCATTTTTGGAATTTTTCTAAAGTATAAACCAAGTAAGTAATGCTTTAAGTTTTATTATAATGTAAATTATTTCTGATGAGGTTTTAATGTTTGTAATCGAATGCATGCATGAATGGTGTATATTTTCGTGTTTGGGGAGTGATGCATATGTAAATGGTGTTGATGCATGTGTGGGTGGTGAAAGAAAAAGCAAATACGGTGATTGATTAACAAGATGAAGGATTATAGTCATTGGAATATGATATATACAATATTTTATTGAACATGCATTTGTATTTAGGGCATAACTTGATCTGTGAATATCTAACTTGGATGGAGTTTGATTTATAGTAAACTAGAGACATAGAACTACATTTTTCATGAAAGAATTGAATTCAAAATATGCCCTTAAGAGTCTAACAGTTTGGCTTGAAGTTGAAATTGGTGTTCTGTCAAGGAATGAAAACAATCTGTGGATTTTTTATTATAACTTGCAGGATATTGAACTAAAATGCATGATATTGGTGTCATTAGACTTTTAACACATTGAGGAACATTTTATTAGTAGAAGATGTTGACTAAATACCCCATTGTCTAATTCAAAATGCTCATACAAATCTGACCTGAAATTTACTTAAGATAAAAATCTGAAAAATTGATAGGTTTATGATTAATTTTATGAAGATGAAGAGGTTTAACAAAATTGATTAGAGTTTGATGATTTTATGAAAAAACAAATTGGTTTTTGATTGAGTATAGAATGGTGATGTGTTTGTGCTAAAGTGATATAGAAAAATTGAAATGAGTTTGATGTAAAAATGAAAGGGAGTTTCGGATGAAAGCCTAGAGGCTATTAAAAAGTTATTGTTTTTATTGAATATGCTTCGGTATTTGGTTTATATTTTGATATTTAGATTTCCAAATGAGTTTATTCTTAATTCAGATTAAACCTGAGACATAGGTCTACAACTTTCTTGAAGAAGTTGAATTTTGATTCTATCTCTAAGACTTTCAAAAGTGGCATGGAATTGAGTCTTATCTTAGGTTGTAGCACTACAAGGGACATAAATCATGTCCTGTGGTTATTGAATAAACTGTATTTATATAGGCTGAATTATACTAAGGTGTCTTCACCAAAGTTGTAGCTTATTCTCCTAACTTTAAATTGGTATAAAGTTTGTAATTTTTTAATTTTGGAATTGAGAGTTATGAGGTGTACAACTTGGAGGCATGATCATGCATTAGCCAAAATTTCAAATGTACACAGTTTGTGGTATTTTGAGCATAACTCATTGAATACTAAACCAAATTAGATGAACTTGGTATCATTGGAAATCTAAGACAAAGAGGGAAAACTTTCTAGAAGGAAGTATTACCTAATTATCTCACCTGGTAATTATCTTACCTTCCAGATGAGAATAATTGAGCAAAGTGGACCCGAAGGTGGATTGTGAAATAAATCTGGATTGAGAGATTGAGTATGATTTCACATAATCGATAATGTGATAAGATTAAGGATAAGAAACCCATATTTTTGACATGAACATGCACCATACATTTTTAATATACATGAATTTGCATAATTGAATTCATAATTATGCACAATAGTAATATATGTTTGTATTGAATGTTTTAAAGGAACCCTTAAAGCGACCGATTCTAGATATTGTTGGGACTCCGAGACAATAAGCAAACATGGAGCTTTTGTAAGTAACCTAAGATGGTCTCACCTTGATTTGTTTAGTTTATTACTGAATTGAATTTAATATTGATGAATGTGTATTGAATTGTGTACTGATTCTGGACATGAAAGTCCGAAGTATTGATCGATGAATGTGATATTGAAATGCTACTTACCTTACTTTATTCTGCTTGTTGAATTTGATTTATGCTGATTGTGTTCTGAATTCTAGACAATGATTGTCCGAGGTGTTTGATGCATGTTTATATCATTAGAAGTACTACTTGCATGTGAATATGATTGACTACTTGCTTTGCATGTGAAATGTCTGAAATGACTTTGTTTTATTTTAAAACTGTTGAGTCCTAGTTGTGGGTAAATAGGCATGCCTATAAGGGCCTGCAGCTGCTTCTGTAACACTTCGATGTCTTCTATTATTGACACTTCAGTGTCTTCTGTTATTAAGACGTTAGTCTCTTCTTTGATATGTTA
The DNA here is from genome assembly GCA_029891385.1 of Erythroxylum novogranatense. Lineage (NCBI taxonomy): Eukaryota > Viridiplantae > Streptophyta > Magnoliopsida > Malpighiales > Erythroxylaceae > Erythroxylum > Erythroxylum novogranatense. Next base: position 3,393,975 of record CM057232.1, read on the forward strand.
CCAATTATGGTATCTTCTATATAAGTCCCGTTACCCACTTCTGTAAATAGATTTAGCAGTTTTATGATTTTGTACTTTGATATCAGTTTGATTTTGACATAAGCTAAATTATATTTTGTTTCTAAAGGGTTTATACCCGCTTGTGTTGAACAATTTTGTTATTTATAAAACTTTATTTTGTTATGAATTTCTGTATCTGCTGTTGATTTATAGTTTAGTTATTACTCACTAAGCTATATGCTTAGCACAATGGATTTGTCCCGTGTAGGTTCTAAAAGAGGGACGTAGAAACTGGGACAAGACAACCACGATGGCCAATGGAGTCTGATTTTTGTTTTGTTCATATGTATTTTGAGATTGTTTTTGGACTTGTATCTAATGTCTATAACTCCTGAATTTTTAATTTTAATGGGTTGTAAAAACCTTAATTTAGGCTGTTTTCTAAAATTATTATGTGCGATGTATGTTTGTTGAGATTTTGGTAATGCATGTATAAAGTATTTTGTATATTTCGAAATGCTTCGTGTTCAGTTTGTTCTGTGTGTGTGGCACTCGCAATATCCTCCCAGAGGGTATTAGGACGCCACATCAATACTAGTGATCATTCCAACTTCCTTTTGAAGGGGCAACTAGCCACCAACATATAAAGGAACTCAAGTTTGGAAGGATTGTTGCTGACCCCAATGACAACATCACAATCCTCTTATTTGATACGACCGTTTAAATCATAAAGGCAAATTAGCAGTAGAGATTTCGATGAGAAGAGAGCAAAGGGGCTCTGTTTCTGGTGTGATGAGAAATACACCTTGGGTCACTAATGTAAGATATTCCCAAAATAGCGTTCAGAACACACGAGGGCCACTATGAGTTTTTGGTCATACCATTCGGCTTGACGAACGCTCCTTCAACATTTCAAAAACTGATGAACGAATTATTCAAGCCATTTTTTTGGCCATTTCATACTGATTTTTTTTTACAATATACTCATTTATAGTCCATCGCTACAACTACAAGTTGAACACATTTTGGTAGCCATGCGGACCGTGAAAGACAATCAGTTGTTCTTGAAAGGAAGTAAATGTCTTTTTAGGGCACATCAAATTGAGTATCTAGGATATACAATCTCAAAAGAAGGAGTCGCAATAGACAGTCGGAAGGTTAAGACGATAGAAGAGTGGCCGAAATCTAAGGGAATTATAGAGTTAAGGGTTTTTTAGGTACTACGGGATATTATTGAAGGTTTATTAAAAGATACAGATTAATAGCCGAGCCACTGGCTAATTTATTGAAGGAACGAATAGCTAACTAGAATTGGCAACAAGAAGAGAGAATTGCTTTTGAAACATTCAGAAAAGCAATTACATAAGCTTTGGTGTTAGCTTTGCCGAATTTTTCTAAACCTTTTGTGGTGGAGGCCAATGCAAGTGGTCAGGGGATAGGCGCTATCTTACAACAAGAAGGTCATCCGATTGCCTTTCTTAGTAAGTCGTTGTCTAAAAGACATCCCAGACTATCCACTTATGAGAAAGAATTTATGGCAGTAATCAAAGTGATTCAGTATTGGCACCATTATTTGAGTCGCAAGCCTTTCATTGTTAAAACAAACCATTGTAGTCTTAAATATTTATTAAAGCAACAGTTATCGAATCCACTCCAACAGTCGTGGCTTCTAAAACTCCTTCGTTACGATTTCAAAGTACAATATCGGAGTGGAAAGGAGAATGTCTTCGTAGACAACCTCTCTCGAATAACTAGTATAGAAATGTTGATGTTCATAGTAACACAAGTCCAGGGAGAGTTATTAGATGAAATTAAGAAGAGTTGGGAGGAGGACCAAACAACTACGGAAATTACTAAATAGTTGGAATCAAGACACATGAAAGTGGGGGTATATGAATGGATGGAGGGTCTGTTGAGATGGAAAGGCCGTTTAGTAGTGGGAGCTAACCAAACTCTTCGGCAACAGATTATTGTCATCAGTTATGATGACACTATGGGGGGACATGCAGGTGTAGTGGCGACAATGAAGAAATTACAAAACATGTTCTTCTGGAAGGGGATGACTGGGGATATGAGAAATTATGTTCAGGCATACATGATTTGTCAGAGGAATAAACAAGATAGTTTAGCATGCCTAGGTTTATTGCAGCCTATCAAAATATTAGAGAGTAGTTAGAGAGAAGTTAACATCGACTTCATTGAAGGACTTCCTCTGTCGAAAGGGAAGATTGTCATTTTTGTGGTGGTGGATAGGTTCACGAAATATTCCCGACCTGTTAAACATCCATATTCTGCTTATGATATATCATAATTATTCCTCAACAACGTGTTTAAACTACATGGAATGCCAAAGTCCACCATCAATGACCCAAAACCTGTATTTTTTAGCAAATTTTGGCAAGAGTTGCTTCGACTGCAGGGTGTTCAATTGAAGTACTCCACCTCTTATCATCCTCAGATTGATGGCCTTATAGAAGCAGTGAACAAAATTTTGGAAACCTATCTTCGATGTTTATGTGGTGAAAAGCCCTAACGATGGAGTGTTGGCTGAATGGTGGTATAACACGATGTACCGATCATCCATCAATTCGACACCATTGAAAGTTTTGTATGATTACTTACCATCGATTTACACACCTTATATGACGGGAGATTCAAAGGTAATAGAGTGGATTAGGTTCTGCAGAATAGAGACTAATGTGACAAAATTTCGTTTGCAAAGATCACAACATAGGATGAAGCAATATGTAGATTCTAAATGATCCGAAAGGGAGTTTCAGGTTGATGACATGGTGTTATTGAAGTTACAATCGTATAAGCAACATTTTCTATAGAGAAGAAGTAACCAGAAATTGTCGCCGCTTTATTATGAACCATATAGGGTAAAAAGAGCATTGGTAAGGTGGCATATAAACTAGAGTTGTATTCAAAATCGCTGATTCACCATGTGTTTCATGTATCAAAGTTGAAGAAAGCTAGCATGGAGCAAGGCGGCACATCTTCGACATTATCTGAATTTATCACTCCAATCGAATGGGTGTCAGTAGCGATATTGAGAAGACGCATGACTAAGAGAAACAATTGCCGCGATGCTTGTTGTGGTCTAAACAAAGCATTATAAATTAAATTCTATCTAAATCAAGCTGGAGGCAAATGTACCCGTTGATAAGTAATATAAAAGCAGTAAGAATCGGATATCATACCTAAAAAGGATTTCAGCGCATGAAGACAATTAAATTAAGCGATGCAAAATTACTCAAGCGGTCCATAATTGATTGATTTGAAAATAAAATAAAATAAGCGAATCAAGGAAATATGCAAGATGTAAAGTATGAATTAAAAACGACTAGTCTTAATAAAATGACATAAATTGGCTAAGATATCAGATTTTAATTAGATTAGACACTAAAACTTGTAACGGTGGATTGATTTAAGATTTATTTCACTTAAGCAAGTTGAACCCAATATTCATAGGAATTCTCTTTTCTTCTAAATTCAAGTTACCTACTTAGTTCATAGATAATTTGGAATAAAAGGCATTCAATACAAAAGCTTAAAATTAAGTTAGTTAATCTTAAGTATCTTCATACAAGATCCAAAGGTTGGTCTACGCTTTAGACTCAAATATATTGCTTGATTAATTTTTTGACAAATTAAATCTCATTAATTATGACATTCAATCATCTAAGACCTTAATCTAGGTGATCAAGCTAAATTAAGAATAAATATGCATTCAATCAAGTAAAATTAATACCACAAAATTGTCATAATCTAATATCAATCATTACCTCAACCAAAAAACTTACTTATATATATTCATCTCATAATATATATTTGCATTGATTAAATCTACAAAATAAAGATAAATAAGGAATAAAACAAATTGAAAACACTCAATATTTAGTCTTGAGATGACAATTGTTGTTGTCCAAGAAATTCTCTTCTGCCGATATCTTCTCCCCCTGCTGTATTTTCTCTAGACATCTGCGGCTTTATTTTCTCTCCCGTTCACGCCCTCTCTCCCAGCCGCAGCTCTCTCCTTCGTTCCTATTCACTGACGTAAAAAAAAAGGTTGGTCCACCCTCCTGTTCAGGCCCTCTCTCCCAGCCGTAACTCTCTCCTTGGTTCCACTGCTTTATCACGTCTTGGCGAACATTCACGTCTCTATCTCCAGCCACAACTCTCTCCTTCGTTCCTGTTCATTGATGTGACAAACAAACTTTCAGCCTTTGTTTGGATCCTTATTTGCACAAGGGAAAGGAAAGGAAATATTGAGGAGAAAAGAGGGGAAAAGAATGGAAGAGAAATGGGATTTCCTTTCCCTTGTTTGGATTCCTTATTTGCACATAGAAGGGAATTGAAACTTATATTGGACAAAAGAATATTTTGAGACCTTTATGCCCTTGATTAGTACATCTATAAATTAAATATAAGGGTATAATAGTAATTTATTTATATTAAGATTGTTTAGTCCTGAATTTCCCTCCCTTTCCCACCAATTTGGTGGGAAATATATTTGGTCCTTATTTCTCTCCCTTTCCTCTCCATTCTCTCCCTTTCCCTTGCTTATTTTTGTCCAAACAGTAGAAAGGAAGAGAAATTATATTTCTCTTCCTTTCTTTTCTCTTGCTTTCCCTCCATCCAAACAAAGGCTGAAAGTTTGTTTGTCACATCAATGAACAGGAACGAAGGAGAGAGTTGTGGCTGAAAATAGAGACGTGAATGTTCGCCAAGACGTGATAAAGCAGTGGAACCAAGGAGAGAGTTACGGCTGGGAGAGAGGGCCTGAACAGGAGGGTGGACCAACCTTTTTTTTTCACGTCAGTGAACAGGAACGAAGGAGAGAGCTGCGGCTGGGAGAGAGCGCGTGAACGGGAGAGAAAATAAAGCCACAGACGTCTAGAGAAAATACAGCAGGGGGAGAAGATATCGGCAGAAGAGAATTTCTTGGACAACAACAATTGTCTGTCTCGAAGACTAAATATTGAGTGTTTTCAATTTGTTTTTATTCCTTATTTATCTTTATTTTGTAGATTTAATCAATGCAAATATATATTATGAGATGAATATATATAAGTAAGTTTTTTTGGTTGAGGTAATGATTGATATTAGATTATGACAATTTTTGTGGTATTAATTTTTACTTGATTGAATGCATATTTATTCTTAATTTAGCTTGATCACTTAGATTAAGGCCTTAGATGATTGAATGTCATAACTAATGAGATTTAATTTGTCGAAAAAATTAATCAAGCAATATATTTGAGTCTAAAGCGTAGACCAACCTTTGGATCTTGTATGAAGATACTTAAGATTAACGAACTTAATTTTAGGCTTTTTGTATTGAATGCCTTTTATTCCAAATTATCTATGAACTAAGTAGGTAACTTGAATTTAGAAGAAAAGAGAATTCCTATGAATATTGGGTTCAACTTGCTTAAGTGAAATAAATCTTAAATCAATCCACCGTTACAAGTTTTAGTGTCTAATCTAATTAAAATATGATATCTTAGCCAATTTATGTCATTTTATTAAGACTAGTCGTTTTTAATTCATACTTTACATCTTGCATATTTCCTTGATTCGCTTATTTTATTTTATTTTCAAATCAATCAATTATGGTCCGTTTGAGTAATTTTGCATCGTTTAATTTAATTGTCTTGCGCGTTGAAATCCTTTAGGTATGATATCTGATTCTTACCGTTTTATATTACTTATCAACGGGGTACATTTGCCTCCAGTTGATCTAGATAGAATTTAATTTATAATGCTTTGTTTAGACCACAACAGTTACTGTGCAATTGTTTCTCTTAGTCATGCGTCTTCTCAATATCGCTACTGACACCCATTCGATTGGAGTGATAAATTCAGATAATGCCGAAGATGTGCCGCCTTGCTCCATGCATGCTAGCTTTCTTCAACTTTGATACATGAAACACATGGTGAATCAGCGATTCTGAATACAACTCTAGTTTATATGCCACCTTACCAATGCTCTTTTTACCCTATATGGTTCATAATAAAGTGGCGACAATTTCTGGTTACTTCTTCTCTATAGAAAATGTTGCTTATACGATTGTAACTTCAATAACACCATGTCATCAACCTGAAACTCCCTTTCGGATCATTTAGAATCTACATATTGCTTCATCCTATGTTGTGATCTTTGCAAACGAAATTTTGTCACATTAGTCTCTATTCTGCAGAACCTAATCCACTCTATTACCTTTGAATCTCCCGTCATGTAAGGTGTGTAAATCGATGGTAAGTAATCATACAAAACTTTCAATGGTGTCGAATTGATGGATGATCGAATTGATGAGAGGTTCTGCTCATGTTGTCTTGGTTCTCCTCTCTCTGCCGCCGCCAGCTTTGTTCCTTCTTTCCTATGTATTGATGTTACAATTAAGTTTTTGGTCCACCTCTTCTCATTCACGCACAACCCCTCTCTTTTTCACGCACAAAATGTTTACGTGTTTTTAGGTGGCGTGGGCTACTACGTCGTCGTTCCTTATCCTTAGCTTCCTTTAAGAGCTTCTCTTACATTAGGATTTTAAGAGTTCCGAATCTAATATATATTTAAAATTAAAATATATAACTCTTAATTAGTACAATTTAAATATTAAATAGTTAAAAATTTAGCAAATTATGTACATAAAATCAATATAAAATGTTCATTAACAGTAACTAAGTGGCTCATTCAATGGTTAGACAGAGATGACACAACACAATGTAGAAATATCTCTTTGATCTTTAAAAACGTTTTCCTTAAGTCAATTTGGTTGACAAGAATGTTAAGAGGAAGGGAATTGTTGCATAGGCAAATGAAGAAGAAGACGATAATAAAATGAACAACGGAAACTTCAATAGTCGGCGGATATTAAATACTATAAGCTACGTTTAAATAAGGTCCAACGTTTTAAACCTACGCCCAAAATTACAAAACCGTATATTAGCTGTGTTTAAGCTTAATTATAACGTTTATGTCAGTATGTTATAACTGAATGAAATGTTGTTTTCTCTTTTCTCTTTCTTGATTATATGTATCTTTCCTTTCTTCTAGTGTTCTATCGAGTTGTTACCTACACTTTAAGCCGAATATGCATTTCTTTTCTCTTATCTAGTTTATTTTTCAACACCAGTGCAGATATATAATAATTTCTGCACTGGCTTTTATTTTACCTTTTTCCTTTAAGAGCTCTTCCTTTTTTGTCTTACATTTAAGAAGTAATTTAAATTTTGTAATTAAATGTATGATAATCGCTCAATTACTACCTATTTATGTACAGTGGTATTTGCTATTATGCTAGTTTCCGAGTTATCCTCTTCCCTTTTGGTTTAGCTTAAAAGGGAAGAGAATACTAAGCGAGATCGTGGAAAATGACACAGTCCTGTTAAACAGTTCCAACTTGAACTTGTTGCTTGCTTACGGAGGTACTGTTGAGAGAACCGTTGAACTTTGTGCTTGATAATGTGCTAACTTATTCTTCAAACTTCTCTGAGGTTTTATCAGGGCGAAAGTGGTCAGGGTTAGAACATTTCCGTCTAAAACGCAGGCCTGGCTATTGACATGGAGGTCTTAGCAGTATCTGACAGTCTCCATTAGGCAAATTAGCTTCTTCTTTTTTGACCCTAATCATGATTAACCTAAGTTTAACTCAAACTTTGACTCGAATCAGTTCTGGTCAACTCTACTCTAAGCTTCATCAAAAGCTCTTATAAATCACTTAATTTGGCCCGAGCATGGTATGATTAACATTCAACAAATTAGTATTTTTTTTGTCGATACACCAACTCTTGTATGATTTATTTCTAACCCATCAGTATATTAGTTGAAATATGCTTTAGCAGTATTTATAATGATTTCAGTCTAAATTGTTTTAAAAACAACTCAATTTTAGAGTTTTCATGCTTTTTAAAAAAATTGAAAAGTTCATAAGAATGGCAATTGACTGATTCGGGAGTTTAAATTTATGTATTTTCAATGGGCTGACTTACGGGCCAAGTCAGGCCCAATCCAATCTGAGACTCAATTTTTCTAGTTTTGTTTAGAAGAGTTAAGTATCAGACAGACTTGGATTTGAACAACTAAGGGTATGTTTGGATGTGGGTGGAGGGATGGAAGAGAATGGAATGGAATGACTTAAATGACTCAGGCCATTGTTTGAGAGTTTATTTTGAAACAGGATGGAATGACAATTAATGGCTTTGGAAGCCATCCTTTGCCATCTAAAATTCAATATTTTGTGACCTCCCAAATTGGGGGGTCAAGGATGGAATAACATGGCTTGCCTTCCAAACCTTAATTTAATGACAAAATTACCCTAAAAAAATTAATGAAATTATAACCTCAATTCAGCAAATACCTACGCGGCTACATGTTACTACGTCAATTATGTTTCTCCTTCAACTGAAAAGTGCGATGAAAAAGTTGATTGCTTATATAAGAAAATGAGAAAATTATATTCTAGGCATCCTACAATTTGAAATGCTTTGGGATTACTAAGATAGTTTCATGGCAACTATACATATTTTATTACAAGGGTAATTTTGAAAAAAAATATTACAAGTCATTCCATTCCATTCATTTTTAGTATCACTTCCAAATAATAGTCAAAGGAGTCCCTCTCTTATTTTATTTAAACTTCTAAACAATGGAGTAGTCCACTTTATTCCATTCCATTCCATTCCACTCCACTCCATTCCGTTCCATTAATTGACATTTCATTTTATTCCATCCTAAACTCTCAAACATACCCTAAATTTAGACTCAATTAAAAAAAGATGTTATTTTATACTTTTTATTTTTAAAAATTAGTGAGGCCGGCCCCTAAAAATATGAAAAACCAGTCAGCTTGGTGGACATATTGTTACCCTCAAATAAGAAAGAAGTATAATAGTCATTCTATGAGACCTAGATACGCTTGATAATTAAGCACATGCCAGATTCTAGCCGGCCTGACCTAAAATCAATGGATCTAATTGAGTTTGACCAAGTTTTTAATTAGGTTAGGATTTTTTTTTCTAATTTCGAGCTTCAAGTTGGGCTCGAGCTATATGATCCACTCCGAAACTTTGAAATTTGAAGAAAAATAAATTGAAATCGTTTTTAAAATTTTAGAAGACAAAACACAAAACACCATGAATTAGAAGAAAAGAAGGTAAAATCTTTGTGTTTCATGCAACTTCCTCTCATTATCTAACCACAAGAGGACACATGGATAAATTGTACACGACTCCAATATGAAAAGTTGGTAAGATGGATTCATAAGGTGGTCCAACGCGATCGTTAAAGTCCGATCTTATTCAAATGTTAATAAACGATATCGTTTTATTTAAAATTAAAAAAATTAGCACAAATCCCATTCTTACTGCCTTGTATCTTGGTTACGAAACAGAAGGTGGGCATATACAAACAAAGTTGCTGGCTTTGAACATCCGAACAAAGAGGCCATGCTTACAGGTGTCTGAGAAGCAGACAAAAGGAGACACAGAGATGACTAATGACACTAATCCTCTTGTCTGCCACTTGCCTCTAAATTGGAGTGAAACTGAAATTTAAGGTTCGTTAAAATGTCAATGAGATGAGTAAGCCACAAGCCTTCATTTTCTCTGGCTTATATTATAGTGTTAAATAAACAACTTGATTTATTTTAATCAAAGCATAACCTAATGCAAGACTGGCCTTTACACTTCACACATTGCGGGCACAACGGTTGTGTCACCTCTTAAAGTAATACACAACTTGCTACTTTATATTGCCCACACTCCATCCTTAAGATTCTAAGAGGCAATCTTCAAGAGTTCTTATCTGTTTTTACGATACTTTGAGAAACCCAAAAAAAGGACAAATTCTTTTTCTTAGAAACGTACGTCAGATTTGTCACTACAAAAAAAAAAGCTAATGGACTTTAGATTCTCTCTAAAAAACAAGAAATTCGATTATATTTTTTTTTTAAGGAACCAAGCAACTGCAAGAGGTCAATTACAAATAAGAAATAATAGAAAAATGAAGAACGGAAAACAATTCAATTTTGACATTTAAGTTTTAGTTTCAATTTTTAGAGCTATATGAACTCAAATCGTAAACCTTCTCGATAAAACAAATCAAACTTATTATTATCAAAATGATTCGAACTGTTTCAAAGATCTAACATGTATTTTTTTTGCATTGAACTCTTGTATTAACGGATTTTTTTGTCAATTAGTCTACAAAAATTCTCTTGACAGAAAGATAAGAAGATGGTTCCATGTGCTTTGATTTGTTAGTTAGATTTTGATTCGAGAGCATTATCAAAGTTTTTCAAAGAAGGAGTATTTTGACGTAAGTCTGCTTTGGGTTAGATTAACCTAAGTTAAAGTTATAAATAAGTGAAGTTTCCGTTGTCTCGCTTACGCTTAAAGAATCTAATATGAAACTTCATAGACCTTAAATTTCATATGTCAGGACGAAAAGAAAACATTTTGAGGCTTTTATACTCATTATGCCTACATTGGCAAATTGCTCAATTCTAATCAACACATCATTATTGCCTCTTTAATTGTCATTGCACATGCATGATACATGATACATTTATACATGTGTTTACTCAATTACATAAGCACTACAGTAATGTGAAATTGTTTTAATGTATATAGGAAAGCAAATCTTGCGACCACTTTCGAATATCGCCAGAACGTCAAGGCAATAAGCTTAAGGAAGTAATTGTGAGTAACTTAAGATAGTCTCACTTTAATTTAATCTGATATTACTGAATTGAATTTGATATGTGATGAATATGTACTGATTGTATACTGGATTCCGGACATGAAATATCTAAGGAGTTTTGATGCATGTGAATATACTTGGAAGTCTTACTTGTATGTGAACGATTGTATGTGAACGAGAGTGCCTAAGTGATTCTCAATTAAAAGTGACTGAATGTTATGACTGACTGTATTGACTAAGATAATGTGAATGAAAGTGATTGATTGTATTGAATGAATTGTGACATGCATTTCATTTCAATACATATAATATAAAGACATTTGTGACTGATGTTGCTGCTGACTGAAACTACTACTAAAAAGAGTTTAAAGCTCAAACATATGTGGTTAGAGCCTAAGGCTCATTGTGATAAACGAGTCCGGTAAAATAGGATATTGAAAAAGCACACAGTCACAACAATGTAAAAATGAATATGAGTTTCATACATATAACATTCACATATGATTTGAATTCACTGAATGATTTGTAAAGTTGTAAGAACGTTATGTGTTTGAATATATAGTATTAAACCAATGATTGTGTTTTATTCAAATGTAATGAAATGATAATTTGATTAAATTGTTTGAGTAAAATACAATTTGTTTGTAATAGAACTTCATGCTAATCAAGTTGATATGAACTGTGTGACAATATGTTTATGATTGATTGTGTTTTATAACATGAGTGAATCATCGAGGATAGTTACTCTATTGAGTTCGCAAAACTCATCAAAATTGTATCGTTGACTGCACATGTATCAGTTAGTCTACCAAAATTCTATTGAAAGCAAGATAAAAAGATAGTTTCATGTGCTCTGATTTATTAATTATATTCCGATCCGAGAGTATTATCAAAGTTTTTCAAAAAAGAAGTATTTTGACGTAGGTCTACTTTTGACTTAGATAAATCTATTTTAAAGTTATAACTTAGGTTGATCTAACTTAGATCAATCTAATAAAGTTAAATTTTTTCAAAGGTGTTCTTGTGTAGTTCCACGTTACTTTGAGATCCGAAAAAATGGAAATTTTCTTTTTCTTAAAACGCATATAAGATTTGTCACTACAAAAAATTGCTAATGGACTTTAGATTCTCTCTAAAAAAAGAAATTCGATTATAATTTTTTTTTATGAACCAAATAACCGCAAGGGTCAGTTACAACAACAAACAATAGAATAATGAAGAACTAAAAACGATTCAATTTTGATATTTAAATTTTAGTTTCATTTTTTAGAGCTATATAAACTCGAATTGTAAACTTTCTCGATAAAACATATCAAACTTATTGTTATCAAAATAATTTGAACTGTTTCAAAGACTCAACATCACTACAAGAAAAATGTAAATTAGCGACGGAAATTTAGCAACGGAAACATTTTCATAGGTAATTAGCGACGAAAATATGACGGATTTCCGTCGCTAAAATTGAGTGATTTAGCGACGGAACTAATATTCGTCGCTAAATTTGGAGGGAATTTATCGCGGCAAAATTAGCGACGGACATTAGCGATGAAACAGTATAGCCGTCGATAATTTATTAACGACGGAAAATATACCGTTGGAAATTAGCGACGGAACGTATATTTCCGTCGCTGAAATTGAGTAATTTAGCGATGATACTAATACTCGTCGCTAAATTTGGAGGGAATTCGTGGCGGCAAAATTAGGGACGGAATTTACCTACGGTATACGTTCTGTCGCTAAATTTGGAGGAATTTTAGCGAATAAAAATTTTGAATTTTCTTTCCGTCGGTAAAAAGCGGAAATTATTGGCGGTATAAAATTTTTGAATTTAGAAACGGAACTTTCATCGGTAATTCGTCGGTAAATTCTTTTTAAATATAAGCTCACCCGACATCTCCTCCCACTTCTATCTTCTTTTTCTTTCTTCTTCCTTCTTCCTACATCTTCTCTTCGTTTTTTTAGCTCATTTCTCGTTGTAGACTCCTTTTACGCTTCAAAGATGTTGTCTTCTCTGGCTATTGTCATCGTGTCCTCGTAAAGGTATTTTTGCAACTACTGTCATGTGTTTTTTCATATATTAGATGAAAGTTAATTTGGGTATTTATTACTTTCGTTTATTTATGTATTTTATTATTCAAAAACAACTTTAAAGTATAAAATGTTAGTAATAGAAGGGACAAAACGTGATTTTAGTTGTGATGTGTTCATAAATTTCTGATGCATGTAAGGTGTTTGATGAAATGTTTGTTATTTGAAAAAATGATTTCAGCTTTTTATTTTTAGTTCTGTTTTAGTATGAATTTTAATATTTTAATTCTTTTACTTGAAATAATGAAGTTCTCTTCATGGTGGCTTCTAGAGAAACTAAACAGTTTGCAGATAAATTTTAAAAAATATTTTTCAGCAAATTTACCGACGGAAAAAAAATTCCATTGGTAAATATATTGGATTTTACCGATGGAATTTTTTTCGTCGCTAATTACCGACGGAATTACAAATTTCGTTGCTAATTTTCTGACAGAAAAATTTATCGACTGAACAAAAAACCGTCGGTAATTCCGTCGGTACATTTACCTTCCGTTACTAATTTTCTAACAGAAAAATTTATCGACCGTCGGTAATTCCGTCGGTAAATTTACCAACGGAAAATTTCCGTCAATAAATTTATCGACGACCATATTTTCGACGTCTTTTTCCGTGAATAAATTCCGTCGCTAAATAAGCTTACCGACGGAATATTTACAAATTCCGTCGATAAATTCCGTCGTTAAACACTATTTTTCTTGTAGTGCATATTTTCTCTTCTTTTTTTTTGCATTGGACTCTCGTATTAACGAATTTTTTGTATCAGTCGGTCTACCAAAATTATCTTAAAAGCAAGATAAAAAGATAGCTCCGTATGTTTTGATTTATTAGTTATATTCCGTTCTGAGAGCACTGCCAAAGTTTTTCAAAAAAAGGATTGTTTTGATATAGGTCTACTTATGATTTAGATAAACTTAAGTTAAAGTTATAAATAAGTGGAATCTCGGTGGTCTGCTTAAAAAATCTAATATCAAACTTCATACACTTAAAGTTCATAGTTGAGGACAAAAAGATATCATTCTGAGGATCTTATACTCATTATGCTTGGCAAATTGCTCAATTCGGAATCAACCCATCATAATTGCCTCTTTAATTGGATATTAAATATACTAAACTCGATGCTTAATTAAGAATAACATGTGCAGATTCAAAAATGGTAGATGAGAACGTATCAAACATCACAATTAAGTGGCAAGCTGTGGATTAATAATCTTATTTTTCAACTAATTGCTTTAAAATATAGTAGAATAGTGCCCAACTGCCCACCAACCCCTGAAGGAGTAACGTAACATGTTTAGCAGCATTCACCGTCTTCCAAGCTCTTTTTGACTATTAAACTAATGACGTTATACTTATATATAGTTGAATAATTTAAAATTAAGGAATATTATCATTATTTGGTAGTGTATTTTTTTATAACACAATGTATTTTAAGGTTTTGAAAAGGGTATTTTTGTGAAACAATAATATGTCCTTTAATCGATGTAAACATGACCTTTCATGATTATGGTATGTATCACAGCTGGTGTGAGGACACTCGTGGACTACTAGTATTGTCGAAATGGTGCAAGTTGGCACCCTTGACTAACCACACGCTTACTACTATTCTATGCTTTGTACTATTCTCAAGTTTATTAGCATTCTTTCACAAATTTCTCTAATTTTCTTGACTGTATTATCATTTTAAATTTTAAATTTCAAGTTTATTGATATTCTTTAAAATTAATTCTATAAATTATTGATTTAATTGATGGTTTTATTGCTAAATTTATTAATAATAAAATGTGTGATATTAATTAGATAAAACTAATTGTTTGATTTTAAAATTTATTAGATAACTTGTTTAAAATATATTTTAAACTTATAACTTATTTGATAAATTTTACAGGCTTTAATATTTAAAAATTAATTATCAAATTTTCTGATAGTAATTTATATATTGATTCTTATTTTTCAAATTTTCATGTTTTAAATTAAGTCCTCAAATTTATTGGAATTCCATGAAACCTGTTTTCTGAATTATTAAATCAATTGATATTCTTTGTTATTTTAGTTTAAAATAAAATATGTTAAATAAAATTTATTATTTAATTTCAAAATTTTCTATTAAATAATTTATTTAACTAAAAATAAGTAGATATAGATACGCTTAAACATCACTTTCTTTGCACTAATACCAAAAAGGGTAACCACTATTTGTCCTCCATTATAGCGCTTCCAAGAGGTTCTAGTGCATGAACCTTCCCTTTCAACGTCACCATTCACCAAACCATATGGCCGTCTTCTTCTTTCTTTAGTATTTTTCACTTCCACACGCAATTCACTCGGAAGAATACTCCAAAGTCCACGTTCAACAACTCTCTCCATTCGTGTTTCTCTTCTTAGCTTAACCCTTTCTGTTCAATGGTTATTACCTATTATTTAAAACTCGGACCGGTTATTAAATTAGTGACCTTATTATTTATCGATTTGATCGATTTAATCGGTTCAATCATCGATTAAATCGGTGTGATGTAATAATTATGCAATAATTATATTTAATTATATATAATATTAAAAAATATTTTTAAAAATTCAAAAAATAAAAAAAATAATTATCGGACCGGTCGGACGATCGGTCAATTAACCAATTTTGACTGATTTTGACCGTTTCAGACTGGATTAATTTATAACCGATTTTGAAAGATAAATCAGACCGGATTACCGATCGATTACCGGTTAAACCGATCGATCCGGTTCGAGTTTTAAAACAAAAGTTACTACCAACTTACCACAGATAAGGATAACAAAACGAAAGCACTGTTTTCTGGATTTTTTTTATTTCAGTATTATAGTTTTTAAGTCTCTGTCTTGCTTCCTCCTACATGTCTTCGGGATTATTCATTCTAGAAAAATGTAGTTTCGTGTTTACCTTACAAAAGAATAATTAGAGAAGTGTAGAGAAACACAAGGGTTTAAAAGACATGTCATGCATGACATAAACTTAATTTCTTTTTGATGAGGTCAAGGTGAAAGCAGAAAAGACAAAACTTAATACAACAACAAAAATAACATTTGAAAGGTTACGTTTTCTTACTTGTCTAGTAATACAAATCAAAATTAGTTATAACCTTATCAATAAATTACAGATAATTGGAAAGAAAAGAAGATGTTGATATTGGAAAAAAGAACTAAGATAAATGATATTCATAAATAAAAAAAAATTAATATCCTTTTAATATATTTTTCAATACTTTTCGAATATAATAATGCTTTTTTATTGACAAAAAATAGCCAACAGTTACTTTTTAAATTATGCACTAAATACTTTTTTTTTTGTCCACGATGTGTACTAGGAGGATCTAATTATGGGAAGATACCTTTAAGTCATCCATACATAGACTAATTTTCGCTCGAGCTGGGTAAGTCCCTTGCGAGAGGAAAAGTTCTAACCCCAAATTTTAAACGACTGCATATATAAAAAGAGTTCGAACCCATTACCTCACTTAAGCCAAGAGAACCCTTCCTTATCAACTTACCTGCGCCCTGAGGTTTATGCACTAAATACATTAATTAATCAATATAATAATAGTATTAACTAAATCATAGTCCAAGAGTAACGATGGTAAATTAATCCGAGTCTTATCCTAACTAATGTCAAGGAGACAAATTTGACTCGACTCGGTTTGAATTTAAATATGATAAAATTTATTATTTAAAAATTACTATAAATTAATTAAATTCAATTTAAAGACAATATTAAATATAGACATTTAAATTCAGATATATTCAAATTTATATTTTAATATATTTTAAAATTAAACTCAAAAATTAAAATATTTAAACTAATCTAAGTTGTTATTAATAATGGCCAAGAGGCTAGAAAACAAATAAAACCTACATTGTCTTCACATATGCATTATACATTATAGTAATGTAAACTATGCAACTTGTATATATTATTCATTAGAAGAGAATTATATTATAGTATTACAAGTTGATATTAATTACTAAAACCATCAAATTCCTAATAACTCAAAATCTTGTTTACCAAATGTTTGCCAATATATTTAGTAGCTTTGACCAAATATAATTAAGAACATTTAATATAGTTGGAAACACATCACTTTAGCATAAAAAAGGTCCTCTGTTCTAATAACCTTGTTCCAATTACATTCTGCGTATAATACGACGTAATGTTAACTATAAAACGATGTCGTATTGTGCAGGTTGGAACAGTAATGTGACATACCATCTTTTGCCTAAATCGATTTTTGTAATTAAATGTATGATAATTCTGAAACAAAAGGAAAGGTACCAACCTAGAGATGGAAACCTAGAACGTAGTGCATGCCAAATTGACCATGAAAATTGATTAAGTCGAAGTCTATATTCAACAAAGTGAGCGGTAGATAGTTGAAGTATGTAAGAAAAATAGAGCTTTCTTGAGTCTAGGGATGTTAGGTGATTCAAAGACACATTTTATCTGGTCAAATAAACGTGACAGTGGCTAAATTTGTGAGTTCGAGGAACCTTTTCCTCCGTTACTAAGGATGGCATTCACGCACGTGCTTCGTGAAGGGAACTAATGTATCGATCAACTGACACATCTTGTAGGGATGGCGAGTTCAAGAGGGCCAGATCCTCAGGCCCCTTATTCTGACTCTGGAGCAGGCTCACTTAAGTGGATGGCTCAGATATTCCAAGACTAGAGGAAGAGGGACAGAGAATCCCCTTCCGAGTTCAGGCACCCACTTATTTCGAAATCCTCCGATTTTTTCTCTAACACTGCTGTACAAAGACCGATTGAAAACAGCAAATTGTCGTGCGGTGGTTTAATTAGTTCCTATTAATTTTGTCTTCCTATGTAACCAAAAAAAAAAAGAAAAAAAAGAGAGGATGGCATTCACGGACGAGATGCGCCTTCGTTAGAATACGTTCATCAGTTCCTCGATATTCTTACCTGTCCACACCGATTAGGTTAGGTAAGAAACTCTGCCATGGAGGACCCTATTTATAATTTTATGGGTCAAAAAACACCAAATTCGATTCAATTTAATTATGTTTAATAATTTTTTTAAAATGTCAGTAATACAAATCCCATTAATCCCGTTCAGTTATTAGTCAATCGGCTAAAAGAAAACTGGTTGAATAAATTTAACTGATTGACTTCGTTAATTAACTGTTTTTAACGTTTAGTAATCAACTAGTTAAGTTAGCTGACTGAATTCAATCAACTAATTTTTAGAAAACTCAAGAAGATTAGTGTTTTACTGCTCTTGGACATTTATGATCTTTCCTTCATAAACTTGGCGTTGGCATACATGAATACCTACTTTTTAGTTTTGATCATTCATTATTCAATTATTTAAAAAACACACAACAAGAAAAGGACAAAGAAAACTATTTAAGAACTTTTCTACTTGGAGTTAAAAATTATAATTTTGATCTCAATTTATTTATTATTGTTAGTTTTATTTTTTATCAAAATTATAAACTTAATTTCTTTAAACTTAAAATATAAAATTTAAATTCTTATAAGAATATTTAACGAAATATTATTTTTTGAAAGTTATATCTTATAAGTCATTTTACACATCAATAATTAATATTAAACAACTAATTTTACCAAACATTTTAATAAACAACTAATATTATCTACTAGTCAAATCAGTTGATATAATAAGTTATCGTTAACCTTTGATAAAATTAGCTACCCGGTGATGTAATCCGTTGTTTGTCAAATAGAATTATTGTTTTCAGTTTACATTAATTTTAAAATAAATTTAATTTCAATTCACAAGAGAAATTCAACTAATTAATTAACAGACAGTAAAATTTTTAATTTTAAACAGTAACAACACCTGCCAAAAATTCTGTTTATCTTCAATTCTTAAAATTAATCAATAATAAAATTTAGTACAAAGTAAAAATTCCAATTTTCCAGAATTCATTTATAAATTTTAAATTGCTAAAATTTTATAATCTTTATTTAGAAAATTTTAATTAATGTTCTAAAATTGAACTATAAATTAAACTTGTAAGATAAAAGGTTTAAAGTTTAAAAGATTCTGTCCAACCTCCTCAACATGTCGCCCATTCAATAGGTTGAATGATCTATTATCTTTGGGGTAGTCTGTTGGTTCTTATGGAACTGGCGGAACAAAAGCCTGTTCAAGCAAGGTTTTGTTTGGCCGGATGTTCGTACCCGAGTAGTTATGGACTATATTGAGTAGATTTCTAGAGCTCGAGTCATGGAAAATTGTATTTTCTCGAACCTCAACTTGCCTGTGGGGAGCCCCGTAGGCTGGACTAAGCTTATGGAGGGTTCGATGAAATTGAATTCGGAAGGCGCAATCAATCCCAAGTTCGATCAGGCTTCAGCTGGTGGCTTAATTCGAGATCATCATGGGCAATAGTGTGGAGGGTTCCAACAACGTCTAGGGCGGAGTAACTTCCTAACTGTAGAACTTCAAGGGATCCTATCCGGTCTCTCTTTGGCTTAGATCTGGGATATCGTCGTTAATGTCGATTCGTTAGAGGTCATTAACATTCTTTCCTTATCCCAGCATGTTCTGACTGAGAATTTTTTGTTAGTTGCAGGTATCTGAGGGCTCTTACACCGAGATTGGGAGGTTGATCTTCAACATGTTGTGTGTGAGGAGAACCAGTGTGTCGACAGGCTGGCGGCTTATGCCATTTTCTTAAACCTGGGCCTGCACATCCTCCAGGAGCCTCCAATGGTCATCCAAAAGCTTCCTCACCAAGACGCGCGCAGGGTTTTATACTCCCGTCATATGAGCTAGATTGTTTTGTAATCTCTCTTTCGTATTCAAAATTTTTTTTAAAAGATTCAATTGGTATTACATTATCATAAAATTGTTAAAGATTTAATAAAATTAAAAATTAAAAATAATTAAAAAGATTGTTCTTTTTGAAAATTTGAGATTTAATTAAAAATAAGATTGTTAGATAAAATCGAGTCTGAAAAAATGAAAAATCAATTGGGTCAAAATTCTTGTGACATGAAGAGTTTTTAATCATTAGAATTTAGTGTAAATATTATTTTACTAACTTAATAAATCTTAAATTATGATTAAGAGATTATTTATTATTTAAATAATAATATTAAGAGATTGAAAAATATATGAAAAGGGCAACGAGGGAAATTCAGACAGTCTTTTGTCTTTATTATCGAGTATTATATATACATGTCTTTTATGACCACTTACTTCCTGAGATTTCTAAGACAAAAGCTTTCACCAAAACACCTGCAACTCACTTTCTAAAAACCTCTGTTACTCTCACACATTTACCATTTCGCCACTCGTCCCTTGAAGATAACCCACCACCGTAATCATTATCATCATTATCAACCACCATGTGTGGCGGTGCTATCATCTCCGACTTTATCGATCCGACGACCAACACGAACCTCCGATCATCCAAGCGCCTGACGACTGAGTTGCTGTGGCCTGATCTGAAGAAACATGTCAGCAAACAATACTCCAAGCCAGCTTTTGTGGATCTAGTTGATGATGACTTTGAAGCTGATTTTCAGGGCTTTAAGGAGGAGTCAGATGTCGAGGAGGACGACGATGATGCCTTGATCGATGTCAAGCCTTTTGCTTTCTCTGCTGCTGCCTCTGCTCCTAATCCTACCGTGGCGCGCAATCGCGGTCAGTCCCGAGGTCAAGGTTCTTGTTTTGTTGGGTTTTCATTTCTTATTTGAAGTTTCTTTCTTTCTGTGCTTTAGATGGGGCTAAGCTTGAGATGGGTTTTAATTTTTGGCCCCTCCTTGTGTTGGAATGTACCCTTGAATAGTCAAGCTTTAATGGCTGTTTATGTTTTATGCAAATGTTTATCTTTTTTTTCTGGTTGAAGTTAGGGTGCTTTTTTGTGATGGAAATATGTTTTTTTAATGATTAATTCGTTGTGGACTCGTGTTGATCATCGTGTAGAATTGGATTTGCCTCCAAAACTTAACTTTCATGGATTTTTTTTTGGAATTGATGAGTTCATTTGTCTAATATCTATGGCTTACTGTTAGTATTGGATTGTCTGTTTGAGGTTTTGTGAGATCTTTTTGTTCTGGTTGTTGGTAGATGACTTTTTTTAGATCTTTGATGGCAGAAATATTGGGATTTTGGGTTTTCTAGACAAATAAAGTGTTTTTGTGGAGGAACAGATTCTGGTTCCTTCTTCCCTGATGAATCTGTTGTCTTGATATCTAATAATTTCTTCACCGGCTTTTACTTTACCTTTTTCCTTAATTTCTTCACCGGCTTTTACTTTACCTTTTTCCTTTAAGAGCTCTTCCTTTTCTGTCTTAGTAGTGGAATAGAAATAACTTAAAAGCAAACAAGAGGCCTTAAATTTTTTTAAATTTAAGATTTTCCACCATTTATTTATTTATTTTAACCTTTTGGTTGTTGATTGTTTCCGTGTGTGTATGTTTGCATATATCTAATGTTGTATTTGTTTCTGATGGGGCTTTTTTCCGTGTTGATTGATCTAAAATCATTTTTCCATATTGATCATATTGTAAGATAAATGGTATTAATTGCTATCCAATTTATGAATGATAGATTTGTCTTTGTTATGGTAAATTAATTGATATATTTGATTTACCAAAAAATGGCAGACGTTTTATCATTTCATAAGATCCTATGTAATGAGAAAAGCTTTTAGTAAGTAGCACTTCACCTTTGTTTGCTCTAAATTTTGATTTTTTTCTTTAAGAACAAGCGTGAAATTTTACAGGTGACAGTATCCTTCTAAGTTTCTATGTACAAATGAATACACTTTAGATTGAAACTATTTCGAGTTCCTCTAGGATTCTTGGCAGACAAAAGGTAGATGCCTTTTATTTAAATTTCATTCTGGATATTGGGCTAAAAGCCAGATGGTGGGGTTTCAAACTTTATTTTGTTGATTATGAATTGTGTTGCACAAAGATATAGATGTATGCATTGTTTAACTAATACCTCTTCTTCAATTATGAAGGTGCTTCAAGTATAAAATCTGTGGAATTCAGTGGACAAGCTGAAAAATCTGCAAAGAGGAAGAGGAAGAACCAGTTCAGAGGGATCCGACAACGCCCATGGGGGAAATGGGCTGCTGAGATTCGTGACCCCAGGAAGGGTGTACGAGTTTGGCTTGGAACATTCAACACTGCTGAAGAAGCTGCAAGAGCATATGATGCTGAAGCACGCAGAATTCGTGGCAAGAAAGCTAAGGTGAACTTTCCTGATGAAAGTACACGGGCCTCAACAAAGCGCACAGTTAAGGACAACCCTCAAAAAACACTCCCCAAGGGAAATCTGAATAAGAGTTTCGGTTACATGAACAGCCTGGAAGAGGATTACTTGAACAACCTGGGATTTGTGGAAGAGAAACCACTGATGAACCAATTTGGAGTAATGGATTCTTTCACTACCGGTGGAAATGTGGATGTCACGTCCTTTAATGGAAACGATACTGCCCCCATAATATTCAATTCAGATCAGGGGAGTAACTCGTTTGACTGCTCGGACTTTGCATGGGGAGAGCAGACCTCAAAAACTCCTGAAATATCATCTGTGCTTGCTACAACTCAGGAAGTTGATGAAAGTCTGTTCATGGAGGATGCAAATCCAAGTAAGAAGCTTAAGTCTAGCTCTGAAAATGTGTTGCCTGCTGAAAACAATATTGGAAAATCTCTGTCAGAGGAGCTGTTGGCATTTGATAACCAGATGAACTATCAGACACCTTATCTTGAGGGTAGCTGGGAAGCTTCACTTGATAGCTTTCTTAATGGTGACTCAACTCAGGATGGTGTTAACCCTGTGGACTTCTGGAGCTTTGATGAGTTCCCTGCTATGGTTGACGGAGTTTATTGATTGAACTTCTCATTGCTTGCTAGTTTCTGTAAATAAGGCTACATGTTAGTGAGTTTTGTCTTTCTTTGCTAGCTTCTTATTTCCTCAAGTCTGGTTCAAGTGTGAAGCATTTATTCGAGGTTTTGATCCATTGTCATTTAGTTTCTCTCTATTTTGTTGCTTCTCAGGGATGGTTGTGTCGATCTGACTAGCTGGGAGATGGAACAAACAAACAGCTGAACATGGTTGAGCCTTCATGTGAACAAGTGTTATTGCCAGCTTTTGGTTTTAAGACTCTACTGCATCTAAATATGTTGTTAGATATGCTTTTAACCAGTTGAGACTTGAGATTGGACTTGATATGCTAAAATTTTATGGATGTAATTGACAATGTTGTGTGATTTGTATTGGAAACCGAGAAAAACGAAGATAACTTCCAATTTCTGCTTTGGTCTTTGGTTTTTATAAGGGACCACGACTCTGCAGGTCTATACAGATTTTGTAGAAACCAATTCTGAGAGCAAATATATGTTGCTTCTTCAATCTTCCTTTCCTAGATTCTAAAAGTTGCTTCAGGGAAAGATGCCTTCTGATGTCATTCTTGGTCTAGATATGTAGTGAAAATTTATGACCTATTATTCAACTTTTGGTCGGTCCTACTCTTATAAGCTTTCGTGAAACTTCAGGTCAAGGTTGGCCTCTAACTTAAAAAGTATATATTCGATTGAAATCTTCCGGTTTGACGTTAGAGCCTAACTTGCTTATAAGCATTTGGGTTAGGTTCCAAATCCAGAAAAAGAAAATGTAGGGTTGTGATGTTCTTCAACAATATCTCTGCTACGGTTGACTAAAGAGTAAAAGAACGTGTGTTTGATCAGGAGAGTCCAAATTGGCATCTTTGAATCATTTACAGCGTTAAAGTTGGTGACGCGTTGGTAATAGGGATTTTCCTTGCAGTCAATGGGAATTCACCTAACCCTAAGAAATTGTGTATAGAGATTTAATCATTACCGAATCACGAGCTTCTAAAGGTTTTTGGAGAAACTGAAATCCACTGAAGGGCATCTTATGACGATCAATATAGTTGAAACCCCTTATGGTTGATTTTGTGGGGTGGCCTAACAAGCCAGAAACTGTGAACATAACAAGTTTCAATGAAACACTGGAAGCTTCAGACGACTATTGCAATTCAGAGTTATGGTCCAACAGTAGTAAGTCCCTTTATGGGAGACAAGATCCTATGTCTAATATTACTCTGTCTTATTCTGTCTCATAAAATTTTAACTATTTATTTTATAGGACCTACACGAGACTTACATAAATAAATAATTGAGATTCATCAGATACAATAAAATACCATAATATTAGACAGAAGATCTAGACTCCATGCAGAAGATACTAAAACTGCAGTTAGGGGTGTTCATGGTAGGGTAACCTGACCCGTTCATCAATAACCTGAACCTGAACCTAAATGTCAGGTTCGGCAATTTCACGAACCTGAACCTAAAAAACCTATAGGATTGGTTAACCTATTTTCAGGTTCGGTTCTTTGGAGTAACAGGACCTATTCATATCAATATATATGATAAAAATTATAAAAAATTGGTGAAAAATACAAATTATTCATAAAAGTATGTATATCAAATCCATCAAAGATTAATCCAATATGTTAAACCAAAGCAAAGTAAAATAAGCCAAACAATGTCTTATAAAAGATCCATACTTGAAAAAAGATAAAATATTAAACAATTATTCTTTGAATAGAATGGTAGGATGATTCACTGTTATACATGAAGTCATATCTATAGAAAATAAAAATAAAAGAGTTAGACTTTTATTTCTTTTAATTGAAAAAGAATTTTTTATTTATTTGTATGTTAAAACAAGGTAAAGTAAATTAGATTGCACGATTCACTTTGTTCAAGTTTTCAATTCTCTCTTCCACGTAAAGAGGAGCTGTAATTTTCTCAACCAATCTTGTCTACAAACAAGAGTCTCCACCATCTTTGGAGTAAGAGAGCTACGAAATGAATCAAGACTCGACCTCTTGTACTAAAAGTGACTCGAGATGAAATAGTGAGGAACGAAGCGCTTCTACTAGATCTTATTGATTAAAATAATAATAAAACTATTCTTCTAACATCATTAAATCTTATTTTATCATGTTAAAATAAATAATAATAATAATAAACTAATAAGCACAAAAGTATCATTCTTCTTATTGCAACTTAGTGTAGAAAATGCAATTAATATCATATTTAAAACTTCAAATATTATATTATAAAAAGCGCAATAGTATAAAAAATACAATTTCATAGTCTATTACTAAATCAACTCATTTTCATTCGTTTTAATAAATAAAATTATGTTTTTATTTGTACAAGACAATATTATTATATTCTTATTATTTATTAGCAACTATATTATATATTTTAAGAATCAGATTACTTGCTAGTTTAATGTTTATAATATCTCATGAATATCTAAACTAATATATGTGTCTTAAAAACTAAAATTGTAGGATTTTTAATAAATGTGTTTTACACATTAATTTCTTTAATTAATCTCTAAACGATTATATTATTTTAGTCAATGAATGTTTTTATTAATAGTTTAATACTTGATCAATAACTTTGACACATATTAATTACTATTTAAAGTAGAAGTATTGAATGTTATGCATTAGTTGTTACTTATAATAGCAATGTTTAATATTAACATTTAATAACATAGAAGTAAAGTAGTTTTTTCCTTTTCTTTTTTTCACTCAAGAATTAATATAGTAAATACTAGTGAATTTATTATTATTGATATCCTCTTAAATTGTATCTAAATATATGATACTTTTTATAAATCGAGTTCGGTTTGGTTAATCGCTATATAAGTGCGGTTTAGGTTGGTTAACCTAAAACATGAAGTTAAACTCGAACTCGAACCATGAACCGATTTTTAGGTTGGTTCGAACCGAACCTAAACTCAGGTTCGGTTAACCTTATTTACAGGTTTGGTTCATGCGGTTCAGGTCCGGTTCACAAGTTTGCGGATTTTTTTGAACACCCCTAACTGCAGTGGCATCTAAATTTAATTAATGACAAGATGGAACTCTGATTAGTGAGTGATGCTGTGGTGTACGCATTTGATTACCTTTTGATAGGTGTGGTGTGTGGTGTGTGCCTCTTAGATATGAAAGGTTAGGTGGGAAATGACAGAAATGACAACAGTTACAGTGGTTGGAAGCCATTCATAATCAGACCCTCCTTCATTTATGAATATTTCTATCATATGGCCTACATGTAATGTTTACATGAATACTGTATCGCGTTTAGTATTAGATTTAGTTCTGGAATAAAATTGTACTGATATCGGTCAGTATTGGGTATCATTTCGGATAATTTTTAAATTTATAAAATAGTTCCTAAAATTTTTAAAATTGTAAAATAATCTATATTAATATATTATACAGTTGTATTGTATACTATACTAATTTACTATTTACATCAACCATGTTTTCAAGAATCTTAATAGTAAATAATAACGACAATCAATATGAAATAAGTCAACAACAATAATTTTAAATATTTTACATATAAATAATAACCACAATTAATATAAACAAAGACAATTATCATCATACACACATCAAATTAAGAATAATACAAAGTATTTAAAATATTACAAGTTAAATCTTAATAATAATAATAATAATAAGAATAATAATAATAATAATAATAATAAGAATAATAATAATAATAATAATAATAATAATAATAATAATAATAATAATAATTATTATTATTATTATTATTATCATCATCATCATCATCATCATCATTATTAATTTATTATTATAAATCCATGAATAAATAATTACATAAATAACAACAGTTAATAATAATATCAAATTTAATAATGTTATGAATAATAAATTAATAATAGACATTTTAATTTATTGAATTTCCAATAATAACCAACAATTTTCAATCTCAACAATCACAAAACAATCATACTTCTATTTCTATTTACAACAATTTTCAATTCTAAGTTTCTAACAATCACAAAACTTTCATAATTTTATTTTCATTTCCTTACATTTACAACAATTCCCAATTCTAACAATCTCAAAACAATCATAATTCCATTTTCATTTCCATTCATAATTCCAAATGAATTTTCAACAATTTCAATTCCATTTCTAACAATTTCAATTAAAAGTTTGAAAATAATGATTAAGTTGAAGAGTATAATATGATTTACATAATTGGCAAACAATGCATGATATATCTTATACAATTGTTCATACATATATATTAACACACAATTATCAAGTTCAAAGATTTATTCATAATATGAGATCAAGTTGAATGATATAAATTTTAACAAACCATAATATTATATACACCATTTCATATTTCATTCTTAAATATATATGTTGCTTATACAATTTTTAATTAACATTAATAAATGTAAATATAAAAGTAAAATATACAATTACAAGTCTACAACATATTCACAATTTGACAACAAACATTCAATACATCACTTCTTTTTGCTCAAACAAATTTTTACAATTTTACAAAATTTTATTATCAATTTTATAATTTCACATTTAATTATCAATTTTACATTTGATTATTAATTTCATATTTGATTATTAATTTTACATTTAGGTTTAAATGTTAATTATCAACTTTCAATTTTAAGTTTTAACAATCTTTGCATAATATATAATTAATTAATTACATACTAAGTTACTAACCCCATTTTACAATTTCAATTTCAAATTTCCAATTCTAATTTATAATTCCATTTTACAATCTTTGCATAATTACAAATTCATAACAAAATAATATAAATTACTTACCTACGGTATTCTTTAATTTCAAATTATCAACTTTAAAATTCTATTTCAAAATAATTTGAATTATTATATTAATAATATTGAATTATTTAATATTTATTTTCGTAAATTTTAAAATAAATATTTATAACCATTCCACCATTTTTATTGATACCCTTTTTCTATTGAATTGTTTTATCTTAATTGGACTAACCATTCCATTTCCACAATTTTTATTCAACTTGAAGATTTGAACAAAAACCACGTAGTCTCTTGGGAATATAATAATAATATTCTTTGCACATTCATCACCATGAGGCTTACGGCTTACCAAGTACCAACTGAGTTTCTGACAACTTTTTCGCATGCCTTTCTTAATGGTCTCGTCGAATTCCAATGTAACTTAACTACATTTAATTTAATCAAAGGGTCTGCTACTCTTAAAATTTCCAACATCACACAAGACACAGAGGCGTTATGAAGATTGAAGAGAGACTCAGACTTCTCGGGTAAAAAACAAAAGAAGAGGGAGTGTGCATGAGAGAGGTGCGACGGTCGTTGTCGAAGGGTCGGTGGTCGTGCGGTGGTGCGGCGAGCAGGAGAGGTGCGACGATCTTCGCAAACCCAGAGGCCAGATCGACACGATGAGCCAAGGTCGAGGAGGAGAACAACTGGGGAGAGACAGCAATCAAGCGTCGGTGACGGTGAGACGATCCAGACACCGACGACAGAGACGGTGAGAGCAAGAGGGTGAGAGAGAGAGGGTGAGAGTTAGAGAGAAGAGTAAGAGAGGGTGAGAGTTAGAACAAAAACCACATAGCAGAGTTAGAACAAAGAGGGGTAGCAGACTCAGGGTCGGGATCCGGCGCCGAGAGGGAGGGGTTGGTTTTTTTTTTTTTTGCAAATAAGTCCTCCAGATTTGTACATTTTGCGAAATATACCAAAATTTTCCGATACATTGGGTACCGGCCGGTACCCACCGGAAAACCTCGGTACTGGCCGGTATTTTTGGCCGGTATCGAGGTTGGGTTCCAGGTACTGGTCTCCGGCCGATACGGTACCTTCCGGCCGGTACCGGCCGGAACGGTACGGAACCCAAAACGTTGCCTACATGATCTGTGTAGGACGGTGAAACCTAAGCTAGCAACCTTAAAGAAGACGCATACTTTAAAAGAATTTAATAAGTTTGCAAAAAATCTAAATTATTATCATTATCTCTAGTATTATTTTGTACCATAACCTTCTTGAAATGTTATACTTATAGTATAAAATTACCAAATTAACATTCATTGAACTATGAACTGAGTGTAAAAATGAATAGAAGTTGATCTAGACTTTTAGCCAGTATTTGAATAAATCATTTTAAAAATCATATAAGCTCTTATCAAATCCTCATTATCTAGCTGTGATATGACATGGACTAAAATTATGAGTCATACACTAAAAGTCATAAAAACACTTAACTCAATTAAAATTTAAGGTGCTATGTATGAACGAGGCATGTTTTCTCCAACTCTCTCTGATACGCTTGTGGTCTTAATTCCAATGGTTCACCATCCTGAATGGGTGAAAGACTATAAGCCTATTGCTCTATGTAATGTGTTGTATCGGATCATAGCTAAAGTGCTTGCTAATTGGATTAAAAAAGTTCTCCTCCATGTTATTTCCCCTAGTCAATCGGCTTTTGTTCAAGGAAGGTTGACAACAGACAATATCTTGGTTGCCTTTGAAACTATTCATAGTATGAAGAATTTTACACGGGGAAGTGTTGGGTCGGTGGCTCTGAAAACTGATATTAGCAAGGCCTATGATCGAGTGGAGTGGAGCTATCTCGAGCAGATGCTGAGACAGTTGGGGTTTCATGATAAATGGGTACATTGGTTAATGATGTGTGTTATCGGTGTCAAGTACTCTATACTGGTGAATGGTGAGACAGTGGGCCCTATTTTGCCTAGTCGGGGGCTTCGATAAGGGAACCCTTTGTCTCTGTATTTATTTATAATCTGTGCTGAAGGTCTTTCTATGTTAATTAATAAAGCGGAAAGGCAAGGTTTGCTTCATGGGCATAGAGCGGGGTTTAGATGCCCTCGAGTTTCTCATCTTCTATTTGCAGATGACTCGATCTTTTTCTTTAAAGCCACAGAACAGGAAACGAGAGAGGTGAAAAGCATCTTAGAGGAGTATGAAGGAGCCTCGGGTCAAATGGTCAACTTCCAAAAATCAAGTATTTTCTATAGTCCTAAAGTCTCATAGGCTAGTAGAAATACTATTGGTAGTATTCTCAATGTCAGTTTACCACTCGGGGGAGGTAAGTATCTGGGTCTTCCGTCACTTATTGGAAGAAATAAGAAACAAATCTTTCAGTTCATAAGAGATAGGATGTGGAAGAAGGTAAATGACTGGAAGAATAAGATGCTTTCTAGAGTAGGGAAGGAGACTCTGATAAAATTTGTTGCTCAGGCCTTACCGGCTTATTGTATGAATGTGTTTCAATTGCCTTTATCGTTATGTGATGAACTTCAGAAGATAATGAATAGCTATTGGTAGGGAAATTCGAGAGAGGGTGCTAAAGGTATTCATTGGTATGCATGGGACAAGATGTGTCAGCCCAAAAGGAATGGAGGTATGAGATTTCGTGATTTGCACTGCTTTAATATAAGTATGCTTGGCAAACAGGGGTGACGACTTTTATGTGGTCCTAACACTCTTCTATTTAGGATTCTCAAATCTAAATACTTCCCTCAAGGGGATTTTTTAGACGCCGGGATTGGACATAATCCCAACTACGCGTGGAGAAGTATGTGGTTTGCTAAGGATATTTTGAGGAAAGGCGTGAGGTGGCGAGTGAGTAATGGAGAACAATTAGGGTAGGTGTGGACCCATGGATACCTAGAGGTGGAGAGTTTTGGGTGGAGGATGGCACAACTTCTGTGAGTTCTACATTAACAGTGTGTGAGTTATTTAGGAGAGATGAGAGGACGTGGGACGCGAAAAAGGTAATGGACATGTTTAGTTATAGAGATATTAGGGATATCCTTGCAATTCCACTTCTGTGGGGAGAGTGCGAGGATAGTTGGGTTTGACATTTTGATAAAAAAGGAAAGTATACAGTGAAGTCTTGTTATTATGTAGCTTTGAAAACATTGGGGAGAGGTTGTGACGTATAACATGGTGATTTTGGGGGCAAATTAAGGCATATTGCTTATTCTCCAAAAGTTAAGGTTTTATGTGGGGAGCTCTAAAAAGCATTCTACCTACTAGGGTACAACTAGCTTGTAGAGGAGTGCAGGTGGATGATAAATGCTACTGTGAGGAGGTGGAGGATTTCAATCATTGCTTGGTGGGATGTGAGAGGGCGAGGGAGGTGTGAGAGGTAGGGGATTTTTTTATTCCTAACCCAGCTCCTTCTTTTAGGGAGTTTTTCTTGCAGGTACTGAATGCGAACAATGGAGCACACATCTCAAAATTTACAATCATAGCATGGAAGATATGGGAGGGAAGAAACAAAGGCTTATGGCAAGCTCAATTCCCTACAGCGAGGGGAACTTGGCAACTTGTAATGGATCACCTACATCAATGGACTTTGGCGCAAGAACGAACGCGGCAGCAACAGCTTTTGTCCTCCAGCAGCAATAGAGGCCCAGCCGTCAATCGTTTTATAGCTATTGAGAAGACAGTGCAACAAATAGCTTGGATGAATGGCATATTTTCGTCAACGGGGCAAGATTTCAGAGTATGGGTAAATCGGGGTTTGACTTTATCATTGAGAGCCTTGAAGGCCTCTTTCAACATGCAATTTCTGGATGGTTTGATGGTCTACATTCAGCGTTAGTGATAGAGGCTTTAGCGGTTCGACAGGCTCTTATATGGTCGGTTCACAACATGCAACATATGAGGAGTATCTTTACTGATTCTCAACTTGTAGTGCTAGCCATTAAATCACATCAAGAGGATCATTTAGAGTTTGAGAGAATTATTAAGGATTGCCAACTCATATTGGAAAGTAATTCTAATATTTCTGTTGTTTGGATTAATCGACGAGAAAATGTGGGCGCTCATGAACTTGCTAGAGTGTCTTGCAATTTCTTTCATTTGAAAGTATTGGTGTCTATTCCATCTTGTCTAACTCATTTATATGGTTAACGGAGTTTTTCCTTTACCTTTCAACAAAAAAATGATGAAATCGCTCGATCCCCCTACATCCCAGCCTAACAGAGTTATAAGGGAGGTAAATCACAGTTTAATCTCATTTAGTTTATCAGAAAGGCGACTCAGTGCCCACGTACTTCAAAATTTTGATTATGGACAAACTGATTCATGTCCATATCAAAAAAACACCATCTGGGTAGTGGTTGAGCTTTTGGCAGAGCATGTATAGTTCTATAACTACATATACAATTACAATGCATGTATACTTACAATAGCTATGAACTAGAGGTAGAAAATGGAAGAGAAAAGGAGAAAACTTGCACGAAGTATATACGCTCTGATTCCTCGAATTCTTTAACCTCATTTTGTCTAGACTGGACCATCATCTATCACTCTCTTCGATGTTGTACTCATAGAGTGTGTCTGGACTCGGAGGTAGTTGTGTGACATTAATTACACACATTAGTTAAGTGGTTAAAAAATAAAATGAGAAAAGAAAATAAATATGAATTTAAGTAAAAATCTTTAAGTTACTTGTTGATATATTGGTTGATAGTTGATCAACATATTCAAAATTTAGTTATTTTAAAAAATATTTTAATAATAATAGTAGTCTTTTATGTTAAATAAGATTTAAAATTACTAAATAGAGAAAAAGGTGTCTCTCTCACTAGGAAAGAAAAGTAATTTCAATAAATTCAAATAGTATTTTCCCGATTTTAGGTAGGATTTTAATAATTTCAAATATATGAGATTAATTATATTTATTTAATTTATTTATATGTTTTCTTATTTGTTTATTTATTTACTTAATTTTCTCTCTTTATTTATTTTTATTATGACTTCAATTTATATATTTACTTTTAAAATTATAAAATCTTGAAATACTTCAATAGATGTTTTGTGTAAATTATAAGAAACACAAGACTTAGAGATTAATTCTCTATTTTAAATACAAATAAAATGGGATTTTAATTATTATTTTCTAATTTAAGTACAAAATGCAATTGATCCGTTCAAAATTGACCAGATTTTAGGCTAGGTTCATTTTTTTTAATTTTGAGTTCCAAATCAGGTTTAAGATCAGATTTTGAAGTCTAGTATGATCCAAATACTAAAATGTCAAGTAAAAAAGATATCGTTTTCAATAAAACGATATTATTCTTTAAATTAAATTAAATTAAATATAAAAAGAAAAAAAATTGAGTTTGACTCAATCCCAATTTGGTTCAAATTTGGGTTGCAAGTTTGAAGCTCATTCGGTTCTTGAATCTCAAACCTATTTGGGCATCAAATTAAGCCTAAACTCTTGT
This sequence comes from Erythroxylum novogranatense, assembly GCA_029891385.1. Taxonomy (NCBI): domain Eukaryota; kingdom Viridiplantae; phylum Streptophyta; class Magnoliopsida; order Malpighiales; family Erythroxylaceae; genus Erythroxylum; species Erythroxylum novogranatense. The sequence goes on from CM057232.1 coordinate 3,426,906, forward strand.
AAAAAATTTTGTTTACGTGTATATATATATATGTATATATATATGTATATATGTATGTATCTATGTAACATTATCTTAATTAAATACAATAAAACACTATTTCGTAATTATAATACAACCTTATTTTTATACACTACTCAACTACCATTCATTGTCTACCATCGAACAAGCACTACTCTAAAGACCATTAATTATAGGTTGTCTCGACAATGAAAATTCATTATCTCAGAACTTACGTGAATGGATGTTTCAGTTCTATGATGTAACACGTAGATATTATAGAAATTTGAGTGGCTTCAATTCTTTATCCCCTTAATTGGGTTGAAACTGATAGGTGGTGAAAGTTCTTCAATCTAAATCATACGAACTCATAAAGTAATATACAATAATGGAAGTTCTCTTATTATATTATCCTTTTTTGTGTCCGCAAATGATCAAGAGCTTATATATATAAATGTCAAAACCGAACCAGTCTGGCATGCTAATTAAAGGAGTCTCTCATTTGAGAACTAAAGCCATGGCTGGACTAAAACTCGACATCTTCTTTGCTTTCTTACTTTATGTATCTGTTGTTTCATCACCAGCTTGTTGCATAGCTAGATTGGTTGATCAGCTAAATTATAAAGCAAGTAGTTGTAAGCATGTTCCTCTATTTGTTTTTGGGGACTCGTATGTAGATGCAGGCAACAACAACTACATCAATTGCCCTGAAATTAATAGGGCAAATTACTTTCCTTACGGTGAATCCTACTTCGAAAAACCAACCGGACGTTTCAGTGATGGCCGTACCATGGCAGACTTCATTGGTATGCTTTGGCTATATTCAGACTCGAGGATGCTTGCAGTAACTTCTTGTGTATATTAATTGTTTCATCTTCTTTGTTACAGCTGAGCATGCAAATCTTCCGTTGCTCCCACCTTACCTGCAACCTGGTTTAGATGATTATTACGACGGAGTGAACTTTGCTTCTGGTGGAGCAGGAAATTTAGAAGAAACATTTCAAGAATACCATGTGAGTAGGATGATGAACTTGTCTTCTGATGATCTCTTTCCGTTATTATCTGTATATCTACGCAAGCCCTTTCAAACACGGACATGTTCTGATACTTTATGACCTTTGATTCAAAATTACAGGTTCTCTCTTTCAAAACACAGATTGGCCACTTTAGAAAAGTAATTCAGTGGTTTATAAACAAGTTAGGAAACGATGAAGGCAAAAAAGCAATATCAAACGCAGTCTACTTGTTTAGTTGTGGAGGCAATGATTATCTTAGTCCGATATTCTCACCTTTCCAAAAACATTTACCCTACTCGGATTCAGAATATCATGAGCTGGTGTTTGGAAACTTGACACAGCATATTAAGGTAAATCTAGTTAATATAAAGCTGGCCATATTAATATGTTTGGAAATAATATTGATGTAAGTAATTATTTCGTTGTTGACAGGAAATATACGACCTTGGAGCTAGGAAATTTGCCTTCATGAACCTGGCTATAATGGGTTGTCTTCCTGCTATGAGGATATATAAACCAGAAACTAATGGTAGCTGCTATGAAGAGATGTCATCCAAAGCAAAAACTCACAACCAAGGCCTCTCCAGGATCCTATTTGAGCTCAGCAACTACTTGAATGGATTCCATTATTCACTTTTCAATCTGGCTGGAACCATGAAAAAAATAATGAATCATCCCAGGAAATATGGTAAGCAAAAAAAAAAAAAAAAAAGAGCAAAATTAGAACCTTCTTTTTCTTCGTTTTTTCAATGTTCCAGGTCCACAAGGATTTGAGGTATGTATAATGAACTGTTGCATGGAGGTCCACTCTTAACAAGATGAATCGGGTTTTTCAGTTTGTTTCAATTCGTGATCAGGGTTTAAAGATGGAAAGTCAGCATGTTGTGGAGAAGGAAGATTCAGAGGAAATTACACCTGTGGACAGGACCGGAACTTTGAGTTATGCCAAAGTCCTGAAGATCATATGTTCTGGGACTCTAGTCATCCTTCTCAACATGCACACCAAGTTTTTGCAGACATAATGTGGAATGGAAGTAGTAGTAGGAGTTTCATTTCCATGGTTGGACCATACACAGTAGAGCACTTATTTCAGATATAAGTTGCAAACAACTCAAATCCCGTAGATGATAAGTATGAGTGGAAACGAATCACCACTTACATGTGTTTTTTTTTTTCTAATAATTTTTTTTTATATATCTTTAGTCCACATTTCAACTTAAAAATTCTATCTACATAATCAAGTTTATATAAACACACGTTAAAAATAATAATAATTTAGATAATCATACCTAATTTGGAAACGACCTCTAGAGTTAGAGGTAAGACTATGTATTATTGGACCTTTCTAGACCCACAAACTAGCGAAATTCAGCCTAGTTATTGTATACCTAATTAAAATGATATAAATTTAAATAAATCATACATGTTTATAATTAAAAAATTAGATATATTCAAATCAAGAATTTAGATAAATGAAAACATACAAATTTGACAAATCATATCTGACTAACAAAACATAAATTGAAATAAATCATACCTAACTAACTAAAAAAAACTTAAATAAATCTTACCTAACTAATAAATCATTCCTAAATATAAACAAAAGTATACTATATACCAATAAACAATTTAGAGAAATCACAACTAACTAAAGATTTCATCTTGTCATTATAAAACTCTCATCTTTCTCTCTTTGCTTTTGATGTTTATACCAGAACGAGACAAAAGTCCAACTATAGACAAATCAAGAATAAATTACAAGTAAAAGAACATAAATTTAGAACAACTAACTCATTAGATTTGTCTATGTTTTCTTATATAAAATGAGACATAAATCTATATACACAAGAATTTAGATTAGATAACTAAAAGAATACATGATAAATTAAATAAATAAGAACTAACTAAAAGATTTGACATTTTGATTATAAAATTCAAGGTTTAAAAATATAATAAGACACTAAACCAAGACAAGAGATTTAATATTTAAAATTTGAATTGGTATTAAACTTTTATAAAATTGGTATATAAATAAAATTAAATGACTTAAATTATTATTAAAGAAGAAAACAACCTATGCTCATTGAAAAGTTAATATTTAATTGAAAAGAAGACTATAAAGTAAAAAATAATTTATTATAGTTTATAAAATTGATTAATTTATCAAAATTGACTTCCTAATTAATAAATCGATTAATTTTAATAATAAAATTATTAAAATAAGCCAAACTAAAAATTGACCGATTTAAAGTTCTTGAGATTGAATCGATCGGTAATTGAGTTTTTAAATCATTGATAAAGCTCACATCTTTTATCTATGTTCATTATAAATATACACAACTAAATATTTTAGATAAATCACAAATCAGTAAAATAATAAAAATTTAATTAAATCAAAACTAACAAAATTTTATTATTATATTATAAGATATTTTAACAGGGTGGATTTTATAAAAAAGAAATAATACACCTATACAAAATATTATGTTACATATATAATAGATATTTAGAAAGGCAAATACACGTAGGATGATCATCTAATCCAGGCTGCAGGTAAGGTGGTAACAATGGAAGATTTGCATAATCAGCTGTTACAAAGAAGATGAAACAATTAATATACACAAGTAGTTAGTTCCAAACAATGTTTGGGTCTGAGTATATCCAAAGCATACCAATGAAATCTGCCATGGTACGGCCATCACTGAAACCTCCGGAGCGTTGTTCGGATTAGGATTTACCATATGGCAAGAAATTTACCTTTTCAAGTGAATCGACATAGTTATTGTTTCCTGAATCTAAGAGCGAGTCCCCGAAAACAAATAAAGGGACATGCTTGGTAACTAGTGCTTGGTTCGCAATTTGGCTGATGAATCAATCTCTCTATTCGGCAAATTGGTGATGAAACCAGAGATATGCAAACTAAGAAACCAAAGTAGATGATGTTGCTGAGCCTAGCCATGGTTCCTTGTTTAAAATTATATTCGTAATTTACAATCTGTGATTTAAAAAAAAAAGAACTTGTTTAACATATGCTTTTAGGATAATGCAGTTTTTTTTTTCATATATTGACAAAATAACTTTGTTGTTTCAACCAATTTACAAAATCAATAATGGGATAAGATGCATAATTATAAAGTAAGAGGACATGATCACAATTCTTAAAAGAATTAAAGCCACTCAAATTCTATCCCTTGTTAGTCAATTATTTATGAAAAAGCTACTCCCATTTATTACTAGACCAACCATACTACACCTCGTTATCTAAATGCACATTCAAAACAGATACATTTCAAGTATCATATCAAGCATCTTATAGACTTTTTTTTTAATGATGCGAAGAGTCTTGTACATTTTTTATGTCTTTTTAGAAATTGAGGTTTGATATCTGCAAAACGTATCCAATTTTTTTGTTTAACAACAACAAAAACTCTGAAGTAATCTCGTTGATATATAGATTTTGAAGAGATTTTGTAATACACAGCTTTATTCTTAACTTTTCAGTTTAAGAACTCAAATGCTTAAATTAGTTTTAAGTTTCATAGTGTTTATTTAGTGTACATTGGCAATGTTTACTTCTGTTTTTCACCGCAGCTTGATTTCTTATGTACTGAAGATGACATGTATGAAAAGTGAAGAAGTTAAATGAAATAATATGATTATTGAAGAAAACACATTTGCTTAATAGTTAAAAATAAATACTATTTAAAAATTATTATTTTTATTTTTATAATCAACAATTAATAATCTTTAACAAATTAGTATTACATTTTCTAAAATTTTCAATTTAATGACTAATTTGTTAAGATTTGTAGAAATTAAGTAAAAATAATTACATTTGAGGCACATGATAGTACCTTAATAACTATATATTGACTCATTAAATTATAGTTCATAACATCCTTAAAATGACACCATTATCATATTCTACCCCTTAAGGTAGAAGATGTTATAAGATATAACATATGGTAAGATTGTGTATATATATGGTGATTGGGTGTGAAAAAGAATATTATTGGGTCTTCTATTAGCTCTGTTTTGCATAAAGTATTCTTGTTTTTGATAGGTTGTGAAATATGAAGAAGAACCGTCAAGACTTTATGCCAAGCATCAGAAGTATGTCATTCTCGTTATGTTCTTATGCTCTAAATAAAGACCTGGAACACTGAAAAAATGAAGAAGATGAAGAAAGGTGTAATTTTTGTTTTTTGCTTAACATATTTCTTAGGATTGTTCAATATTCTTTCCATTGCTCCACTCAGATCAAAAGGTGATTCTTGCTGAACTTGAATAGGATCTTGGAAAGGGCTTTGTTATGGATTCTTGCTTCGGATGCTATGTCTTGGTAGCAGCCACCATTAGTTTCTGGCTTATATATCCTCATTTTAGGAAGACAACCCATTAGTGGCAGGTTGATGAAATTTTTCTAGTTGCTAAGTCGTATATTTCCTGTCAACAACAAAATAATTATAACCAAATTTATCTCTAAACCAAGTTTCTAAATATTGACTGTAACCCGCAATTAAAAACTTTGCTCCGAGCATTCATCTTATATGGTTTTGAGAAATTGATAAGGTAGGGACTAACCAGATTAACCTTAATATATATGCTGGGTCAAGTTTCCAAGCAATAGTCCTTGATATTCTGACTCTGAGTACGGTGTATGTTCTGAACAGAAAATAGGACTAAGGTAATCATTGATTCCACAACTAAACAAATATAATACGTTTGATATTGCCTTTTTGCATTCGACATTGTAAGTGAATATATAAAATTAATTAAGTTGATCTTACATAATAGCTTAAGATATTGTGGTAAAATGATTATTTAATATGATATCAGAGTAGGTTTGGTATAGATTATTAATTTTTCGATTATTCGTCTGGATGTCTAGTCTCAGTAGTCCGGTTCGGTTGCAACTGCGTATATTTCAAGTGACAATTGAATGTTCAGTCCCTGGTACACTTGATGAGGAGTGTTAGAGTATTCCATATTAACTAAACATAAAAATGTTAAAAGTTTATAAGTGGTAAGGGTTAACTATCCAAACAACTAGTTCTAGTTATTTGAACAATGGTTGACTCAAGTTCAATTCTTGTTAGTGGACTCTACATTCTGCCCATATTAAAAATTCAATATGATATCAGAGTCTTTGTGACCAAATGGTCGTGAATTCAAATCCTATCACCCTCAGCATAAGATAGAGTGAACCTGTGCAAGTATCAAGCCCAAAGGGCTTTCACTTGAGGGGTTGTGTTAGTAAATATATAAAACCGATTAAAAGTTTGTTTGGTTCAGCTTTTGAAAGCTAAAAAAGCACTTTTTTTACCCAAAAATTATTTTAAGGAAAAAATGTCTATTTAACTATAAACTTCAAAAGCACTTTTTAAGTAGAATTAGTTTTTTTAAAAGCTAAAATACAGCTTTTTCAAAAGCTTAAATTTGGAGTTTTTCATAAAAGCCCCTTACTTTAACTTTTTTGGGTAAACCTTTTTGCGTCACTTACACATATATCAAAACCTTCGTCTGCATTGTTAACGTAGAAACGTCTATCTGCATTTCAACACAGAGCGTTAAAGGCAAATCACGTCTGCGTAGACCTTTTCAAGGTCATAGCAGGACTATGGAAAGCATAGAAAGTTGAAAATAGCAGAAGCGAAACAAGACCTGAAATTCCCATATTTCCAAGTTAGACCGCACCAGCAAGAATCTTGGAACTAATGCACACACGTCATTTTTTTCTCACAAATCAATGGGTAGCTTGTGGCCATATATGTAAGAGCTAAGCTCTTTGCCTTGATTATCAGTAGTCGAACTTGGAAGTTATGATTGTCCCTATATTGGCTTATAGTAGTAGGGGATTAATAAATCATTTGCTCAAAGACTTGCAACTTGTTCATTAATGTGATATGATGACAAGCTAATTTTAGTACAGAGTACATGAATAGCTTTTGAAGGCAGAATAATTTGATATTGTGATTCCATTAACCTCGTGAGTGAACATGCTAATCCCTTAAAGTAGTTATATAGTTCTTTTAAGTGCACTCAATAATTCAAAATAGGCATGTAAAAGTGTTTTTAAATATATATAGGCTAAAAGTAATACATGATGAATAATTTGTATTTGAGATAGCAATTATGAAGTGTGTCTCTTTCTTTACTTTTGTATGTGCATAAACTTCCATAGTCGTTGTTATGCTTTTAATGTTAAGTTCACAAAAGATTTAATACTTGTGATGCTTTTGTCTATGTCATTTTGATTATGCTTCTATATTTTCTTATACTTGTTAAATTCATTGTTATATGCAGTGGGGATTTTATTGTTGATAGAAAATTTCAATGCCAAGACAAGATATTCAAAGTGTGGATAAATTGAAAAAAAAGGTTAAAGCGGAGTGAAATGATAGAACTTTTGAAATTTTAATCAAAATTTGTGGAAGAGACATTAGCTAGAAATCGACCAAATGGTCACTTTAACAAGATTGGATGGAAAAATATAATTTCAAAGTTTGCTCATGAAACTAAGAATAACTATGAATACAAACAATTTAAGAATAAATGGGATGGATTAAAAAAGGATTGGCAGCTTTGGACAAATTTAGTATGTAAGGACACTGGATTAGGATGAGATACTACTAATCAAACTATTGATGCAAGTAACGAATGGTGGGAAAAGAAATTGAAGGTAAGCATTTAAGCTTTAGATTTATAATGTTCTAATGTTTTTTGATAGTTTAATAACTTAAACAATATTATTGTAGGAAAATCCTGAGCCTGCCAAATTTCGAACTAAAGGTTTGAAACATATTGAATAGCTGAATATTTTATTTAAAGATGTTGCAGCTACATGAGAAGGAGCTTGGGCACCTTCTTCAAGTTTTGTACCAAATGATGCTTATGTGACGTGTAGAGAAAGCCTAGTTGATACCGATATTGACGATAACCTTTTTGAAGACTTTGCTATCAATCCAAAAATTAGAAATATTAATAATGAGATTGGTTCATCAACTCTAACTCTAGGAACTTCTACAAAAGGAAAGTGGAAAAAAAGAAAGAAACGTGATACTAGAACAAGGGCAACAAAAAAGTTATGTAAACATTTGGACCGTATATGTGATGCAGTAAAGAGTAGAACTTCAATGAGTTCTATTAAAAGAGATGAACCTGGTTATAGCATTTTTGAGGTGATAAACATCTTATGAAGTATAAATGAAATAGAAAGGGGAGGTGAACTGTTTATGTTAGTTACCAAATTATTTTTGAAGAAGAAAAATAAAGAGATGTTTGTTGAGCTTAAGGATGTTGATATTCAAATTGAATGGCTTGAGAAAATGAAATAATTGTGACTTTTTTAATAAATTAGACATGTTTTTGGTTATTAATATTGGACTACTTGTAGTGTGTTGTATTGGATTTTGCTACTTCTAATGTGTTATACTGGATTTCTGTTTGGCTAATTTTGTTGTAATGAATTAAATTGTACTTTATTATTATTGTGTTATGATTATTGCTACATTATCTTGTTATACAATAAGCTTATTATTTATCTACATATTTTGATACAGATGTCATCTTTTGATAATGATTCTGACAATGATCATGAATATAATGAAGAGATTGAAGAAGAAATTTTGCATATGGTTCAAACTGGAGTTGCAATGACCATAGACCGTTATATTAAATATTATATTAAAAAAATCATGTAAAACATCCCCTCACACTGGATAGATGTTTGTAATAGAGTTTCTTAATGGTCATAAAGATAGATGTCATCAACAATTTAGAATGGAGAATGATGTTTTTATCAAATTATGTAAATTGTTGAATGAGTCATATGGATTAAAGAAAGGTATAGAAGTCACAATAGAACAGGCTGTAGCTATGTTTTTTATCACTTTAGGTTATGGACTTTGTAATAGAATGGTTCAAAAAAGATTTCAATATTCTGATGAAACAATTTCTAGATGGTTTGAAATAGTATTAGAGGTTGTTTTACGTATGTCGATTAATTTCATCAAACCAAAAGATCCAACTTTTAAAGAAATTCCAAGCAAAATAAAAGATAATAGAAGGTATTGGCCTTATTTTAAAGACTGCATTGGAGCAATTGATGGAATATATATACCACTTATCGTTCCAAGGTCCAATCAAATAAAACGTATCAAGAGAAAGGCATTCCTACACAAAATGTAATGATTGCATGTGATTTTGATTTGTGCTTCACTTTTGCATGGACTGGTTGAGAAGACACAACACATGATGCTCAAATTTTTATGGAGACTTTGCGTAATGATAGATTACACTTCCCTCGTCTACCTAGAGATTTGTGACGGACAACTTAATACTTTTTTATTTATTTTTAATAATTCAGTGCTTATTTATTTATTTATTTATTAATTTAAAATGTAGGAAAATATTATTTGGTAGATGCAGGATATGCTTACATGCAAGGTTATTTAGGATCATACAAAGGTAAGAGGTATTATCTTCTTGATTTTCGACGCGCTGATCTTCCAAGAGGAAAGAAAGAAATATTCAATCATGCACGTTCTTCTTTAAGATGCACAATTGAAAGAACATTTGGCGTTTAAAAAAATAGGTGGAAAATTTTACATCAAATGTTCAGTTTTCCTTTTCCAAAGCAAGTTAAAATTGTAATTGCTTCAACGACTATTCATAATTTTATAATGTTAAATGTTCAAAAGAATGAAGAGTTTTCTCCCTATGGTGAAAATAATGAATTACTTCCTACAAATGAAGAAATCTATGAAAATAAAGACGTTGAAGGAAATCATTTAGAGGAGTTACAAAATAACGAGATGAATGATGCGAAGGAACATACTGCAAATATTCTTATATTACGATAAAATGCATAGTTTATTATGTATTTAACTATTTGCTCAGCTTGAATATTTATTTTGGGATTATAATATTATTTAACTTTTTTACATATTTTAATATTTATTTTCATATTAATTTTATTTTCTACAAGAAAATGAGACATCTCTTTAAATAATTTCCTACAAGATGGTTATTCAAGAAATGGGTAAAGTAAATATAATATATTGTACTTTGCATATTGTTTAGTATACTTTAAATATTATTTATATGTATAAATAATTTTATTATAAAATAAAATGTAGTTAAAATTAATAAAAGTACTTTTTATTTTTATGTCACCAAACAATCTACTGTATAAAGCTCTTTTTAAAAGACATTTTTTTAATTGACAACCAAACAGTCAATTGGCTTCTAAGAAAAGCTCTTTTCAGAAAAGCTCTATTGATATAGGCTCATCCAAACAAGTACTAAGTTGACAGCTATTGCTGTTAAACCATATTATATGAGACAGAGTGTTGACCTACCAAACGTAGGTATATAAGACAATTGTTGGTAGCAAAAATGCGAATGTTTAAGTGGATGTGTGGTATTTCCAGGAGAGATAAGGTACGGAACCGAGTGGTGAGAGAGAGACTATGGGTAGCTAACTTTGTAGACAAGTTGAGAGAGACTAAGCTTAGGTGGTATGGGCATGTGCAGAAGAAACCCTTCAACGCTCCGGTACGGAGCTGTGAGGGAATAACATTTAGTGAATATAAGAGGAGGAGAGGGAGGCCGTACAAGAACTGACGGGAAGTGATCAAGGCAGATATGTCAGAGTTGGCCCTTAATGAGATAATTGCTCAAAATAGAACAGTTTGACGTGATCGAATAAGAGTAAAGGATTAACCGTTCCAGTTATCCAAATCAATATAGTAGTTACTCAGAGATGTCGTGTCACGTTGCACAGATTGCAAGACATGTGTGGGGAACAGTAGGGGGTCATATCGACAGGGCTTTGAGGAAGGTCCCCTTACTTAGTGAGTGACAAGGAGGGATAGACTTTGTAGACTATTAGGTTCTTGCAGATCTGACCTCCTTCAAGTATTCCCCACAATTGGTATTTTTTCTAATGAATTGTTTCTGTAACCTGCATCATTTTTACATTGTTTCATTTGCATGCAAGTCCACCGGAAGCAGCCTCTCTATTATATAGGGGTAAGATTGCGTACTATTGGACTTCTCCTAACTCTGTTTTATTGAGAAATTTCAGATTGGGTGATGATGATAACGACGACGATGATGATGTTAAGCTATTGCGGTGAAACGGTCTTTTACTGGTCATCTCCTAACTTGTTCATAAATCACAGAACTACTTTTCTTAAGTTGCTAAACTGTATCTTTTGAAAGACGACCTGTAAAATTTTTTTAAAAATCTGTTAGACAACAGTCTTCACCGTCAAAAATATTTAACTTGTTATCAAACCAGTAATTTGTCAAAAAGTATTACCGGACCAGCTTGGTCCTGGATGGAAAAGGGTACGCGTACATATGCAGATAATAATCGAGATAAGAAGAAGACAAGTTCACCATCATACTCACACGGTCTTCTTCAAATGTTTCTTTTAAAATTCCCAATCCACCAGAAGCAAAGTTCTCTCCATTTTGATAATCATTTAAACCAGGTTGCAGGTAAGGTGGGAGCAATGGAAGATTTGTATGCTCAGCTGCAAAAAAGAAGATGAAACAATTAATATACACAACAAGTTACTGCCAAACAATTCTTGAGTCTTAGTATTAAAACATACCAATGAAGTCTGCCATGGTACGGCCATCACTGAAACGTTCTGTGGGTTGATCGGAGTAGGATTCACCGTAAGGACAGTAGTTTGCCCTGTTACCTGTGGGGGTATTGGTGTAGTTGTTGTTGCCTGCATCTACATACGAGTCCCCGAAATCAAATAGAGGCACATGCTTACTAGTTCGTGCTTTATAATCTGGCTGATGAACCAATCTAGCCATGCAACAAGTTGGTGACGAGAAAAGATACGTGAAGTAAGAAAGCAGAGTAGATGCTGTTGCTTAACTCTAGCCATGGCTTTAGTTCTCTAACGAGAGACTCCGTGCTGGGTTGGTTTTGGCATTTAAGTACGCTCTTGATAATTTGTTCTCCCGTACTATTATTTTCAAGTCAGAAGAGATGGACTACCTTTATCATTTAAGACAATTTTTGTCTTCCTCTTCGTCGTAGTCATCATCCATTTCGCACTTTTTCAATGAAGCGAATTCTGAAAATAACAGGCTTATTTTTATATAATAAAGAAGTTTTTTTTTTGATAAAATTAAATACAAATGGGATGATATAAAAGTGATGTAAGTTATTAATAAAATACATATAATATAAATTGATAATCTCTCTATAAAATTCCGTAAATGTCTAATTCAATTTTTAAGTTTGATATAAATTAATTAAGATAATTGTATTAAATTATTAATTTAATTAATCTAGTTTAAGTTTAATAACTAATTAAAATTATCATATAAGAATATGGTTAATCAACGCATAATATATACCAACGCAATCTGATATAAAGTCAAAACTTGACCTGATACTTAATGTACCAGGTCGGAAGGATAAGATTCTTTATACCCATAATTCTATGCTAATTTTGTTTCAGACGATCCCATCTGTATATTCTTTAACCCCCACTTATTTGTATGAATGGAATCCTCGGAGCAAAATTGACACAACGTTATCCCGGTAGGGGACCCAATTGTCATCCCTGAACTCAGGATCTACCTCGCATTGAATAAGGATAGGGTGACTCTCAGTTGGTTCCGGAGGGATAGATTTGTAACAAGGTGCAAAGTTCGAATCTCACGGTTTGCAGTGTGGGAGCAACACTCTTGAGCTCTTTGTGGGCTTTGAGAGTAGGCTCCTTGTAGGCCTGTGGGTTGTTCACCTCCTCCTTAACAGACCGTTGAGTACCTGATTTACATCCTTCAAGTTGCTTCGTCGGGCCGGGGTGTGGGGGGCACTTTGAATTAGAGAATTAACCTTTTTTTGCAACAAGGATAGGGTGACTCCTAAAAGAATTCAGGCCATTTATGTTCTTTTTATTTTTTGTTTTTAACAGTAAATCACTAAGGCTTTTCCATTGATATTACCTGTTAGTTGAGTGAACTTGCGTGATCACCTAATTGTAGGACTACTTGTTCGAGGCTAGACTTGGAATGTTAGTTGAGCTTTTTGTTGTCATAAGAAGGAGACTCTCAATTCTAACTTGCTCCAAGCAATGATAAAAAAAAAAAAGGTTGATTTAATTATAAAATCTTGAATTACTTTTATTTATTTTAATAACTTTTATTATTAAAATTAAACAAATAATTAATTAATTTGTCAATTTTATAAACAAAATGTAGTCTCTTTTTGGTTAAACTTTAATTGTTTATAGATAAAAATATCTTTTAAATCCTATTTAAAATTCTACATTTTATTTAATCTTTACTATATGTATCGACTTTATAACAGTCTATTTAGAGATGCCAAAAGAGCAAAAGATCTTGGATACGTAATGATCTTCAAGTACTATGTATTTTGATATTTTCATATCTTGATAACCAAGTCAATACATAATAAGATTACTCGTTAATGGTTAACCAAGTTTGATGGATTAGCCTTCTAAAACAATCAATTCTGATCCTAGAGGTATACTTTTAATTACTTGACAATCATCTGAAGCACCCTTATTGTATAATTTTGCTAGCTATAGCTACCGTTGTAGTATTATAAATAGTATTGTTACTCTTATTCCCATCAATCTAAATCTAACTTCTTCCCCTGTTAGGGTTTTTCTATTTGAGGTGTACAAGATGAAATTATCATTTACGGTAGAGGGAGAATCCCTTTGGTTACTTATCTAAAAAAAGTCTATGATTAGTTCAAAAAAACGTCTCAAGATTCAAGCTATTGTAGATGATATAATTAATAAATAAGTTCATCATCGTGTTAACTTATTTTAGTGTTTAAGAGAAATGGTTTTAAATGTAGGGGGTTTTCTTAAAAAAAAAGGGAGACTTTTTCCATACAAAAGATTTACTTGTTACTAATATAGTTTAATCAGTATCACTCTTTAGATCTCTTGTTTCACTTCAATAGTATCATATAAATGCAAAGGAAATGAATATATCATCATCATCACCCTCAATTTGAAGTCCTGCAGTGAAGCGGAGTCTAGAGAGGTATGATAGTACACAACCTTACTCCTATATAATAAAGAGGTTGTTTCTAGCAAACTCACATGCAAATGTAATAAAAAAAATAGTGATGCAGATTAAAAGAATAAATAAGTAAAAATGGCACGTAAAATGTTTAAGTAAATAAAATTGCAATAAATACATAAGAATAATAAAAACAAATAATAATAATGATAATAATAATAATAACAATAATGTCAATTGAAGGATGAGAGTGAGAGTGCAAAAAAAAGAGGAAGAACAATATAAAAAAACTTACTTCTTGTTACTTCAACTAGAGTTACCTCAAGAACTAACCTTTTTTAACAAAGAAAATAAAACAAGCAAAAACATCAAGTACAATAAGAGCTAATAAAAGAACGATCATGAATGCCGGCTAAGCTAGTATCGCCTCTAAACTTAGCATTTGCAATATAAACTCCCTTGTAAATCTACATACTGCCAGCAGTAGGCCGGGCGACCAAGTGGGAGGATCAGACCGAAGTCTTTGAAGTAGCCATTGCCGAAACTACCAAATCTGAAGAGAGAAGGCCCCACGCGAGCTCCAGACGAGGAGCATAGTTGGATAATAACCATGTATAGTGCACTCCACTTTGATATTGGATCGGTGAAGGAAAAAGTTGACAATGATTATACAACCAGATGGTAGGTATAATAACATTAGTCAATAAATAAATTAAACAAATAAAAGAGATAAAACGAAGTATCAAAAACTTAAATAGATTCAATCAAATATGGATTATATCACATCACTTATGGTTTAATTTTTACTCCGATTTTAAAGAATAAATTCAAATTACTTCGTATTTTTCCACAAAGTGCTTAATAAAATATGTTAAGCATTAATTTTAAATTTTATTATTTTCTTTTTTGTATGTTGTTATCAGATATAGAATCTAACGAAAAATAACAAAATAATTAATGTCATATTATTTGTACTATGTGACACAACTAAAATAAATATTATACCACAAATAATATGATATTAGGTCTGATACAATTTGTCCAATAGACTTACTGAATTTTGGTATAATTTAATAAAATAGTTTAACATAAACCTATAAATTTTGCCCTCCTGATTTTTATTTTTGGTTCCCCTCGTTAAGCACATGTTAGAAATTAATAGGTAGAGTTGTTACTGATACATAGCGAAAGTAGCAATTTGATAGGATCAATCAAAGTACTTCTGACTAGAGCTAGAAGTGTTTTTAATATAATCTATAGGATTTGTGTTGCCTGCAACTTCAATCTGAAATAATTGCTCAACAGTGTATGGTCCAACCATGGAAATGAAACTTCTACTACTTCCGTTCCACATTATGTCTGCAAAAGTTTGGTGTGCACGTTCAGTAGGATGATAAGAGTCCCAGAACATATAATCTTCAGGACTTTCGCATAACTCAAAGTTCTCGTCCTGTCCACAGTTTTGAATTCCTCTGAATCTTCCTCCTCCACAACATGCTGACTTTCCATCTTTAAACCCTGATCACGAAATTGAAACAAATTGAAAAACCCAATTCATCTTGTTAAGAGTGGACCTCCATGCAACAGTTCATTATACATACCTCAAATCCTTATGGACCTGGAACATTGAAAAAACGAAGAAAAAGAAAGGTTCTAATTTTGCTCTTCTTTTTTTTTTTTTTTGCTTACCATATTTCTTAGGATGATTCATTATTTTTCTCATGGTTCCAACCAGATTGAAAAGTGAATAATGGAATCCATTCAAGTTGTTGCTGAGCTCAAATAGGATCCTGGAGAGGGCTTGGTTGTGAGTTCTTGTTTTGGATGACATCTCTTCATAGCAGCTACCATTAGTTTCTGGTTTATATATCCTCATAGCAGGAAGACAACCCATTATTGGCAGGTTCATGAAGGCAAATTTCCTAGCTCCAAGGTCGTATATTTCCTGTCAACAACGAAATAATCACTTACATCAATATTATTTCCAAACATATTAATATGACCAGCTTTATATCAACCAGATTTACCTTAATATGCTGTGTCAAGTTTCCAAACACCAGCTCTTGATATTCTGAATCCGAGTAGGGTAAATGTTTTTGGAAAGGTGAGAATATCGGACTAAGATAATCATTGCCTCCACAACTAAACAAGTAGACTGCGTTTGATATTGCTTTTTTGCCTTCATCGTTTCCTAACTTGTTTATAAACCACTGAACTACTTTTCTAAAGTGGCCAATCTGTGTTTTGAAAGAGAGAACCTGTAATTTTGAATCAAAGGTCATAAAGTATCAGAACATGTCCGTGTTTGAAAGGGCATGCGTAGATGTACAGATAATAACGGAAAGAGATCATCAGAAGACAAGTTCATCATCATACTCACATGGTATTCTTGAAATGTTTCTTCTAAATTTCCTGCTCCACCAGAAGCAAAGTTCACTCCGTCGTAATAATCATCTAAACCAGGTTGCAGGTAAGGTGGGAGCAACGGAAGATTTGCATGCTCAGCTGTAACAAAGAAGATGAAACAATTATTATACACAAGAAGTTACTGCAAGCATCCTCGAGTCTGAATATAGCCAAAGCATACCAATGAAATCTGCCATGGTACGGCCATCACTGAAACGTCCGGTTGGTTTTTCGAAGTAGGATTCACCGTAAGGAAAGTAATTTGCCCTATTAATTTCAGGGCAATTGATGTAGTTGTTGTTGCCTGCATCTACATACGAGTCCCCAAAAACAAATAGAGGAACATGCTTACAACTACTTGCTTTATAATTTAGCTGATCAACCAATCTAGCTATGCAACAAGCTGGTGATGAAACAACAGATACATAAAGTAAGAAAGCAAAGAAGATGTCGAGTTTTAGTCCAGCCATGGCTTTAGTTCTCAAATGAGAGACTCCTTTAATTAGCATGCCAGACTGGTTCGGTTTTGACATTTATATATATAAGCTCTTGACCATTTGCGGACACAAAAAAGGATAATATATATAATAAGAGAACTTCCATTATTGTATATTACTTTATGAGTTCGTATGATTTAGATTGAAGAACTTTCACCAAACTTATCAGTTTCAACCCAATTGAGGGGACAAGAGTTGAATTAAGCCACTCAAATTTCTATAATATTTACGTGTTACAGCATAGAACTTAAACATCCATTCACGTAAGTTCTGAGATAATGAATTTTCATTGTCGAGACAACCTATAATGGTCTGTAGTAGGGCTTGTTCGATGGTAGATATTGAATGGTAGTTGAGTTTGCCTACTGTGCCTCTGGAGAAAAATAAAATTGTATTACAATTAGGAGTTAATGTTTTACGTTATTCAGTTCAGGGAAAATATCGTTGTATTATAATTACGATCGAATTAGTGTTTTATTGTATTTAATTAAGATAATGTTACATACATACATATATATAATTTTACAAACATACATATAATATTGTAACAAAATATTTTACAAGAGTTTAGGCTTGATTTGATGCCCATACTGGAGAACCGAATGAGCTCCAAACTCGTAACCAAAGTTTGAGCCTAATTGGGATTGGACCAAATTCAATTTTTTTCTTTTTACATTTAATTTAATTTAATTTTAAAAATAATATCGTTTTGATTAAAACGAAAACATTTTCACTTGACATTTTAGTGTTTAGATCATATTAAACCTTAAAATCCTCCGATCTTAACCATGATTTGAAACTCAAAATAAAAATATGAACCTAGCCTAAAGTTTGGTAAATTCAGGCTAAGTCATTTATTTTTGGGGCAGATTAATTTTATTTTGTACTTAAATTAGAAATGAAATAATTAAAATCCCATTTTATTTGTATTCAAAACAGAGAATCTCGTGTCTTGTGTTTTGTATAATTTACACAAAAACATCTATTGAGGTGTTTCGAGATATTTATAATTTTTAAAATAATTATGCAAATCAAAATAAATAAACATAAAGACAAAATTAAGTAAATAAATAAACAAATAAGAAAAGATATAAATAAGTTAATATAATATAATTAATCGCATATATTTGAAATTATTAAGATGGCGGTGTTTTTGACATGGCCATCATCAGAATTCTAAGTAGGTATTAAGCCAAATGAAAATTGTAGAGACAATTTAGGAAGTTTTTTTGGAAGTAAAGATAAAAACTTAAGCAAAAGATACAAAAGTTAGTCTTCATCACTATTTATAATATGAGTTGCTTCATCACTATTTATAATATGAGTTGCACTTTGTTTTTAAAAATTGTATCATATATTGTACTTTAATGTAATGTTTTTAAAATAATGTAAGATAGAGCTTATTTCTAATGGTTTCACTGTCCTACACGGATCTTGTAGGCCATGTGATTATCAATGGCTTCCAACCACTGCAAGTGTTGTCATTTCTCTCACTTTTCAACAATTTGTTTAATTAATGCAAACATTATAAATATTTTGATTACAGAAGATCATGACATTATAGTCATTTTTAGCAATCAACTGATTGGCTATATCTCCCACTAATTAGTATTTGCATTTTGTGAGGGTCGTATACAAAATCCTTAATTAATACTAAAATAAAACTAATGATAAGTTAATAGTAAAACCATTCAGCCTTTTTAATTAAAACTAAGTAATTAAATTGTTATATTACACAATAAGTAATTTTGGAAAAAGCTCTCTTTTGATTTCTCTTTAATACTTTAATTGTTTTGTAATTTAATTGTAATTAATTAATTTTATATTGTATTTAATTACAACAAAATTAATAAATAATTTATTTAATGAATTAATTAAATTATGTAAAATAAAATAAAATATATAATTATATATTGTAGTTTTATTATATTTATATATTATAAATGTATTCTCTATTTATTCTATTTAATATCTATTAATATTTATATATTTTATTTAATATTTATTAAATAAAATAAGGGATAAATTGAATCAATTTCACTAATAAAATACGAAATCTCACTTCAGATAAGAATTCTTGAACCCAATAACTATGAATAATTAGTTTTGCATTAAATATAATAGAATAACCATTTAGAATAATAAAATAGATTACATTTATCAAGAAATGTAAAATCATATATATGATCTCCATTGTACATCTTGACCAATTGGAT
Organism: Erythroxylum novogranatense; assembly: GCA_029891385.1. Taxonomy (NCBI): domain Eukaryota; kingdom Viridiplantae; phylum Streptophyta; class Magnoliopsida; order Malpighiales; family Erythroxylaceae; genus Erythroxylum; species Erythroxylum novogranatense. Next base: position 3,446,079 of record CM057232.1, read on the forward strand.
AGAAGGATGTCAAAAAGGACCCAACCTGTTTCCAAAATGACATATAGGGATGTTAAAAAAGGTCCGACTTGGCTCAAAAATGACATATATATATATATATATATATAATTGTGAGCATCATAAAGCAAAATAATAGTGTAATTTATCTCTTGATAAAAGCACTAAAGAAATTGGAAGTTTTGGAAACAAAGGTTGCGAGATTGGAAGATAATTTGATCAAAACCTCAAAGGAGAATCCGCAATTTCAAGAGACTCTTGAAAAATTAATTCAAGAAGTCAACAGAATTAAAATCACAGAAAAGGGAGATACAACACCACCAGCTGTAATAAGAAAATCATATTTCTTCAGAAATCCGCAAGAAATATTTAATTCGGAAAAAACAAAATCATCAAAATGAGCCGACCAAGTACTAGTGATACCAGATCTCGAACGTCTTTTGAAAGGGCTGGATCTTCTAAAAACTTGATTCCAGTTAGGGATACTGAAAGAAATGAAACATTGACAACTATTGATGATAGAATTCGTAACTATCATCGATATCGACAAGCAACAAGAAACGTTATAAGCCGTATTACGGGAAATAGCAACAGAAGAAGATCTCTAGAAATGAATCTCGATCCAAATTATCAATTGTAGTTGTCAAATCAAAGGAGAGCTGAAATGGTACCAGCGGAAGTGCTATACACCACAAATTGGAGTGAACCAAAGAATAAGGTATATCAGCATTATTCAGAAGAGAGAGCACTAATTACAGGAGATACCCAAAAAGAAATGCCTTTGATCATGAAAGAATCATACCAGAAATTAAAAATGGAAGGATTGGATCATATTCATCTTGGGATGATAATGATACGAATCTTTGCATTACACAGAAAATATGCTGGTGTTAAGATTCTTGTGGTAATAAGAGACAAAAGATGGGGTAGTGATGAAAGAGGCATATTAGGACAAATGGAGATTGATTTGTCAAATGGTACGGAATTGGTTTATTTCCTACCAGAGCAAATGATGACTATCACAGATTTCTATAAACAAATGGAAATCATAGTCAAAACAAAAGGGTATGAATCATGGGTATCAGGAGAAGCAAATTTGCTAATCACTAGAGGAGTGGTAGCAAAATTAACCAATACCAGTGCTGCATCATTCAAGTTTAGAAACGAGAATCTGCTTGAGTTTCTCTCTACCAATGGTGTCAAAGCAATTGCAGGAAAAGAATATTCATCAGAACCATTTAATGGTGAAGTTTGGAGAATAAATCCACCAGAAGGGATTGAGGCATCAAAAGCACCACAGAATGTGCAAACATGGGAAAATAGAGACAAATCTGTAAATCTCATATTTACACATTATGAAAATAGAAAATTGCCTGAAGAAGAATATGAGGATGAAGATGATACGGAGATTGAAAGAGCATTAGTTATAACTCATCGAGTTATAAAAGAGGAAGAAAGACGTATCAACAGAATATTACCAGATCACTTTATTCAAAGTGAAAAAGAAAAAGGCATAATATGGGATCATTTGGGAGATGTTAAGTATTGGGTAAAATACACCATCCCAGAAGAAATAGATGATGAAATCCTATGTGATGGATGGGGCAAGGAATTTGAAGAAGAAGACAATAATGAAGGTACAATATTAGTCTTCAAAGAAGATGATAATGATGAATCAGAAAATGAAGAATGGTCTTGGAATTATGAAAATACCAAGGGCACAGTATTGATGGCTGACATAGGTGGAATGGATTATCCTAAATTAAGGATAGAAGAGGATTTAGTGGATGCACCACACTTGCAAGAAATACTTGCAATTAAATCAGCAACATCAACCTCACAAGTAGCCGAATCAGGATTAAGAGTCCCAACGGATTCAAACATGGGACCTCCTCAATATCCACCAGCAGAACGACAACAGTCAATTAATGTACCAGAAATTCGAGAAAGATGGAAGAATTTCAAAGGAAAAAGGCTCAATGTATCAAACCAATGGAACTTACCATCAACGCAAGCACAGACGGGATCAATATTGGTTCTACCTACAGATGTTTCACAATATGAAGATGTCATATCTCGATGGGAATCAAACAATAAAAATCTTGTTGATAGAATGACATGGGTGGACAATAAAGCTAAAATCACATACATTGAAAATCTCCTAGGGGAGGTAATGAAGAGAATGTTTCAACAATGGAGATTAGCATTTCCTCAAGAGTATGAAATGTTAGTAGCTGCAGCTGATGATACATAATTCATCTTCTCACAAATAAGAAGAATGATAACATTAGAAGACCCTTATCAAGGATCAACAGCATTTCAAGAAAGAGCATACGCGGAATTAGAAAGAATGCAATGTAAAGAAATACAACATTTGCCACAATTCATGGAGGAATACATGGATATTGCAGCAAAAACAGGAAGAGCATATCTAAATTCAGAATTATCAGAAAAATTCTTCAAAAAATTACCAGAACTTTATGGAAAGGAAATAGAAGAAGAGTTCAAAAGAAAACATCCAGGTAATATAATTGGTATTATTCCGCGAGTACATTTTACATGGTTATACTTACAGGAATTGTGTAAAAAGGCTTCAATGCAACGGGGATTGAAGGATTTCAACAATCTTTGCAAACAAATACCTATTCCTGGGTATTACAAAGAAAACAAGAAATATGGCCTTCGAAAGGCAAGAAATTACAAAGGAAAACCACATGATACTCATATCAGGGTTTTCAAAAGAAAGAAGCCACCTACTCATAAGTGTCGTTGTTATACGTGTGGAGAAGTTGGGTATTATGCAAAAGATTGCAAAAACAAACATGGAAATATTGCACGAGTGGCAATAGTCAATGAATTGCAATTACCAGAAGATTGGGATGTGGTGTCAGTAGATATGAATGAAGATGATAGTGATGGTATACTATCAATCTCAGAAGGAGAAGATCCTGACATTACTACGAGATTAAAGACACTTACTTGTAGATCCAGATTGAATATATATTAGTCATGACTGACAGAGGAGAAATTCAACAAAGAAAGTACAGATGGCTAACAAATGTACATTTACGACAAGAAATGCTAGATTGTACACATGAGTGGGTACATAATGCACCAATTGCAAATTACTTTATCGATAAAGATAAATGTAATTATTGCAAAAGCATAACTACAGAATTAATGAGACTACATTGCCCAATATGTCTCATGACAGTATGTCCATTTTGCTCAATGTTATATCTTAACATTAGAGTTAAAAAGAAACATTCAACATATGTGCCCTTGTTCTCTAATCGAGATGATGTGATTGCTGAAATGAGTAATTATATCGACCAAATCCTCACAGAAAATTCAGTATTAGTAGCTGAAAATCAAAGATTAGAGAAAATTACTGACTCATTCCTTGAAAGGGAATTAGATCAGTTAAAGAAATATGATGAAGAAAGGCTTAAAAATGAACTTAGAGCATCCAATCGAGCTCTTATTATTAAAGATAAACAGCCATTTCTAGAAGCATCAGAGTGTCAGCAAAGCGTGGTGAAACCGCAAAAAGGAAAAGGAAAAGAAGGGAAAGTCTTAAAAGGGAAAGATGTCTCAAGCATTCCACAAATTCCAGGAATTGACATCCCAGTTTTTATTAAAATTCGAACAATTGCATCACACGCAAAGATACCTGACAGAAGAACCAATGGAGCAGCAGGATTTGATTTATACAGTGCTGAATGCATAGTAATTCCAGCATTTCAAAGAAAATCAATTTCAACAGGAATACAGATGGAAATTGAACAACCAGGGCTTTATGGAAGAATAGCTGGAAAATCGTCAATTGCAATAAGAGGAATAGATGTGGCAGCAGGAGCCATTGATACAGACTACCGAGGCACAATCTATGTTATTCTGGTAAATACAAATCCTACTGAATACTTTGTGGATATTGGAGATAAAATAGCTCAGATTATATTTGAGTTATATTTTGTTCCACAAATTCAGTTAGAAAAGAATTTAACTGAAACAGAAAGAATGTCAAGTCCAATTGACAAAGAAAGGGGAGAGATTGTTGTATATAAACAATCAAAAGAAAGTATGCTCGCTATCACAGATGAACAAATTGGGATGCCAAAAGGAAAAATCAACAATCAATTGTACAATTTTGATGTACAATTTAAAATACCAGGTTGCAAGGAATTTCAATTAAGAGCAATACTGGATACAGGAGCAACAAAGTGTTGTGTTAAGATGGATGCAATCCCAATAGAAGCAAGAGAAAAGGTTAACTATTCCATGGAGATTTATGGAATTAATTCAGTATTCAATACTAAATGGAAGCTGAAAAATGGAATAATGGGTATTGGAGAAAATACTTATAGAATACCATTTACTTTCTGTGTTCCAATGAATACACAAGATGGTATTCAATTTGTGATAGGATGCAACTTCATAAGAGCACAACAAGGAGGAATACGACTGGAAGGAAACACAGTCACATTTTATAAAAACTTGTCAAAAGTATCGACAAGTACAGAAATAAGGATAGCTACCATGGCTATACCTGAATTAGAAATTGAAGAAAATGAGTATTGTACCATAAAGGATATGGTATACTTCAATATAGGAAAAAGTATTCCACAATACTCAAAAGAAATACAAGAATGCCTTAAAGATTTGGAGCAGTTAGAATATATTGGAAAGAATCCGCAAAGGCATTGGGCTAAAAACGGATTACTATGCAAAATAGATATCATAAATCCTGACCTAACTATTCAGGATAAGCCCTTAAAACATGTTACACCTTTGATGGAAGCCCAATTCAGAAAGCATGTACAAGTCTTATTGGATCTTGGAGTAATAAGGCCATCCACATCAAGACATCGAACAATGGCAATGATGGTCTATTCAGGAACAACAATAGATCCAGAAACTGAAAAATCAAAGCATGGAAAAGAACGTATGGAATTTGATTATCGGAAGCTCAATGAAAATACCTACAAGGATCGGTACTCTTTACCAAGTATCAATACTATCATCAAGAAAATAGGGAATAGTCGAATTTACAGTAAATTTGATTTGAAAAGTGGATTCCATCAAATAGCAATGGATCCTGAATCCATCCCATGGACAGCGTTTATTGTTCCTGATGGATTATATGAATGGCTTGTAATGCCATTTGGCTTGAAAAATGCACCAGCAATTTTTCAAAGAAAGATGGATCAGTGTTTTCGAGGACATGAAAGGTACATTGCTGCTTATATTGATGATATTTTGATATTTTCATATTCGGAATATGATCACAGAAAACATTTACAAATATTCTTTGATATTTGTAAAAGATATAGTTTAGTCCTATCAAAAGAAAAAATGATAGTGGGAGTATCTGAAGTAGAATTCCTTGGTGCAACCATTGGAAACAGAAAAATTAAGCTTCAGCCACATATCATAAAGAAATTATCAGACTTTCCTGAGGAACAACTTAAAGAGAAAAAAGGATTACGATCATGGCTTGGGATTTTAAATTATGCTCGCAGTTATATACCAAAGCTTGGTATACTAGTTGGCCCATTATATAACAAAACAGCGCCGAATGCAGATAAAAGAATGAGCCCAATGGACTGGGAACTGGTGAGAAGGATAAAAGCCTTGATCAACAAATTACCTGAATTGCAATTACCACCGCCAGATGCCTACATAGTTATCGAAGTTGACGGATGTATGGAAGGATGGGGAGGTGTTGCTAAATGGAAAAAGAATAAAGGAAGTCCAAAATCGGAGGAACAAGTGTTTATGTATGCTAGTGGAAAATTTGACGTCATAAAATCAACAATTGACGCCGAAATAGCAGCATGCATAAATACTTTGAATTCTTTTAAGATTCATTATTTGGATAAAAAAGAAATCACTTTAAGAACTGATTGCCAGGCTATCATCAGCTTTTATAATAAGCAATCACAGAATAAACCCTCTCGTATTCGTTGGATTAACTTTGTTGATTTTCTTACAGGTACAGGTGTAAACATAATTCTTGAACATATTGACGGAAGGAAAAATACTCTTGCAGATCAATTATCCAGAATTGTCGCAAAAATTGCAACAAATTCATGGACAGAAAAGATAAACAAATCATGCAAGCAGAAGGAAGAGGAAATAGATATGTCAAGCCTTATGCCACCCTCAATGACTTATACAAAAGACAGTTTGAACGAGAAACAAAATCAGATGCTGAAGAATCTTCCGCAAGCTCTGATGGAACTCGAAGTCATGCCAGAAAAGAAAAAGGTACAAGCTCAAAACCTGCTAAGGGTAACCTTGCAGGACATGTTCGAATAGAGGAGCTAATAAACAGGGCATGCAACCCAACAAAGAAACGGACCTCACCGGTAAAACATGAGGAAGAATATTGCCGATTTGGCAAGACCCAACTACCAATCTTGGATCCAAAAGATCCAAAAGCATATAGACCATTGGAAAATTTACCAATGGAGAAACAGCAAAAATGTTTACTTGATGCAATCTGGAGAGCAAGTAACAGCGGACAGAAACATAGAGCTTGTTGTGCTCTACAATATTATTTCAGCAAGATCATGACTCCACCTGTTGGTAAGAATTATTCTTACTATGCATTAGTTAATGGTCCAGATCGTGGAATCTATTGCTACTATTCAACTTTGATGAGAAAGGTAAATCTATTGGCTAAACCACGTTATAAGGGATTTTATGCCTTTAATGATGCTTTAGATTATATCCTTCAAAATGTTGATATTGGTTACAATGAAGAAATCTTTGTTGAAAAAGAACCTCGAGAAGGTCCATTGTCAGAAGTCTATGATCAAGAAATAATCTGGTTGCAACAGGAAATTGAAGAACACTTGGAGACAATCCAAGAGTTACAGAAACAAAGTCAAGAAGAAGAACAAGAACCAGAACAATACAGTCAGAGAGGAAAAGGAACCTATTGTGCGTACATGGAACAAGAGTCAGATGAAGAAGAAAAACGAAACCCAAGATTCCAAAAGAAAGAAACAGCTGGAACGCGTTCATTACGACCTCAGACACGTGAACGCTCGTCTCATCAACCGCATGTTCAGCACAAATGGCCGACAAAGAAAAGTGACTGACAAAAGAAAAGAAGATTCCCTATTATAATAGAGTGTCTTTTAATTTCAGACGCACACTTGGCGTCGTCTTTTGAGTGGAGTGACTATATTCTCCACTAGAGTTTGTTGTTTTTTGTTGATTGCACATGGGAATAATGACCCGTGAACTTTAATAATTGAGGATACTTGCATCAATTGTCTACGAGGGCCCAAGAAGCACCCGGATTGATGAGTCACTACTCAATTATTATTTTCAAGTGTGAGTAAAGAGATCTCTATATATAGATCTCAGTTTGTAATCAAAGGACACATCGGAAGTAACCAACAATACTCCGAAATCCTTAGAGAGTTTCTGTAAAATTCAGTGTGCAATAATATTCTGGTTTCTGTTTAACTCTGATCAAGTTACTCAAGCGATAATCCGCACTTGTTATATAGGAATTATAACAGTGTCTCGTAAAGATCTAAGGGAAGAAAAACATCAAAATCTATGTTATTATGGTAAATACAAATCCTACTGAATACTTTGTGGATATTGGAGATAAAAGAGCTCAGATTATATTTGAGTTATATTTTGTTCCACAAATTCAGTTAGAAAAGAATTTAACTGAATTCATTGAGCTTCCGATAATCAAATACCATACGTTCTTTTCCATGCTTTGATTTTCCAGTTTCTGGATCTATTGTTGTTCCTGAATAGACCATCATTGCCATTGTTCGATGTCTTGATGTAGATGGCCTTATTACTCCAAGATCCAATAAGACTTGTACATGCTTTCTGAATTGGGCTTCCATCAAAGGTGTAACATGCTTTAAGGGCTTATCCTGAATAGTTAGGTCAGGATTTATGATATCTATTTTGCATAGTAATCTGTTTTTAGTCCAATGCCTTTGCGGATTAAGGATAAACAGCCATTTTTCCTTCCGTCAATATGTTCAAGAATTATGTTTACACCTGTACCTGTAAGAAAATCAACAAAGTTAATCCAACGAATACGAGAGGGTTTATTCTGTGATTGCTTATTATAAAAGCTGATGATAGCCTTGCAATCAGTTCTTAAAGTGATTTCTTTTTTATCCAAATAATGAATCTTAAAAGAAGTATTGCTCTAAACTCCTCTATTCTCACTTTGGTTCGCTCAATAATCCCTTTTATTATCTGGATACGATGTTGTTCTTCTTTGATCAGATATTTTATGCTCTTAATTCTTCGGAAATATCCAGCCATGCTATTTTACCAAAATAAATATCCATGGAAGAAATAAAATTTAAATGTTACAAAAAGAAAACTAAACAAGTTAATCAATCATTCAATAAACAGCTAAACTTAAATACCATCACTATCATCTTCATTCATATCTACTGACACCACATCCCAATCTTCTGGTAATTGCAATTCATTGACTATTGCCACTCGTGCAATATTTCCATTTTTGTTTTTGCAATCTTTTGCATAATGCCCAACTTCTCCACACGTATAACAACGACACTTATGAGTAGGTGGCTTCTTTCTTTTGAAAACCCTGATATGAGTATCATGTGGTTTTCCTTTGTAATTTCTTGCCTTTCGAAGGCCATAGTCATTCAAGTTTAGAAACGAGAATCTGCTTGAGTTTCTCTCTACCAATGGTGTCAAAGCAATTGCAGGAAAAGAATATTCATCAGAACCATTTAATGGTGAAGTTTGGAGAATAAATCCACCAGAAGGGATTGAGGCATCAAAAGCACCACAAAATGTGCAAACATGGGAAAATAGAGACAAATCTGTAAATCTCAGATTTACAAATTATGAAAATAGAAAATTGCCTGAAGAAGAATATGAGATATAGTTAGGAGATCGGGCCTAAACTACCAGTCATGGCTTTTAGTTTAATGGTATCAGAGCCTACCTACTATCCTTCACGTCTCGGGTTCGAACCGTGGCTGTGAAATGGCTCCACTCTGTGAAAAGGAGTGCGAACGGAGCGTGGTGGGATATAGTTAGGAGATCGGGCCTAAACTACCAGTCATGGCTTATAACTAATGCTCTTTCAATCTCCGTATCATCTTCATCCTCATATTCTTCTTCAGGCAATTTTCTATTTTCATAATGTGTAAATCTGAGATTTACAGATTTGTCTCTATTTTCCCATGTTTGCACATTCTGTGGTGCTTTTGATGCCTCAATCCCTTCTGGTGGATTTATTCTCCAAACTTCACCATTAAATGGTTCTGATAAATATTCTTATCTTGCAATTGTTTTGACACCATTGGTAGAGAGAAACTCAAGCAGATTCTCGTTTCTAAACTTGAATGATGCAGCACTGGTATTGGTTAATCTTGCTACCACTCCTCTAGTGATTAGCAAATTTGCTTCTCCTGATACCAACAAAAAGGAAAAGGAAAAGAAGGGAAAGCCTTAAAAGGGAAAGATGTCTCAAGCATTCCACAAATTCCAGGAATTGACATCCCAGTTTTTATTAAAATTCGAACAATTGCATCACACGCAAAGATACCTGACAGAAGAACCAATGGAGCAGCAGGATTTGATTTATACAGTGCTAAATGCATAGTAATTCCAGCATTTCAAAGAAAATCAATTTCAACGGGAATACAGATGGAAATTGAACAACCAGGGCTTTATGGAAGAATAGCTAGAAAATCGTCAATTGCAATAAGAGGAATAGATGTGGCAGCAGGAGTCATTGATACAGACTACCGAGGCACAATCTATGTTATTCTGGTAAATACAAATCCTACTGAATACTTTGTGGATATTGGAGATAAAATAGCTCAGATTATATTTGAGTTATATTTTGTTCCACAAATTCAGTTAGAAAAGAATTTAACTGAAACAGAAAGAATGTCAAGTCCAATTGACAAAGAAAGGGGAGAGATTGTTGTATATAAACAATCAAAAGAAAGTATGCTCGCTATCACAGATGAAAAAATTGGGATGCCAAAAGGAAAAATCAACAATCAATTGTACAATTTTGATGTACAATTTAAAATACCAGGTTGCAAGGAATTTCAATTAAGAGCAATACTGGATACAGGAGCAACAAAGTGTTGTGTTAAGATGGATGCAATCCCAATAGAAGCAAGAGAAAAGGTTAACTATTCCATGGAGATTTATGGAATTAATTCAGTATTCAATACTGAATGGAAGCTGAAAAATGGAATAATGGGTATTGGAGAAAATACTTATAGAATACCATTTACTTTCTGTGTTCCAATGAATACATAAGATGGTATTCAATTTGTGATAGGATGCAACTTCATAAGAGCACAACAAGGAGGAATACGACTGGAAGGAAATACAGTCACATTTTATAAAAACTTGTCAAAAGTATCGACAAGTACAGAAATAAGGATAGCTACCATGGCTATACCTGAATTAGAAATTGAAGAAAATGAGTATTGTACCATAAAGGATATGGTATACTTCAATATAGGAAAAAGTATTCCACAATACTCAAAAGAAACTATCATCGATATCGACAAGCAACAAGAAATGCTATAAACCGTATTACGGGAAATAGCAACAGAAGAAGATCTCTAGAAATGAATCTCGATCCAAATTATCAATTGCAGTTGTCAAATCAAAGGAGAGTTGAAATGGTACCAGCGGAAGTGCTATACACCACAAATTGGAGTGAACCAAAGAATAAGGTATATCAGCATTATTCAGAAGAGAGAGCACTAATTACAGGAGATACCCAAAAAGAAATGCCTTTGATCATGAAAGAATCATACCAGAAATTAAAAATGGAAGGATTGGATCATATTCATCTTGGGATGATAATGATACGAATCTTTGCATTACACAGAAAATATGATGGTGTTAAGATTCTTGTGGTAATAAGAGACAAAAGATGGGGTAGTGATGAAAGAGGCATATTAGGACAAATGGAGATTGATTTGTCAAATGGTACGAAATTGGTTTATTTCCTACCAGAGCAAATGATGACTATCATAGATTTCTATAAACAAATGGAAATCGTAGTCAAAACAAAAGGGTATGAATTAACTCTTGGATTGTCTCCAAGTGTTCTTCAATTTCCTGTTGCAACCTGATTATTTCTTGATCATAGACTTCTGACAATGGACCTTCTCGATGTTCTTTTTCAACAAAGATTTCTTCATTGTAACCAATATCAACATTTTGAAGGATATAATCTAAAGCATCATTAAAGGATTTGATCAAAACCTTAAAGGAGAATCCGCAATTTCAAGAGGCTCTTGAAAATTAATTCAAGAAGTCAACAGAATTAAAATCACAGAAAAGGGAGATACAGCACCACCAGCTGTAATAAGAAAATCATATTTCTTCAGAAATCCGCAAGAAATATCTAATTTCAGCAAGATCATAACTCCACCTGTTGGTAAGAATTATTTTTACTATGCATTAGTTAATGGTCCAGATCGTGGAATCTATTGCTACTATTCAACTTTGATGAGAAAGGTAAATCTATTGGCTAAACCACGTTATAAGGGATTACGATCATGGCTTGGATTTTAAATTATGCTCGCAGTTATACACCAAAGCTTGGTATACTAGTTGGCCCATTATATAACAAAACAGCGCCGAATGCAGATAAAAGAATGAGCCCAATGGACTGGGAACTGGTGAGATGGATAAAAGCCTTGATCAACAAATTACCTGAACTGCAATTACCACCGCCAGATGCCTACATAGTTATCGAAGTTGACGGATGTATGGAAGGATGGGGAGGTGTTGGTAAATGGAAAAAGAATAAAGGAAGTCCAAAATCGGAGGAACAAGTGTTTGCGTATGCTAGTGGAAAATTTGACGTCATAAAATCAACAATTGGCCTTGAAATAGCAAAGATGCATAAATACTTTGAATTCTTTTAAGATTCATTATTTGGATAAAAAGAAATCACTTTAAGGCGATTGCCGGCTATCATCGACTTTTATAATAAGCAATCACAGAATAAACCCTCTCGTATTCGTTGGATTAACTTTGTTGATTTTCTTACAGTGCAGTGTAAACATAATTCTTGAACATATTGTGGAAGGAAAAATACTCTTGCAGATCAATTATCCAGAATTGTCGCAAAAATTGCAACAAATTCATGGACAGAAAAGATAAACAAATCATGCAAGCAGAAGGAAGAGGAAATAGATATGTCAAGCCTTATGCCACCCTCAATGACTTATACAAAAGACAATTTGAACGAGAAACAAAATCAGATGCTGAAGAATCTTCCGCAAGCTCTGATGGAACTCGAAGTCATGCCAGAAAAGAAAAAGGTACAAGCTCAAAAAGGAGAATCCGCAATTTCAAGAGGCTTTTGAAAAATTAATTCAAGAAGTCAACAGAATTAAAATCACAAAAAGGAGATCTGACCACCAAATTGTAATAAGAAAATCATATTTCTTCAGAAATCCGCAAGAAATATTTAATTTCAACAAGATCATGACTCCACCTGTTGGTAAGAATTATTCTTACTATGCATTAGTTAATGGTCCAGATCGTGAAATCTATTGCTACTATTCAACTTTGATGAGAAAGGTAAATCTATTGGCTAAACCACGTTATAAGGGATTACGATCATGGCTTGGGATTTTAAATTATGCTCGCAGTTATATACCAAAGCTTGGTATACTAGTTGGCCCATTATATAACAAAACAGCACCGAATGCAGATAAAAGAATGAGCCCAATGGACTGGGAACTGGTGAGAAGGATAAAAGCCTTGATCAACAAATTACCTGAACTGCAATTACCACCGCCAGATGCCTACATAGTTATTGAAGTTGACGGATGTATGGAAGGATGGGGAGGTGTTGCTAAATGGAAAAAGAATAATGGAAGTCCAAAATCGGAGGAACAAGTGTTTGCGTATGCTAGTGGAAAATTTGACGTCATAAAATCAACAATTGACGCCGAAATAGCAGCATGCATAAATACTTTGAATTCTTTTAAGATTCATTATTTGGATAAAAATGAAATCACTTTAAGAACTGATTGCCAGGCTATCATCAGCTTTTATAATAAGCAATCACATAATAAACCCTCTCGTATTCGTTGGATTAACTTTGTTGATTTTCTTACAGGTACAGGTGTAAACATAATTCTTGAACATATTGACGGAAGGAAAAATACTCTTGCAGATCAATTATCCAGAATTGTCGCAAAAATTGCAACAAATTCATGGACAGAAAAGATAAACAAATCATGCAAGCAGAAGGAAGAGGAAATAGATATGTCAAGCCTTATGCCACCCTCAATGACTTATACAAAAGACAATTTGAGCGAGAAACAAAATCAGATGCTGAAGAATCTTTCGCAAGCTCTGATGGAACTCGAAGTCATGCCAGAAAAGAAAAAGGTACAAGCTCAAAAAGGAGAATCCGCAATTTCAAGAGGTTTTTGAAAAATTAATTCAAGAAGTCAATAGAATTAAAATCACAGAAAAGGGAGATACAGCACCACCAGCTGTAATAAGAAAATCATATTTCTTCAAAAATCCGCAAGAAATATTTAATTTCAGCAAGATCATGACTCCACCTGTTGGTAAGAATTATTCTTACTATGCATTAGTTAATGGTCCAGATCGTGGAATCTATTGCTACTATTCAACTTTGATGAGAAAGGTAAATCTATTGGCTAAACCACGTTATAAGGGATTACGATCATGGCTTGGGATTCTAAATTATGCTCGCAGTTATATACCAAAGCTTGGTATATTAGTTGGCCCATTATATAACAAAACAGCGCCTAATGCAGATAAAAGAATGAGCCCAATGGACTGGGAACTGGTGAGAAGGATAAAAGCCTTGATCAACAAATTACCTGAACTGCAATTACCACCGCCAGATGCCTACATAGTTATCGAAGTTGACGGATGTATGGAAGGATGGGGAGGTGTTGCTAAATGGAAAAAGAATAAAGGAAGTCCAAAATCGGAGGAACAAGTGTTTGCTTATGCTAGTGGAAAATTTGACGTCATAAAATCAACAATTGACGCCGAAATAACAGCATGCATAAATACTTTGAATTCTTTTAAGATTCATTATTTGGATAAAAAAGAAATCACTTTAAGAACTGATTGTCAGGCTATCATCAGCTTTTATAATAAGCAATCACAGAATAAACCCTCTCGTATTCGTTGGATTAACTTTGTTGATTTTCTTACAGGTACAGGTGTAAACATAATTCTTGAACATATTGACGGAAGGAAAAATACTCTTGCAGATCAATTATCCAGAATTGTCACAAAAATTGCAACAAATTCATGGACAGAAAAGATAAACAAATCATGCAAGCAGAAGGAAGAGGAAATAGATATGTCAAGCCTTATGCCACCCTCAATGACTTATACAAAAGACAATTTGAACGAGAAACAAAATCGATCTTTGAAGAATCTCCGCAACTCGATGGAACTCGAAGTCATGCCAGAAAAGAAAAAGGTACAAGCTCAAAAAGGAGAATCCGCAATTTCAAGAGGCTCTTGAAAAATTAATTCAAGAAGTCAACAGAATTAAAATCACAGAAAAGGGAGATACAGCACCACCAGCTGTAATAAGAAAATCATATTTCTTCAGAAATCCGCAAGAAATATTTAATTTCAGCAAGATCATGACTCCTCCTGTTGGTAAGAATTATTCTTACTATGCATTAGTTAATGGTCCAGATCGTGGAATCTATTGCTACTATTCAACTTTGATGAGAAAGGTAAATCTATTGGCTAAACCACGTTATAAGGGATTACGATCATGGCTTGGGATTTTAAATTATGCTCGCAGTTATATACCAAAGCTTGGTATACTAGTTGGCCCATTATATAACAAAACAGCGCCGAATGCAGATAAAAGAATGAGCCCAATAGGCGGGAGGCTGGTGAGAAGGATAAAAGCCTTGATCAACAAATTACCGAATGCAATTACCACCGAGATGCCTACATAGTTATCGAAGTTGGCGGATGTATGGAAGGATGGGAGGTGTTGCTAAATGGAAAAGAATAAAGGAAATCCAAAATCGGAGGAACAAGTGTTTGCGTATGCTAGTGGAAAATTTGACGTCATAAAATCAACAATTGGCCTTGAAATAGCAAAGATGCATAAATACTTTGAATTCTTTTAAGATTCATTATTTGGATAAAAGAAATCACTTTAAGGCGATTGCCGGGCTATCATCGACTTTTATAATAAGCAATCACATAATAAACCCTCTCGTATTCGTTGGATTAACTTTGTTGATTTTCTTACAGTGCAGTGTAAACATAATTCTTGAACATATTGTGGAAGGAAAAATACTCTTGCAGATCAATTATCGTAATTGTCATAAAAATTGCAACAAATTCATGGACGAGAAAAGATAAACAAATCATGCAAGCGTAAGAAGAGGAAATAGATATGTCAAGCCTTATGCCACCCTCAATGACTTATACAAAAGGCAGTTTGAACGCGAAACAAAATCGAGATCTTTGAAGAATCTTCGCAAGCTCGATGGAACTCAAGTCATGCCGAAAAGAAAAAGGTACAAGCTCAAAACTGCTAAGGGTAACCTTGCAGGACATGTTGAATAGAGGAGGCGATAAGCAGGCATGCATTGACCCAACAAAAAGCGGACCTCACCGGTAAAACATGAGGAAGAATATATTTGTAAATGTTTTCTGTGATCATATTCCGAATCTGAAAATATCAAAATATCATCAATATAAGCAGCAATGTACCTTTCATGTCCTCGGAAACACTGATCCATCTTTCTTTGAAAAATTGCTGGTGCATTTTTCAAGCCAAATGGCATTACAAGCCATTCATATAATCCATCAGGAACAATAAACGCTGTCCATGGGATGGATTCAGGATCCATTGCTATTTGATGGAATCCACTTTTCAAATCAAATTCTGATGAAATTGATTGTTCCTATTTTCTTGATGATAGTATTGATACCTGGTAAAGAGTACTGATCCTTGTAGGTATTTTCATTGAGCTTCCGATAATGGATTATCCTAAATTAAGGATAGAAGAGGATTTAGTGGATGCACCACACTTGCAAGAAATACTTGCAATTAAATCGTGACATCAACCTCACAAGTAGCCGAATCAGGATTAAGAGTCCCAACGGATTCAAACATGGGACCTCCTCAATATCCACCAGCAGAACGACAACAGTCAATTAATGTACCAAAAATTCGAGAAAGATGGAAGAATTTCAAAGGAAAAAGGCTCAATGTATCAAACCAATGGAACTTACCATCGGTATGACACGAGCGGGATCAATATTGGTTCTACCTACAGATGTTTCACAATATGAAGATGTCATATCTCGATGGGAATCAAACAATAAAAATCTTGTTGATAGAATGACATGGGTGGACAATAAAGCTAAAATCACATACATTGAAAATCTCCTAGGGGAGGTAATGAAGAGAATGTTTCAACAATGGAGATTAGCATTTCCTCAAGAGTATGAAATGTTAGTAGCTGCAGCTGATGATACACAAGTCATCTTCTCACAAATAAGAAGAATGATAACATTAGAAGACCCTTATCAAGGATCAACAGCATTTCAAGAAAGAGCATACGCGGAATTAGAAAGAATGCAGTGTAAAGAAATACAACATTTGCCACAATTCATGGAGGAATACATGGATATTGCAACAAAAACAGGAAGAGCATATCTAAATTCAGAAAATCAGGAAAATACCATCAAAAAGTGAAGTGATTGAAATAATCAACTCTTCAGTTGATCAATCAAAAAAATCAGAAGTTATCCAATTACCAATACAATTGGAACAGAAAATATCAAGAATTGAGGATCTTTTGGAACAATTGTACCAAAAGATTTGATGTCCTATTTAGTCGCTACAAGTGACGAAGAATACAAAGAAACATTAGCAGCAACTGAACTTCTTGGAATTCCCGGAGAAGGATTCATAAAAGCAAAAGAACCTGAAAAGTTGTCACAAGGAATTGTGAGCATCATAAAGCAAAATAATAGTGTAATTTATCTCTTGATAAAAGCACTAAAGAAATTGGAAGTTTTGGAAACAAAGGTTGCGAGATTGGATTACGACCTCAGACACGTGAACGCTCGTCTCATCAACCGCATGTTCAGCACAAATGGCCGACAAAGAAAAGTGACTGAAAAAAGAAAAAGACGATTCCCTATTATAATAGAGTGTCTTTTAATTTCAGACGCACACTTGGCGTCGTCTTTTGAGTGGAGTGACTATATTCTCCACTAGAGTTTGTTGTTTTTTGTTGATTGCACATGGGAATAATGACCCGTGAACTTTAATAATTGAGGATACTTGCATCAATTGTCTACGAGGGCCCAAGAAGCACCCGGATTGATGAGTCACTACTCAATTATTATTTTCAAGTGTGAGTAAAGAGATCTCTATATATAGATCTCAGTTTGTAATCAAAGGACACATCGGAAGTAACCAACAATACTCCGAAATCCTTAGAGAGTTTCTGTAAAATTCAGTGTGCAATAATATTCTGGTTTCTGTTTAACTCTGATCAAGTTACTCAAGCGATAATCCGCACTTGTTATATAGGAATTATAACAGTGTCTCGCAAAGATCTAAGGGAAGAAAAACATCAAATTGGTATCAGAGAAAGGTATGAGTAACTAAATTAATTAAGTTTAGCTGTTTATTGAATGATTGATTAACTTGTTTAGTTTTCTTTTTGTAACATTTAAATTTTATTTCTTCCATGGATATTTATTTTGGTAAAATAGCATGGCTGGATATTTCCGAAGAATTAAGAGCATAAAATATCTGATCATAGAAGAACAGCATCGTATCCAGATAATAAAAGGGATTATTGAGCGAACCAAAGTAAGAATAGAGGAGTTTAGAGCAATACTTTCTGATCCTAAGCTTACCAAAGACCTGAATCATCATCTTTTTAGAGAAGCAGAAGCCACAAAACAAGAAACTTATTATCGCCTTGGAGAATCAAAATATTTTCTTGGAGAGTGCATAAGAGATCTCAATCAGTCTTATAGACGTTTGCAGAAATATAGGTCTTGGATGATACCTCTTATCAGTTAAAAGTTGTAATAATTCTCTTTTTATTAATAAAATAAGTGACTACGCCGTGAGGTTTTAAGGATATGGGGATTCTGAGGGGCCGTAACTACCAGCTTAGGCTTTTAGTTAAGTGGTATCAGAGCCTCCCATCTACCCCCGATCGCAGGTTCGAACCATGGCTGTGAAAAGGCTATGGGGTTGTGAAAAGGCCAGGGATGTAAAATGTCCTTTAAGGGCATGCGGAGCGTGGTGGGATTTGGGGATTCTGAGGGGCCGTAACTACCAGCTTAGGCTTTTTGATACCAATTTGATGTTTTTCTTCCCTTAGATCTTTGCGAGACACTGTTATAATTCCTATATAACAAGTGCGGCTTATCGCTTGAGTAACTTGATCGAGTTGAGCGAAACGTAATATTATTGCACATCTGAATTTTCTGAAACTCTCTAAGGATTTTGAGTATTGTTGGTTACTTAGATGTGTCCTTTGATTACAAACTGAGATCTATATATAGAGATCTCTTTACTCACACTTGAAAATAATAATTGAGTAGTGACTCATCAATTCAGGTGCTCCTTGGGCCCTCGTAGACAATTGATGCAAGTATCCTCAATTATTAAAGTTCACGGGTCATTATTCCCATGTGCAATCAGCGAAAACAACAAACTCTAGTGGAGAATATAGTCACTCCACTCAAAAGACGACGCCTAAGCAAGCGTCGAAATTAAAAGACACTCTATTATAATAGGGAATCTTCTTTTTCTTTTGTCAGTCACTTTTCTTTGTCGGCCATTTGTGCTGAACATGCGGTTGATGAGACGAGCATTCACGTGTCTGAGGTCGTAATGAACGCGTTCCAGCTGTTTCTTTCTTTTGGAATCTTGGGTTTCGTTTTTCTTCTTCATCTGACTCTTGTTCCATGTACGCACAATAGATTCCTTTTCCTCTCTGACTGTATTGTTCTGGTTCTTGTTCTTCTTCTTGACTTTGTTTACGTAACTCTTGGATTGTCTCCAAGTGTTCTTCAATTTCTGTTGCAACTTTGATTATTTCTTGATCATAGACTTCTGACAATGGACCTTCTCGAGGTTCTTTTTCAACAAAGATTTCTTCATTGTAACCAATATCAACATTTTGAAGGATATAATCTAAAGCATCATTAAAGGCATAAAATCCCTTATAACGTGGTTTAGCCAATAGATTTACCTTTCTCATCAAAGTTGAATAGTAGCAATAGATTCCACGATCTGGACCATTAACTAATGCATAGTAAGAATAATTCTTACCAACAGGTGGAGTCATGATCTTGCTGAAATAATATTGTAGAGCACAACATGCTCTATGTTTACATCATCGTTACTTGCTCTCAGTTGCATCAAGTAAACATTTTTTTGTTTGTCCATTGGTAAATTTTGAATGGTCTATATGCTTTTGGATCTTTTGGATCCAAGATTGGTAGTTAGGTCTTGCCAAATCGGCAATATTCTTCCTCATGTTTTACCGGTGAGGTCCGTTTCTTTGTCAAAATGCATGCCTGTTTATCGACTCCTCTATTGAACATGTCTGCAAGGTTACCCTTAGCAGGTTTTGAGCTTGTACCTTTTTCTTTTCTGGCATGACTTCGAGTTCCATCAGAGCTTGCGGAAGATTCTTCAGCATCTGATTTTGTTTCTCGTTCAAACTGTCTTTTGTATAAGTCATTGAGGGTGGCATAAGGCTTGACATATCTATTTCCTCTTCATACCTTGCATGATTTGTTTATCTTTTCTGTCCATGAATTTGTTACAATTTTTGCGACAATTCTGGATAATTGATCTGCAATAGTATTTTTCCTTCCGACAATATGTTCAAGAATTATGTTTACACCTGTACCTGTAAGAAAATCAACAAAGTTAATCCAACGAATACGAGAGGGTTTATTCGTGATTGCTTATTATAAAAGGCGATGATAGCCCGCAATCGTTCTTAAAGTGATTTCTTTTTATCAAATAATGAATCTTAAAAGAATTCAAAGTATTTATGCATGCTGCTATTTCGGCGTCAATTGTTGATTTTATGACGTCAAATTTTCCACTAGCATACGCAAACACTTGTTCCTCCGATTTTGGACTTCCTTTATTCTTTTTCCATTTACCAACACCTCCCCATCCTTCCATACATCCGTCAACTTCGATAACTATGTAGGCATCTGGCGGTGGTAATTGCAGTTCAGGTAATTTGTTGATCAAGGCTTTATCCTTCTCACCATTCCCGATCCATTGGGCTCATTCTTTATCTCGCATTTATTTTGTTTTGTTATATAATGGGCCAACTAGTATACCAAGCTTTGGTATATAACTGCGAGCATAATTTAAAATCCCAAGCCATGATCGTAATCCTTTTTTCTCTTTAAGTCATTCCTCGGGAAAGTCTCGATAATTTCTTTATGATATGTGGTGAAGCTTAATTTTTCATTTCCAATGGTTGCACCAAGGAATTCTACTTGAGATACTCCACTATCATTTTTCTTTTGATAGGACTAAACCATATCTTTACAAATATCAAAGAATATTTGTAAATGTTTTCTGTGATCATATTCGAATCTGAAAATATCAAAATATCATCAATATAAGCGAATGTACCTTTCATGTCCCTAAACATCGATCCATCTTTCTTTGAAAAATTGCTGGTGCATTTTCAAGCCAAATGGCATTACAAGCCATTCATATAATCCATCGAGAACAATAAGCGTTGTCCATGGGATGGATTCGGGATCCATTGCTATTTGATGGAATCCACTTTTCAAATCAAATTCTTGTAAATTCATTGTTCCTATTTTCTTGATGATAGTATTGATACACGGTAAAAAGTCTTGATCCTTGTAGGTATTTTCATTGAGCTTCGATAATCAAATACCATCGTTCTTTTCCATGCTTTGATTTTCCGGTTTACGGATCTATTGTTGTTCTGAATAGACCATCATTGCCATTGTTCGATGTCTTGATGTGGATGGCCTTATTACTCCAAGATCGATAAGACTTGTACATGCTTTCGAATTGGGCTTCCATCAAAGGTGTAACATGCTTTAAGGGCTTATCACGAATAGTTAGGTCGGGATTTATGATATCTATTTTGCATAGTAATCCGTTTTAGCCCAATGCCTTTTTGGATTCTTTCAATATATTCTAAGCTGCTCCAAATCTTTAAGGCATTCTTGTATTTCTTTTGAGTATTGTGGAATACTTTTTCCTATATTGAAGTATACCATATCCTTTATGGTACAATACTCATTTTCTTGATTTCTAATTCAGTATAGCCATGGTAGCTATCCTTATTTACATGCTTATCGATACTTTTGACAAGTTTTTATAAAATGTGACTGTATTTCCTTCCAATCGTATTCCTCCTTGTTGTGCTCTTATGAAGTTGCATCCTATCACAAATTGAATACCATCTTGTGTATTCATTGGAACACAGAAAGTAAATGGTATTCTATAAGTATTGATAAGTGCATATTTGTCCAATATTTGTGTTTTAATTGTCCCCTTTTACTCCTCTTGATTGATTCAATTATTGGGACTTAACTTGATTTTATGTTTCCTTGTAGGAAATTATAACTTTACGTGATGTTGGGAATTAGGAGTAAATGGTGGCAATTAAAATGAAGGACCAACGACTCACGTAAAGAGACGCACAAGTGGACCAATGAGCAGACAAAACACGCAAAAGAGAGGACAAGCACAAGAGCCAGCGTTTTTAACATAGCAGTGGGGCGTTTGTCAATTAATCAACGCTAAAGAGATTAGAAGCAACGAAGGCAGCAAGACACGTGGAAAGCAACTAAATTTGGGAGACATTTAATTAAGGAATCACCAACGATGAAGGGAATTAAACACACAAGAAAAACATGGCGAGGCGTGAAAATGGAAGCAATTAGTGGGCTGAATTGAAGGCAGAGGCAAGCACAAGCACGTGGGGAACAAAAAGAATAAGAAGTAGGTTTTAATAAAGAGTTGGAGCACAGTGGATAGCGGCGGTAACCGGGGGCCTTGAGTGGCGGCTTTGCTAATCCTTTTGGAGATAAATCACATAACATTAAAAGAAATAAGGAGAGGGCTGGCGTGGAGGCCATCAAGAGGGCCTGACAATTAAAAGACAAGGAAAAAAAACCTAGGAGAAGGATATAAGAGGCACTGTGACCAAGTAGTAGGGAATTTTGGTGGATCACGCCACAAAGTCTGGCGGTATGTGTGGCGTGGGCTGGCGAGAATTAGAGGAAAGGCTGGAAATTTGACTGGGATTGACACGGTGACGATACAAGGAGCAGCGACTTTGGAAATCTTTTGTTTTCTTTCTTTTCTTGATTATTGATTATGTTAATTAAAATTTTGTTTTATTTAATTTCCGTATGAGTAGCTAATCTGTTTTAGTGGGAATTCCAATTATTATGCTTTGACTCGTGAGACTATTGTTACGATTATTTGGTTATAATATTAAATCTTGTTTCGATTCTTGTCATTGTTTATTAATTGATTCTGCGATTGAGGCTGATTGTAGAGTTAGTTAATTTACATATATTGGTGATTTACTTGGTGGAGTCTAGCTGGGTGATTGGTGTGCGTGGCAATTGGCACTTTAGGGCATAGTACTTATGCGATTTTGTGTGGAGGAACTTGCGATCTAACTAGATGAAGCATGAGTCGGTCGTGGTCGATTAGGGTTAGTGTTTCTTTAGAATTTAATCTTTGTTAATTAATTGAATCTCGGAGAGAGTCTCGAAGGGTTATTAGTTAATTAGGGAATAGTCAAAGGAGTTTCTGCGAATATTCTAAAATTAAGAAGAAGCGAGGAGCAGAGGTAGTTGGTAACCATAGCTAACCTATTATTAAACCAAAGAAAATATTTGAGTCGATGATGGTGGTCTAAGCATAATTAGGAATTTCTGGCTAGTATGCGTTTATTGAGTTTATCAATTTTATTTGCGTTCTTTGTTGGTTATTGTTTTATTAATTTGCGTTAATCTTTTATCAGTTGTTATTTCAATTAGTAGTTTTAGTAGAAAACTCTAAACCCCCCATTTTAATTATTTTCATTCGTTCTTTGGCATTTAAATAGAATCAATTATTCCATTCTCTGTGGATCGACCCCATTTACCACTGTGCGCAATTTATTTTCGTTTGGTGTTTGGGATTTATTTTTGGTGGATTCGACACCCATCAAATTTTGGCGCCGTTGCCGGGGATTGGTAACTAATTGATTTTGTTTTGTTTTATGCCTAGGAACATTCGTACGGGAGATTCCATCTTGTATGACCGAGATCGAAAAAGGCGCTAAGAATTTGAGGAAGTTGAGCAAACTAAGGAAGAAGCAAGGAGAAGTTAGTGGATTCTGAGACCCGGTTGAGTCGGACTTTGAAGCGAATCTGAAGAGGAGAATGAAGTTGAGCAATGACTGACGGAAGCTTAACCGTGACCACGCCGCAGGATATGGCTCTTATGAACTCTCGGGACTTGGGTAGACCCATCAAGCGCAAAGACCCATTGTGCATAGATTTTCCGAACTTCAAGAAGGGTTGAATTGAAATCGGACTTATCCACTTGCGCCCACCTTCCGTAGTGCGGAAAGCGAGGATCCGAATAAGCATCTGAAGAATTTCACCTCGTCGCACTTCCATGAAGCCCATGATATCACGGAGGACCAAATTAAAGCGAGAGCTTTTCCATTCTCGCTCTGAGGATGCAGCTAAGGATTGGCTCTACTACTACCTGGGGACAATCAACACTTGGGAAGGGATGTCCGCGGTTTCTAGAAAAATATTTCCGGCATCCCGGCGACCAACATCGAGCGTGAAATATGTGGCATTAAGCGAAGGATTGAGAGAACCTCTACGAGTCTTGGGAGAGTACAAGAGAATTTTAGCAAGCTGCCCACAAGATGGCATATCTGAGCAATTGATCATCCGATATTTCTACGAGGTTCGATTCCAATGGGCGTAGAATGATGGGCGCCATGCAAGTGGTGGGGCCATTGTCGTGAAGACCCAGTGAAGCAGGGAGTTGATATCAACCATGGCAGCAAACTCTCAACAATTCGGTGCTCGGCAAGATATACATGAAGGTGAATGAGGTAAATGTTACTTCTCTCAATGAAGTCAAATCTTTCTAACAACTTTGGTCGAGAAATTGAATGTAGGTACTCCTCCACTGCGAGGCGTGTGGTATCTGCTGACCTAGCTCACCCAACCGATCGTGCCCAACACTCCACGATGAGACAGGAGAATGTGAATGCTATTGGGTTCCAACAGAGGCGGTTTGATCCTATTCAAACACCTACAATCCGGTTGGAGGAGCCACCCAAATTCGATTATGCTAACAACCCACCGAACCAGAACTTCTATCACGGACTACCACCACCACCGCAATGACCTTGGGCTCGGGTAAGCCTCTTGAAGAAATTGTCCATATGTTAGCTACTAATCTGCAAAATTTCAACGAGACACGCAGCAGATTTCAAAAGATAAGAGAGCATGAAGACTCAGAGACTCGAATGAGTCGGATAGCATCCTCCGTTAGCGAATGGAGACTCAAGGCAAGCTACCGTCGCAGACACTCGACCCGAGGCATAATGTGTAGCGATTTTCTTAAGAAATGGTAAGGAATTGCAGCCCCAATCGACAAGAACCCTAAACGTGACCACGCCCAGGGTTCCCGCGCAGAGACAGAACAGGAGGCTAAAAGGGAGCTTACACGTGACCACATACAGGATTCGGGTCCAACTGGAAATTATTAGAAACCCAAACCTTTAGTGGTTCCACCACCATTCCCGCAGAGACTGGCTCAGAACAAGAAAGAAAAGGAGGATAAGAGCATCATGGAGTTGTTCCAAAAAGTTGAAGTAAACATCCCACTTCTCGAGGCCATTAAACAGGTTCAGCTTCGCCAAATTCCTTAAGGAATTATGCACAAACAAGCGTAAGTTAACGGGTAATGAAAGGGTGAGTGTGGGGAGAATGTTTCAATTTGTCTTCTGGAGAAACTACCTCCTAAGTGTTGCGACCAAGGTATGTTTCCATTCCTTGCAAAATTGGGAATATTGGTAAAAGTAAGGCTATGTGTGACTTAGGGCCTCTATTAATGTGATGCCTTTATCTGTTTATACCTCCACAGGTCTTGGTCCATTAACTAATCTTGGAGTTATAATTCAATTGGCGGATCGATCGATTGTTTATCCGAAGGTGTTTTAGAGGATGTGCTAGTTCAAGTCAATGGATTAATTTTTCCTGCTGATTTCTTTGTTCTTGACATGGGAAATGATAGTTCATCTAATTCTTCGATATCTTGTTAGGTAGGCCTTTCCTCGGTCTGACTAAGGCAAAGATAGATGTGCATAGTGGCTCATTGACTTTAGAGTTTGATGGTGAAGTGGTGAAATTCAATGTTTATGATGCCATGAAAGGGCTGAAAATGTGTCTTGTGTTTATAATGTTGATATCATTGAAGATTTGACTCATGAGATTTTTGCTTTAAATTATGATGATGAGTTGAGTTATGCTTTGTGTCATAGGATGTACATTGATGGAGCTAAGAGATTTCTTGATCGGTGAAGTTTACGATGATATACTTGATGAGGCCCCAAATTTGGAGCTTAAGCGCTTCGAGCATTTGAAATACACATATTTAGGTGACGGTGAGACCTACCGTTATCATATCCAGCATGCTCGACGACCGGAAGAGGAGAAACTAATTAGAGTGCTTCGAGAGTACTGAGGAAGCAATTGGTGGGACCATTGCTGATTTCCAACATCGAGATGAGGTTAACATCGAAGCGAGGATCGTCGAGCCTAGGGCGTTAAACCGAGCGCTAATGGGAGGCAGCCCATATTTTTAAATTTTATTTTCTTTCTTTTCTTTTGCTTTGTTTTGTGTTCTTTTGTGTCGTTTGTTTTCTTCTTTCTTTGTTTGATATTTTCCTTTCCTTCCTGTGTCTTTCGGGAGGTTGGCATTGGATCAATTCGGAGTTCTTGGATTCAGGTTGGCGAGTCCTTTATATGATCATATGTTGGCTCTCATCCCTCATTTGTACTAGCTATACCCTCTTGGTGGGATGCCTAAAGAGATCACGTATAAGCCCTCATCTTCTCTCAGTTCGTGGAAGTCCTCGGTTTACCTTTTTATTTACTTTTACGTTGAGGACAACGCATGATTTAAGTGTGGGGAGGTGATTTATGCTTTTGAGATGCTTGTTGTTTTTGTTTGATGCATTACTTTGGGTTGTGCCTCCATTGCCTTTTGGTATTTTGGACTTTTAATTGTTGATCTTGTGGCGGACTTTAAAAAATCCTCTTTTGCTCCATTTTACTTGATGAATTGTTGTGCCTTAGGTAATGGTGGATTGTTTTAAAGGATTCGAGTATGGTTGAGTCCTTGTTGTTTAATGTTAATTAAATGTTAATGATTTTGTCTATCGTTGAAGTTGCGGACTGAGTTAATTGGTTAAAAAATTGTGTGATTAATCGGTGCCTTTCTTGTACAGAGTCATGTTAAGCTTAGAAGTTGAGTTGGTATATGTGTTGAACTTTGGATTGATGTGGGAAATTATGGTGAGAAAGGAATGAAGAATAAAAATAAAAAGGTGTTAGATTCGTTCCTTGATCACTAAAGGTGGTTGTGGCGAAGCCAAAATCCGTCAAAAGGTTGGGCGAGATTGAGTAGCAGGCGACATTCATCACAAATGTTTGCGTTAAGCGTAAAAGGTCTCGGACAAGCGGCGTGTGAGGCAATTAACTACTCCTCGATTACTCGAAAAAAAATTTGCAAGCATCGAGTAATTACGAGTAAGGCTAAAGCCACTTGGCGTTGTGATTGGTGAGTAGCAGGGTGACATTCATCACAAATGTTTGCATTAGCGTAAAAGGCCAATGACAATTCCAAGTAATTTCGGTAAAAGCACCTAATCAATTAATTAAGATTAACTTTGATCTTCCCATAACTACCACTTAGATTCGGAGTTCCTCGTATATATTAACCACGATAAGTGAAGTGTGATTCCTAGACTGATTGGTTTTAATTAAAATTGATAATTCATGCATATGCTTGATTTGATTTCGGGCTTGTGTCTTCTCGTGTGGGAAACTTGTTGCATTTATTTGACATTTCGTTGACATTGGGACGGGATTGCACTCTCATTCCTAGTTTACATTACCTCTGTGCATGTTTCATTTATTGGGCGGTTTTTATTGTGTCTTAGTTTTCTTTTATGCTTGAGGGCAAGCATCGTCTAAGTGTGGGGAGATTTGATAAGTGCATATTTGTCCAATATTTGTGTTTTAATTGTCCCCTTTTACTCCTCTTGATTGATTCAATTATTGGGACTTAACTTGATTTTATGTTTCCTTGTAGGAAATTATAACTTTTACGTGATGTTGGGAATTAGGAGTAAATCAGTGGCAATTAAAATGAAGGAGCGGCTGACTCACGTAAAGCGCACAAGTGGACCAATGAACACACAAAACACGCAAAAGAGAGGACAAGAACAAGAGCCAACGTTTTAACGCATAGCGATGGGGCGTTTGTCAATTAATCCTTCTAAAGAGATTAGAAGCAACACTGAAAGCGTGAAGACACGTGGAAAGCAACTAAATTTGGGAGACATTTAATTAAGGAATCTGTGATGAAGGGAATTAAACACACAAGAAAAACATGGCAGGCGTGAAGACTGGAAGCAATTAGTGGGCTGAATTGAAGGCGAGGAGGCCTGACAAGCACGTGGGGAACAAAAAAGAATAAGAAGTAGGTTTTAATAAAGAGTTGGGCACGATGGATAGCAGCGGTAACGGGGGCCTTGAGTGGCGGCTTTGCTAATCCTTTTGGAGATAAATCACGCAACATTAAAAGAAATAAGGAGAGGGTGGCGTGGAGGCCATCAAGAGGGCCTGACAATTAAAGACAAGGAAAAAAACCTAGGAGAAGGATATAAGAGCACCTGACCAAGTAGTAGGAATTTTGAGGTGGATCACACGCACAAAGTCTGGCGGCTGTGGACGCGTGGCTGCGGCGAGAATTAGAGGAAAGGCTGGAAATTTGACTCTGGGATTGACACAGTGACGATACAAGGAGCAGCGACACTGGGAAATCTTTTGTTTTCTTTCTTTTCTTGATTATTCAGATTATGTTAATTAAGAATTTTGTTTTATTTAATTTCCGTATGAGTAGCTAATCTGTTTTAGTCGGGGAATTCTAATTATTATGCTTTGACTCGTGAGACTATTGTTCTGATTATTTGGTTATAATATTCGTCTTTGTTTACGATTCTTGTCATTGTTTATTAATTGATTACTGCGATTGAGGCTGATTGTAGAGTTAGTTAATTTACATATAGCCAGTGATTTACTTGGTAGAGTCTAGCTGGGTGATTGGTGTCTGTGGCAATTGGCACTAGGGCATAGTACTTATGCGATTTTGTGTGGAGGAACTTGCGATCTAACTAGATGAAGCATGAGTCGGTCGTAGTCGATTAGGGTTAGTGTTTCTTTAGAATTTAATCTTTGTTAATTAATTGAATCTCGGAGAGAGTCTCGAAGGGTTATTAGTTAATTAGGGAATAGTCAAAGGAGTTTCTGCGAATATTCTAAAATTAAGAAGAAGCGAGGGAGCAGAGGTAGTTGGTAACCATAGCTAACCTATTATTAAACCAAAGAAAATATTTGAGTCGATGATGGTGGTCAAGCATAATTAGGAATTTCTGGCTAGTATCGTTTATTGAGTTTATCAATTTTATTTGCGTTCTTTGTTGGTTATTGTTTTATTAATTTGCGTTAATCTTTTATCGGTTGTTATTTCAATTAGTAGTTTTAGTAGAAAACTCTAAACCCCCATTTAATTATTTTCATTAGTTCTTTGGCATTTAAATAGAATCAATTATTCCATTCTCGTGGATCGACCCATTTACCCTCGTGTGTAATTTATTTTCGTTTGGTGTTTGGGATTTATTTTTGGTGGATTCGACACCCATCAAGTATTTTCTCCAATACCCATTATTCCATTTTTCAGCTTCCATTCAGTATTGAATACTGAATTAATTCCATAAATCTCCATGGAATAGTTAACCTTTTCTCTTGCTTCTATTGGGATTGCATCCATCTTAACACAACACTTTGTTGCTCCTGTATCGATGTTGCTCTTAATTGAAATTCCTTGCAACCTGGTATTTTAAATTGTACATCAAAATTGTACAATTGATTGTTGATTTTTCCTTTTGGCATCCCAATTTTTTCATTTGTGATAGCGAGCATACTTTCTTTTGATTGTTTATATACAACAATCTCTCCCCTTTCTTTGTCAATTGGACTTGACATTCTTTACATTTCGATTAAATTCTTTTCTAACTAAATTTATGGAACAAAATATAACTCAAATATAATCTGAGCTATTTTATCTCCAATATCCACAAAGTATTCAGTAGGATTTGTATTTACCAGAATAAAATAGATTGTGCCTCGGTAGTCTGTATCAATGACTCCTTTGCCACATCTATTCCTCTTATTGCAATTGTGATTTTCGACTATTCTTCCATAAAGCCACTGGTTGTTCAATTTCCATCTGTATTCCCGTTGAAATTGATTTTCTTTTAAATGCTGGAATTACTATGCATTCAGCACTGTATAAATCAAATCCTGCTGCTCCATTGGTTCTTCTGTCAGGTATCTTTGCGTGTGATGCAATTGTTCGAATTTTAATAAAAACTGGGATGTCAATTCCTGGAATTTGTGGAATGCTTGAGACATCTTTCCCTTTCCCTTCTTTTCCTTTTCCTTTTTGCGGTTTCACCACGCTTTGCTGACACTCTGATGCTTCTAGAAATGGCTGTTTATCCTTAATAATAAGAGCTCGATTGGATGCTCTAAGTTCATTTTTAAGCCTTTCTTCATCATATTTCTTTAACTGATCTAATTCCCTTTCAAGGAATGAGTCAGTAATTTTCTCTAATCTTTGATTTTCAGCTACTAATACTGAATTTTCTGTGAGGATTTGGTCGATATAATTACTCATTTCAGCAATCACATCATCTCGATTAGAGAACAAGGGCACATATGTTGAATGTTTCTTTTTAACTCTAATGTTAAGATATAACATTGAGCAAAATGGACATACTGTCATGAGACATATTGGGCAATGTAGTCTCATTAATTCTGTAGTTATGCTTTTGCAATAATTACATTTATCTTTATCGATAAAGTAATCTGCAATTGGTGCATTATGTACCCACTCATGTGTACAATCTAGCATTTCTTGTCGTAAATGTACATATGTTAGCCATGTGTATTTTCTTTGTTGAATTTCTCCTTTGTCGGTCATGACTAATATATATTCAAGCTGGATCTCGATAAGTGTCTTTAATCTTTGTAGTAATGTGGGATCTTCTCCTTCTGAGATTGATAGTATACCATCACTATCATCTTCATTCATATCTACTGACACCACATCCCAATCTTCTGGTAATTGCAATTCATTGACTATTGCCACTCGTGCAATATTTCCATGTTTGTTTTTGCAATCTTTTGCGTAATGCCCAACTTCTCCACACGTATAACAACGACACTTATGAGTAGGTGGCTTCTTTCTTTTGAAAACCCTGATATGAGTATCATGTGGTTTTCCTTTGTAATTTCTTGCCTTTCGAAGGCCATATTTCTTGTTTTCTTTGTAATACCCAAGAATAGGTATTTGTATGCAAAGATTGTTGAAATCCTTCAATCCCCGTTGCATTGAAGCCTTTTTACATAATTCCTGTAAGTATAACCATGTAAAATGTACTCGCGGAATAATACCAATTGTATTACCTGGATGTTTTC
Source organism: Erythroxylum novogranatense (assembly GCA_029891385.1). Lineage (NCBI taxonomy): Eukaryota > Viridiplantae > Streptophyta > Magnoliopsida > Malpighiales > Erythroxylaceae > Erythroxylum > Erythroxylum novogranatense. The sequence continues at coordinate 3,476,991 of CM057232.1, forward strand.
TTTTGAACTCTTCTTCTATTTCCTTTCCATAAAGTTCTGGTAATTTTCTAAAGAATTTTTCTGATAATTCTGAATTTAGATATGCTCTTCCTGTTTTTGCTGCAATATCCATGTATTCCTCCATGAATTGTGAACGAGAAACAAAATCAGATGCTGAAGAATCTTCCGCAAGCTCTGATGGAACTCGAAGTCATGCCAGAAAAGAAAAAGGTACAAGCTCAAAACCTGCTAAGGGTAACCTTGCAGGACATGTTGAATAGAGGAGGCGATAAGCGGGGCATGCAACCCAACAAAGCGGACCTCACGGTAAAACATGAGGAAGAATATTGCCGATTTGGCAAGACCCAACTACCAATCTTGGATCCAAAAGATCCAAAAGCATATAGACCATTCGAAAATTTACCAATGGACAAACAGCAAAAATGTTTACTTGATGCAATCTGGAGAGCAAGTAACAGCGGACAGAAACATAGAGCATGTTGTGCTCTACAATATTATTTCAGCAAGATCATGACTCCACCTGTTGGTAAGAATTATTCTTACTATGCATTAGTTAATGTTCCAGATCGTGGAATCTATTGCTACTATTCAACTTTGATGAGAAAGGTAAATCTATTGGCTAAACCACGTTATAAGGGATTTTATGCCTTTAATGATGCTTTAGATTATATCCTTCAAAATGTTGATATTGGTTACAATGAAGAAATCTTTGTTGAAAAAGAACCTCGAGAAGGTCCATTTTCATAAGTCTATGATCAAGAAATAATCAAGTTGCAATAGGAAATTGAAGAACACTTGGAGACAATCCAAGAGTTACAGAAACAAAGTCAAGAAGAAGAACAAGAATCAGAACAATACAGTCAGAGAGGAAAAGGAACCTATTGTGCGTACATGGAACAAGAGTCAGATGAAGAAGAAAAACGAAACCCAAGATTCCAAAAGAAAGAAACAGTTGGAACGCGTTCATTACGACCTCAGACACGTGAACGCTCGTCTCATCAATCGCATGTTCAGCACAAATGGCCGACAAAGAAAAGTGACTGACAAAAGAAAAAGAAGAATAAAGGAAGTCCAAAATCGGAGGAACAAGTGTTTGCGTATGCTAGTGGAAAATTTGACGTCATAAAATCAACAATTGACGCCGAAATAGCAACATGCATAAATACTTTGAATTCTTTTAAGATTCATTATTTGGATAAAAAAGAAATCACTTTAAGAACTGATTACCAGGCTATCATCAGCTTTTGTAATAAGCAATCACAAAATAAACCCTCTCGTATTCGTTGGATTAACTTTGTTGATTTTCTTACAGGTACAGGTGTAAACATAATTCTTGAACATATTGACGGAAGGAAAAATACTCTTGCAGATCAATTATCCAGAATTGTCGCAAAAATTGCAACAAATTCATGGAAGAAGAGTTCAAAAGAAAACATCCAGGTAATACAATTGGTATTATTCCGCGAGTATATTTTACATGGTTATACTTACAGGAATTGTGTAAAAAGGCTTCAATGCAACGGGGATTGAAGGATTTCAACAATCTTTGCAAACAAATACCTATTCCTGGGTATTACAAAGAAAACAAGAAATATGGCCTTCGAAAGGCAAGAAATTACAAAGGAAAACCACATGATACTCATATCAGGATTTCAAAAGAAAGAAGCCACCTACTCATAAGTGTCGTTGTTATACGAGTGGAGAAGTTGGGCATTACGCAAAAGATTGCAAAAACAAACATGGAAATATTGCACGAGTGGCAATAGTCAATGAATTGCAATTACCAGAAGATTGGGATGTGATGTCAGTAGATATGAATGAAGATGATAGTGATGGTATACTATCAATCTCAGAAGGAGAAGATCCTGACATTACTACAGTACTAAAGACACTTACTGTAGATCCAGTTGAATATATATTAGTCATGACTGACAGTGGAGAAATTCAACAAAGAAAGTACACATGGCTAACAAATGTACATTTACGACAAGAAATGCTAGATTGTACACATGAGTGGGTACATAATGCACCAATTGCAGATTACTTTATCGATAAAGATAAATGTAATTATTGCAAAAGCATAACTACAGAATTAATGAGACTACATTGCCCAATATGTCTCATGACAGTATGTCCATTTTGCTCAATGTTATATCTTAACATTAGAGTTAAAAAGAAACATTCAACATATGTGCCCTTGTTCTCTAATCGAGATGATGTGATTGCTGAAATGAGTAATTATATCGACCAAATCCTCACAGAAAATTCAGTATTAGTAGCTGAAAATCAAAGATTAGAGAAAATTACTGACTCATTCCTTAAAAGGGAATTATATCAGTTAAAGAAATATGATGAAGAAAGGCTTAAAAATGAACTTAGAGCATCCAATCGAGCTCTTATTATTAAGGATAAACAGCCATTTCTAGAAGCATCAGAGTGTCAGCAAAGCGTGGTGAAACCGCAAAAAGGAAAAGGAAAAGAAGGGAAAGTCTTAAAAGGGAAAGATGTCTCAAGCATTCCACAAATTCCAGGAATTGACATCCTAGTTTTTATTAAAATTCGAACAATTGCATCACACGCAAAGATACCTGACAGAAGAACCAATGGAGCAGCAGGATTTGATTTATACAGTGTTGAATGCATAGTAATTCCAGCATTTCAAAGAAAATCAATTTCAACGGGAATACAGATGGAAATTGAACAACCAGGGCTTTATGGAAGAATAGCTGGAAAATCGTCAATTGCAATAAGAGGAATAGATGTGACAGCAGGAGTCATTGATACAGACTACCGAGGCACGATCTATGTTATTCTGGTAAATACAAATCCTACTGAATACTTTGTGGATATTGGAGATAAAATAGCTCAAATTATATTTGAGTTATATTTTGTTCCACAAATTCAGTTAGAAAAGAATTTAACTGAAACAGAAAGAATGTCAAGTCCAATTGACAAAGAAAGGGGAGAGATTGTTGTATATAAACAATCAAAAGAAAGTATGCTCGCTATCACAGATGAAAAAATTGGGATGCCAAAAGGAAAAATCAACAATCAATTGTACAATTTTGATGTACAATTTAAAATACCAGGTTGCAAGGAATTTCAATTAAGAGCAATACTGGATACGAGAACAACAAAGTGTTGTGTTAAGATGGATGCAATCCCAATAGAAGCAAGAGAAAAGGTTAACTATTCCATGGAGATTTATGGAATTAATTGATATTCAATCTTGAATGGAAGTGAAAAATGGAATAATGGGTATTGGAGAAAATACTTATAGAATACCATTTACTTTACGTGTTCCAATGAATACACAAGATGGTATTCAATTTGTGATAGGATGCAACTTCATAAGAGCACAAGAAGGAGGAATACATTTGGAAGGAAATGAGTCACATTTATAAAAACTTGTCAAAAGTATCGACAAGTACGAAATAAGGATAGCTACCATGGCTATACCGAATTAGAAATTGAAGAAAATGAGTATTGTACCATAAAGGATATGGTATACTTCAATATAGGAAAAAGTATTCCTGATACTCAAAATAAATACAAGAGTGCCTTAAAGATTTGGAGCAGTTAGAATATATTGGAAAGAATCCATAAAGGCATTGGGCTAAAAACGGATTACTATGCAAAATAGATATCATAAATCCTGACCTAATTATTCAGGATAAGCCCTTAAAGCATGTTACACCTTTGATGGAAGCCCAATTGAAAGCATGTACAAGTCTTATTGGATCTTGGAGTAATAAGGCCATCCACATCAAGACATCGAACAATGGCAATGATGGTCTATTCAGAACAACAATAGATCCGAGCTGGAAAATCAAAGCATGGAAAAGAGCGTATGGTATTTGATTATCGGAGCTCAATGAAAATACCTACAAGGATCGAGTACTCTTTACGGTATCAATACTATCATCAAGAAAATAGGAACGATGAATTCTGATGAAATTTGATTTGAAAAGTGGATTCCATCAAATAGCAATGGATCCGAATCCATCCCGTGGACAGCGTTTATTGTTCTGATGGATTATATGAATGGCTTGTAATGCTATTTGGCTTGAAAATGCACCGACAATTTTTCAAAGAAAGATGGATCGATGTTTAGGGACATGAAAGGTACATTCTTGCTTATATTGATGATATTTTGATATTTTCATATTCGAATATGATCACAGAAAACATTTACAAATATTCTTTGATATTTGTAAAAGATATGGTTTAGTCTATCAAAAGAAAAATGATAGTGGGAGTATCAAGTAGAATTCCTTGGTGCAACCATTGGAAGCAGAAAAATTAAGCTTGACCACATATCATAAAGAAATTATCGACTTTCCCGAGGAGCGACTTAAAGAGAAAAAGGATTACGATCATGGCAGGATTTTAAATTATGCTCGCGATTATATACCAAAGCTTGGTATACTAGTTGGCCCATTATATAACAAAAGCAGCGCGAATGCAGATAAAAGAATGAGCCCAATGGACTGGGAACTGGTGAGAAGGATAAAAGCCTTGATCAACAAATTACCTGAACTGCAATTACCACCGCCAGATGCCTACATAGTTATCGAAGTTGACGGATGTATGGAAGGATGGGGAGGTGTTGGTAAATGGAAAAAGAATAAAGGAAGTCCAAAATCGGAGGAATAAGTGTTTGCGTATGCTAGTGGAAAATTTGACGTCATAAAATCAACAATTGACGCCGAAATAGCAGCATGCATAAATACTTTGAATTCTTTTAAGATTTATTATTTGGATAAAAAAGAAATCACTTTAAGAACTGATTGTCAGGCTATCATCAGCTTTTATAATAAGCAATCACATAATAAACCCTCTCGTATTCGTTGGATTAACTTTGTTGATTTTCTTACAGGTACAGGTGTAAACATAATTCTTGAACATATTGACGGAAGGAAAAATACTCTTGCAGATCAATTATCCAGAATTGTCGCAAAAATTGCAACAAATTCATGGACATAAAAGATAAACAAATCATGCAAGCAGAAGGAAGAGGAAATAGATAAGTCAAGCCTTATGCCACCCTCAATGACTTATACAAAAGGCGGTTTGAACGAGAAACAAAATCAGATCTTGAAGAATCTTCCATGACTCGATGGAACTCAAGTCATGCGAAAAGAAAAAGGTACAAGCTCAAAACTGCTAAGGGTAACCTTGCAGGACATGTTGAATAGAGGAGGCGATAAGCAGGGCATGCGCCCAACAAAAAGCGGACCTCACCGGTAAAACATGAGGAAGAATATTGTCGATTTGGCAAGACCCAACTACCAATCTTGGATCCAAAAGATCTAAAAGCATATAGACCATTGGAAAATTTACCAATGGAGAAACAACAAAAATGTTTACTTGATGCAATCTGGAGAGCAAGTAACAGCGGACAGAAACATAAAGCATGTTGTGCTCTACAATATTATTTCAGCAAGATCATGACTCCACCTGTTGGTAAGAATTATTCTTACTATGCATTAGTTAATGGTCCAGATCGTGGAATCTATTGCTACTATTCAACTTTGATGAGAAAAGTAAATCTATTGGCTAAACCACGTTATAAGGGATTTTATGCCTTTAATGATGCTTTAGATTATATCCTTCAAAATGTTGATATTGGTTACAATGAAGAAATCTTTGTTGAAAAAGAACCTCGAGAAGGTCCATTGTCAAGTCTATGATCAAGAAATAATCAGGTTGCTTGATAAATTGAAGAACACTGGAGACAATCCAAGGAGACAATCCAAATTCTGAAACAAAGTCAAAAGAAGAACAAGAACCGAACAATACATCGAGAGAGGAAAAGGAACCTATTGTGCGTACATGGAACAAGAGTCGATGAAGAAGAAAAGCGAAACCAAGATTCCAAAGAAAAGCAGTGGAGCGCGTTCATTCGACCTCGGAACGTGAGCGCTCGTCTCATCAACCGCATGTTCAGCACAAATAGCCGACAAAGAAAAGTGACTGACAAAAGAAAAAGAAGATTCCCTATTATAATAGAGTGTCTTTTAATTTCAGACGCACACTTGACGTCGTCTTTTGAGTGGAGTGACTATATTCTCCACTAGAGTTTGTTGTTTTTTGTTGATTGCACATGGGAATAATGACCCGTGAACTTTAATAATTGAGGATACTTGCATCAATTGTCTACGAGGGCCCAAGGAGCACCCAGATTGATGAGTCACTACTCAATTATTATTTTCAAGTGTGAGTAAAGAGATCTCTATATATAGATCTCAGTTTGTAATCAAAGGACACATCAGAAGTAACCAACAATACTCCGAAATCCTTAGAGAGTTTCTGTAAAATTCAGTGTGCAATAATATTCTGGTTTCTGTTCAACTCTGATCAAGTTACTCAAGCGATAATCCGCACTTGTTATATAGGAATTATAATAGTGTCTCGCAAAGATCTAAGGGAATAAAAACATCAAATTGGTATCCAACTGGATCTACAGTAAGTGTCTTTAGTACTGTAGTAATGTCAGGATCTTCTCCTTCTGAGATTGATAGTATACCATCACTATCATCTTCATTCATATCTACTGACACCACATCCCAATCTTATGGTAATTGCAATTCATTGACTATTGCCACTCGTGCAATATTTCCATGTTTGTTTTTGCAATCTTTTGCATAATGCCCAACTTCTCCACACGTATAACACTACTTCAGATACTCCCACTATCATTTTTTCTTTTGATAGGACTAAACCATATCTTTTACAAATATCAAAGAATATTTGTAAATGTTTTCTGTGATCATATTCCGAATCTGAAAATATCAAATTATCATCAATATAAGCAACAATGTACCTTTCATGTCCTCGGAAACACTGATCCATCTTTCTTTGAAAAATTGCTGGTGCATTTTTCAAGCCAAATGACATTACAAGCCATTCATATAATCCATCAGGAAATTCTCTTCATTACCTCCCCTAGGAGATTTTCAATGTATGTGATTTTAGCTTGATTGTCTACCCATGTCATTCTATCAATAAGATTTTTATTGTTTGATTCCCATCGAGATATGACATCAGGAAAATACCATCAAAAACATTGAATTTTACAGAAACTCTCTAAAGATTTCGGAGTATTGTTGGTTACTTCCGATGTGTCCTTTGATTACAAACTGAGATCTATATATAGAGATCTCTTTACTCACACTTGAAAATAATAATTGAGTAGTGACTCATCAATCCGGGTGCTCTTTGGGTCCTCGTAGACAATTGATGCAAGTATCCTCAATTATTAAAGTTCACGGGTCATTATTCCCATGTGCAATGTAACCAATATCAACATTTTGAAGGATATAATCTAAAGTATCATTAAAGGCATAAAATCCCTTATAACGTGGTTTAGCCAATAGATTTACCTTTCTCATCAAAGTTGAATAGTAGCAATAGATTCTACGATCTGGACCATTAACTAATGCATAGTAAGAAATCAAAGAAAAACAGCATCGTATCCAGATAATAAAAGGGATTATTGAGCGAACCAAAGTGAGAATAGAGGAGTTTAGAGCAATACTTTCTGATCCTAAGCTTACCAAAGATCTGAATCATCATCTGTTTAGAGAAGCAGAAGCCACAAAACAAGAAGCTTATTATCACCTTGGAGAATCAATATATATATATATATATATACCAATTCTTAATTATAATACAACCGTATGTTTGAACACTACCCCTAATAAATGTAAAACATTAACTCCTAATTATAATTCCTTTATTTTTCTTAGCCCAGTATTAAGAGTATAATAGTTTAGGCTTAATTTGATAGCCGAACGGGTTAGAAAATCGAGACTTGAATGAGCTTGAAACTCGTAACTCAAAATTGAGACTAATTCTTATTGAATTTAATAGATTTATTTGTCAATTTGTCCGTGGTTTTTTCCTCCACGTTGTAAGATTTTTTACATAAATCTTAGTACTTATTTTATCGTTTAAAATTTATTACTCTCGTATTATTTTGCTGCCGTAATTTGAAGAATTCTTTTTTTCATCAATATTTGATTAATCTTTAAGCCGAATGTCAATCCTATTCAATAAATGCTAAGAATGTTAATATTTTACAAATAAGTCAAATTAATAATTATTTATGGATGTACGAAACTAAGATATAGAAATAATATGAACATCCCAACAAACAGTTAATAATAATTGATAAAAATTAGGAGATAACGTAAGTGCCACCTAAACTTTTCTTTGACTTGTATAATTTATTATGTCAAGAAAGGAGATGTTACGAAATGTGAGGTAGTTGATTTGATTTAAATCAACTGTTTTTGTTAATTTGTGCCTCTGTCTTATTTTAATAGCATTTAATTGAATGAATGCTTATAAAATAGAGTAGGTAAACAAATTTTAAAATTATCAAAAGACATAATTAATAAAAATGTATTAAAATTTTGTAAAATTACTTGAATTAAATTAATTATTTAACTTTAAATTATTATTATTATTATATTAAATAATTTAACCAAAACATTTTTAATAAATGTCACCTTAAATGAAACTACTCTATAAAGGGTGAAAGCAATGTTTTAAAATTGGATGGAAATTACACAGGTAAGGTTTAAGGTTTAAAATATTTAATTGATGTTAGATTATAATTAAAATTTGAATAAAAATAATTAAAGAAGACTATTTTAACCAATCCAAAATTTAAAATTTAATTAAAAAGAAATTTCTAAATAAAAATAATCAAAATATTTTAATTTATGAAACGGATTAGTTTACAAAAACTGGCATATTAATTAAAACAAAAGATTATTAAACTAAGTTGAATTAAAAAGCTAAAATTGAAAAAAAGTTGGCTTAAAATTATTATTATTATTAATTTGAGATATTATTGCTTTCTTTCTTGTGTCTTAAAATCACTAAAAGCCCTTAATGGGCTCGCTTCAGAGAACATAAATTGAGAGAATGTAAATACATTTGGGCCTGAAGAGATTATTAAGCCCAAACACAGTTCCTTCAATTTTGTATTTTCAAATTTTAGATAATTTTAGTCTATGTTTCATTAATATTTTAGCAAAATTTTCTATTCAATATTAGAATTCTACTCAAGTGTAACCAAAAAAGCAAAAAAATATATATATATTTAATTTTTGTCTATAATTTATTTTTACTTACCATTAAAACCATTATCTTTAAGATATACATTTCATAACTTACTTTCCTTATTCTTTAATTAATTCATAAGAGTTAGTTTATTAATGGAGTTTGTTAATCTTTTTAAATTTTAAAACAAACAAATCTTATAAAAACAAAGGGTTAATTAACAAAATCCAAAACTTTACCTAAATTTAAAAAATAAATATTCAACTTTTAATCTTTTAATTTTAGCCTTAACGTAATTTACGATGTAAACTTATATATATCAGATTATAAAATTATACAATATTAGACATTTTTTTATTAACCCAAATCGGAAAAGAAAAAGCATTAAACACAAGCATCAAGAAATTGTCAAATCAGCAAATAAAGCCCAGGTCCATCAACATTCAACAATACATCACAACCGTCCAACACCGAAATAGGAACCAGACCAATGTTCATTAGCAAATCCAACGGTTCACGATTAAACCTACAACTTTTGATTTCGACAGATTTTCACGGCCTGAAAAACTTGGCCGGACTAACTTACCGGAATCGACGCAGCTCCCTCCGCCCTTATCACCTCTTCTCGACCCCACCAGACACATCCGACGCGAGGCGCGCAGCGATGGCGGAGTGATACATAAGATCGTGAAACGCACTGCCTTCCGCGGTCTTCCTCCGAAGCTCCTTCGCTTTCTCTTCAGTGAAGCAACCGAGCGCGAAACGGGACCTAGGCCCACCAGACTCGGAAGCCTCCGGTTTCGACCCCTCGCCATCGGATTTGCCGCTTATGTAATCGGGATCGGAGGACCAGCCGAACAGCGGGGCCCACCAGGTGTTGTTGGGCGAGGAAGAAGAACAAAAGACGGTTCTTCTTCTTCGGATCGAGTCAGGTTTACCCGCGGGATCCGACGGCGGTCGGATCTGGGAGGGTAGGGAATGAGTGAAACTGAGAGTTGATGCCATTAGAGAGATTTCAGGGAAGGAAAATGTGAGAGACTTGTAGAGAGAGAATGTTAATTTAAATGAAAGATGTAAGAAGAAGGCGAGGAAAACTATGGGCGTGTCGTACCGTGTTTGGATAAGAAACTATCTTCTACATCGATCAGTCATGCAACCGTCCTAATATTTTAATTTACGGACTCACGAGAGCCAATAGTGTCGTTGATTTTGTGTGATCAAAGTAAGAATGGAAGCAGAGGATACGAAAGAGTGGATAAGGTCGAACACGTGGCCATGAGTTGGATGATGGGTGGGGTCCGCCAAGGTGCTTTTTAATAATTGATATTTTGCGCTTTTCGGTAAGCTTTCATCTTCCGGGCAGGTTGGGAAAAGGACTAGAGGATTTGACACAAAAACAATAAAACAAAATTAATAAATATCTTTTGATTAGGTCATTTGGATTGGATTGGGTAATTACTAACATTTACAGCCTTTTAATACCAAAAAAAAATTATAGTTTAAATTTTTTTAATTTTCAAAATTAAAAAAAAAATCTAGTTTTGAAAATTTTATTTTTAGTAACAACTCTTCTTTACTTCAACAAGTAGCAAGGACAAATTGGCTTTAAAATGGTGATAAGTGCTTTAAAATTTTCTTCATTATTATCTTTTTCGGGAAAATATACATATAATCACCGATGATGAAGGGGTTCATATTCACAATCTTAATGACATCCAAAATGAGGTAGATAGATATTTCACTTCATTGTTTGACACTCCTAGTTCAGCTCAAGTCTTCTATGCTGAACTCTCTGAGATTATTTTAAAAAAGGATAACTTCTCCTACTTTAACTAAACCTGTGGAGGATAAGAAAATTGAAAATGTTGTATTTTTTATGGATGACATGAAGGCTCCTGGACCAAATGGACTAAATGCACATTTTTATCATAAATCTGAGAACGTCATAGGATCTTTCATCAAGGAAGTTGTTCGGGAATTTTTTTCCAATGGAAGGATATTTAAGGAGATTAATAAAACATTCTTGTACTTAAGTCCTAAAGACTCTAACCCTTCAAGCTTCAGTGATTTCAAAATCGTCTGCTCCAATGCTTTTTACAAAATCATTTCAAAGATTCTTATTATAAGACTGAAGAAGGTCCTCTCCTCCCTCATCAGTGACAACCAGAGTGTGTTCATTTGTAATCGACAAATTGGTGACAACATTTTAATAGTTCAAAAGCTATTAAAAGGTTATTCTAGACCTCACTTGCAAGGCCTCAAAATATACTCTAGTTAAAATAATACAAGTAAATGTGTGATAGGAGTTAGAATTTTGCTATAGTTAGAATATAAAAGACTTATGACTTGAATTTTTTATCAAGTGGATTATAGTGAGTAAATTGGAATTAATTGATACCATTAGAGGATTAAGGTAATTAAATATATATTTAGATTAGGAAAACTATCAAGTGTCAAGTGAAGTTGGTACATGAAAATTAGTATGACTACACCTATACTTTAAATGACATTTGACACCATTGGATGATTGACATGAGGACTGGTTTTATAGGTGACTAGTGACAGCGTATTAATTAGGCAAATGGCATTATATGCATTAAGACATGTGGCTTGATAAATTGAGGACACTTAGCAAAGCAATAGTTGAATCACTTTGGCTCATTTCTGCAGCCTACTCCCTTACTTTGGTTTCTTTCAACCCAAACTACTCATCCCTCTCAACTTCTAGAAAATTTGCTTGGTTTTGGATCTTTATGTGTGATGATTATTTGGAAGGGTTGGTTCAGCTGGTTCTCTGAAGTAAGAATTTGAAGTTAAAGAGGTAAGAGATTTCTACACTTGATAGCTTGTATTTATATAAGTTTTATGATACCTAATTTGGCCTGAAATATGTGTTATGATGTTGAACATTAGGTGTTGGAAAAATAATTTTGGTTTGACATATGCTGTTTTGGTTTTAATGTATGGAAGATAAGGATTGTAAGTTGTTTATTGAATGACTTTGGAATTGGTTCTGGATTGAAAATTGATGTATAATTGAGGCATTAATAAGGTGCAATTTAAGTGGAATTCATGAATTTTGGTGAAGGGGTGTTAGAAGGTGTAAGATGTGAGTTAATTGTAGTAGTTTCATTGAATAGGTTTCACTATACAAACATTGGTATTTTAGTCATTACTTGACCCGTAGATCTCCAAATGACTTGGAACTTGAACCAATAGACTCCTACGACACTGTTTTCTCTCTCCATAAAAATTTAGAGCCATCTAAATTGATTAGAAAAAGACTGATTGACTCAAAGTGAGGGTATGTATTACAATATTATAAACTAGAGATATTATAGTGAGCATATTTTGGTATTTTGATTATAACTTGATCTGTAGTGCTTCAAATGAGATGATTTTTGATTAAAAATAAACTAGAAACATTTAGCTACAAGTGTTAAAAAGAAATTGAAATTGAATTTTATCCTTAAGAATGTTGAAATTTAGCTTGAACGTGAGTCTTGGCTTCAGCAGTAGCATTGCCAAAGATAGAAATCATGTCCTGTGGTTATTGAATAAACTATATTGATATAGGCCGAATTAGACTAAGATGTCTTCACCAAACTTGTAGCTTATTCTCTTAGGTTATAAAGTTTGTAACTTTTAGATACTGGAATTGAGATTTATGAGGTGTACAACTTGAATGCATGATTATGCTTTAGCCAAAATTTCAAATGAACATAGTCTATGGTATTTTAAGCATAACTCATTGAATAATAAACCAAATTGTATGATCTTGGTATCATTAAAAACTTAAGACACAGAGAAACAATTGTTTAGAAGAAAGTGTTATAGAAATACATCATTTTCTTGATCTTATTGATTATGCAAAGTTGACTCAAATGAAGTGTTTCCAGCAAAAGCTGGAATAGTAATTGAATGTATGAATTTTGGAACTTTTGAAATACAATTGATGTTTACATCAGTTTAGTAAGAAAATATATATGAGAATTTGTCATGAACATGCATGTTATATGATACATTCATACTAATGCTGGGAAAAATATGGTAATATGAACTTATGTTTAATTGGATATAGAAGGGCAAGTAGAGCGATCACTTCCAGATGTTGCTGAAACCTCAAGGCAATAAGCTAAAGGGAGCGATTGTGAGTAATCATAAATGGTCACACCTTACTTTGTTCTACTTATTGAATTTGATTTATGCTTATTGTGTTCTGAATTCTAGATAATGATTGTTCGAGGCTTTTGATGCATATTGGAAATGCTACTTGCATGTAAATGTGATTGACTACTTGCTTTACACATGTAATGTCTGAAATAACTTTATTTTGTTTTAAAATTGTTGAGTCCTAGTTGTGAGTAAATAGGTATGCCTAGAAGGGTCTGCAGCTATTTCTGTGACATTTCGGTGTCTTCTGTTATTGACACTTCAGTGTCTTTTGTTATTGAGACGTAAGTCTCTTATGTGATATGATACCAATTATGGTATCTTCTGTATAAGTCTCATTGCCCACTTCTGTTAACGGATTAGTAGTCATTTGATTGTGTATTCTGATATATGTTGGATTTTGAAATAAACAAAATGATGTTTTGAACTGAAGGGATTGTGCCTTCTTTGATACTCAGTTCTGTTAACTATGTAACTGTTCTGAAATTTAAATATCTACTTGTGCTATAACCTGATTCAGTATGATTAATTGTCAAATTATGCATAGTTTAGTTATTACTCACTAAGCTATATACTTAACACGGTGGATTTGCCCCGTGTGGGTTGTGAGTGACGTTTAGAAAGACTGGGACAAGACAACCGCAATGGCCAATAAAGTTTGAGAGTTGTTTTAAAAATAATGTAAATTTTTGGTTTGACATTTGGCTTATATCTAATATGTATATGTGAATTTGTTTGTAAGTTTGTAACAACGATACTTCAGTTTGGTTTGGAATTTACAGCGAGTTTGTGTTAAGTACTATGTGATTTAATGTATGTTTGCCTGAATTGTTTACTGAAAGTTTTCGTATGTTTTGATTTGTTTGTACTGTTTTGTGTAGCATTTATATATCCTTCCAAAGGGTATGTGAGTGTTACATCACTCCACTCCAAACTACACTATCAAAGTTGACTTTTGTAAGGCCTTTGATAGTGTTAGATGGAATTTTCTTTGGAGAATGTTTAAAGCTCATGGCTTTCCTAAGGTCTTCATCAACTGGATGGAGGAATGTATCTCAACGGCTAGCTTATCTATGCTCATTAATGGAAGTCCTTTGAATTACTTCAAGGCTGCTAAAGGACTTAGACAAGTGGATCCTCTCTCCTCGTACTTGTTCATTCTATGCATGGAAACCTTAAATTCCATCATCAAACAAGAAGTGGAAGCAAATTTCAAGTCTAGCTATCATTCTCGTTGCAAGAAGGTTGATATCCTTTGCTGACGACCTTCTGTTATTTTGTAGAGCAAACTTGACTCCATTGGAACCTTTACGAGAAAATTGGATCGTTTCACCAAGCTTTCAGGGCTATACATCAATCTTCATAAAAGTTAATTCATTTTATCTCGAGGAGCATTAAACTTAGAATCCCCAATAACTTCGGCCATTAGTATGATGATGTCGTCCCAACCACTATTATATTTGGGACTTCCCATATCAAAAAGAGGCCATAGTTTACTGAATGTCTTCCTTTTATTGAAAAAAATCCAAAAAAGGCTTCACTCTTAGGTGAATAAATTCTTCTCATATGTGTGGAAGCTTCAACTTGTTAAAACAGTCCTTAACTCCCTTCACATATATTGGAGTTCTCATGTTTTTCTCTCCAAGAATGTTATCAAATCAGTTGAGAGACTATTCAGAAACTTTCTATGGAACCACTCAAATGGAGCCAGAGGGATTGCTAAGGTTAAATGAGTTAAGATATACGAACCTAAAGTAGAAGGAGGTTTAAATACCTCTCCAATGAAACTAACTAACCAAGCTCTTATTCTTAAGCAATTATGGCGGAGCAATCGGTATGGATTTGATGACTTTATTTGTATTTCCTCAAAGGCAGGTGCACTTGAGAAATAAACATTAATCCTTTTCATTCTTACTTTCTAAATCAGCTGATCCTCTTAAAGAATTTAGTCAGAGATGATATTCTCTGCAAGATTGGGAATGGGGGACAAACCTCATTCTAGTTTGACAATTGGTTTGGCTATGTTTCCCTCTTTCAACTTCAAGATAGTGCTCCCAGCCTCCAACCCTTCCCTATCACCACCAAGCTTAGCTCCTTCATTAAGGGGAACTCCTGGCACTTTCCTAATAATCTCAAATTCCTATGACCTCACTATCCCCCCAACTCAATCAACTCATATATGTTGTTTTGGAAGAACCATCCTATTCATCAAATGTCGAACAAACACATTATCAATTTACTCAGATTTAAGATTCTTCAGGTCATTTGGCACACAATTCAATTGTATAAACTCTCCCTCCCCCCATCAAGGTTTCCTTCCTTCTCTGGTGAAGAATGAAGAATAAACTTAGCATTGCTAATCGACTTCCCTACATTGATATCAGCAGATCTTGCCCACTCTGCTTAACGAGTGATGAATCCAGAAACCATATTTTCTTCTTATGCTCGATAGCTACCATGATTTGGGAATAAGTAAAGTCAATATGATGCTGGAATACATCCGATAACTGATTAACTAGCATCGTACATTGGCTAACAACCCACCTACCCATTCCTAAAACTGAAAGGAATCTTCATAATAGTCATGGGTCTAACAGTTCAGTATTTGGAAGGAAAGAATTTCGAGAAAGCTTACAACTAAGAGAAAAATCGTGGGAACACTAATCTCGTGAAATCACTAATGGACTCAGGGAGCTCATACTTCTAAACAATCTCGTTCCAACTGGCAGATTATCTTCACTCCTCTGAATTTCTAGCCAATGTTTCTAGCTTAATATCCATTTGTTGGTAGTTCTTTGTTGCATTTGAATGCTAAAAGGTATACCCTTAAAAATCTTTTTGCTTTGTAACATCATTCTTTATTAATACTATTTTCTCTTTTTTAAAATCTATTTTTAGAGTTTGCTTATTAAAAGATGAAACACATATAATATAAATATTATACTTAAATAATCAAATATTATTTACACGATGATTCATTCAAATTCTTTAATTGAACAGAACTAATTAAATTTGATTCAATTAATAATTTATTATAATTATTTAAATTATTAATTTAATTCATTTGAGTCGCGTGTTAAAGTTAAGTTGAATTATTATATTAGTGACATTTGATTATTCCACGTTTGATATTCATAATACGTGAGAAAAATGGTTTTTCGAAAACTACAAACTAGAAAGAGCTTTTTTTGATAATTTTAAAATCAAATATTTTCTAAAGTTTCTTAAATTACATGAAATTCGATATCTTTTACCTCTTAAATTAATTTAGGTACAAATTAAAGTTAACAAGTCAAAAATGAATTGATTGAAATTACGTTCGGATACTAGGTTTAATTAGGGTCTAATCCAATTTTAAAATTTAATAGTTTTTAGCTCAATTAATTTATCAACTAATTATAACAATGCAATCACATTTGATCTAATTTGAATAGAAAGTAACGAGTAAAATTAAGTTTAATCAAATTAGATCTCAAAATTTGAGCGATTAAATTTAATCAAAATTTAATTATAATTTCAGAGTTTATATCAATTTTAAAATTAAGCTCGTATTCAATATTTATTATTAATAATAATTACAATAATTATTATAACTATTTAAACTCAAATTAAACTCAACTTAACTCATCGATTAGAAATCTTGAACACGTGGTTATTTCTTTGCTTGGTTGATAGTGTTAAGGATAAGACTTAGTCAGCCCGAATATTTGTAATTATCTATTAAGATATTGCCTTTATTTTCAAACTTAAATATTTGTAAATCTTGTAGGTCTCTACTTTTACTCTCTGGATATATATATCCGATTATAGTCAATGAAAAACTACTCCTTTTTACCATTCAAACTCATTTTCATCCACCTGTTTAGGATTAATGTGATATGAAGAGAGCAAGTTCTCTTTAGTCTGCATTACACATATTGAACAAGCTTGTACTACTTCACTTCATAATTCTAATCTGTCACAGCTTTCTTTTCTCTAACATCACGATGATGATCTCTTATTCAACCTGGGTAACATCCTCTGGATGTATCTGCAACGATAATCAATGGATCAGTCATGGAAGGAAAAGTTCAATACCAAGGTTTAAAAGAATATTTTGATCATTTAACTCGAGTTTGATCGGATTTTGGACCAGATTCAGTCAAAGAAAAGGTGATTTTTCTTTTAATTTTTTACCTGACCATGGCTATCATCTGTGAAGCTTACAGTTCTGATCTTCAACTCCCCTCTGCTGGTTGTTAACTCGTCTAACGTCTCAGCATCAGTCACCTCTGCGTTCCCTTCTTCGTTTCCAATACTACTTGCTTCTCTTTCCTGATCAAATGGTCAAGTGATTGTTAGCTCTGAGACAAGCAAATGCAAACTTCAAAAGAGAGAATGAAACAAAGTCTTGGGGCATCAGTGATTTCCTCGTATTCAGAATCATCCAGTTCATGCAAATGATGAGGCAGAATCAGCTTGGGAAGAAGGTACTGTCTAATACTGATGAGAAGAAAGAAAAGAAGTGGGAACAGAATTCCTGCTATTGGAATCCATGTGAGCCCAAAACAGACCAAGAAGTAAACTAGCTGGAAGACTGTGAAGATGACGATGTATCTGAATGGAACAGACTCCATGAATGAGGCATGAGCACCCTCCAGGACCCTGCAAAAAGTTTAAGTTTCCGTAACAATACTCAGATCTCAATTGGGTATAAGCAGGTTTTGATTAGTTTTCAGTGCTGTACTTGTATCGTCTTCCTGGTGTTATGAAGAGAAGAAGCATTCGTTCCCAGAACTGGTTTCCCGGAAGACTGTCAATTGCCATATAAGCGAAATAGCCCCAGAGAACTGATGAAGGTATCAGCTTTATTGCGGGCATGGCACATAGCGATACTAAAACTAGAAGAGACTGAAGCAAATTGCTTAATCGTTGCTCGTTTACTCTGACAGGCAGGTAAGCATCTATGTGCCTCTCAGGATCAAATGTGTTCTTCGTTTTGTCTTCTTTGCTCATGACTGCCTCCTTAAGCTCTTCCAACTCTTTGACTGCTGTACTCTGCATAGAACAGCATGGAATGGAATTGTTATAAGGAGGAAGAATTCTGAAGATGAAATTTAACTTTGACACTCTTGAAACACTCACAACAGGACTTCTGTCAATTTCTACGAACACTGTTTGCATCTTATGATACATTTCAGACTTGCTAGCTTTCTGTTTGATGCTTTCATTGGCACTCTTCACCATCTTCCTTCTGATCAGCTGGAAGTGATCAATCTATTCTGTGAGCAGATGGTTCAGGCAGTTTCGGAAAAAAACGAATCATAGATTCTGCAGAATTACCTGTCTTTCCAGAACAGCAAGGCTCTTTGTGTGCATTGGAGACTGTGGCAGGACTCCATTGGAAGGAGGTAGTCCGATCAAGCCACAAAGTAAAGTCTGAAACCATACAGTTCCATCGCTAACAAATAGTTCTCATAATCATGGATTGATATCAGACTTGGAAAACAGGCTATTGTACCCACCATCATTCCCAGCAACAGTATATCATAATGGAAAGCTGAAGGATTCTTAAGATTGAACTCCTTTTGTTGTGCCATTTGTGATGCAACACTGTGGTCAAAGAAGTACAATCCTGATACCATCAAAGCAGGGATAATAGCAGCAAAGATGTATCCTGGAGGAATATTGAACATATCCTGCATTTGATTAGGCACATTAAGTTTTGTTGCCTGACAATTCTAGTTGAACCTTTAATAAGCTTCAAGCAATTCTAGTTACCTTGATCACAGTCCAGTGGTAGACTGATGTAGAGTCCCAAGGGAGAGGACTGAAGAGCCTTCTGGGAACTCCTGAAGGAATTGTCCCTGGTACAGTAAATGAAAGTGCAGTCCACACCACCACCATTAAAGGAACACCATAATCTGCAATGAAACTTCTAAGGTTTCCTGCAAAGCAAGGAGAAAGAATTTTCACTTTCTAAGAATTATAAAAACTGCAAGCAAAATGACTTATTGGCTCTATAACAAACCTGTTCCATACCACCATGATCTTGCTTTTCTGCTTTTCAATGCAGTATAAAGTAGTCCAAATGTAAATATGATACCCAACAGTCCATTTGTGTAAAGCCACTGAAACTGATACTTCTCCAAACTTGGGTCTTCTGCTTTTGGAACTTTGAACTCACTTGCCATTCCCTGAGATCATAACTTCTTATCTCATTTTTTTAATCTGGTATAGCTCCTATAAGCAGTTACATGGATATAACTAGGTGATATAACTAAGTTAAGTGATGGGTAATATTTCTTGGAAATTACCTTGATAGCCTCCTGAATGAATAGAACAGCAATCAACATGCCAAAAGTTTCACCAGCAATTCTAGTGAATCTATTAATCAGATCACAAGCATTGAATATGGCAAGTAGAAACAGCAGAAGGGCTGTCCAGACACAAACCCTGGAAACAGCAATCGGTCATCTAATCGGTTCGAAATAATAAATGCACCATTAGAAAAACTTTCTAAAGATTGACAAAGTCATTCCACTACCATCCAGCCCAAGCCAAGAAGAGTTTCTGTCCCAAATCTTCTCTGTGTTTGGCAAAGTTGTGCAAGTAGGTGTACATTATAACAGTAGGTTCTGCAACTCCCAGTATCAGAAGAGGTTGTCCACCGACTACTGAGTGTATAATACCACATAGAGCAGTAGAAGTCAATGTTTCAACCGTGCCCAAGCTTCCATCTACACACAGTACAAGGTTACAACCACACAGACTTATCAGATAACTTATGAAGAAAAAGTAAAGATCATAATTACCAGAAAACTGTATATTTTAGTGGATGATGATGCAAACCTGTATCTCTTCTAAGTTGCTCGCCAAAAGCAATTACTGGAAGAGCAGAAGCAAAGAAGATATATGTAGTTGGTGCCAGAATCCTGCCATGAATGGTGAAAAAGATGTGAGAATTATGAATCAACTTTTTGATTAAGTAGAAAAAGAAAGAGATCCGAAAATACCCGAGTCTCGATTGGATTCCAACAATCCAGTCTTGTTTATAACAGGCTAATCTTCCTCGAACGTCACTTACTATACCTCTAAATGGAGCTCTGAAGAACTCCATCTCTGAAGTAGATTTACAGATAAGAAACGCTTGATGAGTAAGTACATATATATACTCAGAGATTTGATGAACTATTCAACTCTGACATAACCGAATGACAACAGAGAATCAACTGGCTAACAACTTTGCTACTCTTGTCATGTAAGAACTACTGGCATGAGCGATCCTGCATGACTAAACAGACAGCTCACGTTGGCTATAACGTGACCCCGTGCTTGGAACTCAAGCAACAACATGTCCGAATTGCATGCAGATTTATAAGAATAGACAAACTAAGAACATCAACTATATATAAGAAGACGACGTATGTGTAATTGAAGGAGAATTAAAGAGCTACCAATTATAGGGTGACCGGACTTTCGCCGGTAAAGATTCCTCAGTGAGTTGCAGAGAAGAGGACAATTGCACTTGTGCTTCTTTATGTGGTTGTGTGCATCAATTGATGAGTTTGTATGTAAGCTACGTGAAACCTTGAGTGTCACGAATATTTTATTTTATATATCAAAAATAAAATAAAAATATTTAACAAATCCTTTATTGCCTCAGAAATTGGGAGGAAAATACTCCAAATTTTCTGAACATATTATTACTAAAGAGATCATAAATTTAATTTTGAGAAATTTTAATTTAGTGTTAAATTTTTAAAATATTAGTTTATTAATTAAAAATTTAAAATACATACAAATTATATCAATTTTAAAATCTAAAACTAAAAATTTTACTACTAAATTTTAAAAATAGGAGATTGAAAATTATCTAATTTATTATGAAATAATTATAAAGTATTATTGCGATTAATGTTTTAGGTAAAATGAAAATATATTTTAGATTGAATAAGTTTAATTACTTGAAGCACACTCGTAAATGATGATGGATGTATAGAAATTTTCCTAGCCATATATAACTTACATTAAATCATAAAAATTTGAGATTTCAATTGAATTATTTAAACAACATGGAGTACTCTACATGTAATTTTATTCATACTAAAATTAAATATTAGTTTGATAGATTTTGAACCGATTAATTTTTAGTTCGATTTTTAACTTTTAGTTCGATTAATTTTAATAATTTTCTTTTGTTAAAAATCAATAAGTTTATTAAGTAATCGACATGTTTCATGTATTAATTAATTCTTACGTGTCAAAATAAATCTATTAATTTTTATTTAATAATTTCTTTCATTAATTATACTTCAAATTTTTCGATTAAATAATTAAAATAGACCTATTTTATATGAATTAAATGGTTTATCAAATTTTATTAAAATTTTATTTTTGGTTTAGGTGGGACTTTTTAGAGTTTTGTCTCGTTTAGCGCTTTAGGTTGTCTACCTCTATCACATTTCTTGGGGGTCTTGGGAGTCGAACTTGAGACCTCAAGGTTTTGTTAGGTGCAAAACCAACTCCTCACACCACCGAGTTGCGATCGGTGGTGTGATCGGTGGTGACCCAACAAAATCTCGGCGTCAAAATCTGAGTCTCAAGAACCCCAAGAAACGTGATAGAGGTACACAACCTAAAGCGCCAAAGTGACAAAACTCTAAATGCTTGCCCACCCAAACCAAACTTTAGTTTGGGTGGGTCACGGATCTTGTCGTGTGCATGGCCCACTCAATTAAGTATTGTCGCTTTGAGTGCCAATTCGCGGATCTCGTCGCTCGAGCGCGAGGCGCCGAGGTTTTGTTGCGTTGAGGCAGACACCTCTCACCACTGAGCCATATGGCAGGTGGTGAAAGCGTCGCGTCTCAACGTGAACAAAAACCTCGGCGTCCCATGCTCGAGCGATTTGATCCGCGAATCTGGCACTGAAAGACGACAATACTAATTCAAGTTAGGTCGGCGCACACGACAAGATCCGTGGCCCACCCAAATCAATTTTCATATCTAATTCAATCAATTTCTTCAAAACAATTAGAAGTACATACCACTTGCCCCTCCAAAATCGTAAGTTGTCCAAACATGCACAAGTGGAGGAAGTCGCTAAACACACAAGTGTTATCATCAGCTCAACTCTTTTGTGGTGCAGAAACATATGGAGCTCAGCTTACACAAGTATTATTTTTCCAAAAGGTATATTCTTCGTATAGGAACAACAGTAACGGGAGGAATAACTTGCTGCGAGTTGTTGGAAATTGACTTTGGATGGAACAAATGTTCCTTGTCCACAGCTTTGAGTAATTTTTGAAGATTTCGAGGTCTTAGTCTTGAATTTTTACTCAACGGCTTTGAGTAATTTGAATCAAGATCATCATTTGATATTAGAATTGTTTGAGAAGGGTGACAATGATATCTCTTTATTCTGGTGTCTTCTTAGTTTGTTTTTCTTCTTCCTCTAGCAATTATAGATCTATCTGATTCAAAATTAAGAAATGTTTCACAGTCTAATTGAATAATCATTGTGAACAAAATGTCCATGATGATGGTTAACATATACAAGTTCTCCGTAAGATCTAAAGTAATGAATTAGAAGTCTATACACTAGTTGAAGCATTAAAATAGGACCAGATTTATTTGAGAATTTAGGTTGATCTTCGTTAGGTCTTGTATAGATAGATTTTACAGATCCCAGACAGGGTATTCCTAGTCAAGGGGCATACGAGGTTATACATCACCAAGGTGCATAATATTGTTTACACCAGTGAATCGAGAAGGACTCTTCTTATTGTGATTCTTAGGCTCGTAGAATATTTTATCTGTAAATCTCAATCGAACTACATCACGTATTAAATTTATTAACTAGTAAAAATTCAACTCTTTTTTTTCAAAATAAATAGGCTTTTTGAAATTGAACTCTTCTTTTTCAATTAGGTTTTAAATTAAATTTAAAATTTGAATTTTACCGTCTAACTCAAATTCTTAACAATGGGAAGCGTTGTCATAGTATTAATGTAAATAAAACAACATTATTTTGTATAAATAAAACTTCAAAAACTATTTATGTTGCCTCCGGCCTGTTGCTTGTTATCTTACCTAGTATTTACGGACTCATTATTATTATTAAATAGAGGTCCTTTAGGAATTTTCCTAAGTTTAAGATATAATAATAGAGAAAATAAAATTTTAAATATGATTATTATTCTAAAATATAAATATAATGCTAATTGAATTAAGATTGTCATTTAATTATGGAATATTAATTTTCCAAATAATTTACTTAAAATATTAAAATTACAAAAGAATATATGCACTTAATAATTTATTTAGTTCATATTCAAAAGATAAAGTTAATAATGGTAATTTTATAATTATAAAAACAAAATATATAAAATTACGTATTACTAGACCTCTACAAACTTTGCATTTCAGCGGGATTTATATTAGATGCTTTTGTTGTGTAAAAACAAGATATAAAGTAAAACTTTGATGAAAGGTTAGAATTACAATATACTCTATTATAATTTAAATCTAAAATAGAAAGTAAAATTTGTTAAAAAGATTAAATTGGTATAACAAAATAATCATGACCATTATATTACAATTAAAATATACTCTCTACGATTTAAAATAAAATAGAAAGCAAATAATGATAATCATAATATTATCAGTATTATTTATAATTAGAATGTAATTTTTGTAAAAAAATTTCCTCACTCATGATACAAAGGAGCACGTGGTCAAATCTTACAAGAAAGGGACAAAGAACTTGATTGCATTTCACGAACTATGGCACGAGGTCACGAACGTCTGCTGTGGTGGGCGGCTGTTCGCCAAAACTTCCACAACTGAATTGTCGAGTTGACTGACATTTTAATGATAAAGACATATAAATTTAAGTCTTAAAGATATGTTATAAAAGTCATTGCGGCAATTTCTAGTTGTTGGTTAGTTAGTAAGAAGTTCTTTTAACTTAAACGAGGTTATAAGTTCGAACTCTTTTTATATACGTAACTTTTTAAAATTTAAATTTTGAAATAAAATTGTCTCTTACAAAAAAATTTATTCGACTCAAGCAAGGATTAATCTAAACATGAATAACTTAAAGTATTTTTTTATAATTAAGATTTACCTAAAATTATGTAACCAAAAAAAAGTCATCGTAGCAATGGGTTGGCCAAAGCAGCCCATTAATTTTTAAAATATTTTAAAAAAATTATAAATATAAAATAGCTTCCTTTTTTCAGTTTAGACTTAGGTATACTCTATTGAAGTACATATATGTTAACATGTTCATACTCTTTGCCAAGTCCTAACTTATTAGATAAGTGTAAATATGAGGAAGGTCATTCTTTAACTTTCTTCAACAAAATGCCATTTTTTTCCAGTCTTGTCCAAATACATCATAACAAAACTATTTTTATACTCGATAGGGGTTCGCCATTAATTGCGAAGTTATAGGGGGGCTCTCGGGTTTTACTTTGACCTGAGATTTGGGATATCGTCAAGTTGTAGTCAAAATCGACTTCCTTAAAATTATTAATATTCTTTCTATTCCGCTCGTGATAGTGACAGAAGTTTCTGTTTTGGTGATAGATATCCGTCAGCTGTTATAATGAGAGTGGACAGTTCAGATCCATCATATTTTCAGAAAAGGCAATCAATGCGCGGACAATCTTGCTCGCCTTGTTAGTGTTTGCAGCCCGGGCCTTTATCTCCTACAAAAGCCGCCTTTTGAAGTCCAGGAGCTCCTCCGTCGAGATGCACATGGCATAATGTACCTCAAAACATTAATTTAGTATTGTAATTTCCTTTGTAAACCAAAAAAAAAAAAGCGTGGTTAAGAGAAAACATAGACACCTAATGAAAATAGCGAGATACCTAAGGTTCCAAGCAAATCTTCCGATCAATGAAGATTTGCTTATCAACTTATTAGATAATTATAAAAACGAGGAGGGTTATTGTTGTATTTTATCGTTGTTGTAACCCTAGCTGTCAATATATTTACTCACTCAATGAAGTAGTTTGTACACTTGCCTATCATGTTATTTTACATACCCATGTTCAATTAGTTAATTTCTTTAAAATAATTTTGTAATTAAAAATATAATATAACATATTCAGCTCAGATTTAGGCATACCTAATCTTGTTTAGAATAGTTGAGTCTCGGGTTAGTCTGAACCTGAACTTAACTCATGAGCTAGCCTATTGAAAATACCTAAATCTTAGCCTATGAATCAACCCATTGTCATTCCTAATCCAAATCTAACCCAATTCGATTTGAATATTGGAAAAGTATACAATTTTAATTTTAATTCAGAATTTCAAAATTGAATTTAATTATAAATTTTTAAAAATGTTATTTTATGTAAATTTGATCGAATTTAAAATTTAAATTACGTTATTTTTATATGTCATATTCTTGAGTTTTAAAAACTCATTACAAATTAAATAAAAACAGTCCAGAAAAGAATTAACAGCTGATGTCACGAGTGGCGAATAATTATGTAACATAAACATAGAAAAAAGAACGAATCATGTTCAATCGTAACAGACCATCTGCGGACTAAACTTAACCATTCGAACCACCCCTTTGTTCGTGACCTAGTTTTGTCTTAAAAAAACTCGACCCTAGGATTGCATGACTGAAGCAACCGGGACCCGTTTGGATTGAAGACAAGACGATGAACCAATCAGTCAAGCAGGAAGATTTGGAAATTGGAATACAAAAACCAATTCTAGTTTGTGTCCTTTCACGAATTGGGATGGCTCCGCCAATTATGTTATATCTTGACCATATAGATATATGCGTTTAACATTCAACCGACGATGTGGTCCGTAATACGTTTAACATTCAACCTACGATGTGGTCCTTAGTACGCACTATTAGATCGATTCAAATTAATTAAATTTTAAGTTAAATTTAAAAATTTTAAATTTAAATTTTAAACCGAGTTTTAAATTTTAAATTTAAATTTTTATAAAAATAATATTATTTTAAATGAAAATTATATATTTAATTGAATTTAAATATATAATTTAAGTTAATTCAATTTAATAAGTAATCTAAAATCAATTTGAATTTATTTAAATTATTTTATAATAATATTGTTTGTAATTTCAACTCAGTTAATCACTGCAACAAATTAAAAGATATCCGACTTAATTTCCTATAATTAGTATTTAGGCCTTGTTTAAATCTGAATGAACTCAAAATAGACACCTTAAGACTATATCTAATCATTGGGTTGAGTCAAGCCCATCGCAGTTCAAGCCCATTAGATAAACTTAAACTTTTTTTTAAATCCAACGTAGCATAAATATTGACTCAAGTTGTCGCCGATGTGGAAGTAATAAAGACTGTTTCCATAACTTTGTGGGTTGCTTTGTCGCCAGAGAGATTTGGACTGAATTTGGCTTAAATTTTAGATCCTTTAGGTCCACCATGCTTACTTGTATCTGTAATGCTTTCAAGGCAGTCTATATGAATATAATGAGGAGTGCTTGTATGATTTTATGGCAAATATTGTACTGCCACAATAAACATGTTTGGGAAGCCAAGATTACACCTTGCTTGCCGGTCCTAGGGACGACAGCTTCGTTCTTTCAAACCTAGATAGCGGCACGAGACTTGTCTAACCCGATTTTTGTTGTCTCATGCAGGTCTGGCCACTCTCCCCCATCGTCCGCCACTAACGCCAATTCACCTGCTGAAGCTTCACAGCAGTGGAGTTGTTTTGCAGATGCAACAACTTTCCCCTGCCTGAACCAAAGCGGGTATGGAGCAGTAGTCAAAAGTTTAGTCGGAAACATTAAGGGCTGTTTGATTTGAGGATTTGGGAATAATGAAATGAAATAATTGTAAAAAATAGTGTTTGTTTTGGGGTTTTCAATTCCAAGGGAATATATTTATTTCATTAAGTTTGAGAAACTACTTAATCCTCCTAAATAAGTGGGTATCAAGTTTTCATTCCAATCTAGTAGTTACTGTTTATACCCCTCTCTCACATAAGCAATTTTTATTCTTAATTATATTACTCATCACTTATCATCATCATCTTTATTATTGTTATTATTATTATTATTTATTGTTATTATTATTACTATTATTATTATTATTATTATTATTGTTAAGTTTTAAACTTATTATTATTATTAATTATTGTTGTTGTTGTTATTATTATTATTATTAATTATTAATTATTATTAATTTTAAACTTCTTAATAATAATAATATTATTATTATTATTAATTATTATTGATTATTGATTATTGTTCTTCTTATTATTATTATTATTTTTATTATTTATAAATTTTAAACTTATTATTATTATTATTATCCTATTATTATTATTATTATCTGAAATTAATTATCTTATTATTATTATTATTTATTTTATTATTAATGTTATTATATGAAATTAATTATTATTTTTTATTAATTATTTTTATTTTTATTTTTATTATCTGAAATTAATTATCTTATTATTATTATTATTATAAATTTTGTAATAATAATAATAAATATGATATAAAAATAGTATTATATTATCTTTTATTAAGTTAATGCAACAAACCAAACAATATTATTGGTATTAATACAGAAACTCAAGTTATAAACTAAACATCATTTTTTATTTTGCATACCCATTTTCATTCTCTTCTATTATTATACTTATATCCATACTTAACTCCGTGCTCAAACCAAACGTCTTTTTAAGTTTGTTATCTCAGGTTGCACCGTAGAGCCTTTGAGCCTAAGATAGGAGAAGCTATCGCTTGTAGATCTTTTTTGTCCCAGGCTGATCAGTACCTTCACCGTGCTCTATTGTAGTGGATGCTCAGGAAGTATTTTACTCCCTTCAATCATCTATGGACGACTCCTCCATTTTTGGTAAAATTATAGATGATTGTTTAGGTATTCTCAAACGTAAAATTGATATTTCAATGCACTGAGTAAGTAGGCACTACAATGTCAAAGCTCACGAGTTAACTCGACAGTCTTACTTGTATGCCCTTGTTAAGGTTTGGGATTATATCCTTACCTTTGATTAATGCAAGATCCAATTTATATAAAAAAATGTCATTATTTAAAAAATGATGCAAGTTAAAAGACGTTGTAATCGATGCTTTAGATTTAAAATTTGTATAAATTCTTTTAAATCAAGTTTAATTTTCTTTAATTAATTTATATACGATTTTGTTTAAGTTTATTTAATATTAAAATTTTAATTTTCATTCGTGAATATAAAGTGCATTATGCTATACTAAAATTGATTCAATTTAATGAATTATAAATTTCAATAAATAATTTTCTTTTTCTCAAAAGTTAAATGAACTGGTAAAATAAGTAGTTTAATACTTAAAAGGTTCAACTGACGTCATAAAATCGGTTAAA
Source organism: Erythroxylum novogranatense (assembly GCA_029891385.1). Lineage (NCBI taxonomy): Eukaryota > Viridiplantae > Streptophyta > Magnoliopsida > Malpighiales > Erythroxylaceae > Erythroxylum > Erythroxylum novogranatense. The sequence continues at coordinate 3,505,613 of CM057232.1, forward strand.
ATTGAATAAAATTAAAAAATTAAAATGATTAAAAATTGTACTTATTAAAATTAATTAGTTTATAAAATCGATCGATTAATTGATAAAATATTAATTTTAATAAAATTATTAAACTAAAAAAATAAAAATTAGACTAAAAAATTAACTTATTAAAAAAATTTTACCGTTAAATCGATCAAATAAATTTAATTTTTAAAATCGGCCCCCCTGTGAAAAAAAGAAAGAAGAGGCAATTTAAGTCCCTTTAATCAAATCACAGAGCTCTTCCTAGCCAGAATGTAAACTGTGGATGTGAAACCCGTGATCTGATGATAGTTTATGGCTCTTTCCCGGGAAGCCCTTTTGGCGGAAGGAGCCAATGGAGGCTGTGGAGCTGCATTTTGAGTGTGTCTGTTCTCAACATTTTGTCTATTATCCCATGTGTTGTCTCGTTCAACTTTGATGTTCCTTCTCGTCGTAAGCCTTCGATACTCTCATTGTTAGTTTGGTTTCTTGCCATGAAGTTTTGAGCTTTATTGGTATTAAGTGGCTGTAGTAACTGACTTATGATCTGCATGATTTCATAAGAAAGTTGAAAAATTATAGTTAGGTGATAACTCGTGAGGTTTTCGTTCTTCCGGATTTATATGCGAAGAGAAAACCCAAAAGGCCGCGTAAGATTATTTCATGATCCTAATTATATGGCAAATGTGGTTTCTTTTCTTTTTCCTAGCCTCTGGAATTGATTTTGGTTTGTGGGTAGTGATTGATTACCTTTGTAGGTGGAATTTTGGATCTTTTGGCTTTCCTTCTTCATGTATGCTTGGTTATAATTCCGAAGTTGTTGGTTCACTTACCTACATTAGGTTTAGTGTGAGTAAATGGGAATCCCTTATGCAGTGACAATGAAGGATAACTGCAGATTTCAGTAAAGGTCACGATCTGATTGCTTGATTTCAGTTGGAAACCAATTGGTTAAGAGCAAATTCAGCCTCATAACCCCTTAAATTTTCCATCTATTACTTTTGTATTTTCTGAAATCATCATACTTCTTGCTTGGTATTGTTTGAGATTATCCCATTTATTGAATTGCTCAATTACTAACATGGATCTAACCTAGGTACTTGAGAAATAAAGGTAAAGAAAATATTGAAAACACAACACTTATAGTCCACTTTCTTACGTGGATGCTTTCAAATATATTTATAGTTCTTACGAGCAATTCCCCTTTGATTATGTAATTTCTGTAACTTCCCTTTTCCTGATAAAGGAAATTCTCGCAGGTACCTACTTGCTTGTTTTATTAATACGGCCATAGCTATAATCTGCAGGAAAAGATAACTCACAAAAATTAGAGTAACGGACCATGATAATCTCCACTATACTTGAACAAGTATTTGGTAAAAAGCAAATATGAAATGGGTGAAGTTTATATTGACTCAGTATAATATGTTCATGAAGAACTCAGGAATACATTCATACAATCTTCAGATCGTATGTTTATGTCATGAGGAAGGCAGTTCTTTGAGATGACATCATGGAATCATATTCAATCAATGTGTTGTCTGACAATCATTTTTATAGTTGGCTGTGTTTATTTGTTAGTCTTTCATTCTCTTTTATATTTATGAACAGCCGTTTAAAGCTAAATCTCTCCCTTTATTATAACTAGCTTATCTCTTTATTGCATGCTTTCTTAGGCTGCTTATGGGACTTGTCCCATCAAAACAGATATATGAGAGATTGTGGAAAAGGGTGCAAGTTTTTAAACGATTGTGAGCGGTATATCTGCCAGAATATCCCCCATGTCCTCTCCCCCTTGCTACACACATTTCATCTGCTGCATGTGAAGTCACAGCTACTCTCTTGGGTATAGACTAACAAGTTAGCATACTGCAGTTGTTGTTTAAAGTGTTTATTGTCGTATCCAAGTCAAATGGGTAAAGATCTTAATATAGGCTAGTGGACCTTGTTACAGTGAATTGGCCTGCTCTTTGGTAGCAGAGAAAGCTGGTTGCTAGAAAGACAAAAGATAACTTTTTTTTGAAAAATGAATATGAAATTTTGATTATCAATAGCCACGCAATTGCAAAAAAATTACAAGGGTACACCAATTATCAAGTTACAGAGGGTTTGCCTATCTAAGCACTAAGGACAATACAAAGACTAATAGTAGTGGACTAGCTTAGAATTACAAGGGGAGCTTTAAAATACTATCCATAAAGGTTCCATTGTGTTTTCATAGACGGGGAGATCAGATTGTCAACACGCCTGGTCAGAAGAATCGCTTGGATCCAGTTCAGGATCTTGTTCGCTAAGCGATACTTATCTTCAGCAATGTTTTGATAAACCAGCGCAACGTAAGTTCCCACTCATAAATGTTGTTCACAGCACCGACCATGTAGTGGATCCAACTCCATATGGCTATTGAATAAGCACACTGAAAGAACGGTTGATTCCTGTTTTCATCAGCATTTTGGCAGAGGACACAACATGTATCATTTGTGTTAAGACCAGCAACATTTTGTGCGGAGCCTATTTTTGATGGCTAGCCACGTTATGACAGAGGCATTGAGGTTCATTGTATTTTTCCAGACAAGGTTGTAGCACAGGACTTCTGGTAAGTCTTTGCTCTACTTAGATTGTAGCATACTTGCCTGAATAAATTAAAATACGTATTTTCCATTTCTATTCCATACAATTTGCTATTATGTAGCTAATGCTTTCAGTTGGAGGAATTTGGTAATCGGATGTGGATTGTTATGTTGTCTTTGCAGATACCATGATGCCAGATTGTCCGGTGTATGACCATAAATGCTCTAAAGATGAAATGGTGAGTATAAGAGACAGAACAACAAAGGAACATATCTAAAAGCACTATTAAGGACTTTCCACTTAAATTCTTTCGCAATCTTAGAATGGTTGTTGTTTGGAAATTAAACAGTTTGCCTTTTGTAACTTCTGACAGACTGATACAGAAGTCCTTTTCACGTAACCCCTTCAGTGCTTATTTGTCTCAGAATTCTTGCTATTTTGGCTGTTGGCCTTGCAAGTTATGGTCGATACGTAAGTTACTGCAAACCTTCAAATGTTTTTACAGCAAAAGGCTACACCCCTGTTTTAATTTCCTGTTTACATGTTAAGCTTTATCTTGAAAAACCTGGTGGTATATTGTGACAGAGATCTCTGTATTCAAGCTGATACGCATGAGCTGAAACATGTGAACAATTTCTTTGAAGCAACACTACTTAGTATAGAGATTCAACTTGTTCTGATTATCTGATATGCTGAAATTTGCAGAACCTCAATGTTGTACAGTCATGTTTATGTCATGGAAAGATATCCATAGAACTCGAGTCGCTCTGCTTCGACTCGAGTTTGTGACAAACATCACCATGGATCATACAATCAGGGACATACAACTACATCATGTTAAGAATCAAATGCTTTGAAAGTACCAACAAGGTTAACCCTAATGGAGAAAGAAGCTTTACCTTTCTCGAGTTCTTACTTCTCATTAACTACTGTAGTAACATCTAAAGGTCCTTTCCATGAAACAAATGGCTGACTTGTTTGTTTCTTTCTGATAAAGGAGTAACTTTCTTAATACCCTTAACTGCTAAGCTTGAAAGATAGATATTGTTCTGCATTCTAGGGCTTTTGATAACATTAGCATAAACAAATAGACAAGTAACCAAAGATCATTGACAGAAAGCTCTAAGAGTCAACTTCAAAAGTATGACTTAAATGTCAAATTTATTTTCAGAAATAACCTAAAGTAATATTTATCATGTTAGCATTAATTCGAATGAAGAAATTGAATTTGCAATTTTCTAAGATTCAAAATCCTCCAGGCTAATTATAAAAACTTCTTCATTTAAATTAAATAATCTTGATTTCCACTATTTGAACTATTATGGCATCATTTGGAGAAATTTTACGGTTCAATTAGATGATGTCAATGCACCAATCCCCTAGTTGCAAAGCAAGAAGTAAGATCCAACGCCAATGAAAATACGAGTTTAAACAAAAAAGAAAAAGGAAATGCAAAATGGAAAGGACGCTTTAAATTGAACAACTATAAAAGCAGGCCATCACTCCATCTTCGTCCCTGCACTTAGGAGCCCCTTGCCCTTTTGTTATTTCCCCCTTTTCGACTACTAATAAATTCCCATTTTCTCACAGACAACTATAATCTGTTTACAGCTTTTTTTTTCTTGTTGAGATTTAAGAGTGAAACATCTTAGCTCTCTCAGCCGGTAATTTGTTGCAACATAGTTTGTAAAAGAAGAAGAAATGTTATGAGTGTTTTCTATTTGTATTTGTAGAAGATTCTGGAAAAAAGTTTACATCTTTGTTAGGACTTGATCTCGATTTAATTCAGATTGGATTTTTGTATATGGGTTTTGTTTATAGAGGTTAACCAAACACATAAGAGAAGCGAATTTGCTTGTTTGCAAGTTTTGATCCACTAGGGTTTTTGCTTTTGGTGAGGGGGCTTTCTTTCTATTTAATCTGTTGTTGTTGTTGTTGTTGTTTCGTGAGAGGGGGAATGGACAAGAAGAAGGTGGCAGTGCCTTTAGTGTGTCATGGACATTCTCGTCCTGTTGTCGATTTGTTTTACAGCCCTGTCACTCCCGATGGATTCTTTCTTATCAGTGCCAGCAAAGGTAATGCGTTTTCCTGCACTACCTCTATATAATTGCTCTCTCTCGTTTAATGGTGAATTTAGCGTCGAATACATATTTCTTGAATAGGGTATCATTTGAAAGTCGTACAATGATCACTTTGTTCGGTGTATAATATCGATATTCCTTATTTATCACGGTTAATTTGGTATATCTTGGGATAAAGTCATTGTTTTGTTAATGGATGTTGTATCCTTTGTTTGATTCTGTATTTTGACTTGTTTAAGTAGACATTTATGATTCTTTATTTAAGGGCTTTATCGGGCCATTTGGATTGGAGGTGCTAGCTCTGATCTGCCTGGAGTTTATATTGAGGACTGGTTGCATATGCATACTTTTCGTCCTTGCTACTCTTGTTTCAAGGAAGAAGAAAAAGGAAATATTATAATTTATAAGCATTATTCCCTTTATGACTGACAATTTGATATCCATATGGGTTTGGTGTTGGAATCATCTACCATTATCTGATAGTGGAATTTTATTAGACTTGTGCTTGGTTTAAATAATCCATTTTCTTTCTCTTAATTGTGAATTTGTTCGCGGTAGTTTGCTTGGCCCCTAAGGAAGCAGTGACATAATTTTGGGGTTCTACTTTTAAGCTTCATGGCCAAAAGATTAAAATTGGAAAAAAAAAGGTAAAAGTTCTCGAAGCTCAATGTTGGCAAACAAATAATCTTGGGCTCTTTTTATGGAACAGTTTGACACTAAGATTTGGTGATTCCCATGGTTTCATTTGGTGATACTTGCTATTTTCCATATTAGGCTTCCTAACAGTTCTGATTCATTATTGTCCTTGATGATACCCTCTAACCATTTATCTCGGTACACCTTTTTGATGGTGCAGATTCCAATCCAATGTTGAGAAATGGTGAGACTGGAGACTGGATTGGAACATTTGAAGGGCATAAGGGTGCAGTGTGGAGCTGCTGCCTAGACACTAATGCCTTACGTGCAGCATCTGCCTCTGCCGATTTTACCGCGTATGTATTATGAAGATTTCCTTTTATTGTTATAATTTGTATTTTATTGCTTGTTCAAGTTTAATATATATCAGGAACATACTTGACCTCTTCACCACCTTCTTTCCTCTTTTTATCTCTAAGATGCACATGTATACACAATTTGTTATCATTGTGCAAATTGTAAAGATATTATCTGATATAAAGAAAGGCATTAGTGTTCATGGAGCTGTACAATTTTATCATGCCACTACTTGCAGGAAATTGTGGGATGCGTTGACTGGGGATGTGTTGCACTCTTTTGAGCATAAGCATATTGTTAGAGCATGTGCTTTTTCAGAGGTAAGGTTCAATGTTCTCTTTTATGTCTTATGCTTTATTTTTCCAAGAACAAGGAAAACATGGGGAGCAAAATGGGTGCTGGAGCTATTTTGTTATATGCCTAATAGTTTAGTATCGTGGTTCAGAAAGAAAATGAAGTGATGATGCTGTTATATTGATAAGAACTGTTAGTTATTATTGTTTAATCCTCCTCAATGCTTCACTACCTCATGTAGATGATACATGAAATCCTAATCTGAAATAACAGAAGCACCATTAACTCTTTAAATTCAAACTTTGGATTTATGTTATCATTGTCTCATGCTGGCCTTGTATCCAGTGTCTAAATTGTTCCTTCTGCAGGATACTCATCTTCTACTGACAGGTGGAGTTGAGAAAATTCTCCGTATATTTGACTTGAATCGTCCAGATGCACCCCCAAGAGAAGTTGACAATTCACCAGGATCAATTAGAACTGTTGCTTGGCTTCACAGTGACCAAACCATCTTAAGTTCTTGTACTGATATTGGTGGTGTGAGGTATGAAGTGTAGTGGAAATATTAAGTTTTTGGACTTATAATGTGTTCATATTATGTTAGCAGATACAGGCATCTTGTTTCATCATTTAACCAGGTTTTTTTGCTAATTATTTCTAGGACATCCAAGTATTAAGAATACTGATACATTTTCTTGATGGATAATGTTGACATCTTCATAATCTATATGTTTAAGGTGCTTGGCTGTGTGTGTGTATTTTTATCGTCAACTAAGTCTGAATATGGATAGGGTTGATGCTATGTTGCATGATCATTTTGCTAGAGTGCTGTAAAGTATATGGTAAGAGAATAACTTTCTGTAAGGAGACCTTTCATTTGTGTAACTTTCCTCTCTCGTCTGCAGGTTCACCATTTAGCTCTATCTGGAATTGTATTGTTAGATCTATTTAACAGTAAGTAGAAAGATATGAAGATAAGCACTCAAATTTGATTAATTTGTCAATTAACAGGTTGCTAATGTTCTGTAAATTGCATATGGATTTCCATATCTTTGTGTTCTTAAGGACCCGGCTAGTGCAGAACTTCTATCATAACACACTCATTTCTTAACCAGAATCCCTTCTGTATCTTAAATCATTTATCGCTGACATTTTCAGATTTCGCAATATAGTTTCTTTGGAAAAATACATTAACCCCTACTACGTAATGTGCTTTCTAATTCCTACTTAGCCTATATTTCCATCCTTATTGCAGATTGTAGCAATAGGTGGTGTCTATTCACCTTTTACTTTATTTATATTGACCTAGATTACTTGATCCATTAACATTTCTTTATTTCATTCTTAGGTGCTGAAATTTAAATATAAAAAGCCTTTTATTCATGACTTCTTAGGTTATGGGACATCAGAAGTGGTAAAATTGTTCAAACACTAGATACAAAGTCATCTGTAACCAGTGCTGAGGTCAGTCAGGATGGTCGCTATATAACAACTGCTGATGGGTCTACGGTCAAGTTTTGGGATGCAAATCAGTACGTATCCTTAATTTGGAACCGATTTGTAGCAATTGTTTGTATTTGATTTCATTTTTCATATAAATATCCAATAAAGGAGATTCAGGTTGTTTCCTTGTCCTTCTGGTAATATTGGGGTGGACTGACGATCTCTTACTCGTTACATAGCTTTGGGTTGGTGAAGAGCTATAACATGCCGTGCAATGTGGAGTCTGCTTCCCTGGAACCGAAAGTTGGCAACAAGTTTGTTGCTGGAGGAGAAGATATGTGGATCCATGTATTCGATTTCCACACAGGGGAAGAGATTGGTATGTGCATCTGAACTACCAGTACATACATAATCATAAATGAAGACCTAACTACATAACCAAAATCTTTTGGAATGGTTCTCAGAACAGCTTTTATTTTTCTCAACAAGACATTAATGTGAAATTGTATCTGCTTAGTATATTCAGTGACCTCAAATTGCTCTATATTGTGCAGGTTGCAACAAGGGACATCATGGTCCTGTTCATTGCGTGCGATTCTCACCTGGAGGGGAATCCTATGCTTCAGGATCTGAAGATGGAACCATCAGAATATGGCAGACAGGTCCTGCAAATCACAATGAGAATGATTCAGTTTCTGGAAATGGACCAACTGGGAAATTGAAGGTCTCAGCTGATGATGTTACCCATAAGATCGAGGGATTTCATATCAGCAAAGACGGAAAAACTGCAGAGAAGGATTAAGCAGCTGCAACATTCTTCGGTTTTCCTATATTGGCCATGCGTAGATTGTCAAAGTATTTTAGTTTTTCTAGTGATTCGCCCTTCTGTCCAATAAAATGGGAACTCTTGTTTCTTTTGTGTAGTTTGTTCTTCCAAACTTCTACCATCAAGCTTATCATATGGATAAATCAGAAGTCTTGAGTTGAATCCTGCCAGCTTTTCCACACAAAAGTTTTGATCTTTCTTCAATTTTGGGGAATACTAACACCAAACTACATGCTCTTATTGTTACGTTATGATTTTTTTTTTTTTTTTCCAGAAAAAGTTAGTAACTTTGTACATATTACAGGGAAGCTGATGCAGCCAACTTTTCTATTCTCTTTGCGTGCTTGAATTTGATTCAATCCACAAGAAGAATTTGATCTTCTAAGACTTTGAAAGAACAAACAATGCTCGTGTTCGCAAGCTCCAATTGTCACAAGTATAAATCAGCAGTAATTAAGACCAAACACCGAGGGTAGTTTGGTAAGGACCGAAGAAACAAATACACAACAAGCCACAGCCATACTTTCAGATCACGAATCTCTTCGTCTATCTTTTTGCTCTCGAACCCAAAACCAAACCAAAAGGTCCATTGCGAGTCGTATCAGAAAAACCATTCTTCTCTCTCTCTCTCTCTCTCTCGCGTATTGGGTCTTTTTTTTGTGTGTGTTTCTGTGGTAACTAGTGAGATTGGAATCGAAACCCTAGGAACTAGTTGCGGTTGCATTTTGGCGGGAAAATGTCGGGAAAAGGAGCAAAGGGATTGATCACTGGCAAATCCACCGTTAACGCCAAGGACAAGGACAAGAAGAAGCCCGTTTCTCGCTCTTCTCGTGCTGGTCTCCAGGTTCTCTCGCTTCCCTCTTTTTTTTTTGTTTTGGGGTTTTTGATTGATAAATCCGTTGGGATTTCCCTGCAAGCGAATGTAAAGTTTGCGGTTTTTCCCAATGGTGGTTAGTTTAAACTGACCAGCTCCGTACCTGCTTGAACCCTTAGAAAAAGATCGAATCTTTTTTTTTGGGCAGATTCAGTTCTTATTTTTGGTAGAGTTCTGTTCGAGTTTGTGACTTTGTTGTTTGATTTTTTGTTTGTTTTTGTTGTGTATAATGAGGGATATGAAGTCTTTTGGTGTTTGTGTGAAGTAAAGTTGGGTTGTTTAATCCTTGTGTTTGTTTTGCATGTGTTTTCCTTGTTGTTTCTGACTACTTTGAGTTTTTCTTTTCTCTCATTCTTGTTTTGGTTCTTTGAGGGGGTTGAGGTGTTGGAATAATGAAGAAAGCAATGAAATAACAATCTGGTTATGATAGTTTGCTTAAAGGAGGGTGCCAAAAGGATGAGCTGCAAATTATTTTTCCTTCTTGATATGAATCTTAATTTGGATCAAGTCTCTTTTAACTAGTATCTAGTTTGCAAAAGTTGGATGGATGGACTTGCGTGAGACATCTGCTTTCGTACTCTTTTGGTTTCATATTACATGGTGGTGGGTAAAAGAAGTGCAGGCGCATATTGATGACTTAATACTTACATTTCATAGTTATAGTTTCTGTGATTTGAGTTAAGATCAAGTTTTTGTTCGGCCATGTGGTGAACTGTTGGAGTTTGAATCTGTCCAGTATAATTGGCATGATCACTAAAGTCAGGATCCAGCTCGTAAGATCATACAATCAAGACTCTATGGGTGAATTGAGACATAAGTGACTTTATGATCCTCCATGTCGGAAGATTGATCTTGGTCTTGATCCTAAAACCCCTATCAATCTGACTTGACAATTTCATCATGAAGACTCTATTCAATAAGAGAAATAAAAAGAGTTTTAGGAAGAAGAAAACAAATGTTAAGTTATTGGTTATGGGTGGACTATGCTAGTGGCCTCTTTTTTCGCAAGAGTGAGTTGGCAAAAATAAGGTGGAGAGTTTTAATTCATAGAACTCTAGTCCTCCAGGCCTTTACTTCACCTGATAAGAACACCTAGTTGGTGTTATCCAGTTTGACTTGGTGTTACGAGTTCATTGTTGAATGATGTCTCTAGCATGTAATTTGTAGATATGTTACAGAAACTTTTGTTGTAGCGTCTCTTTATTGATAGTTCCTATTGTTAACGATTCAGGACTCTCAAATTTGCACTTATATGGTGAAACAGAAATAGTAGGTAGGCTCATTTGATAGTTGAGACACAAGAAGAAAGATACAGTACTATTGTATTTAAGGGGTAATTACATTTTGAAGCAACTCATGCTTGCAACGCCATGATGATTGGACTTGTATTTATTGGCTTAAGTTACCCTGTGACTTCAATCGTTATGATGTTTTCATCTATTTGGAGATGTGTTCTGGGTTTTTTTGAATTCTGGAAAATGCACAAAGCATCAGTTGACATTTCTAGTGCAGCAGCTTTATATGTTCATTTATAAATGTCTTTTTGAACTTTTCCTGCAGTTCCCCGTGGGACGTGTACACCGACTATTGAAAACCAGGGTTTCTGCAAATGGAAGGGTTGGGGCAACAGCCGCTGTCTATACAGCAGCTATCCTTGAGTATCTGACTGCAGAAGTGTTGGAGTTGGCAGGAAATGCAAGCAAGGATTTGAAAGTTAAACGTATAACACCTAGGCATTTGCAGCTTGCAATCCGAGGGGATGAAGAACTTGACACCCTGATCAAAGGAACCATTGCAGGTGGTGGGGTTATCCCACACATTCACAAGTCGCTCATCAACAAATCCTCCAAAGAGTAGTAGTGTTTTAGATGTTAATTTATCCGTTTGTTGTATTTGTACTTTTTGAGAAATTTGTGAGAAAGAACTTGGCATGCTTGAACCCATCATATTTTGACTATCTATTTTCAGGCAGTGAAGTCATGTATTCCGTCTCCTGAGATCCTCATTAACTACTATGACTTGCATTAAAGATGTTTATGGCTGTTGATTGGAAGAAACTCTGCCCCAGAAGGGCAGGAATCAGTATTCAACCAGTACCATTAACTTTCATAAGAACAACAAAAACGAGTGTTAAGAAAAAGATGAAAAACTTGCCCAACATTTGAAACCGTAACAAGGTAATGTAGCTCATTAATGAAGGCATTTTTTTTATTATAGCAACTTTGAGATCCTAAGGACCATTTTCTCAACTCAAAAACAGACTTAGCATATCATTCTGTTCAATTAACACCAGAAAACAGAGTGGGTGGAAGGCTGACAAGGGATACTTGGAGTTCAGTACAGAAACTTTCTAAAGAACTTCTTTTGTTTCAAAGGTCTTTTGTGTAGAGGAAGCTCGTAAAGGGAAGCTCCTGTAACTTCGATTTAAAAAACAAAAGCAAAATAGGTACAGTAATGTATCCGTGTATAAAACTTGATGTCAAGAAGAATGGAGTTCCTGCAAGTTCAGAAATGTTGTATGAGACATATGCTTGATCATTGAACTGCGTAGCAAAATAAGCAGAAGATTACCAGCATCTCATTTTCATGTGAAAAAACTTGACTGCAGCTGCCTCCTGACTTCGTTTATTTCGTTTAATTGTTGCTGCATAAGACATAATTATACGAAAGGAAAGCTAAGTTCTCAAAGACGAACAGTTAAATGCTGATACATACAAAAAAAAAAACTAAATTGTAATGAAATGTTCTGACTCTCAAAAGTTATGGTTAGAAAAAGTTACTTCCCCACCATGAAGTAAGCAATGCACATGTTTGCTCAGATCAGCACGTCAGGGCAAACATTTCCTAACGCTATTAAATTAGAGGCTCCTTTGGCATTACTGTGGCCATGAACATCGAGTCCACATTCTGGAGATTGTTTCAGAAAGCATATGGCATGTCACAACCGCACAAGTTTCAGTAATCCCTTACTTACACCTTCACGATTTTTTTTGTCCAAATTATATGTCCATCTGGATGACATGAAGGGGTACCAAGTGCACGTAACGGAAATATGTATGCATCGAGCATGTTTTATACATTGATCGAAGCAAACACAAACACATACAAACAGACAAACAGAACATAAGGACAGGGTGTACTGACAAACCTTGTGCAATTCCTTCCACCACATGTTGGACTTCTCTTGTAGAAGACGCCACTCAATTGCCAGCTCAAATTCAAGATTATTGGCTTGGGAAAAATGTGAAGTTGATACTGCTTTTCTCTGAGAGAAAAAACGATAAATGGAAATCAGTCTTCGTTTCAGTCGAGAGGCTCCAGGGACACTAGGCAGTAAAATTATTCAACAAAATTATGAACATGAAGATAAGTGATATTGACTACCATGTCTTCAGATATTCTTCTATGCTTATTGTTCAAAACCAGATGACCATTGAAAGTAGCAGTTTTTCCTGGATTTCTTAGACTTGCCCTCTTACCAACTATACACCTGCAAAAAAATCAACAAGGATTGTTATCTTCTGTCAGAGAATTGATACCCTTAACGGAGGAAAGTCGTTAAAAGATAATGTAAGTGAAGGAAACTGGAAAATTCATGGCATGCATCTTCAATAGAGATTTTAATTTTTAGGTTTTACAGAGCTGACTTGAGGTTTGGGTCATCATTGATCTAACTGTTTTGATTGACTTTTGTAATCAAATATGGTGTTCCACTGTAAAGAGTACACATCTTTCAGGAAGCTGCTTTCACTATACCTCTCCTGCCCTTGTTATGCTCAATGACTTGGTCCGGGTTAGTTTTCTGAGAAAAAATGGTTATCTCTACAGGTTATTAACGTATTACCTCCATTCACACAAAAAAAAAGAGAAAGAGAGGGAGAAAGAAGCTGTAAAGAATCCAATTTCAGAGTCAACAGAGGAAGCTCCTGATAGATCAGAGAAATTTGATTGTTCCCACATGGCTTGATTCAGTATTACAAGGCTTAATACAAGGAGGACGTTAATCTTGTAGATCAACTCATATTGAAAGAATGTTTACAGTAAGGCAGTGAACTGATGCAAAATTTAGGAGGCATTTTATGGCAAAACATCAAAAGGAAAAAGGTATCCAACCTAAATATTTTGATAACTGTACAACTAAAATTTACCCTGACATTGTAACTGCACTTGTATTCCTACCCACTTGCTTTATTAAGACTGAACTGAAAAAACATATATTGTTGCAACTTATTGTAGCATGGATCACTATGTGGAAATAAGAGACAGTGAAATAGTCACCTTCCATCTGCTAGCATTAGGCATCTGCACCGTAACTCATTTAGTGCGGAGTCAGCTGCATCTTTTACCCTGAATGCAACCAAAGCTTTACCTGATGACATAAAACAACCCTGTTAATTACATTCGTTTTAATTTACAGCATATGAATCCGAAATTTAGCCAGTGATGCATTTAATCATTCATTAATATGCTTTACCATATTGTGGGCTGGAGAAAGTACTCTGTTCTATCATCCTTGCCTTAATCTTTGCATTAAGTGCATGCCAAACCAGATCCTAACGGAAGTAAGAAAGTGGAAGGAATTAAGAAGTATGTAGCATAGTTTCTGGCTGACCTCATCTAGCCAACATATTGTCAGTATTAAGGCAAACCTGCTTCCAAGATTCAAGGGAGAGAACTATCCCTTCCCGTATCACCAAAAATCACTTCAGGCTCAGAGTTAGCTTATAGATATTTGATAGATAACTTGTATCTATTTCAACTAGTAGATTCAACTTTGCAACTCAAGATTTCAGAATCCACATAATCAAGAGCTAAATGCACAGGGCAACTGGCAAATAGTTATAGCAAAAAACTTGTGTTTCAAAAACAGATCCCCTAAGAGTTATCAACATGAAAATATACCTCTACTTCAGATGATGTGAAGGATGGATCCAAATTTTCTAGCAAGATCAGGCGCTCTTCTTTATTAGCTTGTATAATTTCTTCCCAAGGCTACATTTGAGGGAAGTCAAAGTAAGGATAAACAAACTTCAGAGAGAGAGAGAGAGAGAGAGATGAGGCATGATATTAATTTCATTGGAAATATAAGCTCCAATCTTTTCCAGGGTAAAAGCCATAATGCTCAAGCTCTCCACTGTAAGCATTTATCTATAGACTAGATAAGAGAGCAACTGTTGATTCCCCATACTCTCGTGGGCCTCAATGTATTGTGGACAAGAGTAGCTGAATCTTGGTTTCATGCTTTCCATTTCCAAGTTTCACCGCTTTCATTCATCATTGTAAAGTTATAAAACCATGATAAAGTTAGCACTTGAAAAGAAGCTTGAATAAGAAGTTTAATCAACAGAATGTTTATATGAGATTATGGCTTCAGAAAACATGCAGAAAATCGCAATAAGACTATGACACCAAAATTTTTAAATGTGGACACAATGTTTCCCTGTATCTACAAGTTGTACAGCCTTCTAAATGCATAACAATACTTCAGCTGGTTCTCAACAATAAGCCACTCAAAAAGAAAAATGAAAAGAGGCAACAACATATGAGTGAAGGAAACCCTTATGGGTCGTAAACATAAGGTTTTAAGAATGCTAGGAGATCAATACATCTTAATCATAATGTTCTGATGATCAATTGGCCGGAAGAAGCTCACTTCTTAATCCTGTATCAATGTGATTGCTTCATGTTAAGATACCAGTAATATCCCATGTTGCAGCATAAAATCTTTAATTGAAGGTCTCAATTGATAGGAAATTCGAAGCTATTTGAGAAGCTCACATAAATTATGAGATGGTATATTTACTCCAAAACACTAAACTTCAACCGATTCCTTTCAGACAATATTTAGCAGTCCAAATCATTAAGGGAATTTTCAATAAGAACAGAATTGTTTTAGTTTCACCAGATAACAATGATAAGAAACAGAGATGACAGTGAGCAAATGATAACTCACTAGCCACTTGAACCATCTTCTTTTATCCTGCACAGAAAAGAATAAATATAAATGTATGCATTCTGCAAAGGAACATAATGTAAAAACAAGAAATGTTCACTTTAGGAAGGGAAAACAAATTTATTCATAAGAGCCTCATTGACAAAAGTAATCTCTCTGAGATGGTGATAGCAAAATGAGGAAAGCCCTTTTGCACTTACCGCATCTGGTCTTCTCTGAACCTCTGTAGTCTTACTGACAGTTCTAACATCCTTTTGCTGTTCAAGCTGATGGCTTAGTTCTTCAGTAATCTTATCTCCCTTGTTACGACAAAGAACCTTTTTCTTCAAATGAGACTGAAGATTTGATGCGTTCTGAGCCAAGTAATCACCAGAAAGCCGTAATTTTTTAGCCTTATGATCAACCTGTGCATTCGTATCATTGCCAGTTTTGGGGTTTAGTCTTGTATTTCCATTAGAAATGAATCCTTGCTGATGGGTACCAGCTATAGCCTTCTTAGATTCTGCAAGCACTAGAAGAAGCAAGTTTGACCTAATGGTTTTATTTTATGGGAAGTAAAAGTGAAAAGCCTACAAGCAATCACCTTTAGCAACTTGGATGCTTCTGTAGAACTTGCTTCCTTCACACTTAACAACTTGAATGTTTCTGTTGAACTTGCTGCCTTTTACTGCCAGTCCATCCACTTTGCTGGACAATTCAGGTTTTCTAATGGACTCCTTTATATGTTGTTTAATGGTTTGAGAATGTCTAGGCCTTTGATCCTTTGTTTTGTTAAAATAACATTCGACTACATAAGCAATCGATTATTCGTAAATAAAGATGCCATTAGAATTTACCTGTATAAACAATCGTTAAGCATGCAACAAAGGTCATGAATAATTATTCCAGTTTTTAATACAGCTATGGAATGAGTACTTACATATTCATGAATAGATCATGGAAGGCCCTAATTCTTCTTGGTTTGAAGCTCTAAGTGATTACCTATTTAAGGAACGCTTCTTCTATCTCTTGCAAGCATACAATCCTAACTTGAAGAGATAGATATTCATCATTAGGTTGAGGACTGCTAGGTTTTTATTTTGAGCCATTTGTTCTACTTAACAAACCATGAAATCTTGGATGCATCAATAATCTTAGTAGACAAAGTAAAGTGCAATAGTTCTATAATAAAGCAGGCTTACAGTTGCAAAGTAGTTTTGAGACACAAGAAACTATGTGTACTCTCCATTTCTCAATGAGCATAGACAGAAATGTCGATGCTTGAAACATTATCAAACTAGTACTTTCATATTTTCAGTTGGGACATTTTCCCTCATCAGACATGCATACAACTGACATTAGGATTCTAATTAATATAGAAATGCAAGCACATAACTATCTTACCCTCAGCAATTATATACAATGGAATCAAAAACAAATGACTTGATAACAGGTAGATGAAAATGTTTTTTAAGAAAATTATTCAAGATGTTGATAAGGACCTTTAGCAGTCAAGAAGCAAATGTATAAGCATACCAAACAAAACCCATATTGTTCTGTCACAGCACCAAGCAGAAAGAAAAGCTTATACTAGACCAACCTCTAATTCCAGCTATTTGATCTGTAAAGTTCTTTGATATTGTCATCTTTTCAACATCAAAAGTACAGGAGAAGATGTAGTCGGCCATTCTCAATTCTTCTTCAGATGGCTGAGGATTTCTCTTGTCATTTGATGTGCATATAACACTACATTTCTGAACAATTGCATCCTGAAACAGATGAGAAATTACATTTGTAAATTTGAACATTGATTTTGGGAACTAATCCACGATAACTCTCTACATTTTGGCACTCTATAGAGCATTTACAACATCAACTGATCAACATGAGATAGGCTACCCCAAAAACATTAAAGTCAAATTGCATGATTCTAATTGTCAATGAGTTTTATCCATCCCAATCGCTCCAATAATGCAAAAGAAAGAAGAAGGGCTTGAGTGAGGATATCAAAAACCACACGAGAATTTACAACAAGAAAATGGCAATAGAAAATCTCTTGCTACTTTCAGTCAAGCAACCATTGCATAGTGTTGTCCTTTATATAGAAGCTGTAGCAATCTTGAATATGTATTATTTCATAAACTACAAAGTTACACTTGCTAACTTCCAACACCATCATTCTTCTTGCACATTTCTTTAATATCTCATTTAATTCAAATTACCTAACAAGTTTGGCGCAACCAGCATACCTGTGAACCTAAGACCCTTGCAGTATAAAACTGAATCATTATTTGTTGTACGAGCTTAGGAGAAGCCACTGAGGCGATTGCCAAGAATACAGACGAAATTTTTACTACATTCCAGTTTACTCTGGTACACTGAAGTAACCAATACTCAAGACATCATGGGTTTACCATGATGATCAAGGAGGTTGGCGTACCTCCCTATGTGGCAAAATCCACAACCTAGAGGTGCACGGGGTGAGGAATTTGTAAAATGTTTGTACCATCCAATTGAAATAAAATAAAACCATGGTCAAGTAAGATCATGAATAGCTAATTAGGAGAAAGACAAAAGTTCAACGCAACTATGAATAAGTAGCAAATTACCACAAGGTTGATATTGGTAACTCCATCACCCTCACCAGAGGCCAAAAACAGCTCGTTCCATCGTGGTTCATAAGCCCCCAAAAATTCTCGAATTTCCATAGGACGAAAATACCATACCACTTTGACCTTCTTTTCACCAGTTGGAGTCTCGTACATCTTTACAAGTTTACCAATGTAGTTCTCTGGCTGATTTAACAAATACACACAATCATAGAGAAAGTACTCAACACCTTCCAATGTGAATGAATGGTAGAACTGCACGTCTTTGTTCACTCCAACACCCTTCTTAAGGCCCCACTTGAATGTATCACGACCGCGACAGATCATGGATTATTAGCTCTTCAAGCAGTGATCACAAAACACATGAAACTATTTTCCAACGTAAATTTTGGTCATCATCTCGTAGAAACTACTGCAATGAACATATTTAGTGAATAATTTTACATTTTACTGTTAAGGAGAAATCCAAATTGATGAACTAAAGTTCCTGAAATGCACAACAATAACAAGACTCCAAAAAGGAAACACAACAGAAAACGAACAGATGGTGCAAGTTCACGGGAACAGTGTTAAATAACAGTAACCGACCATAGTCGGCAAAGCTAATAAAATGCTTAAAGAAGTTAGGTTCACTGAAGCCATGAGTTCCTTCTCATTAAAAACCCACACCAATTCTCTCAGACAATAGAAGAGAACAGACTAACGGGTCGCCACCAAGTCACTATGTCTAAAGATTTCTCAAACCGAAAAGAACCTAATTGAAATTTTAAGAACATCAAAATTACGCCTTTGGCCATGAGTTCTCATTAAAATCCGGCACCATTCCTCTCGCAGAGAAGAGAGGAGAAGAGACTAATGGGTCGTCATTAAAGTCACAATCTTGAACTTTTTGTCAAAAGATTTCTCAAACCAAAGAGGACATAAATGGAGAGAGCGAAAAGACAATCAAAATCACACCTTTTGGCCAAGAATTCGAAGCCCCTCGTAGAATATCACATTACCATTTTTGGAGAGAAGAAGAAGAGTAACCGTCGAGAATTTGTAAGTTCCCTAACCATTTATATAGACACCGTGGCATATAGAAGAAGGAAGAACGTTTGATCTTTAGAAAGCAGTGCTTTTTGGAGATGAGCGATTAGTACTAACATGCGCTTAGGTGCGTACTGTACGGTCTGGCGCTTGCATCGTTCTTTACGTGAGTGACTTGCTGCTTCTGTTGCATGGGTGCATCTTCAGAGTAGCCGTATTCAGACACTCTACCAGCGATTGTAGGAGCGTGCTTACACTCTCTCGTCAAGTTTTTATATATATTAAATAAATTTTAAATGCATATTATTAATAGTTAAATTAAAAATTTTAACTATTATAAATATTCATATTTAAAACTTTATATTTGAAGGCGTTTTGGAAACTCTTCACCTATTTATTTTGGGATAATCATAAATTAAATTGAGTAGAAAATCCATGTTTACATTTGATGATAATTGAGATTTTTATTTAAGAGAGAATTTATATTTTTCTAAAAATTGACAGAATAAGAAATTTTTATTTTAAAATAAAATTTTAAATTTAATTTCAAGAGCATTTTTTTTCTAGTACAGGGGAAAAGATTCTCACAATAGATGTATGAAATTATACAATCGTCATATTCTCAAGACTGTTCAGTGAAGACTCATCGCGCAACTAGCAACGAAAAAAGCCAATTTTTACAGAGTGTGAGGTAATAGTAGACTATGATTATCATCAAGTGTCTATATATATACATATATACTGTCATTTTTTACATATTTATTTTTTTAACCTACATGACGTATTTACTCTTCTAATCTACGTTACTATTATCATGTCATATCTGAATATGCCAAAAATACTCTCTATTATATAAGGATAAAATTACGTACTACTAGATTTTTTAGTATCTGCTTTATTACAGGTCTTTGGTATGATTACGACTCTAAACTAAATCTATTATTTTTTTATTATTTTGTGAGAATTTTATCATTCTATTTGGCTCACGTACCTCAACTAAAGGCAGCAATCTAAATCTGATTGAATCATGTAGACAACAAAACCTCAACTGACTACTGACAAATGCCACGCTCCATTGCATTCATTCCATGATGTTTACATTTACAAATATGTTATGTTTTTTCCACTTCCCAGAAATTGGGAATCATAAAAGAACTGTTCGTACAAACTTGTTAACTTGGACCTGGCCCTAGAAAACTGGGGAACAGAAAATAAAAAAGAGGAAAAACTTACAGATGGAAAGAACATTACAGGGACAGAGGGCTCTACTCCTACGAAATCAGGGTGTGAAGAAGGGTTGGAAAAGAACATCAAATGCATCGCAAGCAGAGGATATCTGTTCACTTTATAGGATGATTTGGAGGGGAAAAAAAAAGAACAAGAACGAAAAGGAAATGAAAAATGGAGTCTCCTATGACAGGTACAAGCTATTGATAAAGTTAAATGTATACTATTGGCTCTGCGAATCCGACTTTGGTAACAATCTGCTTACAAAGGGTGACATGGCAGCGAGTAATGTCACCGGACACTCCTCGTGAGGAAGATGACCACATCCAGATATAGCAACCAGTCTCTGCAAGTTTAACGTTCAGCAATGCAACATTAGCTTATAAATTGGCTTATTGCTTTTTGAAATGTAAATTTTCTTTTTAAGTTCGTCGTGTGCAATGTAATTTAAGTTTCATTCAGCAGCATTCGTTCCCATAGCAAATTTCAGAAAACAGAGCAATTACAGAGCTTTCGAGTTTGTATATCGACTCCCAAGTTCAAAGAATGGAGACAAGAAACAGTATAAAACCCTGGTTTAAATCGTCCCAGAATTTACTAATATTTCATTTGATCGACATTTTGAATGAGGTTCAAAATGTTGCAGAGTATACTTACAGAATTTAGAAGTTTTGAAGCCATGGCTTGCGAAGATTTAAGAGGGACAAGGGCGTCTTCGGCGCCAGCAATGACTAAAACTGGCATTTTTTCTGCTACCTTCATTAATGAAGCAGAAACCTGTGGCGACAGGATTGTCTCAGATGAAAGTTTACCAATTTCATGGAGTGCTTCATCCCAACCTTCAATGCACAACGGCGCCTGTCGTCGAATGAGGACACAAAGCCAACAAAGAAAAGTACCTCAGAATCCCATAATGACATTATGCCAAGGAACAGAGTGCTTCTGCTATAATTGAATGCAATCGTCGCAGTGGCAACTGTATCTTAAGTGTTTACTATGAAAAGAACATAAACATTCAACCTAATATTCAGGTGCATACAACATACCTTGTATAGATTTAAGATCTCTGTTGTTAGCTTGGAATCATCAAACCATGCTCGTCTATTCACCACTTGAATGATTTCTGTTCGTAGTAAAGGACGAACCAAGTGTTTCTTTCCAAGTGTTGTTCGCAAAAGTATCCTGGCAAAGGCAGGAACCAGTTCCCTTGACAAACTAACATTTGCTAGTACAACTCCCTTAATTGCAACCTGGATAATATCCAAACATAGAACAACAAATCATCATTCAAGGCTGTAATAATCATATTCGGACTTACGGTGATATCTCCTTTGCAGTAAAATAACACGCAAATGTACTCACATTGAAAGAAGTCAATGATGCTTGAACTCTCTGTGCAGCCTTTAAAGCAAGCAAGCCTCCATCATCATGACCAACCAACACCACTGAAGAGAACCCCATCTTAGAGCAGAAAGAAAGAAGTAAGTCAACCTGAAAAGAAGAATAATATGATCAAACTTCAAAAGAATGATGAGTGTCTGAACAGAAAGCACAACACTTGATAACAGAAATTTAGTGATGGAGAACAAGTAAGCAGAGACGACATGTTTGCAAATCTAGTAAACAAAAAAATATTCCTGTAGTATGACATACAGCTTAAAGTTGCAAAACACATCATAACTTCTAGAACCTTGACACATTAAAAAGTTGACCGTGCAACTGGTACAAAAAAAATGCTGCTGCATAGAATATTGTAACTAACATATTTGGTTCCAAGACAGCTTTACAGTACTCGAGCAGATGATTAAAGAAGATGCCTTTAGAACTTAAGAATGTCAACACTTCTTCATTAACAATGAAATTCACCTGGGTGTCAAGTTTGTAAGGATTGGGCAATTCTTTATCTTCCCAATCCTTCCTACGTGGCCGAGAAGTCAACCCCCATCCTGGCCTATCAAAAGCAGCAACCTTACAGCCAACCTGCCGAGCCAGTACACCCATCACATGCCTCCATGAAAAGACTCCTCCCCCAAAACCATGAACCAAAATAATACCAAAATCGTCATTTTCTTCCACCCCTACCTCATCAGTTGCAAAGTTTAATCTACTTATTTCATTTTCCTGAACAGCATCGTCTAGGTTCATAACAGGAATATCTTCAGAAAGAACTGGAGAAGTTGGAGAACCGTCCAACAGCGGAGCATATAAAGGTGAGCTGTGAAATTGATTACTATAGCTCCTATGAATATTATACTGAGTTTTGGATAACAAACTAAATGGTTGTCTTTCACATTTTAGCCTACTCAACGTCATCTTTGGAGAACTACAATCAGAGTTAGGTTCAAGAAATGTGGCGGATGATAAAGAAGCAGCTGGATAATGGGGCAAGCTTAGCTTGTAGTGGATGGTAAGGCCTTGGCATGTAACAAACAAGCTGTCAAAATCAGCAAGCAATCTGACCGGGATTTTCCCTTCATCAAGTACCACTCCAGAAGGCTTTCGCCTCATTTCATTATCAATTTTTGGAGGCTTCCCTCCGGCAGAAATGGGAGATCGTGGAATCTTCTGATATCCACAGAAAACATTTTTGCATGCAAGCACCTGAAATTTAAATTTGAAATTCAATAGACGAAGCATTAACTAATGCAATAGATAGAACATGGAGGGAAACTTTCCACAATTTAACACTAAGGTAACGAAATTAGAGAAACCAATGAGAAGGTTTCCTCAATTCTGAGCAACTAAGGATGAACCTTGATCCTGAAAGAAATACTCCTGTATGCATGTTACCTGTGAGACACCGTGAGGTGACTTGTAAAATTTATGCAAGAACCTCATCTACTAAGAGGGGATCATAGGTCGGAAGAAATAAATGTACAAAAGAAACAAATTAAGAATGGTACACAAAGCTTACAGCTTCCGGGTCAACTCTGTGGAACATAAGCTTCCTGCGGCTTCTGCAACTCGTTCTATATGCAACAACAGTGTGACCAAGGGCAAAAACTACAGAAGAGAGGAACAAAATAGGCATTCCCCATGACTTCTTCAAGTGGAGCTTTTTCCGTGCGAGGGAAGTCGAAGCTTCAGCCTCAAATTGAGAATTCACAGTGAAAACACATGCCTTTACTGATAGAACAACAATCGAAGTAATAGAACATAACGTTACAGTTCCCAGGTAAGGACCATGGGAGAGAGCCGGGGCATCACACATTGAATAAACACCTGTAAAAATTTTAACAAAGGAAGGTACGTAGAATCAGATGGTCATGCACGAAAACTTCATATCATATTTATAAAATTGTCATGTAAAGAGATCCCATCTATTTCAATTATTTACTTCAGGTGGCACCTAAAAAGGGTGTGAGAAAAAGGGGCAGTTTGTGTTGGATAACAAAGCATTCAACTTTTTCACTTTTTGAAAATGTAACATATCAAAAAACCCGTCTTGGAGGTGAAAACAGTAAAGAAAAACAATTATCAGAGAATGGTTGAAGAAGAAAAACTCATCCTTCAATCGAATATTAAAAGATCTTAGCAAAGATACACAAAAGCCAATGAGGAAATGAAAAGCGAGAGACGTACAGATAATGAAAAAAGACCTAATAACAGAAACAAGAGGAACATCGATCAAAGAGCTCTTAAAAGCGTATCTACGCAAATGCTCCTTAAATCCATAACACCTCAAGCACGTGAAGTTCGACAACAACATCAACGGCACTAACACGTCCCCAATCGCCACAAACACCGGCATCGACGACACCAGCAGCGACGCCACCATTGCCACAATGAATATCACAATCCGCACACCCCTTCTCGCCTTCTCCACCACCAACGCCGCCGCCGCAACTCCTCCCCTCGCCGCCGGCGCCATAGTTAACAACAACTCCAAAAACCAATCAATTCTAAACCAAAATCCTTAGCAATTGAAACCCTAGCTGAGCCCGAAGATCGATTCAAGCTTCGAAATCGGTCTCATGGCGGTTGTTCGTCTGCCATTTACTAATCTGCCAGACTAGCCGGCGGTCAAATTCAACGGCGACGATCCATGAAATGGCCAATAAAAATCCCCGATTTCTCGCTAGGGTTTCAAATCTGGTGCAGAACAAAGAGAAGAAGGAGGGAACGAAGGGAGAAAAGAAAAAGAATTGAACTTTTTTTCAAAAACAATACAAACGTAAAAGGGAATTTTTAAATTATTTTTTTCTTTTTTCTGGTTTTCTGTGTCTTTCCTTTTCTGTTCTTCTTCCTCTTCCTTTCTTTTCCTTGAATGTCTCTGGTTTTCAATTTTATAATATTGAGCAAAAAAACAAAACAAAACATTTATTTTTAATTTGCAATTATACAATAATAATTTTTATTACAATTTCATAATCCATTTATTTTATTTTCAATAATAAATTTTATTCTATATTATATTCTTTAAATTTTATTATTGACTTGACTCTTGTGAAAGATTGTTTTGGTTTTTGGCTTGTGATTATGTTTACTTTATTTAGGATAAATATAGTCAAAAGGAAATGCAAATTATAGGTGTCAAAATAGATATTTGATTTGAAGTTCGTAGATCTTTTATTTTGTTTTCAAATATTTTAATTTAGAAAAATTGATAAATCGCACATAAAATAAGAAAATATTCAACTATTTAAAATTCATTTGAGTTTAGTTTATTATATCCAAGAGGTTAATTATGAATTTTTAATTTAAGTACTAATACAATTGCAAAAATTTTATAAAACAACATATCTATTAGTTAGAAATAAAATTATGTAATATTAGATCTTTCCAAACTTTCGTATCAGTGAATTTTTACTAAATTATTATTGTTGTTATACGATTGCATGCAATTCATGTTTGAAGTGAATAATAACTCAATTTGTTAAGCTGATTTTTTTTTGGGTTACAACGAAGAGAAAGGATCTTTCCAAACTTTCGTATCAGTGAATTTTTTACTAAATTATTATTGTTGTTATACGATTGCATGCAATTCATGTTTAAAGTAAATAATAACTCAATTTGTTGAGCTGATTTTTTTTTTTTTTGTTACAACGAAGAGAAAGCTAAAATTACCTCATAAAAGAAATACTGTAAGCATCAACCCATATAATCAAGGAGAGCGTTTCAAGAATATCGTCCCAAACTTGAGATTTTGAAGAAATGTCATGACCCAATTTAGCCAGACGATCTGCTGCAAAATTACCTTCACAAAGCACATGCCTAATAGAACAACTCGAATTCCTAACGAGTAAAGCTTCAATATCCACAACCAAAACAGATAAGGGATGTGAAGAGATAACACCACAAGTCACCATCTGCACCGCCTCCATGCTATCAGATTCTATCACGATCAGCCGAAAACCGTAATCTCATACAAAAATCAAACCATCCCGAATTAACCATAACTCCCCCATTAAGATAGTTGAAACACCAATTTGAAACGAATACCCCCTAGCTAACGATCAAATGACTCACGCAACAATCCTTCACTACTAGTCAGTCCAGGATTAACAATAGAATTGTCGTCAAAATTTAACTTCACTTAACCAGCTGGCGGTGCAGTCCAACAAATCCAACGCCTCACACCTTAAAGCTTCAGTTTTGAATCAAAAGTCAATAACACATCCATTGTAACTTAAAAAACACAACTATTCAAACTTGCTAAGTCAATACTAATGTGACCAAAATGGGGGTAGATTTTGATTGTGACACTAACAACTTTAATAATGTGTTATTTGATTCTTTGGTTCCATTATTTGTTTTGTGGACCGTGAAATCATTTCAATTCATAATTTAACCAGTCATGTAGCCTCCTAATGATGCCTAAGATGACTCAGTTAGCTTACTTACATTATTTGGGTGGCTGTTCAGTTGTATAACCTGTTAGCCTCTTCAATTCAGTAATAATTTGAAGAAGATTTTAATTTCATCAATATTTTGGATTTAATGTGTTATATTTTAATTAGAACTTTTATAGGAAAAAGTAAATATAATAAAAGATTAAGACCTCTTTTATAATTTAAATTTTTTGAAAATTATAAAGAATTCCTTCTAATTTAATATTTAGTAAAAAGTTCTTTCTCTTACACTCTAATTTAAAATTAACGAAGAAATATGTGTTGTATAAATATCAAACATGAACTAATTAAATGTCACTAATATAGTAATACATCTTAGTTGTTAAACTTGACCCAAAATATTAAATTTAGCTTAAATTAATAATTTAAAGTAATTATTTTAGTAATGATTTAATTTAGTTATTTCAAGCTTAAAAAGTAGGTTGAATAACTAGTTAAACAATATTTGATTAGTATAAATGTGATATTTATATTTCATCATTATTTTTAATTTAAGTCTAAAATAATATATTTTTCTAAACGCTTAAAATTTCAAGCTTTTTTAAGAATTTCAAATATTAAATAATTTTAAAAGTTTCTTAAAAATAAAGAAGATTCATGTCTTATCATTAAAGTAAATATGATTGGAGCAAATTTGTACTAAAATGATGGTATATTTTATTTTAAGATTTTGCATTATTGAAAGCAAATAGTAAAGTTGGAGCAATGACAAATAGAAAGAAAGTCAAATAATTAGGTATGATTTGAACAATTATATTGGTGGTTCAAAAGTCTTACTTTCAAGTAAAAAAGGCTGCTATGATGATTGAGATTTTGGAATATGAAATATAAAACTATTCATTACCTCTATGTGATGGACCAATAAAATATATCATGTAACTAAAATATGATATCCATGTACGATTATTGTGCAATTTCTTTCAAGCACTTTAGGACTAGTTTAACCTCTTTTTTTTATGTAATTTGTATTATTTTATATTATTTTATTTACGTCTGGGTTTATCAAAAATAGTTTCTCTATTATGTAAAAATAAGGCTACGTACCATTAAACTTTTTCAGAACCTATTTTATTACGAAACTTTAGATTGAATGTGATGACGATGATGACAACTCGTCACCTCTTTGTAATGGGCCAATAAAAGACATCATGTAACTAAAATATAATATACATATACCAATTTTGTGCAATTTTTCACAATGACTCTTTTTTTTTTGTTACATCAGAAGAAGAAACAACACATTAACGACTAAATAAAACCCCTTGCGCATCCGCGAGCAGATGGTGACTTAAACCAGGAGGGGGGTAAGCCAGAGGCGCTCTTCAGGTGCTCCTGACGAACCCAAATGAGCCAAAAAATCCGCACAGTGATTACCCTCGCGTAAGACATGAGAGAGTGTGTAGTAAGTAGTCATGTCCAGTAGAGATTTGATATCTGAAATGAGATGAGCAAGAGGATGGAAGGCCAAAGCATCAGAAGGAAGGGAGAGACATCTCAGCGCCTCCATGGAATCAAACTTAATCATAAGACCGTCCAAAGGGAAGGTTCTAGCAAATGCAAGGCCATAGTGGAGAGCCTGAAGTTCCACATCCAATATAGTAGTAATGCCGACACCACATGAGAATCCCGCTATCCATATTCCATTATGATCCCTCAGCAAGCCGCCTATCCCGGCCTGACTTGGATTTCCTCGAACACTCTCATAAATATTTAGTTTGAGCCAGCCAGCCGAGGGGGGCTCCCAAGCGATCAGCCGGGAAGATAGGGGCGAGATGGTACAATCTGATTATTGTGAAATGCGGTAATAAAGTCGCGAAATAACATACGTACCTACTTGAGCTGATTAGGCAGGATAGTGGGTTCTCCCTCAATGACTAATTTGTTCCTAGTTTGCCAAATGACCCAACAAGTGAAAAGAAATATGCCCAAGCTATGGATAGACCCATCAGATGAAACACAATTGGCCTTAAGCCACGCAAAAGGTAGTTGCTCGCGATAGAACAAGGCCGGTTGGGGAAGTAGAGCTAGGTCCCAAAGTTGCTTAGCATGCGGCAATCTCGGAGAAGGTGAAGAATAGTTTCCCGCCGCGCCCCACAGCTCCCACACAGGGGTGAGGCACAGAAGCCCCACTCAAATTACATGTCGTTGGTGGGGAGGCGATTCCATGCGGCTAACTAGAGGAACATTTTATGTTTCTATGCTGCTCGGAGACGCCAAATCCAGTTCCAGCCACAAGGCCCGTCAAGAGACGATATCCTTGTGATATAATCATACCCGCCCCGAGAGGTGTAGATCCCGGTGGAGTTATCAAACCAGATACGACGATCAGGGCCATGATGGGGGAGGGGACGCAGGAGGGCCCAGATACGGTCACAATACTCCGGTGGGAGAACACCCGCGATAGGTGTCAGATCCCATCCAACGTGTGGGGATATGAGGTCGCCAACTCGAAGGTCAAGTAGAGAGGAGGGGATATGGTCGACTATTGCTGCCAGCGTGCCATCAAAGAGCCACTTATCATGCAAAAAATGAATGACACTTCCATCACCCAGTCGCCAGCCATAACCATCCTTGAGGATTAGCAAAGCTTTGAGGAGACCTTTCCATGCCCCCGAGGCATGTGACAGTGGAGTATAAGTCTGGCCATATAAGTAGCGAGAACGGAGAACCTGTACCCATAAACAGGGTTTCTCGATATATAGATTCCAACACATCTTGCCCAAAAGGGCCGTGTTGGACTCTCGAGCTTGCCTAATGCCCAATCCCCCACACACTTTCGGCGTGGTCACCGTATGCCAAGGAAGAAGGGAAAGGTCTTTGTGATGGCCGGTGCGACCCATAGGAAAGCCCTCGCTAATTTGTCAATCGCATCACACACGGCCCGGGGAAGCCAAGTGGACTACATAGCATATATAGGAATAGAAGAGATAGTATCCTGGATTAATGTTGCGTGGCCCGCTTTATTCAAGAGTCGACCCTGCTAGCCCGCTAGACGAGATTTTATCTTGTCAATGAGGCCAATATAATCATTTTTACCCCGCCGCTAGGTACACAGAGGAATATTCAGGTAAGATTCCAATCGCTGAGATGGATGAATATCTAAAGCAGTGAAGATCCTGGCCCGTGTTCGCCTGCCCACCCGGCTAGATAAGAAAACTTTGGATTTGGCATGGTTGACTTGCATGCCTGAAATACGACAAATTTCTGTCATAGTGCTAGACATGAGGCAAGCTTGTCCCCGTGAAGCATGTGCAAAAAGGAGGACATCATCAGCAAAAAGGAGATGGGAGATGGGAGGGCCGTGAACCGAAGGGCGAATGGGGCGCCAGTTGCCCACATCAACCCGGCGGGTGATCCACCCTGAGAGTTTCTCCATACAGAGGACAAACAAATAAAGAGATAGTGGATCCCCCTGTCGAAGACCCCGGGTGGGTTGGAATGTCGGGAGTCGCTTGCCATTCCACAATACGAAAAGCTTGGAGTGGGAGACGCAACTCATAATCAAATTGATCGAGAGAAGAGGGAAGCCAAAGTCCAAAAGAACTTGTCGAAGAAAGGCCCAATTGACTCGATCATACGCTTTGGCCAAATCAATTTTCACTGCCATACCACCATCCCTTAGAGTCTTGATCGTGTGGATAGTCTCCTGTGCAATGAGAATGTTGTCCGAAACTTTGCGTCCTGAATGAAAACTGCTTGAGCTGGATGGACCAAAGTGGCAAGAAAGGGCCTAATCCGGTTAACAATTATTTTAGTCAAGATCTTGTATATGACATTACACAAACTAATCGGGCGGTATTAAGTGATATTTACCAGGATGTCCGTCTTGGGAATAAGCACGAGGATGGTCTCAGAGATGTCTGAGGGCACTACACCTGTGGCAAAAGCAGTTTGTACCATACGAACAACAGATGCACCCACCTCCTGCCA
Organism: Erythroxylum novogranatense; assembly: GCA_029891385.1. NCBI lineage: Eukaryota > Viridiplantae > Streptophyta > Magnoliopsida > Malpighiales > Erythroxylaceae > Erythroxylum > Erythroxylum novogranatense. The sequence goes on from CM057232.1 coordinate 3,535,277, forward strand.
AAAGTACTAATAGAATATGGGTTGGAGGCCATCCGGGCCTGGACTTTTATAGGGCTTCATAGAACGGACTGCCCGAAAGGAGAGCGGCACGAGCCTCCTCTGGTAGAACACCATGATCCCCCAAATGCCAGACCCTCGGTGTGGGCTCGTTGGTACAGAAAAGGTCCTGGAAGTACGAAACAACTCCGCCTTCAATAACATCAGGGTCCATGGTCCAAATACCCGTCCTGAGGCATAGTTTATCAATCCGGTTTTTATTCCTGCGGGCAAGTGTGGTGGCATGGAAAAAGGTCGTGGCTCTGTCCCCCTCCTGAAGCCATTTAATTCTCGACTTCTGAAACCAAAAGAGTTCCTCCTGGCGCAACACATTTCGGTATTCATCAGCCAGTTGGACTTCAAGATTCACCAAGTAGGGAGAGTGACGATGGCTCAAATAAAGCTGAATACCCTTGAGGTGAGCCATCAGAAGGCGCTTGCGACTAAACAGATTGCCAAAAACCTTAAAATTAAATTCCCGGGCAGCCCGAGTCACCTCACGAATGGCCTTTGGGATATAGGATTGGTGTGGAGCCCATGTTGCCTTGACAATGTTCGGGAAGTCAGGTGTAGTAACCAAGCAGCCTGAAAATGAAATAGCCGTGACGCAGGAAGAGCTTATTGTCGCAAATGCATAAATAGACACAAGTTAAGAGTAATATCAATGCAATCACTTTTAGCTGATCACATAAATGTACCAGTTACATATATTTTTTGTTATTTTTTTATTAATTTTATTTAGTATTGATGATATTTATTATTATTATTAATTCTATTTCATTTATTAGTGTATTTATTGTAATTTTAGTTACATATAATTTTTTCGCAATAATTTTAACTTTTCTCTGTAACTTGCACTATTCTTATATTGTCTTATTTTCATGTGAGTCTACCGAAAACAGTCTCTCTATTATATAGGAGTAAGATTGCGGACTATCAAACTTTCATAAATCTTGTTTCATTGCGAAATTTTGAACTAGGTAATGATTGATGAAGACGATGATGATGATGACCTTATGACTATTCTATGTGGCCATTAAGTCTTTGGAGTGATGTTTGGTGATGTAAAGTTAATCCAAGTGCTTACAAGAATTGCAAGGATAATTTTCCTCATAATTAGGTGCATTAATCTTTTTTTAATAACTATTAATTAAGAGATGGATTGGATTTAAATGATACTTACAATTTTAATGTCTAATCTTTTTTAAAATTAGTGTGCGCTATAATTTTTATCAAAGCTTAACCTCTTAAATTTAGAAAATAAAATACCCTTAAAAATATACCTTCACCATTCAACTACTCCAATTAGGCCATAGAATTTGATTTCAACTTTAATATTCTCATTATAATAAAATTTTAAAATTATTGGTTTAACTTAAAGTAAAATCAAGTTTGAACTAGTAATTTAATAAAAAATTTAAGAATTAAAATTGTCAAAAACTATAAACTGCTAATTTTGAATTATTTTATAAAATATTAAACTTAACAAAAAAGATGCATGTATTTTTTTTATTCTAAGGTTTAAAATATATTCCCCAAATATAGACTTTCTAGTATAAGAAAAGACAAAAGAAAATATCAATGTTTTAAAACCTTGAACATAAGTTAAATTAGTGAAATAAAAATTTAAAATTTAAAAGGTTCAACGATATTAAGCCATCAAAGAAACGATTAAAGATTGAATAAAATTAAAATTTTCAAAACATTGTTATCGAAATTGTTCTTATTTATCTAAAAGTTAAAGTTTAATTAAAAAATTATTAAATAAAATAATTGATTTATTTTAATTATAAGAAATCTAATCAAATTTTAACCAAAATAGTTATTAAAGTAAATTAAACAAGACCGGATGAAAGTTGAAAAGTTCAAGATTTTTACGGTTGAATTGGCCAAACTGATTGAATTTGTTATTATAAAAAAATATTTAAAAATTAGGCTTATGCATAATTTCTTTAAGGTTCAATATTATAATGGCCAATTATAGACTTTTTTGTTTTTGTTTTTGGTACATTCCAATTATAGACTTTCAACACACAGAAAAGGTGAGAAAAATACAAGAACCTGTAATTATCATTACCTACCAAGTTAGGAATATGTACTCAAAATTATAATATTTCTACAGATAAAAACAAATTATTTCATTTTCAACAATGAAATTCGATTAAAGATTCCGAAAGTTCACACATCAAGAGGCGGTGAGAGATGGAGACACAGTGAAATATTACACCAAAAAAGCATTGTTCAAAGTCGAGTCGAGAATTAACTCGAAGTCCGATTAAATTAGGCTAAGTTGGAATTTAATTGTCACACTTATTCTTAAAAGAGATAGCAAAGACATTTCATGCTAACTTAAAATCAATGATTCATTTCGATCGAGTCACGTTCAAGTTAATTAAACATTGAGACAAGTACAAATTGGAAAAGGTCGATTTGTCCTGAATCAAATGATTTTATATTAAAACAATGTTGTATAATTTCAGATTAATTAATTAAAATAATAAGGTTAATTATTAAAAAATATCAAAATTTACTCAAATTTATAATTATAATTTGGACTTCAAAAAATGAGGTTAACATTTTTAAATTTTCAATTTTTTTTAATTCTAGCTCGACATTAGTGTTTCAGTTTATTCTCTCGACATCCTTACTCTTTATTTTTCAGATTTTGTCGTCCCGACGCTTTTATGTTGAGAGTATTGAGAGAACGAACTAAAAATGAAAATCTTACTAATATAGGATGTTGTAATGCAAGAGTAGTTTGTGGTGATGAAAGAATAAACATACAACAAAAGACTGAAAACGTTAGGAGAATAAATAGATAACGAAAGGTTGAGGTGCATAAATTGAAATAGAGATCCTATTTTAACAACGATGTCATTTTATTAATCTTCATTTGATGTGTTAATTTTAGTTGACGTGTATTAATATTTATGATTTTTAGAATACACGATAAGTCATGTTAGTAAACTTAATATAGACACTAACATTGTTCTAAAATTGAAAATTTTGAAAATTTAAACATTTTATTGTCATTTTGTAAATTTTAAGCTATAATTGAAAAAATTAAAAATTTAAACATTTTGTTGTCACTTTTTAAAATTCAAGTTATAATTACAAAATTGAACAAAGTTTGATTTTTTTATAATTAACCTAAAATAATATTATTTTGTTTTAAGCAGTTTGATGGTTTATCCAATTATTAGACATAGAAATTAAAACATTATTAATTAAAACATTTGTATTATATTAGATTTATCACCTTGACCAAAACCAAAAATTTATATCAAAATAACATCATTTTTGCTTAAATTATCATCATCATCATCATCATAACACTCATTTTAAGTCTCCCCGAAATGTGAGCCTGATTGTTTTGAAATATTTGTTTAGATTAATTAATTTCATCTTAAATTTGATTAAGTCAGTTTTATTCAAAAGCTATTTGAAGGTGATTTAATCCAATTTTAATCATGGAAATTAAATTGGACTAGATTATAAGCAATGATTGAAGATGGTTTATCTACAAAGACGTACTTAAAATTTTATATTAAAATATATTTTTCTCGTTAATTTTAAAAATATAAAGGCTTAGAGCTCGTTTGGTTCCACTTCTATTTTTCGGTTGCTGTTTTTAGTTTTTGTTTCTTGATTTTGGTTTCTATTTTTTTACTTAAATAAATGAAAATCTATTTGGTTGAGATTTGTAACATAAAAGCGAAAATAAAAACCTGTTTGATTGAGATTTATAATAAACTTATTATTATTATTATTATTATTATTATTATTATTATTATTATTTGTTAATAATAATATTATTATTAATTATTGTTATAAATTTTCTACTTACTTTTTATTATTATTAAAATCATCATTATCATCATCATCATCATCATCGTCGTCATTATTATTATTATTATTATTATTAAGTTATTCTTATTATTATTAATTTTATTATGATTAATTTTATTATTATTATTATTTTATTGTTAATAATAATAATATTATTAATAATTATTATTAATTATTGTTATAAATTTTCTACTTACAATTTTAATACTATTAATATTAATATTTTATTTTTATTATTTATTTTATTATACCAAATTAATTATCTTATTATTATTAATTATTAATAATAATTATTATTATTATTTCGAGATAGAAACCAGGGTTATGTTGATTTTTTGTCGAAGAAAACATGTTGTCAAAATTAAGAGAAACAATGTTTTTTTGTTTCTGTAAAACTGTTGTGATTTGTTTATTTTCAGAAACAAAAAATCGCAACAAAATAAGTGAAACACGTTTTATTTACCTGTTTTTCTTTTTATAAAAACGACAACAAAAAATGACGAAAAAAAACAGTCCTTTAGCCTATTATTATTTAAAAAAAATAAAATAATTTCGTTTTTAATTGGACTAGATTATAAGCACTTGTTGCGGGTCAACGAGGGTTAGGTAAGCGACACGTTAGATCCACTAGATGATAAGAAATGCTCGTATGCTCTCATGTCCAGGCTACGTCAGAAAATCTTCGACACCCATTGGCTGATACTAAGGTCATAGTCAAAATGAGGCTAATGCCCAACAACATTCGCTAGCAAATTTGAAGGATCACCTACTTTCTGTAGTGGTGGTTCCCACTCACAAGTAAAGCGTCCCCACCAACTCTCACCAACTACCAGGGGCCCCCACAACACCTAAAGCAAAGAGTTGGTGAATCCCTCTTTTCTCTCTCTAAAACCCCTGTTTTCTTTCTCTACCCAAGCCCATTTTGTCCACTCCATCTCATGCTCTCCCCACCACCACCTTTAAAGCTCACACTCCCTTCCTCCGCCTATCCTTTTCCCTTCAAACACCTATCACCTCACCCAAACGCAACCACCCACCATCGAAACGCGACCACCTTAAAACCCAACAACCAAACCCAAAGCCGTCCCTTGTTCTCTCAACTCGGTAGTAGAACCGAAACGGTGACCACCATGTCGACCGAGACGGTGCAGCCCGAAACGCCACCCAACTTCTGGGGCTACATGCCGGAGGAGGAATACTACGGGTCTGAAGGTGTGACGAATACCAAGTCCTACTTCGAAACGCCCAACGGGAAGATCTTCACGCAGAGGTTCTTACCCTTGGATCGAAAAGTCAAAGCCTCGGTGTACATGACCCACGGATATGGATCGGACACCGGTTGGCTGTTTCAGAAGATTTGCATCAGCTTTACCACTTGGGGTTACGCTGTCTTCGCCGCCGATCTTCTTGGACATGGCAGATCAGACGGTCTACGTTGCTACTTGGGTAATCTACTAACGTTGACTTTAAATTTATGTCCATGTTGCCAACTCATCTGAAAACGTATCTGAATGGGCAGGTGACATGGAGAAGATAGCTGCCACGTCATTATCATTCTTCAAGCACGTGCGCTACAGTGAACCGTACAAGGACTTGCCGGCCATCTTATTCGGTGAGTCAATGGGGGGTTTAGCAACCCTGCTCATGTACTTCCAATCAGAACCCAACACGTGGACAGGCCTGATGTTCTCGGCCCCGCTTTTCGTGATTCCAGAGCCCATGAAGCCCAGCAAGCTACACCTCTTCATGTACGGCATGTTGTTTGGGCTTGCCGACACATGGGCCGCAATGCCCGACAACAAAATGGTGGGCAAAGCCATCAAAGACCCCGAGAAGCTCAAGATCATCGCTTCGAATCCCAGGAGGTACGCTGGCAAGCCGAGGGTTGGCACCATGAGAGAGCTCGCTAGGATGTGCCAACATGTGCAGAGCAATTTCCACCGGGTCACGGTGCCGTTTTTGACGGTTCACGGCACCGCGGACGGGGTGACGTGCCCGACGTCGTCGCAATTGTTGTACGACAAGGCGTCTAGCGAAGACAAGAGCTTGAAAATTTACGAGGGCATGTACCATTCGCTGATACAAGGTGAACCTGATGATTGTGCCAATGTTGTGTTGAAGGATATGAGGGATTGGATTGATGAAAGGGTTGAGAGGTGTGGGTCCAATAAGGTTATTGAAGTTGAGGATTGAGTGATCCAATGTTCTTTTCTTTTGGAGTTTGATTTGGTGGAATCAGTCAAAATTTATACCGAAAACACATTCTCAGCATTAAAAAGAATAAGATGATTATGGAAAGTTTTTTTTTTTCATTTTTAATGTTGTAATTTGTTCGAAATTATCCAACGGATTGTTTTTCTTACTGACGGTGTCATTCAAACTCAACCACAAAACTTAAGCCCATGATCAAGTTCGGCTTCAAAATCTGATCTGACCCATTAAAAATTTGGGACGACCAAATCTGTTAGTCTAGTCCAGGTTGAGTTGATCAAATGAATGACAAGTTGTTGTATTCCTTTTGTACTTGCAAAGTCTCATTTGGTAGGTGATTCCTTTGTTGTGCAGGTGCATGCATTAAAAGCTAAAGGGCAACAATGGCGGCTATATTAATAATCCAAACTAAGGAAGCTTTTAAACAACTAATCATACATTATTAACCCATTAAACTAAATTATCATCCAAGCCTGTGTTTGACGTACAAATTGGATCAAGTTGTCCCCCAACTTGTAGGGTGTATAGTTCGCAATTTCAAACCCCAAGAGATTGGTGAGTTGGTAACAAGTTTTTTTTTTTTTTTTTTGACTTAACTGAGATTTCAGGTTTAATTTTACTTTCTAGATGTAGATGTTTAAAATTTGAAGCTAGAATTTTGCTTCCTATAAGAGACTTACTTGACTTGAATGGAAATTAGTCTAGAGGTGGATAACTTAAATGTATTTTTTTATGATTGAGATCTTTCTAAAATATCTTATGGACAAAAAAAAAAAGTTAATATATTCAATTTGAGTTTATCCAAATTTAAACTAAAATTTGGTATTTTTTAATTTTAAAATAATAATACAAGCAAGTGTAGCTTTCAAACAACTAAGGTTACATCATTAACCCATTAAACAAAATTATCATGGAAGACAAGACCAGTGTGCTGGTGTGCAAATTGGATCAAGTTGTCCTTCAAGTAGAGCCCCCAACTTGCAGGGTGCATAGTCCCTGCTCTTGGATGTTTGTGCTTTTCTTTTGATACGAGTAAGCAGGGATGACATTTGGATTCCTCCGGTCTCAATAAGCCAAGTTCAGATCTCTTATTTAATTTGACAGTGTCTTATTATATCTCATAAATTTTAACCATTTATTTACGTGAGTCTTAAGTGAATTCTGTATAAATAAACGTAGATATTACATAAATAAATAGCTAAAATTTATGAGATAAAATAAGACACTATAAAATTAGACAAAGAATCTTATTCCCAATAAGCCATGTTCTTCAGGTTGATTGTACAGCTAAACTCGTTTGAATATGTAAAAGTTATTTGCTGTTGTCCAAAATCGATAAAGTATTTTAAAATTTAATATCAGATTTAAATATTGGTTAGTATTTAAAATATTGGCCGATATCGAAAATTTTAAAAATTGAAGATTTTTTATAAAATTTTAAAATTTTCAAAATCTCACTCGCTCCTTCTTACTTCTTACCTCTCTTTCTCTTTTTTTAGTTTTTAAAATAATAATAAATATTTTATTACTAATAATAATTATAAATTAAATAAAACTTAAAAATAAATTATTTTATTTTTATTACTAATAAATTATTTTTATTAATTTTTTAATATTTTTTAATATTTATTAATAAAGTATTAATAAAACATTTTATTTTTAAAATAAATAATTTAAAATTTATTAAATTAATTTTATATATTAAATTAAAATTGTGATTATATCTAATTAAATGTAAAATGAAATGAAACGTGAAAAACAACAATTCTAAACAAATAATTCAAAATTATGATAAAATATAAAATAATTAATAATTAAAAATTTGAATTATTTTCATCATTTTACAATAAATTATTATATTTAGATAATTATTATATATAGAAATAATTAGAATATAATAAAGATATATATGAACTAAAATAGATAAGATATAAAAACTAAATTAAATAAACTAAAATTATACAATATCATAATAAATTATTTTGTAATTTTTAAAATTTAGAAACTATTTTATAAATTAAAATTACCTAAAATAGTATCTATGGGTACAATACTATATCAAAACTCAATTGGACACTAATATCAATTTGAAAGGTCCGATTTTACAAAACTCAATTCGATACTAATATCAATTTTAAGGCTTTTCAAAAGTCGGATTTTACAAAAAAAAATTGAAAGGTCCGATTTATAATATCAATTTAATTTAAGATTTTTAAAAATTTTATTTTAATTAATTCGAACTAGAGCAGATCTTGGGTATTTCATTTGACAAAAGAAAAAGTGCACAAAATATCTCTCAAACTCAAAAGGGCAAATCCTAGTCACATAGTGTGAACCCTACACAAAGATCTTCTCCACATGGATTGCTGTATGTGAAGAATCATTCCCTCTTTGTATACTTTCTTCCTTGACCGTGAAATCCATCGCCAGCTTTTCTTCTGAACCATAGTTTTGGCTTCTTATGAACTCATCACTTAATATTTTGTGGCCTTTCTCTATCACAGATGGAAGCTGTTGCAATTTTTGCCCTTTTTTGTTAAACGAGACTATATAATCATCAAGCGTCTTAGCCTTTTGTTTTCCATTTTTTGTTTGTTGCATAAAAAAAGGTTTTTTTATGTCATCTCTCCCTGAAAGTTGTTGCCTTGCCTTGTAGCCACCTTATCTCTCTTTCTCCATGCCTCTCTCTCTAATGCTTTCTCTTTAGGAACTATAAAGACAGCAACGTTTTCTTCAAGGGACCTGAGAAGAGATCGGGTGGAGAGATATGGAGGCTGTGCTTCAAACCAGAGGCCTTCTCTCTCTGCCAACAAACCCCAAAACCAGAACCTTTTATGCATCAAATGGCTTAAAGCAGAGACTTTTTGCTGCAAAGCCCAAAACCCTTCCTGGGTTTTCCTTGTGTTCAACTAGTTTCCATAAAGTCCCAAGCTTTGTGTCAAAACCAAGCGGGGTATTCCCAAAAGATAAGAACTTGCATATTTGCAGGGCAGAGGCTGCTGCAGCAGCTGATGGGCAACCTTTATTTGGTGAAGAAACAACTAATGCACCAAAGTTTTTGGGTATTGAGCTCACCACCTTGAAAAAGATCATTCCTTTGGGGTTAATGTTCTTCTGTATTCTTTTCAATTACACAATCCTTAGAGACACAAAGGATGTTCTGGTTGTGACTGCTAAAGGTAGCAGCGCAGAGATTATACCTTTTTTGAAAACCTGGGTCAATTTGCCTATGGCCATCGGATTCATGTTGTTATACACAAAGTTGGCTGATGTATTGCCAAAGCAGACCCTTTTCTACACCGTGATCGTTCCATTTATTGCCTTCTTCGGGGCTTTTGGGTTTGCTTTGTATCCTCTTAGTCAATATATTCACCCGCAAGCATTTGCTGATAAGCTTCTCAATATGCTAGGACCAAGATTTCTTGGTCCACTTGCTATAATGAGAATCTGGTCTTTCTGTTTGTTCTATGTCATGGCTGAATTGTGGGGAAGTGTGGTGATCTCAGTGCTATTTTGGGGATTTGCAAATCAGGTAATTCTTCCTTTTCAACGATATATAAAGTTTGATCCCCTTAATTGAATTTCTTGATGGTTTTATAGCTTGTGTCTGATCAGATTTTGTATCCTTATCCGGCATATTATACTTTCATTACAGTTAACCATAGACTTCCTGATCACCGACTTGTGTGTTCGTTCTGACTAACTGCTTAAAATTTGAAGTTCACTGGCTTTCCAATAGTATCAATCTTATTCATTGGATTGGAGTTCCATTCTCTTTTTTGTCAAGAAGCCATTATGTGGTTAATCTTATTTTTGCCTTAGTTTGATATGGATAGTTATTTTCTTTTAAAAGGCCTTATGTTTCTGAAAATTGAATTTAAGGGTCTGTTTTCATATAAAGACCACTCTGAAATAGGTGAGAGTTGCTTTTATATTCTGAAAATTGTATATCAAAATAATTCAAAGTTTCCAATGGTTTCTGTCGGTACAAAGTTAGTCCCATATCTACTCTTACACGTTAGACGTTGTTAGCGATTTCCTATGTGCGGTAGCATTCAACAGGGAGGAGCCTTATGTCATCAGATATTCAATGCTACATTGTTTTTATTAATTATCTGTCAATGATGCTGTCATTCATCAGTTATAATTGATCATCTAATGATCGGTTATCTTCTGTTTTAGCATTTTTGGACATCTGCCATACTTTTTTAGTTTTGTAACTGTTCTATGGTCATACTTATACTGTCGCCCAACTCCGAAATCTTTATCATCAATAACTGTGATTCTGCTGAATGCTAAATCTTTTTCTTACACATATGCATGATTGTTGTGCTTCAATGAACTAGGATTACTATGCACATAGTTAGGAGGCAACTACAAGTTCCAAAGCACAACTTTCATGCTTAAATTTTGGCAACTAAAAAGTTGATACTGAAAACATTCGAACTGTTTGCATGGACAAAGCTAAATCTTGATATTTTAGAACTTGAAATATTTTTGTATGATTACTATGAATTCAACAAACTTATTTACTGTTGTGAAAAAGTAACTTTTTATTTGAACTATCTTATCTATGGTGGGAATTGAATATCAGTTGTTGAAGGCTCCAACTGAAATATTTGTACATGTTTTGTGCAGATAACTACTGTAGAAGAAGCTAAAAGATTCTATCCTCTGTTTGGACTTGGGGCTAATGTTGCTCTTATTTTTTCGGGTCGAACAGTTAAGTATTTTTCTAATTTAAGGAAAAATCTGGGTCCTGGAGTTGATGGCTGGGCCATCTCCCTCAAAGGAATGATGAGCATTGTGGTCGGGATGGGGCTTGCTATCTGCTTCCTTTATTGGTGGGTTAACAGATCTGTTCCTCTACCGACTCGCAGTAAGAAGAAGAAGGTAATTCTCCTCAAATGTTATTTGTGTTGTTTGCTGATGAAATTTAACCACAATTTTTAGTAGCATTTTTAGTCTGATATTAGTTTATGATAACCCATCTCTAAAAAATTTTATCCACAGGAAAAGCCAAAGATGAGCACAATGGAAAGCTTAAAGTTCCTGGTGTCTTCGAAATACATTAGGGACCTTGCCACTTTGGTGGTTGCATATGGCATTAGCATCAACCTTGTTGAGGTCACCTGGAAATCAAAGCTCAAAGCACAGGTAAACTTGATTTAACTTCTGGCTTTCATTGTTTTCCTCCTTGCGCAACTTTAATTTTCATCGTCTTGTTGCAGTTCCCTAGCCCGAATGAGTACTCTTCCTTTATGGGCGATTTCTCAACCGCCACTGGAGTAGCAACTTTCTCAATGATGCTTCTAAGTCAGTACATATTCAGCAAATATGGATGGGGAGTTGCAGCTGCGATTACACCGACGGTCCTTCTTCTAACTGGATTTGGTTTCTTCTCTCTGATCTTATTTGGAGATCCTTTTGCACCGGCTCTTATGAAGTTCGGGTTGACTCCCCTTCTTGCTGCTGTATATGTGGGTGCTTTGCAAAACATTTTCAGCAAGAGTGCCAAGTACAGCTTGTTCGACCCTTGCAAAGAAATGGCATACATACCATTGGATGAAGACACTAAGGTTTGGATCCTATGTAACAAACAGAAAGATTATATCGTTTATAGACAACTAGTTACATTCAAAATGCAAATCTTTTTTTATCTTCCAGTTTTGATGTTAGCGTTGTTTGCTCACTCTATTTTTGAAATCCATGGTTGTAGGTTAAGGGGAAGGCAGCTATTGATGTTGTCTGCAACCCATTGGGGAAGTCAGGAGGAGCTCTGATCCAACAGTTTATGATCCTAACTTTTGGATCACTTGCAAATTCAACTCCTTACCTTGCAGGAGTACTGCTGTTCATTGTTCTTTCATGGCTTGGTGCAGCCAGGTCTCTTAATACCCAGTTCAACGCCCTGCGTCATGAAGAAGAACTTGAGAAGGAGATGGAAAGAGCAGCTGTTAAGATTCCTGTAGTTTCTCAAGAAGAAACTGGAAATGGCTCTCTTGCAACTGGTTCTGCATTGAATCCATCAGCAGGCGACTCAACCAGTAATTCATCCGAAACCTCAACTCCTCGCCAACTTTGAAACAAAGAACCGTCTTCTGGAAAACAACCCTGGCATACTGGAACAATAAGTGAAACTCATTAGGAGCATAAATTTGGTGATTTGTTATAGGATGCTATCTTACAGGGCTAATAATAGGTTTAAGGTGGCATGCATCCTACTATTCTTCCGAGTACCTATGTTCCTTGACAGCAGAATTAGTGTCTGCTGAGAGTTCTAGTTTCATGTCTTTGTAGAATCGAATTTGGTGATAGAAATTTAGTTCTTTAAATGATTATTCATCTGTTTTGCAAGTATTAAACCTTAGTGAGACTCTTGAACATTAACTTATTGAATTTAAGTACCAAACGAGCTTTGAAAACACGCTGGAGCTTTTGAACTTAACAAGAACTGAGTTCGTGAACCCTTATTGAACGTAACTCATATGCAGGCCTGCGTGCAGAGAATTGTACATAAGGAATTATATACTGATATTTCAATAAGACAAAGGCAATGAAACTGAAGATGAATTTATAACTAAAATAATTATAGACCCAAGTTGTAGAGTGGACTAGTGGACCCTGAACTGCAGCTGTGATGCACAAAAAGGAACAAAATATCAAAAGTTCACGTGTAACTTTAAAGCAGTTGTACAGCCTTCATGCATATACCAAAAGAACCTTGCAAATTTTGGCTTAAGCAAGTTGATGTCACCTTATCACCATACCTGCCCATAACTGCTGTTCGTTTCTGTTCTCTCCAAATGAAAAAAAAAGCACTAAGCCACTCGTTTAATCATCATTCATCACCTTAATCAATTGCTTAGGACATATAAATGTCCAACCCCATCAAACCTAGTAAAAGGTTGTCCCTAGACATATCAAATCATAAGAAAGTGATTTGCTTTGATTGGTCATGACCTATCTCGTGATATATCAAAGCATATATCCATGATTCCCTATGCTTCTACATGTACAATGCATCATTCATCATTTTCTGGGAAAAAAAAGCTGCACTGAAAGCATTTCAGAAGTTCTATTAGGAATTTTCAGCTAATTTACAAGAATATGCACAAAGTGGAGTCATTTCTTCTGTTGAGTTTCTCTGTTAGGAGTTTTGTCTGGAGAGTCCTATTAAGCCCATGATGGGAACAAAATCTTTTAAAGATGAGTTGGCGTTTTCTGAGAGTGAGAATGAGAGAAATGTTCAGTTTCAAGTCACTTTCTCAGTAGGGTGTGCTTGTATTTATTGATTTTTGTTCTCCTTGTATGACAATAATCCATGATGTACCATTGGAGGGAATATTTGCAGTTAAGGAATCTTGTCATTTATTTCCTTCCATATCACTTACACTTATTACCTTGCACTACTCACCTGATATGATAAAAATTCTCCATTTTGTCTTGTCAAGAACCTGTAATCTTTACTTTTTAAGTGTATATTGAGTAAACTATCGAGTGTACATAAATAGTTTGCAATAATAAGTTAACGACTGAAAATCAAAGAATCAGCTTAAAATCTACTGAGTTTGGTGTTTGGTAGATTTGTTTTCAACATTGTTTATTATGTTGGAATTGAAAAACTTTTCAAAAGAGTTCACAAGTTAATCTGATCACACCAGCTGAATGGTGCTTTTAAAAAAAATCAATCTTCACCAGCAAAGACACTTAAGTGCAAACAGTAAACACCTTTCACAGACCCTTTTGATGTCATTTCCCCATATATCTTTCACATACAACAAAGGCTTTAAAGGGATGGTGAGACAGCACACAGAAATGGACAAACTCAAGAAGGGTAAAAGCATGTGCATCCTTTTCATTGTCTCATGTACAGATTATCCTTTCCAAGTCATGTAATATGAACTCATCCTCTATAAAACAAACCTAAAATACTACTACTACACTTGTAGTTCCTATCTCTTAACCATTTCCAAGCTCTGGTTTTAAACATATGAAGAGGCAAACCATGTCTGAATCTGCTGCTTCTCAGGGAAAAACTTCACAGTTTGCTGCAGAATGCTGGTTTGATGATGCATGCATACTAGATATGGACTACTTCGTCAAGACCATAGCAGGGATTAAGGCTAAAGGTGTACGACCAGACCTCGTTGGTTCAATAATAGCTCACTACGCATCAAAATGGTTACCTGACCTCTCTGGTGATGCCATTGACAAGGGACTAACCAATTTTGTGGAGTCGCCGGAGAGTGTCACAGCTTCATGGATGAAGAAAAGGTTCTTTGTTGAGACCCTCGTCGGAATTTTGCCCCCAGAGAAGGATTCAATACCGTGCAACTTCCTTCTCCGACTTTTAAGGACTGCCAACATGGTTGGTGTTGAGCCTACTTACAGAGCTGAGCTCGAGAGGAGGATATCGTGGCAACTTGATCAAGCTTCTCTGAAGGAGTTAATGATACCATCATTTAGTCATACTTGTGGGACTTTGTTAGATGTTGAGTTAGTGATACGTTTGGTGAAGAGGTTTGTTCAGATGGATGATGTTACCAAAACTGGTGCTGCCTTAATTAAGGTTGCTAAACTTGTCGATTGCTACTTAGCAGAAGCTGCTGTTGACGCAAACTTGAGTCTGTCGGAGTTTGTTGCCCTTGCTGGTGCTCTCCCTTGTCATGCTCGAATCACCGATGATGGTTTGTACCGTTCCATTGACACTTATCTTAAGGTAAGTCTATAAGATATGCATTCCATAGTTTATATATGAGACTTTGATCTACCAGTGTCACAGTTCTAGGACTTACTGGCTCAGTTAGTTTCCCAGAAACTACTTTCATCACAACACAGACAAAGAAAAACAAAAAGAATGAATCACTGCACAATTAGGCTCCCGTCAGAATATCTTGACTGGAAAAGTAAATCAACTTTGTTAAATTCTCATAATATAGAACAGTTTTCCTCGCTGAAAAACTGGAGAAGTTAAAACCTTCAGGCTCTTGAGTAACAAACAGTTGTCTACTTAATTGGGAAATAGTGAATTAGTGATAAACATAAAATAACCGAGAAGGTAAGACTTAAGAGCACACACCCATACCTTATGGGACCAAGAAGTGGGTGGCAGATGCTGAGTTGTAAGCACCATGAGAATCCTCAACAGAACAGTGTGGCTTTCGTCAGCAAAAAAGATTCTTCAGCAGAACAATCCTAATGGTGGGCAGGATTGTACCCCCGCAGGGATTACTTGACATGAATGCCCTGTTAAATCCATTGTAAAACCACCTAAAAATTCTCCAGAAATCGTCCTTCCCATTGTTTGTATGTTCAAGTTGTTTCAGGCATTGAGTCATATACCTTGTGTGTGTGTATCTTCTTTGTTAGATAACTTGTAATGATGATGAACAAAACTTGTATTTCTCTTGATCCCAGGCACATCCAGGTGTGCCAAAGCAAGAAAGGAAGGGTCTTTGTAGGCTTATTGACAGCAGAAAGCTCTCTCCAGAGGCATCACTCCATGCAGCACAAAACGAACGTTTGCCTGTAAGAGCTGTGATTCAAGTGCTCTTCTCCGAGCAATCCAAGCTCAATCGACACAATGATTGGAGTGGCTCGTTTACCAGAAGCCCCAACTCGGGGCTTGAAGCTCGGTGCCACTCAAAACGAGAAATGAACGCTCAACAGACGGAGATAAGAAAGCTAAGAGAAGATGTTCTACGACTACAAAGCCAATGCCATGCAATGCAAGTTCAAATGGAAAGGATGGTGGAGAAAAAGAAAGGGTTTTTCAAGTGGAAGAAGCTTGGAATTGTGCATTCATTGAAGAGTGTTGGTGAGAAGATTGAAGAAGAAGGTGATGGGCATGGAGACATTGGCTATGGAAGGCAAACTCCTACTGATATGAAGACTAAGCTTGTGAAAGGAAAGACTCCTGCAAGGTGGAGGAGATCAATGTCTTAATGATCATTAATCTGAAGCTTAAGGACTAATTAGCCCACACCTTGATTAATTAACTAATTAGTTCTAATGTTATTATTGCTAATTGTGTTTATGTTCTTATGTTGTATTCTAATTTAATAAGGTTGGCTAAGATCTTCTTCCTTTCAACTCAAGCACTAATTTTGGCAATTTCAACTCAATTCTATCTATTTTGACAATTATCTGACAATTTAAAACCTAAAAATAGTTTGAAATTTGTCAAAATTTAAATTTTTTAAATAAATTTCAAACTGAAGTTAATACACAAATCAAGACAGGCAATTGAAGTTTGAACAGGCTTTGCAACATGTGCAGAAAGGAAAGCTGAAACCCCCTATTCACGAGTTCATTGACTCATAGCTTTTGCTAGAAATCCCTCATCCTGAAGCAGAAGGCTTGAGCCCATGAAAATTCTTTCTTCTCTTTTTCTTTGGAAGGGAAGCTCAAACCCATTTCATAAAATGGAAAAGTTCTCCGTATAATGCTTTACCAATGAGGCCCATATGCTCTGTACCGAGAGATTCTGAAGACAAGTTTGTGTTTAAGCCACTTTTCAGACATAAGGATCTTGTAAGAACACATCAGCAGAGGATAAAACGGAAAGGGACTAAACTAAACTTGTCGTTATACCTTCCAACAGTGTCTTAATTGTGGTTTTCAGCTATTTCCATGTTCAGTTTTAGCTTCGTATGTTCCAACTGCTAAAACCTTCCCAAAACCTCATTTCTTACAGGCAAATGCTCCCCCTAAAACATGGTTTTATCTGCTAAAGCCTCAAGCTTTCCTGTCCACGCAGACTTCGAATGTTTGAATTCCCATAACCGAGAAGCCATAAACCCCAATAGCACACTTACTTTCTCTTTCAGACCACCAAAGCTCCAATCTTTATGTACTGTAAAAAATTCTCAACGCTCACTCAACATCACCACCACCACAACCATTTCAAGTGCTTCAAGATGTCCAACGAACACAAGGTTGGTTCAGTTATGCGCTGACGGTAACTTAGAAAAAGCTCTTGGACATTTTGTCTCAATGAGAGAACTTGAGATTCCTATAGAAGAGGAAAGTATTGTTGCTTTGATAAGGTTATGCGAGTACAGGAGAGGGTATGACGAGGGAGATTATGTTTGTAAATATGCGTTCAGTTCGTTGGGGGCTTTGTTAAGCTTGAAGCTTGGAAATGCGTTGTTGAGTATGTTTGTCAGGTTTGGTGAACTGGGTAAGGCTTGGAATGTGTTTGGGAGGATGGCTGATAGGGATTTGTTTTCGTGGAATGTTTTAGTGGGTGGGTATGCAAAAAGTGGGGCTTTTGATGAGGCTTTGAGTTTGTATCATAGGATGTTGTGGATTGGTATGAGGCCTGATGTGTATACCTTCCCTTGTGTTTTGAGGAGTTGTGGTGGGGCACAAGATGTCGTTAGAGCTAGGGAGGTTCATGTTCATGTGATTAGATTCGGGTTTGACGTGGATGTTGATGTTGTCAATGCTTTAATAACCATGTATGTTAAATGTGAAGACATAATGTCAGCAAGAATTTTGTTTGATAGAATGCCTATTAGAGATAGGATTTCGTGGAATGCAATGATTTCAGGGTATTTTGAGAATGGAGACTGTTTAAAAGGTTTGGAATTGTTTTTCAAGATGCGAGAGCTCTCTGTTGATCCGGATTTGATGACCATGACTAGTCTGATCTCTGCTTGCGAGCTGCTTGGCGATGGCAAATTGGGGAAGGAAGTTCACGGGTATGTTTCGAGAACAATGTATCGAGGGGATGTTTCAGTTTGTAATTCACTGATTCAGATGTACTCAGCTACTGGGTTTTTGGAGGAAGCAGAAAAGGTGTTCTCTAGAATGGAATCTAGAGATGTTGTATCATGGACAGCGATGATATCAGGCTATGAGGATAATGCTATGCCTGATAAGGCCTTAGAAACTTACGAAACCATGGAGCTTGACCGTGTTATGCCAGATGAGATTACCATAGCCAGCGTGTTATCTGCATGTGCAAGTTTGGGGAGACTAGACATTGGTGTGAAACTTCATGAGCTTGCCAAGAGAACTGGACACATGTCATACACTATTGTTGCCAACTCTCTCATAGACATGTACTCAAAGTGCAAGTGCATTGATAAGGCACTGGAAGTCTACCATCGCATTCCTGACAAGAATGTCATATCCTGGACTTCAATCATGGTTGGACTTCGGATCAATGACAGGAGCCTTGAGGCTTTGATGTACTTTCGACAAATGAGACAGCACTTAACACCAAATTCTGTTACTTTGGTTGCTGTCCTCTCTGCATGTGCTAGAATAGGGGCTTTGATGTGTGGAAAGGAGATTCATGCTCATGCGTTAAAGACTAGAGTAGGTTTCGATAGATATCTATCCAATGCAATTTTAGATATGTATGTGCGGTGTGGAAGAATGCGCCTTGCAAAGAATCAATTTAACTTGGACAAAAATGATGTTGGTGCTTGGAACATTATGTTGGCAGGATTTGCTCAGCGGGGTCAAGGAGCGACTGCATTGAGGTTATTCCTTAGAATGTTGGAGTCTAAGGTATACCCAGATGACATAACATTCATAGCTCTACTGTGTGCATGTAGTAGATCTGCAATGGTGGATGAAGGTTTGGAGTACTTCAGTAGCATGGAACTGAAATATGATGTCATCCCAAATCTGAAGCATTATGCTTGTGTGGTTGATTTGCTTGGCCGTGCAGGCCAGTTGGATGTTGCTCTTGAGCTGATAGAGAAAATGCCTATGGAATCAGATCCAGCCATTTGGGGAGCCTTGTTAAATGCATGTAGGATTCATCGACAAGTTCGGCTTGGGGAACTTGCAGCTCAGCATATTTTCAAAAAAGATGCAAAAAGTATTGGATATTATATTCTCTTCTTGAATCTATATGCTGAGAGTGGTAAATGGGATGAAGTTGCAGAAGTAAGAAGGATAATGAAGGATGAAGGTCTGATTGTTGATCCTGGATGTAGTTGGGTAGAGGTGAAGGGAAAAGTTCACGCTTTCCTGAGTGACGATAAATCCCACCCTCAGCTAACAGAAACAAATGCGGTGTTAGAGGGGATTTATGAGAAAATGAAGGCAGCTGGTTTCAGTGATCAAGAATGCAGTTGCTTGGATGAAATTGAAACTTCAAAAACTGACATTTTTTGCGGGCACAGTGAGCGACAAGCTATTGCATTTGGGCTAATCAATACACCTCCGGGAATGCCTATCTGGATAACAAAGAATCTCTATATGTGTCAAAACTGTCATAGTATTGTCAAGTTCATCTCGAAGGTGGTTCGGAGAGAGATTTCTGTTAGGGACACTGAGCAATTCCATCATTTCAAGGATGGTGCATGTTCCTGTGGTGATCAAGGTTACTGGGGAAGAACTGAGAAGAAAGCTTAAAAACGTAATTCACCGTATTGTTCTTGAAGATGATTCACAAAGAGATCTCTTGTTTGAGACACAGAGCAATGACACAATGGCAGATAGTCGCAAGACAGCAAAAGCAAATTGGATCTCATGGAACTCCACTCCAGGCTGCATTTGTGAGAAGCCATCTTCCAACTCTGTGGCACATGACCATTGGTTGGTCATCATTCATAATCAGGTCATGTTCTAAGGTGGATGGGATGATATTAGGCATGCAGAGGCTTGGTGCCACGATAAAAATCATAGGTTGCAATAAATTTAGATCATGATAGTACACAGGTTTTCTTTTCCTTACAGACTAGTAAGATTCAGTTGTTCGTTGTGGAGTAGGCAGAAAGAAACCTCTGGTAGAGCACATCCTTCTTCAGGTTTTGGGACTAAAAAGCAAGTTACTTGTAAGCTCAGTGATAGATTTTGTCTGGAAAAAGTATATGTACAAGTTAAAAAGAGATATATGAAAATTGTTTAATGTCTATCTCCACCTTTTCTCATATGCTGTAGAGTTTAAAAGAGATCACTTGTCAATGAATGTGAATAATTTGTATGCTAGAGATTCTCTTATCAACTTGCTTTTTTCTTACTAGTCCAAGAAAGAATTTTCACAAATTTCCTTGTTTTTAGTTTCTTTGTTCAATGGATGTTCAAATCCATGAATTAACACCAATTCCACAACTTATGATCAATATATCTTTCATTTTTTAGTTTTTGAGGAAAGTGTTGATGTCCTATGAAACATGGAAGTAAGGGAGAGAACTGGAATTATTTGTAACACAACAAGCTGTTATTCAATCTGTCACACCACAGTTGCTTTCAATCACATATGCAAGTTGAACACATGGTACAAATTCCTAGATTTCACACTATCATTCATATCATTGCTGCCTCTCTAAAAGAATTGATAAAGTAAATATCACAAATGTGAAATGACTAAGAGAAGTTGAACTGATGATAGTATTGAAGTTTTTATATTTTCACTGCTTTCTTGATTGTCTTGAAGGATGACTTGATGAAGCTCATCCCTGCAGCATGATCCTCATTGCAATCATCATCATCAATCACCAAGGGCTTCTTCTTCCTCATACATTCCACTCCCTTTCTCATACCTAGGATCAATGGAGAAGACGGGATACGCCTCAAGGTTCTACGACTCTCAGACCTCGAAAGTCCTCTTTCATTTCTGTTCTCTATTCTCTCCTTCCTGTCAAACGTCTTACTACTCCCAACTTCCTCTAGGTTCTCTTGCTCTGTCATAGCTTTGTTGGTTTGCATCTCGACATTTTCTTCCACTCTCCTACCTTTTTCCTCCTCTCGCTCAGTTTGTGGATGGTTCTCAAAATGAATCTGCCTATCAGCTTTCTTGTTTTGCTTTGAAGTATTTGCTTCCTTCTGCGGGAACTTTTCATTTAACTTTGCAATTATTTCATCAGTCCTACATTTTCCATAGCCATTCATGTTTTCTAGTTCGATATCTTCTTCAGCATTCTCTAATAGCATTTGGAGCCACTTCTCCAGATTTCCTTTCCCTCGTTGCCTCCGACTCTCTTCATCTTCCTCTATTTCTTGCTCGCAGATAACAGGGAATTGAATTTTGTTTTTGATTTCTTCTCCGATGTCTAATTCCTTAAGCTTCTCTTGAATCGGGCTTTCTCCTTTTAAGACAACAATAGCCTTGCTGCAGTCATTGTAACTGTCTCCAATGTTACTTTTTTCCTGTAGAAGTTCCTCTTCAATTTCTGCATCTTTTTCATCTTCATTTGCAGATAATCCAGCTTCAGATGCTTTCTGTTCCTCTAAGAGCACTCTCAGCTCCTTGTGTTGAGGTGTTCTTGGTATATTTCCCGGCAAGTAAATAACCGTTTTATTGTCTCTATCTTCAGACAGGGTATCATCCATTCTTGACCTCTTCCTTGCTTGTTCCCATTCAGGTCTAATCTGTTTCTCAAGCTCATCTCTTTGTTTGAATTTCTTGTGGAGTTCTTTCTCTGAGGCATCACAAATTGCCTTCTGTGCTTCAAGCCTTGCCATGAGAGCGTTTGTTGCAGCCTGGTTGAGTCTTACTTGCTCCTTATAAATGACACTCCTGCAAAACATGGATCAGTTATTTGATCATTTCAATCCGTTAAAAGCTATATTTTTTCTTCGATAGATAGATCTTACTGGTGCATAGCATCTCGAATCATCTTCTCTAGCATAGTCCTGTAGGAAGATTGTGCCTCTGCGAGTTTCCTGCACTTTTCTGCTCGTCTCCTGCGTTTTATCAATGCTAATTCCAGGTCCTGAATGGTGAGATTTTCTTCATCGTTCATTCTCTTCATGTCACTCACTTTGATATCCAACTTTTGTATTTCACCCTGCATCTTTTGAGCTTCTTCTCTTTGCTTGAGAGAGTCTCTAGCCATGACAATTGCTTGATAAGGGTTTGCAACAAAGTCTGGATTCTGATTTTCTTTCAAGACACCAGGCTTTACTTTTCTTGCAGCTAATTAACCAGACCACATAACAAAAGCCAAAACCCCAGAATCAACGTCCATGTACAAGTAAGAAAAGAAAGGAAAGGGGAAAGAGATAAGAACATAGAGGCTTCATCACTAACCAACTGGAGGAGGAGGCCTGATCTGCTTATTGTAGTCCATTGGTCTGAAAGCTAATGAAGAATCACTAAATTCTCTCCTGGATGTAACAATGGCAGCTGGGGCAAGGCCTAATTGCTCCTTGGATTCAGTGAAATGCTGGGGAAATGAATGCGACTCCACAGTCTGTGAAGCATTCAGTTCTTCATTTTCGCCTTCCGAAAACAAGAATGAAAATGCTCTGTGCCTGCAATACTTGTTCAAACAATAATGTCATGCATCTTTCACTTTCATTTTTCTTCAAATCAAGTTCTTGAGATGAAGCTGAAATACCTGAAATCAGAGTCGGAAGCAGCAAAGATAGATAAGAACTGGTTGACTGAAATCCCCAACTGACGATCCCACCATGGAACAAGAAACTCCAACTTCTTGTGTTTTCTCTTGTAAACTTGCCACTGTAATATTCTCAGATTACTTGGAACTGTCAGTCCACCCCCTGTAATTTCAATAAGCAAACATCAATTTTACATTCCTGTTAAGAATTTAGAGCTTGAACTAGAATCTTTTTAGTGTTTAAATTATGTACTTTGGCAAGGAAACCAGTGATCGATGTCCCAAGCTAGAGGAGAGGCCTTATCAGCATGAAAATATACAACGTTGCCATAGGAATCAACACGAATTACTGCGGGATCAAATCCAGCATTCCTGAAAAGCAATATCAGTAATAAAAACAGATGAGGAGATGGCATTATACAGCATCTCTAACTATGAAATATGATCACATCTCCCAATTCATTAAACCAGAGTTGAACTAGTTACCCCAGGTGGTTGAGCTGCTTCCAAAGGAGGCCCGCAAATATTCTCGGCTTCTTTGTTGGTTTTGCTTTAGGGTTAACTACCGGGAACAATTCCTCCATTTCCTTAGCTCTCAACATCTGCAACACAATTTTGAAGAGTTTCACTGAATGTTCAAAGCAAGCACAGAGCTACAGGTCACAACAAAAGTCCAAGATCCCAACTTGAGTTTCTTCAGACATGTAACACCGTGTGTTTTGTGTCATTTTTAAAGTAAAAACGCTAATAATCTCCATATAGGAAAAAAAATAAAAATTCGCACCCAAAAAAAAAATTCACATAACCGCCCTCTTTTTCTTCCATTTTTCCTGGGAACCAAACAGATCCCGGAAAAGGGTCATCTTTTCTAAGTTTACCTCTTCTTTCTGCATTGGATATGGAGTGAAAGTGAAGGGCGGGCCAGAGGCATAAGCCTCACAGACACCATTTCTACAAAGCTTTGCATAGGCTTTCGGGTACCCAAGTCCCACGTCGACCACCAAATCTTCTTCGGTAAACGCATAATCCTGCAAAGCCATTGTTACTGCCAACCACTTCAGTTCTCTTCTTCGTTTCTCTTAAATCTTTGTTCCTTGAACAGATCCTAGGAAGGAAACTGTTGAGTGTTGTGTTTTGTTTGAACTTTGAAGACAAAGCACAGCCAAGTGGCTAAAGAAATCTAAACGGTCGAATTCTTTGTTTCTTTATTGGCTAAGTTGATGTTCGTTCTTGTGTGGGTCCAGTTGAAAATTTTAATTAATGGCTTTTTTGAATTTTGGGAGTTCCACGTCAACCAGATGAACGGTGCATGTAACGGCTAGACTTGGTGGGTCTACTAAGTTTAATTTCTCCTGGTAGTAGGTTGGCAATGAGTGGCATGGATTAAGGTTTTGGTTCGACTCATCTCCATCTTTGAGTTCAAATTTAGTTGAATCTAAGTTACTTAGACTTGTGATTTTTTCGTTTTTTGTGCAACCAAGTATTCTTATCGAACGCGGAGACTAATCCTGTTGTCTAAAAACTCTCTTTAAGCGATAAATGACTAATCACAAGATGCGCTCCATTTTCACGAGTGGGGGATCAAAATTTAGTAGTTACTTGACTTGTGATTTTTTTTTGTTTTTTGTGTAACCAGGTATTTTCGTCGGACACAAAGATTAATCCCGTCGTTACAAAAGCTCTTACTAAGCGGTAAAAAACTGGCTACAAAATGCACTCTATTTTTATGAGTAGAGGATCGAACCTTCCATTACATGGTTAAAGAATGAGATGAACTGCTACCACGCTACACTTCGCAATTAACTTGTGAATTATCACAAAATGATATTATTTTGGAGAAGTTTAGTTTAATCCTTAGATCATATTCACATATTTAAACTCAATTTTATAATAAGGTTTGAGACTGAACTTGAATTTGATTGGACGTGGATAAATTAAATCAAATCTGATTAAATATTTTTTTAAAAGGTAAAATATAACATTATTTTTTTAAAACAATTGTTTAGTTTATAATTTAAAGTAAAATAAGAAAGACAAACTCAATTCGAAGTCTAAGTAACTTGTACCAAGCCCAAACGTTGTTAAACGATGATGATCATCTTCATCATTATGGTTTTGACTTTGGTACCAAATCAACTTTAAAAGTCCACTTTAAGCTTCTCACCGATTGTCATCTAATGGATTGGGCTTTGATAGATTTAGTTTCTTGGACTTCAACGAGTGGGCTATCCAAAAAATAGGAAGTTACAAATAGGGATGTTAAAATTAAATTGGCCCGGACTAATTTTAGTTAGGATTGATTAGGTCACAGGTCGACAGTCGACCTAACTGAGCCATGGATCGAGCATGGGTTGAGCCGGCCTAGTCCATGGCCCTACAGTTACTTCAAAAATGACATTTTTTTTTAATTTATAAGAACCCTGCTTGCTCATGACCCGTCGAGCCATTAGCCCATGGTCCCTTGGCTCAGCCGGCTATTGACATTCCTAGTTATAGAAAAGATCTTCAAAACCATTGTTTTTTTTCCAAAGAAAATTAGACAACCGTTAGTAATACTAATTGGACCATTTTCAATTAGTTACAATAATAATAACAATAATTTAGTGAAAAATTTAATATTCACAATAACAAGATCAACATTAAAGAGAATTCTTACTAAAATATAAGATTTGGAAAGGTTTATTAATATACAGTTTTATCCTAAATTAATAAAAAGGTTGATCACATATCGTATCGAACTAAAGAAGCCCGACTTGACTTAATTTTTATTTTTAAAAAAGCAAAATAACACTATTTTAAAAGTTAGGCTCGAGCAATCCAAGTTTAAGCCAAGTTTAAGGCGCAACAGGGTCAAAAGTTTGATTAACTTAAACTTAACTCATTAATTTCAAATTAGGTCGGGTCGGTAATGTTGGACCTCAAATTATTTTTTATTATTTGGCATGATTTAATTGTTATTTTGAGGTCTTGTTAGATCAATTATTTTGGAGTAATTAGCATGTCAATGTTAGGAGGAATTATGAATTTATGGAATTAAAGTATAATGTAGTAAGAATGCATGAGGGGTAAATTTGGTAGATCTTCTAGACCCTTAAGTTTTAAGGCATAAGTGGAAGGGCATAAGGGTCTTTTGCATGCATTAGTGGGTAAATTAGAAGAAGAAGAAATGGTTGGCTTGTGAGGAAGAGAAGAAGCACTGTGGAAGAGAGGAAGAAGAAGGGAAAAGAGGGGAAAGCTAGAGCCTTGAGATTTTTGAAAAATTTGAAGCTTCTCCAAGTAAGTATAAGCATGAATTGGATAATTGAACCTTATTTAGTGATAATTAGGAGTGAAAATTGATGTTGAATGTGTGTAGAGTGAGTGGTGTACGAAAATGTGTGATCCTCTAGGGTTAATGATTCTTTTGTGTTTATGATTGATTTTGGGTTGGAATGAGTTTAGAATTGAAGTAGGAATGATGATTTAGAGTTGAGATAAAGATTATTGAAAGGTGGGAGGTTTATGGTTGATCAATGTGGGAGAAACAGGTTTCGGACGATTTTTGGGTCTCGCACGTCGTCACGGGGCGCGCCAGCTTTCTCGCCACGGCGCTTGCCAGCTTCCTCGCTGCGGCGAGCCTCTGTTTCCGTCGCGGCGAAATCATGTTTTCTTGATTTTCAAAGCTTTATGATTTTCCTTTGAATGTTGTTTGATTGTGAACTTGGTTTATTATAGGAAACCAAGTCGACCTAATCCGATTGCAAGAGGAAGGACAACCTTGAATTTGGATTTCAAGCGATATTTAGTGGGTAATATATTTATGATTGTTGTGTGTATGGGCAAATTATCTTGCTTGCTTGCATGTGTGTGTGACATTGAAATTGTTGAAAATGCATTGTGACTGTGATCATGTATTGCCTTAAAAAGTATCACGGCATTTTGTATGAATGAAAAGATGAGGAAGCATGATGAGCATGAAAAGTATGAAAGCATTTGATAAAATGATTTGAGCATGAAATGAATATGTGCTTTGTTTGGGCAAGAGAAGAACGTTTCGTTAGTCACGTGCACATCGACATATAGCCTTTTCCAGGCTGTCCGCTTGAGGCCACGAGATCCTGAAAAATCGGACTCGTTTTTGTTGGACCCCGCTGTCGGAGCCCAACATCGGACATGAGAGCGTGACGTGAAACATGCTAATAATATATTTAGAAAAGACCCGCGGAAGATTAATGGGCCTGCTGGAAAACAAACTTGAAATGTAACTAAAGTCTTGACTTTCAAAAATATAACATTGAAAATAACAAACATAACAAAATGAAACGGGAGTGCTGCCGTAACTCGTGACTCACTCGATCTCTTGATCGTCACCTGTATGGGGGAGATTAGAGGGGGTGAGCTATAAAGCTCGTGGGAACATATTTATAATATAGCCATAAGCAAAAGTAATCAAAAATTTACTCATTGTCGTGATACTTGTTGAAATCATAGTCATTGAGCATGTATGATTCATAGATTGAAAATGCTTGATTCTTAACCAGTTCATGATGCATGAGACATAACAAATCATAACACATAACATAACATGATGGTTTGGGTTGTCCCTGGTTCGTAACGTACCACACATGTCATCGAAATGTTGATGTGTAGACGTAGTTTCGTGAGAGAATCCTTGAGAAACCCCGTACCCACGGTCGGGCAAAGGGAGAAGCCTTTTCGCGAGTCAATATGCACTTGATTATTCGTGAGGAACACCGCAAACCCACATAAACATGCATTATTCATGTTCTTGTAATCTTGTTTGCCAAACTGGCACTTGCTTGTAAACTTGCTTGTAATCTTGCTTGTCATGTATTCGTAAAACATGATTTCATGTACTTGTATTCGTGAAAGGAGAACACTCCTTTGTAAAAAAAATCTTGGTAATGATCATGAATGCAAATCACATAGCAGAATATAATCATTCATAATAATATGTAATGCAATCGTGGATGATGCAATTCAAATGCATTAATTCTTTCTTGATTTGAACGAAACAATGAGTACTTATATACTCTATTATAAACATGAACCCACCTGATTTCCTTGCTTGTTCTTGCTTAGGAATGAGTTTCCTCTTGAGCCTCTTGATCCTCTTGCCTCACTTGATCTCCTAAAATAAGAACCAAAATCCCATTTAATAACTCATGTTGAAACAATAATTCCATTCCTAACTTCCATCCAAAATTCCATAGTCTTAGAAACCGATTCAGAACTTCCTCACTTCACAAAACTTGTAGATCTATGTCTCTAATTTACAACGCCTCTAAAATCACCCCAAAAGGACTTATGTAGCAAAAGATATGATCAAAACACTAAAAACCAACTCTGCTGGAAAAACTGACCTCCCCGCGACGAGGCTCGCTTGTGGCAACGAGCGGTCTGGCAGGCCGCGGCGTGCGGCCTGGCACGTCGCGACGTGAGGCCCTTCCTCAGCACGTCGTGGCGTGCGGCTTTACTTTATCGCGACGTCGCGCCTTCGCGTCGACGTCATGCAAGTGACTTCATGCGACGTCATGACGTCGCGGACGGAAGGACGACTCCCTAACCAGATTTTCGCCATTTTCAACCTTAAATCCTTCCCTTTTCTCAACTACAACACATCAAAGCCATAAATCAAGTTATACACTTCCATTCTAAACTCATTCTAACACCAAAAACATCAACAACACAACAACCCATGCAAATCTACCAAAGTTTTCCATAAACCCTAACTTCAACGATTTCTACTCAATCCATACAAATCTAGGGTTTAATTCAACCTAAACAAGAGTAGAAGAGTATAACTTACCTTAAGAAAGCTTCAAAACCTTCGAAATCGACAAACGGGAGCTTCCTCTTTTTCTTCCTCTTCTTCCTCTCTTACGACTCCTCTTCTCCTTCTTTCTTTTCTTCTTATTCTTCTTTTCCTTTCTTTCTTTCTTTATTTCCTTAAACCTACAAGATAGGGCAAGTACTAAAATGCCCCTCCATGCAAGCCTTAAACATCCTAACTCATGTGCCTTGACCATTTTGCCCTCAACATTTCTACTCTTTCAAACACTTATTCCATACTAATCTCAAATAATTCAAAATTTCCATTACTACTTCCACTAAAATCAAACTATGCCATACATAAATCATACAACTAACATAATTCATACTTAATAACATCAAAAAAACAAAAATTTGGGGCCCAACAGTTTTGCTCACGGTATAAACTTCGGTTTATCCGTTTTATTCCACGAAACTCTCGAGCCATTTGTTGTGCATATCATTATTGATTTGTTAGACATGATGCATAATTAATGGTTATGTTATGATGAAGAAATTACATGACATATTTTTGTGATGACATTTTGGTAGCCATGAGATTGTGATTAAATTGTTAAGTGTTGAATTGCTACATAATTGTGTACATATATGCTTGAGTGTGTGACTCGTTGCTGATGGCTATAAATGTATAAGCCATTGAGCTTCGCAGCTCACCCTATTACCTCCCACTCCTCAGGTGTAGAACGAGAAGATCGTTGATCTTTACAAGACATCGAAAACTCCAAGATAGTTAGAAGCTTTTGTACTAAGTTAGTGATTTTGGCTAGCTTCTGCAAGCATATCAACATTGAGCATCCTCATGTATTTTGTTTTAAGCTTTGATATGTATTGTGATATGTTAGCAAAATTTGTTCAATCTCTTTGAATTGTAATGGCACGAAGAATTGAAGTTCTTTTGTAGATGGGTGTGTTTAACTAGTAGTTAGAATGAATGTGTATGTGTTAGAATGTATGTGCAAATGTTAGGAGTCGGGTCTTGAAAAAATTGGGAGCTCGTCGCGGCGCATCCCTTGGGAGTTCGCCGCGGCGTGGCTGCTGGTCCTTCGCCGCGACGTGTCCCATGAGAGTTCGCCGCGAAGAAGTCAGGGTTCGACCGTGGCGAACCGCTATTTTTGTCCGCTGCTGATTCTTAAATTTGAATGTTTTCGACATTTCCCTCGTGCGAGCCTTACTCGACGACTCCGAGCGGTCGCCTCGGGATATGAAACGAGACCAGGGCCCAGCAGGTAAGGTCGAGCTTGGGCCCTTTTGCTACTCCTAACGTAAGATTTAAAAAAATTCAATAATATTTAATCTTATTCTCAATTTAA
Source organism: Erythroxylum novogranatense (assembly GCA_029891385.1). Taxonomy (NCBI): domain Eukaryota; kingdom Viridiplantae; phylum Streptophyta; class Magnoliopsida; order Malpighiales; family Erythroxylaceae; genus Erythroxylum; species Erythroxylum novogranatense. The sequence continues at coordinate 3,564,825 of CM057232.1, forward strand.
AAAGTGGTTATTTTTAAAATACTCCAACTTGATGTGACCACGACAAGTGGAAGGAATGTAGGCACCTTCTTATTTAGGATAAGCAAAAGGTGGCTTTTGGCAATCCCAAAACAGCCGGATGTATTCGCTAACCTTTCAACCCTTTCAAGGGTTGCTTTTCTCGATCATATACTTGTTTCCGATAAACTCTATTCTATAGAATATGGTTAAAATTGGTAACTAGAACATGAAATCTTATGTGTTATTTTATAGTTACTACACTCATCAAGTCAACATCTATAGCCCTAATCCCACGGAAGATATTTAGGATAAAATTTTAAGAAAAAATGAGATAAATTTAATAAAAAAAAATAGAAGCTCAATAACTATGTTATTGAATATGTAAAATCAATTAAATTGGCCTTACATAAAAATTTAATCTATTATGATAAAACGGTCACTTAACATGGTAATAAAATTTTTGTGACTAAGTAGTCGTAAATTCAAATTCTATCACTCACCTATTATTCAACACAAGATAAAGTGGGCCTATCTAAGTTTTAAATTTAAAGAGCTTTCACTTGAGGGGTGTATTAATGAATATATATATATAACTAATTAATTTGACCTTACACAAAAGCTTAAACTATTGTAGTGAAACGGTCACTTAAAAAAATCAATTAAACAAATTTTAAAAATTAAATTCCCAAAATTTTTATTTCTATACTATTTTAATCCATTACATTGGTCTATTAGGCATATATACATACATATATATAAATATATATATATATACATAAACGACGTCGTATTGAAACAAAAAAACGGTTATAAGTTATAACATCCTATAATGGAACATAAGATCTGAAGCCGTCTAACTAACCCACCTACTCGGATGCTATGGAATGAGATTTGCTGAGGAAAGACCTGTGAACTTGTTAAGAGTTAAGACCTTTCTTTTGGAGATTCCAAAATTTCTTTTTCTTAACAAAAACCAATCACTACCTTACATTTTTACACCACTCCAAACAACTTACCCTATAAATTGAAATCCAATTAATGCATAGCCACAGCCAACAACCGGTCAATCTCATCAATTTGTTTATATGTCCACTTGCACTGAACATGACAATCACAACCCCCAAGGCCCAATCATGGATCCTCCCTCCACCACAGTCCCTCTTCTCCACCGTCACCGCTGGTGGTGGCGCCGTCAACTCGGCCTCAAAACGAGCTTCTTCTCCGAACTCTCTGGTGCTGTCGGTGACTTGGGCACTTTCATCCCCATAGTACTAACACTCACTCTAGTGTCCCACTTGGACCTCTCTACTACTCTCATATTCACTTCCCTTTACAACATACTCACAGGCCTGCTCTTTGGTGTACCTATGCCGGTTCAGCCCATGAAGTCCATCGCCGCCGTCGCCGTCTCTGAACTACCCCACTTAACAACTGCCCAGATCGCCACCGCCGGCATCTGCACCGCCTCCACCCTCCTCATCCTCGGTGCTACGGGCCTCATGTCGTTTCTTTACAAATACCTTCCCCTCCCTGTTGTTCGCGGAATCCAACTCTCACAAGGCCTCTCTTTTGCGTTCTCCGCTATTAAATATATTCGTTATAACCAAGACTTTGTCACTTCCAAGTCCACTTCTCATCGTTATTGGCTGGGCTTTGATGGTTTGATCCTTGCAATCTCGTGTCTTTTGTTCCTGATTCTCACTACCGGTTCCGGTGGTGGTGGTCACAGCGATGAAGATGATGATGGTGATGCAAGTTCTAGTTCAACGACTTCTCAGCGACGTGTTAGGAAAAGATTGCGTCTTTTATCGTCAATTCCTGCTGCTCTGATTGTGTTCTTACTTGGGTTGGTTTTATGTTTCGTTCGTGAACCTTCAATCATTAAACATCTGAGCTTTGGTCCATCGAAGATAAGCTTGTTGAAGATCACATGGGAAGATTGGAAGACTGGTTTTCTCAGAGGAGCAATCCCACAGATTCCATTATCCATACTGAACTCTGTAATCGCAGTGTGTAAACTGTCCACCGATTTGTTCCCAGAGAGGGAAGTATCAGCAACAAAAGTATCTGTTAGTGTTGGGGTTATGAACTTGGTGGGTTGCTGGTTTGGAGCCATGCCTGTGTGCCACGGTGCAGGTGGGCTCGCAGGGCAGTACAGGTTCGGTGCGAGGAGCGGTGCGTCGGTGGTGTTTTTGGGGATAGGCAAGTTGGTGATTGGGTTGGTGTTTGGAAACTCCTTTGTGAGGATCCTGAATCAGTTCCCAATTGGGATTCTTGGGGTACTTTTGTTGTTTGCTGGAATTGAACTGGCTATGGCTTCCAAGGACATGAACACGAAAGAGGAGTCTTTCGTTATGTTGGTGTGTGCCGCTGTTTCACTGACTGGATCTAGCGCTGCTCTGGGATTCGGGTGTGGGATTCTGCTCTATGTTCTTCTGAAATTCAGGAGCATGGAGTGTTCATGTTTCGGACTGTCCAATGTTGAACCTAAGTCACCAATCTAGTGTTGTTCCTTAGCATTCCAATGTAGTTAGCACTACCATTAAGTGCTAGTGGAGATGCATCTAATCAATTAGTTAGTATCATTAGCTACCATTTGGCCTATGAGCTAGAAGGACCGTAATGTCATGCGGCGAGTTTACGTGTTTCTTCAACATTTTCAGCTTAAGCCGAGTAATTTCACAGGGAAATGCAAGTATGAAACTGGGACAATTTGAAATTTGCATATCAAAGTCTGCAGCTTCATCTTTTATGATTTACTAAGAGTTTGAACGTGAGCTTGTGCCAGGGGAGGCAAGTACCACTTCTCATTTCAACCAAGGCTTGTTCGTTGTTGTTACAGATTGTATAGATAAGACTCTGTGACTGTTACAGTATCTCAAGGCTCGATCATAGGGATTTTATTACCTAATTTAGTAATTAGGTCGAGATCTAAATTCGACCTGACCCGAGATTTGATAATTATAATCGAATGATATCGTTTTTTTTTATATCATTTTTAATTTTTTAATTTAAATTTTTTTAAAAAATTAATAAGATCAGCCGAATTAAGGTTTACCCTCTGTAGACCCAATTAAATTTGGGCTCAAATTTAACTATTTCAGACTCAATCAAACTTTAAGGAGGCCCAAACTTAACCCGAACATCATGGCCACTAGTAGCATAGGATAGCATAGGCGACGTTTAGGATTTTTTCTAGCTTCCATAACCACAAGTCATTTGTGTGTCAGCTTGTCAGTAAGTCATTTGATGAACAGAGTTTGTAATGTGCTTCTATTTGGAGACTGAGATGATACATTCTATTTTGAATTTGATCGAATATAATTTAAATTTATTAATTTTAAATTAAATTAATTCAAATTTTTGTAATTAGTTAATTGGAGATTTTTCTCACGGTACGCAGAGTAACGTATTATGAAGTTCAACCCAACGTTTTTTTTTTCCCTTTTTTTAAGTGTAAGCCTTGGGCAAAGCTTACGGGCAATCAGGCTAGTTTTCTCGAACAAGTGTATGGGGGATAGTAAGATTAGAGGATTGACATACCTTCAGGATATACGAAAAAGGACTCCTAAATTGATTAGAGACAAGGAGAGTCGGATTTTGTAGCTTATCATGTACTCACAGTTCTGGACACCATCAAATATACCCTTTTATTTTTATTGTCATCAAATATACCCTTTTATTTTTATGCTTTTAATTAAAGTATTTTTTACTTAATAATTTTCCAAACTAGTTTTATCTTTTCTCTCTATAACAAGCATCACTCTTATATTGTCTCATTTGCATGTGGATCTATCGGAAACAACCTCTTTATTATGTGGGGGTAAGGTTGTGTACTATCAGACCTCCTTAGACTCCACTTCATTACGGGATTTCAGATTAGGTGTGATGATAATGATGAGATAAATTAACAAAAGTTAAATTTAAATTGACAATTAAATTCAATTGGATTCAAATACTTGCACTAAAGATTTTTTCCTTTTTTTTGGAAACAAAGAAATTCGCAATCGTTATCTTTTAGATGTGCACTAGGTAAATTTAGCTTACAAATCACGCTAATCGAGTACTCCGTACTAGAAAAGTTTTATACGACAGGTTCGATCGAGAGAGCGTAAATAAGTAAATTTGAATACAGAACATTTTGTCCCCATGCTCTCCCTCGCTGCACCAACTCGACCACCCCTAAGAATATCTACACTAAAACTCAAATCTTAAGTTCATTATAATCGAACTTAATTGATTTTAACCAAATTCAAAATGAATCAAAATTTGATAAAATATAATATAATTGTTAAACTTTAATCATATCGATTCAATTTTTTATAATTAGTTTGAATACCAAAATAAAATTTCAAACCCAAAATCAATTTTTAATTCAATTAAGTCTTAATATAAAATTTTAGTCCAATTAAATTAAATCCATTAATTTTAAATTAAGTCAAAATAAGAAATATAAAATTACGTAAGAGCTTCTGTTGATGATCCTACTCTACTGATTTGCAGTGCTTTGAACTTTGTTACATATCTTACATATGAACCTAATCAACACGTTGCCATCTTCACTATCGAATAATGTGAATCAGGCTTCCAACACTTGAAAATCATTAGAATCCTAAGTCATAAGTTGGAACCAAAAACCAAATGTCTTGATTCTTTGTTCCTATCTATAAGTCAGGAAGTGACATGACAAACCCTAATAAATGTAACTACAAAGTTAGGAGCTTGACAGGGACTTCAGGTTTCTGCTGTAAGACTTCCTTTCGTGAACCTAATGTGAGTCATGAATGTGGCCGGTTCACGTGATCCATGCAAAATTAAAGCTTTGTTGTGTAGAGATGATAATAGGCTGTAACTAGAAGATGTTATTAATATCATTTTAGTCAATTAATTATTTAATTATTAAACAAATTGATGTTGTTTTTATCCTAATTAACTTGAATTAATCGTTTAAAACTTAAACTTGGTTTAAAATATAATTAATCTAATATTAACTCGTTGAATTTGGGTCGAATCAAGTCCAATTATTATCCATACCATCGTTAGGTTGTATCCTCCGTTAATAACTAATCAAATAAAAATTTTATTAGGATCGATAATGGATCAATCTAGATCGCTTATGATTAAAACACAAACAATTTTTTTTAATTTAGTTTGAATTTGACCAATTCAGTTTGGATTGAGCTAGACAAAATTTCCAGAGCTTTGGCCTAATTTGAAATCCGATTAACTTAAACTTTTACTTGTTAATTCAAATTAAACCAAGTTTAGATCTATTTATCATCCTTAATTTTTATCACAAGAGCACTTGTGAATGTGAATGTGAATGTGAATGATGTTGGGCTGGATCACGTTCAGGCTCTCTTAGCTCGAGTTTGACCTGAAAATAAAATCAACAATTTTGGGTTAGACTTAAAAATTATATAAAATTGTAAAATTAAAATTATTAATAAAAAAAGAAATTAAACGTGAGGTCAGATTCAATTATTAAGTCTAAAGTTTGAGTACTATTTAAAAATTGGTCAAATTAAACCGAATCTTTTAACTTTAGATAGGCACCGAACTAAATTGCCAACACTACGTTTGAGGTTCCGTCCTCCTATTTTCCAAGTTCTAACTGCTTATTTAAACTTAGGTTATGTTTGGCTAAGATTTTATTAATGAAATAAAATATAATATAATATTATTCTATCGTTTAGTATGAGAATTTATGATGGAATATAATGAGATGGAATAGAAGAGGAGAGTTTCATATTATATTTCATTCCATTCTAAACTGTAAAAATGAAAATTTTCTGATTTGAGATGTTTAGGTTGAAATGTAAATTGACACTATATTATATTATAAACTCTTTATTTAAACAATATTTTATTATATTATATTACTATACTATATTATAAATCATTCCATCTCTTTCGAACAATAATTTTTAATATTATTTTTATTTATGTTTAATTTTATTACGAATCATCTCATTAAAAACCTTAGGGCCCATCAAACATACCCTTAATTAAAAAGATACGACTCTCGTTTTGGAACTCTTTTAATGTTCTAAGTGAAGCTTGTCCCGAAAGACCAACAGCGACACACGCACACGAGACTCGCACATTCTGGAGGTCCAGCAACACATGTCATTGCTATTGACCACTTCGTCTCGTAAGTCTCAACTATAAATTGCCATTACACTTGTTGCAATCTAAAAAGTATCAACTTATTCTTAATGCATTTGTTCGAAAAACGTGAAACTCTCCTCTCCTCTTTTGATATTTCTTCTACCTAATTTTATAAATATCATATCGGATTCAGTACCAGATTGAGTTTTGAAACGAAATTGTATCAATATCGGTTGATATTGGATATCGTTTTATTTTTTAATTTATAAAATAGTCCATAAAATTTTTAAAATTGTAAAACAGTCCATATTGGTATATTATACAATTGTACTGTATAATATCAACCATACTTTCAAAAATCTTAATAATAAATAATAATGACAATTAATATGAAATAACAATAATTTTAAATATTTTACGTATAAATAATAACCACAATTAATATAAATAAAGACAATTATCATCATACAATTATAAAATTAAGAATAATATAAAATATTTAAAATATTACAATAATACAAAATATTTTTAAATTTATAAAATTGTTCCTAAATTTTTAAAAAATTACAAAATAATCTATTATCATATTGTAAAGTTGTAGATTATTTAACTTAGTTTTTTGTTTATATCTTATTCATTTTAGTTTATATATATCTTTATTATATTTTATTTTATATATAATAATTATCAATATATAATAATTATCTAAATATAATAATTAATTGTAAAATAATGAAAATAATTCAAAATTTTGAATTTTGAATTATTTTCTATTTATCAAAATTTTGAATTATTTTTTAGAATTGTTGTTTTTCACATTCCATTTCATTTTACATTTAATTAGACATAGTCACAATTTCATTTAATATATAAAATTAATTTAATAATTATTAATAAATATAATTAATTTTAAAATATAAATTTAAAATATATACATTTTGATTTAATAATTGAAGATATATAAAATAAATATTAGTTTATAAATAATAATTTTAAAATTATTTATTTCATAAAATAAATAAATTTAAAATTATTATTTATAAACTAATTTATTAGTATTTATTAATAAATATTATATAAAATATTAAAATAAATTTAAATAACCGGTACCACCAAAATTGGCAGATACCGACCGATATTTTTTACCGGTATCATTTATACCGCATTCTGCATCTGATTTTCGATCGGAATAAAGTACATCTTAAGCCGGTATGATACGAAATTCAAATCATTGCTTCGACCCCTTGAAAGGGATAATTTAAAATAAACCAAATTATGTGACAGTGAAAAAAATTTATTTTTACATAAATATATTTAGTTATTTATATAAATTATTTATAGTTTAACAAATCCTTTATTTTTGTATTGTGAAATACTTAAAATTAATGATTTTTTATCATCTCTCCTCTCTTTTATAGAAAAAGTTTTTATTAAGTATTATTTTATTAATAAATAATAATAACTAATGGAAGTAATGATTAATGTGCATACTTAGTGCCTAGATGAACTTTTGGGAGGTCAATAAACATTTTTATCTGCCACAAAAGCTTTTTTAAAGAAAAATGAGTGTTTGACTGTAAAATAAAAAAACACTTCTTTAATAGATATGACTTTTTTGACAGCCAAAATATAATTTTTAAGAAACTCAAATTGAAACATCTCAAATGACTTATTTAAGTAAATTTTTTAGATCAATTATTGAGCCTATTTTTTAGTTTCTTTTACCCTTATGTTTTACACATAATTCCCACAAAACTCACAAACTCATATTCACGTTTATTTTGGGATTTATGCAATATTATTTGGCTTCTTTTATATGTTTTGATATTTATTTTGATATTAGTTGTACTTATGTTATAATACTTATAAGAGAATTGATTAGATATATTTTCATTTATGTTTCATATGATTTAAAATTATATAATAATTAATATATTGTGTTTTATATATTGTTTTATGTACTTTAAATAATATTTATATGCATAAATAATTTTATTACAAAATAAAATATAGTTAAAATTAAAAGTGCTTTTTATTTTTATGTTGTCAAACAATCTCATGTATGAAGCTCTTTTAAAAATCTCTTTTAAAATGACAATCAAACAATCAACTAACTTATTAGAAAAGTTTTTCTCATAAAAGATTTACAAAAAATTATATTCTTCTCATAAAAGATCTTTAAAAAATTCTACTGGTATAAAGCTAACCAAACAAAGGCTAAATTTAGATGAGTTAATATTATTCATTAGTCATTTTATTTATTTTTAATATTTAATTTAAATAACAATTCATGTATTGTTTCATTCATTAATATTATATTAATGATTGCTTTATTTATTAATATCTATTTAGATACTTATGACATAAAGGGTATTTCTAGTTAATTAAATTATATATGTTTAGAAAATTACAAGTTACTATAAGTTAATGAGAATAAAAGGGAGGCTATAAATTCTTTTGGTATTTCTCAACATGGTAACATATGAATTTGTTTAATATTTAGATATATCCAAAATTTGAAAAGTGTGTAAGCTTCTATTTTAAACCAATTATAATAATTTAGTATATAAGTAAACTAATTATGAGCCAATCTATCCCAAAAGTGTTTAATAATATCAAACTATCATCATATATTACCTTTAGATCAGGTAAATAATATTTTATCAAATATAACATATCTATTTTCTTTATCACTTCATTCCTCACGCAATATGAGATTTAATATTCGAAGCAATTGTTGGATCGAATGGTCTAAACTCTAAATAAGCTTTTTCTATAGACATTTGGTTGATATGTTATTTATCATCATTATGAATATTTAGTTGAAAGCGCGGAGTCTAGATAAATTTGATAATATGCAGTCTTATCCTTACCTAATAAAGATACTGTTTTTGATAACTCATGTACAATACGTTATCAAATGGTCTAAACTCTAAATAAGCTTTTTCTATAGATATTTGGTTGATATGTTCATCATCATAGTCTTCATCAATATCTTATTGAAGGTACGGGATCTAGAGAAGTCTAATAATACACAACCTTATTCTTACCTAATAGAGAGACTGTTTTTAATAAGCTCACGTATAATGAGTTGGCTGATATGTTCTTATTGGTTGATTTATTGTTACATTTCTTTTTCCTTTTCATGTTGCAACATAAAAAAACACAAAACAATTGAGAAAGAATACAATATACACTGATCTTTATCTTGGAGAATCACAAATTTTAAAATAATAACTAGAAATAAATTAGTAATTTTTTGTGTGTATAAAATGAAAAACTTCTTCATAATTTTTCTTTTGATATCGAACCAACATATGTTTATTTTGATATTATTTATCATATTTTAAATTTTGACTGATCTAATAATAAATTTATTTTGAATTTGAAATAATTATAAATACAAATAATTGATTAAGAATTTATTTTAATTGTTTTATAAAAATTTTAAATTATATTACCTTTCTTCTCTTTTATAATATATAATTGCACTCCTTTTCAAATGAAATAGAGAAAAAGTTACATTATAGAAATTTTTTACAAATAATAACCATGAAATTGCTTAAATTTTTAAACTATAAGAAGTATCTATGTCTTTATCATTAAATTTATTATTAACCATTGGTTAAATTTTGTTATTTAATTCTAAATTATTAGACCATGAAATAATTTATTAAGAATACAAAATTTGTGAATTTTACTGTATTTAATCATGGACTCATAATATACTTAGAGAGTTTTTTAAAATTATATCCAAATAGCCGCAGGTGATTATATAAAAAGTTAACGTATTTTATGGACAAAGTTTTATATTTTACAAGAGTTTGAGGAGGTCACCAATGTATGGAATATTTCTTTTATAATTTTTTTACAAAGACATTGTTTCATGGTTCGAACCTATAATTTTATGGTCATAAATGAACAATTTTATGGAGCCTTCTCATTGTAATTGTTTTACAAAGAAGTTGTTTCCGTAATTCAATTTTAATCTTATAACCACATTTACAACATATAAGATATATTTGTCCTATAAATTTTTAAAACTTTGTTTTCTAGATTTACATCTCTTAGTGAAGATATGTGATTTTTAAATCTATTATTTTTAAAAGTTTTAAATTCTTTTTATTCAAAATTATTTTTAAATTTTTATTCATTTTTAGTTTTGTACTCTTTAACCTATATTATTCTTTTATTTGTCATATTTATATGTAAATTTATTAAAATAATCTCTATTATATAAAAATAAGGTTATATATTATCAAATCCCAACTTACTTAGCTTCATTGCAAAATTTAAAACAAGATGTAACGAGTACGAACACGAGGATCATAGGTTTGCTATGGAGTAGTTAAAAGTCATCAATCTCATTAAATGAATATATTCCATACACGAAACTGCCGGACACTAGTCCCTCCATCATTGCACTAGTTCCGCTAGAGCTTCCATCTTTGCCTAACTCTACCATTCTATTTCTATATATAAAATTTCTGTTTTCAAAATTTTAAATTAAATTATTTTAAAAATATATAATTATTTCTAGGTTAAATTTTAAAGATGAAAAAAAACAAATACGAAGTCTACGTCAAATACTTGCATTATTATTTTTATTTTAAATTATAATAATTTTAAATGAAGATATACATAGATATATAGTTATAATAACAAAAATATTATTTTATAAAAATAAATAATTATTATATAATATAAATGTTAGATCATTTAAAAATATTAAAACAACCCTTAAAAGATAAAAAATTCTTTTGTTGGATCTTCTAATTTATAGATAAAAAGAGACAATTAATGAAATAAAAATATTATTAGCATAATAATAACAAAAATATTATTTTATAAAATAAATTAGTTAGTAATATGTATATATTATCATTGTTATTATGATTATATTCAAGTTAAAGTCCCGCAAATAAAGTAGGGTATAAAAAAGTTTGATATTACGCAGTCTTCTTTTGAAAGACTACCCACGCGCACATGCGACAAAGTGATGAAGATATTTTTTATAAAAGAGTCATATGTATATATATATATACGCACATATACATGCAACTCATTTCTAAACTCAAAATGGCTATTACTAAGCTTTCTTTCCATTGTTGAACATAGACTGCATTCATTTCTCTCTCTGCAGAGAAACTGATTACTCCGATATTGTTTGGAAGTAGTAGTTCTTTTGAGTATCAAATGGAAAGTCGTGTTCTTTGTAGAGAAAGTGGTAGTTCAGGTAGAGGCAGCTCTTCTATATGGAGGAGGAACCGTGATGCTGATGTGTTTTCACGCTCTTATAGACAACAAGATGATGATGAAGAAGCTCTGAAATGGGCTGCACTTGAAAAACTGCCTACCTATGATCGTTTGAGGAAAGGTATATTGACTACTTCGAGTGGTGAAGCCAATGAGGTCGATATCGAAAAGCTTGGATTGCAAGAAAGGAACATTTTGCTGGGGAGATTGGTTAAAGAAGCTGAAGAGGATCACGAGAAGATCTTGTTGAAGCTCAAAAGGCGTATTGACAGGTTAAATCCAACCATGTTTGTATACCCAGAGAATGTTTCCTTGAAATTTTCCCTTTTAATGCTGAATATTGATATTTCTTTCTGTAAATGAAGTACCCTTTTCATGGTTTTACAGGGTTGGAATTGTTATCCCTACAATTGAAGTAAGATTTGAGCATGTGAATGTTGAAGCAGAAGCTTATGTAGGAAGCAGAGCTTTGCCTACCTTGTTTAACTTCTCTGTCAATATGCTAGAGGTAATGACCTGCAACTACAGGCTGATTAATGTTTAGCTTCTTGGCTTAATGTGAGGCCTTGTTGTTTCATTTGCAAGGGTTTCCTGAACTATCTTCACATTCTTTCAAGTAGAAAGAAGCATCTGAGCATCCTCAAGGATGTTAGCGGTATCATCAAACCATCAAGGTGAGATCTTCAGAATCCAAAAGCCTGATTGCTTACGTAGGACAAGTCCTGACCCAGAGATTAAGATAACCATCAACAAGAAAATAGCTACTTAAGAAGTTGATTAGTATTCTTTTTATTTCGATATGGATTGTGATTCTGACCTCCCATGTGGGATCTCACATTAAATGTCTTGAACATGAAACAGAATGACATTGCTCCTAGGTCCTCCATGTTCTGGGAAGACGACACTTTTGTTGGCTTTGGCAGGAAAACTTGATTCCTCTTTAAAGGTGATCATGAAAGAAATTTGCTCCACTTTTTGGTTCTAATAATTGGTTCAGAAGTTCAAAAGTCTGTCTTGCAGTTTTCAGGGAAGGTGACATATAACGGTCATCAAATGAATGAATTTGTACCCCAAAGAACTGCTGCATATATCAGTCAACATGATGTCCATATAGGGGAAATGACTGTAAGAGAAACCTTGACATTTTCTGCAAGATGCCTAGGAATTGGAAGCCGCTATGGTAATTGTTAAGAATTTCCTGAAACTGTAACTTGGATCAGCTTAATCTGATTAACGATCTGGCTATTTACAGACATGTTAGCAGAGTTATCCAGAAGAGAGAAAGATGCAAACATTAAACCTGATCCTGGTATCGATGTGTTCATGAAGGTAAAGAAAGCGTTCTCTTCCTGGAAAGAAATTCTACACCTTGTTGATGAGGGGGTGGTTAATTATTATGAACAGGACCAGTTTCATACTTTGTGTTAATAGTTCTCGTCATGACTGCAATTTGTCTTTCATGTTCAAGTAGAATTGCTTCAGAGATTCCAGTGCCAAAAGAGTTGCAGATTGTGATTGATATTGTCTGTCATGTTTGCTGTTACAGTCAGTAGCAATAGAAGGGCAGGAGGCCAACGTGATCACAGATTATATCATCAAGGTGATTTTCAATGGAAGTTGCTTAAATACTTGTTACAATTATCAAGAACTATACGTACTAATCAGAACCTGCCCCGTACTGGTTACTGCTTTTCAATTCTTAAATTTCAGGTTCTGGGGTTAGATACCTGTGCAGATACAATGGTAGGGGATGGAATGCTTAGGGGGATTTCGGGAGGACAAAGGAAGCGTGTTACAGCAGGTAAACTAACTTTGTTGGTCCTCCACTGGTACTTGAATGAGGTGAGTGAAAGTATCTGCCATTATTGTAGGTGAGATGCTGGTTGGACCAGCACTGGCATTGTTTATGGATGAGATATCTACTGGCTTGGACAGCTCCACCACTTACCAAATTGTCAACTCTCTCAAGCATTATGTTCATATTATGAAGGAAACTGCTGTCATCTCTCTACTTCAGCCAGCTCCAGAGACTTATGAGCTCTTTGATGATCTAATTCTGCTCTCAGATGGCCAGATAGTGTATCAAGGACCACGTGAACATGTGCTCAAGTTTTTTGAACAAATGGGCTTCAAATGTCCTGAAAGAAAAGGCGTGGCTGATTTTCTGCAAGAAGTTAGCACATTCAAAATGCTTGGACTCCTGTTGTTTCATTTACATGAACTGAAAGATGGTCTCACAACAAATAGTAAGTTTTTTAAATTGTTTCCTAATGATGATCATATCATTGCAGGTGACCTCAAGAAAAGATCAGGGGCAATATTGGGCACGTAGAAATACGGCTTACAGGTTTGTCACAGCCAAGGAATTTGCTGAGGCATTCCAATCATTCCATATTGGAAGGGGACTCACAGAAGAGCTTGCCACTCCATTTGATAAGGCCAACAGCCACCCAGCTGCTTTGACGGTTAAAACATATGGTGTTAATAAGAAAGAGCTACTTAAAGCCTGCTTCTCAAGACAATTCTTACTCATGAAGAGGAACTCTTTTGTGTATATCTTCAAGTGCATGCAAGTGGGTCTCAATTTTTAACCAAACTGTTGTCTTGTTCAGTATTTTCATATGGTCTCAGACTTGCAACGTTACTTGTATTTGTGCTATTCAGCTGGTACTGATGTCAGTGATCACAATGACACTCTTCCTACGGAGCGAAATGAGCCGAGATTCAGTTGTCAGTGGAGGCATTTACGTTGGTGCTCTGTGTTTCATTGTGATTCTTGTCATGTTCAATGGTCTGGCAGAGATTTCCATGACAATTGCAAAGCTTCCTGTATTTTTCAAGCAAAGAGACCTCTCATTGTTCCCTGCATGGGCCTATGCTCTTCCCACCTGGATCCTTCAAATTCCTATCACGTTGATAGAGGTTGCAATTCTGGTATTTACCACTTACTGGGTCATTGGATTTGATCCAAATGTTGTAAGGTAAAAAAATGGAACCAATATGTCTTAAAGAATTAACGTAGGAGATAATGCAGTTGATATATAAAGATCATACGATTTCTGCAGGTTGTTTAAGCTTTACCTTGTGTTGTTAGCTCTGAACCAGATGGCTTCTGCATTATTCCGAGCCATTGCTGCATTTGGTAGGAACATGGTTGTTGCTAACACTTTTGGCTCATTATTACTGCTCGTATACTTCACTTTAGGTGGCTTTGTCCTATCACGAGGTATGACTAGAATATGAGTTTTAGCTATATATGATACTAATCTCGCGCGATATATAAACATTAACATGCCTTTTTTTTGTTCTATCTTCTGTTTCATGCTAAAGATAACATAAAGAAATGGTGGATCTGGGGCTACTGGATTTCTCCAATGATGTATGGACAGAATGCAGTTGTGATAAACGAGTTTCTTGGACATAGTTGGAGTCATGTAAATACTGGAAGCGCGTAGTTCTATGTTCCTTTGTATGTCTTATTCTTTTTCTGCTGATCTTTTTCTTATTTCTGATATCCAAGGTTCTTCCAAACTCGAAGGAATCTTTAGGAGTGGAAATTCTGAAGTCTCGAGGGTTCTTCACTGAAGGATATTGGTATTGGATAGGAACTGCGGCATTGCTTGGTTATGTACTAGTATTCAACCTTTTATACACTTGGGCTCTCAGCTTCCTGGACCGTAAATATACTTGTCCTCCTCATTTATTTGTTGATAAAGTGGAAAAGGTCAATGTTTTGATGTATATAATGTTCTGCAGCATTTGAAAAGCCACAGGCTGTTATAGCAGAACCCCAAAGCGCGAAACCTGGAGGAGTTAGTCCTTTAGTGGATGGAGGAAGCCGATCAGGTCTGCAGATTGGTGACAAACTCATGTACATTGCTTTTACGTATTGGCTTGATTTCTGTGTGTTCTAAGTACCAATTTCAATCTGACACAGACAACGGAAGTGATGTTTTGAGAAGCAAGTCAACTGGATCTTCACCTAAGAAGAGAAAGGGAATGGTTCTTCCATTTGAGCCACATTCAATCATCTTCAATGAGATTATGTACTCTGTCGACATGCCACAGGTAAGGGAGAGCTTTCTGAGAGAAGGTACTGCTCTTTTCCAATATGAGAAACTCAGTTTTCAGTTGGAAACTCTGTAGGGTATGAAAAACCAGGGTGTCCAAGAAGATCGGTTGGTACTTTTGAGGGGGGTGAGTGGTGCTTTTAGACCTGGTGTTCTCACAGCTCTCATGGGTGTTAGTGGTGCTGGTAAAACTACCCTGATGGATGTGTTGGCTGGAAGGAAAACTGGTGGATATATTGAAGGGAGCATTATGGTATCAGGATATCCGAAGAAGCAAGAAACATTTGCTAGAATTTCAGGATATTGCGAGCAAAATGACATCCACTCTCCACAGGTTTCTGTTTATGAGTCCTTATTGTATTCAGCTTGGCTTCGTCTACCTCGCGAAGTGGATATCGAAAACAGAAAGGTAAAATATCAGTCAGCTGTTTCAATGTTTCCTTTTCATTAATGCATCTCAACCGACAAAAGTGGCATCTGTCACTCCAAGTTTTATGGAATCCATTAGTAGTAACATAAATATCAGAAGTTTCATATCCAGCAATTGTGTGCAGATGTTCATTGAGGAAGTCATGGAACTCGTTGAACTCGATTCCCTGAGGCAATCATTAGTTGGTTTACCTGGTGTAAATGGTTTGTCCATAGAGCAGCGCAAGAGACTCACAGTTGCTGTTGAGCTAGTGGCAAACCCATCAATTATTTTTATGGATGAGCCAACTTCAGGGCTAGATGCTAGAGCTGCTGCAATCGTAATGAGAACGGTTCGGAACACGGTGGACACAGGACGAACAGTCGTCTGCACCATCCATCAACCTAGCATCGACATATTTGAAACGTTTGATGAGGTTATACACACTAAATCTTCATTATGCTTGGTTCAGAACAACTGTAGTTGAATGTTTCGTTTTGACACTCTATACATGGAATTGCAGCTATTCCTACTGAAGAGAGGAGGTCAGGAGATATATGTTGGGCCATTAGGCCATCATTCATGCCACTTAATTCAGTACTTTGAGGTGTGCCTTATATACGTTTGCATCGAGAAAGTACTAAAGATTATTACTTTATCTTGCTAATACCTTTGTATCTCGAAATTAAGAGTATTGAAGGAGTGAGCAGAATTAAAGATGGCTATAATCCAGCGACTTGGATGCTCGAAGTTACCAGTGCAGCACAGGAAGCCGCTCTGCGGATTGATTTTGCTGATATATACAAAAATTCTGATCTCTACAGGTAGTTTTTCCAAGAAATAAGTCACAGAACAAAACTCTTAAATTCTTTGGTTAAATCAGGTGTATAAGGCACCCTATTTATGTGATTTTCTTGTGGTGTGTGATTCAGGAGAAACTGGGAACTTATTGAGAATTTAAGCGAGCCAGCTCCTGATTCCAAAGAACTTGACTTCCCAGATCAATACTCGCAGCCATTTCTCATCCAATGTTTGGCATGTTTATGGAAACAACATTTGTCGTATTGGAGAAATCCGCCATATACTGCAGTCAGATTTTTGTCCACAGCATCCATAGGTTTCCTCTTTGGGACAGTGTTTTGGGATCTTGGCTCCAAAGTGTGAGTATTTAACATTTTAACTCAAGAAATAAGGCATTGAACAACTGATTACATTCACCGACTTTTTGATGATGCCATTTTTAATTTCATGACCAAATTGTAGGACCAAAAGACAGGATCTTTTCAATGCTATGGGGTCGATGTACACTGCAATTCTTTTCCTTGGTATCCTTAATTCAATGTCTGTGCAACCCGTGGTTGCTGTTGAGCGAACAGTCTTTTACAGAGAAAGAGCTGCTAGGATGTACTCGGCCTTGCCATATGCCATTGGACAAGTAACTATTTCTTCTCACATGCTAAAGATTTCTGCATTTTACTTCCAGGATTCAATAACAAACTTCCTGTTTTTCTGGTAGGTACTGATCGAATTACCTTACATCTTTGTTCAAGCGACAGTATACGCTGTTCTAGTTTATTCAATGATTGGATTCCAATGGACAGCAGCTAAATTCTTTTGGTACTGGTATTTCATGTACCTCACATTTCTGTACTTCACTTTCTATGGCATGATGGCTGTGGCTATTTCACCAAACTACCATGTTGCCTCCATTATTTCTGCTGCATTCTATGGAATGTTTAACCTCTTCTCAGGCTTCCTTATCCCAGAGCCTGTAAGTACATGTTAATAGTTATTGTTATTCAAGGTAAAGTTGCTAGCACATCTCATACAACTTTGTATTTGGTACAACAGAAGATCCCTATCTGGTGGAAATGGTACTACTGGATCTGTCCTGTAGCTTGGACCCTGAATGGATTGGTTGCATCTCAGTTTGGAGACATAAAGGACACACTTGAAACTGGTGAAACATTAGAACAATTTGTGAGAAGTTATTTCAATTTTAAGCACGAACTTCTTGGAGTAGTTGCGGTAGTTGTTCTTGGATTTGCAGTCCTTTTTGCTGTCATTTTCGCAGTCTCCATCAAAGTGCTGAATTTTCAGAAAAGATAGGACTTTCTTGGTTATGATTCTACTAAAAGCTGTTCATGGAGGGTTGATAGTTAGAGGATGATAGTTAGAGGCAGGTTGTGCCATGAACTTGTCAAGTATATGTATCTAACCTTCTTGTCAGCTAGAGCAAGGGAACCCTTATAAGGGTTGAAAACTACGTATAAACTTCCATGACTGTTAGCTCTTCAATGTTCGCTTCAACTCTCACAGTTTGTGCATCGATTGGAAGCTTGAGTACAAGAAATTCATACCCATAATGGCTTTTATGATTTATAACCAACCATTAATAAGAAACTGAATTTAAACTTTCACTTACATCTCTTCAAATTCCCTCAAAATGAGTCTTCTGCGACGGCTGACCATTCTTCCAAACCTTCACAGACTCGTCTTTGTATCTTCTGTAACTTCCATCTCTCTGCATCACAACCCTGAAACTTTAAAGGGTACTCAAAGTTTCTAACTTTCTTTCATTTTATATGCAAACTCAACATGGGTTTTAGCTCCATTACTGTTATGGGATTTGGAAGAACATAGACGTTGAAAAGAATGGTGAAGGTGACGAAGTGGGAGAGGAGAAGAAATCAGGCTATCAAAAAATAAATGTGATAAAACTTGAAAAAGGTGAATCTGTTTTCTAATTTCTAATTACTTTTTATATTTTTAATCATGTTATATCATATTTGTTTTAGAAATATCTAATTTTTAATGATTTTTCAAGGTATTAATTTAATTAAACATTTCTTTTAATTATAAGGTAAAATCCTTCCTTAATTTTTCATAATTAATAAATATGCATTGTAACAGAGAAATTGTCTAAAATTTAGGGGATTATTCCGATTTTTCATCATTCTTGTACTTCTTTTCTTGGTCTATATTATCTTTCCTTTCCTTTTTCTTAATCCAATTCTCCAAAAGAGAAAGTACTGAAAACTGGAAGTTGACCACTTCGACCGTTAATACAGTTAATTAGGCCAACATCCTCGTTGATTCTTTCTGTTTTCTTGGTCAAACTCGAAATGCAAGAAACAGCGAAAACCAAGCACATCCATCTTTAATGCCATGTCGTCCTTTGAACTTTTGTTTTCCTCTCAAGAAACAAAAAATGGAAAGCACAGCAAACTTACCATGCAACTGCTAAACAAATGCACTACCATTCCTGTTTAACTCCATCAGACAATATACATTGCTCAATCTGTACAGCTCTTCAGCTAAGAATCTTCAACTTCTTGATACGTTCTAGATTTTCTTGAAGTGATGTACTGAGTTTTTTGGAGCAATGGAGGCTGTTGATCTTTATAGAACAGATAACAGTTTACACAATGGCAGATCCTCAGCTTGGGGATATGGTGATGTAGATATTTTCTCTCATTCTACTAGACGTGACGATGACGATGAAGAGGCTCTTAAATGGGCTGCAATGGAGAGGTTGCCTACTTATGATCGTTTGAGAAGAGGCATACTAACTACATCAAAAGGTGAAGCAAATGAAATAGATGTGCAAAAGCTTGGGTTGGAAGAGAGGAAGGTTTTACTTGATAGGTTGGTTAAAGAAGCTGAACAGGATAATGCCAAGTTCTTATTGAAACTCAAGCAACGTATTGACAGGTAAGGATCAGAATATAGTTTTTTGGTTTTTTTTCCTGTCGAAGTGATTCCAATGGATGAGCTTATCAAAGTTTTTAAGTTGCGAGTTGTCGGGTTATACTGTAGTTTTATGGGCTATTGCTGCTGATATGAGCTGCAATTGCAGCAAATTTTGGTAAATGTTCAGCACTGCAATTTAAAACCTTGGAAACAAACCAGATCAGCTCTATTCTGAACTTTGAAGATTTAGATATGGTTAACTTTTTCATTTCTATTTTGCAGAGTTGAAATTAACATTCCTACAATAGAAGTCAGATTTGAGCATCTAAATGTAGAAGCAGAAGTTGAAGTAGGTAGCAGAGCATTGCCATCTTTTTTCAACTTCTCTGTTAGTATTATAGAGGTAACACAATCTGAGAGATTGGTCACGCAAAGTGTTTGTTCTACACCTGGTGTTAGCTTATTTATGTATTTAACTCTGGTGCTTCGTTTATTTCATCCTGGAAGAGTCTCCTGATTGGCCTCCATATTCTTTCAAGCAAAAAGAAACGCCTGAACATCCTTAAAGATGTTAGTGGTATCATCAAGCCTTCAAGGTGGGATGATCGTTAGTTGAACTTTGAGTTTATTGGAACTAAATTTCCAGCATCAGATCGAGTTTCTCATTCTGCTTTTGCATTTTTTCTGCTTGTGACAGAATGACATTGCTTTTAGGTCCTCCAAGTTCAGGGAAGACTTCACTGTTCTTGGCTTTAGCTGGAAAACTTGATCCTACCCTGAAGGTTGATATAAAGTGCCATCCATCTTTTTGATATTGATATTTACCTTTTACTCTACTCCTGAACCTGTCATTCGAGTAACATAGATATATCTGGCAGTTCTCAGGAAAAGTGACATATAATGGTCATGAGATGAATGAATTTGTGCCCCAAAGAAATGCTGCTTATATCAGCCAACATGATCTCCATTTAGGAGAAATGACTGTAAGGGAAACCTTGGTTTTTTCTGAAAGATGTCAAGGAATTGGAAACCGTTATGGCAAGTTTAAAGGCCTACGACCTTAAAAACTTAAGCTTATGTTCATCCAAACTAACTTTCATCATATCTTGGAAATTTGCAGATATGTTGGCAGAATTATCAAGAAGAGAGAAAGCATCTAATATCCAGCCTGACCCTGATCTTGATGTCTTCATGAAGGTGAATAAGACTACAGAAACAGTATGATGGTACAGTATAATGCAAGACGTTGGAATGGGGAATATGAAATGAAGAATATTGAAGTCATGAACTGGAATTCAACTTTCAGTTTCAATACATTATTCATTTCCAGATCAAGTTTCATCAATGGTAGCTGATATATTTTTCTTTTGTCATTTCTGCTGTAACAGGCAGCAGCAGCAAAAGGACAGAAGAGTAATGTGGTCACTGAATATATTCTGAAGGTAAAATCACTAAGGAGTGAATGAAGATAATTCTGCTTCACTGTTTTAATGTCTTTGCTATTCCATTTCTGCAGATTTTGGGGCTTGATATCTGTGCTGATACGATGGTAGGGAATGAAAAGGTCAGGGGAATTTCTGGAGGACAAAAGAAACGTGTCACAACAGGTAAACCAGATGTTTTTAATGCCAAAGAAACATTGAATTCCTAATGGACAACAATATCAGTGTAGGTGAGATGCTGGTTGGACCTGCGAAGGCACTGTTTATGGACGAGATATCTACTGGTTTGGACAGCTCCACAACCTACCAGATTGTTAAATCACTAAGAGAATCAGTTCACATTCTTAAGGGAACTGCACTAATCTCCCTACTCCAGCCACCGCCAGAGACTTACGAGCTATTTGATGACATAATTCTGCTCTCAGAAGGGCATGTAGTATACCAGGGTCCTCGTGGGCAAGTTCTACAGTTTTTTGGAGAGATGGGCTTCAGGTGTCCAGAAAGAAAAGGAGTTGCTGATTTCTTGCAAGAAGTAAGCTTTGAACTGCCTGTTTCACAAGCATAAAGTAAAAGTTTATGTCTTTTACGTAGATGGGACTCTTAGAATCAATCTCCATGAATGACTATTGAGATCCTTGCAGGTTACATCAAGGAAAGACCAGGAACAATATTGGCTACGTAGAGATGAGCCTTACAGATTTGTTACAGTGAAGGAGTTTGCTGAGGCATTCCAAGCATTCCACTTGGGGAAAGGACTCAGAGCAGAACTTGCAACTCCATTTGAAAAGGCCAACAGCCACCCAGCTGCTTTGTCAGTTCAGAAATATGGTATTAGCAAGAAGGAGTTAATTCAAGTGTGCTTCTCAAGAGAGTTCTTACTCATGAAGAGGAACTCTTTCGTCTACATCTTCAAGTTTGTGCAAGTAGGACTCAACCCCCCAATGTACACTCCATTTTGGCATTTCATTACATTAAAGCAGTAGCTTATAACTATAGTTACATTTTTCAGCTGGTTGTAATGTCTCTGATAATCATGACGCTCTTCCTACGGACTGAGATGCACCGAGATTCGGTGATTAATGGAGGCATCTACGTTGGTGCTCTTTTCTTCATTGTGATCACCGTCATGTTTAATGGAATGGCTGAGATGTCCATGACAATTGCACAGCTTCCTGTGTTTTACAAGCAAAGAGACCTGTTATTCTTTCCTGCATGGGCATATGCTCTTCCAACCTGGATTCTTAAAATCCCTATCACATTCGTAGAGGTTGCTATTTTGGTGTTCACCACCTACTATGTCATTGGATTTGATCCATACGTTGGAAGGTAAAAGTGAAAGAAATTTATGGAGTTCTGGGATCTTCATCTTTTTACACAACTGTAAAATGAAATGCTGCTGACTGATATTAAATCTTCTGCAGGTTGTTTAGGCTATACCTTGTGCTGGTAGTTTTGAACCAGATGGCTTCAGGATTGTTTCGAGCCATTGCTTCATTGGGAAGGAATATGATTGTTGCTAACGTGTTTGGATCGTTTGTACTTCTGTTGCTTTTCGCTTTGGGAGGCTTTGTCCTGTCACGAGGTACTAACGGATTGAGTTCCATCGACTTGAGACACTACTCTGTCAATCAATTTGTGCCATGTGCTTCATTCTTTGTTCAATTTTACAGATGATATGAAGAAATGGTGGATCTGGGGCTACTGGATATCTCCATTGATGTATGGTCAGAATGCAGTTGTGGTTAATGAGTTCCTTGGCCATAGTTGGAGTCATGTAACAACATAATTTTTACTTCTTATTCTTGTGTATCTTCCTCTTACTATTTCACTGAATGTTCAATTCTTTATCATCTTAGGTTCTTCCAAATTCAAGGGAACCATTAGGAGTTGAAGTATTAAAATCTCGTGGCTTCTTCACTGAAGGATACTGGTACTGGATAGGAGTAGGTGCATTGCTTGGATACACACTTTTGTTCAACTTCATATATGTTTTGGCTCTGAGCTTTCTCAAGCGTAAGTCCCTGCAATGGTATGCTTTGTGACATACAAAACTTGTGCTAAGAAGTAATGTTGATAATCTCTTGCAGCATTTGACAAGACCCAGGCTGTTTTACCGGAAGATTCCAACAGCAACGAAGCATCTGGTGCAACTGAAGAAGCAGGTGGTGGCACAGCTTTACAATCAACCATAGGTGACAAAGTTCACTTGAAATCCTAATGGTTTTGTTTTAGATACTACAATTTCCTGTCTTCTGAAGATGCATAACGATCACATTTTAATCCGACATGCAGAGATTAGAGATGGAGCAAGTAACAGCAATGGAATGGTTCTTCCATTCGTACCATATTCCATAACATTTGATGAAATTGTATACTCAGTTGCCATGCCACAGGTAAGTCTCCATTGCTTTGTTTCAATGTAACTAGCAGTTAAAACCTACAAATGCAGCGTTTTCTGAGTTGTAGGAGATGAAAGCCCGGGGTGTCTGCGAAGACAAATTGGTACTCCTGAAAGGAGTAAGTGGTGCTTTCAGGCCTGGTATCCTCACAGCTTTAATGGGTGTTAGTGGTGCTGGGAAAACTACTCTGATGGATGTGCTGGCAGGTAGAAAAACTGCTGGATGTATTGAAGGGAACATTAAGATCTCAGGGTACCCAAAGAAGCAGGAAACATTTGCCAGAATCTCTGGCTATTGTGAGCAAAATGACATTCACTCTCCGCATGTTACGGTGTATGAGTCCTTGGTATTTTCGGCTTGGCTTCGTCTGCCCGGTGATGTGGATAATGGAACCAGAAAGGTACAATAACTCTTTCAGTCTCATTAAGGAGCTTGAGTCAACTACAAGTCATACAGATTTGCACCACTCTTCTGTTAGTGCTTTTGAGGAGACTAGCATTATACAAGAAAAGTTTGATCAGCTCATCTAAGCATTATCTGCTTGCAGAGCAGTGTCCTTACAGACCACTATAACTAACACACAGCTCATTTAGTTCTCTTGTGCTAATAATTCTGTGCAGATGTTTATTGAGGAAGTCATGGAGCTTGTAGAACTGACTTCGTTGAGGCACGCATTAGTTGGCTTGCCTGGTGTAACCGGTTTATCAACTGAGCAGCGAAAGCGACTAACTATTGCAGTTGAATTGGTGGCAAACCCATCTATCATTTTCATGGACGAGCCAACTTCAGGTCTTGACGCTAGAGCTGCTGCAATTGTTATGAGGACAGTTAGAAACACAGTGAACACAGGAAGAACGGTGATTTGCACGATCCATCAGCCGAGTATCGACATTTTTGAAGCATTTGATGAGGTGAGATGTGCTAATCTACACAGTTTGCATCCATAACTAGAGGTACATCTACTGTACCTGATATAAATTGTATCACAGCTATTCCTAATGAAACGAGGAGGGCAGGAGACATATGTTGGACCACTAGGCCATAATTCTTGTGAATTGATCAAGTATTTTGAGGTACATTCTTTAAATTTAGTTGAAATGGAAGGTCAAATTGCATTTTTGAAGCCAATGTATGTATATTTCTAATCCAAAGGGGGTCGAAGGAGTCAGTAAAATTAAAGATGCCTACAATCCTGCAACTTGGATGCTTGAAGTTACTAGTGCAGCACAAGAAACAGCTTTGGGCATAGATTTTGCTTGTGTTTATAAGAACTCAGAATTGTACAGGTACAAACGCAAAATTCCTGATGTTTCTTGGCAAAGTATGAGCTTGTTCCCTTTTTGTAGATGAACTCTAGCTTGTGTTTCAGGAGAAACAAGGAACTTATTGAGAATTTAAGCAAGCCTGCTCCTGGTTCCAAGGACCTTCATTTTCCAACTCAGTACTCGCAGCCATTTCTAATCCAATGTACTGCGTGCTTATGGAAGCAACGTTTGTTGTATTGGAGAAATCCACCTTACACTGCAGTGAGGTTTTACTTCACAACATTCATTGCCTTGATCTTTGGGACAATGTTTTGGGATATTGGCTCCAAAGTGTGAGTCTTCAATCTGAAAAAAGAAAAGCTAAAGCTTCTGCATAAGGTTGCAGGAATGAAATGGTCTTGATCTGATGTCAAATGTGGTACTTCTCGTGACTAAAATCCGCAGGTCAAAGCGACAGGATCTGTTCAACGCAATGGGATCTATGTATTCTGCTGTTCTCTTCATAGGGGTCAAGAATGCATCCACTGTGCAGCCAGTAGTTGCCATTGAAAGGGCCATCTTCTACAGAGAAAGAGCTGCTGGAATGTACTCATCACTGCCATATGCCTTTGGACAAGTATCATTTTCTCAGACTCAAAACTTTCTGCTTTCTCAAACGAAAAGGAACACAACTTTGTCATACATTTCATAACAACATTTCAACTTTTGTTGCAGGTTCTGATTGAGATTCCTTATGTTTTTGCTCAAGCTGTAGTTTATGGAGTTATAGTCTATTCAATGATTGGATTTGAATGGACGTTGGCTAAGTTCTTCTGGTACTTATATTTCATGTACTTCACATTTTTGTACTACACCTTCTATGGAATGATGATGGTGGCTGTATCCCCAAACTACCACGTTTCTGCCATTATTGCTTCGTCATTTTATGCCCTGTGGAATCTGTTCTGCGGATTCATAATCCCCAAGACCGTAAGTTCATTTTTACTCACAATTTTCAGTGAAATGTGTTTGAGATCAATGGAGATTTTTCTCTTTGACAATTCCCTGTTGCTGCATAACAACAGCAAATGCCCGTCTGGTGGAGTTGGTACTATTGGCTATGCCCTGTAGCTTGGAGCCTGAATGGACTGGTTACATCTCAATTTGCAGACATAACTCGTCCTCTTGAGTCAGGTGAAACAGTCCAACAATTCATAAGAAGCTACTTCGATTTCAGACAAGACTTTCTTGGAGTAGTTGCAGTTGTTGTTCTTGGGTTTACACTCCTCTTCGCACTCACTTTCGGTGTCTCCATCAAATTGTTCAATTACCAGAAGAGATAGTTTCCTTCATCGTTTCATTTGTAGGATTACCCATTGGAGATCCTGTCATTTTCTTGTGCTTCCTTGTACAAATTACTTGTAACCTTTGTTGGAAAAATGATTCAAAAAATATCTTAGAGGATAAATACATCTTTTATGTTGAGATTGATCCTGTTTGAAGTAGTCAAAAGTAGTAATCTGTAGTTAGACTTGATAAGATATGCTCAGAATAATATCCCTTAAATATAGGAGTATCAGTAGTTTTTAGATGTTTGTTGTTTCTGCATATGTATGACTTGCCTATATAAATGCATTTTCAGTATGAATAAAGTATGATAGCATCGCATATTGTTCTGTTCTTCCTTATGTTCTACACTTGCAGTTTCTAAAATCCAACATTTGGTATCAGAGCCATTTGGTCCATTAGGTATGGCGTAAATCTTATATTTTTGAAGTTGGGAAATACGTGAGAAAGAGACACAAATAAGCTTTGGAAGTGGGAAACACGATGGCAACAGCTATAGTCCACCTTCAAGAAAATGATGTGTTATTCTAGCCCACGATGCCGACATCCATATCAGAATATGCCTACATCCATATCGAAATATGCCCATGACAAATATGATTATGCCCATGACCATGCAAACAACAATGTTTATGCTTATGTTTATGCAGAAAAGATATCTACAACCATGCCCATACCAATGCCCATGCCCATGCCCATGCCTACATAGATCACGACATTTTGAATCAACGGAGAGTGTTGAAAAAATGATTCAAAAAATATCTTAGAGGATAAATACATCTTTTATGTTGAGATTGATCCTGTTTGAAGTAGTCAAAAGTAGTAATATATAGTTAGACTTGATAAGATATGCTCAGAATAATATCCCTTAAATATAGGAGTATCAGTAGTTTTTAGATGTTTATTGTTTCTGCATATGTATGACTTGCCTATATAAAGGCATTTTCAGTATGAATAAAGTATGATAGTATCGTATATTGTTCTGTTTTTCCTTATGTTCTGCACTTGCAGTTTCTAAAATCCAACACCCTTTTCAATAATGGTTTTGTAACGTCTAAAAATCAATGTTCTACAGTTGTTAAATTGGTTTAGTTAAGGTAGATGATTGAGAATTGAAGTTTTAGTATGATGAGTTTCAATAATCGAATGAAGATGCTTAAACATTAAACTCTGTGAAAATACGAATCAGCTATCCAATTTCTGCACTTAAAAAGATGATCCTGTAAGAATTCCTGATAATGAACATTTTAAATGTTAGTGATTTAATCTTCTTATAGATGTGATTCATTACAAACAAATCAAATTGATTTCTATTACAAATAAATAAAACTCATATTCCCTATAGGCTATAACACTTTTCTATAATATGCGTATAAATATTGTATATAACTCGATTTAATTATAATTTAAAATTATAATCTGAATTTCATATTATCTAATTCATATAATTTTAAAAAGTTAACAAAACAGGCTACATTAAAAGATTAAAACATAAAAACTTTAATTTAAAAACATAAAAACTTAGTAAATATAATTAAATGACGAAATATAAACCAAAATTAAGAAATATACCAAATATTTGTTTTCCTCAAGCTATATGGTGTTAACATTCAAGTTAGAACTTGGACTCATCAATAATAGGTTTCTTGTATGATTCACAATGCCACGATATTACTTGTTTTATTCATTATCATCTTTATTACAATAATACTAATAATTAATAATTAACAATAATATTATTGGAACATCCTTGTTTCTTTCCTAAAATAAAGACAATAAATGCTTTAGCATCATACCACCAATTATTGCACATTTCAGTATTAACTAATTAAATGGTCCTTGGCTAAGTACAAGATTATTGATATATTAATGCATAGGGACAAATAACATAGTAAGTACATAGTGGCCAATTGGAAATGTAAATCAACATCAAGTTCAAGAATTTAATTTGCATTTCCATAGCCTCTCGTTTTATTAGTTAATTATTTTTTTTATGTTGATCACGACCAAATTTAAACAATTTATTTAGTAAAATCTTATCTGATTTTACCATTAGCATATCAGGCGGGTTTGGAGGAGTAGAGACAAATTAAGCTATAATAAATATTAATTTGAATCGAATTTACTTGATTTTGAATTATGAGTTTATCAAATTACTTATCTAAAATCGTATTTTGCAAATTATTATATAGTTTATTAAGTTTGCAACCGAAGAATTCGAGTAGAAAGGTACAAACACATACACGATTTTATGAGATTTAGTTATTTTTATCTGTTCTGTTGATAGAGAAGTTTGTAAACAATCAATGATATGAATATATAGTACATAATTAAATATAAACTACGAATAGACAATAATTATTTTTCATTATGTAAGTGGAGGACAATAATTGTAGGGGAATGAATATACTATAGATTATCATACATCACACAAATCCTTGGACCACCTAACACATTATTCCTGACGTTACATTACTGGAACCTATTCTACAAAATCATTTCAGGTCACTTGTTCAAAATAAAGATTTCTCTAAAGCATATTCCATTTGTAGAAAACGTCAGGCATTATGTTATTACTTCTCCTCTTTCGGCTTGTAATGGTACAAAGACTCTATAAGAAACGTGAAAGACTACAGTGTGAGTCCATTTTATGAATATCACAAAATCCTCAAATTGACATATGGGATCAGAAGTAGCTCTTAAGCTTCCTAAGATCGATTTTACTCGGGAAAATTTGAAGTCTGGCACGAGGGATTGGCTCATAGCTTGCAGCGATGTTAGGCAAGCACTTGAAGAATACGGATGCTTTATAGTAGAGTATGGGATGTCTCAGGAATTTCGTGGCCAAGTGTTCGGTGCCATGAAAGAGTTGTTTGATCTTCCAACTCCAACCAAAATGTTAAACAAATATGATAAACCAATGAATGGTTATGTTGGTCAGATTGCTGGAATCCCACTTCATGAAAGCTTGGGAATTGATAATGCAACGAATCTGAAGGCAACTCGGAGTTTCACCAAGCTTTTGTGGCCTGAAGGAAATGATCACTTCTGGTAATACCTTCGTGTTTCTTGAATCGAGTCTGCGGCTTAATTTAAACTCGGGAATTCATCAAAGTACTTCTTTGCTGTATTCACCTAACTCTAAATTTTCTCATCGATGATGCTAGTGACACAATTAATAACTATGCAAAGTTAGCAGCTGAGATAGATCAAATGGTGACCAGAATGATATTTGAGAGCTATGGAGTGAAGAATTATCATGAATCTTATGTTGAATCTACGTCTTACCTTCTTCGGCTCCTGAAAAATAGAGTACCAAATGGTAACGAGTCTAATCTAGCTTTCATCACACACACTGACAAGAGCTTCACGACCATACTCCATCAAAATCAAGTTGATGGTTTGGAGGTAGATACCAAAGATGGCAACAAGATTAACGTCAAGATGTCACCTTCATCTTTTGTAGTTGTAGCAGGCGATGCCTTAATGGTATGGCTTTGGCTAATTACTTCTTATGAGAATGCGATGTTCTAACGTACGTGCTTGTCCTTTGAGCTTGTTTGCTAAACTTAATGCTTAGTTGTTCGATCTCATCTCTTTTTCGGTTCAACCTAATTTAATAGGTTAATTTTGAGTTGATTTCATTTCATGCTCGTACTTATACAGATTAATACAAAATGCTATTACTTTATTAAAATTTAATAACTTAAAAATTAATTAATTAAAATGATCTGATTTAAACTTTTAGATTGAAATTTGGATATTTCAAATTTAACTAATTGTTGTAATAATTCATAATCGCAACCTATCATGCAACTGGTAATTTAAAACTTTGTGTAGATATATGATTATTCGCATATATATTCACAATCTAATTTACAAATATTTAATATTGTCATTATTTGGCTTTTGTAGGTATGGAGTAATGACAGAATAGTGTCTCCTACACATAGAGTGATCATGAATGGAAAGGTGGACAGGTACTCCATGGGACTGTTTGCCTTCAACAATGGAAGAATAACAGTACCTGAGGAGCTTGTTGACGAGGAACATCCTCTTATGTATAAGCCACTAGATCATATTGGATTGCTTTACTATTTTCGTACTGATGAAGGATACAAATCTAAGTGTCCTGTGAAATCTTACTGTGGCATTTAAAGAGTACTAAGAGCTGGAAAATAGGACAGAACCACCTTGAAGTTTGCATTATGTTAAGGCTCATATGTTTGTTTTATAGTCCAATAATAGAAGGGTTTTTAGATAACTTGTTACTAGCAAATTAAGAAGTATAAGGTTTAAAAGGTTCAAATATTATTATTAAATGGGTTAAATATTGAATAAAATTAAAAATTTAAAATATGATTAAAGATATCGTTTTATTCATAAAAACTAAATTTTAATTAAAATAAGATATTGTTAAATAAATATCAATTCATTTAAATTTATACAAGCTTATGAATTTACCAAAATTGACTCATTAATTAATAAATTCACCAATTTTTAACAACAAAATATTAAAGTAAATTAAACCGAAAAGTTAAAAACTGAAATAATAAATTAATCATTTTAAAATTTTTACTATTGGTAAATTTTTCATTGGCTACTTGGATTAAATTTATGGTTTATAGCTTTGCCATTACTACATAATTAGCCTGCCGAATTTATATTACTACATGATTAGGCTGCCAAATTTATAAACATTTGAATCAACAACCAAAATTTTAGTTGAGTTGAGATAGGTTTTCAATTAGTAGGGTATATATATATAAAAAAAGAAACCTTAATCATGGAAGATGATGATATGCATAATCAATCTTAAACGTTACCATATTGTAGAAAATAAATAATTATTTATTAATCTCTCATTCAAGCCCACTTGCCCACTTTCTTGACAAGATTGTCAAAGGAGATCCGTATATCATGCACACAAAATGCAGAATTTAATACAGCTGCATGTAGCATGTGCATCTTAATATTTTTCCTTGGAATTAAAAAATTTTATGATTATTTTAAAGGGCCTATTTTGAATGAAACGCGATTCGCGAATCTCAAGAAATGTCAACTATATCAGCTACCCCTTCTGCATCAACAAATGAATTCTTATCAAAGAAACAGTAAGTGAATCCTTATCTGAAAATTCATGGCTTCTACAGAGCAAACCAAAATTCCCATCATAGACTTATGCAATCATGATTTGAAGCCTGGAACGAGCACTTGGTTTACCACAAGCAAACAAGTTTGCAATGCACTCGAAGGGGCTGGATGTTTTCAGGTACAGTTCAACAAGCCCACATTGCAACTTCACAGAGAAGTGTTTCAGGTGATAGAGAAGCTCTATGATCTCCCTCCTGACGCCAGAAGGAAGAGCCCGAGCGAAAAGAGCTTTAGAGGGTATGCCTCAGCTAGCCCTGTTCATGAAAGCATTGGTGTTGACAACCCTACCATTCTTGAAGATGTTCAGAAGTTCACCGACGTCATGTGGCCTGATCATGGAAACGCTTCTTTTTGGTAAGTGGCTAAGTTCCTGTTTTCTTTCAATATACCGAGTACTTTAATATTCATGGTTTTAAGAGTTCTTTGTTTTGCATGTTTGATAAGTGAAACTGCTAATGAGATCTCCAAGATCATGGAAGAAATAAATCAAATGGTGTTGAAAATGGTTTTTCAATACTATGGAGTGGAGGATAAGAAATACGAGGCTCAGATAAAGTCGACAGAATATGCCCTGAGACTGTCCAAGTACCGAGAACATGAGCAGAAGAGTGAAGATATGGCTCTGAGAATGCACACAGACAAGACATTCTCGACCATAGTTCATCAAGGTGAGGTGAAGGGCTTGCAGGTACAAACAAAGGATGGGGACTGGGTAGATTATGATCCTCCTTCACACACATCCTTCTTATACATTGCTGGTCAAGCATTTAAGGTACATATTCCATGTCTTCTACACCTAAATCCTGGTTTGGCAAAACAGTCCAACCACTCCGAAACTAACGGATAAGATTCATTTTAACCGACTTTTTGATTGATAAAAATACTTTAAACTTGGGAGCAATGTGACTAGAATTAGTTAGAACTTAGATCAAACTCGAACTTTGGTTCGATCTAATTTGAACCTTTTAACTTCTACATGCAACCAATAAAGGTAACACTTGCGATGTTTGATAGAATAAAATCTTAAATTTGATCTAACTTCTTTTGAAAGTTAAGTTGACGTACTCTTGAAATTTAAGAAAAGAGATACATCTCATATAAATGTTTGAAATTCTCATATGTAGTGGGAATTGTGACTGAAACACCTTATTCTTGTAATTGCAGAGATTGTTTGCTATAACTTGTAATTTAGAACATTTATATACATCGTAACTACGTATATCATCAACACTACGAAACCTTGAAGTAAAATAAAAAAAAGCATTGAATGTAATGGATTCTAACATTTTAGTACCTTGTTTTTTTAGGTGTGGAGTAACGCCAGAATCAAACCTTGTGTTCATCGAGTATTCACAAGTGGGGAAAAGGTCAGATACGCAGTTGCGCTCTTTGGTTTCAACAATGGAGTCATAAGCACACCAGATGAACTAGTCGATGAAACACATCCTTTACGATATAAGCCACTGGATCATCCAGAGTACCTCAAACAAGTTGTGATAAATGCAGCTCGCCTCATTGATTATCCCGTTGAAGCATATTGTGGTATTTGAGATTTTGTTCTCGAGTTCCCTATAATTTCAGTTGTTATAATAATAATTGAATTTCTGTGAAGTTTTTTTCAAATAAATAATTATTATGTGATTGAGTGCTGTGTATTAAACAATATTTATATAAATACTATTCTGTGTGCAATAATCAATTATATGATAATTTCTTTAATATAACTTCATAAATAACAACATTATGATTTTAAAAAGTATAATATTATTATTTTTAGTTTTAAATCAATAAAATACATTTTCAAATAACTACAACCATAAAAGAAGTACGGTTTCTTTTTCTTTTAATCTTTTAATCTTATGTCTTCATGTGATCTTCTACGTCTAATGTCCTATTGTGATCCAAATTGATTGTAATATTGTTTTTTTAATTCGAATAATTATTGGATTAATAAAGCAAAACTACCTTAACATTACAATGAGTTCAACTTAAGACAATTACAAACAAAAGTTATAATTAAAAACAAGACAATTATGGAAGTAAATGAGAGACACCTGAAAAAACATATATCCATCTCATCTTCATATATAGGGATAGATTATGTTAATAAGATTTTGCTAACATAAGGGCTCGAATCCCATTAACAATGTTGTAGCTAGGATATATTTGTTTACTCCCTCATTCATGTAAATCTTCTTGTTTTTCTTTTTCCTTCCATAAAGAATATATCAGGGTCGTAAAGGCAGTTTTGTATATAGGGGCGTCTTGTGTCCTCAAATTGGCAATACAAATAATTCAGTCAAGAGAAGATGATTGTCATAATTAACAAAAGTACCAAACAACACATGTAAAACTCTTCTCCATACTATTTTAGAGAAACTCCATTGAAAGAATAAGTGTTCTCTATCTTCTTTCAATTCTTTACAACGAACATAAATAGGATCGTAAGATCCAAACCATCTGTTTTTAATATGGATCCTGTTTCTTTTAACCAGGCAAGTGAAAATAGAGACCTTACGATTGAGATAACATTTCCAACAGAGATTAAATAAGGGACATACCTTACACTTTCTTGTAAAGCCTTATAACAAAGACTCATTAGTGAATTTACCCGAGGCATCTGAGACCCAAGTAACCGAATATTGTCTGTCCGTATCTGTGATCTTAGGGAGAAATTTAGCTAGTAAGTTGAATTTTCTAAAATTACTCTGCCATTACCCTTGGTTTATCAATATGGTGGCTTTGGAGTGGAAAGGAATCTTGTTCATAAGTTTGAATAATTCGGACCTTTGAATTAGAGGTAATGTCTATCAAACTATATCCGAATAGAATCTTTGTTGCCTAAAACATGCTTTATTTGTTAAATAAATTGTTTGTAGCAAAATAAGAGGATTAAAATTTAAAATATTCAACTAACATTAGACTATTATAAAA
This sequence comes from Erythroxylum novogranatense, assembly GCA_029891385.1. Taxonomy (NCBI): domain Eukaryota; kingdom Viridiplantae; phylum Streptophyta; class Magnoliopsida; order Malpighiales; family Erythroxylaceae; genus Erythroxylum; species Erythroxylum novogranatense. The sequence continues at coordinate 3,598,884 of CM057232.1, forward strand.
TGGTTAAAGATTGAATAAAATTAAAAAATTAAAATATAATTGAAAGAGATCGTCTTTATCCATTGAAGAAAACAAACCAGAAGTAGAAGTGGGTTGAACGGAAGGCGGTAAGACCACAGAATTCACATGATGAGAGGTAGAAAAACCCTGTAGCATTTGTAATATTTGATCATATTGATCTTTAGTAAACTGAAAACTAGAACCTGAAACCTCCGTAGTGGCGTAAGGGTGATGATCTCGCAACTTGAGTAGGAGAGTCAACATCAACAACATTAGCATAAGGGCGAGTAGTAACTTTCTTGGAAGACTTCATATTCGGGGATAACTGTGTTTCTTGTAACATCTATCGATGGTGTGCCCTTCCTTTCCACAAGGTATACAAATCGGCGGTACCAAAGCTGTTGAAGTGCTTTTTAGGTCCAGCACCATTAGCTCCTTTAATGCCTAAAGTATTAATATCGGGAACCAAAGAACGTTCTTGTCTAACTAAAGGACGTTCTTGTTGAAAACCAAAGAAAATGCTTTATTCAAAGAAGGCAAAGGATCCATTAACAAGATCTGTGACTTCACAATGAATATGACTCGCTTAAACCTTTAATGAAAACCATGACTTGATCATGCTCATGAAAATCTCTAATATTCTTGGACAACCCACAAGAGCATCATGCGAGTACAGAGCAAGACGGAGAGGATGCAAGATTTGTAACTCATCCCACAAGATTTTGAGTTTTGTAAAATATTCATGAACCGACAAACTACCTTGTTGACATGTATAAATTTCCATTGAAGATCACAGATGCGGAAAGAGTTGCTTTGAGCAAATCTTGCCTTGAGATCACCCATATATCATAAGCGGAATCTAACCAGATGATTGATCGTGCAATGGAAGGGAAACCGAGTGAATAAGCCAGAGATAACTAGATTATTACATCTCTTCCAAGGGCGAATAAGCGGATCGGTCGCAGAGGCTTGAGAATAGAGCCATCAACAAAACTAAGTTTATTCTTGGAAAGTAAAGCCATTTTCATGGCTCGTTGCCATTGGTGGTAATTGGGTCCTGTGAGAACCGAAGAGACGAGAACCAACGTCAGATTCTCATTAACATGAAGAAAATATGGATGGATGGGTTATCCTCCGGTTTGGACGTCGAACCGAGGAGTGATTGGTATTCCAAGCATTGAAGCCGGTCATAGTAATACGATGATCGTAAAGAAAGAGAATGAAAGAAAACAGAGAAAGAAACGATAACGTTTCTTGAACGTAAAGAATGAACAACAAGAAAATCTGGAAGTTGTATAACAAACCCAGAAAACTTTAGAAGAGCGGAAACTATTGCTCTGATACCATATCAGAAAATCAGATTGAGAGAGAATCAAAGTCTATATTATTTCATTCAAATGAAGAGTATTTATACACGCGAAAGATGAACTGAACTGATAACAAACTGATAACCAACCAACAGCATATATAATTCTAACAACAAGAAAAAGGCGTTTGGCGACAGACATTATCGATGGAATGTGTCAGTTTTTCATCGATAAACTAAGTTAACGACAGAATTTACCGGTAGAATAAGTCGTTAGAGAAACGACAGTAGGTATTAATTGGCAACAAAGTATAAAATTTCCGTCGCTATTTTACTGACGGATATTTTATTTTTGTCACTATATTTAGCGATTGTAATTTTATGATATCGGTAAATTTAGTGACAGAATATTTATTTCCATCGGTAAATTTACCACTGTCGGTAAATTTACCGATGGATAAGGTGACTAACTATATTGATGGAACTTAGTTATTCGTCGGTAAATTCATTACATTTTACCGACGAATTTTGGTGTTCCATTAATAAATTTATGGATACTTTTTTAAAATTTTTCCTAGCATTTAATTTTGTTTAATAATCTTATAATTGATGTATAATTTATACGATTATTGGTTATCGGTTATCGATTATCTGTTTATAATATTTAATTTGTTAAAACAGAAAGTTTATGGATGATATAAAGTAAAATTATCTTAATCGATAATAAAAAAATTATTTTGTACAATAATAAATATTTAATTAATACAAAATGACTACAATTACGTTATTCGTTTGGTAAATGCAGATGTTCTGAATGTTGTGATGAGGTATTGCCCTTCCCCTTTATTGGTTAGTTGGATTAAATTTATGATTTATAGCTTTGCCATTAGTACATAATTTTCCTGCCAAATTTATAACCATTTGAATCAACAACCAAAATTTTAGTTAAAGTATAGATAGGTTTTCATTAGTAGGGTGATGTCTCTAATGTCTTTCTACAACTTTTTTAATACGTGAACCTTTTGATAGGTCAAAAAATCTAAACGTTCATAATTTGTTTAAACAGATAGATGAGACCTTAGCCTTATATATATAGCATTCATATCTAGTTTTCCCGCCACAGACTTTATACAGTTGCGACCCACACTAATTATGGTCATTTTTTTTGTTGAACTTTAGCCTATTAGACCAATCCTTTATCAGGTTACTTTATTATTTTTAGCAAAATTAAATTAAAATTGTTTAACCATAAATTTATTAAAACAAAAAATCATAATTAATTATTTTCCAATATTATTAGAAAATTACTAACATTCACATGTTGTGGTGGCATATAGTTAACGATTATCAAAATTGACGTAAATTACAGCTTCTCTCATGTATACTCAAACTTAAAATTTTCAGATTAAAATAGTCTTAAAATTAAAATAACTAACTTCAAATATAATGCTTTCACTTATTTCATTATAATTTTGTTATCATTTATATTAATTAAAAAACAGAATAAAACTTATAAAAAATGTTTTATATGCTCTCTTTGTGTACATAAAAGAGATTTAAAGTTTGATATTTACTTTTATTTAAAAATAAAAGACTAATAATTTCATTCTCAGTTTATAGGTGCATATCTATTAATAAAAAAGAAACTTTAATCATAAAGATAATGATCTTAAACGTTTTGTATAGAACATAAGTAATTATTTATTAAGCTCTCATTCAAGCCCACTTGCCCACTTGCCCACTTTCTTAACAAGATTGTCAAAGAAATCCATATATCATGCAGAATTTAATACTGATGCATGTGCATATTAATATATTATAGTTAATTATTTAAATAAATCACAGAACTTCCTTCTTATTTGAATGCTCCAATAAATTGACATAAATATGACAGTTGGCTAAATATTTATACAAATTTTTCATAAAAAACGCAAATGGAATCAATGAATTTTATGATTATTTTAAACGCGAATCTCAAGAAATGTCAACTATATCAGCAACCTGTCTGCAACACTAAATGAATTCTTATCAAAGAAAAGTAAGTGAATCCTTATCTGAAAATTCATGGCTTCTACAGAGCAAGCCAAAATTCCCATCATAGACTTATGCAATCATGATTTGAAGCCTGGAAAGAGCACTTGGTTTACCACAAGCAAACAAGTTTGCAATGCACTTGAAGAGGTTGGATGCTTTCAGGTACAGTTCAGCAAACCCACATTGCAACTTCACAGAGACGTGTTTCAGGTGATACAGAAGCTCTATGATCTCCCTCCCGAGAACAGAAGTAAGAGCCTGAGCGACAAGAGCTTTCGTGGGTATTTCTCAGCTAGCCCTGTTCATGAAAGCATTGGCGTTGACAACCCCACCATTCTTGAAGATGTTGAGAAGTTCACCAACTTCATGTGGCCTGATCATGGAAACGCTTCTTTTTGGTAAGTGACTAAGTTCCTGTTTCTTTCAGTATACCGAGTACTTCAATATTCATGGATCATGGTTTTAAGAGTTCTTTGTTTTGCTTTGTTTGATAAGTGAAAATGCTAATGAGATCTCCAAGATCATGGAAGAAATAGATCAAATGGTGTTGAAAATGGTGTTTCAATACTATGGAGTGGAGGGGAAGAACTACGAGGCTCAGATAAAGTCGACAGAATATGCCCTGAGACTGTCCAAGTACCAAGAACGTGAGCAGAAGAGTGAAGATATGGCTCTAGGATTGCACACAGACAAGACATTCTCGACCATACTTCATCAAGGTGACGTGAAGGGCTTGCAGGTGCAAACAAAGGATGGGGACTGGGTAGACTATGATCCTCCTTCACACACATCCTTCTTATACATAGCTGGTGAAGCATTTAAGGTACATATTCCATGTCTTCTACATCCAAATCCTAATAGTAATTAGATTAGACTTGGCAAAATAATCCCTCAAAATTAATAGATAAAATTTATTTTAATAGATTTTTTGATTGATAAAGAAATTTTAAATTTAATAACAATTTGTTTCGAATTAGTTAACATTTAGATCAACTACTTAAACTTTAATTCAAAATTCGACATGCAACAACCTTTCTTTGCACCTAATAAAGGTAACACTTGTGACGATTGATGGAGTAAAATCTTAAATTTGGTCCAAGTTCTTTTGAAGTGAAGTTGACATCCTCTTGAAGTTGAAGAGATAAGAGATATAAACGAATGTTTGAAATTCTCATATGTAATCGGAATTGTGAAGAAAACACCTTATTCTCATAATTGCAGAGATTGTTTGCTATAACTTGTACTTTAGAACATTTATACACATCAAAACTACGTATCATCACCACTGTGAAATGTAACTCGATTCTAACATTTTAGTACTTTGTTTTTTAGGTATGGAGTAACGCCAGAATCAAACCTTGTGTTCATCGGGTATTTACAAGTGGGGAAAGGGTCAGATACTCACTTGGGCTCTTTGGTTTCAACAACGGAGTCATAAGCACACCAGGTGAACTAGTCGATGAGAAACATCCTTTACGATATAAGCCATTAGATCATCCAGAGTACCTCAAACAAGTTGTAATAAATGCAGCTCGCCTCATTGATTATCACGTTGAAGCATATTGTGGTATTTGAGATTTTATTCTCGACTTCTCTAGAATTTCATTTGCTATAATAAAAAGAAATCTGTATTATTAAAAATTTTAAGACAGATCTTATGTTAAATTATATTCCTGTGAACTATTTTTTATTATGTAATTGACTGTTGTATGTGCCCAATAATCAATTATATGATAATTTATTTAACATAACTTCATAAATTACTAGTAGAAGATAATTAAAAATTAGAGTATTGTAATATTATTTTTAATTTGTAATCAATAAAATATATTTTAAAGTAACTGAAACCATAAAAGAAGTATGGGTTCTTTTACGTTTTAATATTATAATCTTAAGTCTTCGTATGATCTTCTATGTCTTACGGTCTTTTGTGATTTTTTACATCGTTAAAGTGATTGTAATTTTATGAAACCATTTCTTTTTCAATAACATATGTCAATTGTTATGATATACATTAAGATATCTTAATTCGTTTATTTTGAACATTATTTATAATTGGACATCTTCGTGTTGAATATTGTCTCAAAGAAAGTCAGAAATGGAATCTTGCAAAGTCAGAAGTCTTGCCTTCTTAAAGTCAGAAATTGAAACTTCTTTCGGTGATTGTTGACTCAACAATGGAGGCTTGTTCTTCATAGATTTTGGTGGTGCACTTGGTGGCTTTCACACCCATTAAATTCTCTATAAAAGAGAAGCCACAACTACAAAAGAGAAGGAGGCGAGAAGAAAAGCAGAAATTTTCTGCAGAAGAAGAGAGCAGAGTCTCTAGTGTGAGAGAGAGCAAAACAAGAGAGAGAAATGACAGAGTATTTCTGGAGGGAGAGAGAAAAGAAAAAATTATATATATATATATATATATATATATTTTGTTTTCTCTTTTCTAGTAGGAGTGTGTGAGCTTGGGTTAATTTGGGTCTTTGAAAATTAAGTGATAAACACTATTATATGCTTTCATTGATTATAATGAAATACTCAATCGTTTCCAAACTGGACGTAGGCATTGCCGAACCAGCATAAAAATCTTGGTGTTCTTATTACTGTTTATTTTTCACTCCGAATTTATTAACGTTTCTGCACAACAAGTGGTATTAGAGCTCCAGTTTTTCGACTGGGGTATTGTAGGAGTGAAAATATATTGGAGCAACAGTGTCGGTGAACGATGCACGGTGAAGCGAAGATCGGTGAACATGTCATGCTACAAGATGTCGGTGCTCGTCCCGTGAACAATGCTAGTGCTATAATCGTGAGCGATGTCGACGTATTTGTGAACAGTAACATGTAGATGGCTGGAGATAAAGACGAGCCTGTTAAGAGGAAGTCGTTATCGTCATCGTCGACATCTACATCCAGTAGACATCCAATCGCTACTACAAGGTTAGAGGTTGATAAATTTAATGACTCTAATAATTTTGGTATGTGGCAGTGTGAAGTTATGGATGTATTGTATCAACAAGAGTTGGATATGGTTCTAGACAATAAACCCGAAGATATGGATGAGAAGTAGTGCACGCGAATTAATCTCCATGCTTGTGCCTCTATTCGATCATTTCTTGATAAGGAGCTGAAATATCCTTACATGAAGGAAACTTCTGCTAAGGAGTTATGAAAAGTATATGACTAAGAGTGCAGAAAATCGGCTCTTCTTGAAGAAGCGAGTCTTCCGATTTCAGTATCGTCCAGGTATTTTTATGCATGAGCACCTAAATGATTATAATAAAATACTTGCTGATTTAGCAAACCTTGATGTGAAAATTTCTGACGAGGATAAGGCACTATGTTTGTTAAATTCATTGCCTGATGATTATGATCATTTGACAACTACTTTGTTGTACAGAAAATCTGAGGTGAAACTTGATGAGGTTTCTACGGCATCGGCGAATCATGAGTGTCGTAAGAAGGAACTGAAGACTCACAATTCACAAACTGAGACACTCACTGCAAGGGGACGAACAGAGGAAAGGAAGCATGGGAAGCGGAGAAAATCTCGTTCAAAGTCACGAGGGAAGTTTCCTGCTAAAGATGAATGTGCCTTTTGTCATCAAAAGGGTCATTGGAAGAAAGATTGCCCCAAATTGAAGAACAAAGAAAAGGAGAAAGTGGGTTCTGTAGCAAACGTTACAAAATCTAGAGATGATGATTTCGAGTTTGCTTTGACTAGTTCATCTGCTGATGATCACTCCAAGGAGTGGATTTTGGATTCAAGTTGCACTTATCATATGTGTCCCATTCGGGAATAGTTCTCTAACTTGCAGGAGCTGGATGGTGGAGTTATTTTGATGGGAAATAATAATACCTGCAAAACACAAGGGATAGGAAAAATCTGTTTGAAGATGCACGATGGAACAGTTAGAGAATTGAGTGATGTTCGGTATGTACCGGATATGAAGAAAAATCTTATCTCATTAGGAGCTTTGGAATCCAAGGGTATCAAGATCACCATAGAGGGTGGAGTTTTTAAAGCTGTGTACGGGGCACTTGTGGTGATGAAAGGTACAAGACGAAATAACTTGTATTTTTTGCAGGGGAGTACAGTTACTGATGGAGCAGCTATCACTGAAGCTGCTAATGCAGATAGCTCAGACTCTACAAAGTTATGGCATATGCGTCTTGGGCATAATGGTGAAAAAGCATTGCAAGGATTGGTGAAGCAAGGCTTATTGAAAGGCGCAAATGTATGTAAATTGGAATTCTGTGAACATTGTGTACTGGGTAAGCAAACTAGAGTGAAATTTGATACTACTATTCATCATACTAAAGGCATTATAGATTATGTTCATACTGATGTTTGGGGACCTTCTAAGAATGCATCTTGGGGAGGCAGCCATTATTTTGTCTCTTTTATTGATGACTTCTCTAGAAGAGTATGGGTGTATACCATGAAGCGTAAAGATGAAGTCTTAAAGATATTCCTGAAGTGGAAAAAGATTATTGAAATGCAAACCGGTCGAAAGATCAAGACTCTCAGATCAGATAATGGTGGTGAATATAAGTCAGATCCTTTTTTGGAAGTCTGTCAAGATGAGGGTATTGTAAGGCATTTCACGGTTAGGGAGACACCACAGTAAAATGGGGTAGCAGAGAGCATGAACCGTACTTTACTTGAGAAAGTTCAGTGTATGTTGTCTAATGCTGGTTTAGGCAAGGTGTTTTGGGCTGAGGCAATTACTTATGCAAGCCATATTATTAATCGGTTGCCTACTACTGTAAATAAGGGCAAAACACCCATGGAGGTATGGTTTGGTAAACCTTGTACTGATTACAAGTATTTACACATATTTGATTGTCCTGCTTACTATCATGTTAGGGAAAGCAAGTTAGATCCAAGAGAAAGGAGAGCTCTATTTATGAGTTTTAGCACTAGCGTGAAGGGATACCGACTTTGGTGTCCAGATGAGAAGAAATTTGTTGTAAGCAGAGATGTGATTTTTTTATGAGACTACTATGGTTAATCAGAAGAAGCATGAAGGGGAAATTGAAGCGACTAAGACCATGAGTAGTTCCAAACAGGTGGAGTTACTGAAGAGCCCAGTTGATCCAGTAAGGTCTGATGTTACAGATACTACTCCTACAGTTGATTGTGATAATGAGAACGAGGATAATGAAGAGGAGGAACTTACCCAAGAACCACCACAACAACAAGATTCTATTGCAACTAGAAGATCAAGAAGGAAAATACGAAAGCCTGCTCGGTTTACTGATATTGTGGCATATGCACTTCTAGTTATTGAAGATGATATTCCATCCACGTACAAAAAAGCTGTCAGGAGTTCAGAAAGCGTGGAGTGGAAGAAATCTATGGATGAGGAGATGAAATCTCTTTAGAAAAATAAGACTTGGAAGTTAGTTCAGTTACCAAAAGGCAAGAAGGAGATTGGTTGTAAATGGGTATATGCTAAGAAGATGGAATCTTTGGGAAAAGACAATGTAAGATTCAAAGCTAGATTAGTAGCTAAAGGCTATGCTCAGAAGGAAGGCATTGACTACAATGAGGTATTCTCTCCTGTAGTAAAACATTTTTCCGTTCGTATTTTGTTGGCTTTGGTTGTACAGTTTGACCTTGAGTTAGCTTAACTTGATGTCAAGAAGGCGTTTTTATATGGTGATTTGGAGGAAGATATTTTTATGTCTCAACTAGAAGGATTTACAGTTGTTGGCAAAGAAAATTGGGTTTGCAAATTGCAAAAATCATTGTATGGTTTGAAGCAGTCTCCAAGACAATGGTACAAGCAATTTGATAGTTTATGATCGAGCAGAAGTACACAAGAAGTCATTATGATCATTGTGTATACTTCCGCAAGCTACAAGATGGAACCTTTATTTATTTGCTTTTATATGTTGATGATATGCTTATATCATGTAAAAGCACAATGGAAATTGAAAGATTGAAGACTCAACTGAGTAATGAATTTGAGATGAAGTACTTGGGAGAAGCTCGAAAGATACTAGGTGTGAAAATTGAAAGAGATAGAGCCTTAAGATTGGTCCGTGTCAAAAGCAATATTTCAAGAAGGTACTATAACGTTTTGGGATGAATGAGAATTCAAAACCGGTTAGTACACTTCTTACTCCTCAATTCAAACTTAGTGCTTCTATGTCTCCTAACACAGATGAGGAGAGTCATTACATGGCTAAAATTCCATATGCAAGTGCTGTTGGTAGTTTGATGTATGCTATGGTGTGTACTAGGCCTGATATTTCACAAGCTGTTAGTATTGTCAGTAGATATATGCATAATCCAGGAAAAGGGCATTGACAAGCTGTGAAATGGATTCTACGATATATTCTGGGTACTATGGATGTTGGTTTATTATTTTGGCAAGATGAATTTAATGATAAATGTGTTGTTGGATATGTAGATTCTGATTACGCAGGTGATTTGGACAAGCGTAGGTCCACTACAGGTTTTGTATTCACTCTTACTGGAGGTCCAGTAAGTTGGAGATCAACTTTGCAATCTATAGTTTCTTTAACAACCTCGAGGCGAATACATGGCGATGAATGAAGCTATTAAAGAAGCCATCTGGCTTCAAGGGTTGCTTGATGACTTAGGGGTCCATCAGGATCATGTGGATGTTCATTGCGACAGTCAGAGAGCTATTTATTTAGCAAAGAATCAAGTTCACCATGCACGTACACAACACATTGATGTGAGGTTCTATTTTGTTCGTGAGATTATTGATGAGGGAGATATTCTTCTTCAAAAAATTGGGAATGCCGACAATCCTGCTGATATGTTGACAAAACTAGTTTCGTTACTCAAGTTTAAGCATTGCTTAGACTTGATTGGCATTTGTAAAATTTGTTGATTGCCCTATAGGGAATTGGGAAACGAGCATTGAGAATTCTACTTCGAGGATTTGAGCCAAGGTAGAGATTGTTGAATATTGTCTCAAAGAAAGTCAGAAATGGAAGCTTGCAAAGTCAGAAATCTTGCCTTCTTAAAGTCAAAAATTGAAACTTCTTTTGGTGATTGTTGACTCAACAATGGAGGCTTGTTCTTCATAGATTTCGGTGGTGCAGCTAGAGGCTTTCACACCCATTAAATTCTCTATAAAAGAGAAGCCACAACTATGAAAGAGAAGGAGGAGAGAACAAAAGCAGAAATTTTCTGCAGAAGAAGAGAGTAGAGTCTCTAGTGTGAGGGAGAGCAAAACAAGAGAGAGTATTTATGGAGGGAGAGAGAAAAGAAAAAAATTATATATATATATATATATATATATATATATATATTTGTTGTTTTCTCTTTTCTAGTAGGAGTGTGTGAGCTTGGGTTAATTTGGGTCTTTGGAAATTAAGTGATAAGCACTATTGTATGCTCTCATTGATTATAATGAAATACTCAGTCGTCTCCAAACTGAACGTAGGTATTGCCGAACCGGTATAAAAATCTTGGTGTTCTTATTGCTGTTTATTTTTCATTCCGAATTTATTAACGTTTCCGCACAACACTTCGGTTATTTGTGAAATTTCTTTATGACGAGTATTTTACCTTATGTAAGATTTTTTTAAAGATAAGGTTTACTTGAGATAAAATCCTAATTAAGATAGAATTTAATTATAATAAAATCATCATATCTTGATTAAGATAACAAGTAGATTTTTAGTGATTTTTGGACTCTGTTATAGCTTATTTTGGTAATCATATCTGTAACACCCCACTCCCACGTGACCCGAACCCGATATCATTGGTGATATCCGAGTCCGTGCCCCGCGAGGGTGGCGTACTACATCAGTCAGTAAAACTCGGTATACAATTTTTTTTATTGAAATACATTCCACGTTAAAAGGAAACAATTTCAATTATTACACATTCGCGCGGAACAAGCAGTAAACAGTAGTAAATCTTTACAGTTATAGGTATTACTATCATTTAGCAATACTTTACAAGAACCATGAAATACAAATGCAAATCAGTTTACAACGATTGCGGAATACAATTATGAGACACTAATGCAGACGTGAACTGATCCCGACCTCTATCCTTCACTTGCCTACAGTAGACATACTCCCGTGTCAAACGAGGTACTCTTCAAATCCTGAAAAATAGATACAAAATTTTGATGAGTTTTTGCGAACTCAGTGAGGAACCATCATCGACGGTTTTCCCAATTCATGCATCACATAAGCATGTTACAGTAATCATACAGTCACAAGGCTAATGATAATACAGTCATAGAATACAGTCACAGTAGTCAGACAGTCATATAGAGCAAAAGTCATTTTAATATTCAGTCCAGTATGCAATGCACATGTGACTCTTTTTCCCAGTTTTATTTCAGTGTTGTGACCGAGCGCGTAAACAGTAATCAGTGATCAGTAGACGTGTCTAGGGAGGATTATCTCCCTTCGAGCTCTAGGCTCGTTTCAATATCAGTGGCGACTCGGTTCACAATTATCCTTTATCAGTTTATGCATCTGTGTATGAATGCACATGCCCAATTGAATAGTCACTTAATAGTACTTAACAGTATTTTAATCCACAAATCACAGTCCATCATTTACAATCAATCACAGTAAATCCAGTAATGACAAACAGGTCAATTCAACAGTCCAGAATGCTCAATTAACAGTCCATAATAACAGTTCATAATACAGTATGGCACACAAGTTACGTTAACACATTCCTGATCCCACCATTATCCCCATATTAGACAAGTAATAATTGAGAAACCCATCTAGGTTACTCACCTATCACTTCCGAGCTAATGTCAGGAAGTCTCTGCTACGTCGGTCGATCAACGCTCCAGTTGGGTCTCTATAAGAATTAGAAAAGAGAATGATCACTAACGGTCCAATCATTACTATGTAATAAGACACATGTAGGTGTATAATGCAGGTTCATGATATTCTCGGCCCTAATCCCACTTTTTCCATCAGAAAAAAATCCGTCTAAAAATTAGAAACCTAATGGCGCTGACGGTGCGCAATTCGGACCTCTATAGGTCCCCAATTAAATAAAAGCGATGAGTTAAGGACTCACATTACGGACTCACGTCAATTTTCCGTCCAAAAACATTCCCAATCTCTCAGAAAATGAAATTAAATATTCTATGAATCTGATGCCTCAAGAATCAGGTCAATTGGATGTCGGACGGAAAAGTTATTCACGAAAGAAACCAAAAATTCAGATAAAACAATTAATATATATATATATTGCCCATATTTCCTTCTCTTTTTCCTATTTTTCAACCGAAATTCAATCTATCATATCTCTTTCTACACATTTCAGAAAATTACAAACTATACCTTGTTGGAAAGATCATGAAAAACTCTACAAGTTTCATGAAGACCCCAACAAGCAATATTACCCCGAAGGGTATCAAAAATCCAATTGAAACTTCTGCCCATGCACTACCTCTTAAAATGTAACAAGATTTGTAAATTCAAGAACTTTCATTCTCTTGGTCAAAATTGTACCATAAATATGCTCAGAAAGATCACAATGTGATCTAAAACTTTCATGACAATATGAAATCAAATTCAATGGTTAACTAGGTCAAACAATTCAGTGAATCTGTCGCCTCGCAAGTATTCAATCTGACAAGAATGTTCTAAACAGTATATCTCCTTGCACAAATGTCAAATAAATTCTTACTTTATACCTATGGAAAGATCAAACACAATGCTACACTTCTCATGAAGGGCTTCAAAGCCAATTCCATCTCTAACAAGCTTAAAACTTTCATGCAAGCTACTCTTCAATTCTTTCTTTGCTTCTAACCCCATGCAAGTGTAAGTTCTCCATGGAAAGACAACAACTTGGTTGCATGAAGGAAAGCTTGAGTTTGGAGGAAGGATTTACTTAGAAAAGAAGAAAATCGATGGAGATATTCAAAAAGGGAAGTAGGTTTCGGTGGAGCTTAGAAAACAAGCCAAACATTCAACTTTTTCATTCTTTTACAAAGCAAAACCGTGGGAGGGAGATAAGGAAGCATTCAATGAAGGCTAGGTGTCAAAAGTCTACTAGTCCAAGGTTAAAAGAAAAGTCAAAGTAACTTTAAACAATTAAAAACAAATTATTGGATAGGATTTAGAAATCCTACTACAATTTGACCCATTCTAATCCAATGACCCTAATTTCAATTCCAAAATCATATACCCAATATGACAGTGCCATTGGGTAGCAATTTTCGCTACCGAAAAGTAACCGGTTCGCCATTTGGCAATTTTTTTCCGGTCCGAGAATTTTCTCCGGAAAATTTCAGAAAAATTCCTGAAAATTTCTTAAAATATAAAACACTCAATGACGCACTCAGAATAATTTTTCAAACCCAATAACCACGTTAATCACAATAAAATTACATTAGGCACGAACACGGTGCATGTCATGTAGGCATGTACAGTTATTTCATGTGCACAGATTTTACTGTTCACTAGTACCGGTATGCATGGACAATACGAATAAATCCCTATCAATCTCTTCCTATGCCAATTTACTCTTTTACCCTTCCTGTCAGGGGTGGGATGTTACAATATCTATCTAAAGTAACTGGATATTCTCGGTATTTTCATCTGACAACTATATTTTCTCCACCTATTGTGTGAAATTTTGGAGCTATATTGTTGCTATTTTTGGGTGGGAAAACGATAAACACATTATGAAGTGACAGTTATAATTTTGGATATCTTGGGTTATCTTTGACAATTGATTTTACAAGGATTCTATCCACATCTGATAGCTGCGTTTTCCCCTAGAATGTGTGATTTTTCTAGGTTGTCTTCGTTGTTGGTTGTGTGTGAAAAATTCCAGCAGCTTTTGTGTGTTTTGCAACTCTATTGATTGTAACGTTTCAGTGATGAAATGTTTGTTTATTTGGTGATTTTTTTGCTATTGTACATGAGAATTTTCAATTACAATATCGAAAATTCACAACATATTTCTTGGTGGAAAAATTCCCATTCTTTCGTTGACGAAGTTGCATTGTTAGGGGAGTTTTCTATCTCAATTATTGTCATTGTTTATGTCTTTATTGTTTAAATCACTTAAGTTATTTAATTCTTATCTTTATTGTCAAACGTTGTAGTGAAAATCCTTTATCGAGGTTAACACGAGGTGGTTATGCTATTATGAGTAATTTACTTTCACGGTTGTGAGGATGAGAGATAGTGTCAAGGGTTGGAATAATCAGATCTATAATGCCTTAAATAAATATATTGTTGTTCCTTGGTGAAAGTGATTAAGCTGGGTAAAGACCCCGTAGACGTAAGTGAGATGTGCTGAACTGTGTTATCAAATCTCGGGTGTTGATTTATTTATTTTGTATTTAATTTTTTATTTTCGTTTGTGCTAGAAAATTTACGATTGCTAACATAGTTGCTTCATATCAAGCAACCACATATACAGCTCAAAGCAACTACGACTGAATCAAAATTTTTACAAAACTACATCTTTTAGTTTTTCAATTGATATCAAGCGACGTTTACCGAATTAGAACTTGATACATCAAATTGGTGCAGATTCGTGTTTCACAATTATGACTACAAGAAAGAGACATTAATCACCAGGCTACCATTATTTGATGGTTTAAATTATCTTGCTTAGAAATCATGGATGAGAGTATTTATTCAAGTGCAAGGAACCAAAGCATGAAATTCAGTTTTGAATGGCTGGACACATCCAATGACGATTTGAATTAAAGGATACCTAAAGATCCATCTGAATGGACAAGGGCTAAAGAAGATGAAGCGCTTGATAACTCTCTAGTAATAAATGCAATTTTTAATGCAATAGATGATGGACATTTTAGTATGATATCAACCTGTGAACTGCAAAAAGAAGCGTGAGACACTCTACAAACAATACATGAGGGATCAAAATTTGTAATAGCTTCGAAACTTCAGATGTTGGCCGCTAGATTTGAAGAGCTGAAAATAGATGAAAGTGAAACTATTGGAGACTTCTATCAGAAATTGTGTGACATTGCAAACCAAGTACATTAACTTGGAAAGAAGTATTTGAATCTGAAACTCATTAAGAAGACATTGAGATCATTGCCTCTGAGATTCATACTAAAAATTACTTCCATTGAAGGAGCCTATGATATAAATAAATTATCTTTGAATAAGGTAATTAAGATTTTTATTAACTTTGAGATGAATTTGTTAAGAGATAAACGAGAGAAAAATAAAAGATTGGCACTGCAAGCCGAGGTTGGAAAAGTTGTGAATGACTTAGAAGATAAATCTAATGATATTGAGGATATGGTGTCATTAACAAGAAATTTCAACAAGTGGTTAAAGAAGTTGAAGAAAGATAGACCTGAGTTTAATCATAACTGTGGGAGCTCATCAGATAATAATTTCAAACAATAAGTTAAAAATCAAAAAGGTGAAAAGTGAAGAAAATTTAATATTATAAATGTCAAGGCTTCAGACATGTCCAAGTAGAATGTGCTAACAATTTGAAGAAGAGAAAATGGAAGTCTTATATGAGTAATTTGAGTGAGAATGAACCTAAAAGTGAGTATGATATTGACGAGGAATTTTTGAGTAATCATTCAATGCTAGTTACTTTATACAACATAAATTTAGTTGCTTGCTTAACAACAACTAGAGAAGAAACTAACAAAAAAAACTTAGTTGAATCAGTTCAAAATTCTAGAAAAACGCTGATGAATCGATCCGAAATTTTATTTTAGATTATGATAGTGATGACTATGATTCAGAGTACAAAAAGGAGGATATTTGCAAAGCTTATGAGTTTATGTTTGCAAAATGTGTAGAAACGTGTAAGAAGAATGAGAAACAAAAGAAGAAAAATTATATCATGAAGAATATCATTCATGAACTTGAGAAGAAGTTTTTTTCTATAATATAGATGAGCTTTATAAAACAAGGTTGAAACTGGTCGATATAACAAAAGGAAGAAGGATGTTAATCAAAGTTATCGAAAAGCTAGAACAATTGTTAGAAATCGGTAAGACCAAAGGAGACCTTTAAGGTGTTGGTTACAAAGGTGAATGTTCTAAACTAATCAAGGGGAAATACTAAAACGAAGCAGAAAGTTTGTGCCTACATGTCAATTTTGTGCTGTGGTTACATAAGGTCAAATTGCTACAAGATGTTACAAATGTTGTTTCAAATGGCTCAAAATAGAAATACCAACAATCTTTAAAGAATTTTCATCAGCAGCTAACATTACAAAAACAAAATTGGTTTGGAAAAAATCAACCTTATACATCAGAACAGACACGCAAGGAAGTTAATACCAGAAATTGTCCAGATCTACAATTAGTTGTTACTGGATAAGAAACCCGTTAGATAGAGAACCAATTAGTGCTTCGAAGGAAGAAACCAACTAGACAGTTGATGATAAAGATAACGTGACGAGAAATAAAGTCAGGTTTGAATTTCTTTGATGGGCACAGAGACTATGTGCTTTAAAATTTTGAAGTATATTGATGTTGTTTATTAAAAAAAAGGTATAAAGGAGTTAACGTCTAGACTTTTGATTTTTTGATTTATAGGTTTTCTAAATTTTAGGTGATTGGTAAGTGTTTGGTTTTTCCTTACTTGTTGAATAGTATATTAGATAAGAAATTGAGGCTCTGCTTGATGATTTAAGAGTTTTGTTTTTGGATTTTAATTTATGGAGTTATGTCGAAAAAATATTGATACTTGGTTGGAGACCTGTAGGAAGATTTTGATTTTTCAAGTTTTATCTTAGTTTCTCTCTACACCATGGGCTGTATGAGTTTGGACAATATGCTTTTATTAAGAATTTGCTTATGAAATACGATTTGTAGAAAATGCTTTATTTGTGAAGATCTTTGTTCACTTGCATGACATTAATACAAAATTAAGGGAACAAATTGATTGTCTTCTCAATGCTGGGATTTTTTTCTCAAACATTTGGAGTATGATTAATAAAGCACCAAAGATTATGAACTAAAGCCTAGAAATGATAATTGATACAATATCACAGTTGGGGATGAGATGATAAGAGAAATTGCGATGACAGTCTTCAGTCTACCTGTGTTTTATAAGCAAAGGGACTTCTTGTTTTATCCTCCATGGGCTTATGGATTACCAATCTAGTTGCTTAGAATCTCATTATCATTTATGGAATCACTGATGTGGTTTATCTTAACCTATTACACTCTTGGTTTACTTTTGGAGGATTTGTAATAGCAAAAAATGACAATATGTCTTAGATGCTATAGGGCTATTATATTTCTCTAATGATGTATGGATAAAATGTCATTGTTATGAATGAATTTTTGAACAAAAGATAGAGTACACCTAATCCAAATCCTAGGATTGATGCACCTACTATTGAAAAAGTGTTGTTGAAGTCAAAAGGCTTCTTTATTGATGATTATTGGTTTTGGATTTGTGATGGAGCCCTTTTCAGTTTTTCTCTTTTATTCAACATATTATTCATTGTAGCCTATGTCTTCTACTTGTTTGGTTTTTTGTACTGGTCATCATTGGCCACTTTATTTCCTTGGCAAGTAATAACAATGGGATACTCTTGCTTCAACAAGGTTTGTTTTTAATCATCCTATAACTTTACCTGAGTATAAACAATTTAAATTGAATGTTTTGTTAACTGAGGAATTCGTTACATGCTTCTTTATTGCCATAACATTTTGATGCTAAGTTGGTATGAGAATTTTATTGTAATTTGGATAAAGGAGTATTGAAAGATAAAACTTTATGCTTTCATATGGTTTATATGAGGGGGAGGTTGATTAAGTTTGATTCCGATTGGTTGAATTCATTTTTGGGGTTTATAAATTTAATCAATCGTATGCGGATGACTTTGATGTGAGTAATGATATAAATATATTCTTTTATTTTTGACATTTTTTTTGTTTCAAGGAGAAGAAATTTGGATGATTGGATCATTGTTTATTTGAGATTATTGTTTCTTTGGATATTTCTTGAACTTAACGAACTTGACATTATGTGAACTTGATGCTATTTGGAACTTGATGTTCGATTAAAGAGGGTGTCTAATTTTTTTTTAAGGGGAGAGTTCCTATACATAACAAATAATGTCAAAAATGGGGAGATTATTAAGATATATATTAAGATATTTTAATTAGTTTATTTTGAACATTATTTGTAATTGGACATCTTTAGTTATTTATGCAATTTCTTTATAATGAGTATTCTACCTTATGTGAGATTCTTTGAATATAAGGTTTACTTGGGATAAAATCCTAGTCAAGATAGGATTTAATTGGAATAAAATCATCATGTCTTGATTAAAATAAGATGCATATTTTTGGACTCTTCTTGATAGCCTATTTTGGTAATCATATCCATTTAAGGCAGTTGGATATTTTCAATATTTTCATCTATATTGGACAGTAGTATTTTCTTTGCCTATTGTGTGAATTTTTGGGTTGTATTGTTGCTATCTTTTAGTGGAAAAACGATAAACACATTGTAACTTGATAGCTGTGTTTTGTGTATCTTAGGTTATCTTTGGCAACTGATTTTACTAAGATTTTATCTACATCTATAGCAGTGGTTTCCCCTAGGTTATGTGATTTTTCCATATTGTCTTTGTTGTTGGTTGTGTGTGAAAAAATTCCAGCAGTTTTCGTGTGTTTTGCAACTTTATTGATTATAACGTTTCGGTGATGAAACATTTGTTTGTTTGGTGATTTTTCTACTACTATGCGTGAGATGTTTCAATGACAATATCGAAGGTACACATCAGATTTTTTTGTGAACAACTTCTCATTCTTTCGTTGACAAGTTGCATTATTAGTGAAGTTGTTTTCTATCTTAAGTGTTATCGTTGTTTATGTCTTTATTGTTTAAATCACTTGCGTTGTTTAATTCTTATCTTTCTTGCCAAACATTATTGTGAAGATCCTCTGTTGAAGTTAACACGAGGTGGTCGTGCTATTGGAAGTGATTTATTTTCACAGGTTGTGAGAATGAGGGATAGTGTCAAGGGTTGAGTGAGTTGCCTTTGTAATACATTAAGTAAAATTATTGTTATTCCTTGGTAAAAGTGATTAAGCTGGGTCAAGGTCCCGTAGATGTAGGCAATGTAAGCGATTTAGAAGGGTTGAATAGATCTTTAAATCTTTTCGTAATTTTCTACAATAAAATCAGAAGTTAATTCACACAAAAATAATTTAAACAAATTTAAATGAAAAGATTAGGGAAGAAGATCAAACACCGTTTTTATAGAGGTTCGGTGCTAAGACCTACGTCCTCTACCTAAGCTCCCACTTAGGATTTTGCAAACCACTTTATTACATACTTTGTAGTTCAGTGTGAACTCTTACAATACCGCTTGATTTCTAGCTCAAGCTACCTTTACACTTGATTTGTCTTCCGGCACAAATCCTACCAACACCACTTGATTTCCGGCTCAAGCTACCTTTACAAATGATTTGTCTTCCGGCACAAATCCTACCAACACCACTTGATTTCCGGCTCAAGCTACCTCACACGTGACCTTTCACTAGTCATTCAAATTGTAAGAGAAATAAGATAAAGATTGAAGAACAAAGCTCAATACAATGATGTAACAAGATAAGAACAATAATGAGCAATTTTGTAGCAATAGAAGAGTATTTTCACTTATGGAACTTCCATACACTCTTCATCAATCATCCACTCTTTATACTTGAAGAAAATAGCTGTTGGAAGCCATTCTAGCCGTTGTATAATTGATATGACCGTTCCTTAACAATCTCCTTTCCATTTGTGGCTAATTGGACCGTTGGAGTCTGTTCGCTGTACTCATAAGTCGACTTGTCGAGTGTATAAGTCGACTTGTGTGAACGACTTACGTAAAATTTCATCTCCGCTCTTCAATAAGTCGACTTATGCTGTGTAAGTCAACTTGTGTCCTTTGATAAGTCGACTTATGGACTATTAATCGACTTGTGTTGACAGATCTTCATATATTAGTTGACTTATGATGTTCTAGTCGACTTATGTTGTTCTCACTTGATATATAAGTCGACTTATGATGTGCTAGTCGACTTATGTTGGCTTCAACGATTATATTGCATGAAATCTTGATCTTTAATTGTTGAGATACATATCTTTGAAGTTCTTTATCCATAATCTTCATCCTTGAATATCTCTTGCACATTTAAGGTAATTTCCATCTTGATTCCACAATGATTGATCTCTTTCCTATCAAAGATTAATGCTATCTTGATTTACACAATTCTTTTATTGAATATCAATCCCAAAATACCTGAAACAATTTCTTAACCAATTCTATACATTTTATTATTATCAAAACATAAGTGAGATTTAATTTGTCAACCACCATTGATTCAACAATCTCCCCCTTTTTGATAATGACAAAACACTTAGAAATTGTTTAAGAAATGAAAACAAAGAAACATTGATCAAGGTTTTTATACCTTGTCATTTTGGTTAGAAGTCTCTTCCTCAATCATATAAATCATTGAATTTAATAACCTTGTAAGATCAAATTCATAAAAGTAATCTGAAATCATGATAGACTTAAATTAAAGGCAATTATCACATACCCCCCCTTAATCAAGTAACTAAAGAATATCCAATTTCTCGTTTTCTCCCCCTTTTTGTCATAATCAAAACAACTAATACAAACCAACAATAGATGAAATATCGTAATCACATTAAATAGAGAAGCAAGTCATCAAACACAAATAGTCTCAAGTAGCAAGCAAATACAAATAATATGAAATGTTGGTCTTGGCTAGATACAAAAACCATCATGGTGGAGAAACGTCATCATGAAGAAATCTCAAAGGTAGAAGAGAATGTGTATTAGTCGACTATGGCTGTAATACTCGACTGAAGCATTTAAACACCTTATCTCTTGATGCAATAGTCAACAAGCCAATCAACAATATATGTATTTCCATGTTTCAAACTAATGAAAGCAATATGACCATCTTTCTTAACCATGCAAATTAGAAAGAGCACAAAAAGAAAACAAGCATAATTGAGAAACACTTAGCAAATTATGTTTCAAGCCATCAACAAGCAAAACATTGTCAATGGTAGGTAGAGGTTCCTTACCCACTTTACCAACACCAATGACTTTACCTTTATTATTGTCTCCAAATGTGACATATCCTTGATTTTTGGTTTAATTTCTGCAAATAAAGTCTTGTCTCCACTCATATGCCTTGAACATCCACTATCAATGTACCATGTGCTTGGTTGATTTTCATTCCTTGCTTGTACCTACAACTGAAACATCCTTTCTTCTCATTGGTACCCAAGCCATCTTGGGTCCATTTTGGTTAGTCATATAGACTACATTAGGAGGTTTTGTACCTTTTACCACCCAAATTTTCTTAACCTTAACACATCTCCTAGTACTTTTGCATACTAGTTCTATATGACCATCTTTCAAGCATCTAGCACATTGAGCAATTTTTCCATCCTTAGTAAATTTTGAAATTAAAGAACAATCTTTATAAAAAGGATCATATACTAATCCATGTTTAGAAATTGAATATCTTTGCAACGATAACAATTTTTCAAACTTTTCGTTTTCATTTGAAAATTTTCTAACCACATACGGAAAATTCTTTTCTAAGTCTATCAAGCTCACAAATAAGATTTTCCTTTTCAACAAGGCATGCAGAATGATCTTCCTTTGACTATCTAAATCATCAATAGTCTCATGTAAGGCACTATTTTCAGCAACCGATTCTCTTATTTTCTTTCTCAATTTTTTGTTAATCTCGATAGCTTCTTCAAAATCAGCTTGTAAAGCATTAAAAGAATCTCTTAGATCTTGGTCATTGAAAGTTACCTCATTTTCATCATCACTTGATGAGCTATTTGCCATAAGCCCCAAGTTGTTTTCATCATTGCTTTGGTATGCTTCCTCATCATCACTCCAAGTAGCTACTAGGCTAGTTTTCTTTTTCTCTTTGTCGTATTTGTCACTTTTCTGGAAATTTGATGTGGAAGATGTGCTATTGCATTCTCTTGCATGATGTCCCCTTTTTCCACATTTCCAACATTCTTCATTGCTTTTCTTTTCATCATACGCCTTTGATTTTCTTTCCACGGCAAACCTCTTTCTTTCTCCATTTCTTCCACCATTTAATTCTTTCCTCAGATTTTTGAGAAGTCCTTTGAATTTTCTCAAATTTCTGGCGTACATTGCTATTTCTTCATCATCCTCTTCTTCATCACTTTCATCAAAAGAAGAAATATTAGCCTTTAAAGCAATTGACTTTTGTGACTTACCTCTACCTCCTCTGGATATGAGAATGATCTCATCATAGTTGATAAGTGATCCCACCAAGGCGTTGAATTCTAAATGATTGAGATCCTTGGATTCCATAATGGCAGTGACTTGTGAGTCCCATTCCTTCGGTAGTGAGCGAAGAATTTTCTTTACCTTCTCGCTATCCGTCATATGCTTTCCAAGGTTGCCTAATTCATTTATGATTTCTGCAAAACTATCAAGCATAATAGAAATAGACTCACCTTCCTTCATGACAAACATTTCATAGTCATGGAGAAGCATGTTGATCTTTGTCTCTCGAACATGATTAGTTCCTTCATGAGTGATGCGTAGTCTTTCCCACATTTCTTTAGCACTTGTACACGAGTTCACTCGATTTCTCTCTTCAACGGTGAGGGCACAATATATCAATTTCATTGCTTTTGCGTTGATGTAAGCTTGCTTCCAATCATTGTCATCATATTCCAGCTCCGTTTTCATCTCGCCATTTTCTTTCAATGGAATATGTGGACCGAAGATGATGATCTTCCAATACTCCACTCCCTCGCTTATAATATGATACTTCATAGGATTTTTTCAAGAAGAATAGTTAGTGCCATTAAACAAAGGAGGGTGATTGTTTGTGTTACCTTCTTCCGCTAGGTTATTGTGTGCCATCCCTGGATACTTCTGCTCTGATACTAATTGTAAGCGATCTAGAAGAGGGGTTGAATAGATCTTTAATTCTTTTCATAATTTTCTACAATAAAATCAGAAGTTAATTCACACAAAAACAATTTAAACAAATTTAAATGAAAAGATTAGGAAAGAAGATCAAACACTGTTTTTATAGAGGTTCGGTGCTAAGACCTACGTCCTCTACCTAAGCTCACACTTAGGATTTTGCAAACCACTTTATTACACACTTTGTAGTTCAGTGTGAACTCTTACAATACCGCTTGATTTCCGGCTCAAGCTACCTTTATACTTGCTTTTTCTTCCGGCACAAATCCTACCAACACCACTTGATTTTCGACTCAAGCTACCTTTACAAATGATTTGTCTTCCGGCACAAATCCTACCAACATCACTTGATTTCCGGCTCAAGCTACCTCACATGTGACCTTTCACTAGTCACTCAAATTGTAAGAGAAATAAGATAAAGATTGAAGAACAAAGCTCAATACAATGATGTAACAAGATAAGAACAATAATGAGCAATTTTGTAGCAATAAAAGAGTATTTTTACTTATGGAACTTCCATACACTCTTCATCAGTCATCCACTCTTTATACTTGCAGAAAATAGCTGTTGGAAGCCATTCTAGTCGTTGTATAATTGATATGACCGTTCCTTAACAATCTCCTTTCCATTTGTGGCTAATTGGACCATTGGAGTCTGTTTGCTGTACTCATAAGTTAACTTGTCGAGTGTATAAGTCGACTTGTGTGAACGACTTACGTAAAATTTCATCTCCGCTCTTCAATAAGTCGACTTATGCTGTGTAAGTCGACTTGTCTCCTTTGATAAGTCGACTTATGGACTATTAGTCGACTTGTGTTGACAGATCTTCATATATTAGTCGACTTATGATGTTCTAGTTGACTTATGTTGTTCTCACTTGATATATAAGTCGACTTATGATATGCTAGTCGACTTATGTTGGCTTCAACGATTATATTGCATGAAATCTTAATCT
This sequence comes from Erythroxylum novogranatense, assembly GCA_029891385.1. Classification (NCBI taxonomy): domain Eukaryota; kingdom Viridiplantae; phylum Streptophyta; class Magnoliopsida; order Malpighiales; family Erythroxylaceae; genus Erythroxylum; species Erythroxylum novogranatense. The sequence goes on from CM057232.1 coordinate 3,623,148, forward strand.
TTAATTGTTGGGATACATATCTTTGAAGTTCCTTATCCATAATCTTCATCCTTGAATATCTCTTGCACATTTAAGGTAATTTTCATCTTGATTCCACAATGATTAATCTCTTTCCCATCAAAGATTAATACTATCTTGATTTGCACAATTCTTTTATTGAATATCAATCCCAAAATACTTGAAACAATTTCTTAACCAATTCTATACATTTTATTATTATCAAAACATAAGTGAGATTTAATTTGTCAACCACCATTGGTCCAACAGGCAAGGTATGTCGAGCTGTATTATCAAATCTCAGGTGTTGATTTATTTATTTTGTATTTAATTTTTTTTGTTTTCGTTTGTGCTATAAAATTTTCAGTTACTTCATATCAAGCAACCATAGATATAGTTTAAAGCAATTGCGGCTAAACCAAAATTTTTACAAAACTACATCCTTCGGTTTTTTCATCAATGTTTTAAAAATTAGATCGAAAGTTAAACTAATAAGATATTATATTTAATATTAAAAAATTTAACTGATATTAGACCATTATAAAACTGGTTAAAGATTGAATACAATTAAAAAATTTGAAATAAAATTAAATGAGACTGTCCTTAATTTAAAGTTTTAGTTCAACCACTCGAAACAATTCAGTTTTTTAATCATATATATATATATATATACACACACTTCCTCCAAAATTTGAAAAGTGGTAAAATCCTGGCGAAGTTATATTTATTTTTAAATATAACTGTTAGTGAATATATAAAACTAATTAAGTTGGTCTCACATAATAACTTAAACTATTGTGATGAATCGGTCACTTAATATAGTATCAGAGACTTTGTGACGAAGTGATCGTGAGTTCAAATCTTACCACCCACTTATTATTTAGCACAAGGTAGAGTGAAACTGTGCAAGTTTCAAACCCCAAGAGCTTTCACTTGAGAAGGTGTGATAGTGAATATATAAAAACTAATTAAGTTAGCCTTACACAACAGTTTAAGTTATTATAACGAATCGGTCACTTAATATTATCTTCTTAAAACAAACAAAATCCTATGATTTAATCATCGATATAAAATAGGACAATTAGTATTTTTATATTTGTGTTCCGCTATTGGTGAACCTTTAGCGACATCAAAAGCCAATGGTTGGAGAGTGAGAGATACTATTTATGTGGGGAAAAATTAGATTAAAATTCAAGTAAACTCATTCACATCTAAAATCCAAGTAAAATCTTATAACAACTTGAATATTTAACTTTAAGGCCTTATATTATAGGTCACTTCCACTCCTAATTACATACTTTGACACTAATTTTGATAGGAAGAAATTAAATTAAAAATCAAGTGGATTTATAAAAAATCTTTAATTCTCAAGAAAATTGTTTCTAATTTTAAGTTTTTCGAAAACTCTTTTCGCTAGAATTCAATAAAAATAACGATGAAACAAATATAATATAGATATAAAACATTGATGAATTAAATATTATTTACATAATAATTCAACTCATTTCTTAATTTTAAACTGAACTAATTAAATATCATTCAAACTAATAATTTATTATAAATATATTTTATTATTAATTTAAGTCAAATTTTATTAATATAAGTTATATTTAAGATTTAAGTTAGATTAGGTTATTAGAAATATTTCAGTAATCTAATCTACGTTTGATATTCATATTTTATGTAATTTGTCATTATTTTTAACTCAAATCTAAGTAAATAAATTTTTGCATAAAACTAAAGATTAGGAGAAATCTTTTAATAATTTTAAACACCAGAAAGTCTTTTGAGATTTTTGAAGTTATAAAAGGCTTTAATATTTTTCACCCTTTTAACAAATAAAAAAATAAATAAAATATTTGTCTTGCGTCCCTTTCTTGATTCTAGTGATTTTATCTTGAGCAATTATAAAATTCGGAGCTGCCACTTCATTGTACGTAGATCAATGTTATGAATACCGTACCGGGTTCGGTACCGGATTGAGCTCTGAAGGCTATGCAGATTCTAGGTTGGTACAGGATACTGCTTTCGAAATTTTTAAATTTATAAAATAGTCCTAAAATTTTAAGAATTGCAAAATAGTCCATATTGTTATATTATACAGTTATCTTGTATATTTTACTAGTTCTTATTTACATCAATCATGCTTTCAAAAATCTTAATAATAAATAATAATGACAATTATTATGAAATAACAATAATTTTAAATATTTTACATATAAATAATAACCACAATTAATATAAATAAAACAATTATCATCATACAATTATAAAATTAAGAATAATACAAAGTATTTAAAATATTACAATAATACAAAATATTTTTAAATTTATAAAATTGTCTCTATTTTTTTTAAAATTATAAAATAGTCCATTGTCATATTGTAGATTATTTAATAATTATTAATAAATATAATTAATTTCAAAATATATAAATTTTAATTTAATAATTGAAAATATATAAAATAAATATTAGTTTATAAGTAATAATTTTAAAATTATTATTTATAAACTAATTTATTAGTATTTATTAATAAATATTATATAAAATGTTAAAATAAATTTAAAAAAATAATTTATTAGTAATAAAAATAAAATAATTTATTGGTAATAAAACTAAAATAATTTACTTTAAAGTTTTATTTAATTTATAATTATTATTAGTAATAAAATATTTATTATTATTTTAAAACTAAAAAAAGGGGAAGGAGAGGTAGGAGAGAGGAGGAAAATTTAAAAGTTTGAAAAATTTTGCAAAAAACTCCTAATTTTTAAAATTTCAGTCTTGGCAGTATTTGACCGATATTTTGAATACCGGCTAAGATCGCCGAATTGGCGGTACCAACCGAATTCATCCCAGTACCTTTATGTCCGTTCCGCACCGTTTTCCGGCGATGCGAACGTTCGACCGATACCGGCCGGAACGGAACGGAACTCATATCATTGACGTAGACATAGAATAGAATATTATAATTTTGAAATTAAGATAATCCACCCAATAGAATAAAGCAATTAAAGAAGGTCCATAACCGTACATTAATAATGCTGCAGCAGTTGCAAGGACGAGTCCAATGACAACTATATGCGATTTTAATATTTTTCATCTTAAGATAAGCAATAAATTGGTGATATCAGCAACATAAGAGAACAGACAAGTGAAAATACGAAAAAAGATCTTGAGGACCACATATTTTCTGAATCATTTGAATATAGGCATGAACATGTTTTGATTGAGCTGATCATCAAATCATAGTTTTTTTTCTAGATACAATCAAAGTCCCGCCATTGATTGCCTTCTGATTTCTTCTATAAATTCTGAACAATACCAACCAGAATTTCTGCAAGGAGATAGGATTAAAAAAAGAGAAGATTATTGTCATATGGAGTCGGAGACAGTTCACAAAATTCCTGTTGTAGATTTGTCCGGGGAAAACCTGAAGCCTGGCACAAGTTGCTGGCGTTCTACATGCAATGATGTCAGGAAAGGACTTGAGGAATATGGATGCCTGGAATTAGTATGCAGCAAACCTTCACTTGATTTCCACCATCAAGTTCTTGGTTTACTAGAGGAATTGTTCAAGCTTCCTCAAGAAATTAAAATGAAGAATGTGAACCCTAAGCCTGCTCATGGGTACATGGGTAAGATTTCCACCTTCCCTATCCATGAAGGTATGGGAATCGAGTATGCAACCAACAAAGAAGAATGCCAAAAGTTCACTACCCTTATGTGGCCTGATGGAAACGATCATTTCTGGTATGAAATTGGTGATGTTTTAGTATCAGAGCTCACTTTTTTTTTTTTCCGGACATTTTTTAATTAAAAAAATTTAGATCTCTATCTATCTAATTTGTTTAGGAATGTTCTGAATTAGTGAAACAGTTCACTCCTATGCTATGCTAGTAGCCGAGTTGCAGAAGCTGTTGGTGATGATGTTGCTTGAGAGCTACGGTTTGGAGAAACACTATGAGTCTCACATCAATTCAACTACTTATCTTCTGCGCCTGTTGAAGTACAGAAGATCGCAAGCTGATACAAACCTTGGTTTCAAGGGTCATACAGACAAAAGCTTTATGTCCATTCTTCACCAAAATCATGTTAAGGGTTTGGAGATTAGAACTCAGGATGGAGAGTGGATTCCATATCTGCCTTCCTCACACACCTCTTTCGTAGTAGTAGTGGGAGATGTAGGCATGGTGAGAGTGGGAATTTACTTGTTTCAAAACTAGTTTTTAAATTTTAATGATAATACTTAGTATACTCTGATCCGATTCACTTCACTTGAATGCTACCAAAACAACATTCAAATTGAAGGAGATTGGCTTAAGTCGTGAAATTGAGGTTAACACTCACTTAAACTTGAAAATGAAGGTTGATAGGAGTGAAAAGCCATTGAAAATCGCAAGTGTGAACACATGATTTATAAATTATTGCATATACCTAACGATTTTATTTAGTCGATTCCATTTGGTGTTGTCTTTGGTTGGTCAGGCTTGGAGCAATGACAGAATAAAATCATGCTACCACAGAGTCATTGTGAACACAGAAGAAGTTAGATATGCAGTTGGGATGTTTTCATTCCTCACTGGGGAGATAATGGCACCGGAGGAGCTAATTGATGATGAGCATCCTGTGCAATACAAGCCATTTCAGCATCAAGGTCTTCTTGATTTCTATGTATCATGCAATGCTCAAAACAAAGGTGACAGCAACATGGTAAAAGCTTACTGCGGTGTTTAATCAAGACTTCTCCTTTATGATCTTGGGAAGTGTATTAGTTTCATGTGTGGATGCATATGTCATTGAAGACTATGCCCTAATTTTTATATTATGTTTCAGCTGTGAATTCATAGATTATGCTTTATCAAAGTTCATATAAAATTATTTAGTTTCTAAGCAGAGAAGAGAATCATTAATTAATTCAAAATTTAATATATTAAATAAATTAAAATTTTAAATTATAGATTGCGAGTTATACTAAAATTATACATAATTATTATAATTACGGATAATGCAATTATAAATAATGCCATAGGCAATTGCATTTGCAATCTTCATTTTAAAACATTTGAACTCTACACAAATGATTTGATTAATAAAAGATGTTAATTTGTAACGAATCTAACAAATTATATTATTTCATATAATCCTGCAACAAAATTTAGAATAAGAATATATAATTTTGCTAACTTAAACAATTTTAGAACTCGATTACGCTTGAGCTTCACATGAATTTAAGGCATCAAAAGACTACTATATTTTTTTGCCTCCAATTAATTTCAATAAATGTACTATATATAAATTATTTCGATCTTTAACGTGAACTCAGTGGTGACCTTAACTTTTAGTGTAGGATGGATAGGTATCATTTATCATTTGAACCACATCCTAATTATACATTCCCTGTAAACAATGGAAGAAAAATTAGAAAGAATTTAATATAATACAACATCTTGTCCTATAGTTAAGTTTGGATTATGACGCGTGAATGAGTATTGTTGGTAATCGGCCAATTTGATTAAATTTAAAATAATTGAGTATGATCTAAATCAAATCTAATTTAATATGAAAATTTCATATTATAATTAGAATAACAATGGTGTTGAATCAAGATACTATATTTGACTGTTTGAATATCGAAAAGGAATGGTAAAACTTCCTGAAGAGCTAGTTGACAATGAGCATCCTCGACTCTTTGAACCGTTAGACAATTTTGGATTACTGAATTACTTGCCCTCAGAAGACGTTATGAAAAACAAGTCTGCTGTATAAATTAAGTTTACATTAAAAAAAAATGTATTAACAAAACTTAGTTAATAAGTTGAAGATATTGAGCACAATTCGGAATAAGTTATTACAAAGTTGTTTCATTTGATTACATTGTCCAAAAAATGATAAATATTTGGTTCAAGCTGACTTGTGATTTGATGATAGAATTTTGGTAAAATTATATTTTAATCTACAAGTTTAGATAAATTATCAAAATTAAGTTAAACTATATATTTTATTTGTAATATATAAACTTTTTCTTTGTATTAAATTTGATATAAAATAAAAGTTTATACATTAAAATGTTAAAATAAAGTCTAAATTAATTGTAATAAAATTTTAAAATTATGAATTAAAATATATTTTTCCTTTTTTATATGTACAAAATATCAACTCGAAACTTTTCATTATTTTGATTGATATGAAATTTACCGCATACAACTTTGAAAGAAACAACAAGATCAGCTTTATTGCAACACAAACTATCAAAATACCATACGTTTTCTTCCCAGATTAATTATCAGGAGCTCATCGCAACTCCGATTGTATGAATCAGCCCCGATTTTACCTGCACCCAAAACATAAAAATGGATTGTAAAATTTCCATGGAAACTAGCTTGATAAAACTTTCGGGATACCTACAAAGACATAGAAATTCAATTCTGATCTGAATTTAGTAGATAAATTTACTGTAGTCACAAGTAGTTGTCGATGGTTCAACTCCCTCTAATGAACTTCTAATATTCAAAGAATAACGAAAACTTATGACATACTAGGGACTGTGTGCTTGATCTGCCGAAGGAGGATACTTGGCGCATGCACGAGAACAAGTCACAATGCATAAAGGGCTAGTAACCCTTTCGCAACTTAGTGCACAACCCTCTATGCATTGCTCTCTAGTTTCAGCCTCCACCATATTACTGGTACATATGAATGCTACAAAAGCCAAAACCAAAACTGTCAACACAGTGCTCCTCATTTTGTTTGTATATTTTCTATCAACTTTTTGTTCTTATCTCTAGTGAATTGCCTGAGGTTTTACTTTATAGTGTGTTTGGTGTTTTATATAGTAAATTTTGAATTTATTACACAATTAGTATGTTTCCGTTTATATTTCTTTTGCATTTAGAGCTTTCCATTATTTGAAGGATTCATATAATCTCACCATTTTTTCTGCATTAACAAATAAAGAATTTACTTGATTACTTTGCAGTGGTTTGATTTGTAAGATTTAAAATAAAAGGAAACTAGATGGCCTTAAATTTAATAAGAATATACATTGTTAGGAATATGTACCCTTTTCTAGTTGAACGATTTTTTAAGAAAAACAAAAGTTTAAAATAGATAGATCAATCAATACTGTAAAACATGTGCCCATCACTCCAGCGATGACACCAAATATGAAATATAGAGTCCTTATTATTTTATGTTGCTGTCGCAGTTCTTATTTCTTTTTGTGAGCTTATTCTAGTTTATCTCCAGATGAGCATCATTGAAGATGTCAGGTCTAATTATTTGATAGTATAGTCAAGAGTCCCGTTAACGCTTTTGATGTAGTATTAGGAGGATGATCTGTCTCTTAATATTTAATATTGCTACATTGTGATGTGATAATATTCTCAAATAATGAAAAAGATCCTTCGTAAAAGAATACACTAATGATTAAAACATTTAATTAATTTAATATCTGTAAAAATCTTTAACTGCTTTATTGTTTAGTCTAATTCATCTTAATAATTTTATTGTTAAAATTAACAAAATTTATTAATCAATTGGTTCATTTTCGTAAATTAATAAATTTTATAAACTTAAATAAATCAATTGATTTTATTTAAATTTTTTAATTAAATTTCAAATTATTCGATAAATAAAACAATATATTTTAATCATATTTCAAATTCTTTAATTTTATTTAATCTTTAGCTGATTTTATTACAATATAGTACCGACTAAACTTTTAAAACTTAAGTTTCTTATATTACAAGTCTAACTTTCAGTCTGATTTTCGGATATTGGAATAAAGTGCTACTAGTCAATATCACCAATTTGTTCTTTGATTAAATAAATGGTATGGACCAAGGACCACTTCTAATGAATAATCTCACATCATGGAAATATTTTAATACATCAAATGAGTGCTATAAACAAACAAATATGGGGAAAAAAGGTCCAGTCTAATATATTTATTATCTATAATTACACCCATATTATTTGCAATTACAATAATAGCCCAAAATCATGGTATAATTTATAAACTAAGGGACAATTCATTAAAAGATAAAAATTACAAAGTTTTAATTTTTTAATTTCTCTCCTTACATAAATGACAATACTTTTAGTATCATCAAACAAAATAGTTCAATACAAAGACCAACAGAGAGTGAACGAAAAGCCATGCCCCTTTTAGGAAGGTACATCCCTAATCTATAACAAGTCTCAAAGCTTAAGTACTTTTTATTTCATTATCTAAATTTTAAAAATTAATTAAATGTACAATTTTTTAAAAAAATCAGATTATTTCTTTAATATTTTGTTTATATGACTAATGAAGCAATGTAAAGACTAATATTTGTAAAGATTACATTACATCTTCTTTTCTTAAATATCAAACAATTGATTGAATTTCAAATAAATAATTAATATGCTTATTATAAAAGACTTAAAATTATCTTGACTAAAACAAAGAACCATATAACTGAATTCAATTCAATTAATTAATTAATATGGTTATTATAAAACCTTAAAAATTATTTTGATAAAGAACCGTGTAACTCATGCACATAATAATTTTTATATTGTTATATCAATCACGTTAACAATTTATTAACAAAATAATTTTTGAAAATAATTATTTAATTTTATTCTAATTAGATATTTTAAATGTTAAATGTTAAATGTTAAATGTTAAATCAAAATAAAATTAACATTTTTATAGTTAAATAAAAAATCTGTTACTAGATTTTAAAGTGTGCTGTCTAAGTACTATAAATTCACCTAGCAACTCACTTCCTAAGAAGACACCAAAAGGTTTCTTTACTTCATTCACCTGGCCACAGCAACAGGAAACCTAAAGAAAATGAATTCTCAAATTGACCTAGATTCTATTCCAATCATAGATTTTTATACACTGAACCTGAAGAAGACGGGAACTCCAGAATGGAATTCAGCTAAATCCCAAGTTCGAAAAGCCCTTGAAGACTGTGGCTGCTTCGAGGCTTCATTCAACAGAATACCTCCAGAGCTTCGAAAGGCAACTTTTGGGGCATTAAAAGAATTCTTTGATTTACCTTTAGAAACTAAAAAGCTCACTTCTTGTGCTCATCAACCTCTTCATGGCTACCTTGGCCAATACCCTCAAAACCCACTTTTTGAGAGCATTGGAATCTATGATGCCACCTCTTCTGGAGAGATTGAAAACTTCACCAATATCATGTGGCCTGAGGGGAATCCATATTTCAGGTATTACAATTTCATGAGATTGGATGCTGTGCTGATACAGTAATGATTTAGCTTGTATTGATTGTTTTTCTTATGAAATCATTTATGTCACAGCAAAACTGTACAAACCATATTGGAGATTTTATCAGATATAGAAGGAATCATTAGGACAGTGGTCGTTGAGAGCTTGGGGCTTGAGGTATACTTAGAGGAACACATGAACTCAACTAAGACCCTCCTGAGGTTGATAAAGTACAAAGAGCCCCGAACCACAGAGAAAACCATTGGACTTGGGACTCACACCGACAAGAGTGTCATAACGTTAAATTATCAAAATCAGGTTCATGGTTTGGAGGTAAAGACCAAAGAGGGCAAGTGGATCAATGTCAAGCCCTCACCGAACTCCGTTGTGGTGATATGTGGAGAATCGCTCAATGTAAGTAAACCATATGTGTTTATACTTCGTTTGGAAGTAGGAACTTTGTAGATCGTAATTGCTTATTATAATTTGTAAAACTATATTCGTATTACTTAAAGTTGTTCTATAACAGTTCATATTTAGAATCTATAATCTATATTTTAAAAGTTTAGTTGTTATAAAAATATATATTTCATTTTATAATTAAGAACGGCAATATATTATATATTGATTAAAATGAAGTTCAATTAATTCTTTAATCAAATTTAGATTTTTTAATTTGAGATTTGATCAAAACAATTTCGTATTGATCTTTTTGAACTCAAACCCTACCTGAAAATTTGGTCTCGGCTAATTTATTAACCCTACTCATAATTTCGACCATGGTTTGAAAACTATAATTCAATCTTCATTATTTTGTACAGGCATGGTCAAATGGTCGACTACACTGTCCTGAACATCGTTGTATGATGTCTGGGAACGAAACAAGATATGCTGTTGCATTGTTCTCATTCTTCAAAGCAGGATACATTGTGAAAGTCCCTGAAGAGCTCGTGGACGCACAACACCCTCTTCTGTTTAAGCCTTTCGATTATTCTGAATATCTTAAGTTTCGTCAATCCAAGGCCAGTCTCTCTCAAATGCCTCTAAAAGCATATTGTGGCACTGGAATCTGATACTTTACTACCTTAATTATCATATTAATCAAGCTGTTCTTGGGTTTTCAAGCTTGTATCTTGTTCCTAATTTGTGGCAATAATTGGCATTTTCCTAGTAAATTAACAAGGGTTGTCATTGAATTAAAATTATGATTGGCAAATCAACATCATAAATAATCTGATACACGATAAATTATTTTTATTATTCATTTTCAAAAGTTTATAATTTTTAAAATTAAATTCTAATTATATAAAAAATCATATTACAATTATTATATTGTAAGTAAACACTTGGAATGACGTTTCGTTTATAATCTCAATCAATAATTTTAAAAAGATAAAATGATAAGCAAGGAAAATTTATGAGACAATTACCGTAAATATTCATCAATAATTAATCACAAAATATTTTTCTTACCATTATCTTTTAAACACATGGACCCACCATTCTCCTCTCTCTCTTTTTTTTAAATTACATTAGGTATCCCAGTTTAGCTGGACTAATTCTAAGCTCCTAAGACCCTACCTCAAAAACTCTAGAGGAGATAAATTTGGAACTCCAAGATCTATCAGGTTCTTACGTAGTCTGTACACTTTTGCGTACAATGAATCATCACATACTTGATTGGTCAACTGCTGATTGATTACTAGTCTTGCTCAGCATCAAGTTTCCAGTAGTCCTCGGATTCCCTAATAGCTTCAACGCCCACGTTACCGCTAGGAGCAAGACGTCGATCCATAATTGATCCGATCAATGCGTTTTGCCCAAGAAACTAAAGGATCATTAACAAGAAAAATTTTCCATTCCCCTTTCTTTTGCGTGACTCAAACTCAAGACCTCCTATTAAAACAAATGGAGTATACAACAGTTTATAGAAGAAACGACAAAGAAAAGCTTTCTTTTCTGAATAACTTGAACTAAGAAATTACTTCAAATATATAGCCAATAACGTTAACTTGCTAAAAAGACTCCAACGACCTAAAAAAAAACAATCCCACTACTACTGACTTAAGTAACACGACTTCATGTATTGACTCGGTAAAACAAGATAAAGCAAAATACTTAATTAATTAAGTAAGTTGCACTAATTTTTAACACTCCCCCTTAGTGCATGCTTACGATCAATGACTCCAAACTTTGGCTTGACTAAAGTCTATGTAAATATATCTGCTACTTGATAAATTGTAGAGATTCCCTTTAACTCAATTTCTTGATCCAACACTTTCTCTCGAATGTAGTGATGACAAACTTCAACATGCTTTGTTTTGCTATGGAAAATTGGATTTGATGCAAGTTTAACAGCACTTTCATTGTCATAATTAATTTGGACAACATAATCAATCTTGCATAGAATATCGTTTATTAACCTCTTCAACCACATACATTCTTGTGCAGCCATAGTTGATGCCACATATTCAACTTCAATGCTATATAAAGCCACCACTGATTGCTTTTTACTGCACTAGGATATCATAGTAGAACTAGTACTAAAATAATAACCTGAAGTTGAATGTCTCTGGCCCAATCTGCATCACTAAAACAAGTTAAAAGAAAATTTTCTAGCCTTTTGTACATGAGACCATAATCAAATCAGCCTTTTACATAATGAAGAATTCTTCTTGCTGCATCTAAGTGAGATGTTCTTGGATTCTGCATAAATTGATAAACTCTACCAACAGAATAAGCTATGCCAGGCCTTGTGGTAGTTAAATAGATTAAACTACCAACAAGTTGTTGAAAACTTTTGACATCCTTTAATAGTTTCCCTTCGTCTTTCATAAGTTTTAGATTCAGCTCCATCGGGGTGGCTTTTGGTTTTGACTCCCCCATGTTAAAACGTTGCAGCAACTTCCTTGCATACCCTTTTGAGAAATGAAATACCCCTGATCTGATTTTTCAATTTCTAGACTGAGAAAGCAGATAGCCTCTCCTAAGTTTTTCATCTCAAATCGAACAAAAAGCTCATTTTTCAACTTAGAAATTTCGATTCCATTATTGCCAGTAATTATCATATCATCCACATATAACAGAACCAACAAATGCACATTTGATTATGATTTAATAAACAAACTTGAGTTTGCATCAGAAACTTTGAAGCCACAAAATATGAAGTATTGAGCAACTTTACCATACCAACCATGTGGTGCTTGTTTAGGACATTATAATGCCTTCTTTAATCGGCAAACATGACGAGAATATTGCTCCAAAATTTATCTTTTAGGTTGCTCTATAAACACTTCACGATCCAGCTCTCCATAAAGGAAGGCATTCTTTACATCAAGTTGCCACAACTTCCAATTTTTAAATGTTATAAGAGAAAAAAATGGTTTTTATAGTTACCATTTTAGCAACTGGGTTGAATGTCTCTTCATAATCCAATCCATAACTTTGAGAGAAACCATGAGCAATAAGTCGAGCTTTGTATATATCAACAGTCCCATCTAAATTTTTCTTCAATGTAAACCCATTTACAAGTGATTGGCTCACAATTTTCTAGTTTTGGCACTAACTCCCATGTCTCATTTTTTTTCGAAGCTTCAAGCTCTTCTTCTATAGCTGCTTCCTAATTTGAGTGACCTTTGGTTTCTTCGTAATTTACTGGTTCTTCGTCCAATGCTCCAATAAAGAAGTATGAGGTAACACTATAGTGATTAAGTTGCAACTCATAATCTTGAAGATAGTTAGGTTGTCTTATCTCCCTTACTAACCTTCTTCTGCCTTGTTATAGGCTACTTGAATTTGAATTACTTGGTGTTGAAGATTCATCATTGTTTGAGTTTTGAAAGTCTCTGTCAGGAATCTATTGCAGGCTTTCTTGAAACTCATCCAAATTGACTTCTTGAATTGAGAAATTTTGGGCAAAATAATAGGTGGATACTTTATCAAACACAAAATCTCTAGAAGTGATACACTTCTTAGTTTCTGGATCCATGCACCTCCATCCTTTCCTACATGAATCATAGCCAATGAAAACACACTTTTTGGCTTTTGGGTCAAGTTTGGTTTAATTAAATTTTGGAATATGGACATAACATATTGATCCAAATATATGGAAATAATTTACATTTGGCTTTACACCATATAAAATTTCAAAAGGAGTTTTTTCTTTACCTGGCCAAGGAGGTAAACGATTAATTATGTGGGATGCACATTGAATATCTTCAGCCCAAAGCTCTCAAGAAAGATTCTTGTCATGTAGCCATGAAAGACCCGTAGAGACGAGATGAGCTAAGTTCCTTTCTAAAACACCATTTTGTTGGGGGAGTATTGGGATACATCATTTGCCTCAAAATGCCATTATTGTCACAATATTGAAAGAAATCGTCTGACATGTATTCTCCTCCGTTGTCACTACGTAGACACTTTTTCTTTCTAAATTATTTTTCTACAACATCATTGAATTCAACAAACTTCGATAATGCTTCACTCTTCTCCTTCAAGAATTTCACCCATGTGTACTTTGAAAAATCATCCACCAACAACATGGCATAGCGATATTCACTGTAACTAGGTGTTTTTATTGGTCCCATCAAATCTGTATGCATCAGATCAAACATAGTAGATCTTCGATTCGACAATTTGTCAAAAAGAAGACGGTGTGATTTACCAAACTAGCAGCCTTGACAAACGACGTTTTCATGAACAATTTGTAAAGCTGGTATACCATCAATCAATTTCCTTGAAGAAATTTGCTGTAGCAATTGATAATCTAAATGTCCTAATCGAGCGTACCAAATTGTTGGGCTATCAGTTTGACTTGTCTTCTTCACATAGACTTCTCCTACTGTCGTAACAAATAAGAACCCTTTTCTCACTAGTTAGAACAACATCAGCAGCTACATTCTTCACATTATCAAGAACTTTTACATCATCTGGCCCAAACAAAACATATTTCCCACAAATTGGTAATTTGAGAAGCCGAAATTAAATTTCTTATCAATCCTGGTACATGGAAAACATCATTTAGCTTTATGCTTTTTGTATCGTTAACACCAATCTTCACGACTCCTTCATTTGCTACTGGATATATTGAGTTATCAGCTGTAACAATAACTCGTTCTCCATTATGTCGGCGCAATTCTAAAAGTAAAGAATTATTTCCAGTTACATAATGAGAGCAACCATAATCAATGATCCACTCTTGCTTGGAACTTTTGTTGTTAAAGAGGGAATAATCTGGAGTTGATTTGACAGTAACATTGCCCTTTTCTTCATCCACTTTCGTGAAACAATGATCCCAGTCCAGCTGTTCCTCCTCTTCATCTTCACAAACAACGTTTGCCTTGGAGAGCTTTACATGACAATTTATCCACACCTATGACACTTGATGGATCTATTTGTTTGTGAGTTATAATCCTTGCTCGTTCCTTCATCGTGAACGTCCAGAGTTGACTTTCATTTTGAGAAAAAAAAACATCATTACGTTCAGGGTTGAATGCTTTGGCCATTTGTTTAACCAAAGCCTCTTGATTACAAATTAGAGTCTCCAAATGTTCAATTGACGGTCGATTCACCCATCTTTGAATAAAGGTGATGAACGGACTGTACTCCTTATTTAAACCACGAATGAGAAATCTTCTTAAACGAGCTTCACTGACCTTCTCACCTGCATCCAATTTAGAAATCTCAGCACAAATGCTTTTTACCCACAAGAAATATTATGCAATTGACATACCTTCTTGTGTTGTCGTTGCTAATTTATTTTCCAAGAACTGTAGCCTTGCTGTATCTTTCTTGGAGAATAACCTTTCAAGAGTTTCCCAATCTTGCCTTAGAGAACTAATATCACGAACATGATCAATGAGCTCTTTGGTAGTTGAAGTCCTTAAAGCAAAGAGAGTTTTTCCACATTTGATCTTCCATTTTCTTCGAGGCTTAGCATTATCTGATGTGTCAATCGGAATCTCTGCATCCGATCCAACCACAAGTTCCCACAAGTCCTGACCCTGAAGATAAGCCTCCATACACAGTCTCCAATAGGTATAGTTTGTCTGTTTGTGCCAACAAGTTTTTCAAAACCACTTTGTGCGTTTCCTCCATTCAACGACTCCATACTACAAACTAAAAAATTCTCTCTCAAACCTTGGCTTTGATACCATAAAACAAAAAGAGTATACAGCAGTATATAGAAGAAACGACAATGAAAAGCTTTCTTTTCTGAATAATTTGAACTGAGAAATTACATTAGATATATAGTCAATAACGTTAACTTGCTAAAAAGACTCCAACGACTTGAAAAAAAAAACCCACTACTACAGACTTAAGTAACACGACTTCATGTACTTATCAAATAGGAACTAATTTATTGACTCGGTAAAACAAGATAAAGCAAATTAATTACTTAATTAAGTTGCACTAATTTTTAACACCTGTAAGGGAGAGTCTTATTAAGGAATTTACATCATTTAAGTCATTCCTCGTTTTTCACCGTTCCCCTATCTTCCATAGACGGAGGTAGATGGGGGCCAGTGATGTATTGGGTCCCTCAAAATTTAAAAATTTAAATATTTTTAAATTTTAATTAGCATATATATATATATAAGGACGGAGTTATTTAGAGCTCAGTGATGCACTGGGCCCCCCAAGATTTAAAAAAATGAAATATTTGAGTTCTCTTATTTTAAATTTTTAGCTCCGTCACTCTCTTCTTTTTACTGACCATCCATGTGGGACCCACCATGATTTCACTCTTCCTAGTTTGTGAATATTGATGCATTTAGGCAATTTGAGACTTAATGGAATATTTCATAAATGATCTGAATTTTAATTTTTTCTTTTAATTCTTACACGTAGTAATTAGTAATTATGTTTTTAAATTTTATATTCTTTATTTATTTCTTTACATTTTAATTTAAAATTTTGTTTTAAATTATTATTATTAAAAATAAATTACTATATTTATCCTTAAAAATACTAAATTTATTTAATAATCCTTAAAAAATACTAAATTTATTTAATCTTACTAATAAATTATATTTGTCAAAATTTAAGTCCTTTATTATCTCTTCAAATTTTATTTGAAAAATTTTAAATTATTATTATTAAAAACTAATTATTATTTTTATCACAAATTTGTTTATTAAATTAAGTTATTAATAAGTATATGTAAGTAATTTTGCTTAAGATAATTTAATAATGTGTTAAAAATAATATTTAAACTAAAAAGTGTGTTTAAATAATATTTAAAGAAGTTAAAATAAAGTTATAGTCTTTTCTATTAACTTTCTTTAAACATATTTTAACTTTTATAATTCTTTTAATACAATTTTATTTTTATTTTATTTAAAATTTATTTTAGATTTAATCTTAATCTAGATTGTTAGATTTATTATTAGCTTATTATATATTAATATGTATTATTTATTTTATAATTTTTACTTTTATTTATTATATTCTAATCTTATAATAATTTAATAACGATTGAATCTTTAAATATTAAAAATTTTCTTTTGTATAGGTTTGATTTTCTGAACGTTAAAGGCCTTGTTTGGTAAAGAGCTTATCAGCTCTTTTTCAGCTGTTTGACCTATTTTAGCTGATTGACTTTGTAAAAAAGTTATTAGAAGTGTTTGGTAAATAGCTGGTTGGGTTGGCTGATTCAACCCAACAAGCTAATTTCAGACAAGCTCCTTCGAGGAGCGTTTCGTGATAATCAGCTGAAAGTTTTTATATTCATGTCGATTTTACCCTTTTACTACCGCCTTGTGGAATAGAATTCTTGTAGCAGAACACAACATATGTACACCATCATCGTCTCTTCCTCGATCGATTAGTCCTCACACACAACACAACACACTATGCCAAGCGAGCAGCACGGAGGAATGAATATTCAAAGTTGCGTTGTCTTACCTAATCTCGTGGATTTTGGAAGAGATAAATCGAGCGACTTTCGAGGATAAATCCAGAGAGTTAAGAACTTGATCACATCGAATAGATATATGATTGCATCGAATGAATCTGCGATTGATGAAAGAGTGAAACTTTTATGGATCTTAGAATGTCTTAGAAGCATTAGAAGGCTTCGGACCTTTGCTTGTTAAATCTGAAGCTTCTAGATCGACTAAACAAATACATATATTTAGCTCCTAGGTTATTTTAGGTTGTTAAATAAATAATGGAAGCTTTTAAGCGTCAAATGGGTTTTATTAATTAAAGGAAAAATAATTATGATAAAAATAAAGAATAAAATAAATTAATTTTATACTAAAATTATAAATAACAATTATATATTAATCTATATTTTAAATGTAGTATCAATATTTGTTTGTATATATTGTTGATGTAACATTTTATTTTTAATAACTCAAAATCTTTTATAAACATTCTAAACTTCATTCATGCACCAATTTTAATTATCATATAGCAATCTGCTAATTGGATTGTTATATTTGTCATCAACTCATTCTAATTATTAATAAATTGTATACATCAAGCAAGAAAACATTAAAAGAATATAATTTATTATTAAGTTATAGAACTTTGTTTTGTAATCTCATTTTATCGTATCATCAAAAATTAAAATTCATCTAATAGAAACTAGAAATTAAATAATAAAGCGATTCATCACTTTTAATATGGAAAGAAATGGTTTTGGAAAATATTTTAAAATTGAATTGAAAATTAAATTAGTAAGATAAAAATTTAAGGTTTAAAAATTTAAGCGATATTGGATCATTATAAAGCAATGTATATAATAAAGATAAAAAATTAAAGATTTTGAAATATACTGAGAGTTGTTTTAAATTTAATATAAAATTGTGTAAATTGATCTTTGTATGAAAGCATAAATTTCTAACTATGTATTAATAACTAATGAAGTCAATTAAAGATATAATTTTCAATTAATTTTGAATAAATTCATTAAGACTTATTATAATTTTGTATTTAAAATTGTTAAAATACTTATTATTATTATTAGTATTGTTGTTGTTGTTTTATTATTATTAATATTATTATTATTATATGTTCTATATTTTTATTAGAGCTATAAACTTAATTTTTGTAGAATTTAATATCCAAATTTTAAATTCTTATAAGAATATTCAACTAAATACTAAGATATATAATATTCATACCTTTATAATTTTTTAAGTTATGCCTCATAAGTCATTTTACACATAACCAGCTAATACTAAACAGTTAATTTTATCAAACATAAAATGACAAACAATTAATCTAATCATTTATAAATCGGATGATAGAATCATTATATCAATAATGGTGATAGAATCATTAACATTAATCTGATCGGTGATTACTGAATAAAGTTAAAACCTTATTCTACGAAGACTCCACCCAATTTTAGAAAGCTCAAAATCTTAAGCCTGACAGAGCTTCGGGCTTTGTTTTTCCAGTTATTTAAAAAATTGTGGAAAGGTTGTCAGGATCATACAGTCAGAAGTATCAAATTACCATTCGATTTAAGGCCCTGAAATCTTATATAAAAATGGGGTCGTATTTGAGGTGAAACCAGGATTTAAACAGAGAGAGAAACAAAGAATCCCTTGGCCGGCAACAATCTAGTCTCAGATCTAAAGCCAATGTCATCTGCCGCTTTGCAGTCACCAAGTACTATAAATTAATCACTACACATCAAAGCAATGTTATACTTATATCCACTCTTACCAATAATACATCAAGAAACCTCGACAAGAAAAGAATAATGGGGTATGAGGGTCATCATCTTAGTGTTAATCCAATCATAGATTTCTCAATGTCAAGCCTGAATCCTGGAACTCCAGAATGGGACGCGATCAAATCTCAAGTTCTCAAAGCTGGTGAAGATTATGGTTGCTTCATAGCTTTATTAGACAGGCTTGGTCCTGAGGTTAGAAAGGGAATAACAAACGAACTAAAGCATCTCTTTGATCTACCAACCGAAACCAAAATGCTAAATCTCCACAGGTTACCATTAAGTGGCTATGTAGGACAGTTGCCAATTGTTCCCTCGTATGAGAGCCTTGGAATTGGAGATCCCAGCTCTTTGGAAAACATCAAAAGCTTCTCAGACATGCTCCGGCCTGAAGGAAGACCAAGTTTCAGGTTCCTTTTGTGTCTTTTTTCAGACCAACTTGTTTCTAACTTTGGGTGTCTTTGAGAATGCTAATACGTCTTATTTACAGCGAAAATGTGGAGCTGTTCACAAAGCCAGCATTTGAGCTCGAATCTTTGGTGAAGAGGATTGTTCTTGAGAGCTTGGGTGTTGACAAGTACTTGGATGAACTGAAAGACTCGACCAGCTACAACCTAAGAGTCATGAGATACGAAAAACTCCAAAATGTTGACACCGATGAGCTTGGATTGGTTCCTCACTACGACAAGAACTTCATCACCATATTGCATCAGCTTCAGAGTGATGGCCTGGAGCTAGAAACCAAAGACGGAGAGTGGATCAAGATCAAACCGTCACCTGGCTCCTTCATCGTTTTGTTTGGCGAATCCTTCCATGTAAGTTTACTGAGAATTCTTATAGTAAAAGGTACCAATTAATGTCTTACCACCAAATTTTGTCCATTAATTTTAACCTGCAAAATTTGGTGGCATCTGAATTATATAGGCCTGGACAAATGGTCGTCTGCGACCTGGAGGTCATCGGGTAGTAATGTCTGGAGATCAGCCAAGGTACTCAATGGGATTGTTTTCTGATCTTAAGGAAGACTTCTTGGTAAAAGCCCCAGACGAGCTTGTGGATGAAGAACACCCTTTGATATTTAAGCATTTCAAGTTCAAGGAATTAGTAAACATACTCGTAAAGGAGGTCAGCACTATTGAGGTTCCCCAAAGATGCAACCTTTGCGTGGATGCTTTTCGTAATGTCTGATTTTATTTTGCCAGATCTAGGTGTTTGTGATGTGTAATACATATATGTGTGTGTTATGTTATGTAAGGTTTGGCCAGGTCTAGGTGATTGTAATGTGTAATAGGTTCCCTTCTCTAATAAAATAAAGCAACGTATGCCTCTTCTTCGAAAAAGGCCGTGTGTCATCATCATTAATAATAATAAGTCTAATTAATTAGGCTTTTATTACTTTAAAATTAGAAATTACAAAATTCGAGAAGATGCTGACTTCCAAAAGGAAGACTATATTCTCTTATTATGTCCATCATTTTGAAGGTCTACGTTTGTATGATAGCACTGGGACAAGACTTCTTGTGCCGAAGACAAAAACAAGAAAAACGAGTACAAAATAATAGTAATAAAATTCGTATACATGATGAGAATACTGATTAACTTATAATTAGTTATTTTTATAGATATAAATTTTAAACCTAAATTATAATTATTGTTGAGTGATCCCAGTTTGAAATTTTACGCCAGAACAAATATAACATTCAAAATTTTATGCAGATTAAGATGTTTAAATTATATTAAAGAAATTAATTAAAGTGATCGTAATTCTAAATATAAAACTTAAAAGAATTTTAATGTTGTGTTAATTAATATTCCTTTCTAGTCATATTTAGAAATTTATGTAAGGAAAGTTTAGAGAAAATCAGTTTTGACTAATTCTAATGTTGTGATAATTTCTCTATTAATTAGAAATATATTCTCCACCAAATCAGGGAGAAAATCAGGGGGGAAATCTGGGAATATATGGTAGTTTAATCTGTATAAATGTAGACTTCTTGTAAACAGAATATATGTGTGAAATACACAACAAGTTCAACAATCAAACTCTTCTTCTCTCAGTTTTTCATGGTATCAGAGCACTCTTGAATCAAGAGTCGATCTTTTCATAAAAAACCTAACCCAATCTCTTCAGTCATGTCAACAGAATCTGCTCTAAGTTCTGATCTTGCTGCAGAAAAAAAATTCTTCTGGTGTACATATCCAAGAAACGAATGTTGTACTAACACCAGAGAAGCTTGACGGTTTGAATTACACAGAGTGGGCGTTGAGTGCTGAACATAGTCTCAGGGGCAGGAGCAAATGGGGGTACGTCACCGGTACTAAAATCGCACCTGCTGACAAAACTTCTCGGGAATACGAAACCTGGGAAGGAGATTGCTACAAAGTGAAAACATGGATTCTGGCAGCCATGAACCAGGAGATCAGACTGATGTTCCTACACCTTCCAACCGCAAAAGACGTGTGGGATGCGGCAAAGGAAATGTATTTTGTTGCTCAAGACGATTCACGTGCTTATCAATTGCACTGTGAGATCATGCAGCTCAAGCAGAATGGAGACACAGTGATTTCCTATTTCGGAAAACTCCAAACGATTTGGAGAGAAATCGATTCCATTGAAGCCTGCATAATGGAATGTAAAAATGACATGGAGGCACACTCTAAACGAATTAATGCACATAGAGTATATGTGTTTCTAGCTGGATTGGATCCTCATCTTGATAGCGTTAGGGGGCGGATCTTATCAACAAAACCGCTTCCTGGCCTTCTTACTGCATACGCTAATGTATGTGCTGAATCGAACATGATGGTGACCATGATGAACAATCCCACAGATGGAGCAGCCTTCCTGATGAAGAGGCCAAAATCGAAAAAAGGAGGAAAATGCACTCACTGTGGAATGAACGGACATACCATTGATGGTTGTTTCGAAATTATTGGATATCCTGAATGGCATCCAAAAGGGAAGAAAAAAAATGGAGAAAAGGAGAAAGTAGGTAAGGGTTTGGTAGCACAAACATGTAAACACAAATCTCAATCCCTTAAGTCCAACACTGTTTCTAGTAGTCGTGATTGGATAGCTGACACAGGGGCTTCTGATCATATGACTTGTGATAAGGGTAAATTTGTTGCGATTTCAAATAATAAGCCGAATCTTTCTATTGTTAATGCCAATGGAGATACCTCACCAGTTGAAGCAATCGGTGATGTATCAGTTTCACCCAATCTTTCTCTGTCCAAAGTCCTTTATGTACCCACATTAGATTGTTCCTTGTTATCAATTTCTAAAGTGACTAAGGAACATGATTGCCATGCTGATTTCTCATCCACTGATTTTGTTTTGCAGAAAAACGGGACGCAAACGGTGATTGGCAGTGGCAAGGAAGTTGATGGAGTATACATTTTGGATTCGCAGAAATCATCTGGTGCAGGAAGGGCACTCCGTGTTGGTGATAATAACCTTGTTAGCAATAGGAATAAAATATGGTTATGGCAGGTTAGATTAGGACATCCTTCGTTCAGTTATTTGAATCATTTGTTCCCAACTTTGTTTAAAGGTTTAGATGTTTCAGATTTTGCTTGTTCAACATGTTCTTTGTCGAAAAGCCAAAGAACGAATTTTCCAAACTCAGAAATTCATTCTGCTGAAAAACCTTTCGATTTGATTCATACTGACATATGGGGTCCTTCTCCAATTTCGACTGCAAATGGCATGCGTTGGTTTATATTGTTTATTGATGATTGTACAAGGTTCACCTAGTTATATTTGATTAAGCATAAGAGTGATGCCTGCAGTATCATAAAACGTTTTTATGACATGATTTTAACACAATTTGAGACAAAGGTTAAAATGTTCCGATCAGATAATGGAGAAGAATTTTTGTCGCAAGAACTGAAATCCTTCTTTCTCGAAAAAGGAGTTTTACATCAAACAAGTTGTGCTTATACTCCACAGCAAAATGGAATTGCTGAAAGGAAGAATAATCATTTACTCACTGTCACACGATCATTGCTGATAGGTGGTAGTGTTCCAAATTTTCTGTGGGGAGAAGCATTGCACTCAACGGTGTATTTAATAAATAGGACTCCATCTAGCGTACTGAATTTCAAAAACCCTCTTGACAAGCTCTCTGAATTTCATAAAATTACTTCCATTATCAATATTTCTCCAAAGGTTTTTGGTTGTGTTGTGTTTGTTCATTTGCATAAACACCAGAGACATAAACTAGAAGCACAAGCATTGAAATGTGTTTTTGTTGGTTATGGAATAAATCAAAAGGGATATCGTGCATATCATCCAGCATCAAAAATTTTTTATGTAACAATGGATTTGGTTTTTCATGAACAAACACAGTGTTATGGTAAACCGAATTATGCACTTCAGAGGGAGAGTACAGGTGAAGTTCACAACTCTAGAAATTATCAAGGGGTACCTGATTTTGAAATTGTTAGGAAATTGAGATCACATGATTCTAGTACAGATCAGGTTATTATTAGTAATAATATGGATGAACCTGTTTCCCAGGATAACTTGACTGATAGTAATACAGATGCACCAGTCGATACATCCCAGGAATATGATAATTCCAACATTGCTGTCTCTCTTACACGAGAAGAATATGAAAATTCTCAATGTATACCTACATCTCCTACCATGGCGCAGTCAATCCCGGGAGTGTCTCAAGTTCCACAGGTATCCTCTATTCCTGAGAATTTTTCTAATAATATTTTTGAGATTTTTCATGATTTTTCTCTTGCTGATGTGGATGAACCACCTATTGAACCAATACCTGAACAGCTTGAACTTGTTCTGAATATCAGTGAACCAGAAACCATATCTACCACTTCTACCTATCGATTACCTCCTCGAATTAACAGAGGAAAACCTCCAGTTAGATATGAGTCAGATTTGAAATCAAAAGCAAAATATGCCTTGAACAAGTACATATCTGATCATAGGTTGTCCAAGAATTATGCCTCTTACGTGTCAGCTCTATCTTCTATCACTATTCCTAGAGATGTGCAGGAGGCTTTAAGGGATCCAGAGTGGAAGAGGGCGATGGAGGTAGAACTGGAAGCTTTGAAGAAGAATAAAACTTGGCACCTAGAAGATTTACCAGAAGGAAAAAAAGCAGTAGGTTGCAAGTGGGTGTTCACAATCAAGTTCAACTCTGATGGTTCTTTAGAAAGGCAAAAAGCAAGATTAGTTGCTAGAGGATTCACTCAGACATATGGAGTGGATTACGATGAAACTTTTGCACCAGTGGCTAAGCTCAACACTGTGCGAATTCTAATGTCCTTGGCAGCAACTAAAGATTGGCCTTTGTACCAGTATGACGTGGAAAACGCATTCCTGCATGGTGATTTAGTGGAGGAAGTGTACATGGAACCACCCCCAGGAATTGCTGAGTATGAAGGTATAACACAAGTATGCAGGTTGGATAAGGCCTTGTACGGACTAAAACAGTCTCCAAGGGCTTGGTTTGGGTGTTTCTCGCAAGCTATGAGGAATTTCAATTATGATCAAAGTGACTGTGATCATACGTTGTTCTTCAAAATGAATGGTGAGAAACTCACAATATTATTGATTTATGTGGATGACATGATTGTCACAGGAAATGATGTTGAAGAAATGACGCAGCTACAAGAGTATCTCAACAGCGAGTTTGAAATGAAGAATCTTGGTGAGTTAAAATATTTCTTAGGCATTGAAGTGGCTCGGTCAGATGCTGGAATTTCATTGTCACAAAGGAAATATATTCTTGACTTGTTAACCGAGACTGGAATGGCAGATGCGAAACCCATAGACACTCCAATCGAGCAGAATTGCAAACTTGGATTATGTCTAGATGAAGAACATATGGATAAGTCGAGATATCAGAGACTAGTTGGTAAATTGATTTATTTGGCTCACACCAGACCGGATATTTCATTTGCTGTGAGTACTGCTAGTCAATTTATGCAAGATCCACGACATTCACACATGAAATTGGTGGAACACATTCTTAGATATCTCAAGAAAGCTCATGGCAAAGGATTGTTGTTTAAAAAACATGGAAACTCTGATGTATAAAGCTTTACCGATGCAGACTGGGCAGGCTCAATGGTGGATAGAAGATCAACATCAGGTTTTCTTACATTTGTTTGGGGAAATCTAATTTCTTGTAGGAGCGAGAAACAGACTGTAGTGGCAAGATCCAGCGCTGAAGCAGAATACCGAAGCTTAGTGCACAGAATATGTGAATTGATTTGGGTTCAAAGATTGCTTGAAGAATTGAAGTTAAATTCGGATCATCCAATGAAAGTTTTTTGTGATAGCAACTCAGCTATGGAAATTACGAAGAACCCTGTACAACATGACCGAACCAAACACATTGAAATCAACCGACATTTTATTAGAGAAAAATTAGATGCAGGTCTGATCGAATTGGTTTATGTTCATACAGGAAAACAACTCGCAGATGTGCTTACAAAGGGTGTGTCCAAGGCAAACTTTCAACAAGCAGTATCCAAGCTTGGTATGTGCGATATACACTCACCAGCTTGAGAGGGAGTATAAGTAAAGTTTAGAGAAAATCAGTTTTGACTAATTCTAATGTTGTGATAATTTCTCTATTAATTAGAAATATATTCTCCACCAAATCAGGGAGAAAATCAGGGGGGGGAAATCCGGGAGTATATGGTAGTTTAACCTGTATAAATGTAGACTTCTTGTAAACAGAATATATGTGTGAAATACACAACAAGTTCAACAATCGAACTCTTCTTCTCTCAGTTTTTCAATTTAATTGATAACTATTGAAGAAATGGTATGTACCATAAGGATATATATGAAATAAACATCAACAATCAACAAAAAGAATTTAATAAAGTTTAATTAGTTGAGTGTTTTTAGACATTAAGAATAACTATTTTCTTATATTGATTAATTAACTTTATTAAAAATATATATTTTCTATATATAGAGTAATACCTATTTCACTTTATTAAGTTGCATACGGCCTAACCTATAATTATGATTTGGAACATGGTATTTAAATCATTAATTTTTCTGTTTTTCTGAATATTTAAATATAGTCTATGATAGGATCATGTCTCAAATTATAATTATCTAAAGACTTTTAAAATTTCCCACATTATTTCAAAAACTCTCATAAATTATATATGAGCTAAAACTTGAAAGTAAGGTGACTTAGTTTTAAGAAGTGACTTAGTTTGGCAGATTCTTGAGTCCACTTAATTCTTATAGTCTTTCAAACACTTGCTAAAAATGTGATAACTTATTTACTCACGTATCAAATATAAAGAGGTAACACCCAGATATGGTTTGATAATTGGCTAATAATAAGCCCGCTCATAAGCATTCCAAGCTTTACAGCTTTGAGAAACCAAATACCTATGGACGAGAGAGTTTCTGCTCTAATATATGCTAGGATTTGGCAGGCTAACTTAAGGGGATTCTCCACACTAAGGGAGTACCTGCCACAACTGGAGGACACAAATAGGGACGACATCATCCATTATACACCAAACCAGCAAGGGCACTTCACAAATCAATCTTGTCATAGGATATTCAGGGAGGCTAGGGTTTCCATGTTACATCCTCATATGGAAAAATTCCTTAAACCCCAAAGCTTTATTTATTACTTGGCTAGCTATTAAAAACATGTTACGAATAAAATGTCGTTGGTTTCAGCTAACTGAAACTACGTATGTATTATGTCGCAATGTGGATGAGGATGGTGGTCACTTGTTCTTTGGATGTGAATACACTAAAGCCATATGGAGTAGGATACAAAACTTGGTGGATGCGGTAAACCATTCATTTGAATGGGACCAGGCTTTAAATATATTCATTACTATTGAGTATTGTCTCAAAGTCAGAAATGGTAGCTTCTCAAAGTCAGAAATGATAACTTGTTTTTGGTGGTTGTTGAATAAAAAATGGTGGCTTGTTTTTCGGTGAATTTCAGTGCAGCTGACCTTCACCTTTACCTTCACCTTCATCCATGGACTTCTCTATCAAAGAGAAGCAGCAACAACGAAAGAAGGAGTGAGAGAAGAGAGCAGAAATTTTCAACAGAGAAGAGAGCAGAAATTTCTAGCGTGAGAGAGAGCAAAATATTTTCAGATGAAGGAGAGAGTAGAAATTTTTAGAGGGAGAGAGAGAGAAAAAAATTATTTTTTTTGTTTTCTCTTTCTTGTAGAAGTGTGTGAGCTTAGGTTAATTTTGGTATTTTGGAAAACTGAGTGATAAACACTATTGTATGCTCTCATTGATTATAGTAAAATACTCAGTCGTCTCCAAACTGGACGTAGACATTGTCGAACCAGTATAAAAATCTTGGTGTTTTTGTTGTTGTTTTATTTTTTACTCCAAATTTGTTAACATTTCTGCACAACAACTCATATCAAAGCTCCAGTTTTTTCGACTAGGGTGTTATAGGAGTGAAAATTTGTTGGAGCTATAGTATCGGTGAATAGTGTTGCTGAACAGTGTCATTACTACAATCTCCCCATGAATAGTGCAGGTGCTACAGTCCCATGAACAGTGCCTATGTTATAGTGTTGTGAATAGTATCAGAGCTACAATTTGTGTGAATAGTGATTACAAATAGTATGTATTTGTGAATAGTGTGCGAGTAGATGATTGGAGATAAAGACGAGCCATTAAGAGAGAGTTGATATCGTCATCGTCGATACCTATATCCAATAGACATCCAATCGCTATTACGAGGTTAGAGGTTAATAAATTCAATGGCTCTAATAATTTTGGTATGTGGCAACATAAAGTTATGAATGTATTGTATCTGTAGCGCCCTCTCACCGTAGGGGTACATATCGGGAAACCCGAAGGTCGCTCCGACACGTATCCCACAATAAGGGTGCACTACCAGAACATTATCCAATAATATCCACATGGCATCGCAATAAGTAAAATCATAAAATATCACAATAGCATAAATCAGTAAATTTGAATCCCAAAATAATGATCATCTGGTACAGTCATCCAATGTCAGAATAGACAAGTCTATCGGTCTCTAACAAAACCAAAAGGAAGCGATACAAGCATCTATCTAAGTCATCCTCAAAAGCTAACCCAGTTGACCGACACATGTGCCATCGCGTCCCCTTACCGGCTTCGCCGCGGCGTGAAGGAATGTCTTGAGCTAGGAGTCTACTCTATCGATCTGAAAAATAGGTTGCAATTTTGGGTGAGTTTGCGAACTTCGATGAAACCATCATCGATGGTTCACTCAAATCATGCATTACGCAAATTGCGTGCAAGACGCACGCGATAATATCAATTAACGGTATTATATACGATTATGATTCTATAACGATTTACAACGATGAAGCGATGTCGATGGCAATAATACGATGGCGTAGAAACGATTCTGATATCGCATCACAATATCTGATAAATCATGGCATCACACGATTCGATAATCATCGCACAATTTAGCGATTCAATCGGTCATGTATATAATGCATATGAGACTCTTTCCGATTATTGATATTGTGCCCAAGTGCTCGATCGGTGTTGATGGGGGCGCGCGAGATTTCTCCCTCGAGCTAAGCCGGTCGATGCAGTGTTGAGCTCGAGGCTCTTTTCGATGATAATAGCAACTTGGGACACGTCCATTATCGATCATGCATTTATGCATGCGATGCGATATTCGATAATTCAATATTGATGATTCATCAATTTATAGTATATGGCTATAAAGCCCGATATATCGATTTCGATATCATGCGATGATCGATTCGATTCTGATAAAGCATGCAATTCAATCCAATAAATTTCAGTAATCATGAAATAGTCTAGTCCAATTCGGTAGTAGCATGCAATTCGATCCTAATCACGTCGAAATCATCGGTTCACCTTTGCAAGTAATTCATACGAGCGTATAAACAATCGAATTTGAGAAACCAACTAGGTTACTCACTGTAACTTCCGAACTCTTGCTGGAAGTCCGGCAATATCCGTGGAGCGACGGTCCAGCGGTGCCTCTATAACGATAAAATATAAACCATTACTAATTGCCCGATTAAGCAGTTCGATAATGCATATGTCTCAGTGAAATGATGTATGATGCATGTTCACGATTTTTCGGTGCTAAATCCCAATTTCGGTACTTTAAGCTCAATCCTATCTCTTTGTTCAATGGGTCAACAATTATTTGATCCATTCATAAAATCCAGTCAATTTTCCTCAATTCGAATCCCTATAGCCATTTCCTATATATCGGGTCAAAACCTCGATTACAAATCGAATCAAAACTCCAATAGTCTCAATTTGACATTTAGGTCATACTATGCACCATAATCGACCCAATTCCTTATAATTCAATTTCATTTAGATCAATTCAAATTCTACACTTATCCTCAATTGTAGACCTCTTTCCTAGTTCATAACAAATGGAATCGCCTCGATCGGAGGTCTACACCAAAAGTTATGCCCAATAAATCAATTTTAATCGATGGCGGAAAAGCTCGCTCGCCGCGGTGAACGCAGCGTCTATGCACGCCACGCCATGAGGCGGGCAACACGCCTTGGCGTCATGAATAAATGGCGCTCCAGCGGCGTCCACACACGCCGCCATGTGACGAATAAATATTAGTCGCCATCCGCGCAAGCGCGAGCGACGACGTCGGCGAATTCCGCCATCTTCTCCGATCGTTTCTCACTCTAAAACCACCATTAATACCTCAACTATCTCAAATCAACCCTAATAAGCATCATAAATGCAATAAAACCATTAAAACAACATTAATGCCATTAAAGCTTACTAAATCGTCGATCGATCCTCGACCACGTAAACCCTAAAATCCTTTGAAATCAACGATCCAACAATCTCAAAGCCTCTAACCTTCACCGATCACCATAGATATGTTAGACTAACACAATAACGAAGAAGCCATAAGAAGAAATCGAAGGATCTCACCGTTGGAAGAAGAATCGAATCACCGTAGAGGAGAGAAGAAGAAAGCGAAATGCCTTAGGAAAATAATCCCAATTTTTCCAAACCTAGCTATTTATAGGCATAGGTCTCCAAATCGGTCAAGTTTCACCTCTAAATTTCAATAACTCATCATATTTATTTCTTAACAAGTATAACTCTAAATTTTCCATTGCCATCGGACCATTCTTTCGAGACTATCTGATCAATCGATTGATCTCTCAAATATTTTCGATTAGGGCATTTTCTCTAAATTTCCCAAAATTTCCTATAATCCACTATCAAATACCCGTCCTCGTAACCAATATTAAATCAATCATTTGAACCCAAAACTCAATTTTCTCAATTAATCATATTCCGGTCGATTCGATCGGTTCACAATTTGATCGGTTCTGACCAGTCACTTGATCAATTTCAATTCACAATTAAATACGGAAAATCATGAATGCATGTACCTATGAATATATGCATATCGCGATAAACCAGTTCCTCTATAATTAGAGGCGATAGCATACTCGATCGATAAATCTGATATAATCGATCGATCGGTCCGATATTACCATTTTACCCCTAGCGTGATAATGGGATGTTACAGTATCAACAAGAGTTGGATATAGTTATGAAAGATAAACCTGAAGATATGGATGACAAGTAGTGGATGCGAATTAATCTCCATGCTTGTGCCTCTATTCGATCATTTCTTGATAAGGAGCTAAAATATCCTTATATGAAGGAAACTTCTGCTAAGGAGTTATGGACGAAATTGGATGAAAAATATATGACCAAGAACATAGAAAATCAGCTCTTCTTGAAGAAGCAACTCTTTTGATTTCAGTATCGCTAAGTATTTTTATGCACGAACACCTAAATGATTATAATAAAATACTTGCTGATTTAGTAAACCTTGATATTAAAATTCCTGATGAGGATAAGACGCTATGTTTGTTAAATTCATTGCCTGATGATTATGATCATTTGACAACTACTTTGTTGTATGGAAAATTCGAGGTGAAACTTGATAAGGTTTCTGCAACATTGATGAATCATGAGTTTCGTAAGAAGGAACTGAAGACTCACAGTTCACAAACTAAGGCACTCACTGCAAGGGGACGAATAGAGGAAAGAAAACATGGGAAGCAGGAAAAAACTCATTCAAGTTTCCTACTAAAGATATATGTGCCTTTTGTCACCAAAAAGGTTATTGGAAGAAAGACTACCCTAAATTGAAGAACAAAGAGAAGGAGAAAGTGGGTTTTGTAGCAAATATTGCTAAATCTGGAGAAGATGATTTCGAGTTTGCTTTGACTAGTTCATTTACTGATGGTCACTCCAAGGAGTGGATTTTGGATTCAGGTTGCACTTATCATATGTTTCCCATTCAGGAATGGTTCTCTAGCTTCCAGGAGCTGGATGATGGAGTTATTTTGATAGGAGTTAATAATGCCTGCAAAACACAAGGGATAGGCAAAATCTGTTTGAAGATGCACGATGGAAAAGTCAGAGAATTGAGTGATGTTCAATATGTACCGAATATGAAGAAGAATCTTATCTCATTAGGAGCATTGGAATCCAATGGTATCAAGATCACCATGGAGTGTGGAGTTCTTAAAGTTGTTTAAGGGGTACTAGTGGTGATGAAAGGTACAAAATGAAATAACTTGTATCTTTTGTAAGGGAGTACAGTTACTGGTGGAGCAGCTATCACTGAAACTACTGGCATAGATAGCTCAGACACTATAAGGTTATGGCATATGCGTCTTAGGCATGCTGGTGACAAATCATTTCAAGGATTGGTGAAACAAGACTTATTGAAAGTCGTAAAGGCAAATAAATTGGAATTCTGCGAACAATGTGTACTGGGTAAGCAAACTAAAGTAAAATTTGGCACTGCTATTCATCACACTAAAGACATTCCAGATTATGTTCATACTAATATTTGGGGACCTTCCAAGAATGCATCTTGGGGAGGTAGCCATTATTTTGTCTCCTTTATTGATGACTTCTCTAGAAGAGTATAGGTGTACACCATGAAGCATAAAGGTGAAGTCTTAAAAATATTCCTGAAGTGGAAAAAGATGATTGAAATGCAAACCGGTTGAAAAATCAAGACTCTCAGATCAGATAATGGTGTGAATATAAGTCTGATCCTTTTTTGGAAGTTTGTCAAGATGAGGGTATTGTGATGCATTTCACGGTTAGGGAGACACCACAACAGAATAAAGTGGCAGAGTGCATGAACCGTAATTTACTTAAGAAAGTTTGGTGTATGTTGTCTATTGCTGGTTTAGGTAATGTGTTTTGGGCTGAGGTAATTACTTATGCAAGCCATATTATTAATCGGTTGCCTACAACTGCAAACAAGGGTAAAACACCCATGGAGGTATGGTCTGGTAAACCTTGTACTGATTACAAGTATTTACACATATTTGGTTGTCCTACTTACTATCATATTAGGGAAAGCAAGTTAGATCCAAGAGCAAAGAGAGCTCTATTTATGGGCTTTAGCACTAGCGTGAAGGGATACCGACTTTGGTATCCAGATGAGAAGAAATTTGTTGTAAGTAGAGATGTGACTTTTGATGAAACTGCTATGGTTAATCAGAACAAGCATGAAGTGGACATTGAAGCGACCAAGATCATGAGTAGTTCAAAACAGGTGGAGTTATTGAAGACCCCAGTTGATCCAGTAAGGTCTGATGTTACAAACACTAGTTCTAAGGTTGATTTTGATGATGAAGACCAAGATAATAAAGAGGAGATACCTACCCAAGAACTACCACAGCAACAAGATTCTATTACAACCAAAAGATCAAGAAGGAAAATTCAAAAGCCTGCTCGGTTTACTGATATTGTGGCATATGTACTTTTAGTTATTGAAGATGATATTCCATCCACCTACAAAGAATCTGTCAGAAGTTCAGAGAGCATAGAGTGGAAGAAATCTATGAATGAGGAGATGAAATCTCTTCATAAAAATAAGACTTAGAAGCTAGTTCGGTTACTAAAAGGGAAGAAAGAAATTGATTGTAAATGGGTATCTACTAAGAAGATGGAATCTTTGGGAAAAGACAATGTAAGATTCAAAGCTAGATTGGTAGCTAAAGGCTATGCTTAGAAAGAAGGCATTGACTAGAACGAGGTATTCTCCCTTATAGTAAAACATTCTTCCATTCATATTTTGTTGGCTTTGGTTGGATAGTTTGACCTTGAGTTAGCTCAACTTGATATCAAGACGACGTTTTTACATGGTCATTTGGAGGAAGATATTTTAATGTCTCATCTAGAAGGATTTAAGGTTGTTGACAAAGAAAATTGGGTTTGCAAATTGCAAAAATCATTGTTGGTTTGAAGCAGTCTCCAAGATAATGGTACAAGCAATTTGATAGGTTTATGATCGAGCAGAAGTATACAAGAAGTCATTATGATCATTGTGTATACTTTCGCAAGCTACAAGATGGAACCTTTATTTATTTTCTTTTATATGTTGATGATATGCTTATAGCATGTAAAAGCCAAGTGGAGATTGAAAGATTGAAGACTCAACTAAGTAATGAATTTGAGATGAAGGACTTGGGAGAAGCTTAGAAGATACTAGGTATGGAAATTGAAAGAGATAAAGAAAAAGGCAAGATTGGTTTGCGTCAAAAGCAATATTTGAAGAAGATACTATAACATTTCAGGATGAATGAAAATTTAAAACCGGTTAGTACACCTCTTGCTTCTCATTTCAAACTTAGTGCTTTTATGTCTCCTAACATAGATTAGGAGAGTCATTACATCGCTAAAATTTCGTATGCAAGTACTGTTGGTAGTTTAATGTATGTTATGGTGTGTACTAGGCCTAATATTTCACAAGCTGTTAGTATTGTCAGTAGATACATGCATAATCTAGGAAAAGGGCATTGACAAGCTGTGAAATAGATTCTACAGTATTATCTGCGTACTGTGGATATTGGTTTATTATTTTAGCAAGATGAAGTTACTAGTCAATGTGTTGATAGATATGTAGATTCTAATTACCCAGGTGATTTGGACAAGCATAGGTCCACTATAAGTTTTGTATTCACTCTTACTGGAGGGCCAGTGAGTTGGTGATCAACTTTGCAACCTACAGTTGCTTTATCAACTACTGAGTTAGAATACATGACAGTAACAGAAGCTATTAAAGAAGCCATCTGGCTTCAAGGGTTGCTTGATGACTTAGGAGTCCATCAGGATCATGTGGATGTTCATTGCGACCATCAAAGCACTATTTATTTAACAAAGAATCAAGTTCATCACGCACGTACAAAACACATTGATGTGAGGTTCCATTTTGTTCGTGAGATTATTGATGAGGGAAATATTCTTCATTAGAAGATTGGGACTGCCGATAATCCTGCTGATATGTTGACAAAACCAGTTTTGTTACTCAAGTTTAAGCATTGCTTAGACTTGATTGACATTTGTAAAATTTGTTGATTGCCCTGTAGGGGATTGGGAGACGACCATTGGGAATTCCACTTCGAGCATTTGAGCCAAGGTGGAGATTATTGATCGTATTGTTTCAAAGACAGAAATGGTAGCTTCTCAAAGTCAGAAATGGTAGCTTGCTTTCGGTGATTGCTGAATAAGAAATGGTGGCTTATTTTTCGGTAGATTTCGGTGCAGTTGGCCTTCACCTTCACCTTCAACTTCACCTATTTTCTCCATAAAAGAGAAGCAACAACAACGGAAAAGGAGTAAGAGAAGAAAGCAAAAAATTTTAAGAGAGAAGAGAGCAAAAATTTTTTAATGTGAGAGAGAGCGCAAAATATTTCTAGAGGAAGGAGAGAGTAGAAATTTCTAGAGGGAGAGAGAGAAAAAATATTTATATTTTTTTCTCTTCCTATTAGGAGTGTATGAGCTTGGGTTAATTTGGGTCTTTTAGGAAATTGAGTGATAAACACTATTGTATGCTCTTATTGATTATAGTGACATACTCAGTCGTCTCCAAACTGGACGTAGGCATTGTCGAACTAGTATAAAAATCTTAGTGTTCTTGTTGCTGTTTTATTTTTCACTCCAAATTTATTAACGTTTTCACACAACAATTACCTTCT
The DNA here is from genome assembly GCA_029891385.1 of Erythroxylum novogranatense. Classification (NCBI taxonomy): domain Eukaryota; kingdom Viridiplantae; phylum Streptophyta; class Magnoliopsida; order Malpighiales; family Erythroxylaceae; genus Erythroxylum; species Erythroxylum novogranatense. The sequence goes on from CM057232.1 coordinate 3,658,102, forward strand.
TCAAACAGATCAATGAGAAAGCAATTTTTTGTAAACTGACATTCATCACTTCCATATATATGATATGGAAAGAACACAACTACCGAATCTACTAACAAAAAGAGCTTGACAAATACCATCTAGCTGAGAATATCGTGAACTGGATGAGAGCGGCAATGGTAGCGAACAATATGTCTTCCCTACTTACTACAAATATGAGAACTATGTGGCAGTTATAGCTCCTGGTATTTTTCTGTTTTGTAGTAGTAGTGACCTATAATTAAAGTTCATTCTCTCTTCTTTTAATTGTTGGCTAGCCCCTAGTTAGCTAGAAATCCAAAGTTGGTGCAACTTACTGTATTTTTGTTATAGCTTCAGCTATAGTAATATACTTAATTATTTCATTTCTTAAAAAAAAGTGATAAAATACAGAGTTTTAAGACTTGCCTCAAGCTATCAAGTTAACCGAAAATTCGGTGATAAATAGTGGCCTCCGACCAAAATGTGTCAGAGGAAATAACTATTCTTTATTTATTAGACATTGTAAAGATATTTGTTAAGATATCTTATTAATTGTTTTAGAATTATTTGTAATTGTATGTAGTTGAATATATTGGAAATATCATTATGATAAAAAATTTATTTATGTGGGATTCTTGAAAATAAGATAGTGTGAAGGATAAAATCCTAAAAGATGGAATTTATTTGAGATAAAATCATCATGTTTTATTAAAGATAATGCTCTATATTTTTGGTGATTTGAGATATATTTGGCAATTATATTTTCAGTAATTTTAGGTATCTTTTTTGTTGTTGTGTTCCATATACATATATGTGGGTTTATGGATAGCTAGATTATGGTTTTTGTGTGAAAAAAATGAGCAGTCAATTGATCAATATTTGCAGCTGTGTTTTCTTTATGAGCAGGAAAATATTACACGATCTATCCATCATCTTTGGTAGCTACATTTGTGAAAAAATATGCAGTTTATTGAATATTGATTGCAGCTATGTTTTCTTGATGCTTGGGTGAACAATTACATGATTTATCCATCTATTATTACAACTACGTTTTATGTGCTTTGATGATCAATTACACGTTCAATTGATGATTTGGGTGGCTGCATTTTTTATGATTTGAGGACGTTGGTTTGATTGACTATTTATAGCTGTTGGTTTTCACTACAAGAAAATAACAAATTACCAATGGAACATTACCGGTGGAAAATATTCCGTAGTAAATTAGCAATAAAAAAGGATTATCTGTCGGTAAATTTGACGGAATTTTTTTCGACGGCCAAAACATCCATCGGTAAATGTGGAGAAAAAATATCCCTGCAAAATATGGATCATTAATATAAATTAAGTATACTATCAAACACTCATTGGGTGATATTTTCTCTTAAGATTAAATGATTAGAAACATGTATTCTAAACACTCTTATTAGTCAATAACTTAGATACGATCTTACGTTTGATTGATTAATAACTTTAAGAACTAAGAAAACTAATGAATAAGGCAATGCATGTATAACATGGTTTAAATCAAGTTAAGCATATTCTTAAAATTTTCAATCTCTAACGTAAAGAAGGTAATCCTAATTGCCACTTTGGATTAGCAAAGCTGAATGTCAAATCCTTCTAATCTAGCTGTAAATTAAATCAATCAATTTCATGTTGTACACCCTAGAGATTGATCAATTTAATCATGAAAAGCAATTTGGAAGACACTTAATATTCATTAATGAAATACACTTTATTAAGAAATCTCACACATACTAGATGATAAAGTGGTTCCCTTCAATCAAGAAGAAGGATTTAGCTACTTATAATAAAGGTAAAACTAACAGAAGAAGAGAAAAACACATTGTCTTTATATCTGGTCTTTTTTAAGTAAAATACAAAAATCCTCTACAAACCAGAAAACATAGCAAAAACGTGAAAAAAAGATGTTCTTCCTCTCCGCTCTCTTCCCTCTTATCATAATCTTCAACAGATACACTCCCCACATATTCATGCTGGAGATTCCCACCATTAAGGTAACAACTTGATTCCCAAGATAATGAAGATTTTAGGAGTATCAAATATGATTTTAAATTCGACAGATAATCTTTTTTCTTTGCAGGTGCCCACGCTTAGTCAACAACATGTCTGCCAGCTTGTATCTATTCCCTTATCTATCCATTTCATGACTTTTTACTTTATAATCAGCTCCAAAAATGCTCAAGAGTCCACTAATAGCAAAAGATGGGTACGTACATTAGGTTAGAACTCAATTTGCAGTCAACAAAAGGAAATTAGAAATCAAAATAGTGAAAAATTAATCATCATATCATAAATATTGTAAGTTATAAGTATTTATTGTATGTTTTTCTTTTTTTCATAAAGAATTTTTTTAGGATTCTGAATTTGATGTAGTTATTTATAAAATGTAGGAGAGACAAACTTGTACATATTATAGAGACTTTATTGGTGTCATACACAAGACTGGTGTACAACCTCCTTATATTTTTTAGAAATATAGAGTCATTAGCAACAGTATTGGACATCACTCGAGGCAATGTCTATTTCAGAGTATAATTCTACCAACAGACATGGAGGACTAGGGGGAGAGTGTCTTCCCGTACATACTGGAGGATCTATTACTTACCACAAGCATGCAAAGAGACTTGTAAGTATCTACAATTTACACCTTCTGATTTTTTTTACTTTAATGTATTTCAATTTAATTTAATGTGTGAAATTTGGAATAAAAATATGTATATTATGGAGAATGACAATGTTATAAATGTCAGGTGCCATATATGATTGTATTGTTGAGTTATTTTCTTTGTTCAACAAGGGGTAAATATCATAAAAATAGAGAAAACTCTGTTGAAAATTTTAAAAATTGTAGTTCATTTATAACATTTTATTATGATGCAGGAAAATTCTATTGGCATGAAGTCTACACCTGTCAACTATTTTTTCATATGCACATTAAGAATTATGACGTTGTGACCTTCGTCAACACTTGATGTAGAAAACCAAATATATGTAAAATTTATGTTTTAATATTAATGCTTAATAATTATCACTTATTAACATAAACATTGTCTTCTGATAGGACCTAATATAAGAAAGCATTTAATGACGGTCTCAACAATCTGAAAATGTTGATGAGAGGCTAACCTATTTTCATGTGATGGGTGGTAGAGGTCGTCGTGAAAGGATCATCATCTTAGGCTCATTTGCAAACACATGTTATTAGCAATCCTCTACATCCAATATAGCAACATCTAGTAGGCGGTTTGCATCTAATGAAGTCCATGAGCTTTGGAGCTCATTACAAACACTTGCAACTTAGTTGCAACAGTCGATGGAATACATAATTCAACTTCATAATGAGATGAATGAGTTAAAGGGAAGGGGCAGTACTTCATCGCAGCAGCCACAACATCCGTGTTCACCAAATGAATAGTATACTTGTAGTCGTTTCATATGAATTAAATACTTATTATATATAAAATAATTTTTATTATCAATTAAGATAATTTGTATTATGTTTATCAATTAAGATAATTTGTACTTTATATTATCAATTAACTTTCTGTTTTAACAAATTAAATGTATAAATAAATTAAAATATTATCAACAGATAACTAATAACTATATAAATTATGCATCAACCATAAGATTATCAAACGATTAAATGTAGGGAAAAATTAAAAAAAGTTTTAGTAAATTTACCGATGGAAAAACAAAATTTGTCGGTAAAATCTATTAAATTTACCGACTGATAACTAATTTCTGTCGGTAATGTTAGTTGTTAACTTATTGATGGAATAACCAATTTTGTCGGTTAAATTACCGATGGATAGGATATATGCGTTGGTATTTTCCAATCGAAGCAATCTTTCTGTCGCTAAATTTACTGACAGCACAAAGTAACCGTTGGTATATTCACCGATGGTAACAAAAAATATCGATTGGTAAATTAGCGATGGAAAATATGTGATTCGTCGTAAATTATTACCTACAGCCATTTCTCTGACGACTTAATCCATCAGTAAATTCTATCGCTAACTTAGCTTATTGACAAAATCTATAGGTGTTTCGTCGGTAATGTCACTCGCTAAATTCCATTTTTCTTGTAGTGCTTTGTGGTGCTTTTCGTGATTGATTACAACATATATAACATTTTCAGTGATTATTTCAAAAGTTCACAACAAAATTTTTGTTGGACAACTCTTCATTTCCGGTTGATGAGATTGCACGTATAAGAGAGAGTCTTTTGGCTCAAAGTGTGCTTTGTTTATGTCTTTATTTGTTGATCATTGAGTTATTATTTTCATTTTTATTAACATTCGTTGTTGCAAAAATTCTTTGTTGAGATTAGTAAGAAGTAGTAGTGTTATTGAGTGTGAAATACTTTCACGGTGTGAGTGAGTAGTGTTAAGGGGTGGGTAATATTGGCCCAATAAAGCCATGTATAAAATTATTGTACTTTGGTAAAAGTGATTAAGTTGGGTAAGGATTTAACAGAAATAAGTCGGGTCTGTCAAACTGCGTTATTAAATTTGGATTGTTGATTTATTTGTTGTTTATTTGATTTTTCTGCCTGTTATTTAGTTTGGAAAAATTTGCAGTTACTAACTTTATCTTTCGAATTTTTCAGGTGTATTCTTTAATGTTTTTCGTGCTCTCCGATATAAAATTAGAAAGACTAAATTAGAACTTTTCCTTATTTATCGCTAGTAAAATTAGCGTCTTCACATATGCTAATGGGTATATCTTACTCTCACAGGTAATTTGATTGTATATATGTCCGACGATTTTTAGATATTCATTCATTTAATATTTTTGATAACTTGGTTCAATTATGATCCTTTGAACTCCTAATCCTCCATTTACCTCAAATTGAAACTTGAAACTGGTAGCTTTTGATATGGGTAATTTTTGTAAACAAGAATTTTGTGAGGAAATGCAGAAGGAAAGGAAGATTTTTAGGGAGAAGTAAGATTTTGCATTATATCTTTGTCGTCTTTTACTGATTAACTTGTACCAATATATAACACCTTTCCAAACACACTTGAACGAAATAATGAACTGAAGCAAATAATGGGCCACGTCCACCTTCATACAAGGAAAGGAAATAAATAGATTTAAACGTGACTAAGTAATGGACTCCTAAAAGAACTCTAAGAATTAAACATGACTAAGTAATGGGTTCCTAAAATAACTTCTAGCAATAAGACTAAGAGTGCGGTTGGTTCGTATAGAAGAATGGTAATAAGAATGAGAATTAATATTATCATTATAATTATAATGGTTGGTTAAGAGAAAGGAATGATTACCATTATCATTGATAGTGATTGGTTTGTAAAAATGCTAAGAAATATATTATAATTAATTAATTAATTATATTATATTATATTTTAATTAATTATATTGTAATTAATTAATTACAATATAATTATTAATTAATAAATAAATTATATTTTAATTAATTATATTGTAACTAATTAATAATATTTTAATTAATGAATAATTATATTTTAATTACTTATATTGTAACTAATTAATTATATTTTAATTAATTAATTAAAAATATTTTAATAAATAAATAATAATAATATTTTAATTAATTATATTTTAATTAATTAATTACAATATTTTAATTAATGAATGAATTATATTTTAATTAATTATATTATAGTTAAATTAATTACAATATTTTAATTAATTAATTATATTTTAATAAATAATAATATTTTAATTAATTATATTATAATTAATTAATTACAATATTTTAATTAATGAATGAATTATATTTTAATTATTTATATTGTAGTTAAATTAATTACAATATTTTAATTAATTAATAATCATATTTTAATTAGTTATATTTAATTAATTATAACAACCATACTCTTACATAATAATGATACCCATTCTTCTATATTAGGAGGGGAATGGGGTATTACCAAAAAATGGGTAATGAAAATAATGACTCTATAATGATACCCCCTTATCAAACTTAATCTTTCATTCCATATCTATTCCTTTTTTTTTCATACCCACCAAACAAGCACTTTGTAAGTCTTCTTTAATCACAACCAAGAGACCACGTCTGCATGTCGCATTTTCCAACAACTCCAACCCCACCTCTGTTCTTCATTCACAAAATAGGGGCAAACAGAGTACCCATGCATGGCCATACAATTCCTGCATGTATCAGCTTTCAAATTTTCAATATCTCAAGAAGCATCTCAACTAGAGAAAGCAAACACCTGTAGCCGACAAAATCTATAACAACAAACATCATCGTAGCCACAGTGTCAGCCGAACTTTTTTTTTACAAAGGAAAAGATAACAAAACAACATAAACAAACATCTTAACTAACGCAGAGATCTACGGTACAAGACTTCGTGTTGATCATGTTTAGGTCAGCCAAACTTTTTTATTCTCTTTTGCCAACTCTTGCATTAGAGTCACCATCGCATATATAGTGTAAAAATATATGATGTTGCAATCTTAAATTTATTTATTATATTTAATAATCATACCTATAACAAATAACAAATAACAAATACCTGAAATTTATGAGAATTAATCAACAGTAAATTTTGAAAATATAAAGTCTTTATGAACTCCACAAAAAAATACGTCCCACTTTCAACATTTGTATGACTATTGTAGCACCCCCTTACTATAGGGTATACACCGGGTGTAGCGCCCCCTTACCGTAGGGTATACACCGGGACGCCCGTAGGTCATACCGATACATAACCTACGATGAGGGTGCACTACGATTCAATCATTTCTATATTCCACATGGCATCGATTAAATAAACCGCAATATTAAAATCACTAAAATTTAAAGCCAAAAGATACTTCTCGTTTCATTTCTTAAAAACCATAATTACACGATTAAGTCATAATTACAACTGTACAAATCCAAAATGAACAGTAATAACTTCTAACTAGGTCATCCCTAAAAAAATCGGTATGACCAACTTTGTGAGCCATACTCCTCTTGCACACACCTTGCGGAAGGAAAAGTCAAACTCGGAGCTAGAGTCACCTATCATTGTCTGAAAATAAAAAGCAATTTTGGGTGAGTTTGCGAACTCAATGAGAAACCATCATCGATGGTTCACCCAATTCGTGCATTACGCAAAATTGCGTACCGATCAATACAATAACACATTCATACCATCAATCATAAACTCACCAAACAAGTATCACACATATATATATAACTCATTTCAAATTCACAGTACAATCAGATACTTAATGCATGATGTTTTCATTTTATTCCAGTGTTGTGAATGGGCGTCAGTATAATCGCGTTTTAAGGGTAGGAGAGCCCTCTGGGTATGCACTACTGCCCTCGCGCAATAGGGATAGGAGAGCCTGTGGGTATGCACTATTCCCTTTTTTCACAGTAGTTGAGCTTATAGCTCCGATCAGAAATTGCTCTAGTCACAACAGTTAATTACCAATTTCTGATCATGCCTAGCATGCGCTCACAATTTCACAATAATATATCTCATTCAATCGGTACGTATTGACGTCAAACAAATCATTCAAATTTATATTCACAGATAATTCATACAAAGTATTTAACAAATCAGAGATCGAGGAACCAACTAGGTTACTCACCTCTAAACTTCCGAGCTACTGCCAGGAAGTCTCCGCTGCGTCGGAGGATCGACGCTCCACTTGAGCCTCTATACAATCAGAATGAATATAGCATTACTAATTGTACCAATTGCAATAATCAATAATGCTTATGTATTAAATGAATTTCGTACTATACATGTTATGACATTCCCGATCCTATTCCCGAATCTTTCCAATTCGACTCTTTATCACTCAAATTCATAGCAATTCCTAATACCATAATTCAATTGACCAGACTCCGAACTCTCTAAAGTCAAAATCCAAATCTTAGGAATTATCTTTAATTTGAAATCAAATTCACTATGCGACTTCGATCTGATTTCGAGAACCACCGAAATAAATTTCGAAACTCCATTTTTCTAAATTCAAAATTCTTAAGTCTCTAAAACAAGATCATTTAGAATTTAACCTCAAAATAATCAATTAAAACAAAACAATTCAATTTCAGACAATTGGGGTCCTCGCCGCGGCGCATATCTCCACTCGTCGCGACGTCATGAGAATTCGACTCGTCGGCGTAAAATAAGTATTAAATCACGGCGTGAAAGGGTGGCTCGCATGGCGTGTTCATCACTGCGTCATGACGCGAACCTTAAAAGCATCCGAAACCCATAAATTCCCAGTTCTGCTGATTCTAATCCATTTATTTCAGTCTAAAACACTCCCAAACAACTATATACACTACACACAACTCTTTTCTATCCTCAAATCCATCATTTAATCAGTATTCAACAATCACCCAAAATCAAAATCAACAATTTTCTCATAACACTATCATCCGAAACTTCTAAATTCTCAAACAATTTATTCCTTAATTCAATGCTCAAATCAAACTATTTAAAACATAAACAAGTAGAAACTTACTTGATTCAAGCTTCCAAACTTCCACAAATTACTCAAATACTGCACCCTTCAAACAAGCAACATCCACGATTTTTCTCCCATTTTTCCACCAAACGATTTCTTCTCCATTTCAAAACTTAAGCTAGGTTTAATGGTGAGGAAGGAAGCAATTTAGCAAGAAGAAATTGAAAGGACATCCACGAAGAGAAGAAGACGAAGACAAATCAAATTTCTTTCAAGGCAAATCGTGGAAGGCAAATTTCAAAGAGGAAAGGTTATAAACCTAAGGACTAAGGGCTTGTTTGGCAAATTTAATTGCCACAAGTCTAATCCGAACAACTTCAATCCAATTTCAAATTCTAATTTCTCCCGAATTCCAATGGCTCAAAACCCTAATTCTTCAAATCAAAATTCTAATCTCCATTGCCATTGGTTAATCAAATTTCGGAACCGAAAGTCCAGTTAATCGGTCATTAGGTCAATTTTTCGGTCCGGATCTATTACTCTGAAAATTCCAGAAAAATTTATGTAAATCCTCAAAAATGTAAATTGCATGATCCTACACTCCAATTTCATAATTCAAATCCCTAAAATCCAATTTGACACTTCAATTAACTAATCCAAGCACAATTAACCTTAAAATAACAAAATCTCCAATTTTCACAATTAAATCGGGAAATTGTCATACATGCATGTACATACATATGCTCGTGCAATAATATTCATTTATCAATAAGTTATAGAGGCTAAAAATGTGAATGCGAGTCAAATTATGCATATACTCAATCCTAATCCTTCCGAATTACCAATATGCCATTCACATTGGTAATGGGATGTTACAATTCTCCCCTCCTAATAAAAATTTCGTCTCGAAATTTTCTTACCTGACTGATCAAACAAGTGAGGATACTGCCTCCTCATGTGCTCCTCAGTCTCCCAAGTCGCCTCCTCAGTGGAGTGGTTCTTCTAAAGGACTTTCACCAATGGAATCACCCTGCTCCTCAACTGCTTAACCCGCGATCCTATAATCCGCACCGACTCCTCCACATAACTTAAATCACTTGCTATCTCAATCTCCTGAGCCGGAATCAGATGAGTCGGGTCCGAACGATATCTCCGAAGCATGCTCACATGAAAAACATCATGCAGCTGCGACATCTCACTCGGCAATGCCAATCTATAAGCCAACGGTCCTATCCTCTCAAGGATCTCATAAGGACCAATATACCGAGGACTCAACTTGCCCTTATGACCAAATCTCAAAACTCCTCTCCACAGAGACACTCGGAGGAACACTCTGTCACCCACAACATACTCCATCTCTCTCCGATGCTGATCCACATAACTCTTCTGCCTATCTTGAGCCGCCTTAATGCGACTCTGAATCAGCTGTATCTTGTCCACAGTGTCCTGGATTAGCTCGGGATCCTCTATCATCCTCATACCCTCTTCATCCCAGTAAAGAGGCGATCTACACTGCCTCCCATACAACGCCTCATATGGTGCCATCCCAATCTTGCTCGTAATCGATTATTATTAAACTGAAACTCAAAGGCAAATATTGATCCCATGCACCTCGGAACTCCAATACATAGGCTCTCAACATATCCTCAACAGTCTTAATAGTCCTCTCACTCGCCCATACATGCGAGGATGAAACATCAGATCTTGAAGTTCAACCTCGAACCCATGGATCGCAAACTCTTCCAAAACCTCAAGTAAACACAGGATCCCATGCGAAACTATAGACACCGAAACCCATACAATTGCACAATCTTCGCCACATACTTCGGGCGGCCCGATCGAGAGTATTACTCTCCCTCTTTGGCAAGAAGTGGTGATTTAATAACCGGTCCACTGTGACCCAGATAGCATCATGCTGCCTCGGCGTCCTAGGTAATCCCATAATAAAATCCATCGTAATTCGCTCCCATTTCCATTCCAGAATGGGTAACGAATGCAACTTTCCAACTGGATCCTGGTGCTCAGCCTTCACCTGCTGGCACGTCAGACACCAAGAAACAAACTCTGCCACCTGCCTCTTCATACCTGGCCACCAGAAATGTAACTTAAGAGTGCGATACATCTTGGTAGTACCAGGATGCATAGCATAGGCAGCCACATGCGCTTCCTCTAAAATCTCATGCCTCAGATCATCAACATCTGGAACACACAGCCTCTGACCCATCCAAAGAGTCCCATCTCTCAACTCAAACTCAGAAGACAATCCAGATCTGACTCTCTCAATCAATCTCACTAACATCTTTGGATCCCGGTCACGAACCCTCCCGATCACGTCTGCGGATCGGCCTAAGCCTCGAGTAGCGATCGAGCTCCATCCCGAGCCAAATCCATCGCACATTGAGCTCTCAACTGAACTAAACACGGTAACCTCGAACACGAATCGAACAGACTACCATGAGATCTCCAACTCAACGCATCAGCCACCACATTGGCCTTCCCCGGATGATACTCAATCGTGCAGTCATAATCCTTAAGCAGCTCTAACCATCTCCTCTGCCTCAGATTCAACTCTCGTTGACTCCGCAAATACCGCAAACTCTTATGATCAGTGAAGATCTGGAACGTCTCCCCATATAAATAATGTCTCCAGATCTTCAAAGCAAACACAACTGCAGCTAACTCCAAGTCATGCACTAGATAATTCATCTCATGAGACCTCAACTGTCTCGAAACATAAGCTATAACTCTCCCATGCTGCATCAGTACACATCCTAAACCCTGCTGCGAAGCATCACTGAAAACCTCAAAGCCTCCAACTCCTGATGGCAGAGCTAACACCGACGCTGTAGTCAACCGATGTTTCAGCTCCTCAAATGTAGCATCCCACTCCCGCAAGACCCGAACCCGATATTGATGGTGATATCCGAGCCCGTGCCTCACGAGAGTGGTATGCTAGAGTAGACAAATCAATTTAAAAACCTGGTAAGACATTTTTCTTTTGAAACCAATCACATCTGTAAATTCAAGAACCAAATTGGGCCCACGATATTAAATTATTTTCAATCAAAACACTATGTCAATAATCAAATTACAATACAGCATTAATCAATTGGGGCCTCGCAATAATAGTACTAATCTTGCGGAAATACAAATTTACATAATTCGAATGACACAAATCTGAGGCGTGGGTGATCCCGACCTCGAACTCTAACATGCGGCGATGACATACTCCGTCGTCTAACGGGGTAATCTTCAATTCCTGAAAAATAATTGCAATGTTGGGTGAGTTTGCGAACTCGGTGAGAAACCATCATCGATGGTTCACCCAACTCATGCATATCGCAAGTAATACACTGTTCAGTCAATTCTACATTCAATATCCTCATATAACAATTATTAGACAAATAAAAGGCATGAAATCCTTTTTCCTATGTTCACAATTAAATCCATACACATAAAAGTTGTACATGAAATCATTTCCCATTATTTTTCATTCTTATTCTGGGTTGTGACTGAGCGCTTTAACAATGAACAGTGTTCAGTAAACGCGTCTTAGGGGGAGGAGAGCCCTCAGGGTATGCACTTCCACCCTTTGATATTGCCCGCTTTGGTGTGATGACCACCCTCACGGTTTTGCTTCGCCCCTACTCGAGGGATGCAAACGCGTTAGCCTCTTTTTCGGGCACAATAAAACAGTAATTGCGTTTTAGGAAGTAGGAGAGCCCTCCGGGTATGCACTATTTTTCACGCATCAGTAGGGATAGGAGAGCCCTCTGGATATGCACTAATCCTTTTTGAGCTCGAGGCTCTCTTTCAGTATCAGTGATCGAGCTTGTAGCTCTCGGTAGCAGCTCCAGTCACAACCGTTATTAATAAATTAATTATGGAATTCATTTATCCCATGCAATCAGAATCGTTTCATCGGAAACAGATGTAAAATTTTCGATCATGCCTAGCATGCATTCACAATGGCATAATAACATATTTCAGTCGATTCTACTTATCGAATTCAAACAGATTATTCACAATTCTGCACACCAATTCACAGTTACCAGTGATCATACAAGTTAACCACAGTTCACACAGTGCATTTAGTAAATCAGAAATTGAGGAACCAACTAGGTTACTCACCTGCACTTCCGAGCTACAGCCTGGAATTCCCAGCAGTATCCTTGGAATATTGATCCATCGGAGTCTCTATAACAATCAAATAATTCCCATTACAAAATGCACAGTCAAAATAATTTGGTGATGCACATGCCATAAATAAAAGATGTACGATGCCCATTTATGACTTTCCTGGTACTATTTCCCATTTTCTTTTTTCTTTTGTCAATTTCTAACTTTCCAATCAATTGCTCAATGCTAAATTCCAATAGCCTTTCCTTACATTTAGAAGCCTCACAAATATACCCCAATAAGCAAAAACAATCCTTAAGTTGAAATACAATCACATTCTTAACTTTCTTTCACTAATTGCGATTCTACTCATTTAAATTCCAACTTTCATTCTTCACATCAATTGTAGACCTCCTTCTCTAGATCATAATGAATCAAACATCACCTCAATTGGAGATCTACACCATTAGTTACGTCTCAAAAAACCAAATTAAATCAAATCAGAAAATCATCCCTAGCCGCAACCTCAAGCCGTTCGTCGCGGCGTCTTGCAGACGCTCGCCGCGACGTGTGATGTCGCTCGCCACGGCGAACGTTTTTCTTAGGGCTCGCCGCGACACACAGGAGAAGACACGTCGCGGCGTAGAAGACTTGCGCTCGCCGCGACGTCGAGAGGAGCTTGCCACGGCGTCCAACCTTTTAAAGCTCGCCGCGACGTTTTCCTTCCCACTCGCCGTGACGAATTAAATGTTAATTCACCGCGGCGAGGCTTCACGCACGCCGTGACGTGCGAGTCTCAGGTCGTCTTCTCCGATCAGTTTTTCACCCAGTCTCTCTCTAAAACCAGTCCTAACTTAACTTAAACACTCTAATCTTTAACAATTAACCTCATGAATGCATTAAGCACCATAATAAACAACATATAAGCAATTACTTACCAACTCAAGCTCAAAACCTCCGATCTCTGAAATTTCTCTAACTCTTTCCCCTTTCCTCATGCATCCACGGTTAACTCCCATAATCACACACAACATCATCTCCCTTAAGCAACAAGCAAGGCTTTGCACAAGGAGGAATAAGCAAGTAAAATCTCATAAGAAAAAATCGAGAGTCTCCAAGGAAGGAGAACGGTTGTGCCTTAGGAGAGAAAACGAATTTCTTTTCCTCCCAATTTATAAGACTTAAGGCATTCAGGTAAATCAATTAAGCTTCTTGTCGATTTCCTCAAATCTCTTTCTCTATTCACTGTCATTTCCATTCCAAGTAGTCTCCAAATTTCAATAGCTCGACATATTAATTTCTAAAATCATAATTCTAAATTTCCATTGCCATATACCAATTATTCTAGCACTATTTAGTCAATCAGTCCATCACTCGGAAAATTTCTGGTCTGGACTTTTTCTCCCAAATTTTCAGAAAAATTTCTAAGGTTTACTATCAATTAGCAATCGCTCTAAAATATTTCCAATTCAACTATTCAAACCCAATTATTCCAAAATTTCTAATATTTCACAAATCATATCTACTTATCTCTCAATTTCACAATTCACATCAGAAACACAATTCAATGCCAGGAAAAAGTCATGAATGCATGTACCTATATGTGCATGTGCCAGTTGACTCATGGCCTCCAAAATCAGAGGTCAAATGAATGCTCAGTCTATAATATGCGGTAAAATCCTAACCCGTCTCAATTTACCAATATAACCTTTCAATCGGTGACGGGATGTTACAATTCTCCCCTCCTAATAAAAATTTCGTCCTCAAAATTTCATATACGATTGACCCAAAAAGACAGGGGAGTCGTTTCGATCATTGACTATCAGATTTTCACTTATTTCACATCTATCCAATTCTACCAATTAACTACAATTAATACGATCAATGCACTACTCGGTTTTCTCAAACTCTACATTGCCTTACCGTTTTCTCATGATTACTCGCAATATTTACTTTCAGTATCAACAACACATATATCATATCAAAACAATATTTCCTAATTCTGTCCATGTAACACTTAACAAATCCGAATGTCTTACCAACCTAGTCACACTACACTCACATAGAGGTCACCTAATCACGCATTTAGTTTCCCCATTTACCTTTATCTCCATCTATACATTTTGGTCAAGGCGATACACTTCGAAGCATTTCATTTATCGCTTATCCGATTACGCCTCTTTTAGTGTTAAGACACAAATCTCATAGGATTCTAATAACCTCGATCCATTCAAATCATTACCCTTTTACTTGGATTTCTTAATCCTCATTACAAATTCATTTTACTCATCAACATAATACACTGTTCAAATGGTGTCACCCATACACACTTATTATGACCTTAATCAATTTGGACTTTACATCAATTTTATGTCCCTATGAACCCCAAAATACTAGTTTGACATTTGCTTCCAACAGTCAAATATGTTGGTTATTCACACATATAATCATTCACACAAATAATCTTTCGATGTACTCTTATTAAACTATAAGGCTCTGATCGTTCCTCGTGATTTCTCTAACGGTTTTTTTAGTCTGTACTGCACATATTTCTTAATCGAACTATTCATATCACTTCCCTTAACAATTGGAGTTATTTTCAGTTCCTCGATAAGGTTCGCAAATTTCAAAATCCTTAATTCGGGTTTTGTTAATCCTTTTTGATGCACACCTACTTTGGAATTCCAATAGATAATAATACTTTCTTTTGCCCCATGCTAGCTCAATAGATTACACTCGATTTACACTAGGTGTAATAACCTTATCGTTCAAATTGTGATCTTCTACCATTGACTTTTCTATTCAATCCATTTAATTTCATTACTAACTTAATTTGCGACCACTTAATCGCTTAATCCTTTTTCAAATCATTCAAATTCCCGAAATATCTCGATCATTATTGATTTGCAAATCCGTGGATATATCCATAAATGTTGTTGTACAATTAATGTCTCCAAGCTTGTAAAGCAATACTCAGTACAACAATTTTCAGATCATCAATCACAATACAACCCACGAAGTTATATGTGTCCCTAAGTACATAAAAATCATTTTACACAATTTCAATAGATTGCATCATAACCTTTACTAGGACACTTCAGTAGATATTGCAAAATCTCCAAGTGTATCCTTTTACAATCATCAATCATACTATTCACACGTTTTTCCTCAAACATTTTTATCAAAGCTAAAGCCAAAAAATCTTTAACAATTTCTGGGCAAATCCAGCATTCAGTTAGTTCTAATAAACTCCAAATCCCGTATACATACATTCCTTGTAAATTTCGCATTTTATCAACACCTCTATCATCATCAAGTTTCCTAATGTGCCATATTCGTATACTAATTCATCCACTATTGAATTGGTCAACTATGATTCACTCTTATGAAACTTGTATGATAAACAATTTCCTCAACTGTGCCAATTTATCTACTTAATTTTTTTTCAAATGCATTCAATTGATCATCTATGCTTATAGTCATTATCCACTCTAAACACAATTGAGACATTTTACCCTTCATTAGTATAATAAACTCCTTATACCTGTGATCAATTTGTATAATTCTCTAAATATTGATTGTCTCCAATGAGGAACAATTTTCTTATAACTTTCTCAGTTTCATCATAACATATTCTGACACATGTTCCTTTACCCTAGTTCTCCACATAATCTAATTTATTGCCATCATTACAAACTGGGTTGATAACACATTCATCATATCAAACTTGTACTTTCAGATATTCTTCTCATCTTCGCAATTAATATAATTCCCTTACATAATCGGGTTCATCTTGTCAACATAATTAACTTTTACTTCATTTCAAAAATTTTTCTTCAATGATTACCCTCAAACCAAATTATCAGATCAACTAAACCTTATCAATCATTTAATAATGTTCATAAGACTTTTATCAATCAACTATTTTTCATCACTATATATCAGTCATCCATAATACCTCGAGAAGATCAATTTCAACTACGCATAATATCCCAATAAAAGCAGTTCATGCCAAGCCTTACAAGATCAGAACATCCCTTATAATGAGGCTCTGTAGGGCATTTAAACAATTTCATTTACTGTAATATCTTGATATACATCGCTACAATCATCACATCTTATCTGAAAATGTATTCACATCCATTTACCCATCAGTAGCCTTACTACTGAGAACACTTTAATCCTATTTAGTTCTAGATAACCTTTCTCTTTTGGTACCAGTTCTCAATCATGGGGACTTTGCTATGTTCAAGTCCCTCTTTTATTCCCTCACGTTCATTACCTATGCTAACATCTTTAATAGTCTCACTTCTTTCTCAATTGATCGTTACAAGCATTCTCACGCCTTACTCTAACTCATCTTGAACTTGGGGCTATAAGAACTATAATCGGAACTTATTTAGTAGGCCACTGATTACCTCCTATATCCCATTCACGCATATAGCCCACTTATGCTTACTAATTTCACTCATGAGGATCAGATACAATCTCTATTCATTCCCAATTGAGCATTATGAGCACTTTCATTTCTTATTCTGACTCATATTGGATTCTTATAGTAATCCACAAGAATAGGACCAACAATAATCCACTAACTCATTAATTGCTTCTCATAATCAGGTATACATTTACTTAGGCAAATCAACTAAACCCGAACAACTTTTTCGTTTATCAGTATCATTGTCTTACCTTTCAATCTTTTCATTATTGCATCATGCCCATGTATTTTCACACTCAAATCAATATCATAGATATACAATCACTCTTGATTTCTCACTAACATAATTGATTCACAGTCATAAATCATTATTCATAACTCTTGTCACGGTAATCAATCCCAATTGTAACTTCTCTATATCATAGAACACTTTATTTTCATCCACTTAATACACTTGAACTCTTGCCATTTCTATCATATTTCCATTTTCTTTTATCAATCCACAACCATAACTTCATTTCTATCCCACATTTAAAGATACCTCGATGTAATACTTATATCCACTAATACCAATACACTTAATCTTCTTTGGTCCAATCGGATCATACACCTTTTTTCTCATTTCACGACGTCCACAACTTCCTTTTTATCACATTCTAGCACATTATCATTTTCCTTTCTATTCTAACTGCTTAAACGACTAAGACATGCTCATGCATATGACTCATATATTAGACTGGGGATCAGTTGTCACTGTCTGCCGTGACATGACTTAAATGCATGTGACCTGACACATTTTTCAGAAAGCCCATGTAAGATTGTACTTCTGGGCTCTGATACCACAAATGTAGCATCCCACTCCCGCAAGACCCGAACCCGATATCGATGGTGATATCCGAGCCCGTCCCTCACGAGGGTGGTATGCTAGAGCAGACAAATCAATTTAAAAACCCGGTAAGACATTTTTCTTTTGAAACCAATCACATACGTAGAAATTCAGTAACCAAATTGGGCCCACGATACGAAATTATTTTAAGTCAAAACACTATGTCAGTAATCAAATTACAATACAACATTAATCAATTGGGGCCCTCGGCAATAATAGTACTAATCTTGCGGAAATACAAATTTACACATAATTCAGAATGACACAAATGTAGACGTGGACTGATCCCGACCTCGAACTCTAACTTGCGAGCGGTGACATACTCCCGTGCGTCTAACGGGGTACTCTTCAATTCCTGAAAAATAATTGCAATGTTGGGTGAATTTGCGAACTCAGTGAGAAACCATCATCGATGGTTCACCCAACTCATGCATATCGCAAGTAATACACTGTTCAGTCAATTCTACATTCAATATCCTCATATAACAATTATTAGACAAATAAAAGGCATGAAATCCTTTTTCCTATGTTCACAATTAAATCCATACATATAAAAGTTGCACACGAAATCATTTCCCATTATTTTTCATTCTTATTCTGGGTTGTGACTGAGCGCTTTAACAATGAACAGTGTTCAGTAAACGCGTCTTAGGGGGAGGAGAGCCCTCAGGGTATGCACTTCCACCCTTTGATATTGCCCGCTTTGGTGTGATGACCACCCTCACGGTTTTGGTTCGCCCCTACTCGAGGGATGCAAACGCGTCGGCCTCTTTTTCGGGCACAGTAAAACAGTAATTGCGTTTTAGGAAGTAGGAGAGCCCTCCGGGTATGCACTACTTTCCACGCATCAGTAGGGATAGGAGAGCCCTCTGGGTATGCACTAATCCCTTTTGAGCTCGAGGCTCTCTTTCAGTATCAGTGATCGAGCTTGTAGCTCTCGGTAGCAGCTCCAGTCATAATCATTATTAATCAATCAATTATGGAATTCATTTATCCCATGCAATCAGAATCGTTTCATCGGAAACAGATGTAAAATTTCCGATCATGCCTAGCATGCATTCATAATGGCATAATAACATATTTCAGTCGATTCTACTTATCGAATTCAAACAGATTATTCACAATTCTGCACACCAATTCACAGTTACCAGTGATCATACAAGTTAACCACAGTTCACACAACGCATTTAGCAAATCAGAAATTGAGGAACCAACTAGGTTACTCACCTGCACTTCCGAGCTATAGCCTGGAAGTCCCAGCAGTATCCGTGGAATATTGATCCATCGGAGTCTCTATAACAATCAAATAATGCCCATTACAAAATGCACAGTCAAAATAATTTGGTGATGCACATGCCTTAAATAAAAGATGTACGATGTCCATTCATGACTTTCCCGGTACTATTTCCCATTTTCCCTTTTCTTTTGTCAATTTCTAACTTTCCACTCAATTGTTCAATCCTAAATTCCAATAGCCTTTCCTTACATTTAGAAGCCTCACAAATATACCCCAATAAGCAAAAACAATCCTTAAGTTGAAATACAATCACATTCTTAACTTTCTTTCACTAATTGCGATCCTACTCATTTAAATTCCAACTTTCATTCTTCACATCAATTGTAGACCTCCTTCTCTAGATCATAAAGAATCAAACATCACCTCAATTGGAGGTCTACACCATTAGTTATGTCTCAAAAAATGAAATTAAATCAAATCAGAAAATCATCCCTCGTCGCGACCTCAAGTCGTTCGCCGCGGCATCTTGCAGGCGCTCGTCGCGACGTATGATGTCGCTCATCGCGGCGAACGTTTCTCTTGGGCTCGTCACAACACACGGGAGAAGACACGTCGTGGCGTAGAAGACTTGCGCTCGCCGCGACGTCGAGAGGAGCTCACCGCGGCTTCCAACCTTTTAAAGCTCACCGCGACGTCTTCCTTCCCGCTCGCCGTGATTTAATTAAATGTTAATTGCTGCTAAGGCAACAAGACGCCATGACGCATGACGTCGCAGTCGGTCGCCTTCTCCGATCAGTTTTTCGCCTAGTCTCTCTCTAAAATCAGTCCTAACTTAACTCAAACACTCTAATCTTTAATAGTTAACCTCATGAATGTATTAAGCACCATAATAAACAACATATAACCAATTACTTACCAACTCAAGCTCAAAACCTCCGATCTCTGAAATTTCTCTAACTCTTTCCCCTTTCCTCATGCATCCACGGTTAACTCCCATAATCACACACAACATCATCTCCCTTAAGCAACAAGCAAGGCTTTGCACAAGGAGGAATAAGCAAGTAAAATCTCATAAGAAAAAATCGAGAGTCTCCAAGGAAGGAGAACGGTCATGCCCTAGGAGAGAAAACAAATTTCTTTTCCTCCCAATTTATAAGACTTAAGGCATTCAGGTAAATCAATTAAGCTTCTTATCGATTTCCTCAAATCTCTTTCTCTATTCACTATCATTTCCATTCCAAGTAGTCTCCAAATTTCAATAGCTCGACATATTAATTTCTAAAATCATAATTCTAAATTTCCATTGCCATATACCAATTATTCTAGCACTATTCAGTCAATCAGTCCATCACTCAGAAAATTTCTGGTCCGGACTTTTTCTCCCAAATTTCCGGAAAAATTTCTAAGGTTCACTATCAATTAATTGTCACTCTAAAATATTTCCAATTCAACTATTCAAACCTAATTATTCCAATATTTCCAATATTTCACAAATCATATCTACTTATCTCTTAATTTCACAATTCACATCAGAAACACAATTCAATGCCGGGAAAAAGTCATGAATGTAGCGCCCCCTCACCGTAAGGTACACATCGGGAAACCCGAAGGTCGCTTCGACACGTATCCCACTATGAAGGTGCACCACCAGAGCATTTTTTTCAATAATATCCATACGGCATCGCAATAAATTAAAACCATAAAATAACACAATATCAGAAATCAGTAAATTAGAATCCAAAAATAATAATCATCTGGTACAGTCATCCAATGTCCGAATAGACAAGTCTATCAGTCTCCTAACAAACCAAAAAGGAAACTGATACAAGCATCTATCCTAAGTCATCCTCAAAAGCTAACCCGGTGACCGACACATGTGCCATCACGTCTCTTTGCGGCTTCAAGACGGCAGAAAGAATATCCTGAGCTAGGAGTCTACTCTAACATTCCGAAAAATAGGTTGCAATTTTGGGTGAGTTTGCGAACTCAGTGAGAAACCATCATCGATGGTTCACTCAAATCATGCATTACGCAAATTGCGTACAGCACGACACAGTAATATCAATTAACAATATTATCTACGGTTTACGATGAGTCTATAACGATGTACTGATGTCGATAGCAATATCACCAGTAGCATAGTAAGCAGTTCTGAGATAACATCACAATTTACAAGAAACCATGGCATCACACATTTGATAATCATCACACAATTTGGCAATTCAATCACCATGTATATAATGCATATGAGACTCTTTCCGCTTATTCAAGATTGTGCTCAAGTGCTCGATTAGTGTTCGATGGGGACGCGTCGTGATTTCTCCCTGCTAAGCCGATCAATCTGATGTTCGAGCTCGAGGCTCTTTTTCGGTGATATTAGCACTTGGATCACATTCCATTATCGATCATGCAATTATGCATGCAATGCAATGTTCATCAATTCAAGATTCGATAATTGGTGTATGGCTATAAAAGCCCAAGATATCGTTCCTAGATCATACAATGGTCCAAATCCGATCTGAGAAAGCATGTAATTCAATCCAATAAATTTCAAAGAATCATGTAGTAGTCGATCCAATTTAGTAGTAGCATGCAATTCGATCCTAGACACGCCAAGAATCATACGGTTCACCTTTGCAAGTAATTCATCAGAGCATATAAGCAATCAGAATTTGAGAAACCAACTAGGTTACTCACCAGAACTTCCGAAGCTCTTGCTCGAAGTCCCAAAGAATGTCCGTGGAACGACGGTCCAAGCGGTGCCTCTATAACGAAGAAAGTACTGATCCATTACTAATTGCTCGATTAAACGAAGACAAGAATGTATATGTCTCAATGAAATGATGTACAATGCATGTTCACGATTTTCCGGCACTAAAAACTCAATTTCGATATCCTATGCCCAATTCTAACTCGCGATTCAATTGATTGACGAGAATCGATCCAATCCTATAATTCAGTTCAATTTCCTCAATACATACCCCTGTAGCAATTTCCATAATTATCCTCAATTGAAGACCTCTTTTCTAGTTCTTAACGAATCAGAATCACCTCAATCGGAGGTCTATACCATAAATTATGCCCAATATACTAACAATCATCCTTCGAATTGCCATCCTCGCGCGACCTATTTCATCGTCATGACGATATCGGGCTGCTTTCGCCACGGCATGAAGCACGCTCATGGCGGCGCCTCATTGATTGCGAGGCAAGCTAAACGTCATGACGTCATGTGGCGCCACCTTCTTCTCCGATCGATTTTCCGCCATTAATGCTATTTAAAACCTCCATTAACACTCTAACCACTCAATCTAACCCAATAATTGCCATAAATGTCAAACAACTACTAATAACAACTTTAAAACCATAAATACTTACCAATCACGCCAAATCCACAAATCTCTAAAATCGCCGTAAACCCTAAAACTTTCTCAAATCTACGATAACTCACTCCAATCCTTCTCAACCTTCATCAACCACAATGAATCAGTTAGCTTTGCACAATAAGAGGGAAACCACATAAAAAGATTGAAGATTACTCACCAATGGAAGAGATCAAGAACACCGTGGGAGGAGGAGAAGAGAATCTCACAAGGCCTTAGAAAATTTCTCAAATTCTCAAACCTAGGTTATATATATATAGACAAAGGTTTCCAACTCACCAAATCTCAGTCTCTATATTTCAATGACTCAACATTTTAATTTCCTATCAAGATGACTCTAATTTTTCCATTGCCATTGAACCATTCTTTCAATACTATCTGAATAATCGATCTATGACTCCAAAATTTCCTATCCGCATTTACTCGAATTTCTCAAAATTTCCTATAAGTCACTATCAATTGCCAATCACTCTTAGGCTATTCTAAAGCAAATCATTCAAGCTCACTTACTCCTAATTTCTCAATCATTGCAATCCAAATATCCAAATCGATTCAATATCCAATCACCACACTCATAATTAAAATGTGGGAAAATCATGAATGCATGTACCTATGAATAAATGCATATGCAAGAAATCAATTCCTCTATAATTAGAGGCCAAGAATATGCTCAACAAGGAATGCAATGGAACCTATCAGTCTAACCTAATATTACTATAATGCCATTGCTAACCAGTAGCGGATGTTACAATTCACCCTCCTAATTAAAATTTCGTCCTCGAAATTTCATATACTATAGATCTCGGATAAGGAATTAATCCGCCCTTTCTATTCAGATTCCCACTCATTTCCTTATAATTATTCGCAAATCCTCACATTCGTACCGTAAACACATTTATCGATCTTAGCATAGCTTTTCTTAATCCAAATCCATAAAATACTTTGATAGTTCATAGAAATTTCTCTAACGGTAGCTTTGGCGGGAAAACACAAACTTCACAATCTGATCATAAATATCATTCCTCAAAAGTTCAATCCCACTAGATTTTCCAACAAGGTTTGAAATTTCTAGATTCCTAACTGTTTTGCTATCACTAATATACGACCGATCCGAAATTCTATAACTAATAATGACACATCTCTTTTAATTCTTTCAAATTCACTAATACCTCGATCACTATCAATTTGATTATTCATGTTCATATCTGAAATGTTTCTGTCCAACTAGTATCTTCAAGCTTTCAGAGCAATATCCACCACACTAATTTCCAGTCGTCAATTATGATACAGTCTAAGAGATTATACTTATCTCTATGCACGTAAAACCACTTTACACCATTGAAACAGATTTTCTTCCTAATCTTTATTGGGTCACATCAATAAGTATTGCAAAGTCTCCCATTTACAACGATACAATTTATACTCGAATCGAAAATTTCTCTGATGATTCCTTGATTCCTCACTATCATATTCTGCCACGAGTTCCTTTACACTATTTTCTCCATATCTCTCATATCAACTTAGTACTTCCAAACATTTTACATAAAATTCTACGAGCCAAAAATCCCCTCAGTGTCATGACTAATTTCTCCTTACTATTCAGTAATCCTATTACACAGTTGGGTTCCTTACGTTAACGATTGCATATTTTCTCGAGAATGATTCTATCTCTCACACTTAAGCTTCTACTAGAATCAGGTCTCCCAAAAACGACTTTTTATTCATTTATATTTATTTCCAGTTTATCCTTTCGTTGCTAAATTCTTCAGTCATCATCATCCGATCAAATCCGGTATCCACTACGACCTCAGAACACTGTGTGCGCAATCAATCAGTCCATCCACAAAATCACATCTATCTTCCTATACAGTCATACTACCTAGATGTGTACTCATCTCTAACCCATACTGTAACCTTTCCCTATCCACATGCAGTCTACATGCTAAACACGATGCAATGCAATGCAACGAAATGCATATGCTTCAAACAAAAATTAAAAGCATACCATGACAAAGATCCGGGAATCTGGGCCTCGCCGAGTCATGGCATAGACCACCGCCCGAGATCGCTTGTCTGCTTTGCCAGTCCTCTCGACCTCAATGTCGATCCTCCGC
Source organism: Erythroxylum novogranatense (assembly GCA_029891385.1). Lineage (NCBI taxonomy): Eukaryota > Viridiplantae > Streptophyta > Magnoliopsida > Malpighiales > Erythroxylaceae > Erythroxylum > Erythroxylum novogranatense. The sequence continues at coordinate 3,682,734 of CM057232.1, forward strand.
TGATCTCGGCCTCTCCATCCAATCCACTTCCACACTCCACTTTGACCGGGTATTTCTCCCAGATCTTCCAAATCATGGCGCATGTGGCTCCCACAGCCTCAGGCGGTTCCTCACTAGGTGGTCCATCGATCCACACCTCAAGCAAGCTCCAGATAACCATCGACACTCTCCACTGTGCCTCTTGCCACAATGCTCACATAGAAGAATAGACTGCCCTGAACCTCTAACACCGCCTCTGTCACTACCAGTCTGTGCAAAGCTATCTCTTTGTCCATGTCCTACCTGTCTAGCCCCTCCTGCGAACCTGAAGGGTCTACTCTGACGCTTGCTGTATTCTCTGCCAGCATTTTCCTGGCTATCACTAGATCTCTTATGACGGGTCCCCTGACCAATCTCAGTCATCTGTTGTCTCGAGAGTTGCTCTATCTCACTGCCGCAGCCTCACCAATGAAATTGCCCATGTGGGACACAAGCAAGAGGGTACGGATCTCCAGATTGAGTCCCTCAAACGCCGACACTTGTCACCTAAAAATTACAGTGAAGAGCGTAAACCAATGGCTCGTTGAACCAAGACTCATAGTCGGCCACGGTCAATCGCCTGTCTCGACTCTAGAACTCTCAGAACTTCATGTCCAGATAGATCTTGGGCATGAAATTATCCTGAACGCCTCAAAAGTCACCCATGTCGATTGTGCAGGGCACGTGGTATCGCCTTTAACAGCCTTCCACCAGCGATATGCGTAACCTCAGTAGCGAGAGATCACGTAATCGAAACGCTCATCCGGGTCACAGTCCATCTGATCGAGGACTCTCTCTGTCCTCTCTAGCCATCCTTCAGCCTCCGCAGGGTCGGTGCTACCATAGAAATCAACCGCCCCCTGCTTGCGCAGTTGATCATATCTCCGTTCCCATCTCACAGGAACTCGAGGAGGCAACTCCTTTGAACAGGGCGCAGGAGACTCCCTACTAGCTCCTACCGATTCCAGGTCAGCTGGTTGTTCCACTCGATCTCCCAGTACGGATGACCTAAAACAGACAAGAAATTTTCCAATCAGTTTCGCTATTTTCACTTAAATTCAAGCCTATAACACTCTATGCCCAAAAGATGCCAAACCATGCTTTGATACCACTTAATGTAGCGCCCCCTCACCGTAAGGTACACATCGGGAAACCCGAAGGTCGCTCCGACACGTATCCCACGATGAAGGTGCACCACCAGAACATTTTTTTTCAATAATATCCACACGGCATCGCAATAAATTAAAACCATAAAATAACACAATATCAGAAATTAGTAAATTAGAATCCAAAAATAATAATCATCTGGTACAGTCATCCAATGTCCGAATAGACAAGTCTATCAGTCTCCTAACAAACCAAAAAGGAAACTGATACAAGCATCTATCCTAAGTCATCCTCAAAAGCTAACCCAGCTGACCGACCTGTGTGTTATCACGTCTCTTGCCAGCAGCTCGCACGGCAGGAAAGAATATCCTCGGAGCTAGGAGTCTACTCTATGATTCCGAAAAATAGGTTGCAATTTTGGGTGAGTTTATGAACTCAATGAGAAACCATCATCGATGGTTCACTAAATCATGCATTACATAAATTGCGTGACTGACGCAAGCACAAGAATATCAATTAACAATATTATCTACGGTTTCATGATGAGTCTATAACAAATGTCTGAGATCGATAATAATATCACAAGAGCATGTAAGCGCTTTACAAGATAACATCACAATTTACAAGAAACCATGGCATCACACATTTCAAAGAATCATCACACAATTTGGCAATTCAATCACCATGTATATAATGCATATGAGACTCTTTCCGGTTATTCAAGACAGCCCAAGTGCTCATCGGTGTTGATGGGGACACATCAGATTTCTCCCCTCGGGCTAAGCCCGATCAGTACAATGTTCGAGCTCGAGGCTCTTTTCAGTGATATTAGCACTTGGGTCATATTCCATTATCTGATCATGCAATTATGCATGCAATGCAATGTTCAGTCAATTCAAGATTGATAATTCAAATGTATGGCTATAAAAGCCAAAGATATCGATTCCGGTATCATACAATGGTCCGATCCAAAGACAAGAAAGCATGTAATTCAATCCAATAAATTTCAAGAATCATGTAATAGTCCAAATTCAATTTAGTAGTAGCATGCAATTCGATCCTAGACACGCCAAGAATCATACGGCTCACCTTTGCAAGTAATTCATACAGAGCATATAAGCAATCAGAATTTGAGAAACCAACTAGGTTACTCACCAGAACTTCCGAGCCTCGCTCGAAGTCCCAAAGAATGTCCGTGGAACGACGGTCCAACAGTGCCTCTATAACAAAGAAAAATACGGTCCATTACTAATTGCTCGATTAAACGAGACAAGAATGTATATGTCTCAATGAAATGATGTACAATGCATGTTCACGATTTTCCCGGCACTAAAAACTCAATTTCGATATCCTATGCCCAATTCTAACTCGCAGTTCAATTGATTGACAGTAATTGATCCAATCCTATAATTCAGTTCAATTTCCTCAATACATACCCCCTGTAGCAATTTCCATAATTATCCTCAATTGAAGACCTCTTTCTCTAGTTCTTAACGAATCAGGAATCACCTCAATCGGAGGTTTATACCATAAATTATGCCCAATATACTAACAATCATCCCTCCAGAATTGCCATTCTCGCCGCGACCTATGTCCATTGTCATGACGATATACGGGTTGCTTTCAGCGGCGTGAAGCACTTCGCCACAACGCCTCTCGTCTTCGTCATGGCGAATACTAAATTTATTCGCAAGGCGAGGCACGCCAGACGTCATGACGTATTGCATCGCGCCACCTTCTTCTCCGATCGATTTTCCGCCATTAATGCTATTTAAAACCTCCATTAACACTCTAACCACTCAATCTAACCCAATAATTGCCATAAATGCTTGAAACAACTACTAATAACAACTTTAAAACCATAAATACTTACCAATCACGCCAAATCCACAAATCTCTAAAATCGCCAGTAACCCTAAAACTTTCTCAAATCTACGATAACTCACTCCAATCCTTCTCAACCTTCATCAACCACAATGAATCGCTTAGCTTTGCACAATAAGAGGGAAACCACATAAAAGATCAAGATTACTCACCAATGGAAGAGATCAAGAACACCGTGGAGGAGGAGAAGAGAATCTCACAAGGCCTTAGAAAATTTCTCAAATTCTCAAACCTAGGTTATATATATATAGACAAAGGTTTCCAACTCACCCAAATCTCGCCTCTATATTTCAATGACTCAACATTTTAATTTCCTATCAAGATGACTCTAACTTTTCCATTGCCATTGAACCATTCTTTCAATACTATACATCAATCATCATCACACTCCAAAATTTCGGTTCCGCATTTACTCCCTAATTTCTCAAAATTTCCTATAAGTCACTATCAATTGCCAATCACTCTTAGGCTATTCTAAAGCATTCATTCAAGCTCACTTACTCCTAATTTCTCAATCATTGTAATCCAATACCCAATCGGTTCACAATCCAATCGATTCACACTCATAATTAAAATGTCGAAAAATCATGAATGCATGTATCTATGAATAAATGCATATGCAAGAAATCGCCTCTATAATTAGAGGCCAAGAATATGCTCAACGGTGAATGCAATGGAACCTATCAGTCTAACCCAATATTACTATAATGCCATTGCTAACAGTAACGAGATGTTACAATGAATGCATATACCTATATGTGCATATGTCAATTGACTCATGGCCTCCAAAATCAGAGGTCAAATGAATGATCAGTTTATAATATGCGGTAAAATCCTAACCCGTCTCAATTTACCAATATAACCTTCCCATCGGTGACGGGATGTTACATCAAAACTCCTCTGACACTCATCAGTCCATCTGAAGGCCACACTCTTCCTCAGAAGTTTTGTCAAAGGGGCAGAGATTACTGAAAACCCCTCGACAAACCTCCGGTAATAACCTGTTAATCCGAGGAAACTCCTCAACTCTAACACATTCCTCGGAATCTCCCAACTCCTTACTGCCTCAATCTTGTGAGGATCCACCCGGATACCCTCACCAGACACAATGTGGCCTAGGAACACCACCTCATCCAGCCAAAATTCACACTTAGTGAATTTGGCATACAGCTGCCTATCTCTCATAATCTGCAACACAATCCTCAGATGCTCCGCATGCTCCTGTCTACTCCTCGAGTACACCAGAATTTCATCAATAAATACAATAACAAACTGATCCAGGTAGGGTTGAAAGACCTTATTCATCAAGGTCATGAAGGCTGCCGGGGCATTAGTCAACTCGAACGACATCACTAAGAACTCGAAATGCCCATACCTGCTCCTAAAAGCACTCTTAGGCACATTGGCCTCTACTATCCTCAACTGATAATATCCAGATCGCAAATCCAACTTAGTAAACACCCGAGCTCCTTGCAACTGATCAAATAAGTCATCGATCCTAGGCAGTGGGTACTTGTTCTTGACTGTAACCCGTTTCAGTTGCCTATAATCGATGCACAACCTCAAAGTCCCGTCATTCTTCTTCACAAACAACACCGGAGCTCCCCACGGTGAAACACTCGGTCTAATAAATCCCTTATCCAGAAGCTCCTGCAACTGAGCCTTAAGCTCCCTTAGTTCCACCGGTGCCATCCTATATGGAGGTATAGATATAGGAGCGGTACCTGGAACGAGGTCAATCGAGAACTCCGTCTCCCGATCCGGCGGCAAACCCGGTAACTCCTCGGGAAATACATCTGGAAACTCCCTGATCACGAGAATATCTTGCAAATCCCGCTCAATCCTGGAATCCACCACATGCGTCAAATAGGCCTCACAACCTCCCCGCATCAACCTCAAGGCACTCATAAACGAAATCATCCTGGCTGGCACTGCCTGACTAATACCTCAAAATCGCTCTACTGACCAGAGACTCCAACACGACCTCCTTGGTATAGCAATCCATAACAGCCCTATGGGCAGTGAGCCAGTCCATCCCCATAATCAAATCAATCTCCCTCAGAGGCAACATTATCAGGTCTGCACTCAACTCCGACTGATCAATCATAATCGGACATCCTCGCGCACCTCCCCAAAATCGTTGTACTACCTGAGGTGTACTCACCTCAGCCCATACCGCAACATCTCCCTATCCACATGCAATCTACATGCCACATGCGATGCAATAAAAGAATCGTGGACCCCGGATCTATCAATGCAAAACTTCAATACCGTAGATCGGTTTAACTCGCAACCATATATGGAGAATCTGGCCTCCCCGCCTAGTCATGGCGTAGACCACGGCACCGACTACGGCCTGCTGCCTCGCCCCTGTCCCCACAAAGGAATCTCCACCTCTACTCGCCTCCGCCTCGGCCCCTAAATCCAGTCCACCACCGCGACTCTCACAGATCAGGAACTACTACCGCTTCTCCCACTCACAGCAGATCGAGCTCCCAAAATATCCGGATAGCTCAACTGATGCTCCATAGAGCCACACCGAGACAAGCTCGGTAAATCTTTAGCACTTCCACTATGCCTCCTCTCACAATACTCACACAACGGGAGAATCGGCCGAACTCTACCATTACCACTGCATCGCCACCGCTTAAATCTCCCCTCTCAACAAAACCAGATCGTCTCGATCCTCCTCAAGATCTGAACTCGCCTCAAGGCTCGCTAAAGCTCCTACCAGAGCTACCCCGACTATCACTAGATCTCTTACTCTCGATCCCCGACTCGCCTATGCTCGACTGCCTCAAAAGCCGCCAACCCGAATCGCAAGATCCTCAACTCAACAAAGGTGCCTATATCGCATCGGGCTAACTCTGATGCACGGATCTCCAGATTAAGCCCTCCTTGAATCTCCGACACCTATCGACTCAGAGGCAATTAGAATGTAAGTATACGCCATCACCATTAAACCGCACCTCATACTCTACCATCGACATCCGCCTCGCCTCAAATCTAAGAACTCTGATCTTCATCTCCAAGTAAACCTTGGGCATATAATTATCCCGAAGGCTCTTTAAAATCGCCCAAGTCAAAACACGTAGTCTCAAGCAGATCGCCCGGACATCTTCCACCATTGATAAGCCGGACCTCAAGCAAAGAGACAAGATAATCAAGCGCCATCGGGTCGTAATCCATCCGATCTAGACTCTCTCAAGTTGGGACCGGATCCGGACCGATCCCAACCAAAACGAAGAACGAAGGAAGCGAAGTTAATGGGAACGGAAATTTCGTGATCAAAATTTTGAATCGAGAATCAAAGTATTCGATAACACGAAACGAAAAATGAAAAATCGAAATACTAATAATAAATCGGATAACAAAGTGAAAACAAATCGAATCAGACGATCAATTCAAACAAAGGAGGCACAAACAAAATCAAAGTACCAAACAGATGAATAAACAATGGAACCGACTTCCAACACATACATCAATCGCATTGATCCCTAGACCGTCCAAAAGCCGCTATAAATTTTTTTCTTTTTTCATTTCTTACATCTTTAGTCAATCTCATTCAAATCACACAACCAATTTCCACTTTTGGAAAATCATTCTCATGCAAATCTCTAAATCTGATCATATTCTTATATATCCATACAAATCCTAAATTACATTTTTATCCCAATTTTATCAAAATTCGCAACATAATTACTGATTTATCCTAACCCAAACCTGCAAAGTAATCAAAATACACTTCTAAAATTTCCAATCAAACACACAAACATCAATATCCACCGAACCCTCCGTCCGGGATCTCAGCAGATAAACACACTCCTATTTCTAAACCACTTCAAATCATTAATCATGTCCAAATCCAATACACATTTCAATCTTAAATCCATATACAAATTCCTAAATCAATATCATTATCATACACAATGTCATACACAATTTCATATACAAATTCAATGATCCAAACACATCATCATTTGATTTCTTACAAATCCTTAATGGCTTTTCCAAGCCATAATCCAAATTATTCAAAACACGAAAATATACACAAATTGAACTGGTGTCCTGACAGTCTTTCATCCGATCTCCTGCTCAAATACCTGGAGATGGGGATGAAGGGGGTGAGCTCTAAGCTCGTGGATAACACATTTATAAATTGACAAATAAGGTAAATCATTTTCATAAGCGTTTTGCCAAAAGGACTAATTTTTCAAACTTTGTAACTTTTCAAATAGTTTCTCAAACCTTTCAATTTTTCAAACGCTTCATATAAATCCCACTTTTCATTTCTTAATTTTAAATATGAATGCTGCACACAAAACAAAGCAAAAGCACGTAATATATCAAAATGGTGCAGTTCACCAAATGTAACGTATTGCACATTCCCAAGCATAGCGCTCCTATGCAACTGTGAGCAGAACATACTACACTTTCTCAGATAGCGGACCAAAGTAGCCGTGAAGGAGTCCAAAATCGGAGCTCCGTACACTAGCGGGCAGCCCGAGAAGGCTATAAACGAATAGAGGCAAGGTAATCGACTCACAAGGACCTGACCAAACCCACTTAACACATAAGTTTAAAACGAAATGTCGGATTGCCCGAAGGCATTTTTCGAAAATCTTACTTTTCAAACATACTAATCTAACTGCCTAAAGGCACATTTTGAAACTTCATTTTCGTACATTCACATAATGCATACAATTCAATCACTACAATCCATTCAATTAATTCAATAAGTTCAACAATTTTGCATAATTTATCAATGCATACACAACAAATGAATTTTTCAGAAATTTCTACCGAATTCATTAAATCATTTGAAAACAATGCATTTAAACTTGTACTCATTTCTCAAAAATCATTCGAAATCATATTTTCAAACATTAATCAACATTGTTTTAACCATTTACAAAACAATAATTTATCAAAATCCAATTTTCGCTTTCTTTAAAATTTTCAAATTGCTTTTAATTTGTCAAACTTTCAAGTATAGCTTACAAATCAAAATATAAATATGCTACCCAATTCTAATTAATGTCCAAACTTGATTTCAAGCTCCAATTTGATGCCTTCTTCTTTCTTCCTTCCAATTTAAAATAACCTAAGCCATACATATCCAAATTCAACATCATAAAATCATAATCTTCAAAATTAACTATAGGAAACCCAAATTCATCACTTTTCCAAGCTTTCTAAAACAAGAATTTCTAAAATCCCCAAATCTCAAAATTGGCCTAAACCAATTTATACAATTTCAATATCATAACTTACAATTTCTTCAAAATTGATTTCATATTCCACCCATCCATAATATTTTCCATGATTCTACACCAATAATTCACAAAATCTCCGAACACAAAATTAAGCCTAAACCTTAATTAATTTTCATCTAAAATTAAACATAACCTAAAACATATACATCAAAATTGACTTAAAAAATCTCAAATTCATCATTAATCCAAGCTATCTAAAGTAACAATTCCAAAAATCCCCAAATTTCAAACTTTGACATAAACCCCAAATTCATAAAATCAACAAAATCATAGCCTAATCTCTTCAATAAACCTTAGAAAACTTAAATTCATAACAATCTAAAGCTAAACTTGTGGGACCAATGGGGGTTGACAAATTAAATCCCTTTATGTTTTGATAATAATAAAATATCTAGAAATAGTTAAGAAATTATTTCAGATATTATTCAATGAAAGGATTGAGTAAATCAAGATGAGCAAGTGTCTAATCAATGAGGAATCAAGTTGGGAGTTATCTACTAAGTAAAAATGGCATGAAGCTTAAGGATAATAAAGGATTTGGTAATACAAGTCCACTTACATCAAGGTTCGAATATAACAAGTCAACTAGAACAAAGACAAGTTTAATTTATATGAAGATGATTAAGACAAGTCGACTTATAACACACAAGTCGACTTATCGATAGCACAAGTCGACTTTATACAAAGACAAGCTTCCACTTATTGGAGAGCGGAGTTACAAGTTTTACGTGAATGGTTGAAACAAGTCGACTTATTCATTCGACAAGTCGATTTATGGATGCATGATTCAGCTCCAACGGTCCAATTTGCTAAAAATGGAATGGAGATTATCAAAGAACGACTATATCCAATTAAGCAACGGCTAGTAGAGCTCCAACAGCTATATTTCTTCAAATATAAATAGAGGATGATGGAAGAAGAGTGAAAATAAGTTCTACAAGTTCAAATACTCTCATATTGCTTCAAATTGCTCACTATTGCTCTTATTTTGTTACAAATTATAATGAGCATTTGTTCTTCAATATTTGTATTGTTTCGTTACAATTGAGTGACGAGTGAGAAGGTCACGTGAGGTAGGATTTGTACCGGAAGACAAATCGAGTGTAAAAGGTTACTTGAGTTTAATTCAAGTGGCGTTGTAAAAGTTCACACTCAACTACAAAGTGTGCAATAAAGTGGTTGGCAAAATCCTAAGTGGGAGCTTAGGTAGAGGACGTAGGTCTTAGCACCGAACCTCTATAAAAACTAGTGTTTGATCTTCTTCCCTACTCTTTTCAATTAAGTTTATCTAAATTGTTTTTGTGTGTTTTAACTTCGATTTTCTTGTAGAAATTTTCAAATAATTTTAAGATCTATTCAACCCCTTCTAGATCACTTACAATTGGTATCGAGCGTAAGTATCGGGATGGCACACAACAACCTCATGGAAGAAGGTAACACTAATAACCGTCCTCTATTGTTTAATGGTACTAATTATTCTTCTTGGAAAATCCTATGAAGTACCACATCATTAGCGAGGAGTTGAATATCGAAGATCATTATCTTGGACTTCAAGCCCTCCGAAAGAAAATGGTGAGTTAAAACGGAGCTGGAGTATGATGATAACGATTGAGGCAAGCGTACATCAATGCCAAAGCTATGAAGTCGATATATTGTGCATTAACGGCCGAGGAAAGAAACCGGTAAATTCTTGCACCACCGCCAAGGAAATGTGGGAGAGACTTGAGTTACTCATGAAGGACAAATCAAGTCCGGAGAAAAATCAACATGCTTCTCCACGACTACGAGATGTTCGTCATGAAAGAAGGTGAGTCAATTTCACAATGCTTGACCGCTTTGCAGAAATCATAAATGGACTGGGCAACGGGAAAGCACATGATGGATAGCGAGAAGGTGAAGAAGATTCTTCGCCATCGCCAAGGAATGGGATTCTCAAGTCACCGCAATCATGGAGTCAAAGGACCTTAACCATCCGGAATTCAACGCTTTGGTGGGATCACTCATCAACTATGAGATTATTCTCAAATCCAGAGGAGGTAGAGGTAAGTCTAAAAAATCTATTGCTTTTAAAGCTAACACTACTTTTGTTGATGAAAGTGATAAGGAATTAGATGAAGACGAGGAAGATGAAGAAATCGCTATGTACGCTAGAAACTTAAGGAAGTTCAAGGGACTTTCAAAATCAAGGAAAGAATTAAATGGCGGAAAATAGGTAGAAAGAAAGAGGTTTGGCGGAAAGAAAATCAAAAGGCTATGACGAAAAGAAGGGCAACGAAGAATGTTGGAGATGTGGAAAACGGGGACATCTTGCTAGAGAATGCAAAAGCTCATCATCAACATCAAACTTTCAGAAAAATGACAAATACGACAAAGGTAAAAAGAAAACTAGCTTGGTGGCAACTTGGAGTGATGAAGAGGATACATACCAAAGCGATGATGAAAACAATCTGCACTTATGGCAAAAGTTCATCAGTGATGATGAAAATGAGGTAACTTTCAATGACCAAGATCTAAGAGATTCCTTTGATGCTTTACAAACTGATTTTGAAGAAGTTATTGAGATTAACAAAAAATTAAGAAAGAAAATACGAGAGTTGGTTGCTGAAAATAGTGCTTTACATGAAACGATTGATGATTTAGATAGTCAAAAGAAGATCATTCTGCATGTCTTGTTGAAAAAGAAAATCTTATTTGTGAACTTGATAGAGTTAGAAAGGAATTCTCATACGTGGTTGGAAAATTTGCTAATGGAAACGAAAAGTTTGAGAACTTGTTATCTTTGCAAAGATACTCAATTTCTAAACATGGTTTAGGATATGATCCGTTTAACAGAGATTGTTCCTTGATTTCAAAGTTCACTACGGATGGAAAAATTGCTCAATGTGCTAGATGCTTGAAAGATGGGCATATAGAAGTTGCATGCAAGAGTACTACGAGATGCATTAAGGTCAAGAAAATTTGGGTAGAAAAAGGGAATATACCTTCTAATGTGATTTACCTGACTAACCAAAATGGACCCAAAATGGCTTGGGTACCTATAAGAAGAAAGAATGTGTCTATTGCAGGTACAAGCAAGGGATGAAAAACCTCCAAACACATGGTATATTGATAGTGGATGCTCAAGGCACATGAGTGGAGACAAAAGTTTATTCGTAGAAATTAGACCAAAGAATCAAGGTTATGTCACTTTTGGAGACAACAACAAAGGTAAGGTCATTGGCATTGGTAAAGTGGGTAAGGAACCTTTACCTACCATTGACAATGTGTTGCTTGTTGATGGCTTGAAACATAACTTACTAAGTGTGTCTCAACTTTGTGATATGAATTATATTGTATCATTTGAATCATCACATTGCTTAGTTAAGAAGGATGATCATGTTGCCTTTATTGGTTTGAGACATGGGAACACATACATTGTTGACTTGCATGATGATAGTTCGCTTAATGAAAATGCTTGGTGACATTGGAAGAAAATGCATTTTATGGCATAGAAAATTAGGACATGCACCATTGCCTTTAATTTCTAAGCTTTCAAAGAATGACATTGTAAGAGGTTTGCCTAAGATTAAATTTGTTAAAGATCATTTGTGTAAGTCCTGTTTGAAAGGAAAACATGTTAGAGAATCTTTTAAACCAAAGAGAGAAATATGTACTTCTAGAATTCTTGAACTTGTGCATATGGATTTGATTGGTCCATCTAGACATGCTTGTCTTAGTGGTAAATTATATGTACTTGTTATTGTGGATGATTTCTCTAGATTTACTTGGGTAAGATTTCTTGCGAATAAAAATGATGCCGTTAATGAGTTTACCAAGTGGTGTAGATTGGTTCAAAATGAGAAAAATTTATCTATCGTTGCAATTAGAATCGATCATGGAGGAGAATTCGAATGTGAACCTTTTGAAAATCTTTGTGACAAATACAGAATGGAACATAATTTCTCGACACCAAGGACTCCGCAACAAAATGGTGTAGTAGAAAGGAAAAATCGCTCACTTGAAGAAATGAGCAGGACTATGCTGAATGAGTACAATCTTCCTAAATCATTTTGGGCAGAAGCAGTCAACACCGCTTGTTACGTCATCAACCGGGTGCACTTACGAAGAGACAAAAATAAGACACCTTACGAGCTATGGAAAGGTAAGAAACCTAATATCTCTTATTTTCATCCTTTTGGTTGTAAAGTTTTCATTCATAATAATGGAAAGAGCAATTTAGGAAAATTCGACTCTAAATCCGATATTGGTGTGTTTATTGGTTATTCTCAAACTAGTAAGGCGTTTAGAGTTTATAATAATAGGACTAAATGTGTCGAAGATAGTATTCATGTCAAATTTGATGAAATAATTTCACCCCCGAGAAAGGTTTGTTTTGATGATGATGCAGGGATTTCAGGTAATAAAGTTGAAGAAATTGAATCCAAGATTGAGGAATTGAAGCTAGACGAAGAAAAACATGTACCGACATTAAATCATGGGCAAAAGCAAAGAATCATCCTATGGAGCAAGTCATTGGAGATTTAAATGTTGGTGTAAGAACTAAGAGAAATATCTATGAGAATATGAGTAATTCAGCCTTGATTTTGTTGGTAGAACCCAAAAATATAGAAGAAGCTCTTAAAGATGGCGGCTTTTAGCTATGCAAGAGGAGCTTAATCGGTTCTTAAATGATGTTTGGGATTTGGTAGCTCCACCAAAGGACAAGACCATCATTGGAGTCAAGTGGGTAAATCAGATTAAATATGATGAGAATGGTGAAGCGATCAAAAATAAATCAAGATTAGTGGCTCAAGGATTTTATCAAGAAGAAGGCCTTGATTACAATGAGACATACGCTCCTGTGGCTCGTTTGGAGGCAATTAGGCTACTATGTGCATTCGCGTCTCATAAAAGGATCAAATTAAATCAAATGGACTTCAAGAGCGCATTTCTAAATGGGTATATTCAAGAGGAAGTCTATGTCAAACAACCGCCGGATTTGAAGATCACGAGCATCCAGACACGCTCACAAACTCAAGAAGGCAATCAGATGGACTAAAGCAAGCACCTAGAGCATGGTATGAGAGGTTAAGTACTTTTCTAACTCAACATGGATATGTTCGTGGTAAGATAGATAATACTTTGTTTATTAAACATGTTGATAATGATATGCTTATTTGTCAAATTTATGTTGATGACATTGTGTTTGGCGCCACTAATGAATTTTTGTGCAAAGAATTTAGTGATTTAATGCAAGGTGAGTTTGAAATGAGTATGATGGGAGAACTCAAGTTCTTTCTTGGATTGCAAATCAAGCAACACAAAAATGACATTTTTATCCACCAATCGAAGTATACCAAGGAACTTCTTAAGAAGTTTAAAATGGATGGATGCAAAGTGGCGGCAACACCAATGGCGACAAATCTGGTCTTGGAAAAACAAGAAAATGAAGAAGACGTTGATCAAAAACTCTATAGAGGTATGATCGGCTCTCTTTTGTATTTAACTGCTTCTAGACCCGATATAATGTTTGTCACATGTCTTTGTGCTAGATTTCAATCTTGTCCTAAGATTTCTCATTTGAGTGCCTGTAAAAGAATTTTTAGATATTTGAGTAGAACTATAAATAATGGTTTATGGTATCCTAGTTGTGATTCATTTGATTTGTATGCTTATAGTGATGCTGATCATGGTGGCTGTAGAATTGATAGAAAAAGTACTAGTGGTTTATGTCATTTCAGATCATCTTTGATATCTTGGGCTAGTAAAAGCAAGTTAGTGTAGCAATTTCCACCGCTGAATCAATATGTAGCATTTGGGAGTGCTTGTGCCCAAGTTCTTTGGATTAAACATCAATTGCTTGATTATGGTATTGTGGTAAAAATATTCCTATCTATTGTGATAATACCGGTGCTATTTGTTTGAGTAAAAATCCTATAACGCATAGTAGAACAAAGCATATAGAAATTAGACATCATTTTATTCGTGATCATTGTTTGAAAGGTGACATTGTTTTGAAGCATGTTTCTACTAATGATCAATTGGCTGACATTTTTACTAAACCTCTTAAGGAAGATGAGTTTGTGAATATTAAATTAAGGTTAGGCATGTGTGATTTAAATTCCTTTGGTTGAATATGTTTTTGCTACATTAAATGGTCAATATATGAGGCACACATGCAATTACATCCAAAGACTTCATCATCGTGTTTTACACAAAGCCTAATTGGAGTTTCAGTCTATTACCGTTGAGGATTTATTTGAGTTATTTTGAGTTGGATATTGATTTGTTCTGGGATAAAAGGAGATTGTGGAAAATAAGTCGAGGTATGGTTTTCACAGCTCTCTGGATATGAATAAGTCGACTTATGCATAAGACAAGTCGACTTATGCATAAGACAAGTCGACTTATGGAGGTCGATAAGTAGACTTATGTGGATAACAAGTCGACTTATGTGTGGACGAATTCTTTAAAAAACCCTTCATCTTTTCTCTTCTCCGCAAGTCTTCTCACTCTAAAACCTTCGAACCTCTTGCTAGAACTCGACTTAAAACCTGAATTTTCTTCAGATCCACTATACCCACCATCTACCCATAACCTTTTTATCAAAACCCACTCTCCATCTCTTCAAATCAACCCTCCTTTTCGAAAACCCCTTTTCATAAAACCCTAACCCTAACCTACGAATTTTTCCTCCTTCTCTCTAAATCTTCCATGGCTCCAAGAAAAGCTTCTCAGAAAGGGAAAGAAACGGCTCAAACTCAAGATTCCAACGTTCCTCAAAGACCACGGGTTCGGGGGTCCTCATCTAGGGGAGATGCGTCAAGAGAGGATGACGCGATTGAACTCAGGTTCGTTTCGAGGGATGCTCAAAATTTGTATTACAAGGTAATTAAAGATGAAGTTTTGATTGCCTCAATGAGATTTGATTGGGTTGAGCTAGATAGTAGTGAGTTCTCGGATGTGTTTTTCAAATCGTTAATCTTGGGTTAAGAGATTTTACGGGTTTTCATGATGATATCTATGAAGAAGCGATAAAGGAATTTTATGCTAATCTGATTGTGATTAGGAGTAATGTAGAGGATGGAGTTACCTTGTCCTCTAAAATTAACGGGAAAGCATTCTATCTTTGTGAATCAGATTTGTGTACCATGTTTAATTTGCCTAGAGGAGGAGTTAGGCCTAGAGCCTCTTTTACTGATTTTGAGATTTTGAGAAATGTTGAGGGAGACACTGATGAGGAAGCCGAAGAGAATTTCGGCTATACTGAGGAAAAAGGCGTTGATTTGCTAATTCGGTTATGTTCCGATCATTCCCCTCCATTTGAGGCGATGGATTTACCATTGAATTATAGGTTACTGCATTATGCGATAAACAGGGTTGTGTATCCGAAGAAAGCGAGCAATAATCAGATTACTTCTCTAGATAAGGAGATTCTGTGGCATATGGAGGAAGGACGGCAAATAAATTATCCGAGTTTGATTTATTCAGATGATAAGAAAAAAGGCTAGCTTATTACGTGGACAACTGAAGGGGAAACTAGTCCGGCATAAAGGAATACCGTATGCCGCACTGATCACCCATATCTCTCAGGTTAGGAGATGCAACTTGGACTCCTATGTTAGTTTTCCTTATGCTCAGAGCTGGAGGTTCACACCTTACAACTTAAGGAGCATGAAGCTGGTGAGGACAGTTGAAAAAGGTTGGGTCTATTCCTATCACGTTGAGAAACTTGGGTTAACTTTGGTGGGTGAGCAGGTTCCTTCGAGAAAACGATCTAGGACAGTAGATCGTCCAAGTAGCTCACGACCTAGTAATGTTGGAAGAAGTGAGACATCCAGGCTGATTTTCAGAAATTCGGGATCGTTGGATGAGATAAATGAGCGACATGATGATCAACAAGACACTTTGATTAGATGGAAAGAAAATTGATGAACAACGCAGATACTTACCCGCTTGGAGAAGAGCATTAAGAAGATTTTTGATAAGCTAGGGTATAGGCACGATGATTCTTCATGATGTGTATTGCATTGTGCTTTGACCAACATTTCGACTTATGTTTGTTTGTTTTATGTGTGTTTATGTGTTTGTGTTGGTTTGACATTTTCTTGTAATGACTACTACTTGTGTTTGTTGTTTGGTTTTCAATCTTCATTAATCTTCAATTGAGTTTATTTTCTCCATTGATTTTTGATTATGACAAAAAGGGGGAGTAAGATTGAAATTGATATTTGATTAAGGGGGAGTGAAAATTTCATTTGAACATTTCATTGATTTGCAATTTTATTGAATTCTATTCTAATAATTGATTTATGAATTAAGGGAGTTAACCTAACCAATCAAGACAAGAAACCTTGATCAAATTTTATGTCTTTCAATTTTCTTGTCAATTTCTAAATATTTTGTCATTATCAAAAAGGGGGAGATTGTTGGACCAATGGGGGTTGAAAAATTAAATCCCTTTATGTTTTGATAATAATAAAATATCTAGAAATAGTTAAGAAATTATTTAAGGTATTATTCAATGAAAGGATTGAGTAAATCAAGATGAGCAAGTGTCTAATCAATGAGGAATCAAGTTGGGAGTTATCCACTAAGTAAAAATGGCATGAAGCTTAAGGATAATAAAGGATTTAGTAATACAAGTGGACTTACATCAAGGTTCGAATATAACAAGTCAACTAGAACGAAGCAAGTTTAACTTATATGAAGATGTATTAAGACAAGTGGACTTATAACACACAAGTCGACTTATCGATGCGCACAAGTCGACTTATACAAGACAAGTTTCCACTTATTGGAGCGGAGTTACAAGTTTTACGTAAATGGTTGAAACAAGTCGACTTATTCATTCGACAAGTCGACTTATGGATGCACAGATTCAGCTCCAACGGTCCAATTTGCTAAAAATGGAATGGAGATTATCAAGGAACGGCTATATCAAATTAAGCAAGGGCTAGTAGAGCTCCAATAGCTATATTTCTTCAAGTATAGATAGAGGATGATGGAAGAAAAGTGAAAATAAGTTCTACAAGTTCAAATACTCTCATATTGCTTCAAATTGCTCACTATTGCTCTTATTTTGTTACAAATTGTATTGAGCATTTGTTCTTCAATATTTGTATTGTTTTGTTACAATTGAGTGACGAGTGAGAAGGTCACGTGAGGTAGGATTTGTGCCGGAAGACAAATCGAGTGTAAAAGGTTACTTGATCCGGAATTCAAGTGGTGTTGTAAAAAGTTCACACTCAACTACAAAGTGTGCAATAAAGTGGTTGGCAAAATCCTAAGTGGGAGCTTAGGTAGAGGACGAGGTCTTAAAGACCAACCTCTATAAAATGAGTGTTTGATCTTCTTCCCTACTCTTTTCAATTAAGTTTATCTAAATTGTTTTTGTGTGTTTTAACTTCTGATTTTCTTGTAGAAATTTTCAAAGAATTTTTAAGATCTATTCAACCCCCCCTTCTAGATCACTTACAAAACCAACCAGCATCTCTCAAGAAAATTCAAAACTCAAAGCTTTCTCTCTCTTACCATTTTCTCCACCATTTTCGACATTTTCAAGCTTTAAAGTAACTATCTTTTTCTTGCTTCCTTCCCCATTGAAAAGCAACAAAAATCCCTTAGAAAACCCCCCCAAAAATCGACTTGCTTCATCCTTCTTCTTCTTTCCTTCCATGGCCGACCCTTTCTCCTTCTTCTTCGATCTTCTCTCTTCTTCATCTTTTCTTTCCTTTAATTTTTTCTTGT